>CM062804.1:950893907-952148907 GCA_031772625.1 Pinus tabuliformis
ATTTTTCAATCTCACCTCTCTACTTAATTATTTGTGCCAGTATTTATTATTTAATCTATATAATATTTTGTTCAAATGAAGTAGTTTTTAATGCTTATAGTATTTCGTTAAAATAAAACTTTATTGGTATGGGATTTTGATTTTTAATTAAATTTAATGATATAATTTTGAGTGATCTTTATTTTTGTTTTTGGAAATATATTTTCAATGATATAAACTATTTAGAGCCTTAGTACTTGATATGTATAAATTTGAAGTTTTAATTGGTATAACAGTTTTGTTTAAGAGAAACAGATGTGAAAATCAACTCCATATTATATAAATATAAAATTTAATCTAATTATATATATATATAATTTTTATTACTTAATATCATAAATTTAAATATTTAATGACATTTTTAGATTTACAAATTTACCTCGTATTTATTGTTGTTGAATTTGAATTTGTTTCCATTCATTCTTAATACGACTAACAAAACTTATTTCACATCCAACGACATGGATACCACCAACTGGAATTATTACCTCAGCTATGCTGTTAAATTTGAAATGATTTCACATCCAACAACCTCTATACCACAGAATTTTTTTTGACCATATAACACTGATCGAGTTTATTAACTTGACCATACAATATATTTAATGTTGGTTTTGAGTTGCTTTTCCACCCAATAACGTGTATTACCAGGTGCAGCACAGTAACATTGAATGCCGATTAATAGGGTGGTTAAACTTGGCCCTCCTAGAGCACTCCGGGACCCGGGTTCGACCAGGAAAGTATTTTACATCGACTGTGGTGGACATTGAATAATCATATAAAGGTACACTTTTAGCCATCAACACAGCTTTGGGGTGTGAAAAACAAATCTCTCATTAAACAATTCCTGATGTCAATTCGCACAATCCATTCAATAAAAAAATACATGATACGAGCGATTAATCCCAAAATATCTAAATGTATGAAAAGACATGAAGCTGTAAAATTGCTGAAATTTTTTGGGATAAATGGGATGCAACATTGTACATGAAATCAAGTAAAGAAGACAAAAGTCTCTTGGCTTCTTACACGGGAGACTTAGCAGTGCCCGGCAGGGATGGAATTTGAAATTTGATTGATTATAATTTAGTGTGGTTTGCCATTAAATATAATTAATTTGAAATTCCAACCCTCAAATTTGATGGTTCTGTTTTGAAATTCCAACCTGGTGCCAGGGTACTTGAGAGAGGTTGTTCCTGCCTCTAACATTCCTGCCTTCTGAAATTTACGAATTGTGGGATGAGTTAATCGACATCGTCAGCTGCTGGGGCAAATTTAGATCCAGCAACAAGGGCGCTGGCCGCCGTGAAGATGTACAGGTCATTACATCCGCCTGCAGCTGCGAATTTTGAGATTATTCAAAGGGTTGAATGCCAAACAAAAGCTTTTGCTTTTTAGTAGGGTTGGCCTGATTCTCCACCGTCAGATGTTCCGAGGCGCCTCGCTGGATAACGCAACTGGAAGCTCGATCGTTGTCGAGAATGGAAGCGCAGGGCTCTTGTCTGGAATAAAAAATGGGCCACTCTTGTCGCTGAATATTGACGGCGCGTGTGGCGCCATGGTAAACATTACAGCAATGCTGGTGCTATCGTCTTGGAGAGCGAAATTGGTTTTAGCCTTGGGGTCGCGGAGATTTCTTGCAGCATTGTCGTAGGCACGGGCGGCATCTTCGGCTGTGTCAAAAGTGCCCAACCAGAGTCTGGATCTCTTCCTGGGGTCTCTGATTTCTGCAGTGAATCTCCCCCACGGCCTCTTCCTCACGCCTCTGAAATGCGTTCCCCTCACAGCATAGGACGCCGTTTTCTCGCAGTCGCCCTCTCCTATCTCCATCTTTATCCCTACTCTCGCCATCGGCATTGGCGTCCACGGCCATGCCTCTTTTTCTCCACAAACAAACAGATCCCACGCTTCACACGATCGAGTCTCGCCGACGGTACGAAGAGCAGGCACTCTAAACACAAGGGCGCCCAGGCGAGAAGTGATGCAGCTTTACCTACACCCGTCGTTCATTTATGACCCGATAGCATGGGAAATATATTAGGGGATTAATAAATCCCATGCTATCAACGGCGGGTGCATATGCCCACCGTTCGATTTTGCTAAGGCCCAAATCAAACGGTGGGCATATACACCGGTCGTTCATTTATGCCTGATAGCATGGGAAATATGGTTCGCAGTGTTATTATGAGTAGTAAAAGTTATGACTGCGGAGGTTGGAATGGTGTTTTTTGTGCGTGTAGTGTAAACTCCATAGGGTTTGTATTTTTTAAAATTATTATTTGTAAATTTGGTTCAAAAATGGGATTAAAATTAGTGTTTTAAAATTCACATAATTTTAGTATTATAGGGTGGTGTTTTGTTAACACACTTTGTTATATAAAAGTTATTGGGTCAAAATATTATAGGGAAAAATCCAGAGATATTAAATATTGATGTGGTTCATGTTGAATGCAATCCAAGGGTGATGTTAAAACTCATATGACTGAGCAAACAAATTTCTTTTATATTTTTAACACTAGTAAGGAAATCAGGGTCAGAGCCGCAACAGAGGTCGAGCAAGCTCAGCGAGGGGTAGAGGACGTAGTGGTAATGTGGGGAAGTCTCAGACATACCATTGCAATACGCCTCTTTCTGTGATTCAATAGATATTTAGGTGGGAAATAAAGCTAAAACAACACGTTGAGAACATTCCCATGGAAGATGAATTCAATTAACTTTTTATAAAACCCCGAGAGCGCGACGGCTAGGGTTCTGATCACAGCATCGACGGCGCAGCCTGCACAGTTCAGGATCTATTCACAGGCCTGACCCAAAACCTTGTTTCGAAACAGCGTTGCAGGGTTCTAGTGCAGTACAATGGAATCTCCCCAGGGGGGGCGTTAGAGCCCTCCCCCAGAGCAAACACCTCGCAGCACGGACCTGAGCAGACAATTGTATTTGGGTCTGTTGATGAGGAAGTAATACACAAAGAGAACAGGCAACAACACGGGCACAAGGAGGTAGGCGGTCGGAAGGACAAAGCCAGCATCACACAAGGTAGAAAGGAAAAACCAGAAGAAGCTCTGAAAGTCTCTTCGACTACATGCAAGCCTATAGCTACAGAACGACCCAGAATAGAGCTGCCGGGACACAAGATTGACAAACGAATCGAATACATGAGGGATCATGCCCTTATTGGGAAATTTATAGGGTTCTAGCCGACAGAAAAGGCCTTATATGGCTGGATTGCAGCGAAGTGGAAACCCAAAGGAGATGTTACTTTGCAGCTAGGGCCGAAAGGCTTCTTTACTGCGATTTTCTTCTGTCTTGAGGACAAATACAGAATTCTGGGAGCAGGGCCCTACTTTTTTAACTCAGCGGGTCTGTATTTGAGGGAATGGATACCAAGATTTAACCCGGATAAGGAAGATCTCACCTGGGCGCCAGTCTGGATCAGAATGTACTCACTTCCAGATGAATATTGGGACGAAGACATTCTCAAAGATATAGGAAATGGATTGGGGGAATACATCAAAGCGGCAGAAGAAACAAAAATGCGCAGATATACTTCCTACGCCCGCATCTGCGTCTTCATGCGCCTGGACGAAGCTTTGCCAGAATCGGTAAGTCTCTCTCACCGTGACGAAGAATGGATTCAACCTCTGGATTATGAGCACGTCCCTTTTCGTTGCCGAAAATGCCATGCTCTCGGGCATCTATTCAGGACTGTCCCCTGAATGCCAAAGTCAGTGCTCCTGATCCCTCAGAAACCCTAACCCAGGATGGCTTCACAAAAGCCCCTAGCCGAAAGCGAGCGCACAAAAAACCCACAAATGGGAATAAACCCCAGCAAGACAATGCCCATGGCCCAGCTACAAAGAACAGTTTTGAAATTCTTGCTCAGACCTCGGAAGAGCAACCCCCGATCTCCAAGCCTAGCCCTGCTCCTCCTTCTTCCTCTTCCCAACCCCCTCCTACAGCCTCCCCCTCTAAACTTCAAATCCCCAATGTCATTCCAGCAAACCCCAAAGAAGGACGAAAAGAGTCGGCAGGAAAAAACAATGATATGGAAGTTGATGGAAATCTAGATCCCCTTCAAAGCTCAGAGATTAACATGGAAGGAAGCAGCCAAGTGCAACAGATGGATGAAGAACCAGAAAGCATAGATCTGAACGGTCTAGACATTCTGGAACTAGAATTAGCATGCAAAAAGAAGGCATATGACAGTATCCCAGAGATTCAGCTCAACAAGCTGGAAGTGGTCATTTCAAGGGCCTATCAACAGCAACAGTTAGGTATCCAGCCAGGAAGCCATTGGGATGGAAGCCTTCCCCCAAAAGATACCAAAAAGAGAGGAAGAAGAACGGATCTTCAGCGGACAATCGAGATTGGGAAAATCCTGGTAGACTCAGGCAGGTATGCTAAATTGACGAAGTACTATAAACCCTCTATTAATAGTTGAACCATGAAGCTTGTATCATGGAACCTAAGGGGGCTCAATAGCCTAGGAAAACTCAGAATGTTAAAAAACATGATTAAAATGGAAAAGCCGCAAATATGCTTTTTCCAAGAAACCAAGTGTAACAGCTCTACATTAGGCAGCATACTCTCCAAAGCATGGCCAGGCTGTCAATCGGTAGCGGTGGATGCATCTGGCGCTTCGGGGGGGCTTGCCATTGCATGGAACACACAAGCGTTAACTCTCTCTGATTTTCACGCTTCTCATCACCTCATCCAGGCTGCCTTCCATATTCTAGGCACGAATATTCATGGAAACCTATCAAATGTATATTTCCCGCAGGATACAGGAAGCAAAATCGCTCTTCTCAACACCATAGAAGCTTTGAATAACAACAGGAGGCATCCGCTCTGGATTATTGGAGGGGATTTTAACATGATCACCAAGCTGGAGGAAAAGATTGGGGGGAGAAATAGAATGGAACAAGAGAACACCCATTTCAAGGATTTCATTCAGAACACCTCTCTCATAGACATGCCTTTTTGTAACGGCACTTTTACCTGGAGCAATCGCAGAGCAGGCAAACATCAAATTGCCTCCAAACTGGATCGTTTCCTCATATCAGATAATGCGGTTCACCTCGGAGGAGACATTTCAGCTGCTATTCTTCCACATACAGGTTCGGATCACTGGACTATTGCCCTCCAATGGCAAAGACCAGGCGACTTGACCAGAAGACCCTTCCGCTTCGAAGAGTTCTGGCTCTCACATCCATCGTTCAAAGACTTTGTCAAATCAACTTGGACATCCTTCATTCCGCCAGAAGGCTCCAAGATGTACCAGTTCCAACAGAAGCTCAGGTATTTAAAAAATCATCTAAAGCGTTGGAATAGGGAGACCTTTGGAAACATCTTTAAGGCGCAAAATGATCTAAAAAAAGAACTGACGGAACTCCAGCAAAAAATAACTACAAAGGGTCACTCTGAGGGAACTCTGGAGCAGGAGCAACGCATCCACAACCAACTGGAGGAAAGGAGGAAGCAGGAGGAAATATATTGGAAGCAAAAATCCAGGATCAGATGGCTGAAGGAAGGTGAGCGAAACACCAAATTCTTCCACCGAACCACTGTTCAACGAAGAATGCATAACAACATCCATTTCATTCAAAAACAAGGGGGGGAAAAAGTAGAGAAGCATGAGGAAATTGAGGAGGAGTTCCTTAATCACTTCAAACATGTTCATCAAGAGCCCGAGGGAGACAGGCGATCTGCAATTGAAAGAATCACTAATAATGTGCCAAAGCTCATCACGGAGGAACATAATGAGCTTCTCCTTCGCCCTATTCTGACACAGGAAGTGGATGCGGCCATGTCCCAGCTTAAGGAAGGAAAAGCCCCTGGCCCGGACGGATTCACCACTACCTTCTTTCACACCTTCTGGGAGCTGATAAAACTGGAGGTATGGCAAATTGTAGAAGAATCAAGAGCTCTCCATTGGCTGTTTCCCTCTCTCAACTCAACCTTCATTGCCCTTATACCAAAAGAGGGGTCAATCACCCCAGAGAAATATAGGCCGATTGCTCTTTGCAACGTTATTTACAAAGTAATATCCAAAGTTATCGCAAACAGGTTAAATCCCCTCTTGCCACTGCTCATCTCTCTGGAACAGTCTGGGTACGTGGAAGGGAGACAGATCATGGATGGCATTCTTCTCACGCACGAGATCATACACTCCCTCAAGCAATCCAAGCAGGCAGGTATGATTCTTAAGCTGGATCTTTCTAAGGCTTTTGATAAACTCAGCTGGACTTACATACAACAAATGCTAACTGCCTTTGGGTTCTGTTCTATGTGGATCCGCTGGATCATGAGTCTTATTACATCCACACACTTCTCCATCCTTGTGAACGGAATCCCCTCCCGCCCCTTCAAACCATCCCGAGGAATCAGGCAAGGTGATCCCCTATCCCCCTTCCTCTTTGTTCTAATGGCTGAAGGTCTGGGTCGTCACATAAAACACGCCCTCCACTCTCAACAGCTCAAAGGTCTTTCCGTTCACAACACCCCTGCAACTTCTCATCAGCAGTTTGTTGATGACACCATGCTATTTGGCTACCCTTCTGTCCAGGAAGCCTCCTGCTTCAAAGCCCTGCTCAATGATTTCTCTGAAGCCTCTGGAACCAACGTCAATAGCTCCAAATCGCAGATCTTCTTCTTTCACACTCCTCCAGTTGTTAAGACAGCTGTTGCTCGTATCCTGGGATTCCCCACTGCCACTCTCCCCTCTAAATACCTTGGAGCCCCCCTTACTGCTTCAGCCATAAAGCATTCCTCATGGCGAACTCTCATTGAGAAGCTCGAATCCCGTCTTAACCTTTGGACGCACAGAACTCTGAATTTGGCCAGTCGTGTAGTGCTCATAAAGTCAGTCCTTCAGGCAATGCCGCTTTATCTGTTCTCAATCCTAGCAGCACCGAAATGGGTTCTAAAAAGAATCAGGAATCTTCAGCGTGGATTTCTATGGGGCAGCACGGCAACTAATCGCAAATGGGCTCTTGTAAAATGGACCACCCTCTGCATGCCCAAAGATAAAGGGGGCATTGGGCTGAGAGACCCAGTGCATAGCAACTCCATCATGAGCACTAAAATTTGGTGGCAATGGCTCACTAACCCAGAAAAACCTTGGGTCAAAATCTGGACGGCCAAATATGCCAATAACAGACCTCAGGAAGAGCTCATCAGGTTCACTCCCAATGACAAAGGCTCGCTAATCTGGAATGCAGCCAAACAACACTTCCAGTTAATTCAACAACATAGTTTTTGGGAAGTGAGAGACGGCAGAACTGCTAGATTCTGGACAGATGCATGGAACCAAATGCCAAAGCTCAGCCGCATTCTTCATCCACCTCCGGAATTCAATGGGGAGGAGCAGCAGCAAGAAAAGATCCGACAATATTGGACGCAGGAGACGGAGCATGGATTCAGGAAATGGAAACAGGGTAATCAGTTAATCAACAATACAAATCAACGGATTGTTGAGGACTTGGAGAAGGAGTTACAGCAAAGACGCATCAGACACGATGAAGGTAGAGACATTCTTCGCTGGGGGTATCAACCAAAAGGTGCCTTTACCACATCTGAGGCCTATAAAATCATATGCAACATCCCTACCCCCCTGACCCAATCTGGGGCAAAATCTGGGGCCTCGGATCCTGGCCCAAAGTCTCATACTTCTTATGGTTGGTTGGACATCAAAGAATCCTCACATGGGACAAACTTAGGAGCAGAAACTTTCACGGTCCCTCCATTTGTTATAATTGCAATCATAATGAGGAAACTCTCCAACACCTCCTGGACACCTGCCCACTAGCCAATCAGCTATGGGAAAAGGTGAGCTTTAGATGTCAAAGAAGGTGCAGAATGGAGAACGACATCACCAACTCTTTAAGACACTGGCCACAGAATCCATACAAAAGTGAGCTTCTCAACTATTTGTGGAACATAATCCCAGGGCTCATCCTCTGGAGCATCTGGAAGGAAAGGAACAAACGCATATTCAAAAACCAACGATCTCCGATAGAAAATATTTGGAATAGGCTCTGTGGGAATCTCAAAGAAACGCTGCTGCTCCGAACTTGGACACAGGAGGATTTTCCAACTCTAAACAATGAGAAAGCCATTCTAGACAATTGGCAACTGCATCTACCTCAGGGACTACACAATAACGGCCCTTCTAAAAGCAGCATCATAAACAAGGACACCTGGACTGCTCCCCCTAAGCATTCCTATAAGCTCAATTTCGATGGTGCCTCCAAAGGCAATCCTGGAATGGCCGGTTTTGGTGGAATTCTAAGGAATCATGAAGGCACTCCCCTGCAACTATACTTTGGGAACATTGGATGGGATACCAATAACTCAGCTGAGCTAGAAGGACTTTGGCAAGGGCTCCTTCTCGCCTGGAATCTTAACTTACAACCCCTGGTAGTGGAAGGAGACTCCCAGATCCTGATAAATATGGCCAAGCACCTCCTAAATGGATCTCAAGCAAGGAAAATTGCCACCAGTTGGAGGCTCGAAGCAAGGCTGGAAGCCATCGAACAAGCGCTCCGCAGCAACAGAGCCATTACCTTCAATCATATAAAAAGGGAAGGCAACAAGGTCGCTGACCTCCTGGCCAACATAGGGGTGGAAAACGAGAACACCCTTCTCACAGGAAACATGAATATTATACCAAATAATGTCCAGGCACAGGAATGCGCTAGCCTGGTCCAAAGTGATGCTGCTTCCCCGGATGCGGGTGACAAGATGGAAGGGACGCGTGTTTAAGGAGGGACACATGCAGGCCATGTGCTGCCTCAAGGATCAAGCATGCGAGCTGATATGTAGCTGGCCGCCAAGGAATAAAAGAATGGGAGTTCTTCAGAAGCAATTCAATGCTCTGTCCGGCTCACTGATTCGAATGAAGCAAGCAGTAATGGCGGACGGGATTCGAGATGACGGTGGGGAGGTTAAAAGAGGTGGGGGGTCGGCTCTCCATGCGCCGGTTCACGCTCAGTTCATGGTTCTCGGTGTTCAGGCTCTTGCCTGGTTTATGGTTCTTCAAGCAACAACTCTTGCTGTCAAAGCCATTTCCCTGACTGTTGGGGGCCGTCTTAAGTCTGAACGGTTATTCTATTCCGCGTTGCTCCATACCCCTGGTGTTCCTGCAAATATGGTAAGGCCTCGACAGCGATTGCTCAGCCGTCGAGGTTCTGCCCGGGGTGGGTCTTCGCGTCCTCATGTTGATGCATCCCAATCCCACTGTTGCCATTGCCATTGTCATCGAATCTCTGAGGCCAACCCCCTTCAAACTAGCCAATTTCTGGACTCAAGCGCCCCTGATTCTGACCCGGCTCCCACGCCTGCCTTCGGTTCTGCCATTTTCAACTTTAGCAGCTCTCTGAATAAACCCCGAATCAGTGCCCATGTATCGGTTCTCTTCCTCGAAGACTCTCCGGATGGCGGCGATGTTCAATACAGTAAGGGGAAGCAACCTGGTGGCAGCTCAGAGGACGTCATGGAGAAGCCTGCGGATGCTCCAGAGAACGCATCCAATCTTCCTCAGACTCAGGAGGTGTCGACTAGCAAAGGGGACAATGTCAACATGGATTCCTTTCCCATTGCAGAGGAAATTGAGAAATATGGATGGTGTCGGGTGGTCGAGGAGGAGCCGGACGAATAGTCGCCCATCTGTTCGGAATCATGACCTCCATTGCCGCTCAGGTCTTGTTTTGGTTTCACTGTTTATGTTACGTTGGCTCAGAGTTTGTTTATGTTATGTCTGCTGAAGTTATGCTGGTGCCCCTGCGAGGGATGAACTGTTTTGGTCCGGCGCCCCTGCGAGGGCTGTTTAGTTTTGGTTTGGCGCCCCTGCGAGGGCTGTTCTTCTCTTTTTGGTATGGCACCCCTGCGAGGGTTGTTTTTCTCAGATGTGATGCCCCTGCGAGGGCTGTTCTTTTTGGTCACTCCTACTCCAAAGTGCCACAATTGGCCTCTGGTAAAATGATACTGAAAATGTAACTGTTTTTCTTGATACTGTAAATAATAGATTAGTTTTAACGAGAAAAAAAAAAAAACATTCCCATGGAAGATACATTGAATTTTAACAGATAGATTATTTATATTGGCTTATAAAGAATATAGTGGTCAAAGCAGCGGTAGGCTTATGAAGAACATAGTGACCAAAGCAGTTGTGTCCAATTCTGCTGGGCCATTCAAACCCTCTAGGAAATTCACTAGGAATTTCAATCCATCCAGTGTGAAATCCAACTCCAAAATGTTTGCATCAATTGGATTGAGAAGCACATCCCTTGCCTTCCTCATACATAGTTTTTGGGTTCAACGCCTATTGACTCGGATGAGTAACTAAGTAACTGAATGATTAGCATAGTCATGTTATGTGAAAATTTTGTGTAGTTGATATGATGACTTTATAGTGTTTTTGTATCTATTTTAGCTATATAAATATTAGGAGTAATAAGTATATTGTATCGCTAGACAACTTGAAAACCTTTAAATTTTGGATGGCTTACAATAATATTAGATGCCAACAAACTAGGTTTTAGTGAGAAAGTTAAATTAAATGTATAGGTGTACTTTATCTATTTTTTGAAAAAAATAAAAAATAAAATCTAACAAATTTATATATATATTAATTTTACAACCTATTAAATTCATTTATATCCTATAATTTAAATTCTAAAATATTAAATTTATGGTAGTATTTCAAAATATATTTTTCCATGAGTAGAAAGGTCAAAACATAAAAGAGTTAAAAAAAAGGGAGCATGAATTGGAAATCAGAAATACGTAAAATTTATTTTTGTATTCCAAAATATATTTTTTTGCATTGTAAAAAAGTCAAAACATAAAACATTTAAAAAAAACGAAGCATGAATTGGAAATCAGAAATACGTAAAAGTTAGGTTAATGAATTTTGCACTTTTGATAAACTTTTTTGTCATTTTAATCGGTTGGGGTATGATTTTTTCAGTGTTGGTTAGGGTTCCCCGTCAACTTCGCCTATTTGTCTTGAGTAAACTTTAATGATGTCTTAACCGTACACTGGACGAAACCTATGGTACTGTTGCATCCTTAAAATTATGGGAATGTATCTTGCTATAACTGTATAACAGTTGACTATGAGTATTCGTCTCAGACATCCGTGATATTTTTTTATAATTTTTAAATTAATAAAAAAAAATTAAGTTTGATAATTTTTATAATTTAATAATTTTTACCCGGATGCGGGTGTCACTGTAGCCCATTTATGGAGGAGTAACTCCCCGCCGGCAGCTGTCCCTGCACTTGGCTCGCGGGCGTGGATCCCACAAACCCACCGCATTTGATATGAATTCTTCAGGGTACAGAATTATGGTCACGCATTTGGTATTGAATGCGCGCTCAGCTCGAGAGGCCGCGCAAGGTGATTTATCCATGGCTTGGTTTCTGGTTCATGCAATTGCCCTCCTCGGCTCCTTCTATTTCCATCCGCTATTCTTCCCGCACCCCTGCTTCGTTTTGGCTGCTTGGAAGCTCATCTGGTTTCTGATTTTGGCCTGGTCCGCCTGCGCTCGACCCTTTCCCATTTGGTCCTGTCGAATTCCCTTCCCTGGTCTCTTAGTTAATTTGGAAATGGTTCGTCGTTGTGGAGTTTCTCGCCGTGGAGGCACCACTGGCAATCGAGGCCGCGCTTCTCAGTCTTCTCCCCAGAACATTGTCCCTCTGGCCTCTGCCTCCCCGTCCTCTCCGCCCTCTGGTCATGCCAGGCCTCTCCTGCACAACTCCTTCCAAACAACCCGCTTCAAATTCCATAGTAGGCTCAATAAGCCCGTTTTGTCAGCCAGTATTACAGTAATCCTTGCTGAGGAGGAGGATAAGCCTAGCAACTCGGCCCACACCACTACGTCTCAGTCTCAGGATGATAGCATTCTTCAGGGAGAGGTAGCTGGTGTCGTGTTCAATGGTGACAACATGCAGGAAGAAGGTAATGTGCCTGAAGCTCCTTACCCTCCGGTGGACTCTACACAGTGCAATGTGCTTGCAGGGGAGCCGGAGCATCCTCCCGGTGGCATTCAGAATTTGGAGACTCCTCTAGGTGGCGGCGACACGGGAGATGCAGACAACGCGGTCGTCACGTGGATTGGCTCTCCTAGCCAGGTGGAAAAGGATGCTCTCGACTCTCCGAAACTTGTTTAATGAATTTGGTTCAATGCCTACTGATGGCAATTTCTCTTCTGGTCTGTTTCTTTTTTGTTATGTGTCTCTGGATAATGCCAACTCTGTTTTGCTTCAGCTCTTGGTTTTGTATCGGTGCGCGCCATTATAGTCCTATGAACTGTAACAGGTCATGGCTCAGCGAGCCTTTGTTTTGGTCTAATTTTGCATATGGCTTTCAGGGCAGAATGTTTATCAGCAAAGCCATAGTCGGCGATAGTACTGTAGTGTTAAACACAGCTCTGGTTTACACTTTTGTCTGTAAGGGACTCATAAAATATGCTTCAAGGTCTCTCAATCCCGGAAGGGTTGTCAAAGGGGTTTGTGTGTATTAGAATTTCTGGTTGAGGGCAGGCTTCAGCCCCCTCTGAGGTCTTGACCTCTTTGTACATATATTTTCTCTTTTTTTAATAGAATTAGCCTTTATGCAAAAAATAATAATAATAATAATTTTTAAATTAATAAAAAAAATTGAATTTTTTTTAAAAGGGAATTTTTTTTTTTATAATTTAGTTGTCAAAACAATAATGAAGATAGTCATCATTGGATACTATTATGGAATGCAGGTTGACTTATAACTTTTATTGAAGGAAAACCAAGCCACTTAGATAAGGCGTTTTCACTCATACCAAATGTCTCTAGGTTTTGTGCCTTGAACTGTTAACTATTTTTTTACATGTAAAAAAGACCAACTCTTACTGAAAAATATACAATTTTAAAACATAATCCAAGCCCAATAAATTAATGATAATATAAAAATAAATTTATTTTCATAAAAATAATAAATACCTAGAATACATCATCATTTATGTTATCAGACATTACAGAGCATTAAAGTTATTATACTTAGTTGGCCTCATATAATAGCTTGCAGATTTATTAAACATCTTAATTGTTCTTCAAATCTAAGTAGACAGACCAACATCATGAGTATTAACCACTTAAATTACCCAATCATCCTCGTGTCCATTGCAAAGTCCAAAATATTGAGAAAATCATCTCAGCCAATTTAAAAATAAAAATAAAAATTACATTCATCAAATTTCAGAAATTTCCAAAATTTACAATCCAGTTACATTTAGGTTAACTATCTCCAAACTCATATTCATGATATATTTTTATAACTTTTCAAAGTGATAAAAGAAATTGATGTTGATGTGGGGATGAGTTTATATTCTAGAAATTTGTTAAGTAAGAAAAATGGGTAACTAAAACACACATTATTATTTATATAGATGTTTTATTATTTATATAGAAATTACACAGTGTTATTGTCATTTTAATTATTTAGTTAAACAAAATAATTTACAAATTTATCAAATAGATTAATTATAATTTAAATAAAAGTGAAAACCAAGAATATTTAATATTTAGATTATATGGTTATTTTTGTCGTTTTCTTTAAACAGTAAAAAATTTTATCATAAGTCAATTATCAAAGCCATTGGGACAACCATCGCTATCAATGTTATTCAAAGAAAACCATGCCACTTGCTATCGAAAATACAGATTAAATCTATTATTGTTATTCAAAAAAAACCATACCACTTGTAATTACTCACTGGTGGTCCCTAACAATGAGAACCAAATATCTTTAGTTCTTAAACCATTACCTCGGAAAAAAAAAACCAATTCTTAACCAAACAAAAAACATACTTAAACCATTCTTATCCATTACATCATTAACAAATCCAAAATATCCTGAAAATAATATCCATCGCATTTGAAAAAAATCCAGAGTTTACAATCAATTTACGTTCAAGTTAACTACCCAAAACGAAACAAATCGGTAAGTTGACATATTCCATGCGGCGGTTTGCTTTGCAGATCCGCTTTTTTCCCCAGGAATTTGGGTGATCGTTTTATCGGATTCGCTTATATTTTTTTGGGGGAATTTTGGCGATTCGATTCCAATCGAAAGAGGAGAAAACTTCAGATCAAAGTTTCCCTAAATTAACGAAACTATAATTCACTGTCCCGTGAATTTTGGATCTCTAAATTAACTCACGATTACTAAAACAAAACTAAAAGATACCGATCACTGCAATATTTGTTTTAACTGGATTCCGACTACAATGGCCGGAAAAGCGCACTTTGTACTCACTTTATGGAGCCCATTCCACGGTACTCCCGACTGCCACCGGCAACGGTCCGTTATCAATTTCGAAATCCATGACGTGTGACGCCTGTTAGTGATTATGGAGGTGCGCGTCGGTGGGTGGGTTGTCGTGAAAGCAGGCAGGACGGCAGGGGTGGGGTAGCTCCCCAATAATAGAGTGCCTGTTCCTGTGAGCCCAGAACGGCGCCGCCTTTGTACTTTACATATGGATGACAGCGGGCCCCAGGGAGGAGGGCGAGCGTCATATGCTCTCTCTTTTTAGTCGCTTGTGTGTGGGGGCCTCGGGGCTTGTTGGGTGAACCATGGCTGAGAAAGAAGGGGAGTCGGACTCTAGTGAGAGCTGCGGGTGCCGCCGCTGCTTGTGGCCCACGGTGAAGGCGACCGTGCAGAGAGAGGTTCCAGGATACGCTACCGTCGGACGATTTGTTTATTTTAATTCACTCCACACAGGAAGCATCTATGTTGATGCGTGTTCGATTCGCGGCCATGAGGAACATGCGTTGTGAGGACAAAATGCCCACTTTTTTTCTCCCAATAATTAATTGCCCTTTTCCTTTTTATTTTAATGGATTTTATTCTCACCGTCTTTTCCTGAGAATGGCGGTCTCTATTATTGTAATTGCCCTTTCCCTCCTTATTTTAATGGATTTTATTCTCACCGTCTTTTCCTGAGAATGGCGGTCTCTATTATAATGGTTTTTAGTTTTGTGGAAAATATCTAGTTTGCTGGACAGAAGTTAATGCCCAGGTTGTATATGTTAATCATTGGATTTAGAGAACTAGTAAGTAGAGTATTTAACAATAGACATATATAAGCCCCGGGAATTAACTGTCGCCCATCCAACTAGATAAGTCTGGCTCATTTCTCATATAATAGTTTTTAATTTTTAATTATTATTACAAAATATTATTATAATTTTTTTAATACATCAATAATATTAATTTAATTTTTCAAAGGGATGAATTATATAATTTCAATTTAACATTTGTAATTTTAACAATTTTTAAATTAAATTAATATTTAGATTATTTTATTTTAATTTTTAAATTTGATTTAACTTTATTTTCAAAAATTCGTTTATATATTTAAATTTCATTTATTTTTATTTTTCAAATATAAACTTTGTAAGTTCTAAATATTTTCACCTTATTTTCAATTAACATTACTATCTAATAATAATCTGATTTATTTTTTTTCAAAATTTAGAGATAAAATTTTGGGCCAGATTATATGTATATATATTACCCTAAAAATTTATTGGAACACTCTAATTTTACAGATTGAGAATTACACAATTTACATTTTTTTTTGATAGATTTCAACCAAAATTACCAACCTTATAATTCATATTACATAAATAATTTTGAGCCTCTTTCATAAATATGCAAATTACAGGCGTGAGAAAAACACCATATCGAGAATAAGCGATGGTCAGGGAGGCTTTTATGTCACTCAACAAGATATCTCTAAGGAAGTTGTAAATCATTTTAAAAGCCAATATAAAAGAAGGGAAGGATGCGGTTTCCAGGACATCCTATGGGGAATCGATTTGGTGCCTCAGATGTTTGATGATGAAAAAAATGAGAGTCTCTTTCGGCCTATAACAGAGGACGAGCTTATGGGTGTTTTGAAGGACTTTAAAAAGGACAAATGTCCTGGCCCGGATGGCTGGACAATAGAATTTTTTATTCATTTCTTTGATATCATCAAGCAAGATCTGTTGAGGATGGTCGAAGCATCAAGAATTTCAGGTAGTATTCATCAGATTACATCCTCCACTCTAATAGCTCTTATCCCGAAAAAAGTGGAGGCGGTTTCCTTCCAAGATTTCCGGCCGATTTCCTTATGCAACATATCTTTCAAAATCATCACAAAAATTATTGCTGAAAGGATAAAAGAGACTCTGGCCACCTTTCTTACTAAGGATCAACATGCTTTTTTAAAGGGAAGGAATATATTGGATGTCGTCGGCAATACACAGGAAAGATTATTTACTATGCACTCGGAGAAATCAGAGGCTGCCACTCTAAAAATTGATTTACAAAAAGCTTATGACTGTTTGGACTGGGGATTTATAAAATGTTTATTAGCTAAAATTGGCCTGAAATCAAACTCCATTAGCTGGATTATGGCCTGCGTGGAGAATGTGAATTATGCAGTCATCATTAATGGCATACCCTCTCCTTTTTTTCCAGTTGAAAGAGGGCTTCATCAAGGGTACCCCCGTACCCCCTATCTCCTCTTCTGTTTATCCTGGCAATGAACTCTGTGAGCCTTCACATTAACAAGGCGGTCTCAGAAAATAGGTGCAAGCCCATTAAGATATGCGGGAAAAAATTCATCTCACACAATCTTTTTGTTGACAATGTGCTTATTTTTGCTATGCTCTGTAGGGCATCGTGGACCTGCCTCTATGATATCCTTAATAGATTTCAAAGCGCAACAGGGTTACATATAAACAAGGCTAAGTCTGTTCTTTTCCACAACGACACCAATATGGAAATGGTGAATTGGGTCTCTGAGTTATTTGGAATAGAGTCAAGGCCGATCGAGGATGGTGTAAAGTACCTGCACTTTCAGTTAAATGCCAATAGTTACTCTAGCACGGACTGGCAGTGGATGATTGACATGTACTACAAAAAGATCTCAGCTTGGGAATTCAAGTGTCTATCCTTGGCGGGTAGAGTTATTTTAACTCAAGTTGTCTTATCACAACTGGCTGTTTACTGGGCTCATATTTTCTTCCTCCCTGCAAGTATAATACACAAAATGAACAAGATCTCTGCAAATTTTATATGGGGCGGTAAATCTCATCAGAAGAAATATCACCTTTCTAGGATGGAAAAGATAGCTTCGCCCAAGAGTTTAGGAGGCTGGGGATTACTGGATCTGAGGGTCTTTGGTAAAGCTCTCCTTTGTAAGTCTTTGTGGAGGGGGATCTTCGGGGAAGGGCCATGGAGCAACTCTATCAAAAAGAAATATATGAAAGGAAGGGATATAGAATTCTGGTACAGGAAAGGTAGGATTGGTACAAAATATGGATAAGCTATTTGGCTCAGTTTTCGAAAAATAGAGCAATATTTTCTAAAAAATTTAAAGTGGAAATTACAATCTGGTAGCAGAATTCTTATTGGCATAGACCCCATCATGGGTGGCCGGGAGGGCATTTCCATTCCTGAGGAACTTCTTAGTTTTTTCCACAGACTTGGTATTTTTACTTAGGACAAGCTCATTTCAGCTTAGCAAGGTCCTATCCCCCTTTGGAAAGAGGCCAATGATTTCGGCATGTCGGTTTCTCTGGCTGGGCTTTCGAAATCCGTCATGGTATCTCTGAAAGGCTGTGGCTTTCATCGTACAAGGGTAGTAGACTATCTGATCTGGACGGTTCCAAATGCAAACATGGTGGTTCAAGTAAAAGACATTTACGCTGATCTGTTTGACCCAAAGTCCCCTCGTTTTAGTTCGATTTTTCCTCCGCTCTTATGGAAGACAGGCTGCCCTCCGAAATTAATTTTCTTCTTGTGGCTTGTCTTCCACAACAAAAATTTGACATGGGAGAATCTGAGGAAAAGGAATTGGCACGGGCCGAGCAAATGTGTGATGTGCGACTCTCACGAGGAATCCAATTTCCACATGTTTTTCCAATGTCAATCTTCGATGCAAATTTGGCAGGTCTTGGCAAATCTATATGGTTTCCCTCTCATTGTTTTTGCTTCCACTCAGGCAGCTTTTGATTGGTGGAGTGTGCAAAAAGACTCATGGAGGCCCATGATTATTATTGTCCTTTGGTATGTTTGGAAATGGAGGAACAACAAGATCTTCAAGAAATCAAAGATCCCCCTCAGTTCTATCCTGCAGCAAATCATATCTGTCTATGATACTATTCCAAAAAAGCAGCCCAAAATAAAGAAAGGCATTAGAACAGAGGATGTATGCTTCCACTCAGAGACTCCAAAGGCGTTTTTTGATGGTGCTGAACAACAAAATATCTGTGGATGTGGGGTTCATATCATAATGGACAAGAACCTGCAATACTTTATTTCATGGAATGGAGGGAGCGGTACCAATAGCTTGGCTGAGGTGCGGGCCCTAGCAGGTTTTCTTGCTTTTTGTATCTTTTTTATATCCAGACTATTTCTATTTATATTCAATTGTATTTTTTGGTAATTTTCTTTTTCGTGTGTATAAATAGAATTCATTAATTATTTCCTTATCAATTTTTTTTTTATTCTTTTTTCCTTCTAAATTGTGTTCATTGTTTTCTACAAAGAAAATTTATCTCAATATTTAGAAACTTTAGTAAATTTTATTAATCTTTAATATGCAAATTGTAAAATGTTTAATCATTTTTCATTATAAATATTTAAATTTATAACTATTTTATATAATGTTTATAAAATATTAACAATTTTAAAAATAAAATATCAATCATTTTTAGAAAAGATAAAAAGTCGTGAAAAAAAAACATAGAAAATTAGATTAGCCCGTGGAATTTTCCATCTGGCTAAATCCAATCAATGCAACTACAATTTCACACTCACATTAAATAATATCTCGATCTTTAAATTAAGATTGGCGACAAGCAAGTTCGTGTTTCAGTGTTTAAAAATATGATTCAATCCGAGCAAGTTCCAGTTGCTGTTTAATCTGCTTCGTCTGTCCTTTCAAGGTTGCAGTTTCATTTTCCAAGTTGCTCTACCTGTCTCTTATGGTTTTAATTTCATTTCCAACCTGCCACGCCTCTCTCTTTCAGGGATTCCATTTTTGTCTCCAAGTAATTTTCTACCAAATGACATATTACAGGGGTGAGCACACACGCTGTCTTTTATAAACAAAATGTCGGTGTTTATTTCCGATATAAACCAGTAAAATGTGGATATATTATAATGTAGTATGGAATGAAAGGTAATAAATATGTAATTAAATGAGTGGAGCCGTATAAGTTATTAGTCCCTGCCATCTGGCATCCGGCAGGGACTATAGTAATCGTTAGGAGCGGACTTAGCATTAGTTTACCGGTTCCCTACCACTTTTAAACCAAAGTTCTTACGGTCATGTAATTTTACTATTCTAATAAACCAAAGTTCATGCTTTCGCCATCTTATTTGGCCTCAAATCAAGGCATAGAGCTCAAAACTTAGGAAAAAGATCGGAGGAGTACAGGTAATTACAACAAGTTGTTCACTCGTGCATGAAGTAATGCTATGTTTGCACTAGCATTAATTTTCTAGCGTTTAATGTTACAGATTAATACCACTGCTATAATACAATAGCATATGTACCTTGCTACAGCGTGTATGCTTGCCACCTCATGTAGCACCGTACACCTGCAAGCTCATGCGCCACCGTTACATGTATGCCTGCCACCACATCTATGCTTTTTGTGGGCATGTAACAGGTATTTTGCTCATTGTGCCTTCTAGTATTCCGCTGCTCACCATTTTCTTCTGCTTCTCCTCCATTGACAACGATCTCTCCTCCATTGACAACGATCTCCATATCTCCGCCTCGTCGGCCATCTCTGAGACTGTCTCGGCTGTGGCGGGATCTCTCCTCCATTGACAACGATCTCCATATGTCTCGGCTGTGGCGGGATCTCTCCTCCATTGACAACGATCTCCATATCTCCGCCTCGTCCGCCATTCAGGTAAATCAATTTAAATCCTGCATACTTCTTTGCTGTTCTTTGATGTACGGAAGCCCTTGCAGATGGTAAACCTGAGCAAATCATCCATGATTAGTGTTCCTGTAATGTAGTAAACTGAATACCAAATTTTCACATCGTTTTTTTATTTACATATTTGATTGCGCTATTAACATTCAGTATTCAATTTTGCTGAATACATTTTTCAGAGAATCAGCTGCGTGGTTTATGATATGTTTTACTGTTTTTACAGGTTCTAACGCCAAGTACGCTAGATATAGACGACCTGAAATGCAGCTGGTTTATTCATTTGATTTGGCGTGCAGGTATAGTACCTAAGCTCATGCAGGGTTTATAAGACTACTCTTTATTTCTCTGTCCAATGCTTTGCTCTAGCTTGGAGGAACGTCTGAAGATTTCATATGCATCCTCCTCTTTAGACCTGAGATGAGCATACGTTCATGTTGATATTTGCAATGCTGTGTATACTTATAAATACAAAGGCTTGATGGACGAATCACCCTAGTAGAATTTATCTCCCAGTTTCCCTGAATCTAGTGAGCATTTCTGTTGTTGAAAAGTTTCCCTTTCAATTTATAACTGGTTTTTACCTGATTGTTCTACTCATCATTTCTGCAGATGTATGGAATGACTGAGATGAGTGGTTCAGTCATAAAGAGCGAAGGAAACGACATCAAGCATTACGGTTCAGTAGGCATACTAGTCCCTAATGTGGAGGCTAAGGTAGTTGATATTGTAACGGGGAAGCCCTTGCCTCCCAACAGAAGAGGCGAATTATGCTTCCGAGGCCCTATGGTCATGAAAGGTAAAAACACATTAGGATATAATGTAAAATATGTATGAGATTATATGAATTTTATTAGCATCCTTCAAGATTTTTATGAGCATAAAACAGTTACACCATCTGTAAAATTAAATCCACTACTAAGCTATGATTTTACTCTGAATTGACATATAACTTACCTATTTTCCTTTGTAAAGCCCACATTAGATCCTTTAGGGATCTCCTAGGAAAGTAGCGCCTTCATTTGTTCTGGATAGAGTAGAAGGATAATTTCATGCTAGCCATCACCGTTTTTCCACCAGAGTTTCATTTCTGAACTGTCAAAATTTGATCTGATCAGCTTCTGAATCTCTACAGAATACTACAAGAACAAAGAAGCTACATCATCGGCTATAGATTCAGAAGGTTGGTTGCACTCTGGAGATATTTGTCGTGTCAATGAAGAAGGGCAAGTATATATTGTAGACAGACTAAAAGAGCTTCTGCTGTGCAATCCACAGATTGAAGACTCTGCAGTAATACCGTGAGATTTCCCAGTTCTCCATTTGTTTCATTTGGTTGCATATACATATGTTCACACCGATATAGCGTTCTTCCATCACTACTCCATGCATCTACCTTATAACACAATGCCCCATTCGCTGGTAGATTTACTATCGCTGGTCAAGAAGGGACTCTCTGGTGGCAGGCACACTGAATTTCTCTGGTTATTTCCCAATCTAGCGTTGGCAAGAATCGTCTGGCAAGAATCGTTAAGCAGAGGCGAAGGTGCATGGAGTGCCCCAATTGTGTTGGGCATTTTTCAATGGGAAAATACCAAAACCAGACAAACAAACACCACAGAGCCAATGCTCTGTTTCATTTCATCCAGGATCTTTGCACAGGGAACCTCTTAAAAGCAAATATACTCATAACAGAGTATTACACAACCAAAAAAAACATTTTCTATTGCTTTAAAAAAAACTGTTACAAGCTTCATCCTCTTTTACTATGAGGGATTTTCCAAAAACAACATTCAACCAAAACTCTGTTTTCACCTGAGAAATTACTGTGCTGGGTTTACTGCTGTAAAACCCCTTTTACATTCACTGCAGTGAAAAACACTTTACTGCTGTAAAATAAAATTTACATATGCATACAAATGCGCTCCACCATTTTCCTTATGCACTACTGTGCAAAACCACACATGGTTTTTCGCTACTCCTCCGTTTTACGATGGCCAACACAAAAAAAATTACATCACAAAAAAAACTCACACCCCTGTTCTTGTTTTTCTACACACTGCTGTGTGTTTCCCATTTACCACAAAAATTACATACTCCACTGCTGTGAAAATTACATAATCTTCTGTTTTACAATGGGGGCCAAAAACAATTACATCACCTGTTTCATATCTCGCATTGCTGTGCGTTTACAAAAATTTTGCTCCACCGAGCGCAGCCACCACTCTCGCTATCTTCGTCGTGCACAGGCACAATTACACCCATACATAAAAAAACTACAGCCCTCACTTACATAACAATATATAAAAAACATATATAAAACTATACGCCCATACCCATATTAATGGGTCTCCACCAAAACTACGTATATATAAAAAAATATGATAATGTGCCCATAACCATTTAAAGGGGCCACCAAAAATTACGTACAACCACCAACTCCATTAATTCTTCCATTCTCGGCGGTCAACAAAAAAACAAATACTCCACGCAAAATTAATTCGCTGCAGGCCCGTATGCACCTTCAGAGATCGACGGCTGAGGACGCGCGAGGAGATCAGACGGCTGACAAGAATATCGGGTGGCCTTACCTGTCTGAGCGATAGCACCCGAGAAAATGACGCTTGCTTATGTCATGCGGGTGACACGCGTCGCCTCCATATTATATCGGAGCTCCTTGCCTAAATATTCCGCCGTCGCCAAATCGCTCCGAGAAAATTCCGGTGCCGAATTCCGGTCAATCCACCGCGCTGCTGAGTAGGCATCCAGCGCTGCTCTGGTTTTGGGTGCGTAGTTGAAATTAGATTTCAACACTCCCCTTTAATTTCAACTGCTGGGCATTCAATCTTACCCAAACACTTCCTCACATCGAGGGATTCACCAACACTGCTGTTACAAAGACATCTTCCTCACATAGAGGGATTCACCAACTGCTTCTGATGCAGTTCACAAACAAACAAAGTTGTCTTCCTCTTAATAGAGGGATTAACCTGAAACTGTGCTTAAGAGCACCTTCCTCATGACAGAGGGATTCACCATTACAATGTGCTGAAGAGCACCTTCCTCATGACAGAGGGATTCACTAATGACAATGTGCTGAAAAGCACCTTCCTCTTTAACAGAGGGTTTCACCAAATGACTGCTTCAAATGCAGTTCCAAAACAAACAATCATTGCACTGCTGTGTGTGCAAACTCATTACAATGTTCTTTTATGCTGCTGCATATTCTCTGCTGCACTGTTGTGCCATCTTCTTTGCTGCGTCTACCCCACACTGCTGTGTCTACACTTGCTGTTGTGTTGCTGCACTTCACTTACATTTCTTTGCAAACTCTGCATTGCTGTGCATTCTTCAAAGACAGAATACTCTGTCTTTTCTGGAACAATTACTCTGTCCCACCTTACAAATTTACACTGCTGTGTGTAAACATTTCTTACATTCACAACTTTCATTTTTTCAACAAAAAACTTCATGCTGCTGCATTTTCTTATTTGCATTGCTGTGTGCTTCTCCTTCTTGTCGTCACGCTGCTGTCCATAACTTCTCATTTCTTCAACAAAACTTCATGTTGCTGCATTTTTCATATTCACTGCTGTCCATACCCATAACCATAGACTGTCATCCCTGGGTTTTATTTGCTGCTGCGTTGCTTCTGCAATTTGCACTGTGGCTGCCTTTTGTTTCATCATACTGTTGTGTGCCCATACACTAACTCTTTACTCTCCATTACTTGCACATAGAGAGAAATCATCCTCACGCTGTTTTGCGCTGCATTCTCCACACAAAAAAAAACACGGGCTGTTACTTTTTACACCCTTGCTTCACACAATCTTCAATTTCATTTTTTTAATTACACAATGCATTGCTGTGCAATTCCTTTCATTTTTCTGCTGCCACACATTATCAGTCACCCATCTGCATTAAAAATCTGCTGTCCTTGTTTTTCTTTATGCATTTCTTTGCATGTTGCATTGCATAAAAAACATTACATTTTTTTACTGCTGTGTAACAAAAATTTCATTGCATTCTCAGCCACTGGGCATTTACGTTCTGCTGCGTTTTGCCTTCTTCTCATTTTCTTCTCACTGCTTTGCATTTTCATTCCCAATACAAAACATTTCATCTCTGTTGCATATTACCTTTTAGAGGGATTAACAAAGATTTCATTTGCAACTGCTGCGCTGCAATACATCCTCCATCAACAAATGACTGTTAATACAGTTCAGCAAATAAAAAATTACAAGTTCCCCTTTAATGTGTGCTTGTCTTCTTTTAGCAGACTCTTCTCAAAACAAATTTAGATCCACTGGGGAGTTCAAGGGGTTTTCAGATTGTATTACCTTCCTTCTCCATACTTGTGTAACTTTCTTCTTTTGCATGGGTCTAGCTTGTGTAAGAGCCCATGTCAAGTTACAATCTCGTGCCATATGCCCAATGTTATGACACTTGAAACATTCTACATTTTTCATGAATGACATTTCATGATTTCTTCTAAAATTGTCTCTTGGAGGTTTTCGGAGACCACAACATTTATCTTTATGAAATGCTCTACAGTGTTTTGCCATATGACCAAAGTTTGAGCAAGCATAACAATAACCATAAAATGAACTTTGGTACCTGGGAGATGGAGGTTTTCTTGATGTACTTCTGAAGCCTTGCTGCCTTGAGATCCTTTGATGATAACCATTGCATCTTGCCTCTTTGACATCAGCTACATTTCTTCTTGGAGCTGGTTTTCTACTTGGAGGAGGATTCCTTCTATTGCAGCCTTCATTTTTCTCCTTGCCTTTGCTGGAACTAGGAGCTTCACAACTTCTTTCTGGCTTCTTCACATCTCCTTTGCTTAAAGCATCTTCATCCTTGTTTGAGGGTTCACCTACATACCCAAGTCCTGATTTATCAAATGGAGATCTATGATAGCTGAGCATGTCATCCAAAGCTTGAGAGCTCTTCATGATTTTGTTCATCCCTTCAACCTTTTTCTTGAGGAGGACAATCTCTTCTTCCAATCTTTCACATTCATTATTCTTCTTTGTAAGTTGTTCCTCAGTTTCTTCCTTGCTACGAGTAGCTTCAGCTGCTGCTATTTTGAAGGAGATAATATCTGTCTTCATTTTGGAGATTTCTTCATCTTTTGCTTGACTGCTCTTCATTTTCTTTTCAGCTCCTTGTGCCTGCTTCCTGGCTTCTTGTAGTTCGGACTTAAGGGAGGAGACCTCTACCTTGTACTGTCCAATCTCTTCTACAAGCTTATTCACTCTCATGTGCCTTTGTTCAAGTTGACTTGTCAAGGCATCTGCCTGCTTCTTTGCTTCATTCAGCTGATTTGTCATGGATATGACTTCTTCATGATGTTTCTTCTTGCATTGGTCAAGCTCCTTCTTAAGCTTGGCAAGCTCTTCATCCCTTTCTTTTACTTGAAGCTTGATGAGGTCAAGCTTTTCATTCTCAGCTTCTATGATGGGTTCTTCTTGACTCATTGTCATGGTCAGTGCTCCCTTTGCATGAAGTTCATGCAGTCTGTCCCATATATCCTTTGCTGATGAGTATTTTCCTAGATTCTTCTTCACAGAATCAGGCAGTCCATCCAAGATAGTCTTTGCTGCTTGTGCATCATACTCCATGGATTCTTTATCCATCTTGCTGTCATCAATCATTGACTCCCAGACTTCAATCCCCTCAGACATTAGGAAAGCCCTCATCATTATTTCCCATACATCAAAGTTTCCATCAAACTTTGGGGTTTCAAATAAAATGTATTCAAATGGATTGCCTTCTAGTTTAGTAGAGGGGGGAGACACATTTTTAACAGGCCTGGAGGCTTTCTTCTTTGACCTTGCCATTCTTATCTAGGCTTTAAATACTTGATTGTGTTTTCTTTTAAATCACTGACTGTTCCTTTAACAATAACAGAAAGGAAAGCTTTGAAAAATACCTTAACCCTTTTGGCTGTGGCTTTACACTGATGGAGAAGTTTTCTCTGCTGCAACAAGAATCTTTCCTTCAGCTTCTTTGACACTTTTAAAGAGCCTGAACCAGCTCTGTCACCATCAAAGAGCCTGGACTAGCTCCGATACCACTGTTGGGCATTTTTCAATGGGAAAATACCAAAACCAGACAAACAAACACCACAGAGCCAATGCTCTGTTTCATTTCATCTAGGATCTTTGCACAGGGAACCTCTTAAAAGCAAATATACTCATAACAGAGTATTACACAACCAAAAAAAACATTTTCTATTGCTTTAAAAAAAACTGTTACAAGCTTCATCCTCTTTTACTATGAGGGATTTTCCAAAAACAACATTCAACCAAAACTCTGTTTTCACCTGAGAAATTACTGTGCTGGGTTTACTGCTGTAAAACCCCTTTTACATTCACTGCAGTGAAAAACACTTTACTGCTGTAAAATAAAATTTACATATGCATACAAATGCGCTCCACCATTTTCCTTATGCACTGCTGTGCAAAACCACACATGGTTTTTCGCTACTCCTCCGTTTTACGATGGCCAACACAAAAAAAATTACATCACAAAAAAAACTCACACCCCTGTTCTTGTTTTTCTACACACTGCTGTGTGTTTCCCATTTACCACAAAAATTACATACTCCACTGCTGTGAAAATTACATAATCTTCTGTTTTACAATGGGGGCCAAAAACAATTACATCACCTGTTTCATATCTCGCACTGCTGTGCGTTTACAAAAATTTTGCTCCACCGAGCGCAACCACCACTCTCGCTACCTTCGTCGTGCACAGGCACAATTACACCCATACATAAAAAAACTACAGCCCTCACTTACATAACAATATATAAAAAACATATATAAAACTATACGCCCATACCCATATTAATGGGTCTCCACCAAAACTACGTATATATAAAAAAAATATGATAATGTGCCCATAACCATTTAAAGGGGCCACCAAAAATTACGTACAACCACCAACTCCATTAATTCTTCCATTCTCGGCGGTCAACAAAAAAACAAACACTCCACGCAAAATTAATTCGCTGCAGGCCCGTATGCACCTTCAGAGATCGACGGTTGAGGACGCGCGAGGAGATCAGACGGCTGACAAGAATATCGGGTGGCCTTACCTGTCTGAGCGATAGCACCCGAGAAAATGACGCTTGCTTATGTCATGCGGGTGACACGCGTCGCCTCCATATTATATCGGAGCTCCTTGCCTGAATATTCCGCCGTCGCCAAATCGCTCCGAGAAAATTCCGGTGCCGAATTCCGGTCAATCCACCGCGCTGCTGAGTAGGCATCCGGCGCTGCTCTGGTTTTGGGTGCGTAGTTGAAATTAGATTTCAACAAATTCTGCACTGGATGGTCTGATGGACCTGAATTCATAACACAATGCCCCATTCGCTGGTAGATTTACTATCGCTGGTCAAGAAGGGACTCTCTGGTGGCAGGCACACTGAATTTCTCTGGTTATTTCCCAATCTAGCGTTGGCAAGAATCATCTGGCAACTGGAATGATATAATGTGACAGATCACCTCCCTGCTGCGAAGCACATGGCTTGCATGCAATGCACGTGGTAAGGGAGAGAGCTCTCAAGGTGCTGCTGATTAGTTACGTGAGTCGGTTGGTTTTTGTGTGTTGGCCCATTGGAATTGCCTTTGTTGTCCAACAAATCGTTGGCAAACTCAAAATGTAATATATTGTGTTACACATTGATGTGATAATTGCTTTATTTCATCTTATAATCTTTCATTTAATATTTGCTTCGTTGGCAAACTCAAAATTTAATATATTGTGTTACACATTGATGTGATAATTGCTTTATTTCATCTTATAATCTTTCATTTAATATTTGCTTTTGTGAGGTTGGAATAGTCAGTAAACTTCATGCTTACAGTGCATGGGTAATCGAATGGGCACATTTTTTACAAGGTAGTGTTTTCCCTTAAAAATACTGACTTTTAGTAAAATTGTTAGAAGCAAAGATATAGTTATTTTTAGAAAGTAACGCCCCCTTAAATCATGTCTTTGGCATAGTTTCGCTTGCTGCCTTGTATTCATAGCTTCGGAATATTTGGTTCTGAAACCCTTCTTCCGAAATGTTTTGCCATGTCATTTTAATGCTATTCCAATATGTAAGGGCAGTATGTCTGTCAGGCCTAGCATGGCGGGAACTGGAAAGTCAGGAACATGAATATTTGCTTTTCAGGATAGACTACGCACAATCCCAAAACTTTGTATCAGAAGCTCTACAGCTAGGCCAAAGCCTGTTAACTATTTTTTAACAGTGATAAGAGGTAATCATGCAAGGATTCCGAGGACTATGGAAGGATCTTTACCTTTCTATTGATATCTTCGATTAATCTGAATCATATGAGGCGAATCCTACCAATTCAGATACTATAGAGAATTAACACTACCTTTACTTCTTTAGTGCTTACCCTCTTATGACACCAAAATAAGAATTGCTTATCGGACTCTTTCTAACTAGTCAATGGCTTGGCATTTCGCTATCACACATCCCACCTTGTAGACCCGGCCCCGCGAAGGATAGCTAACTGGCTTGTTGGATGTATTTCTATATTTAATAAGAGTGCTGGATCTATTGCATAACCAACTGAAGAATCAATAGCTAAGTATGGTAGGTCTACTCCTGGGTATGGATATGCAGCTGCTCGTGCATCTTTCACACAAGCAACCACTGATGAAACCACTCAAAGGTGGTGGTGCAACTGATGCTACTGATGCTTAAAAGAATTATAAAGAGTCCCGTTCCTGTATGTCATGTACATTGTTGCTGGGCAACTCTTTAATGCAGTGGCACACTCATATTATAAAACTTTAGCTATGATAACTTTATATTCTTATAATTTTAAGTTTTTACAATGGTCCAATTTATAATTTTCTGTTTTACGCTTTTATAACTTTATATTCTATAAAATGCAAGACTTTAAGTTCGCACGTTAATTCCTTTGATTCAAAACACATTGATTTCAATCAGCGGCCTCAAAAGTAACTTGTAAAAGTAACTTGGCAGGGACTTGCTGCGATGCAGCTTCTCTTGTTATTGGATAATTAATTTGTTAAAATTTAATGGTGCCAAAATCAACAGTAAGCATATACAACATCCACATTTAATATCCATTAACCGGCTACTTATTTTCAAAAAAAAATAATCATTACATCGTAACTGTCCGCTGCAACAGAACAACCGGCACCCTGTAATGCACCATAAATCCACCAATCACAGTGATTGAATGCCGGGCGGGGCACACCCATAAATGTCGCTTCAAGGTAAGGAAAGAGGAGATGTCGCCAATTACAGATGGAATGCCGGTCGGCGCGCACCCATTTTGTTGGGCCCCACACTGCGCTTGGCCACCCCTGAAGAAATAAAACGAATTCAATTAAAGGGGTAACGTCCGTAAAGGTTTTTTGGTCTATTCAATGCTCTTTGTATGGATGTTTCCCAGAAATAAATGGTGTCACCAACCAATGACACAAAGGGCGTGGTAGTGGGAAAAACATAAAAATGCAGTGCCCCTAAAAGATTATACACTTTTGCTTCCTTCCGGTGGATCGACGGCAGTTCCTATTTCCACCTCCATAGCAAAGTTAATGCTATGGAGGTACACCCTTTGACAGCGGCAGCACCGTAACGAGAGTTTTGGTTGCATGTTTTGGACCCATATCCATGCATGATACCATGACCTATGTACATGCATTTTCTGGTAGCTTCGTCACTCCAACTCCGGGAGGCTACACGGTTCAGCGTAATCAATGCAAGTAATCACGGCATTAATGTTATTCAAATAACGAGCCCATTCAAATTTGAATTCAAGCGCCCAAAATTCAGCGCTCATCCATATTTCAGCAACCACATTTCGAATTCCTTCAGAATAGCAGTCTCCAACACATGAGAAAATCCACCGGCAGGCCGGTTTGGCCAGTCGGGCCGATCCTACCCTCTTCGTTGCTCTCTTTGTCTCCTTCAAATACAATGGTTGATTCGAATTTTCTACAGCGGGGCAAGCAGGCAGAGGTAAAGTCTGCAAGGGAATGCTTGCAGTGGCTTGATTCACAAGCGCCGTCCACAGTGCTATACGTTTCGTTCGGAACTCAGAATTGCATATCGTTGTCAAACATGAGGGCGCTAGCTCTGGGGCTAGAATCGAGCCAACAGCCTTTTATTTGGGTCGTCAGGCCTCCGCTGGAGGCCCCGCTCAATTCAGAGTTCTCGACAGAGTTTCTTCCGGAGGGATTTGAAGAGCGAGTGAAGGAAAAGAAAGCAGGATTGCTTATCAGAAAATGGGCGCCTCAGCTGCTAATCCTGTCCCATCCTTCAACCGGAGGGTTCCTTAGTCACTGTGGATGGAATTCGGTGCTGGAGAGCCTAAGCCGAGGAGTGCCCATCATCGGATGGCCCATGGCAGCCGACCAGTTCGCGAATTCGAAGCTGCTAGAGGAGGAAGTTGGGGTGTGCATCGAGATGTGGAGGGGCAAAGAGGGAGAGCTGAAACGCGGGACGGTGGAAAGAAGAGTAGGAATGTTGATGAAGGAAGAAAATGGCAATCGAGTGAGAAAGAGAGCCAGGGAGATGAGCGATGCGGCTTTGAAGGCAGTGAGTGAAGATAAAGACGGAGGGAAGAAAGGGTCATCTGTGTGTGCTGTGGATGACATGATAAGAGAGCTTACAATAGGATACCAGGCCTAGAGTTGTGTTGTGTATGTAACCCGTCTTCCTCGTTCAGTGCTAGATTTGCATTTTAGCAGAAATTGAATCATAAAGATTATGTGTCTCACAAAAAATATACAGTATGGAATGCTCCTGAGGCCCTTTCCAACTTGTGACAGATCTGATGTTAAATTTGCACCCTGCTGAAGACGTTTTTTCCATGCGCCTTGGCGCTCAGGTTTCTGCATATATGTAACTGTCCCACTTGCCAACTAATGGCGGCTATCATGTTTTGTTTGTTCTCATGTTTATTCCATATTTCTGCTGCTGCAGACAGTATATCTTTTTGACAACAGGCCGAAGTATGTGCACTCATACTCTATGCCTTATGCTTTGTTTCTGCTCTCCTCTATAATTCTCTCATGTCGCCCCATGCGCAGTCTATCTCCTCTATTATATTCCCTTATGTCGTCCCATGCGCAGTCTTCTCTCTATATCATGCACTCATACAGTTTACTATCTACAAATACAACTACAGGCGCGCTCATCTGGATCTCCAAGCATATGATCCATTATGTAACATGACCAATATATCTTTCTCAATATATAACATGCTGATTTTTTCCTTCTGAAAAAAACTAAAATGTTTCAATTTCTATGATCTGTATCGGAATTTGATGAGACCTATGTGTAGTGCAATTCAAGTTGTGTGATCTGTGTAAGAATTAGAGGAAACCAAATAACTTTAGTGACTAGATCTCTGTCCGAATTAGATGAATGCAAAGTGGGCCTTGTAAGAATCCAATAAATTTTATTTGGGTTTGTTTTAGGCAGTGGCGTTTGACAAGAAATTTTATTTATTTTTGCTTGCGTTTGCTTTAGGTGATTTTTATATAATAAGAAACTCTATTATAATTTAGTTTGCTGGTGAAATGAGTAGCTGAAAACTTATTATTAGTCGCTATGTCATTTTTTCACTCTGCACCTCACTAGTTTTGAACTCACTTATTTTCAGAGGGATTATGTTTGGGATCTGGTATTGGTTACAACTCACTAGTTTTGAACTCACTTATTTTCAGAGGGATTATGTTTGTTTAATCTTGTATTGATTAAACAAATAAATAAAAATTAATACATATATGAAATTTTCCCAATCCAAAATTATTCCTGTATATGATTAATGCGATAGTTACGGTCTTCTCTAGTTTTGAACTTGAACTAAATTTAGGACCCTTCAATGCAACGACTTTAGGAATTACTAAATCTAAGTCTGATTTCTACGTAATGCAAATTTCTGCAGTGTTATATTTTCTTTCCGCATGCTCTTTCAATGCAACGACATGGGGAATTACTAAATCTAAGTCTGATCTGATTTCTACTCAATGCAAATTCCTGCAGGATTATATTTTCTTTCCGAATGCTTCTCCAAATAGTTGTAAGTAAACCTACTGTTAATGAAGAGTCTCAATTATCCATTTACAAGCCATTTCATCTATCAATTCTTTTGACATTACCACATGAAAATTTTGCAAGTAACGGTAATGTGACATATATTATTATCTTAAAGAAAATAAGAAGCTAATCTCTTTTGTATTAATTTCATTTTTCCATTTCCGATCAATTTTTATGATTCTAGAGGATATTTAACAAAATATTAATGTTTTTTTTATAATTATATTTAACAATTTAATTTCATTTCAGTTTTCCATATCTGAGCAATTTCTATGATTCAAGAGGATATTTAACAAAATATTAATGTTTTTTTACAATTATATTTAACAATTTTATTTTATTTTATTTTTCCATACCTGATCAATTTTTATGATTCAAGAGGATATTTAACAAAATATTAATGTTTTTTTACAATTATATTTAACAATTTAATTTATTTTTCTAAGGCTCATGGACATATAGCTTTGTTGAAGCTTTGGAGAGGGAGATCGTTTGAAAGCTAAAAGATCAGATGTATGGAAAAATGAACTTTTTTTAGTGAAAAGTAATTGATCACATGTTTGCTTAGCATATGTTCTTTTTCATAACAATTTGTATATAAATGTGGTTCCCTGCGTGTTTAAATATAAAAATGGCAACTAGTTTATCTTTGTTTTTACAACATTTTCAGTCAACATCTTTTATCAAATAATACTATGTTTTAGGGGAGATGTGATAAAAGGTCTTTAAGCTTGGGAGCCTAATTTAATGTTTGTAACATCTTTGGCCTCCATGCCATATTTGGTGATTGTGTTATCTTCTACTCCCAACTTTTAAGTGAGTGCTCATATCATAGTTTCTTCTTCATATGATAATAATAAGATTGAAAATTCACCCCCTCCTATGGACCTTCATCCAGTCTATCCTATTGAACTTGTCCTTGCACCAATGCCACAGTTTCCTAGATGGATCTGTACAACATGAGAATCAACAAGTGATCTTGTTGATGATCTTTCAAGATAGCATCATACATGTACATAATTTTGATGAGCCTCCTCTCTTTTCACTCAAATTTCGAAGACTCATTGTCTAGAAACATTTGGCGAAGCTTCAATCCATTTAGATTGGAACACATAAATGAATGAATAATATTATTGATTAATGGTGAGCTATATTTAGTATCATGTACCTCTTCCAAAATGAAAAAAATAATAATAATAAATAAATAAATTGTCAAATGTAAATTGGTGTATGGAACTAAGTATACATTAGCTGGAAATGTTGAAAATACAAAAGGCTCGATTAATTGCCAACAATTTTATTAGGGACAAAAGATTAACTAAAACTTTGTCTTTTTGGAAAAAATGAATTCCATTTTCTTTGTTCTAATCATTATTGCTTCACATAAATGGGAGGTTCGTCAAATGGATGTTTGAGTCCACCTTCTTGCATGGGGATTTGCATGAAGAAATTTACATGGAACAACCTTCTAGATATATTTAGTGTTGTTTATTGCCTTAAGAAATCCCTTTATGGAATTAAGCAAACTCACCAAGCTTGATATGTATTATTAATTTATTTGGTTTCCCTAGGCCAACGATGCCTTGTTGACCATTCACTATTGTTTATTTCATCATTATTCCTCTATTTGCATATTTTTTAGAGTCTTTAATTGGTTGTTTGCAAGTTTCCTTCAAAAAAATCATAGATTGCCCATGATTTTTCGTCAAAGAACCTACAATGATCTTCAAAAGGGACTATAAAATAATTAGCATCCTTTAAATGGAAGCTCTAGAGAAAAGAACATGGGATACATACCCCTATACAATTTGTATCTCCATCAGTAACTAACAAAAATATTTTTCCATGGTATATATATGAGTTATTTGTTATCCGAAGAGGGAAGAGACCATAAAGAGCATGGATATACTGGGATAATTCTTAAAAGCTCAACCTTGGATTATAATTGCTTTCCCCTCATTAAAACCCCCAGGTTCTGAGCTTGTTTTAGTTTTAAGTTGGGTCAAAACATTTCTTAGTTTTCTCAACCAGAGTGAAGTTGAATATAGTAAGTGGAACAAGTAGATGAGTAGTCTATATAAGAGGAACTCGGAGTTAGGGGGCAAGGCACGAACATCATAAATCAAGTGTAAAGTTTTATTTGTTGTACACATTAAATTAATATCCCTCCTCAGGGACCATTTTGTAATATGTTTGATTATTTACTTTTGATTTATAATTTGAAGATCAGTGAACTCCCTAATGTTAGTTAGAATCAACATATTATCAAATTATGTTATTGTATTAAATATTTATCATAATTCATGTTTATATTCTTAATTGGATTCGAGGGTGGCATGTTCTATGTTTTATGGGTTGAGGTTAGAACTATGAGAAATGGATTAGCCATTTGATCATGTGGGTTTCTATCATCTTATCTTAGGTAGTATATATTTTAATGACCCTTTGATCTTAAAAAGTAGTTAGTGTTCTTTAATTCACTACGTTAGTGATTCAATTCTAGTCACTAGGAATTTTCCTTAAAACAAAAAGGGCAACTCCATTGGGAATAAATGTGTGAATTCTTCCTAGTAAGTTTTATTTACTCTAGTTTCCCAACTTTCTAAGCTTGGTCTAATTTATCTTGTAATTTTCCCTATTGTTGGTATAGAACTAAAATATTGTATTTCCTAACCTATCTTTTGGAATTTTTTCTCTTCCAAGTTAGTGCATGTCATTGTTTTTAGTTACAATGGTAAGTGCCTACATCTTTCCTTCAAAGAATCCATAGACACACATAGATTTCTTTAAAGCAACATCTCAACAATGTACACTATATTTTGAAGATTTGCAAATATTTCCTATAAATTAAAAATCTTTGAAAGCCTAAGATTTACTTCCCCTATTTTAGTATTTTCTACAAAATTGAAAGATCTAATTCTCATTTCGAGAAATTTGACATATTCCACAGGTTTGACATTAATTTATATGAAATATAAAATTGTATATGCAAAATACAAAAATATTTTCTTTGGCTCATTTTTAGGAATCTTTTAAAAAGTTTGATTTGGAAATGATTACACTTTACAATTAGTGTTACCATTTACAATTACCTTTTTTTGTATTCTTTTTATTTGAGAATCATATTTTTCTCATTTATGCATTGCTCTCAATAAAAATGTCAATAAAAACAATTTCAATCTAAAATCAATGTAGACATTTTCTTTGATAGAAAACCATCAATAATCTAAAATTTTAAGGCTTTGGTTATATTTGGAGAGTCAATTTCCAAGGTTAAAAATACTTAAACTAAAAAAATTAAATACTATATTTGTGGGTTCCTTGTCCCACATACAAGAGGTCTTATACAACAATTTGGTGTCTAACTTAGCCATTACCTTACAATTAGATTATTCTCAACATAGATCCATGTGAACCTTGGATCTATCAAGCACCGAGGGATCAAACATATTGAGATGCAAGTTTGAAGAAAGATTAGGGCCTCCAGAAATTTGATCTCTCTTGACACTTACTAGATATGGGGTCAGCATGGATCTAAGCTGGTTTAATGTGTGTGTGTGTGAGTGTGCATGTGTGTCAACTCCACGCTGAGCATGTAACAAGTTACACATTTCCTTCATTTTGAGTATTGCACTAATAAAATGATTTAATTATAAGAAATTCTTATTTTGATTTGTTTGATATAATATATACATAATTGACATTGAAATTTTTTACTTGAGATAGCCATTGAAATATTTTATTTGACCCACATCCTCCACATTAAAATGTTATTTTTGTTATTAAAATATTTTTAAATACATGTTCCCCTCATATTAAGAAATAGAGAACCATGGGATAAAAATAAACTCTCACAATGCGTGTGTGTATGTGTTAAAATGTTAGAAGTCGACTCCATATTAAAAATTGAAATAATTACAAATCTCCCTCTTTCCTTCAATTAAAAAGCACATAGATATATTAAACAGTGGGAAAACCTATCATAACTCAATTTTCAAACCAATAGTGGGGACGGTGCGTGAGTGTATGTGTTAAAATGTTAGAAGTCGACTCCATAATATACCTTCAATTAAAAAGCACTTATATACATATACATATACATATACATATACATATACATATATATATATATTAAAGAATGGGAAAACCTATCATAACTCAATTCTCAAACCAATAGTGAGAAAAGTCATCATTTCCTGTTATCATCAAATGTACGTTGACTCATCATTGTTATTCAAAGAAAACCACACCACCTATAATTACTCTTTGGTGGTCTGCCTCTTGGTTTTGGGTTGTTGAGTTGTTTCCTTACATCTGAGGAAAACAAACTATTAGCCAAGCAAAAGCAGTTTCAGGGCAACATAACAATATTTTACACATTGAAATATTTTGTTTATAAACCATATCGAATTTTTTTTTATTAATATTTATTGATGTTACATATCAATTCCATATTAATAATTGAGTAAATTATACAACGCCTACACAATGGAAAGTGAAAGAGTAAGAAAAAATTTAATTTCAATTACTTTATTTTTCTTGGTATTTTAATCACATTAATTTTCATGAGCTTCATAGTTAACTGGGTGTTGGTCAAGTCCTAAAACCCCATAGGATGAACGAGTTTATACCTATGCAATTTAAATAAGATTAAAAATGAAAAGCATTTTCTTTTAAATTGTTCATTTTATACTCGCATTCGATCTAATATTCAAAATATTTCTCTCTACCACTCTTCTTTATCGTTTAAGTCAATATAACTACAATGATATAGAAATATTGCTCACTTCTTCCGTATATGCCCAGTTTCTATATATGTGCACATCTTCCGTATATGCCCAGTTTCCGTATATGCGCACATCTTCCGTATATGCCCAGTTTTCGTATATGCACACATTTTCCGTATATGCCCAGTTTCCGTATATGCGCACATTTTCCGTATATGCCTAGTTTCCGTATATGCCCAGTTTCTGTATATGCACACATCTTCCGTATATGCCCAGTTTCCGTATATGCGCACATCTTCCGTATATGCCCAGTTTCTGTATATGTGCACATCTTCCGTATATGCCCAGTTTCCGTATATGCGCACATCTTCCGTATATGCCCAGTTTCCGTATGCGCACATCTTCCGTATATGCCCAGTTTCCGTATATGCCCAGTTTCCGTATATGCCCACATCTTCTGTATATGCCCAGTTTCCGTATATGCCCACATCTTCCGTATATGCCCAGTTTCTGTATATGCGCACATCTTCCGTATATGCCCAGTTTCCGTATATGCGCAGTTTCCGTATATGCACACATCTTCCGTATATGCCCAGTTTTCGTATATGCACACATCTTCCGTATATGCCCAGTTTCCGTATATGCGGACATCTTCCGTATATGCCCAGTTTCCGTATATGCGCACATCTTCCGTATATGCCCAGTTTCCGTATATGCACACATCTTCCGTATATGCCCAGTTTCCATATATGCACACATCTTCCGTATATGCCCAGTTTCCGTATATGCACACATCTTCCGTATATGCCCAGTTTCCGTATATGCGCACATCTTCCGTATATGCCCAGTTTCCGTATATGCACACACCTTCCGTATATGCCCAGTTTCCGTATATGCACACATCTTCCGTATATGCCCAGTTTCCGTATATGCGCACATCTTCCGTATATGCCCCAGTTTCCGTATATGCCCAGTTTCCGTATATGCACACATCTTCCGTATATGCCCAGTTTCCGTATATGCGCACATCTTCCGTATATGCCCAGTTTCCGTATATACCCAGTTTCCGTATATGCACACATCTTCCGTATATGCCCAGTTTCCGTATATGCGCACATCTTCCGTATATGCCCAGTTTCCGTATATGCGCACATCTTTCGTATATGCCCAGTTTCCGTATATGCGCACATCTTCCGTATATGCCCACATCTTCCGTATATGCCCAGTTTCCGTATATGCGCACATCTTCCGTATATGCCCAGTTTCCGTATATGCACACATCTTCCGTATATGCCCAGTTTCCGTATATGCGCACATCTTCCGTATATGCCCACATCTTCCGTATATGCTCACATCTTCTGTATATGCCCAGTTTCCGTATATGCGCACATCTTCCGTATATGCCCAGTTTTCGTATATGCACACATCTTCCGTATATGCACACATCTTTCGTATATGCCCAGGTTCCGTATATGTGCACATCTTCTGTATATGCACCATGTTCCTTTCACCATAAATCCGATGTATGATACTAATTACCAATTAGAATGATATCATAATAGTCAATTGATTCATATGCAACAAACACCATTAGCCTCTATCATGCAAAGCATAACTTATACTAGTTAATGATACCAATTCTCAATGCATAATCTCATACTCAAATATTAACTTGAGTATACTCCCCTTGTGGTCATGCTCCCTCTTTGTGTTAGGAATAAGACCTCTTTGTGTTAGGTCCCTTTTGTTGGCACCTTTCCTGTTATCCACCATAAGACCAAGTCATGGCGACCATTGGCTTAGGCCCTAGGCACTAAGCCCTTTTAAGTCTTATAGGAGGCCTTTTTCCTTTGTTAATGGGTCCACGTCATTGGTCACGTTTTTAGGCGAATGACCACCCAGGGAGCTCCATCCTTTGGGTTGATGGGTTGTCATTCGCCTAAAAACGTGACCAATGACGTGGATCAATTAACAAAGGAAAAAGGCCTCCTATAGGACTTAAAAGGGCTTAGTGCCTAGGGCCTAAGACAATGGTCGCCATGACTCGGTCTTAATGGTGGATAACAGGAAAGGTGCCAACAAAAGGGACCTAACACAAAGAGGTCTTATTCCTAACACAAAGAGGAAGCATGACCACAAGGGGAGTATACTCAAGTCAATATTTGGGTATGAGATTATGCATTGAGAATTGGTATCATTAACTAGTATAAGTTATGCTTTGCATGATAGAGGCTAATGGTGTTTGTTGCATATGAATCAATTGACTATTATGATATCATTCTAATTGGTAATTAGTATCATACATCGGATTTATGGTGAAAGGAACATGGTGCATATACAGAAGATGTGCGCATATACGGAACCTGGGCATATACGAAAGATGTGTGCATATACGGAAGATGTGTGCATATACGAAAACTGGGCATATACGGAAGATGTGCGCATATACGGAAACTGGGCATATACAGAAGATGTGAGCATATACGGAAGATGTGGGCATATACGGAAGATGTGCGCATATACGGAAACTGGGCATATACGGAAGATGTGTGCATATACGGAAACTGGGCATATACGGAAGATGTGCGCATATACGGAAACTGGGCATATACGGAAGATGTGGGCATATACGGAAGATGTGCGCATATACGGAAACTGGGCATATACGGAAGATGTGCGCATATATGGAAACTGGGCATATACGGAAGATGTGCGCATATACGGAAACTGGGAAACTGGGCATATACGAAAGATGTGGGCATATACGGAAGATGTGCGCATATACGGAAACTGGGCATATACGGAAGATGTGCGCATATATGGAAACTGGGCATATACGGAAGATGTGCGCATATACGGAAACTGGGCATATACGGAAGATGTGTGCATATACAGAAACTGGGCATATATGGAAACTGGGCATATACGGAAGATGTGCGCATATACGGAAACTGGGCATATACGGAAGATGTGTGCATATACGGAAACTGGGCATATACGGAAGATGTGGGCATATACGGAAACTGGGGCATATACGGAAGATGTGCGCATATACGGAAACTGGGCATATACGGAAGATGTGTGCATATACGGAAACTGGGCATATACGGAAGGTGTGTGCATATACGGAAACTGGGCATATACGGAAACTGGGCATATACGGAAGATGTGCGCATATACGGAAACTGGGCATATACAGAAGATGTGTGCATATACGGAAACTGGGCATATACGGAAGATGTGTGCATATATGGAAACTGGGCATATACGGAAGATGTGTGCATATACGGAAACTGGGCATATACGGAAGATGTGCGCATATACGGAAACTGGGCATATATGGAAGATGTCCGCATATACGGAAACTGGACATATACGGAAGATGTGTGCATATACGGAAACTGGGCATATACGGAAGATGTGTGCATATACGGAAACTGGGCATATACGGAAGATGTGGGCATATACGGAAACTGGGCATATACGGAAGATTCACGCATATACGGAAACTGGGCATATACGGAAGATGTGCGCATACGGAAACTGGGCATATACGGAAGATGTGCGCATATACGGAAACTTGGCATATACGAAAGATGTGCACATATACAGAAACTGGGCATATACGGAAGATGTGCGCATATACGGAAACTGGGCATATACGGAAGATGTGTGCATATACAGAAACTGGGCATATACGGAAACTAGGCATATACGGAAAATGTGCGCATATACGGAAACTGGGCATATACGGAAGATGTGTGCATATACGGAAACTGGGCATATACGGAAGATGTGCGCATATACGGAAACTGGGCATATACGGAAGATGTGCACATATACAGAAACTGGGCATATACGGAAGAAGTGAGCAATATTTCTATATCATTGTAGTTATATTGACTTAAACGATAAAGAAGGGTGGTAGAGAGAAATATTTTGAATATTAGATCGAATGCGAGTATAAAATGAACAATTTAAAAGAAAATGCTTTTCATTTTTAATCTTATTTAAATTGCATAGGTATAAACTCGTTCATCCTATGGGGTTTTAGGACTTGACCAACACCCAGTTAACTATGAAGCTCATGAAAATTAATGTGATTAAAATACCAAGAAAAATAAAGTAATTGAAATTAAATTTTTTCTTACTCTTTCACTTTCCATTGTGTAGGCGTTGTATAATTTACTCAATTATTAATATGGAATTGATATGTAACATCAATAAATATTAATAAAAAAAAATTCAATGTGGTTTATAAACAAAATATTTCAATGTGTAAAATATTGTTATGTTGCCCTAAAACTGCTTTTGCTTGGCTAATAGTTTGTTTTCCTCAGATGTAAGGAAACAACTCAACAACCCAAAACCAAGAGGCATTTGGCAAGAGTGAAAATTTGGCCCTTTACAGACCACCAAAGAGTAATTATAGGTGGTGTGGTTTTCTTTGAATAACAATGATGAGTCAACGTACATTTGTGGATAACAGGAAATAATGACTTTTCTCACTATTGGTTTGAGAATTGAGTTATGATAGGTTTTCCCATTCTTTAATATATATATATATATGTATATGTATATGTATATAAGTGCTTTTTAATTGAAGGTATAATGGAGATTTGTAATTATTTCAATGTTTATTATGGAGTCGACTTCTAACATTTTAACACATACACTCACGCACCGTCCCCACTATTGGTTTGAAAATTGAGTTATGATAGGTCATTCGCCTAAAAACGTGACCAATGACGTGGACCCATTAACAAAGGAAAAAGGCCTCCTATAGGACTTAAAAGGGCTTAGTGCCTAGGGCCTAAGCCAATGGTCGCCATGACTTGGTCTTATGGTGGATAACAGGAAAGGTGCCAACAAAAGGGACCTAACACAAAGAGGTTTTATTCCTAACACAAAGAGGGAGCATGACCACAAGGGGAGTATACTCAAGTCAATATTTGAGTATGAGATTATGCATTGAGAATTGGTATCATTAACTAGTATAAGTTATGCTTTGCATGATAGAGGCTAATGGTGTTTGTTGCATATGAATCAATTGACTATTATGATATCATTCTAATTGGTAATTAGTATCATACATCGGATTTATGGTGAAAGGAACATGGTGCATATACAGAAGATGTGCACATATACGGAACCTGGGCATATACGAAAGATGTGTGCATATACGGAAGATGTGTGCATATACGAAAACTGGGCATATACGGAAGATGTGCGCATATACAGAAACTGGGCATATACAGAAGATGTGAGCATATACGGAAGATGTGGGCATATACGGAAGATGTGCGCATATACGGAAACTGGGCATATACGGAAGATGTGTGCATATACGGAAACTGGGCATATACGGAAGATGTGCGCATATACGGAAACTGGGCATATACGGAAGATGTGGGCATATACGGAAGATGTGCGCATATACGGAAACTGGGCATATACGGAAGATGTGCGCATATACGGAAACTGGGCATATACGGAAGATGTGTGCATATACGGAAACTGGGTATATACGGAAACTGGGCATATACGGAAGATGTGCGCATATACGGAAACTGGGCATATACGGAAGATGTGCGCATATACGGAAACTGGTGCATATACGGAAGATGTGCGCATATACGGAAACTGGGCATATACGGAAGATGTGTGCATATACGGAAACTGGGCATATACGGAAGGTGTGTGCATATACGGAAACTGGGCATATACGGAAGATGTGCGCATATACGGAAACTGGGCATATACAGAAGATGTGTGCATATACGGAAACTGGGCATATACGGAAGATGTCCGCATATACGGAAACTGGGCATATACGGAAGATGTCCGCATATACGGAAACTGGGCATATACGGAAGATGTGTGCATATACGGAAACTGGGCATATACGGAAGATGTGTGCATATACGGAAGATGTGCGCATATACGGAAACTGGGCATATACGGAAGATGTGGGCATATACGGAAACTGGGCATATACAGAAGATGTGGGCATATACGGAAACTGGGCATATACGGAAGATTCGCGCATATACGGAAACTGGGCATATACGGAAGATGTGCGCATACGGAAACTGGGCATATACGGAAGATGTGCGCATATACGGAAACTGGGCATATACGGAAGATGTGCACATATACAGAAACTGGGCATATACGGAAGATGTGCGCATATACGGAAACTGGGCATATACGGAAGATGTGTGCATATACAAAAACTGGGCATATACGGAAACTAGGCATATACGGAAAATGTGCGCATATACGGAAACTGGGCATATACGGAAGATGTGTGCATATACGAAAACTGGGCATATACGGAAGATGTGCGCATATACGGAAACTGGGCATATACGGAAGATGTGCACATATATAGAAACTGGGCATATACGGAAGAAGTGAGCAATATTTCTATATCATTGTAGTTATATTGACTTAAACGATAAAGAAGGGTGGTAGAGAGAAATATTTTGAATATTAGATCGAATGCGAGTATAAAATGAACAATTTAAAAGAAAATGCTTTTCATTTTTAATCTTATTTAAATTGCATAGGTATAAACTCGTTCATCCTATGGGGTTTTAGGACTTGAGCAACACCCAGTTAACTATGAAGCTCATGAAAATTAATGTGATTAAAATACCAAGAAAAATAAAGTAATTGAAATTAAATTTTTTCTTACTCTTTCACTTTCCATTGTGTAGGCGTTGTATAATTTACTCAATTATTAATATGGAATTGATATGTAACATCAATAAATATTAATAAAAAAAAATTCGATATGGTTTATAAACAAAATATTTCAATGTGTAAAATATTGTTATGTTGCCCTGAAACTGCTTTTGCTTGGCTAATAGTTTGTTTTCCTCAGATGTAAGGAAACAACTCAACAACCCAAAACCAAGAGGCAGACCACCAAAGAGTAATTATAGGTGGTGTGGTTTTCTTTGAATAACAATGATGAGTCAACGTACATTTGATGATAACAGGAAATGATGACTTTTCTCACTATTGGTTTGAGAATTGAGTTATGATAGGTTTTCCCATTCTTTAATATATATATATATATATATATATATATATATATATAGATGTATATGTATATGTATATAAGTGCTTTTTAATTGAAGGTATAATGGAGATTTGTAATTATTTCAATGTTTATTATGGAGTCGACTTCTAACATTTTAACACATACACTCACGCACCGTCCCCACTATTGGTTTGAAAATTGAGTTATGATAGGTTTTCTCACTGTTTAATATATCTATGTGCTTTTTAATTGAAGGAAAGAGGGAGATTTGTAATTATTTCAATTTTTAATATGGAGTCGACTTCTAACATTTTAACACATACACACACGCATTGTGAGAGTTTATTTTTATCCCATGGTTCTCTATTTCTTAATATGAGGGGAACATGTATTTAAAAATATTTTAATAACAAAAATAACATTTTAATGTGGAGGATGTGGGTCAAATAAAATATTTCAATGGCTATCTCAAGTAAAAAATTTCAATGTCAATTATGTATATATTATATCAAACAAATCAAAATAAGAATTTCTTATAATTAAATCATTTTATTAGTGCAATACTCAAAATGAAGGAAATGTGTAACTTGTTACATGCTCAGCGTGGAGTTGACACACATGCACACTCACACACACACACATTAAACCAGCTTAGATCCATGCTGACCCCATATCTAGTAAGTGTCAAGAGAGATCAAATTTCTGGAGGCCCTAATCTTTCTTCAAACTTGCATCTCAATATGTTTGATCCCTCGGTGCTTGATAGATCCAAGGTTCACATGGATCTATGTTGAGAATAATCTAATTGTAAGGTAATGGCTAAGTTAGACACCAAATTGTTGTATAAGACCTCTTGTATGTGGGACAAGGAACCCACAAATATAGTATTTAATTTTTTTAGTTTAAGTATTTTTAACCTTGGAAATTGACTCTCCAAATATAACCAAAGCCTTAAAATTTTAGATTATTGATGGTTTTCTATCAAAGAAAATGTCTACATTGATTTTAGATTGAAATTGTTTTTATTGACATTTTTATTGAGAGCAATGCATAAATGAGAAAAATATGATTCTCAAATAAAAAGAATACAAAAAAAGGTAATTGTAAATGGTAACACTAATTGTAAAGTGTAATCATTTCCAAATCAAACTTTTTAAAAGATTCCTAAAAATGAGCCAAAGAAAATATTTTTGTATTTTGCATATACAATTTTATATTTCATATAAATTAATGTCAAACCTGTGGAATATGTCAAATTTCTCGAAATGAGAATTAGATCTTTCAATTTTGTAGAAAATACTAAAATAGGGGAAGTAAATCTTAGGCTTTCGAAGATTTTTAATTTATAGGAAATATTTGCAAATCTTCAAAATATAGTGTACATTGTTGAGAGGTTGCTTTAAAGAAATCTATGTGTGTCTATGGATTCTTTGAAGGAAAGATGTAGGCACTTACCATTGTAACTAAAAACAATGACATGCACTAACTTGGAAGAGAAAAAATTCCAAAAGATAGGTTAGGAAATACAATATTTTAGTTCTATACCAACAATAGGGAAAATTACAAGATAAATTAGACCGAGCTTAGAAAGTTGGGAAACTAGAGTAAATAAAACTTACTAGGAAGAATTCACACATTTATTCCCAATGGAGTTGCCCTTTTTGTTTTAAGGAAAATTCCTAGTGACTAGAATTGAATCACTAACGTAGTGAATTAAAGAACACTAACTACTTTTTAAGATCAAAGGGTCATTAAAATATATACTACCTAAGATAAGATGATAGAAACCCACATGATCAAATGGCTAATCCATTTCTCATAGTTCTAACCTCAACCCATAAAACATAGAACATGCCACCCTCGAATCCAATTAAGAATATAAATATGAATTATGATAAATATTTAATACAATAACATAATTTGATAATATGTTGATTCTAACTAACATTAGGGAGTTCACTGATCTTCAAATTATAAATCAAAAGTAAATAATCAAACATATTACAAAATGGTCCCTGAGGAGGGATATTAATTTAATGTGTACAACAAATAAAACTTTACACTTGATTTATGATGTTCGTGCCTTGCCCCCTAACTCCGAGTTCCTCTTATATAGACTACTCATCTACTTGTTCCACTTACTATATTCAACTTCACTATGGTTGAGAAAACTAAGAAATGTTTTGACCCAACTTAAAACTAAAACAAGCTCAGAACCTGGGGGCTTTAATGAGGGGAAAGCAATTATAATCCAAGGTTGAGCTTTTAAGAATTATCCCAGTATATCCATGCTCTTTATGGTCTCTTCCCTCTTCGGATAACAAATAACTCATATATATACAATGGAAAAATATTTTTGTTAGTTACTGATGGAGATACAAATTGTATAGGGGTATGTATCCCATGTTCTTTTCTCTAGAGCTTCCATTTAAAGGATGCTAATTATTTTATAGTCCCTTTTGAAGATCATTGTAGGTTCTTTGACGAAAAATCATGGGCAATCTATGATTTTTTTGAAGGAAACTTGCAAACAACCAATTAAAGACTCTAAAAACTATGCAAATAGAGGAATAATGATGAAATAAACAATAGTGAATGGTCAACAAGGCATCGTTGGCCTAGGGAAACCAAATAAATTAATAATACATATCAAGCTTGGTGAGTTTGCTTAATGCCATAAAGGGATTTCTTAAGGCAATAAACAACACTAAATATATCTAGAAGGTTGTTCCATGTAAATTTCTTCATGCAAATCCCCATGCAAGAAGGTGGACTCAAACATCCATTTGACGAACCTCCCATTTATGTGAAGCAATAATGATTAGAACAAAGAAAATGGAATTCATTTTTTCCAAAAAGACAAAGTTTTAGTTAATCTTTTGTCCCTAATAAAATTGTTGGCAATTAATCGAGCCTTTTGTATTTTCAACATTTCCAGCTAATGTATACTTAGTTCCATACACCAATTTACATTTGACAATTTATTTATTATTATTATTATTATTATTTTCATTTTGGAAGAGGTACATGATACTAAATATAGCTCACCATTAATGAATAATATTATTCATTCATTTATGTGTTCCAATCTAAATGGATTGAAGCTTCGCCAAATGTTTCTAGACGACGAGTCTTCGAAATTTGAGTGAAAAGAGAGGAGGCTCATCAAAATTATGTACATGTATGATGCTATCTTGAAAGATCATCAACAAGATCACTTGTTGATTCTCATGTTGTACAGATCCATCTAGGAAACTGTGGCATTGGTGCAAGGACAAGTTCAATAGGATAGACTGGATGAAAGTCCATAGGAGGGGGTGAATTTTCAATCTTATTATTATCATATGAAGAAGAAACTATGATATGAGCACTCACTTAAAAGTTGGGAGTAGAAGATAACACAATCATCAAATATGGCATGGAGGCCAAAGATGTTACAAACATTAAATTAGGCTCCCAAGCTTAAAGACCTTTTATCACATCTCCCCTAAAACATAGTATTATTTGATAAAAGATGTTGACTGCAAATGTTGTAAAAACAAAGATAAACTAGTTGCCATTTTTATATTTAAACACGCAGGGAACCACATTTATATACAAATTGTTATGAAAAAGAACATATGCTAAGCAAACATGTGATCAATTACTTTTCACTAAAAAAAGTTCATTTTTCCATACATCTGATCTTTTAGCTTTCAAACGATCTCCCTCTCCAAAGCTTCAACAAAGCTATATGTCCATGAGCCTTAGAAAAATAAATTAAATTGTTAAATATAATTGTAAAAAAACATTAATATTTTGTTAAATATCCTCTTGAATCATAAAAATTGATCAGGTATGGAAAAATAAAATAAAATAAAATTGTTAAATATAATTGTAAAAAAACATTAATATTTTGTTAAATATCCTCTTGAATCATAGAAATTGCTCAGATATAGAAAACTGAAATGAAATTAAATTGTTAAATATAATTATAAAAAAACATTAATATTTTGTTAAATATCCTCTAGAATCATAAAAATTGATCGGAAATGGAAAAATGAAATTAATACAAAAGAGATTAGCTTCTTATTTTCTTAAAGATAATAATATATGTCACATTACCGTTACTTGCAAAATTTTCATGTGGTCATGTCAAAAGAATTGATAGATGAAATGGCTTGTAAATGGATAATTGAGACTCTTCATTAACAGTAGGTTTACTTACAACTATTTGGAGAAGCATTCGGAAAGAAAATATAATCCTGCAGGAATTTGCATTGAGTAGAAATCAGATCAGACTTAGATTTAGTAATTCCCCATGTCGTTGCATTGAAAGAGCATGCGGAAAGAAAATATAACACTGCAGAAATTTGCATTACGTAGAAATCAGACTTAGATTTAGTAATTCCTAAAGTCGTTGCATTGAAGGGTCCTAAATTTAGTTGAAGTTCAAAACTAGAGAAGACCGTAACTATCGCATTAATCATATACAGGAATAATTTTGGATTGGGAAAATTTCATATATGTATTAATTTTTATTTATTTGTTTAATCAATACAAGATTAAACAAACATAATCCCTCTGAAAATAAGTGAGTTCAAAACTAGTGAGTTGTAACCAATACCAGATCCCAAACATAATCCCTCTGAAAATAAGTGAGTTCAAAACTAGTGAGGTGCAGAGTGAAAAAATGACATAGCGACTAATAATAAGTTTTCAGCTACTCATTTCACCAGCAAACTAAATTATAATAGAGTTTCTTATTATATAAAAATCACCTAAAGCAAACGCAAGCAAAAATAAATAAAATTTCTTGTCAAACGCCACTGCCTAAAACAAACCCAAATAAAATTTATTGGATTCTTACAAGGCCCACTTTGCATTCATCTAATTCGGACAGAGATCTAGTCACTAAAGTTATTTGGTTTCCTCTAATTCTTACACAGATCACACAACTTGAATTGCACTACACATAGGTCTCATCAAATTCCGATACAGATCATAGAAATTGAAACATTTTAGTTACTCTTTAGCAGGGTGCAAATTTAACATCAGATCTGTCACAAGTTGGAAAGGGCCTCAGGAGCATTCCATACTGTATATTTTTTGTGAGACACATAATCTTTATGATTCAATTTCTGCTAAAATGCAAATCTAGCACTGAACGAGGAAGACGGGTTACATACACAACACAACTCTAGGCCTGGTATCCTATTGTAAGCTCTCTTATCATGTCATCCACAGCACACACAGATGACCCTTTCTTCCCTCCGTCTTTATCTTCACTCACTGCCTTCAAAGCCGCATCGCTCATCTCCCTGGCTCTCTGTCTCACTCGATTGCCATTTTCTTCCTTCATCAACATTCCTACTCTTCTTTCCACCGTCTCGCGTTTCAGCTCTCCCTCTTTGCCCCTCCACATCTCGATGCACACCCCAACTTCCTCCTCCAGCAGCTTCGAATTCGCGAACTGGTCGGCTGCCATGGGGCATCCGATGATGGGCACTCCTCGGCTTAGGCTCTCCAGCACCGAATTCCATCCACAGTGACTAAGGAACCCTCCGGTTGAAGGATGGGACAGGATTAGCAGCTGAGGCGCCCATTTTCTGATAAGCAATCCTGCTTTCTTTTCCTTCACTCGCTCTTCAAATCCCTCCGGAAGAAACTCTGTCGAGAACTCTGAATTGAGCGGGGCCTCCAGCGGAGGCCTGACGACCCAAATAAAAGGCTGTTGGCTCGATTCTAGCCCCAGAGCTAGCGCCCTCATGTTTGACAACGATATGCAATTCTGAGTTCCGAACGAAACGTATAGCACTGTGGACGGCGCCTGTGAATCAAGCCACTGCAAGCATTCCCTTGCAGACTTTACCTCTGCCTGCTTGCCCCGCTGTAGAAAATTCGAATCAACCATTGTATTTGAAGGAGACAAAGAGAGCAACGAAGAGGGTAGGATCGGCCCGACTGCCCAAACCGGCCTGCCGGTGGATTTTCTCATGTGTTGGAGACTGCTATTCTGAAGGAATTCGAAATGTGGTTGCTGAAATATGGATGAGCGCTGAATTTTGGGCGGTTGAATTCAAATTTGAATGGTCTCGTTATTTTAATAACATTAATGCCGTGATTACTTGCATTGATTACGCTGAACCGTGGAGCCTCCCGGAGTTGGAGTGACGGAGCTGCCAGAAAATGCATGTACATAGGTCATGGTATCATGCATGGATATGGGTCCAAAACATGCATCCAAAACTCTCGTTACGGTGCTGCTGCCGTCAGAGGGTGTACCTCCATAGCATTAACTTTGCTATGGAGGTGGAAATAGGAACTGCCGTGGATCGACTTCACGTCACATGTTACGCGCCGTACTTGAAGAGGGCATTTCATTCGATTCGCAAGCAACTTGCGCGTCACACCGAATTCAAGTGACGAGGAGAGGCGCCGTAGTTGAAGGATCTTTTCTTTTTGCGTAATCAATACTTTACGGAAGTAGCCCACCGGAATAAGAAATATCTGGTCCTATTGATGCTGTGTACTGTACGTACATTAGTAGCTAGATTTGTTCGTATGGATCTTTGTGGTAAGGAGATTTGGTTTTCATACCAAATTCTATGAATCCACTCCAAGTCTAACCAGCGGAAAATTTGGCTTTTTTTTGGAATAGATCTCACAGAAATATTGGAAAATCTTGGTTATTGGGACTAAATTATAGAATTGTTTTGATGGATAAAAAATTGTTAAATCTTTTTGGAGCTTCAAAATCAGGATTGAATCACTATAAACTACATATTTTACAACCCAAAAACAATGAAACAGCGAAACAAATATTTTTAACTGTTGCCTTGGTAGACCAGTCCTTTTATGAATATTTGGTAAAGATATTTATAATAAACAGCGAGTTATCATGGAATCAGTGCTTTGAGAAATCTATTGGGTATTTGGACTATGGAAAGTTGAAAGTTCAAATTAGTGATACTGACCAATTTAACAGAAAAGCATGTATAGAAAAACTTGGAAAACATGTATGGAAAAACTTGGAATATAGAATAAGTAAATTATGGTGACCTCTCGTAGATAGAGAACCTTGTTTTTATGTTTTTTTAATCAAAATGACTCTGCCAAACTATTATATATTTTGGATATTTTTATTTATTTATAGAATTTAGCAAAATAATTTTTACTTAAATTGTAATTTTATTATTTAAAATTTATTTTTAAATATATAAGTAATTTTACACCTGAAACAGTCAACGTTCACTCTAGTTCTACAAAGGTCAAACATCACACTTATGATCTGATTTAATTGTGTAATGTGTATAAATCAAATACATATAATTTTCGAGTTTTGAATTGATTTATATATTAAAAATATATTTTAATCTATTAAAACTCATAATTTTATTATAAAATTTCAATAAAAAACAAAATATAATAATTACATAATTCTAATACTATTTCCAATTTTTCAATCTCACCTCTCTAATTAATTATTTGTGCCAGTATTTATTATTTAATTCATATAATATTTTGTTCAAATGAAGTAAGTTTAATTGTTGAGTTTTTAATGCTTATAATATTTCGTTAAAATAAAATTTTATTGGTATGAGATTTTGATTTTTAATTAGAATTTAATGATATAATGTTTAGTGATCTTTATTTTTGTTTTTGGAAATATATTTTCAATGATATAAACTACTTAGAGCCTTAGTACTTGATATGTATAAATTTGAGGTTTTAATTGGTATAATAGTTTTGTTTAAGAAAAACAGCTGTGAAAATCAACTCCATATTATATAAATATAAAATTTATCTAATTATATATATAATTTTTATTACTTAATATCAAAAATTTAAATATTTAATGACATTTTTAGATTTACAAATTTACCTGGTATTTATTGTTGTTGATGAATTTGAATTTGTTTCCATTCATTCTGAATACGACTAACAAAACTTATTTCACATCCAACGACATGGATACCACCAACTGGAATTATTACCTCAGCTATGCTGTTAAATTTGAAATGATTTCACATCCAACAACCTCTATACCACAGTTTTTTTTTTTTTTTGACCATATAACACTGATCGAGTTTATTAACTTGACCATACAATATATTTAATGTCGGTTTTGAATTGCTTTTCCACCTAATAACGTGTATTACCAGGTGCAGCACAGTAACATTGAATGCCGATTAATAGGGTGGTTACGGGACCCGGGTTCGACCAGGAAAGTATTTTACATCGACTGTGGTGGACATTAAATAATTATATAAAGGTACACTTTTAGTCATCAACACAGCTTTGGGGTGTGAAACACAAATCTCTCATTAAACAATTCCTGATGTCAATTCGCCAAATCCATTCAATCAAAAAATACATGATACGAGCGATTAATTCCAAAATATCTAAATGTATGAATAGACATGAAGCTGTAAAATTGCTGAATTTTTTTGGGATAAATGGGACGCAAAATTGTACATGAAATCAAGTAAAGAAGACAAAAGTCTCTTGGCTTCCTACACGGGAGACTTAGCAGTGCCCGGCAGGGATGGAATTTGAAATTTGATTGATTATAATTTAGTGTGGTTTGCCATTAAATATAATTAATTTGAAATTCCAACCCTCAAATTTGATGGTTCTGTTTTGAAATTCCAACCTGGTGCCAGGCTACTTTAGAGAGGTTGTTCCTGCCTCTAACATTCCTGCCTTCTGAAATTTACGAATTGTGGGATGAGTTAATCGACATCGTCAGCTGCTGGGGGCAAATTTAGATCCAGTAACAAGGGCGCTGGCCGCCGTGAAGATGTACAGGTCATTACATCCGCCTGCAGCTGCGAATTTCGAGATGATTCTAAGGGTTGAATGCCAAACAAAAGCTTTTGCTTTTTAGTAGGGTTGGCCTGATTCTCCACCGTCAGATGTTGCGAGCCGCCTCGCTGGATAACGCAACTGGAAGCTCGATCGTTGTCGAGAATGGAAGCGCAGGGCTCTTGTCTGGAATAAAAAATGGGCCACTCTTGTCGCTGAATATTGATGGCGCGTGTGGCGCCAGGGCTAAACATTACAGCAATGCTGGTGCTATCGTCTTGGAGAGCGAAATTGGTTTTAGCCTTGGGACCGCGGAGATTTCTTGCAGCATTGTCGTAGGCGCGGGCGGCATCTTCGGCTGTGTCAAAAGTGCCCAACCAGAGTCTGGATTTCTTCCAGGGGTCTCTGATTTCTGCAGCGAATCTCCCCCACGGCCTCTTCCTCACGCCTCTGAAATGCGTTCCCTTCACAGCATAGGACGCCGTTTTCTCGCAGTCGCCCTCTCCTATCTCCATCTTTATCCCTACTCTCGCCATCGGCATGGCGTCAACGGCCAGGCCTCTTTTTCTCTGCACAGACAAACAGATCCCGCGCTTCACACGATCGAGTCTCGCCGACGGTACGAAGAGCAGGCACTCTAAACACAAGGGCGCCCAGGCGAGAAGTGATGCAGCTTTATCTCCAACATCTCGGCTGTATTTATTGCGTTTCTTCAAAAACCCGGCGTAGTTTTAAACTGCTGTTAGTGTTGTTACGAGTAGTAAAAGTTATGACTGCGGAGGTTGGAATGGTGTTTTTTGAGCGTGTAGTGTAAACTCCATGGGGTTTGTATTTTTTTAAATTATTATTTGTTAATTTGGTTCAAAAATTGGATAAAAATTAGCGTTTTAAAATTCACATAATTTTAGTATTATAGGGTAGTGTTTTGTTAACACACTTTGTTATATAAAAGTTATTGGGTCAAAATATTATATGGAAAAATCCAGTGATATTAAATATTGATGTGGTTCATGTTGAATGCAATCGAGGTGTGATGTTAAAACTCATATGACTAAGCAAACAATTTTCTTTTATATTTTTAAAACTAGTAAGGAGATCAGGGTCAGAGCCGCAAGAGAGGTCGAGCAAGCTCAGCCAGGGGTAGAGGACGTAGTGGTAATGTGGGGAAGTCTCGGACATAACATTGCAATACCCCTCTTCTGTCATTCTCTTTCTGTCATTTAATAGATATTTAGTTGGGAAATAAAGGTAAAACAACACGTTGAGAACACTCCCATGGAAGATATATTGAGTTTTAACAGATAGATTATTTATATTGGCTTATGAAGAATATAGTGGTCAAGGTAGTGATAGGCTTATGAAGAACATAGTGGCGAAAGCAGTTGTGTCCAATTCTGTTGGGCCATTCCAATTTTCTAGGAAATTCACTAGGAATTTCAATTGATCCAGTGTGAAATCCAAATTCAAAATGTTTGTATCATCAATTGGATTGAGAAACACATCCCTTGCCTTCCTCATACATAGTTTTTGGGTTCAACGCCTATTGACTTGGATGAGTTACTAACACCTATTGACTTGGTTGAGTAACTAAGTAACTAGATGATTAGCATAGTCATGTTATATGAACATTTTATGTAGTTCATATGATGACTTTACAATGTTTCTGTCTCTATTTTAGCTATATAAATATTAGGAGTAATAAATATATTGTATTGCTAGACAATTTGAAAACCTTTAAATTTTAGATGGCTTAACAAACTAGATTTTAGTGAGAAAGTTAAATTAGATGTATATGTTTACCTTATCTATTTTTTGGAAAAAATAAAATAAAATAAAATAAAAAAATCTAACAAATTTATATATATATTAATTTTACAACCTATTAAGTTCATTTATATCCTATAATTTAAATTCTAAAATATTAAATTTATTTTAGTATTTCAAAATATATTTTTTTATTAGTAAAAAGGTCAAAACATAAAAGAGTTAAAAAAAAACGGAGCATGAATTGGAAATCAGAAATACGAATTGGAAATCAGAAATACGTAAAAGTTAGGTTAATGAATTTTGCACTTCCGATAAACTTTTTTGTCATTTTAATGTGGTGGGGTATGATTTTTTCAGTGTTGGGTAGGGTTCCCCGTCAACTTCGCCTGCTTGTCTTGACTAAACTTTAATGATTCTTAACCGTACACTCGACGAAACCTATGGTACTGTTGCATCCTCAAAATTATTGGAATGTATCTTACTATAACTGTATAACAGTTGACTATGAGTATTCGTCTCAGACATCCGTGATATTTTTTATAATTTTATAATTTTTAAATTAATAAAAAAAATTGATTTTTTTGAAGGGGAATATTTTTTTATAATTTAGTTGTCAAAACAATAATGAAGATATAGTCATTACTGGATACTATTACGGAATGCAGGTTGACTAAAACTTTGAAGGAAAACCAAGTTACTAGGTAAGGCGTTTTCACTCATGCCAAATGCCTCTCGATTTTGTGCCTTCAACTGTTAACTATTTTTTTACATGTAAGAAAGACCAACTCTTACTCAAAAAAATACAATTTTAAAACATACTCCAGACCGAATAAATTAATGTTAATATAAAAATAAATTTACTTTTATAAAAATAATAAATACCTAAAATACATCATCATGTTATCAGACATTACAAAGCATTAACTTGGCCTCATATAATAGCTTGCAGATTTATTAAACACAACTGTTCATCAAATCTAAGTAGACAGACCAACATCATGAGTATTAACCACTTAAATTACCCAATCATCCTTGTGTCCATTGCAAAGTCCAAAATATGGAGAAAATCATATCAGTCAATTAAAAAAAAAAGTGAAAAAATATATCCATCTAATTTCAGAAATTTCCAAAATTTACAATTCAGTTACATTTAGGTTAACTATCTCCAAACTCATATTCATGATATTTTTTATAACTTTTCAAAGTGATAAAAAAAATTGATGTTGATGGGAGGATGAGTTTATATTCTGGAAATTTGTTAAGGTAAGAAAAATTGGTAACTAAAATACACATTATTATTTATATAGAAATTACATAGTATTATTGTTATTTTAATTATTTAGTCAAACAAAATATTTACAAATTTATCAAACAGATTAATTATAGTTCAAATAAAAGTGAAAACCAAGAATATTATTTAGATTATCTGGTTATTTTTGTCTTTTTTTTAAACAGTAAATTTTTTTATCATATGTCAATTAGCAAAGCCATTGGGACACCATCATTATCAATGTTATTCAAAAAAACCATACCACTTGCTATGAAAAATACAAGTTAAATCTATCATTGTTATTCCAAAAAAACTATACCACTTGTAATTACTTACTGGTGGTCCTAACAATGAAAACGAAATATCTGTAGTTATGAAAAAAAACAATTCTTAAACCATTACATCGTTAGAAAAAAAAAACAATTCTTAACTGAACAAAAAACATACTCAAATCATTCTTATCCATTACATCATTAACCAATCCAAAATATTCTGAAAATAATATCCATCGCATTTAAAAAAAATCCAGAATTTACAATCAATTTACGTTCAAGTTAACTACCCAAAACGAAAGAGATCGGTAAGTTGACATATTCCATGCCGCGGTTTGCTTTGCAGATCCGCTTTTTTTTCCCCTTTTTTTTCCAGGAATTTGGGTGATCGTTTTATCGGATTCGCTTATATTTTTTTGGGGAATTTTGGCGATTCGATTCCAATCGAAAGAGGAGAAAACTTCAGATCAAAGTTTCCCTAAATTTAACGAAACTATAAATCAATGTCCCGTGAATTTTGGATCTCTAAATTAACTCATAATTACTAAAACAAAATTAAAAGATACCGATCACGCAATATTTGTTTTAACTGGATTCCGACTACAACGGCCGGGAAAAGCGCACTTTGTACTCACTTTATGGAGCCCATTCCACGGTACTCCCGACTGCCCCCGGCAACGGCGCGTTATCAATTTCGCCTATTAGTGATGGAAAGAGCTAATCAGCCATCCCCAGGTATTTTTTTAAGGTATTTAATGCTCGGGGACGCAGCTTAGCTTGATAACACTCGAAAGCCAAAATATTAATTAATGCGGAAACTTGGCTTTCGCGTATTATCGCGTTAACCGGCGTACATATCCCCCGACATTAAATACCCTGGGGATGGCTGGTTAGCTCTTCCCTATTAGTGATTATGGAGGTGCGCGTCGGTGGGTGGATTGTCGTGAAAGCAGGCAGGCCGGCAGGGGTGGGGTAGCTCCTCAATAATAGAGTGCCTGTTCCTGTGAGCCGAGAACGGCGCCGCCTTTGTACTTTGCATATGGCTGACATCGGGCCCCAGGGAGGAGGGCGAGCGTCACATGCTCGCTCTTTTTAGTCGCTGTGTGTGGGGGCCTCGGGGCTTGTTGGGTGAAGCATAGCCGAGAAAGAAGGGGAGTCGGACTCTAGTGAGAGCTGCGGGTGCCGCCGCTGCTTGTGGTCCACGGTGAAGGCGACCGTGCAGAAAGAGAGGTTCCAGGATACGCTACCGTCGTACGATTTGTTTATTTTAATTCACCCCACACAGGAAGCATCTATGTTGATGCGTGTTCGATTCGCGGCCATGAGGAACATGCGTTGTGAGGACAAAATGCCCACTTTTTTTCTCCCAATAATTAATTGCCCTTTCCCTTTTTATTTTAATGGATTTTATTCTCACCGTCTTTTCCTGAGAATGGCGGTCTCTATTATAATTGCCCTTTCCCTCTTTATTTTATTTTAATGGATTTTATTCTCACCGTCTTTTCCTGAGAATGGCGGTCTCTATTATAATGGTTTTTAGTTTTGTGGAAAATATCTAGTTTGCTGGACAAGTTAATGCCCAGGTTGTATATGTTAATCATTGGATTTAGAGAACTAATAAGTAGAGTATTTAAAAATATACATATATAATCCCCGGGAATTAACTGTCGCCCATCCAACCAGATAAGTCTGGTTCATTTCTCATATAATAGTTTTTAATTTTTAATTATTATTACAAAATATTATTATAATTTTTTTTTAATATATCAATAATATTAATTTAATTTTTCAAAGGCATGAATTATATAATTTCAATTTAACATTTGTAATTTTAACAATTTTTAAATTAAATTAATATTTAAATTATTTTATTTTAATTTTTAAATTTGATTTAACTTTTTTTTCAAAAATTTGTTTATATATTTAAATTTCATTTATTTCTATTTTTCAAATATGAAATTCCCAAGTTTTAAATATTTTCACCTTATTTTCAATTAACATTACTATCTAATAATAATCTCTCTTTTTTTTTCAAAATTTAGAGATAAAATTTTGGACCAGATTTTATATATATATAATACCCTGAAAAATTATTGAAACACTCTAATTTTACAGATTGAGAATTACACAACTTACATTTTTTTTCAATAGATTTCAACCAAAATTACCAACCTTATAATTCATATTACATAAATAATAATTAATTTTAATTCATGATCAAATTTATTTTTAAATGAAATAAGTATTTTTTTAAAAACAATTTTAATAATTTAACTAATTAAAATTTTTATATATATATAATTTGTAACATTTTATAAAATAATTAAAAATTTAATAATAAATATTTAAAACATTACATTTAAAAAAAAAAAATATATATATATATATATATATATATATATATAAAATCAAAATGTACTACCATATATAATCTAAGTGGCAATGAACTAATAGTATAATATAAGATATAAAATTATAAGTTAGAATAATTTGCTTTCCATCGTAAAATACATTTCAATTAAACATAATATTTAAAAACAAGTCCCTTATCTTCCATCTATGTGCTATCTAATCTTCAAAAATGACATATATTAAACCATTAAAAGCAAATCAAAATAAACACACTTAAATTGAACAAAAGAATTTCGAAAATGGTCACCCAATCTTCCATCCATAGATCTAATCTTAAAAAATGACGTACACTAAACAATTAAAAACAATGAGGAATTAATCTCGATCATAATGATGGTTACTTGTCAATGCTATCTTTTAAACAATGGCATACATACCTTTATTAAAGTAAATAGTTATAGACAAGTCAATATAAGAACCCCTAGATCATAATGGTGGTTAGTGGGCCTTATTCTTTCAAGTATAAAAGTTTGTGACTTGTCATCGTTAAGAATATAACATTACATATAAAATTAATAGGGAAGCTTTATAACTTTATTTATGTACTAAATGTCATTGTATAGATTAAGCAAATTAAGAATGAATAATGTAAAATATAAAGTGTATGAGTCAATTTAATATATAAAATATTAGTTGAATGAGATAATTTTTAATTTTTTTATAAATGTATAAGTTTTTCAATAAATTGATAAAATTTGAATGGTTAATCTTCACACAAAAATATTTTTGTGTATTCGATGACATTTAGTTTTTTAATTGTTTTTGAATGTTTGCGTTTGAAAAGTTGGTTTTAACCTTAGTATTATTGTCGGTGTGAGAATGATTTTTGGATTGAGGAGAAATTGGATGAGGATGCTTTTGGATTGAGGAGAAATTGGATGAGGATGATAATCAAACAATAAATTAAAATGGAATATTAAAAAAATTATGACGGATGGTTTTTACAAGTTTGGGTAAATTATAGATTGTTTTTATTATGAAGAAATATGATATTGTTATTTTATTTATTGATGAGTTAATATTTGTTAAAGAAATATGATTCAAATTTGTGCAGGAATGAAATGAAATACAGATTTAAATAGAAATACAGAGCTATAGCGAAAACTGAACTTTAACTCATTGATAATAAAATAATAAAATTTGTTTCATGCAGAATGGAAATAAACTAGCTCAGACGATGGTAGCTTATCTTTGAGAAGAGATGTGGTGGTTACATGCCTCATAACTGTGTTACAATAAGACTCATAGACCTTTCTATTACTGAGAAACAAGGGAAACCTCCAACATCCAAAAACCTAACCCTAGGAGATGAAGCACCAAAAGTTTTTGGGCCATGTTGGGGTTAGTTGGTACACCAACTTCCCAGGGTCGTAACTTTGGCATACGATCTTCATTTGACGTATACAATGCCTCATTAGAAAGATATATTCTAGGACTACAACTTTCGATTGCAAACCCTTACCATTAACAATGGGTTTTCCTGTTTTCCAAAAAATGTCGTTTAGGGCCTTAAAATGGCTCTAGAAGTTCACGACTCGAAAAATTGTCAAAAATAGTAAATTGTGTCTTAATTAAGGAAACTTAATGAAACAATGTTGTGGGTCGAAGTGGAATGGGTGGGTGGCCACCAATATCCACTTGGATCAGTCCTCCCTCCTTAGGAAGCAATGGTCCCCACTGCATTGAGTGCCTCCATGAGATGGGGAAATTTCTGTTGAACTTGGTCCCTGGTGAGCCACTTGCCTTGGTGCAAGATTTGGATAGATTTAACAACTCGATATAGTTGGATCCTCTATTTTTTAGTGTTCTTGATCTATGTGTCCATAATCCGATCAATATGCAATCCGGGTTGAGCTCTGTTGGTGTCAACTTCTTAACAATGTCTGATGTGTCCAACAATGGTGGAAAGTATGGTCGAAGGCAATCCACATTGAATATGGGGTGAAAGCCAAGGAATGGGGGGATACTAAGCTCGAAAGCGTTCTCCCACAACCTTGGTGTAAGGCCTATATCATAGTGGTCGAAGCTTACAATGGGCTCCAACGAGGCACTCTTTCTACATATGTAACCAAACTATCACCCACCTGAAACTTATGGGGCACCCAATGCTAATCATGTCGTTGTTTGTATTTTGCATTGGCTTTCTCTAGTATGTCGTGACCCTGTTGGTGGATGTGTTGAATGTGTTCAATAAACCTGGTGGCTTTATTAGCTTTGGACTGAACATGGGTAGATTATTCCCATGTATTTGCAAAAGATAGTACAACATCAAGGGTACATAATGGTTGAAATCTCAAGCTCACTTCAAAGGGGTTGTGGTCAGTCGAGCTATGGAGAGCCATGTTATAACTGTGTTAGACATAGGGAAGACTCTCATCGTGGATGGTTAGAGTTATACATGCGTAGTATGTGCATAATCATCATATTGAGCATCTCTGTTGGGCCATTAGTTTAGGGGTGGAATGCAATTGACTTGGTGAGATTAGCGTCCAACAATGACCAAAGGCTCGACCAAAACGCAATTTGTAACATATTGTCCCAGTTTGATATAATGGTTTGCAGGATCCCAAAATGTACCCACGGTCACTCAAAGAAGAGTCTGGCAGTGGCCTCTGCTGTGACAATCTTCTTGCAGGCAACCAATATGGCCATCTTAGAAAATCTGTCAACGACCACAAATACACTGTCGTTGTCGTTCTTGGTAGAAAGAAGGCTAGACATATAGTCCATGGAGATGGATACCCAGGGCTGAATAGGGCTAGGTATAGGAGTATGCAAGCCTTTCTTCTTAATAGTTGGCTTGACGATGGCACAGGCAGTGCAGGATCTGATGTATTTTCCAACATTTTATCGGATATTTGGCCAATAAAAATACATATGTAGTACAACAACAATTTTCTCCACACCAAAGTGTCCTGGGACCCGAATGTAGATCGCCTCAGGTAGCATAATAATGTATCCTGGAGGTGGAAGTCTGGAACTTGCTTGCCATCCACTAGCCTCTAGTATGTGGTGTTAAAATCTAGATCATTTTTATATAATTGCAACCATCCAGAGGTCTCATGGTCGCAAGAGTTAAGAACAATGGTTAATGCTGCAATCAGTGGTCAACTGAGGAAATGTGCAACATGATTGGTGTTTCCCTTCGTGTATTTGATATTCAAATGGAATTGTTGTAGATATGTGGACCACTTCTGATGGCGATCGTTCTACAACTTCCCTTGGGTCTGTATAAACTACAGGGGTCGGTGATATGTGTGGATAATTGTCTCCTTGCCCAGAAGTAAATGTTTCCATTGTCAGCAAGCCTGCATGATGGAATACATCTCCTTATCGTAGATGAGGTATTTATGAATTGTGTCAGAAAGTGTCTCACCTATATAATCCATCGGATGCCCTTGTTGGGTGAGAATTACACCAATAACATAGTTTGAGGCATCTGTCTCAGTTTCAAATGGTTGTTGTAGGTCTGGCAATGTGAGTATTGGTGCAGAGTAGAGGCGGTGCTTTAGCTCAACAAATGCCTTCTATTGGGACTCAGACCTTAAAAACTTTGCTTTTGCTCTGCCCTCGATAACTTGGCTCAAAGGCCAATTGATATGAGAGAATCCGAACATGAATCTCTGATAAAAATTAGCAAGGCCCAAAAAGCTGCAAAGCTCTGTTAGAGTGGTCGGGGCTGGCCAATCCCTAATGACTTGGATCTTAGATGGATCCACATGCATACCTTTCTCATCAATGATGTAACCCAGATATTGGATTTGTCTCATGCCAAAGGTGCATTTCTCCAAGTTGGCACATAGTTTGTGTTGTCGCAGGTTTCGAAGGACCTATCGAATGTGTTGCAAGTGCTCTTCCCAACTCCTGCTGAAGATGAGGATGTCGTCCAAATATACAACCAAAAATGACTTGGTAAAGGGTTGCACGATGTCATCCATCAATCTCATAAAATTTACAGGGGCATTTGTTAACCTGAAAGGCATGACCAACCACTCAAAATGGCCCTCCTTGGATTTGGAGGTAGTCTTCCATATATTCGTGGGCTCTATTAGAACCTGGTGATAACCAAGCTTAAATCCATCTTGCAGAAATACTTGGCCCCTTTGAGCTGGTCAAGAAGGTCATCAATATGTGGGATTGAATACATGTTCCTGACAATGATTTTATTTAGTGTTTGATAATCAATGTAGAGTCTCCAGGTCCCATCCTTCTTTTGTACAAGCACAATCGAGCTCCCACGAGGTGAGGAAATTGGTCGTATGTGCCCTTTTTGTAGCAACTCCTAAATCTACTGCTTGATTTCTTCATTTTCCATAAGAGAGCAACAATATATCGACCCATTGGGTAGAGGTGCTCCAGGAATCAGATCGATCGAATGCTTGAACTGATAATGCGAAGGTACCCCTATGGGCGAGGAGAATATGTCCCTGTATTCTTCCACAACCTTATCGACTTGCTTATGCTATACGATGGAACCCTTCGCGAGGGCCATGGATGTGGCCATGATATTCCCCTTACTTTTAGAATGAATAAAAAAGAAAACAAATTTCCTAGTATGGTATATGATCTTACTGTATTTCTTAGAAGAGATCAAAGAGATGATAGTAGGCGAGGGTACCTCCGGTATTCTGTAAAACTTACTGACCAAAGTAATAACAGTGTGAGGCCCCGAATCATACACAACATGATGCTTTCACAATTATGGATGGCCTAATAATACATCAAAAACTTCAAGAGGAGCAACGTCACACAATACCTCATCCGTGAAGGGTTTGCTGTTGTAGGGAAAATGACATTGTTGGCCGACGCGAAGATCTCGTCCCTAGTGGAGCCACCTGATGGTGTATGGATGTGAGTTTGGTGTGCTTGGTAGGCCCAACTACTTAACGACCTCTGCTGGAATGAGGTTCTTTTGGCTATCACTATCAACAATGAAATGTAACAGAGACCCCTTCACCCACATCTGTGAGTGGAAGAGACGCTCCCCTTCCTCTGGATCTTCGGGCCCAATCTTTTGGATCTTGGTGGTGGCAATTGTGGCACTATTCTTCGCATCAATAATCTACTTCCCTTTGTCATTCTCCTTATCGGTTTCTCACTCAGAGTCGGAACATGCATCTGACTCTGAAGCCTTTAGTGCATCCATCAGTCACTGCTTGGCTTTCTACTCATTTGTGTTGTGAGTGGGGCTCTTATGGAACTCACACCACTTTCCTATGTCCTTCTTTGATTTCATGGTGTTGTTCTTTGTTTGCAGCTTTGGCGGGTTTTCTTGGGTCACCCCGCCTTGGATTTGTCCTTTGTTATGCGATTTGGAAGTACCTTCCCCTTGCTTCATATTTGCAGATCAAAAGTCTTGCTTCTTGTGTTTAAATTTCTGCTCGTTCTTAATAACGTCTTGATAGGTGATGCCAAGCGAGGAGATGTCCAGGAACTCCATTGCGTCCTCGATGTATGTTTGTAGATAGCTATAGTACTTGATTACTAGATTCCGCTCAGAATCCTTGATACCCAATCTTGTGTGAAGGGTATGAAAAATATTTGTGAACTCTAGCACGTCTTGGTCCCTCCCTGGTCGTAGTGTTGTCCATTTTATGTACTTATCTTCATAGCTGCCAACAAGATAATATTGTTCCTTGTTGACGTCTCAGAAATAATTCCAAGTGGGCGCAACTGAAAATAGTGAGGATTCCCTCTCATCCCTCTGCTCATAGTAGGTTTCGCACCATTCCTTAATGCGGGGGGATGCTTTGAGGAGAGAAAAAGTAATCTTTTCCTTATTGGAAAAATCATGAACCGAAAAATATCCTTCCTATAGATTTAACCATTTATCTACGACATTTATCTGGCCTTGAAATATGGGAATGTTAAAGTTGACTTGTACCTTAAATGGAGTGCGCCTCCAGGGTGGCTGGTGGATGAAGATGTGTTGCCTGTAGGAATCCGCCAAAGGATCTAGGAAAAGATGTCCATCATCGCGTTCCTTTGTCACTTGAGGGATTCTTCGAGCAATATTTTAAAAGGATCTCCTAATCCCTCATCTTTCTTTTCTTCCGTGATGGGAGGTCATTGGGGTTGGCGAGGTTAGTCTTGTAAAGGTTCAAGACCTAACTCTTTATACCCTGACCTCGTTGGGGACATGCACAAAAAAAAGAGAAAGAACAAACCGCTCTGATACCATTGATCCATATTTTGTGTAGGAATGAAATGAAATACATATTTAAATAGAAACACAGAGCTACAACAAAAACTAAACTTCAATTCATTGATAACAAGATACTGAAAACTATTTACATGCAGAATGGAAATAAACTAGCTTAGGTGATAGTAACTTATCTCTGAGAAGATATGTGTTGACTACATGCCCATGAATTTTATTACAATGAGGTTCACAGGCCTTTTTATTATTGAGAAACAAGGGAAGACCATAAACATCCCAAAACCTAACCCTAGGATATGAAGCGCAAAACATTTATGGACCCCTGTTGGGGTTAATTGCTACACCAACTTCCGGGGTCGTAAATTTTGAATATGATCTTTGTATGATGCATATGATACATCATTAGAAATATCTATGAGGAATACAAATTTTCACTACAAACCCATGCTATAGGTTATGAGTTTTCCCATTTTCCAAAAACACATCTGTTAGGGCCTCAAAACGACTCCGGAATTTTAGGATATGAAAATTTTCCAAAAATAGTAAACTATGCTACAATTAAGGAAACTAAAAGAAACAATGCCGTGGTTCCAAGTGGAATATGTGGGTGGACACCAATATCCACATGAATCACACATGCATATTGTTGGCTTGAGGGGGCCTGACCCAGGTTCAACGTTAGTTATCCAAACAAATCCCTACATTACTCGCCCTTTTGGCATCAGCCCATAGAGCGCAGACTGAAGTCTCACCCGAAGCAGTATGGGGGGATGCTGGAACCATGTTTTCGCACCCTTGAGATGGTTGTGATGTCAGTTTTATTTCGACTATACCTGCCTTCGCACAGGTTGCGTAGCCCTTTGTTCCACCCTTCAATACCTACGCGAAAGGGTACAATTGGCTTTCACGCAGCCCTAACATGTGGCTTAGGGACTTTCGCGCTGCTAGGGCAGTGAACTGCGATATCTCCCAAACTAGGCTAAGTGTCTTACTTATCTTATTAACTGATCTTAGTTAGCTTCGCGTAAACAAATGTTCTTACTTGCATTCACTTAACCAACACATTTACATACATTCACGCATCATATAAGCATTATAAGTGAAATTCATACCCAATATAACAGATGCGTAAATAGGAAATAAAGATGCATAAATTATAGAATACTTCTCTTTATTGATAATTCCGGATGATTACAGACTCGACTTGCCCTGCGCACTTAGCTGCAGGGGTCCGCACACTCAGCTACGAACTTCTAGGCCTCTGTGCACTCAACTGCAGAGCCTCTACCTACGCTACAACCCAAGACTTAGACTTCTACTTCAGAGCTATCTTTCATACATCATATCTTCATTGATTATTGATTGATTGATTAATTCCTCTAACTTAGAGCTTAGCTCTATTTATACAATCCCATGGTCCACGGACCATGGGTAGGTCTTTTACAGCTGACATTACATTACCAAAATAAGGGCGGACAACCCTATGACTCTTTAACATCTACGCGCTCCGCAACCACCAAATGTGGAGTCTTTACACTTGGATTACAAAATTTGACCAAAATATGGGATTTTAGCCCCAAAACTACCCTTGGGGGATCCCGCACCCAACATGCCCCCAATACAAACATTGTGACTCACTCTCGAGTCACTGTGCAGGTGCGGAGATCTTAGCGCGAAGACCTCCCAACTCCGTTTGGATAACCGCAACCTCGGCAACGCAAGGAGCAGCCGCCTGTTGGGCTTCTTCCACTCGTTGCTCGGTGACTACCGTTGAACTGCTGCCCTGAATCTTCTGCTGAGTGGCATGCAATGTCGTGAGCTTCCCTTCAATGGAAGTTGTGATCATATATGCTTCATCTATCCATGGTTGTAGGCGCGCTTTTAGGACCGCTTCTTTGTGTCGAGTGACATCCACCTGTTCCTTAAGCGCCTTTGTCTCCTACATCCGTGCAAGCCTCTGTATAAGGGCGACCGTCTGCGCAGTACCTTTGACCTTGTCATATTTTTGTTGTAGCTCGCGCGCCTCTGTCTCCAGGCACTCTACATTCGGGTCCTCCTGCAGAGTGGTCAGGACCTCGAATGCCTGTTCAAAAAGTTGCATGCAATCTACTACTGCATTGTCAACCGCCGCTATCATTGTTGTAACCGTGGTGGTATGTTGTTCCCTGACTTCCAGTGGAGTTGAAGGTTGAGCCCTCAACTGCAATTCTGCAATCTGCAAGTTTAGCTCCAGCTGAAACCTGGCCATCTTTGTTCGAGCGTCGCCCACCCCTATGGCCAACTTATGGAAGCACGCCTCAACCGGTTCTTTTGCCTAAATGTCCAACTATGGGACCATTCGGCAGGCTTCCTCCACTAGCTGCATGATTTTCTTATTCTGTTCTACTGCCTTGTTGCGTTGCAGGCCCAATTGCTTGATATTAATGCGCTACTCGCTCATCACCTGTAGAGCGCGACTCTCCCGGGCCCTGAGTTCCGTGGTGACTCCATCCTACAAGAGGTAGAGAATCTCCTGAGGGAGCGTAGCCATATTTAATCCTACCCCTTTTAGACTGCTAACCGTGGGCCTGTCGGCCTCATTTTATGTAGTGAGTGCCCCATCAGGTAGCAGTATCGCGTTGGTCACCCTTGTGCGCAACATCTCCTCGACAGCTGAAGTGTCAATCGCGAGGCTAGTGGACACTGTGCCAGCCTGTGGAGTGTGAACCTGCAACTCTTGTAGTTCTATTAAGAGAGCCCCCAATACCAATTGCTATTGTTCTTCGAACTGTTGGAGGGCCTCCGCGGTGACATCCCTCACCGTTTCTCCAATATCGTGCAAATCCCCCTCAGTAAGGGTGATTGGGTCAAAGGATGTCTTTGACGCCTTGGTTTTCTTTCGTGGCACTGCCTTCTCTTGCGGGCGCTGAATCTTGATTTGGGTGGACGTCATCTACAGGTTTGTGCCACCTTGTTCAGTTGGCTCCTCTATTTCTGCTTCAGTCTCGGGCGAAGGTGACTTCTGTCCTTCGCGCTCTTCTCCCCCTGTCTTCTGTTGTTCGGCCAATTTCGCGGTGTTACGTGCTGCGTGGGCCTTAGCCTCTGCTTCCTCTTTTCTACGCTTCTCAGCCAGTTGCGCCATTCGGAGCTTTGTTTCTTCCTTCTTACAGTGCGCGACGGACTTGTCCGTTTCCACCGCGGACCCTGTTGGAGCGTGCCACTCTGGCAGCCAAGACTCGAGGACTGCAAAGATCACATCATCAGTCGCCAGATATGGTAAGTTATGCCATGTCTTCGTGGGGTCCTTCTACGCCCTGATAAAAACATGGTGGAAATCCGCTTTGAACTCTGCAAAGCTCTACAAACTGGCGTATACTATGGGCGACAACTGCGGCTTACAATTGATCCCCATCCAGATACTCATCTCCATCAAGATCTAGAAGATCTTGCTTTCTTTTATGCGTTGCGCGTCCTTGGTTGCCCATAGCGAAGCATACTTCGCTGCCTCTGGAAGGTCCGACGCAACCGAAGGGAATTGGCTGTCTTCTGGCAGCTCCCATGCCACCAGTACGATCGACAGCAGGAGCCACGCGTAGTGAAACGTCTTGCCCTACTCCTGTGCCTCGCAACAGTTCGCAAGGAACTCATCGCATAGATAATTCGCCCAATTGAACTGGACTCCTTTAGCGCATTGGGCTGCTAGTGCAATCACAGGCACGGGCACCTCATCCGTGCGACACTTCCACATCACCTTCCCTGCTAGTATTTGCGTCGCTACCTTGACTGCAGGGTTGTTAATACTGGAGATGGCATATCCTCACTTCTTCTTCTCCAACTTGAATTTCTTCTTCATAGCTTCCGCAAGGGCCAACTCGCCACCTTTTCCTTCTGATATATTGGCTAGATCCTCCCCTGAGTAAGGTAGTTGTGTGATCTGATGAATCAAGTGGTTTGTGATGGGAATGGGCTCCTCCAGCCACAAACACCCATCATGCACCAAGCAGAGAAAGTGCCTTGTTGGGACTCAGAAATGTCATATTTTCATCCACCTTTTTCTTCACTATTCCTTACATTTCATCATCCCATTAACCTTTTATCATATCATTTTCATAAATACATTTGGGTTTCACCTTCTTATTTTCCATTTTATTCATTTTTGTATTACAAGTGAATTTATGATTAAATATTAGAAAATATACATATTTTTATATATATCTCAAGAATATGTGAGTTTTGTGATGTGTAGGAAATATGTGAAGAATTAATTCCAAGAGACTTCTCAAATATCTCCTCCACCATATTAAGGAGATAATTATTCAAGTCTATTCCTAAGGAGAAGATCATGGAGGATTTGGTTGGCATATCTTATCCAAGATATGTGAGAGATGTGTGGAGGATTCAAAGGGATCATATTTTGTAATAATGGGAAAGTAGTTGAGAGTGCTTGAGAGAATATTGGATATGTAATTATGAGATGGTTATCTTCTTCATGTATATAGGAGAGTGCTCTCTCTTCATTTGGAAGGATAGAGATTAGCTTTAAGAGATAGTTTTGTAATTAGGAGAAGGGAATTCTTAGCTTTGATTCATATTATTTTATTGTTACACTTTCATGATTTGTCATTTGATTCTTGTAATGTAATTTGAGATAGCTTTATTGGTGTGAGCTCACATATGTTGTTTGTCATTCAAATTTTTCACATGTTGTATTGCTTTTCCCTTATGCAATTTCTTGCTTTTATAGTTAATGTTTCAATGCCTTCCTAGATTAATTTGATTTCAGTAATTTAGATTAGATTAGATTGGATTAGTTCCACTTAGGTCCTGCATATATAGTGCATGTGCCTCGTAAGCCTACGAACCTCGGATTGACAAATTAAATAGTTGGGCAAGTACTACAACAAAATTAAACAATAATATTTTCACCCAACATTTTGGCACCGTTGCCAGGGAGGCACGATGGATTGAAGTTTAGTTTGATTTTTCATGCAAGTGTGTTTAGACATGTTCCTAACTCCGAGGTGTTAAGGCGGTAAGACGTGGGGAATAGCCTACGCATCGCATTCGAGATACCGTAACGGGCTCGACCTCTTATGGATCAGGGCATGTAGGGTGTGTTTACATTTATGCAAGTGTGAATTTCAATTTCTGCAAGTGTGTTTGATTTTCGCAACTGTGAAGAGTGTTTGATGAATTCATGGTTCATGGTTGTAGTTGAAGAATTCGATTACTAAATTAATGAGCAGTCCTTGTAAGAGGGTTTAATTGAGTATTGAATTCAAGATTATTTCTGTGGTCCTTTTGTTTTTAATTCAATTTTTAGTGTGCTGATTTGGAAGAGTTTTTGTGAACTAAAACCTTGTAAAAGGATTAAAAACTCAGACAATTATTAGCACTTTGTTTTTAGAATCTCTTTCAACATGGTTTTATAATGAGTTTCAGCTTGGAACTACACACTCAGATCCTTGCAGAAGTCGGAATCTCCTCTTCCCTGGAAAAGGAGATATTGACAAGAATTGAAAGTTCAACTACTCCCCAAGAAATAAACGAAGATTCAGTAACTGAAGAATCCTGCGTATCTGATGGCGAACAATCATTCGAACAGGAATTCGAAGAAGAAGAACAACAGATCGGAGAAGAAGAAGAGGAGTTACAACATGATCTAAGTGAGAGAAACTGTGCCTATCAAAGCTTTATCGAACAATGGTTCCAGGTAAGTACTAGATTAGATTCATCTTTTTATTTTTATTTAATTGATTTGTAGATACAACAACTAGACTCATTCACACTCGAATATTTTCATTTTTCATTTGAAAAATTGCTACTAAATATATTGTTGTTACTACTACATGAGTGGCTTCATTGGAAGTTTAATTACACGTAACTAATTTTTAAATTCTAATTAGTATAGAGTAGCTAGGCTTTCATTTTCAGCGTTTGCTTTCATTTTCAGTTTTGCTTTTACCTAGAATAAGTATGCTCTCCTCCGCGCTTAGTGCGATTGCGAGGATCAGAAAATAGGGATGATTTAGACTAATTTCAGGAATAAATAAATTCATGTTTTGCAATATGCCTAATCGATTTTATCGTTAATTTGCAAATCATTTTTTGCTGAAACTGTGTCTCGCTTGCAATTGATTGCATTTTCTGGCCATACTAAAACCTGCAGCAAGCAATTAGATGATAAAACCTGCAAAAACAATTAAATCTGAAGGTTCATCGTTTCGCCCGGGGCCAATAAAAAAAACAGTGAGTTTCGTTGGACTGTGCGCGAACTTGTAAGTTTCTGTCTCCGTCTATTCATTTATGGTTGTGTCGTAGCGATGTCATCTCTCCGCCTAGTGTTTCATAAATCTGCAGCTAGCAACAACAAACCAAAACGATGAGCAACAAACAAATGAAAGTGCAATAAAATAAAAGATAATTCTTATTTCTTTGTTTGCATATTTCAGAAGCTGGGATTTTCTCCTGTGATTAATTCTCACGTTTAATTTGGGTTTCATAACAAAAACTAGGATACTATGCGGATGTTGATTGAGAAATATGGGCCAAAATCCACAGGTTGTTACACTATCTTTCGCATCTCAAGATAATAGGAACCAAATCCCATAAGTATCACTGTCATATAACTATTTTTATGGATTGGCCTTCCTAAATTTTCTGTCCGTCGGCATACTTTATTGAGATTAAATGATTATGTTGTTGCTTATTCGACGGATCCCTTCCTTATTGGCTGCGAGTTTTTCTCCATCGTTTCTCTTGGAGGAAGCATTCTTATCATGGGATATAAACAAATCCAGCCGAAAGAGGTAATGAAACCACTGTTGCATGATATTATTAGAGTTATTTTAACAACTCGTGCTATCTTTCCGAGGCAAGGAATTTTGGTGATACGCTGTGATCATACATCATGGGCTCTTAGACACGTGAATCCCCATTAGTGTATTCGTATTCCACAGTTTATACTGGTAGGTCAAGAGAAGCATTTATATACGCTGGACAACTGGATTTCTTCTTACGAGAATCTCCTGAAGGAATGAAAACTATGAGTACTAGTCTTTTCTTGAGCCTCGTTTCGTTCTCCCTGCTATTTCCACACATGCTCCAGGCTGCAGCAGCAATACTCTAACTGACTAAGTATTTTGAGCCTTTTTGCTGCTCGACCCTGCATCGTAATATCCGAGTCAGAATCATGACCACATTTGAAAAAAAAAGAATTTCAAGGAGCTGACTCTCCACTCTCGCACTACCCTCACGGGATATAACGCTTCGACCAGTTGAGAGCATTTATCGTTTTATTATACACTAATCCAAGCTGTGGACACTCTCAGGTGTGGGGGATTTAGGTACTCATGTGCCTATTCTTGGGATGATACCCATCATGTTACCCAACTGGCTTAGTTAGCGGATCTGGTGTTCGCATTTGGTTGCCTCTTGAAAGTGCTAGATTTATAATCACTAATGCAAAAGGGGATCTCATCACTCTATACTCGCTAGATATTGTTGATAGATGGGTGAGATCCTGAGTTGAGGCTGCTGTCTTCAGGTCACGGGCCTTTAGAATTAACCAATTACCTTTTCTCGTGGTGAATTAGAGTCGTTCATTCCAAAGCAAGTAATTCTGGGTTGTCTGTCAGGTCATAATATGCAGATTTCATAAGCTGTTACAGCCATCATGAAAAAAAAAAAAACCATGCTTATGCCTCTAGTAGGTATACTGCTGTAGCATTCTTTCATACAGGACTTGATTCTAAACACTGCTGAGAGCAACTAGTAAACGAGTGGCAGGGGGGGCAAGGAGCATGACGTGCGTTTCTCTATTTCAGGGTGTGCAGACTCCTTCAGGAATATTTGGGGTGTGCTTGCATTGCTAGTTTATTTATCGATACAGGAGAGTTCCTTCTGTTTCTTGCCAATACGGTATGTACAACCTTCTGCAAGCCAAGAGTCAAGCCATGGGTTGCATTTTATTTTGATATATCTTATCTGATAACATTTTGCTTTCAGGATTTTACGCCTAGAGGCGACATGCTGACACCAGGCACTCAGAGGAGATGTTTGACTCACAAAGGATTTTGCACCAGAACGAAACTGGAAATTGGCCCACGAGCTTTATGTCAATTCTTATGCTTATGCTGGATTTTCTGCTGGAAGCTGACTGTTTTCTCATGCTCACTATCTCCACTAATGTTCATGATGCCAGGATCGTCTGCTTGATGATTGTTACTGGATACTTGGGAACGCTACAATTGAATGTTTTGAATATTCCACTATATCTGACGATGTACAGGTCCAATCTTGCAGAGAAGTAAGTGAGATTATTGCAGCAAATCGATGCGAATCATACTCTGCCCAACTTCCAATTGCTTGAATGAATTTAACAGTGCATCTAAGAAACCTATTTAACTTTCAGAACTTTAGTGACATGAATCAGCAAGAAACTGAAGATTTGCTAGCGCCGAGACAATATTGCTGTACTTTGCAAAGCATGCCAAGGAATGGAGATCTGACTTTGATTTTGCCTGTTTTGTTTTTCTTTTTGTCTTTTCCTTTGGTGTGTATTATCAACATAAAAAAAAAAAAACCATAATAATTATAAAACCATGAAAATTGCAAATGGACCTTTCAATAAATTCCTGAAAACAATACGAACGCATGTTTTTACGCTTAACACTAATTTGTTTTCTTGAAGTCACTTTGACAGCCATCGATGATGAAATCAGCGCGGGTGACAGGTTAACACACACTTTCTTTCTTTTGCTCACATTTGTACTTATTCTCGCATCTTACGTTGTACAATGCTCTCACGAAGTTTTCATACAGGATTTGTACTAAGTGTTTTTCAGGTTTCAGAAATGATCGCATTTTGCTGCTGAAGTGATTTTCAAAGATCACACAACTTTTTGAGAAACATGCTTTCATAAACAGCTGGAAGGAGTTGTAACTCATCATAAACATCATGACGTTTGCTGATATCCAGAAACTCTTTTTTTGCGCCTCTTGATGTTTGATGTTACACAGCAACCATGCTATACACCAACATTTCCACTTTTTCCATTATCCATGCTGTGACACTGTAACATTTCTCCTTCAAAGCCGATTGACCATCCTGGTGTTGAAGCCTATTTTCCATTACCTTATCTTTCACGACTTCATGCACGCCTATTTTTTTGAATCACATACATTCCTTTATCCTTTTCAGTTTATTGCCTTCTAGTTTGGCTTCTGAACAAAACTCATTCCCTTTCCATGATTACATTGCCTTGTTTTTTTCGCCATGCTGATCCACACTGCTTGTCCGTGAGTTCTTTCCATTTATAGTCCTACCAAATCTTTTTGTACAAACTCGCGTTGACTGATGTGGGATTCCTTAAGGCCCACCTTTCAACAAGTCTTGCCCCATCGACATCAGCACCTTATCTGGGAAATAGACTAGAGTTCCTTTTGGGTACCTTGAGACTTGCATGCCTCAATGGCAAGTTTTCTCGCTGACAATCATGGGAATACATCAATGTCCCTTGATCGTCAGATCTTGCAAATGGCTCGACGTCAACACCTCTATTCGCATTCGCAAGATGTACTCGGGTACCTTGGCACTCATTGACATCAATGGTGAGTTTGCCTCGCATTGGTTAACGGCATGCATCAATGGCCGGTAATCCAATGATCTCTTTTCATGCTCGACATCAACACATTATTTCACATGATTAGACTTGTACCATCAGTTTTGTAGCAGACGAAGACTATACACTTTTTCACGACTCCCTCAGCAGTTACAGCAGCATGAATTCTGATATATGAGAGTACCATAGTTCCACTTTCAGCGTTTATCTTTTCCATGATTCAACATCAGCAGTTTAGATTCCTTCATTTCCCAGGATCCAGTTACAACAACATCAGTCACATTTTCCTGATCCAGCAGCAACAGCAGCTACATTCCTATTGCATAGTTCATCATTCTTGGGTAAGCAGAGGTATGTTGTTTTCTAATCTTTAATCATGCAATTCCTTATATGCTAACTTGAATATTTTGGAAAATTCCCTCACCATGCTACATTTCCTTTCATGAGCCATGTCAAGTTGCATGAGGACATGAAACCAATTCAGTTGGGGGGGGGGGGGAACTATATTCACTACATATTCACTACCATGATTCCATTTCTTCACTACATATTCACTACCATGATTCCATTTCTTCACTACATATTCACTACCATGATTCCATTTCTTCACCACTATCACTCCATTTTTTTTTCTCATTTTCCATTCACCAACATTTATTTTCCAACAATACTTTGTTTCACTTTGCTTCATACGCAATATTGGCATGCTTCATTAATATTACAAAAGGGATTTCTTATGCACATTATGATTTCCAGTGAGTGTTTACATTATTATTGAAGAAAAGAGAACAAAAAACGAAATGAATGTTGTTAACACAAGAACCAACATTCTTTGTATTCATGGTTGTCACACAAGAACCAACCATAAGAAAATGTCAGTTGTTACTCATGTCTTTCACATATCCTGGAAACATTCATTATTAAAAGACATCATCATGTAAAGCCAAATTTCAAGATGCCAAATGTTCTTAAAGAGACCCATGCATGGTTGCATGAGGACATGCAACAAGTTCAGTTGGGGAGGATGTTGGGACTCAGAAATGTCATATTTTCATCCACCTTTTTCTTCACTATTCCTTACATTTCATCATCCCATTAACCTTTTATCATATCATTTTCATAAATACATTTGGGTTTCACCTTCTTATTTTCCATTTTATTCATTTTTGTATTACAAGTGAATTTATGATTAAATATTAGAAAATATACATATTTATATATATATCTCAAGAATATGTGAGTTTTGTGATGTGTAGGAAATATGTGAAGAATTAATTCCAAAAGACTTCTCAAATATCTCCTCCAAGTTGTTCTATTTTGATTGACCTTGGATCTAATTATAGTTATGTTAGTCCTAACCAGGTGAAATAGTGTGGTTTGAATAAAGAAGTGCATGCAAAGTCTTGGTTAGTGCAGCTTGCTACAGGTACAAAGAAGCAAGTTGATTGGGTAAGAGCTTGTTCATCTGATTTGAATGGTATGCCTACCTCAGCACATTTGAATGTATTACCATTGGGATCATACAATATGTTGTTGGGCATGGATTGGTTGTACCTTCATAGGACCAAGGTGGATTGTTATGAAAAATCCAGAGTCCTTGGATGACAATGGGGAACAAAGAGTTTTGCGAGGTAAGAAGAAAGCGACATTAGTTAGAATGGTGACAACTATGCAAGAAAAGCATAGTCGCAAGAAAGGATGCGTGTTATTTTCAATGCACATTTCTAGTGACAAAGGTAAGGAAGTTGAGGATGCAGATGTTTTGAGAAGGTACCCAGTTATACAACAGTTCCAAGATATATTTCCTGGGGATATTTCATATTTTCCACCTCACAGGGAGGTAGACTTTTCAATTGAGTTGGTGCTAGGGGTAGCTCCGACATCAAAGGCACCTTACAGGATGAGTACACTTGATTTGGTAGAGTTGAAGTTGCAGTTGAAGGAAATGTTGGACAAGGGATACATTAGGCCAAGTGTATCACCATGTGGCACACAGGTATCATTTGTAAAGAAGAAGGATGGTACTCTCATATTATGCATTGACTACAGGCAGTTGAACAAGGTGATCATCAAGAAAAGGTATTCATTACCAAGGATTGATGACTTGTTCGATGAGTTGAAGGGAGCAACAGTATTCTCGAAGATTGATCTAAGATCCGAATATCATCAAGTACGAATTAAGGAAGAAGACATCTACAAGATAACTTTCCGGACCAGGTATGGGCATTAAGATTTTGTTTTAGTTCCATTCGATTTTACTAATACTCCAGCTAATTTTATGTGCTCGATGAATAATGTGTTGTGTTCGTATTTGGATAATTTTGTTATTGTGTTCATTGATGACATATCGGTATATTCTAAAAATTAGGAAGAACATGTCGGGCATTTAGTAGCAGTGTTGAGATTGTTAAGAGAGCATCAGTTGTATGCTAAGCTCAACAAGTGCAGTTTCTTTTAGACTGAGGTACACTACTTGGGACATGTGGTTTCCAAGGATGGCATAACAGTGGATCCAGAGAAGATAAGAGCTATCATGGAGTGGGCAACTCCTAGGAATGTGGATGAGGTGAGATCTTTCATGGGGTTGGCAGGCTATTATAGGAGGTTCATTAGGAACTTCTCGCAGATTGCTTATCCTATTATGTCATTGCAAAGGAAAGGTAAGAAGTTTGAATGGACAAAGGAGTGTGAGGCTAGTTTTGAGCAGCTTAAGTAGTTGTTGACACATGCACCAGTGTTAAAGATTGCAGATCTAGACAAAGAATTTGTAGTATGTACAAATGCTTGCAAGAGAGGAATTGGTGGAGTCCTTATGTAGGATGGACAGGTGGTATGTTATGAGTAATGAAAACTGAACGAGAACTAGTAGAAATACCCCATCCATGATCTTGAGTTGGTAGTGATCATACATGCATTGAAGTTGGCACTATCTTCTTGGTAGGAGGTTTGTATTGATGAGTGATCACAGTGGTTTGTGGTATCTATTTGATCAACTGAATATGAATGGAAAGTAGGCTCATTGGTTGGCCACAATCAGTGATTTCGATTTTGAGATTAGATATATCAAAGGTAAAGAGAACAGGGTGGCATATGCTCTTAGCAGGAAGATATAGGTAAATCACTTAGTAGCTATGAGCTACTATGGGACAGACTTACAAGATAGGATCTTGCAGACAGGTCAATAGGATGTCAGGTATATGGAGATTGTGCAGAGGTTGCAGTAGAGTTCAGGTAGTGGTACAGGTTAGTAGTATAGGTACATGTACATATGGTAGTAAAGGTACAGGTACAGGTGGTGGTACAGGTACAGGTACAGATGCAGGTGCACAAGATGTGGACTATCGTCTCACGACAGAATAATTTGTTAGATTTAGATATAAGAGATATGTGTGAGACAGTAGTGAGCTCAAGAAGGTGACCTTGAGGGAGTTTGATGTGAAACCATATTCAGGTCACCCAGGCTATTGGAAGACGTTGACTATAGTGAAGAAATTTTATTATTGGCCGAATCTGAAGAAGGATGTAGAAGAGTTTGTGGTTAGGTGTTTTGATTGTCAACAGGTGAAGGCATAGTGTAAGCATCTAGGTGGACTGTTATAGCCGATTGCGATTTCAGAATGAAAATCGGAGGCCATTTCCATGGATTTTATCACAGGGTTGCTGAGGAAAATGAGACAACATGATTCCATCATGGTAGTGGTGGACAGGTTGACAAAGGTAGTGCACTTCATTCTAGTGAAGTCTACATTCTCAGCGAGTGATGTAGCATAGGTATTCATCAGAGATGTGGTCAAATTGCATGGAGTTCCAAAGAATATTGTGTCATACGGGGATGTAAAGTTCACTTCCAAGTTTTGGAATGAGTTGTTTGCAAGTTTTGGCACAGAGTTGGCCTTCGGTACAACTTACCATCCTCCGTCAGATGAACAGACATAGAGCGTCAATAGGATATTGGAGGACGTATTGAGAATGTACGTGATGCATCAGCAGCAGAGGTGGGAAGAGTATCTTCCACTGGTAGAGTTCGCTTACAACAATGGATATCAGGAATCTTTGAAGATGAGTCTGTTTGAGGCATTGTAAGGGAAAAGTTACAATACTCTCATTAGTTGGAGCGATCTAGTGAACAAGGTGTTGATTGGACCAAACATGTTGGCGGAAATGAAATAGGAAATGAATGTAATCAAGAGGAATTTGAAAGTAGCACATGATAGGCAGAAGAGATATGCAGATCAGAATAGGTTGTTCAAAGAGTTCCAGGTTGGGGAACAGGTGTACTTGTGCATCAAAGCAAATAAGAGTTCATTGCGGATTGGATCATGTGCCAAGTGGACCTTTTAGGATTATTGAGAGGATTGAGCCAGTAGCCTATCAACTTGCACTACCTCCGAAAGTGAAAGTCCATGATTTTTTCCACATGTCACTGCTTAAAAAGTATGTTAAAGATGTTGATGATGTGATTTACTGGTCTATATTGCAGGTGGAACCAGATGGAGAATTCTAGTCAGAGCCTCAATGTATATTGCAGAGAAAGATGCTTATGCTCCAGAACCGAGTAATCTAGTAGGTTAAAGTGCAATGGAAGCACTTTGGACCCGATGAAGCTACATGGGAGACGACGGATCAGATGTGGACTATGTAAGGCATTGTTTATCGGTTGAGGCAAAGCATTTTTGGTATGGTTTTTTGGTATATTTATTTGGTATATGTTTTGGTACATGTTATGGTGGTTTTGGTACACACACACATATATCTGTGTGTGTGTGTGTGTGGATGTAAATACTTCCATAAGCTATGTTATAAATCTCTAATAAGCGGTATGGGTGTCATGGCATTATGATGCTATACTTGTTATGTTGTCATGTTGGTTTGCTTCTCAACAGGATGATCATTGTAAATACTACATCGAGCTCAGTTATAAACCTCCATGGGCAATACGTTTTTATTATAACAACCTTGTTGGTTGTAGGTGTTGTTGAACACTGAGGACGGTGTTCCCCCAAGGGGGAGGGTTTAGTAACAACCCCGGTGAAAAATTCCATGTAATAAAAGTTAATAAAGGAAAAATAATAACCACGGTTCATGGGACACTTATTTTAAGTTGAATGTTGGGAAAAACATCCTAGTGTGGGTGTTCATTGGTTTATTATGGCTAAGGAAATTGGAAAAGGCAATGACTAAGGCTTTGGAAAGGCAAAATGGTATTTTGGCACTTTATTTATGAAAAATAATGGAAATTAGGAGAAAAGGGAGGTGAAAGGTCACAGGTTGCATGTGAGGAGGAAAATGAAGGAAAATAATGGAAAATGAAGAAAATAAAGGCCTCATTAATAAAAAGGCTTCTGAGGATAAATTCACAGACTTTTGTTACTTCAATTTTGGAGCTCTCTCTCTCTCTCTCTTATTCTTGGACACTTAGAGTTTTCTTGGAGCACTCTTGGAGGGTGTGGCATACTTGAAGCAGGAAAGTGCAAGAGGATATTGGGATCACCAACTACAATGAGCTTTGCTTGCAAGTACTAAGTTGCATGTATGTTTTCCTCACTAGTTTTGGCATGCATGTGATTTATTGGTCATGATATATCACTGACATGGGGGATTGCCTCGATTGACAGTGGATTCCATAGGCTTTCCATTTCCTGGATAGCCATGGTGTTGTGGGTTTATTATTATTTTTTTTTCTGGTTGGTTCTCATGCTTCCTTTAGCTTAGTTTGAGTTACTAGTTCCTAGAAGCCCTGTAACAACTTGGGTTGAGTTACTAGTCCTGGAAGCCCTGGTTGGACAAACGCTCTAGAAGACCTATAACAACTCGGGTTGAGTTACTAGTCCTGGAAGCCCTGGTTGGATAAATGCTTTGGAAGACCTGTAACAACTTGGGTTGAGTTACTAGTCCTGGAAGCCTTGGTTGGACAAACACTCTGGAAGCCCTTGGTGCATTGAGTTACTAGTCGTGGAAGCCCTGGTTGGACAAATGCTCCGGAAGCCTAGATTAGGTTGTGGGTTGAGTTACTAGTCCTCGAAGCCTTGGTTAGAACGAACGCTCTTGAGCCCTAGAAGGCTTGGGTAGAGACCAATTTGATGATGGTTTTGTGATGCCCGACCGTGAGGCTGAATGATTGTTTGATGGGTTGAGGTGGTTGGCCTCTGGAAGCCTTCGATGGTTTTGGATTGATGTGTTTTATGAGATCCCACATTCATGCTTGGAATATGGCATGGGGGTGACTGGTTGAAGAGAGTTTTCTCTCAGCCATGTCTACAGTCAGGTGGTTCATGGAAGTCCCACAACTAGTTGGCCTTTGCATCATTAATATGAGGTTATTTCTACTAGTTATTCTATGAGTATTGTACTGGTTTATATGTGGATCATATGGTTGTCGTTTCCCTGGTATTTATGTGGTTATTATGCTAGTTATGGTCATGTATTACGACAATAACTATGTATGGCTCTCATCATGTTATTACTTGTAAATGAATGAACACTGTATCTATGGCTAAATGGATGAAATGGCAGCTAATGTGTTGTGGCATCAATGCTTCTTAGCGATTCTCAGATGAGTACAAGACCCTTATGCTTAAATATGTTGTTTACACCTATAGATTACATATTTGTGATATGTTTGACGAAATGTCTGTCATGGTTAGTAGGGTTCCAATCAAGGGCTTGTTCAAGTAATTGCATTTGTATCATCATTCCATTGTTATCTTTTTGTTCTAAAAGTATCATAAAATATGGGCAGTGACCTGGGCTCTATGCCTGAAAAGTGGCTCAAATCCTGGGGGCGATGGCACAACAATGAGAAAAATAGTCCCTGAATGCTGGCCTGCCATGCTGAGGGAGCGTCCAGAACCCTCTAAATGCTGGCATGCCCATAGCATGGGAGAGTCCGAGTGTTAATTGGTCTAAAAACTCAGTGGGACTCAAGGGTTGGTTACATGAGAGGTTGGGATGGTTCCTAAGAGTCTTGTTGTTGTTGTTGAAGGTCTATATGGTGTGTTTCCATCGGTTCCACTTCCTTAACGTGGCTTAGGAGGTCAAATCATATCATAGTAACGTCTCGTCACATGTTTACTCTGATTGGCAAGTTACTTGGGTAGATGTGAGAGGAGGATGTTACAGATATCAAACTTGCATGCTTAATAATAGTAAGTGTAAATAAGGTCATGCACTACAAGAAAAACCATGTCACATTCTAAACATTAAGACCTAAAGCAACAAATAAGGAATTGAGTCTTTAAAAGTCTCGCTATAAACTGTTGGAGGTGTTCCAAATGATGTCATAAATACCACTAATGTAAGTGACCTTTCTTAAAAGCAAGATAAATTATGCACATATGTATCTTCCAATATTTTAATCTTGGTCATGTTAACGACACTTCCTCAAATGTACTAAAACTCTTAGCATGTGAATTGTCTCAATTTCAATGATGAATATGCAACTGTCATGTCTAGGACTGAAGATATGATTGCATCATTAGAGAGAGAAGAAATCAAGGTTATAATGTGGAATATATGGAAATCCCTCCAACCCTAGCGCAGTCACAAAAATACAACCCAACAATGCCATGATGATGTTATGACATGTTGTCAGTACCATAACATGTTTGTGGAAATGCATCTATAGGATAAGATATTGTTTAAACCAGGTTGGGGCTTTAATCAACCATCTAGGGTTTCAGGTGCACATGAGAAAGATATCAATACATGAACCCTAATGGATTTGAAATGGATTAGGTTGATGGTGAAGTGAAGTTATCAACAGAAAGTGTTCCCATAAACCCCAATGCTACTGATGTGATCATGCTTCGAAATAAGTCAAGAAGGGAAAATATGAAATGCACCATGTAAGTGGTTACACCAATGGGGTTTAATGGGAATGGGTCATGGGGAGATTGACCAATTCCAAACCCGACCATAACTTGTGGCAAAGGTCACAGGTTTCATGTGAGGAGGAAAATCAAGGAAAATAATGGAAAATGAAGGAAATAGAGACCTCATTAATAAAAAGGCTTCTAAGGATCAGTTCACAGACTTTTGTCAATTCAGTTTTGGAGCTCTCTCTATTATCTCTCTCTCTCTCTCTCATTCTTGGACACTTAGAGTTTTCTTGGAGCACTCTTGGAATGTGCGGCATACTTGGAGAAGGAAAGCGCAAGAGGATATTGGGATCACCAACTACAATGGGTTTTGCTTGCAGGTATTGAGTTGCATGTATGTTTTCCTCACTAGTTTTGGTATGCATGGCATATGCATGTGGCTTATTGGTTATGAATTGTCACTGACATGAGGGATTGCCTAGATTGACAATGGATTTCCTAGGCTTGTCATTTCTTGGATGGCCATGGTGTTGTGAGTTTATTTCTTTGTTTTTCTGATTGGTTCTCATGCTTCCTTTAGCTTAGGTTGAGTTACTAGTTCCTGGAAGCCCTGTAACAACTTGTGCTGAGTTACTAGTCTTGGAAGCCCTAGTTGAACAAACACTCTGGAAGCCCTATAACATCTTGGGTTGATTTACTAGTCATGGAAGCCCTTGGTGGGTTGAATTAATAGTCGTGGAAGCCCTAGTTGGACAAACACTCTGGAAACCCAGATTAAGTTGTGGGTTGAGTTACTAGTCCTAGAAGCCTAGGTTGGAAGAAACGCTCTTGAGCCCTGAAAGGCTTTGGTAGAGACCAATCTGATGACGGTTTTGTGATGTCCGACCATGAGGTGGAATTACTGTTTGATGGGTTTAGGTGGTTGGCCTCTGGAAGCCCTGGATGGTTTTGGATTGATGTGTTTTATGATATCCCACATTCATGCTTGGAATATGGCATGGGGGTGACTAGTTGAAGAGATTTTTGACCCAACCATGTCTACGGTCGAGTGGTTCATGGAAGTCCCACAACTTTCTGGCCTTTGCATCATTAGTTTGAGGTTATTTATACTTGTTATTCTATGAGTATTGTACCGGTTTTTATGTGGAGCATATGGTTTTTGTTTCCTTATTATTTTTGTGGTTATTATGCTAGTTATGATCATGTATTACGATAGTAGATATGTATGGCTGTCATCATGTTCTCACTTGTAAATGAATGAACAATGCATCTATGTCCTAATGGATGAAATGGAAGCTAATGTGTTGAGGCATCAATGCTTCTTAGCGATTCTTAGATGAGTACAAGACCCCTATGCTTAGACCTGTTGTTTACACCTGTAGATTACATATTTGTGATATGTTTGACGAAATTCTTGTCATGGCTAGTAGGGGTCCAATCAAGGGCTTGTTCAAGTAATTGCATTTGTATCATCATTCCATTGTTATCTTTTTGTTATGAAGGTATCATGAATTATGGGAAGTGACCTAGGCTCTGGGCCTAAAAAGTGGCTCAAATCCTAGGGACGATGGCACAACACCGAGAAAAATAGTCCTTGGACACTAGCATGCCATGTTTTGGGAGCGTCCAGAACCCTCTCAATGCTGGCATGCCCATAGCATGGGAGAGTCTGGTGGTTAATAGGTCTAAAAATTGAGTGGGACTCAAGGGCTGGTTACCTGAGAGGTTCGGATGGTTCCTGAGAGTATTGTTGTTGTTGTTGAAGGTATATATGGTTTGTTTCCATCGGTTCCACTTCCTTAACATGATTTAGTGTAGGTTTTAACCCCGTACAAAAATTACCTATATACGAATTCTAAGAACAGAAAATAAACAATGGCGAGAGCATAAAACATAAAACAGATATACACAAATCTTTTCCCTGGATCCAAAAATCGGGACTACCAGTTTGATTTTTCATTATATTCCTTTCAATGTTACAATATATATATGTGCCAAAGCATCGATAAACCCCAATCCATTGACACTGGATTAGAACATAGCGTAGTTCCCTTAATCGGATCTACAAAATACTATGGACATAAAACCATCATGCCCAAAACCATGTGCAAAATCCATGCACAAAACCATAGGTAGGTCTGCCCACTTAATATAGGGTCCCAAAAAAAAAAATCCTCAAGCTACTACCCCCCTGCGAACCCCCTAACAAAGGGGGCTGCTGTGCCCGACGCAACGTATAGGACAGACTAGCGCCCTCCTGCGCGTGGGGTAGTCGTGGAAAGAATATAACACATACCCAACATTCTCCCACTTGTTGTTTTCTTTCCATAGGAGAGCTTAGTCATTGGTCTAGTGCTACAACGCCCATTGTTTCTCTACACCAAGAGAACTTCTCAATGCTCACAGAATTTGTCAATGCATCTGCAGTATTCTTCAAGGTGTCCAATTTTACCAGCAACACCTTTTTATCCTCAACCATATCCCTCACAAAGTGATATTAAACATCAATGTACTTTGTCTTTGAATGATAAGTAGGGTTATTTTCCAATAAAACTGCACTTTGGCTGTCACAATCTATCCTTATAGCTTATTATACTAACCCCATATTTGAACACAATCTCTGCAACCAAAATTCTTCCTTGCTTTCATGAGTGGTTGCCATGTATTATGCCTTTGTAGTTGGAAGTGCCACTACAAACTGTCTCTTACTCATCTAACTGACTGCACCTCCAAATAGGTTAAACACATACCTACTTATAGATCTTCTCTAATCCAGATCTCTAGCGTAGTCTGCATCAATAAAGCCAAGGATGTCCAAAACTGTGTCCAATCATGATCTTCCTTGGTAGCACAAACCATAATCACTAGTGCCACGCAAATACCTGAAAACCCGCTTAACTCTTGTCCAATGCTCCTTCCATGGTTTTGACATAAACTTGCTCAATACTCCCACTACATATGCAATGTCTAGTCTAGTACAAACCATTGCATACATTAGGCTACCGACTGCACTTGCATATGGAACATGAGACATGTCCTCTTCCTCTTCGTGTGTCTTGGGACACTATTCAGCAGATAACTTTACACCTACAGGAATAGGAACCTTCACCGGTTTACTATCATGCATATTAAACTTCTGCAATATTGTCTCAACATACTTCCTCTGGTTTAACCAGAGCTTCCTCTTTGCCCGATCTTGTTTAATTTCCATTCCCAAAATATAGTTTGCAGCACTAAGATCTCTCATGTTGAATTTATAGGACAATTGGGTCTTCAAATCCTAGATAATTTCTTTGTCATTTCCAACCAACTACATATCATCCACATACAAGACCAGATAAATAACATGTTCACCAATTAATTTAAAATACACACAATGATCTTCTTTGCTTCTGGTGAAGCCAAGTACCCATATAAATGTATCAAATTTCTGATACCACATCCTTGGTGATTGTTTTAACCCATACAGAGACATTTTTTACTTGCATACCAGTTATTTTTTACCCTTCACAGTTTTGGGATCATCATCAGTGATAGATAAAAAAAAATTGAACAGAAAGCAAATGGACTATACCTTTCTGGCTTCCTTCTTTCTCGAACGCATCTTCTCACAGCTCGAGTTTTTGGTTCTTCATCTTCTGATTCCTCTTCTATCGTAGAGTCTAATACTTCCTCCTTTAGCTCAAACTCTATCTTCTCAGGTTCCTTTGGTTGGACTTCATGTTTAATAACATCTTTCACCTCTCTAAACACCACATCTCAGTTGTAACAACCTTCCTTGTTTTTAGGTTCCAAAGCTTATAACCTTTTAAATCATCCTTATACCCAATAAAGATGCACCTTTCAGATTTACTATCCAACTTTGTTCTTTTCTCCTTTGGAACATGTATATATGCATCACATCCAAATACCCTCAGATTTGAAAGAGAAGGTTTCTTACCAGTCCATACCTCTTGTGGAGTATTATCCTCCAATTCTGATGAAAGTGATATGTTGACCAGGTAATATGCAGTCTCCACTGCCTTTGCCCAGAATTCTTGTCCTAACACAACACCACAGAGCATGCTTCTTGCATTTTCTATCAATTTCCTATTCATTCTTTTTGCAACTCCATTTTTTTGAGGTGTATATGGAGTAGTCTTTTGTCGTTCTATACCATACTTCTTACAGATCTCTTCAAATTCCTTCTTGCAAAACGCTCTACCGTTATCTGTTCTCAACACCTTTATCCTCTTCTCTATCTGGTTTTCCACCAGAGCCTTAAATTATTTAACCCTGTCAAAGACTTCAGATTTATTCCTGAGGAAATATATCCATGTATTGCTTGATAAGTCATTTATAAATGATACATAGTACATAGACTAACCCAGTGATGGAACTGACACAGGTTCAAACACATCACTATGCACAAGCTCTAATATATGTTTCGCCCTCTTAACACTAGAGGGGAAACTCACCTGATTGTGCTTCCCATATACACAATTTTTATGGAAATCAAAATCTAGAGAGAAATTAGACATACCTTCTACCATACCATTACCATGAAGTATTCGAAGGCCCTTCTCTCCAATATGCCCAAGCCTTTGATGCCATAGCATGGTATTTTCTCCATAGACCACTAGATTTTCTGCTCCACTTTCAGGAACCAAAGAACTGTTGAACCCATCAATAATAGTGCTACCGTGAATCTTGTATAGAGTTCCAAACCGAACTCCCCGCATCAATATCAATGCTCCCCGAACCATCTTGCAGGTATCTTTCTCGAACATTGTTTTTACACCTGCATCATCCAGATTGCTTAGAGAAATAAAATTTATGGCCAATGCAGGAATATGCAGAACACTTGGAAGTGTTCTAATCCTTCCACCTTACAACTTCAACTTGACTTTTCCACAACCGACGATTCTAGCCTTCTTATCATCCCCTAAGAATACATCACCACCATCATATTTCTCATACTTGCAGAACCACTCTATATGGGTAGTGAAGTGAAAGGATGCACTTGAGTAAATCAACCATGCCTCATGATCTGCATGTGTACTTGAAGAAGAAGCCAAGTACACATCCCCACCTTCATCTGAGGTGGTTTTCGCCTCTACAGAAGGAGAATCATCAGATCCCTTTCCTTTCTAAGGAACTTTGGATTTACATTCCCTTTTGAATAGCCCTTCCTTTATAGACAAGGCATCACCATTCTGACCCTCCATATTTTTCCATCTCATCTCCTCCGACAACAAGGATTAGACTATTTCATCAAACTACAAGGCAGTTGCATTGCTACCTGTTGCAACAACTAGACTATCCCACGATTCTGGTAGAAAACACAACAAACTAATGCACTTATCTTCATACGAAATTTTAATATCAATAGATGATAACTGGCTTACCACAATATTAAAGGCGTTCAAATGATCTATCACTAAGTCAACATATTTCATCCTTAGGTTATACAACTTTTTCCGTAGGAACAGAGTATTCACCAAAGACTTAGATTGGTACAAAGTCCCTAATTTGTCCGAGAAAGACTTCACCGAAGCTTCTCCTAATACATTCAATAATACTGAATTTGAGACACACAATCATATTGTGCTCTTTGCCTTCCGATCCAAATTCACCCAGTCTTTAGCTGACATTGTTGTTGGTTTAGTACCCAGATCTACCGCGATCCACTGATCTTTATCCACCAACAAATCCTCCATCTTGAGTTTCCACAACTCAAAACTCAGACCATTAAATTTTTTGATCTCTATATTTCCACTCCTTGCCATCTTCTTTCACCACAAGAATCGATCCCACAGATCTCCCACTGAATAGGGTCTACCACAGGCCTGAGAAAACCCCTTAGTAGTAAAGGCATCCCCTTGAAGGTGAAACAACTCTTATACCAAATGTAGGTTTTAACTCCGTACATAAATTACCTGCATACAAATTCCAAAAAAAGAAAATAAACAATGACGAGAACATAAAACATAAAACAGATATACACAGAGATTTTCCCTTGGATCCCCAAATCGAGACTACCAGTTTGATTTTTCATTATATTCCTTTCAATGTTACAATACATATATATACATGCCAAAGCATTCATAAACCCTAATCCATTAACCATAGATTAGAACATAATCATAGTTCCCTTGACCAGATCTACAAAATACCATGGACAGAAAACCATCATGCTCAAAACCATGTGCGAAATATATGCGCAAAACCATAGGTAGGTTTGCCCACCTAATATAGGGTCAAAAAAAAAATCCAGGGGCGCTGCCCGGATAGTAGCTCGCGTGCAAACCCCTCGACAGGGGGGGCTGCTGCCCCCCTCTGACCCCCCCCCCCCCCCCCCCACACGTGGGGTAGTTGTGGAAAGAATATAACACACACCCAACACTTAGGAGGTCGAATCGTATCATATTAACTTCTCTTCACATGTTTACCCTAGTTGGCCGGTTACTTGGGTAGATGTGGGAGGAGGATGTTACAGATATCAAACCCACACACATAATAATAGTAAGTGTAAATAAGGTTATGCACTACAAGAAAAACCATGTCTCGTTCTAAACATTAATACCTAAAGTGAAAAAAATAAGGAAGTGAGTCTCTAAAAGTCTCGCTATAAATTGTTGGAGGTGTTCCAGATGATGTCATAAATACCACTAATGTAAGTGAGATTTCTTAAATGCAAGATAAATTATGTGCATATGTATCTTCCAATAGTTTAATCTTGGGCATGTGAACAACACTTCCTCAAATGTACTAAACCTCTTAGCATGTGAATTGGCTCAATTTCAATGATGACTATGAAACTGTCATGTCTAGGACTGAAGATATGATTGCATCATTAGGGAGAGAAGAAATCAAGGTTATAATGTGGAAGTCATGGAAATTCATCCAACCCTAGCGCAGTCACAAAAATACAACCCAAAAATGCCATCATGATGTTATGATGTGTTGTCAGTGCCATAACATGTTTGTGTCAATGCATCTATAGGATAAGATATTGTTTAAACTAGGTTGGGGCTTTAATCAACCATCTAGGGTTTCAGGTGCGCATGAGAAAGATAGAAATACATGAACCCTAATGGATTTGAAAGGGATGAGCCTGATGGTGAGGTGAAGTCATCGACAGAAGGTGTTCCCATAAACCCCAATGCTACTGATGTGATCATGCTTTGAGTTAAGTCAAGATGGGAAACGATGAAATGCACCATGTAAGTGGTTACACCAATAGGGTTTAATGGGAATGGGTCATGGGGAGATTGACCAATTCCAAACTCGACCATAACCTGCATGAATTTAAGAAAGAAGAGGGGGGTGAGGGAACCCAAAATTTTCGGTGTTGTTGTAGCGGCTATAACAGGAACAACATGCAGAAACTTATGTGCCTCCTCCTATAGGATATCTAAAATATGGTGTCATGTCATTCAAACCAGATCTCATATTTGAGTTCTGAAGCTAATTCAAAAGATCATAGACATGCATGTGAAGAACCAAATTCCTGACTACTTTTGGCATAGAAGTGACACCTCATGAGTGATCTCTTGGGTGATCATACCATGAGATCACAATTTGAAGAAGTGCCTCATGCACTCACAACTACAGAAGTAGTTATTCCCATGAATTGTTACATGGTTCTAACATCCAACCGTAAAAATTATGTAAAATTTGAAAGGAATCCTTTTTGGGAAGTAGTTATGGACGAGGAGTACAACTCCCTCATTAAGAACAAAACTTGGAACTTGGTTCCACTTCTTTCATATTGTAAGCTTGTCAAATGCAAGTGGGTGTGCAAGACAAAGAAAATAGAAAATGGACTTGTGAGAAAATACAAAGCAGGGTTGGTGGCCAAAGGCTTTCAGGATATTCATGGCATCTATTATGATGAAATCTTTGCTCCAGTGGCCAAAGTGGACTCTATTCAATTTTCTTTCCATTGCAACAACAAGAAGGTGGGAGGTTCACCACATGGATGTGAAGTATGCATTTCTTCACGGTGATCTCAAAGAGAAAATTTACATGGAGCAACCACAAGGGTATGTAAAGGATTCATCTTTAATTTTCCGCCTCAAGAATTCTCTTGATGGCCTCAAGTAGGAACCTAGAGAATGGTATGCTAAAATGGATTACTATTTACTCTCTCAACATTTCATTTAATGTAAATTTGATTCGAATGCTTATATTCTAAGAACATCTAATTCTATGTTGATCATAGTCCTCTATGTAGGTGATCTACTAATCATAGGTAGTTCAACGTCAACCATTGCTATAATCAAAACCACATTACATGACAAGTTTTCCATGGAAGATATGGATCTGATACACTTCTTGGACAAGAAATCAATTCAAATGATCTAGGGATCAAAATTTCTTAGTCCAAGTAAGCAAGAGATCTCTTAGTTCACTTTCACATCATCCATTGCAAGCCAACAACTACATCTTTTTTAGCAGGCGTACACTTTGAGGATGGAAAGGATACACCGTTGGTTGATTGTTCCCTGTACAAAAATCTTATGGGGAGTCTCTTCTATCCCACTCAATCTTGTTCAGATCTCTCATATGTAATAGGCACAGTTTCTAGATACATGTAGGAGTCGCATGAATTGCATTTGAAGGTTGTCAAGTGCATATACAGATATGTTAACAAAACCATAATCTGTGAGCTTCATTATGCAATAAGATGTACTTCTAATCACATTGGCCAATTGATTTAGATTGGGCTAGCAATAAAATTGATTGCAAATCCACTTCTGGATATGTTCTCAATTTGTGTTCTGGCCCCATTTGTTAGTCCAGCAAAAAGCAATCTGTGATTTCTTTATCATCAATAGAAGTCAAATACATAAGTGCAATCAACATTGTCATTCATGCCATTTGGTTGCAAAACTTCCTCAATGAGCTTGGTATCATATTTCATCGTTTAACTATCATCTAGTGTGACAATGAAAGCACAATAAAGTTTTGCAGAGATCCAATGCAGCAACAATAAACATAACACATTGAGATCCACATGCACTACATCTGGGAACTAGTACATGATGGAGTTATTAAGTTCTAGTATTGTCCCACTTCTGAATAGATCACAAACATCTTCATGAAGAATTTTACTAAGGAGAAGCTTCACTTTTTGCGAGATCATCTTGGGGGGAAGGACATAATTGCCTACGAGTTTACCTACCATCAGTATTATACTAAGACTGACTCAAAATGGGATTTAAGTTTAAGTTTTTAAGATGTAAAAGTTAATGCAAGGTCATATATCTATATTTTTATTTTTATTTTTATTGGTATTCTTTACACTACATACTAATTTCTACTAACTAACTAACCCATGGTAATATTAAACTTCTCATTAAGGCTACAGGGTCATGGTTCCTCAAGATCCAAAACTTACAACCATAAGTCTTAAAATCATATTTAAATGATAGTCTTTAGTGGGATAAATAATATCAATCTTTACAAACTACAATTTCCAATAAGCTAATTGTTCATTCTATTGCAATTAAGAGTGTTTAAGAGTGAGTAATTTGATTTTGTTCTAGATAATATGCCTATGAATTCTTTGGTAAAACAAAGGGATGAAAAACAAGATAATTCAACTTCTAAAGGAGTGGTTTCCAATTATTATGAATTCATATGTGAGCTAACAATTACAACATTTCACCTAACCAATTTGTCTTTCATGGATTTTTAATTCAATGGAATCATCATGCTTATTCTTTGAGATATTTCCAGAAACACCTTGGTTGCAAATCCTAAATTTACTTAGTCATTTTTATAGACAATTCATAGATGTAATTAGTTACAACCATTGAATAATTATGTCAAACAGTTTGCAAGCATGAAATGTACAGCCATTGAGGCATTTTGTCAAACACTTACAACCATAACCCTTAAGGCAATTTCACCAAAATTAACTAACATGAATCTAAGATTACATAATTTCTTTTTCTTTGTCAGTAATGCCAAGAAGTGAACCTAATACATAAGTAGAACTATCATCCATCTTGATTGCTGCATATACAAAAATTTAGGCACATAATGACTATAAATATTTAAGAATTTTTACAAATAGCTCGCAGCGATGTAGCTACAACCATTGGGAATTTTGAACAATGGTTAGCAGTCACAAAACAAGCTGCTAGCTATTAAACTATCAAACAAGCAGTCACAAGTTTATTAAACTATCAATGTATTAACCATTTATACTTTAAAATAATAATTCCAAGTTTATATAATAGACTGATTTCATAAAAAGAGATTACCAGGTAAATCACAGCTACAAAAAAAAAATGCAGCAAGACAAACCACCAGGCAACAGCAGCAAATCTGTAAAATATAGAAGATTACAGAATCGGATTCTGAAACTCTATTTTTTGAAATCAAAGTTGGGGCGACATGGCCATATGGTACATGTTAGGGCCAAAATCTCCCTTAGGCTGAGAAAGGTAAGATCTAGGGTAACATCAAACCATGCTTAACCTGGTAGCTAGCCCTACCAAGTCGGGAGAGGGCTCTCTCCTTATCAATCTCAGGAAAACATGGACAATAAAGCTTGAGATTACTGATGTAATGACTGATTTTAGGCTAGGTCTGTGTACACAGGTGTTTGATTGAATTTGATGATGTTTTGTTGGCTCAAATGTGAAAGGCAGATTTGGGTCTGGGGAATGAGGCTCAATTTTGCAGAGATCTCTATGGGGCAAGGTAGGCAAATGGTTTGGTACTTCAAATTGAGTGAGATGGAGAGCTTTTAGACAGGTGAGGAGTTGGAGAGGGCATGAAAAACTCAGGGATCCTCTTCAAACAGCTGAAAACATAGATAACTAAACAAACCCTAGGTAGAGCACTGCACTTTCAATGTATTCTACCTTTATCCTTGTTTGATTTAGTTAAGATGAAATAAAGAGAGATAATGGCATACATAAAACACATATAAACTTGCAATTACAGAAGGAAACACAATACCAAAGAAAGATGCCACAAGAATCCCATAAAGTGCTGCAAACCCTAGTCTATTCCTTTGCCAAACTGCTGAAATGAGTATACAATGAAGCTCCAAGCTTTCCCAAAAGTCCAACCATGCTAATGACTGAAAAATTACAAGATATAGGCAACCAACAACTCATCCTAGCCTCTAGGGGTCAAGCTCATAAGTTTAGGAGCTATTCCAACAAAATCTAAACTGAGAACTAAAAAGTAGGCAGTGGAACAGCTTGCCTCTAAAAACTAGGAAACTGATTCATTCAGTTGCAAACTACCTTTTCATGGATGAATCTACCTCTATAAGTGAAAATTTAGCATAATTACATCAAAATCCATCATGTCACATTAAATTACATCATGAGTTTGACAATTAGAAGGAGAAAAGTCAAACTGTGAAGAAACTAGGCGAAAAACAAAGTTTTTGGCCAAAAATGAGCAAAATTCCTCCTATGCGCCGCGCCGATTTCCCTATGCATAACGCCTTTTTGCAGCTGATTTTGGAGGCCTTCCCGCTGTCCAAATTTTCTCCAAGTGGACTTGTTAGAAAGGTATGCTTGTCTAATTTCCAGAACAAGTGGAATTTTTGAATTTGGCCTCCATTTTCCACTCCAAAACTGAGTTCTCCCAACACTGCTTCCTGTGTGTCCAAAAAGGGGCAGAAAGGTCATTTTTGAGGTGTTTTTGACATTTTTGGAAGCTCAAAACTTGTCAAAATTTCTTGGCCATTTGTGGGCATGCATATTTTTCCATGAAAAATCCAAAAATGCTGATTTTTCCTCAAAAGGAGGTCCCCATCAAAAGCACGCGCTAGGTGGCGCGGCACATCAGGCAGAAAAACCTGTTTTTTAAGCCAAAAATTTCAAAATTGCAAAAAGTGTCCCAAATTTTTTGAAATTTGGGCTGAGTGTCCTTCATTAAGTGTTGTGTTGGGCCAAGGAAGCCTCAGCCAAGATCTGAAGTCTATCTTGCTCTTTTCGCTTCCTTGATGCCTTCTTCAACTTGGCCTTCAAAATCTTGATTCTTGCTTTGCACACCTTGTTTCTCGCCAAGTATTGGTAGGCCTTGTGCCTCAACATATTTTTCTCGTTGATGGCCTTCTCCAGCATCCTCTCCAAGTGGATATTTGTCCTCTTCAACCAAGATTCATGATTAGCATTGATTTCTTGTTCAAGTGTTGTGAACTTGACTTTCCTCCTTTTGGCAGCTTGCCGATTTTCTCATATGTTTCGTAGCTCCATTATGGTCAGTTGATCCTCTAGATATTTGTTTCTTTGCTCCAGATATTTGACCATCCACTTGGCTCTTTCTAGGTTGAGAGACAAATTCTAAATGTCATCTTGCTGCTCCTGAATGATCTCTCTAAACTTTGAGCTTTGTGAGCCCAAATCGGTGTCGTCATCCTGAATAAGAATGAAATTTGTCTCCTGCCCTCCTGAAGGCCCCTCATCATATAATGGCTACTTTCCCTTGTCCTGTACCTACTCTGCTGATGGAGGAAACAAGACCCCTTCCACCCCGGGTGGAGATAATACTCGTTTTGCCGCTGCAAACAACCTTCTAGTGCCCTTTTGATAAGTGACAAACACTGGCACACTAGTGGTTTGTGTCTCATGAATATCCTGCTGATGTGAAGGTCCTCCTGTCTCATGAAAAAATGCTGGGGGTACTTGAGGACCAGTGAAGACCTCATGTGAAATGAAATCCTCCCATGAGATGTTCTAAACCAAGCCTAGTGAAGTGCATCAACAATATGAGATTGTAGGCACACAGGAGAGAAAACCGGACCTCATAGCTGAAATACTTAATTATGAGTTTCATCAAGGGAGCATATGAGTCTTTCAGATATCGGAAGGGAAAAACTCTGCTGAGATGTCTCTGATAACCAGCCTTGATGTAAGGCTCATAATGTTCTCTGTCAATCTGCTGCCTTTTATTCCACTGCTCACCGACATTGGGAATGCCAGTTGCTAGAGAAATAGACTCTGGTGTCAAGGTGAATGTCACACCTGCTAGAGTGACTTGGCCATTTTGAAGATGGAGCACAAACAACCTGGCCAACTCATGATGGTACTGGACTCTCTCTACCATCTCACAGAACTGATAACAGGATTGGTGTTGAAAACATGTGACAGCAAGAGGACAGGCCTGCAGCTCGGCAAGTGAAGTAGGCTCCTCTCGTATATGTTTTCCACCCTTGTGAGGTCTTCTTGGTGCATGCATTTCTCTAGGAGAATCACTGTGTGTCTCCTCATCTCAGTCATAGGAAGGATCGGACTCCATGTTTTCTAATGTGTGAGTTTTCTTGATGATTATGAAGAGATTTATGTTGTCTTTAGTTTTCTGCTACCAAGGATGAGAATGTACGAGGGACTATGAAGGGAAGGGGTATGAGGGGTTTGGAAATGTTGTTGACAAGTTTTTTGGGCAATAGGGGGTTTAGGGAATAGTTTGTAGGCTTAGGGATAGCAATTAGGGTTTAGTAATTTGTAACTAGGGTTTGGGATAGTGGGAGTTAGGGATATGGGTCTAGTGAATTTAGGGATATGGGAATTAGGGAATGAGTGGATGAAACTGGAAAATAAATGGAGGAGTAAAAGAGTGATGGAGTGGCCTTGGAAGCAAAAACACAAATGCAAACCCTAGGCAATTGTTTTTGAGCAAAAATTGCAAGGAGGTAGGGTTTGAATTTTATCTCACTAAATCAAAATAAACTTTAATAAAAACTCATTCACTAGCAAGGGAAGAAGGCTTAACTTACTTGCACAAGTGGAAATTGAGCAAATTTGGCAGTTTGAATAAGTTTATGGGTGAAATCGGGCTTGCAGCTCTATGCGCCGCGCCACAAACCCAACGCGCTGCACCTTCTCTATGCGTCACGCTAGTGTATTTTTTGCACTGTGGAGGGCGGCCCAATGCGCCGCGCCAGCTCTATGCACCGTACCCACGACCCAATGCGCCACGCCCCTGAAACTTGCACAGTTTTGCTGCAATCTTGCTATTTTCTCCAACACGGCCTTTCTCTTGCTCAATCTTTCTTCTTTGAATGCAAATGAGCTCTTTGAACATGAAAAATGATTTATATACAAGAGATTTTGATTTTTCACTCATAAAACCCACTTTTATAATGTTTGCATTGTGACTTACTTTTTAAACTCTGTTTTTGGGCAGTTTACTTCATTTTTGCCTTTGATGAACTGAATGATTTGACTTTTTGTTTGCCTTGCAGGGGATGGAGTTGTTGAAGCTTGGCAAGGTGACCAGGGTTGCCACTAAAGTTATTTACATATGAAAGAACTGAAATTACATCAAATTTATACATAAAAACATAAAATACTCTGTTTTTCCTCAAAATAGGGTTTTGAGGAAAAATCAATCACTAAGTGAGTGGTTATGGAAATTATTGTTGCTGGAACTTTATTTGACCTCCCCATGTGCCTGCTGACCATCACTGAGCATTTTGAGACCTTATTGATGAAAACCCTAAACCTAATGAGACCTAAAACCCTAAAAATAACTTTTACAGATTTAAAGATAAAAATTAACTGCAGATGATCTAGATGAATGAAAACAGGCCAGCACATGAGGGAAAATATGTAATAAGCCACTACCGTCAGATGATCCATGACCCTAATGGAATGTAACTGATCGGGTGAGACACCTAACATGCAATGCAACAAGAGAATTTAATCACTGACGGAGGGATGAAGATACCGACACTAATAGATGGTATATTCAGCTAAATGATGACATGGACCGATATTTGGACAACTTTGAAAGGAGTGAAAACAAACCCTAGACCTAGTACCTAGTGACCAAATTTTACTTGAAGATTCTCTGAAATAACAAAATTTGACTGTAACATCCTAAAACCACTTTGTAAGAGTATATTTGATCATTGATGGAAGGCTTCAAAGTCTGACACTAATAGTACAGATACCCCCTGAAGTTAAAATAAATCGAAACAAAAATGCCCAGAAATGCGATTATTTGAAACCACAACCAAAAACAAATTCATATTATCTCATTTATCCCTTTTGTCAAACATATACTGTGCAAACTTATCTACAACTGTAAAAAGAGAAGGAAAAACCAAATTTATGCTATTAACATGTTTTCATAAAACTCATGGCAGCCTAAATGCTTCAGCCATTAATACATGATGTAAATCAACTTGCAATGAAACTGTACAAAAAAAAAACTTACATAAAATAAACTACAGTTATTGCAAAATTCCTTCAACATTTAGTGTGCAGCATTTGATATACATCTAAGTTTCAGTAAACAACCAAATAAGCAAAACCATGTAATGAACTACAAAAAGAAACACAATATAATGTTGTCAACATACCTCGCAATGAATTTATACAACTCAAAAAATGGGAGTATGCTCCAGCTCCAATATCCTTACCAACTCATTGTGAACCACCCGGTTTTCCTCCCAACAATATCCAGGAAGAACTTCCCCCCCTAGAACCCCTGAGCTTCAAAAGCTCACAAGCAGTACCAAAAGACAACGGTAGAGAGATTTGCAAGGCAAACTAAGGAAGCAAATTTTCACTTCCTCTCAATACCACTCATGGCCAACCTCAATAGCTAGAGATCTTAGGATTTTAACAATAATTTCAGATTTATTATGGAAGCAATTGATTACTCTCCATATCTCTCCCTCTCACTATTTTTCTCAAGTCTCTTCCACTCTTGGCCTCATAATCCCCAAGTGAGAATACATGAGACTCATATATAGGAGGAGCAACCAATTCTTGTCATAAAGGAGGAGTAATGTGAATGCATTGGATTCCATTTAGAGGAGTGTAACTTATTCCATTAAGGAGAGGTATGCATGCCTTAGTTAAGGAGAGTGTAACATATGCATTAAAGAGAGCGTAAGAGGAATATTTTATGACATATTTTTAATGAGTGAAAATGAATATGCCATTCTTTGATGAGTGCATAAAATAGAGTATAATGAATTATTTAAAAGAGAGAGAGAGAGTTACATAGAGCCATGAGAGTCATGAAGGAGATGTGTGAATTGATTGAGGAGATAAAATTGACTTGTAATTCCTTTTTAATAATAATATCATAGTCTCGTAAAAGATAATAATAATAATATTAATAATATTGAGGATTTAATCAAGATTGAACTATTAGGGTTGATTAATGATAAGTTAATTCGTTTTTCTTCAACTCCGCTTGATTACCAATTTATGTAAAGTGATTTACTATTTTTGGAAAGTCATGCTTGAGATGCTAGACATGAATTTCTATTTTTAGAAAGTCATTCCAGAATTGTGAGAATGAAATTTTATTTAAGCAAATTCATCCATGAGTGGTATTTTTATTCTAGAGAATAGGGATTCCGCACCCCTATTTCGTGCATCTCTGTGCCTTAGTAGATTGAGGACTCCGCGCCCTGATCTACTCCAAAGATCCAAGATTCCAGAACTTGATCTTTTTAAATATTCAGGACTCCTCCTTGTTGGAAAATGACTAGGTACCCTACCACATCCTGCTTAGTACAATATTAGTCATATATAATCACACAAATCATGTATCATCCATAGATCATAATTAATCGTCTATTCCGCATAACCATGAGAATCCATGGGTATATGTGTGTCAATCTTGGATCACCATCCATGTCATACACCTGCTTCATAAATCAGATACAAACAAAAAAACATATGTATAACAGTTTACTAAACCAAAGCCATCTAATACAGATAATCAATGATGCCACATATAAGAGGAAATATAACTATATAAAACATTGTTCCCCAATCCAGTGATCAATCTTTCATACATAAACATAAAAGGAAATATAACTATGTATGTAAAACATTATTCCTCAATCAAGTGATCAACCTATCATATATATATAACCCTTGATAGGAGTGACAAAACTATACTAGAAAAATAGGACACTACATACTCCCCCTCTTGGAGTAAACTTGGCTCGAAGTTTAACTAAACAAAAAAGGAAACTCAAGACACATAGAAGATGCATCTTCCCAAGTGGAAGAACTAGGATTGTACAGGTCTCATTGGACCTTTACTTGGTCCACCATGCGACATCTGAGCTATCGAGTGCGATGGTCCAAAATGCAAACTGGCTCTGCCTTAAGAGTTCCTTCGTCCGTTACCTGTAATTGATGCCAATCTAAAATGTGAGAAGGATCATGAACATACTTACGTAGTACTGAAATATGAAATACATCATGCATACGATGAAAAACTAGTGGTAAAGCAAGACGATATGCCACAGGTCCAACAATTTTGATGATCTCAAAAGGCCCAACAAATTGAGGAGAGAGCTTAGATCCTTTCCCAAACCTAATAGATCTTTTTTGAGGTTTTACTCGAAGAAAAATAAATTCCCCTTCTTTAAAACTACAATCCACTCTATTGGTATCAACATAGATCTTTTATCTATCTTGTGCCTGCTTTAATCTTTGCCTTATATGACACACTTGTTCTTCCATTTATTGAAGAATTTCAGGACCTACTGAGATTCTGTGCTCTAATCTATCCCAACTTAAAGGTGTTCTACATGGTCTTCCATACAATAACTCATAAGGTGCCATACCAATGGAGTGGTGATAACTGTTATTGTAAGCAAACTCCACTAGAGGAAGATAATCTTCCCACTTAGATTGTTGATCCATTACGTACATTCTAAGCATGGCCTATAACACTTGATTTACTCTTTTAGTTTGGCCATCAGTCTTCGGATGATAAGCTATACTGAAATTTATTTGTGTCTGAAGGGCTCCCTGGAATCTAGTCCAAAATGTTCCTGTAAATATAGAGGCCATATCTGATATGATTTTCTTAGGAAAACCATGAATTCTAACCACCTCCTTGATAAATAATTGTGCTATTTCAGATGCTTTGTAAGTATCTCTAATGGGTATAAAATGGACACTCTTAGTAAGTTTATCTACCACCACCAAAATGGAGTTATGCCTTTTGTTTGTTTCAGGTAATTCAACAATAAAGTCCATAGATATTTCTTCCCATTTGGACTCAGGAATGTTATGCGGCTGCAACAATCCTACTGGATGACCATGTTCTGCTTTAACTAGTTGACATTCCAAACATTTTGCCACAAAATTTGCTACATCCTTCTTCATGCCTGCCCAAAAGAAAATTTTCTTTAAATCAACATACATCTTCTGGACTCCTGGGTGAGCCATATATGTTGCACGGTGAGCTTCTTTCAAAATGAACTCATGAATCCCATCTTGATCTGGAACTACAATATTTTGCATGAATCTCACCATACTATCGTCATCACAAGAATACCCTTCTACCTTGTTTTTCTTAGCCCCCTCCCTAGAAAGAGAAACTTTAACTTCCTTGCACCATTCATCTACATCTTGTGCCCTCAAGATGTGCTCCCGTAAATCAATATTCAATGGAATTACTAAAAATATGCGTGGTCTTCAACTGAGTGCATCGGCTACTTTGTTCAATGTACCCTTGATGTAAGTTATGTCAAAATCATATTCACTTAGGAGTTCTGACCACCTTCTTTGCCTAGCATTTAGATCACTTTGAGTAAATATATGTTGCAAACCTCTGTGGTTTGTTTTCAATTCAAATTTCTTTCCCACCAGATAATGTCGCCAAAGTCATAAGGCAGGAACTATAGCTGCTAGTTCTAGATCATGGGTTGCATAGTTTTCCTCATGCGTCCTTAACTTCCTAGAGGCATAGGAAATCACCCTACCATCTTGTGATAATAACGCACCCAATCCATCTTTTGACACATTGGTACATACTATGAATGGTCTATTCATATCTGGAACCTTAAGTATCGGGGATGTAGTCAAACATTGTTTGAGCTTGCAAAATGCTTGCTCACACTCGTTTGTCCAATTAAATCGTACTCCCTTCCTAAGAAATGAAGTGATAGGGTTGACTATTTTTGAAAACCCCTCCACAAATCTTCAATAGTATCCCGCCATACCCATGAAGCTAGGAACTTCATGCTTATTAGAGGGTGTTGGCCATTCTGAAATTGCATCGATCTTTGCTAAGTCAACAACAATGCCTTCACTGGAAATAATGTGTCCAAGATAATGGATTTTTGATTGGAAAAAAGAACATTTGGACATTTTTGCATAAAGTTTATTTTCTCTTAAGCATTGTAACACCAATCTCAGGTGTTGCTCATGCTCTTTTGGGGACTTTGAATAGATTAGAATGTCATCGAGGAACACTTTTACAAATTTATCCAAGTAATTCCTCAATACACCATTCATCAGACTCATAAACACTCATGGGGCATTAGATAACCCAAAAGGAACAACCATGAACTCATAATGACCAAAACGAGTTCGAAAAGCAGTTTTGGAAATATCCTCTTCTTTAACTCTTAGCTGATGATATCCAGGTCGGAGATCGATCTTGGACAATACGGTGGCTCCCTTCATTTGATCAAATAGATCATCAATGCGAGACAAAGGATATTGATTTATAATAGTTACTCGATTCAATTGCCTATAGTCAACACAGAGCCGAAGGGATCCGTCCTTTTTCTTTACAAATATCACTGGAGCTCCCCAAGGTGAAACACTAGGCCTAATCTTACCCTTATCCAATAACTCTTGAAGTTGCACTTGCAACTCACGAAGTTCAACAATAGACATTCGATAGGGAGCTTTGGATATAGGTTCAGTACCAGGCTTTAACTCTATGGAGAAGTCAATTTCCCACTAAACTAGGCAACTCCTCTGGAAAGACATCGGAGAATTCTGAAAGGAAAGGATATTGTTCAAAGGATGAAAGCTCTCCCTCATTTAAAGTCATTACAGCATACATTTGACATCTTTTCCTAAGACTTCTCTTCATCTGCAAGAATGAGATAAGTCTTAAAGAAACAAGTCTCCTTTCCCCATGGATAACCATAGATTGGCCCTCATCACTCAAAAAATGAAGGGTTTTGCTTCGACAACTAAGCACAGCCCAGTGGGCTTCAAGCCAGTCCATCCCAATTATCACATCATAGTGACCAAGTGGCGTCACATAAAGATTCACATTTGTGACACACACTCCCAAGTCTAAAGGGCACTCTTGCACTAAGCATTCAACCTTTTGAGATCGCCCTGAGGCCATCTGAACCTGATCAAAATCATTTTGCTCTATCGCCACCAATTTACATTTCAATAAAGCATTAGGAGAAATAAAACTTTTAGTTGCGCCAGGATCAATCAAAATAGTAACAACCATACCATTTAGCTTACTTGATGCTTCAAGCACTGTAGACTGATGCTCGACCTGGCGATTTTGCACAACTGCATGAATCCTATGGGCTCTACCCATATCTCTAACAGTGGCTTGTTCCTGCTCTGATTGTGCTTCAGTCTTCTTTTCAGGGAAATCTCGCTCATAATGAGGTCCTCCACAAGTCCAACATCCATTAGTGGGAGCAGTTTTCATAAATTTGACCCTTTTATTAGGTGATTCTTGAGTGCGAGCATTACTTTGTTGAAGATGTTGCCTTGGGTTATTTCTTTGGTTCTTAAAAGTATGATTCTTTTGAAATCCCTGATGATGTGAACCACCTGACTTATGTCTTACATATTAGCCTCCCCTTCGAGGAGGTTTCCCATGGAATGATAGATTTGGGGTTTTATCCCCCCCTTTGTTCCCCAATAATTCTTCCTCAGCTATAATTGCTTGTTGCACTACCTCATGCAATGTAGTAGGCCTCAAAATACACACCTTTTCCTTTATAATAGGATTCAATCCATACAAAAACTTGTTTACCTTGAGGGATTCAGTATTTAGATGGGTAGCATATCTAAGCAACTCCATGAATCGTGCTTCATATTCAAGGATTGTCTTAGTTCCTTGCTTAAGATCATGGAACTCATTCAATTTCCTCTCCAAGTATTCAGCAGAAAGGTACTTTGCTCGAAATTCCTCTTCAAATTGTTCCCATGTCAAGGTAGACATGGAGTATCCTAATTGGGATTCTAAGTTCCTCCACCATAATAGTGCACTCTCCTTAAGTTGGTATATAGCCAACTTTTCCTTTTGGTTGCTAGAATAATTCCGCAACTCAAAACATAGGCGCATGTTTTCCAACCAAGCTTCTGCTACCTCCCCTTTTGTGGTACCCTTAAAGATAGGAAGCTTAACTTTTTCCAACTCTCTATGTACATCTCCATCAAATGGTATTTCTTGCCTCTCTAATTGAGATGAAGAACATGACAATGAAGGATTTCCCCCAACCCTACTAATCAAGACTTCAGTCATCTTTTGGAAAGATAACATCATATCCCTTACTTCCCTGATGGATATTTGCTCAGATTCTTTATCTTGGGGAGGTGGAGATGAGACTTCCTTCCTCCTCCTTGATGTTCTCTCCATGATTACTTAACCTGACCAAGGAAAAATTTAGGTAAGTAAATAAATATTAGTAGGAAAGCCCTAGGTCCTAGAGTTTTAACTTGGCTCTGATATCATATGTAAGGTCCCACCTTACCTACCATCAGTATTATACTAAGGCTGACTCAAAATGCGATTTAAGTTTAAGTTTTTAAGATGTAGAAGTTAATGCAAGGTCATATATCTATATTTTTATTTTTATTTTTATTGGTATTCTTTACACTACATACTAATTTCTACTAATTAACTAATCCATGGTACTATTAAATTTCTCATTAAGGCTAGAGGGTCATGGTTCCTCAAGATCCAAAACTTACAACCATAAGTCTTAAAATCACATTTAAATGATAGAGTCTTTAGTGGGATAAATAATATCAATCTTTACAAACCACAATTTCTAATAAGCTAATTGTGTGCAATTAAGAGTGTTTAAAAGTGACTAATTTGATTTTGTTCTAGATAATATGCCTATGAATTCTTTGGTAAAACAAAGGGATGAAAAACAAGATAATTCAACTTCTAAAGGAGTGGTTTCCAATTATTATGAATTCATATGTGAGCTAACAATTACAACATTTCACCTAACCAATTTGCCTTCCATGGATTTTTAATTCAATGGAATCATTATGCTTATTCTTCGAGATGTTTCCAGAAACACCTTGGTTGCAAATCCTAAATTTACTTAGTCATTTTTATAGACAATTCATAGATGTAATTAGCTACAACCATTAAAGCATTACGTCAAACAATTTGCAAGCATGAAATGTACAGCGATTGAGGCATTTTGTCAAACACTTACAACCATAACCCTTAAGGCGATTTCACCAAAATTAACTAACATGAATCTAAGATTACATAATTTCTTTTTCTTTGTCAGTAATGCCAAGAAATGAACCTAATACATAAGTAGAACTGTCATCCATCTTGATTGCTGCATATACAAAAATTTAGGCACATAATGACTATAAATATTTAAGAATTTTTACAAATAGCTCGCAGCAATGTAGCTACAGCCATTGGGAATTTTGAACAACGGTTAGCAGTCACAAAACAAGCTGTTAGCTATTAAACTATCAAATAAGCAGTCACAAGTTTATTAAACTATAAATGTATTAACCATTGATACTTTAAAATAATAATTCCAAGTTTATATAACAGACTGATTTCATAAAAAGAGATTACCAGGTAAATCACAGCTACAAAAAAAAAGCAGCAAGACAAACCACCAGGCAGCAGCAGCAAATCTGTAAAATATAGAAGATTACAGAACCAGATTCTGAAACTCTGTTTTTTGAAATCAAAGTTGGGGCGACATGGTCATAAGGTACAGATACCCCCTGAAGTTAAAATAAATCGAAACAGAAACACCCAGAAATGCGATTATTTAAAACCACAACCAAAAACAAATTCATACTATCTCATTTATCCCTTTTGTCAAACATATACTGTGCAAACTTATCTACAACTGTAAAAAGAGAAGGAAAAACCAAATTTATGCTATTAACATGTTTTCATAAAACTCATGGCAGCCTGAAAAAACTGTACAAAAAAAAAACTTACATAAAATAAACTACAGTTATTGCAAAATTCCTTCAACATTTAGTGTGCAGCATTTGATATACATCTAAGTTTCAGTCAACAACCAAATAAGAAAAACCATGTAATGAACTACAAAAAGAAACACAATATAATGTTATCAACATACCTGGCAGTGAATTTATACAACTCAAAAAATGGGAGTATGCTCCAGCTCCAATATCCTTACCAACTCATTGTAAACCACCCGGTTTTCCTGCCAACCATATCCAGGAAGAACTTCTCCCCTAGAACCCCCAAGCTGCAAAAACTCACAAGCAGTACCAAAAGACAACATTAGAGAGATTTGCAAGGCAAACTAAGGAAGCAAATTTTCACTTCCTCTCAATACCACTCATGGCCAACCTCAATAGCTAGAGATCTTAGGATTTTAACAATAATTTCAGATTTATTATGGAAGCAATTGACTACTCTCCATATCTCTCCCTATCATTATTTTCCTCAAGTCTCTTCCACTCTTGGCCTCATAATCCCGAAGTGAGAATACATGAGACTCATATATAGGAGGAGCAACCAATTCTTGTCATAAAGGAGGAGTAATGTGAATGCATTGGATTCCATTTAGAGGAGTGTAACTTATGCCATTAAGGAGAGGTATGCATGCCTTAGTTAAGGAGAGTGTAACATATGCATTAAAGAGAGCATAAAAGGAATATTTTATGACACATTTTTAATGAGTGAAAAGGAATATGCCATTCTTTGATGAGTGCATAAAATAGAGTATAATGAATTATTTAAAAGAGAGAGAGAGAGAGAGAGAGAGAGAGAGAGAGAGAGAGCCATGAGAGTCATGAAGGAGATGTGTGAATTGATTGAAGAGATAAAATTGACTTGTAATTCCTTTTTAATAATAATATTATAGCATCGTAAAAGATAATAATAATAATAATAATATTGAGGATTCAATCAAGATTGAACTATTAGGATTGATTAATGATAAGTTAATTCGTTTTTCTTCAACTCCGCTTGATTACCAATTTATGTAAAGTGATTTACTATTTTTAGAAAGTCGTGCTTGAGACGCTGGACATGACTTTCTACTTTTAGAAAGTCATTCTAGAATTGTGAGAATGAAATTTTATTTAAGGAAATTCATCCATGAGTGGTATTTTTATTCTAGAGAATAGGGATTCCGCACCCCTATTTCATGCATCTCCGTGCCTTAGTAGATTGAGGACTCCGCGCCCTGATCTACTCCAAAGATCCAAGATTCCACAACTTGATCTTTTTAAATATTCAGGACTTTGCGCCCTAAATATACAAGACTCCACGTCTTTATCTTTCTTGGATTTAGGACTCCACGCCCTAATTTCCATGCCCTCTCATCTATTGTGCTTTGAAACTTTGTGTTTCTCCTTATGGTACTGATTGTGAGCTTTTACCCATCTGATGGTTCGCTAGTAAGGCCTTGTTCAAAGACCTACACACATTACAATCTCATAGATCAAATGAATCAAATGAATTTCATAATGAAATTAAATTAATCGCATTTAACCCAGAATGGTGTATGGCTTCCACAGTCATTTTGGTTTGAATAAATGAGTTCCACGGTCATTCATAATTGAACATCCTTGTTGGAAAATGACCAGGTACCCTACCACATCCTGCTTAGTACAATATTAGACATATATAATCACACAAATCATGTATCATCCATAAATCATAATTAACCATATATTCTGCATAACCATGAGAATCCATGGGTATATGTGTGTCAATCTTGGATCACCATCCATGTCATACACCTGCTTCATAAATCAGATACAAACATAAAAACATATGTATAATATTTTACTTAACCAAAACCATCTAATACAGATAATCAATGATGCCACGTATAAGAGGAAATATAACTATATAAAACATTGTTCCCTAATCCAGTGATCAATCTGTCATACATAAACTTAAAAGGAAATATAACTACGTATGTAAAACATTATTCCTCAATCAAGTGATCAACCTATCATATATATATAACCCTTGATAGGAGTGACAAAACTATACTAGAAAAATAGGACACTACAATATACAGATATGTTAACGAAACCATACCCTGTGAGCTTCATTATGCAATAAGATGTACTTTTAATCGCATTGTTCAATTGATTTAGATTGGGCTAGCAATAGAATTAATTGCAAATCCACTTCTGGATATGTTCTCAATTTGTGTTCTGGCCCCATTTGTTAGTCTAGCAAAAAGAAATATGTGATTTCTTTATCATCAATAGAAGTCGAATACATAAGTGCAATCAACATTGCCATTCATGCCATTTGGTTGCAAAACTTCCTGAATGAGCTTGGTATCATATTTCATCGTTTAACTGTCATCTAGTGTGACAATGAAAGCACAGTAAAGTTTTCCAGAGATCCAATGCAACAACAATAAACATAACACATCGAGATCCACATGCACTACATCTAGGAATTAGTACATGATGGAGTTATTAAGTTCTAGTATTGTCCCACTTCTGAATAGATCACCAACATCTTCATGAAGAATTTTACTAAGGAGAAGCTTCACTTTTTGCGAGATCATCTTGGGGGGAAGGACATAATTGCCTAGGAGTTGTATTGCTTTTTCAATATTGTTTTTTACCCCTTGTGGTTTTTTCTCTTTCATCTTCTTGGAGCTCTTCTATGCTACTTAAATGAATTGTAAAATTGGTACATTACATGGTTTCTTGTTGGGACCCATTTTTGTTCTCATTAGTAGTGCTTCACATGGGGTATTGAAGACAAGATACACTTAATTGCACTTCAATTAGACTAGTGAAAGAAGTCGTGCATTCATCACCAAGAGGGCATTCCACAGGTGCATGCATGAGTTCTATTGATCTCAAATGATCAATGCATGGCTAGTTAACAGGACTAGGTGTCTTTATCCTTTATTGCATGTTCAGATTTCTCTAGATTCACTAGTACTAGATTGCTTTGAATTGTATTATTTAGTAATTTTCTTTTTTTGTGCATAAATATAATTCATTAATTATTTCTTTATCATTTTTTAATCTTTTTTTGCTTACAAGTTCTGCTCATTGTTTTCTACAAGAAAATTTTTAAAAATGAATATTTATCTCAATGTTTAGAAACTTTAGTGAATCTTTCTAATCCTTAATATGCAAATTGTAAAATGTTTAGCTAATTTTTTTTTTAATATTTAAATTTGTACTTATTTTATATAGCCTTTATAAAATATGAACAATTCTCAAAGTAAAATATAAATATTTAAAAAAAATGGTGAAAAAAATGGAAAATTAAATTAGCTCTGAAATTTTGCTTTGTTTTCTAGCTAAATCCAATCAATGCAACTACAATTTCACACTCACATTAAATAATATCTCGATCTTTAAAATAAAAGCAATTTCGCGTTTCCGATCGAGTTCCGGTTCCTGTTTAATCTGCTTTCGCTGTCCTTTCAAGGTTGCAGTTTCATTTTCCAACCTGCTATACCTGCCTCTTAAGGTTTGAATTTTATTTTCCAACTTGCTCTACCTGTCTCTTATGGTTTTAATTTCATTTCCAACCTGCCACGCCTCTCTCTTTCCGGGATTCCATTTTTGTCTGCGAGTAATTTTCTACCAAATGACATATTACAGGGGTAAGCACACGCGCTTTCTTTTATAAACAAAATGTCGGTGTTTATTTTCTGTATAAATGAGTAAAATGTGGATATAGACATAACTAGCTGGTCAAAATAATGAGTCGTCTAATGAGGCGGAGGAATTGCCTGGACGGCCAAAAGCGGTTGGAATTTAGACGGTCAAAAGCGGTTGGAATCTAACCAAAAATATTTCAAAAAATCTTGTAGAAGCAGTGTTTGAATCGTGTTTTTGATGGTGGAAATGGATTCAACACCATCAAAAACGTCTATGACAATTAAAATTTTAAAGTTTAGCAACTATAATTTGAATTTACAAAAATCTTTGCCAAATTTTCACTTTTGCGTTGTTAACTACGCAAAACAATACATGTATACACCTTTAATACCTATTGGCAAGCCATGTATACACCTTTAATACCTATTGGCAAGCTACTTATTTTCAGCCGAAACCGTCATTACATTGCAAATGTCGGCTGCAACGGAACAGGCAGCACCTTGTAATGGCCATGACCATCACCATGAATATGTGGTCACGGCATGACGCAAAATCCTGCATAAATCTACCAATCACAGTGATAGAATGCCGGGCGGCGCTCACCCATAAATGTCGCTTCAAGGTAAGGAAAGAGGAGATGCCGCCAATTACAGAGATTGAATGCCGGTCGGCGCGCACCCATTTTGTTGGGCCCCACACTGCGCTTGCCCACCTCTGAATAAATAAAACGAATTCAATTAAAGGGGTAACGTCCGGAAAGGTTTTTTGGTCTATTGAATGCTCTTTGCTATAAATCCCATGCTATTGGGTTTTTAAGACTCTTAAGAGTACATTTGGTCAACCGAAATACATCTCTGCATTCGTATGGGCATGAACATGGCAAGCGATATTTAATGTGAATTTTCAGCGTTGACGTGACATCCATTTAGATGGTAATACATACATGGCATAACATGTATGAGATGGTCGGCTTTCTTGCCGAACTTTCCGATGACCGCCAAAACAATCCCCGATACTGTCCTCCATACGCCGTCAGCCGAACTTTCCGATGACCGCCAAAACAATCCCCGATACTGTCCTCCATACGCCGTCAGCGCAGACCACCACAATTAAAGCATTAATGTATGGATCAGCGACTATTCGTAATTTAAATTTTGAATTTTCAAAATGCCGCGCATAGCTACATGAACACTAGAGAGACAGGATTTTTTGGCCTGGATTTTTGTCAAACATAGTGCCCCTGTTTCAATGGCTCGGCTGTTTAGTCTAAAATGAACTCAGAATTCTGCAGGAAGGATATATTGAGCGCTCTTCGTAGCGCTAGCAGTGTTGAATTATATTGATGGGGTTCAGAGATCGATTCAGCGGCCGTGGAGATTATGACAAGAAACACTGTATGGAATCATCTTTGGATTTAGCATAGGCCGACACCAATGCCGGCAGCCACAGCTTTAAAGAATTCTTTGCTCTGCTGCAACGGATAGAGGCCACCCAAGGCACTACTGGGCAAGAGATTATAACCTTATTTTGCAATGATGTATTTAATTGAGACATTCCTATTTCGTTCGTATGTGTTGTTTATTATAAGCTTATAATTTTAGATTAGTTTTCTATTCTCTTAAATTCTGTTAAGAAGTCGGTCAAAAGAGAGCAACATATCTCTCTTGTTAGAGCTCGATTTAAACTGTGAGATACAACAAAAAAAAATCATATGGACATTTTTTTTTGCTGTATATTAACCAGAAGCAAAACTGTTTTATTTCATGGAATTTTAGATTTTCTTTGGCTTGAAACTTTTTCTTTTGCAAAATGTATTGCTTTCATGTGCATGTAATCAGTGTCATATTCATCAAAGTTTGAGAAAATAAACAATTTTTTTTAATATATATAGTGTAAAATATTTAATGAATGGTAAATTTACGGGTTTTAACATTAAAATTGTAAAATTGTTTGAATTCAATTTATCTTATGACGATACTCATCATATGTGTTATGAGTCTTGAACGACAGGATTCTCAGCAGACACGCAGGCTAAAACGCTCTGAGATTTCATATAAAATCTATCGTGAGTTATTCAAAACCGTATTATACCTTCCAAATTTATATACTTTGTATGCCAAACGGCTTGCAAAATTTGAATTTTAATTTGAAATTCTGTATCTCAACTTTTTATTTATTTATTTTCGCACTAATTTTAATTTTAATATTTTTTTTAATTAAAAAATTGTGTTTTGTTGGGCGTTAAAAGTTACAAGATTTATATATTTTTCTAATTGAAAAATTGTGTTTTGTTGGGCGTTAAAAGTTACAAGATTTATTAATAAGATTATAGATAAATGGAAGTTGATTTTGCACCCTTAGAACCATCTCATTGGTTACAAATAAAACTATTTTTTTTTGTTAAGAAAAGGTGTATTCTTATTTTTAAATATGTTAATTTTTGAATTTTAAAATATTATTTTTATATAATTAAAAAATTAATTATTAACTAACTATAAATTTTTATTCTTTTATTTTAATAGAAAATTTTAAAATATATTATTATATTGCATTTTAACAATTTTATTTTTAAATTTAGTATATTTACATAATTTAAGATACATTACAAAAATACAAAAAATTAAAGAGTTTGACATAAGTAAAATTGATTCCAGAGAGACCTTAAATTTATTTTTTGAAATTGATTTCAAATTCTTGAATAGTATGTAATTGAAAAATTAATTTATGTTTTAAATATTTGGATTTAATTAATAATTTTTCTATTAGTTAATTAATAATTTATCATTTATTCATTTATAGTTTATCTTTTAATAATTTAGTAGTTTATTAATTATTAATAATTCAAATTTAATAATTATAAATTTTATTGGTTATTTAATATTTTATAAGTTGAGAATTATTATAATTTTTTAATAGTTTATTAATATTAATTGGTTTTATGAGAATTTAATATTTTTTACGTTTTAGTAATTAATTAATATTTAATAATATTCTTATTAATTATTAATATTTTAATAGTTTATTGTTTATAATTTAATTTTTAATAGTTTATTATTGTTTTTTCATTAACTTAGATCTTAATTATGAAATGAATAGATTTAATATTTTTAATAAATACTAACCTCTAATATGAAATAAATAAATTTAATATTTTTAATAAATTTTAACCTCTAATCCCTAACTTCTCTCGTGACATCACAGTTTTAAAAAGGATTGGTATCTATTTATCTTCTTCTTTGCTCCTGTTTCATATTTTAAAAAAAAATGTATAACCATTGTTAAATATGTATTAAAAAATAATTAACTAATTATTATTATTATTATTATTATTATTATTATTTATTAATATTTTATATTAATATAAATATTGTTTTTATAAATATTTTTTAATATATATATTTATTAGTATAAATATTGTTTTTAAATAATCTACATTAATAATTTTTAATTAATTAAATGCAACAATTTATATTTTACTCAAGGACTAATATTAAAACCCTATGAATAACATTATACCCTATGAATATGAACCCTTAGATTAATAAACTGAAGGGATTGATATTATAAACCCAAGGAAATAATAAACTCAAAAGATTTATTCTAAAACCCCAAGGGAATAATATTAGACCCAAGGGAAGATATCTTATAATTAAATATGCTTCCTTAATATTTATATTATCAAATAAAGCAGAGGCGTATAGACAGATTTCTATCCCTAACACTAATTAAATGATGGAGAGGTACTAATTTAAACAAATTGTTTAATTATCTAATCTCAGTGATGATAATAACTTTGTAGAGTCTATCAGGGATATCAAAACTCAACCTAGCTTTATCCAGTATTTTTGTTTTTATCTCAAATATATGAAGAATAACCAAAATAATTACACAAAGGAGACTCACATGAACACAAATGCTGCTAGAAATTGAAGCCATAAGCCTTTAATTATCTTCAAGATTTCCAAAACACAATAATGTGGTTGGTTCTATCAAAGTTTCAACCCTTCTTACTTCAAATTACAATGCGTATATATAGAGTGTAAATCAAAAATATCTAATGTTTTACAACCTTTTACATAAAATATGTTTTATCCAAACTAATTTGGATACTTCTAATTACTGCAACTCAAAATATAAATTTTGGCACTGATTGGTTGAAATTTGTACATTATTCTGTTGGAAATATTGAGGGGCGGGTGAATTTGATTGCCTCCATTGCCAACTTATGAGTGAATTTGATTGCCTCCATTGCTAGCTTGTGATGAAGAACTACTATTGTTGTAGTCATTCCTATTTGGTGAATAGGTGGTTGATTCAACCATTCTTTGTATTCTTACTCTCTATTCTTGATTTTAATGCATATTTTTCTCGAGTTGACTTTGGGGTGGGGTGCACCGCAAGATGGTAGGTGGGTTACTCTTCATCGCTAGAATTCGAATTTCAAAACTATCAATGTTATTAGTAAGCACATCAATGCAATTGGTTTATTGAACTTATATTATACCAAACCATTATTACCATGGTTGATCCAGGATTGTGGTTGGAAGATGCCATGTTCTAAATGGCAAGGTGAAAAAGCTATCCATTTTTATCTACCAATCACTTGTGATATACTGCTTTGGTGTTAGGTAAACTTGACTCGGGATAGAGTCAAAAGTTGACCAGGGTAACAGTGATGGTTTTGGGGCACATGGTATTGTGCACCCATGGTATTATGCCCGTGGTATTATATGTAATGGAGCCTATAAAAGGCTGGAAGGAATTCATTGTAATGAAAAGGCCTAGAGGTGTGCGGTGAAGGCTCACTTGGCCGGATTGGCGAGGGTTTTGGCCAAGGATAATGAAATTTCATTATGATTGGGTTTTTCCCCGGATTTGGGGTTTTCGTGGATAAACATGTGTATTTATGTGTTTATGGTTATTGCTGGTTAATTTTATATTTATTCCTCTCAATATTTATTTATGTTATGCAGTAACTTTTTTAACAATTGGTATCAGAGCCAGATATTGGCTTCAAAGGGATTCTTTGATGCCAGGGGTTTATAGTGCCTGATGAGATCAATGCAGCGTTTTTCCAGATCTGGGTCTGGAAAATAATGGTGGAACAATCGTACGCGGAAGAACCTCAAGGAGAATGTGCGGAAGATAGTGCCATAACTGCCATGGATCACAGTGCATTTGCTATATTTACCGGTTTGGAACATTTTGACGAATTGTTCAGGGTTCATGCAGCTTCAAAAATTGTTCATTTTCTGCTATGTGAGGCCACTGGTGCTGGAATCTACAAGGTTCTCATCAAGCTCGCAGTTGGAGCGGTTTGATAGAAATTTTTGAGCAAATCAAATTGAGAGAGGATGGATCAGAATCGCAGTAGCAAGAAAAGAAAAAAAAAATAATGAAGTCAAAATTATTGCATGTAAATGGGCATACTACTGTAAGACCGGGTAAGGCATGTGTACCCCTCGGTGATCACCAACAAAGTCTAGGTTAGCCTTAGGTGATAGGGGGGATGTCGGTTAACAATACCCCGGGTAAAAACTCTAAGGGGGGTAAGAGCTAGAGTGAGCGGGATTAGCTCACTTAGCAGGTTTGGTTGGAGTTAGTCATGGAACCCCAAGTCAAGTTTAAGGGGGGAATTGTTAAGTAAACTTGACTCGGGATAGAGTCAAAAGATGACTAGGGTAAACAGTGATGGTTTTGGGGCACATGGTATTGTGCACCCATGGTATTATGCCCGTGGTATTATATGTAATAGAGCCTATAAAAGGCTGGAAGGACTTCATTGTAATGAAAAGGCCTAGAGGTGAGCGGTGAAGGCTCTCTTGGCTGGATTGGCCAGGGTTTTGGCCAAGGATAATGAAATTTCATTATGATTGGGTTTTTCCCCGGATTTGGGGTTTTGCCGAATAAACATGTGTGTTTATGTGTTTATGGTTATTGCTGGTTAATTTTATATTTATTCATCTTAGTATTTATTTATGTTATGTAGTAAATTTCTTAACAACATTTGGAAGATGCCATGTTTTAAATGGTAAGGTGAAAAGGCTATCCATTTTCATCTACCAACCACTTGTGATATGCTGCTTCTGGTAAGAGCTTCCAATGCTTTTGAAATGGAGGAATATTTGATCTAGGATTGCAGTTGGAAGATGCCATGTTCTAAATGGCAAGGTGAAGAGGCTATCCATTTTCATCTACCAACCACTCGTGATATGATGCTTCTGATAAGAGCTTCCAATGCTTTTGAAATGGAGGAATATTTTCCACATCTGAACTCGATTAGAATCAAGATCCTTCGAATTTGGACATTTTTTTTCAAATTAACATGGAATAATAAATAAATAAAACTCAATTAAATTTATTTATGTTTCTCCCTTTTCATATCTGGTAAGTTTAGAAATTTATTTATGTTTCGATTATTTAATTGAGTTTTTTTTTATTATTATTCCATGTCAATTTGAATAAAAATTTCCAAATTTGCAGGATCTTGATTCTAATCGAGTTCAGATGTGGAAAATATTCCTCCATTTCAAAAGCATTGGAAGCTCTTATCAGAAGCATCATATCACAAGTGGTTGGTAGATGAAAATGGATAGCCTCTTCACCTTTCCATTTAGAACATGGCATCTTCCAACTGCAATCCTATATCAAAATATTCCTCCATTTCAAAAGCATTGGAAGCTCTTACCAGAAGCAGCATATCACAAGTGGTTGGTAGATGAAAATGGATAGCCTTTTCACCTTACCATTTAAAACATGGCATCTTCCAATTGTTGTTAAGAAATTTACTACATAACATAAATAAATACTGAGATGAATAAATATAAAATTAACCAGCAATAACCATAAACACATAAACACACATGTTTATTCGGCAAAACCCCAAATCCGAGGAAAAACCCAATCATAATGAAATTTCATTATCCTTGGCCAAAACCCTGGCCAATCCAGCCAAGTGAGTCTTCACCGCTCACCTCTAGGCCTTTTCATTACAATGAAGTCCTTCCAGCCTTTTATAGGCTCCATTACATATAATACCATGGGCATAATACAATGGGTGCACAATACCATGTGCCCCAAAACCATCACTGTTTACCCTGGTCAACTTTTGACTCTATCTTGAGTCAAGTTTACCTAACAATTCCCCCCTTAAACTTGACTTGGGGTTCCTTGACTAACTCCAGCCAAACCTACTAAGTGTGCCAATCCTGCTCACTCTAGCTCTTACCCCCTTAGAGATTTTACTAGGGGTATTGTTAACTCGACATCCCCCCTATCACCTAGGTCTAACCCAGACTTTACCGGTGATCACCAAGGGGTACACATGCCTTACCAGGTCTTACAGTAGTATGCCCATTTACATGCAATAATTTTGACTTCATTAATTTTTTATTTTTTTTGCTGTTGTGATTCTGATCCATCCTCTCTCAATTTGATTTGCTCAAAAACTTCTATCAAACCGCTCCAACTACGAGCCTATGAGAACCTCGTAGATTCCAGCACCAGTGGCCTCACGTAGCAGAAAACGAACAATTTTTGAAGCTACATGAACCATGGACAATTCATTAGAATGTTCCAAACTGGTAAATATCACAAATGCACTGTGACTGGCGATTACGACACTATCTTCCGCACATTCTCCTCGAGGTTCTTCCGCGTACAATTGTTCCACCATTATTTTCCAGACCTAGATCTGGAAAAACGCTGGATTGATCTCATTAGGCACTATAAACCCCTGGCATCAAAGAATCCCTTTGAAGCCAATATCTAGCTCTGATACCAGTTGTTAAGAAATTTACTGCATAACATAAATAAATACTGAGAGGAATAAATATAAAATTAACCAGCAATAACCATAAACACATAAACACACATGTTTATCCTAGAAAACCCCAAATCCGGGGAAAAACCCAATCATAATGAATTTTCATTATCCTTGGCCAAAACCTTGGCCAATCCGGCCAAGTGAGACTTCACCGCTCACCTCCAGACCTTTTCATTACAATGAAGTCCTTCCATCCTTTTATAGGCTCCATGACATATAATACCACGAGCGTAATACCATGGGTGCACAATACCATGTGCCCCAAAACCATCAGTGTTTACCCTGGTCAACTTTTGACTCTATCCCGAGTCAAGTTTACCTAACACCAAAGCAGCATATCACAAGTGGTTGGTAGATGAAAATGGATAGCCTTTTCACCTTGCCATTTAGAACATGGCATCTTCCAACCGCAATCCTGGATCAACGATGGTAATAATTGTTTGGTATAATATAATTTCAATAAACCAATTGCATTGATGTGCTTACTAATAACATTGATAGTTTTGAAATTCGAATTCTAGCGATGAAGAGTAACCCACCTACCATCTTGCGGTGCACCCCACCACAAAGTCAACTCGAGAAAAATATGCATTAAAATCAAGAATAGAGAGTAAGAATACAAAGAATGGTTGAATCAACCACCTATTGAATTCCCACTACGTCCAGATTCACCAAATAGGAATGACTACAACAATAGTAGTTCTTCATCACAAGCTGGCAATGGAGGCAATCAAATTCACTCATAAGTTGGCAATGGAGGCAATCAAATTCACCCGCCCCTCAATATTTCCAACAGAATAATGTACAAATTTCAACCAATCAGTGCCAAAATTTCTATTTTGAGTTGCAGTAATTAGAAGTATCCAAATTATTTTGGATAAAACATATTTTATGTAAAAGGTTGTAAAACATTAGATATTTTTGAATTACACTCTATATATACGCATTGTAATTTGAAGTAAGAAGGGTTGAAACTTTGATAGAACCAACCACATTATTGTGTTTTGGAAATCTTGAAGATAATTAAAGGCTTATGGCTTCAATTTCTAGCAGCATTTGTGTTCATGTGAGTCTCCTTTGTGTAATTATTTTGGTTATTCTTCATATATTTGAGATAAAAACAAAAATACTGGATAAAGCTAGGTTGAGTTTTGATATCCCTGATAGACTCTACAAAGTTATTATCATCACTGAGATTAGATAATTAAACAATTTGTTTAAATTAGTACCTCTCCATCATTTAATTAGTGTTAGGGATAGAAATCTGTCTATACGCCTCTGCTTTATTTGATAATATAAACATTAAGGAAGCATATTTAATTATAAGATATCTTCCCTTGGGTCTAATATTATTCCCTTGGGGTTTTAGAATAAATCTTTTGAGTTCATTATTTCCTTGGATTTATAATATCAATCCTTTCAGTTTATTAATGTAAGGGTTCATATTCATAGGGTATAATGTTATTCCTAGGGTTTTAATATTAGTCCTTGAGTAAAATATAAATTGTTGCATTTAATTAATTAAAAATTATTAATGTAGATTATTTAAAAACAATATTTATACTAATAAATATATATATTAAAAAATATTTATAAAAACAATATTTATATTAATATAAAATATTAATAAATAATAATAATAATAATAATAATAATAATTAGTTAATTATTTTTTAATACATATTTAACAATTGTTATACATTTTTAAAAACAATAAAACAAGAGCAAAGAAGAAGATAAATAGATACCAATCCTTTTTAAGAACAGTGGTGTCACGAGAGAAGTTAGGGATTAGAGGTTAAAACTTATTAAAAATATTAAATTTATTTATTTCATATTAGAGGTTAGTATTTATTAAAAATATTAAATCTATTCATTTCATAATTAAGATCTAAGTTAAAGAAAAAACAATAATAAACTATTAAAAATTAAATTATAAACAATAAACTATTAAAGTATTAATAATTAATAAGAATATTATTAAATATTAATTAATTACTAAAACGTAAAAAATATTAAAGTCTCATAAAACCAATTAATATTAATAAACTATTAAAAAATTATAATAATTCTCAACTTATAAAATATTAAATAACCAATAAAATTTATAATTATTAAATTTGAATTATTAATAATTAATAAACTACTAAATTATTAAAAGATAAACTATAAATGAATAAATGATAAATTATTAATTATAAATTATTAATTAACTAATAGAAAAATTATTAATTAAATCCAAATATTTAAAACATAAATTAATTTTTCAATTACATACTATTCAAGAATTTGAAATCAATTTCAAAAAATAAATTTAAGGTGTCTCTGGAATCAATTTTACTTATGTCAAACTCTTTAATTTTTTGTATTTTTGTAATGTATCTTAAATTATGTAAATATATTAAATTTAAAAATAAAATTGTTAAAATGCAATATAATAATATATTTTAAAATTTTTTATTAAAATAAAAGAATAAAAATTTATAATTAGTTAATAATTAATTTTTTAATTATATAAAAATAATATTTTAAAATTCGAAAATTAACATATTTAAAAATAAGAATACACCTTTTCTTAACAAAAAAAATAGTTTTATTTGTAACCAATGAGATGGTTCTAAGGGTGCAAAATCAACTTCCATTTATCTATAATCTTATTAATAAATCTTGTAACTTTTAACGCCCAACAAAACACAAATTTTTTCAATTAGAAAAATATATAAATCTTGTAACTTTTAACACCCAACAAAACACAATTTTTTAATTAAAAAAAATATTAAAATTAAAATTAGTGCGAAAATAAATAAATAAAAAGTTGAGATACAGAATTTCAAATTCAAATTCAAATTTTGCAAGCGTTTTGGCATACAAAGTATATAAATTTGGAAGGTATAATACAGTTTTGAATAACTCACGATAGATTTTATATGAAATCTCAGAGCGTTTTAACCTGCGTGTCTGAGAATCCTGTCGTTCAAGACTCATAACACATATGATGAGTATCGTCATAAGATAAATTGAATTCAAACAATTTTACAATTTTAATGTTAAAACCCGTAAATTTACCATTCATTAAATATTTTACACTATATACATTAAAAAAAGTTGTTTATTTTCTCAAACTTTGATGAATATGACACTGATTACATGCACATGAAAGCAATACATTTTGCAAAAAAAAAGGTTTCAAGCCAAAGAAAATCTAAAATTCCATGAAATAAAACAGTTTTGCTTCTAGTTAATATACAGCAAAAAAAAAATGTCCATATGATTTTTTTTGTTGTATCTCACAGTTTAAATTGAGCTCTAACAAGAGAGATGTTGCTCTCTTTTGACCGAATTCTTAACGGAATTTAAGAGAATAGAAAACTAATCTAAAATTATAAGCTTATAATAAACAACACATACGAACGAAATAGGAATGTCTCAATTAAATACATCATTGCAAAAGTAGGGTTATAATCTCTCGCCCAGTAGTGCCTCTGGGTGGCCTCGATCCGTTGCAGCAGAGCAAAGAATTCTTTAAAGCTGTAGCTGTGGCTGCGGGCATTGGTGCCGGCCTATGCTAAATCCGAAGATGATTCCATACAGTGTTTCTTGTCATAATCTCCACGGCCGCTGAATCGATCTCTGAACCCCATCAATATAATTCAACACTGCTAGCGCTACGCAGAGCGCTCAATATATCCTTCCTGCAGAATTCTGAGTTCATTTTAGACTAAACAGCCGAGCCATTGAAACAGGGGCACTATGTTTGACAAAAATCCAGGCCAAAAAATCCTGTCTCTAGTTCATGTAGCTATGCGCGGCATTTTGAAAATTCAAAATTTAAATTACGAATAGTCGCTGATCCATACATTAATGCTTTAATTGCGGTGGTCTGCGCTGACGGCGTATGGAAACGTGGACAGTATCGGGGATTGTTTTGGCGGTCATCGGAAAGTTCGGCAAGAAAGCCGACCATCTCATACATGTTATGCCATGTATGTATTACCATCTAAATGGATGTCACGTCAACGCTGAAAAATCACATTAAATATCGCTTGCCATGTTCATGCCCATACGAATGCAGAGATGTATTTCGGTTGACCAAATGTACTCTTAAGAGTCTTAAAAACCCAATAGCATGGGATTTATTGGTTGCCAAAATGCAGTGCCTCTAAAAGATTATACGCCTTTTACTTCCGGTGGATCCCCTTCACGTCACATGTTACGCGCCGTACTTGAAGAAGGCATTTGATTCGATTCGCAAGCGACTTACGCGTCACACCGAATTCAAGTGACGAGGAGAGGCGCCGTAGTTGAAGGATCTTTTCTTTTTGCTTAATCAATACTTTACGGAAGTAGCTCACCGGACTAAGAAATATCTGGTCGTATTGATGCTGTGTATTGTACCTACATTAGTGGAGGACACCCGGATTTGTTGGTATGGATCCAAATTTTATGAATCCACTCCCAGTCTAACCAGCAGAAACCTTGGCCTTTTTTTTTTAATAAATCTCACAGAAATATTGGAAAATCTTGGTTATTGCGGTTAAATTATGGAATTTGGTATTCCGGAAGTTTTGATGGGTGAAAAAAGTTAAATCTTATTGGAGCTTCAAAATCAGGATTGAATCACTATAAACTTCATATTTTACAACCCAAAACAATGAGACAGCGAAACAAATATTTTTCACTGTTGTTCTGGTAGACCACTCCTATGAATATTTGGTAAAGATAATTATAATAAACAGTGAGTTATCTTGGAATCAGTACTTTGAGAAATCTATTGGGTATTTGGACTATGGAAAGTTGAAAGTTCAAATTGATGATACTGACAAATCCTTACAGATTTCTGTAGATTTAACCAGAAAAATAAGTATATAAAAATTTGGAATATAGAATAAGTAAATTAGGGTGATTTTTTTTTATAGTTAAGGAACTTTGTTTTTATGTTTTTTATAATCAAAATCCGATAACAATTTATTAAAATCCCACATGTGATAACTAATTTCTGCACAACTCCCATAAATAATTTAAAATAGCAGAGACCAAAAACAGTTCTGAAACGGTCAACGTTCACCGAGGTCCTACAAAGGTCAAACATCACCCTTGTGATAAATTTCTATTAAATTTCTATTAAAGGTCAAACATCACCTATAAATTTCTATTAAATTTAGAAAAATATTACACCAAAAAACCTTCAAAACCACCACCTAAAATGGATAAACTACGGCCATAAAAGTCGGCTTGAATGCCCCTGATTCCACGGCAGGGTCAGCCTGCCAGTGGTCACGTTTTATCAATGTTTTCTTTATTGTATTATGAAATCATTTGCTGGCCCTTCGTTCCAAATATGACAAATATGGCAAATAATAATCATATAAACCAGAACGTTTTCTTATAAGCAATTTCTTTTTCCAGTGCTTGAACATTACTGGCTGGTAATATTGCTTCTGTTATTTATTTAAATATCACATTAGTTTCATCCCACCAATAATTTGTCGAAAAAAAATAAACTAATTATTAATTTAGTGTCTGATATATACCTTGAAAAATTTAAATTAACTTAGTTTGGGCATCGATAACTTAAGTTTATTAATTTTCAGTACATTTTCATTTAGTTCAGAGATTTTATAATTTCGCCTAGAAATTTTGATATAATTTTGAAAAAAAACAAATATTTTTTTTTTGAAAATTCAAATTTTAAAATTTTAAATGTCTAATAATTTTTTATAGTGTTAATCTATTTTTACTGTCAAAAACTAATTTAAACACTATCGCATTAAAATTAGACAAAATTGTAACCTCACTACGACGGCCGTACACTTTTCATTGACCGTGACACTGTTTATATGGATTCCATATTACAACGGGAAACTGTTATCTGGAAAGAATATCGTAGTCAAGTGCTTCAAACAAGTTTGAATAAAATGTAAAAATCTTAACTGACAGCCCAAAGATCATCAATACCAAATATTTCACATTCAGAACTTAATATGTTGTTTAAGATGACATACCTTGACTAACAGCGGAAGATGTAATGGCTGCCATCTTCTGTCTTCTGTCTTCTTCTCAGAATTCGGTTTCTCTCCTCTTGCCCTCACTTCCTTATGTGTTTCTTGATGGAGAAGAATACAACTCTTGTGGGGAGAGAGAGGACCCAATCCTTTATATATATCATTTAACTCTTAATCTGGTACGTCCATCATATACCAATTCAACGCTTTAATGCTTTAATGCATGCTTTAATGCTTTAATGCTTTTAATTATGGAATGACTTAATTAGTTGGGTCACATTAAGATTTAGAAACTTCCATTTAATTTCTAACATTCTCCCACTTGACCCGACTATTCATAATATTAAGCGTTGAACATCATACTATGATAAATTGCTGAGAGTTATGGCGGTTGTGCACTATTAATTCAATGCATTCCCTTCCATATACTACAATACCAGCAATCCATCAATTCATACTCATAATTTATATAAAACAGCATAATGGTCCACATAATGTCTTATATCATAATGATTAAACATAATATCTTTATAAGACTCTTTCTTGTTTAAAATTACATAAAATACGTACTACTTCATTAAAACAAGAGACACATAATTGTATATCAGAAACACATAAAAGAGCTCAGAATGTCACACATCAATTATTACAAATACAACCAAGACCCATTCTTTGAACATGTTCCTTAAATTGTCTTGGTTGTAACCCTTTCGTCAAAGGGTCTGCAATCATAAGTTCTGTCATGATGTGCATGATTGACACTCTTTGTTTCTGAACCTCATCTTTCACAACAAGATACTTCAGATCTATGTGTTTGGCACCTTTTAGAGTACTTGTCGTTCTTTGAGAAAAATACTGCTGCAGAGTTATCACAATAAATTTTCAGCGGCTTGCTAATGGTGTCGACAACCGCAAGTCCTGAAATAAAGTTTTGCAACCATAATGCATGAATTGTGGATCCTTATTGATTCCAATATCATAATCTGATTCTTGCATATAAACCACATAATCATCAGAAATAGCTGACCTACGATTTCTTTGAGGTCTTCTTAATGCTACTTGTTGTGGTTCATGCATATCAGTATTATGTAAGTCATTTCCTTCAGGAAGTACTTCTTCATTTATATGTTGTTCATTATCATCATGCTGTTCTACAACAGCTGGAACAACATTTGGAGTAATAGTAGATGAAGGAACTATTCTAGGCAATGTAACATTTACCCTTGTTTCCTTTATTTCTACTATTTCTCTTCTAGTACTCCCACTGACTTCACCATTCTTAATGAATCTTGCATTACCAGTTTCTACAATTGTGTATTGTGCACATATGCCATGACTTTCGAGGAATTTTGCAAATGGACCTGGACACTGGCCTGACTCATCATAATATTCACCACCTCTATCAGACCTTATGATTTTCACCTTTTTATCTAATTGCCTCTCAACTTCCTTTACAAACGTCTCAAGGACATTCACAGATTGAGATTTTTCATGAAGCAAATAGACATAACCATAACGGGAAAAATCGTCAATGAAAGTGATGAAACAATGATCACTTAAAATACCCATTATTCCCAGAACTCTGTTAGTGTCGCCAAATGGGAATGTCGTAGATGAGAAATATGAGCTCTTGATTAAAAGATTAATCTCGATCAGTAGAAAACAATCCAACAAAGCATGATTATATATCCAGCAAGAGGTATTTAATCTCGAAACCAAAGTATAAGCAAAGGGCAATCACTCTTAACCCACGATGGGCGTTGTGAAGCATGCGCAGGAATTGTTTCGTGATCATTTCATGAAACCCCCACAATTTCCCGAAGGCTCAATCATATGAGTAAAGCACAGAACAGATCAATTACAATCATAGGAAATTTTACATTTGGTATCGGAGCAAATCAATAACTGAATATTTCCTATGATTGCAATTGAGCTTTACTCATGATGTTAATCAAATCCGTAAGCGCCCTTACTCGCTCAACATCGTTTCGATTTTCAAGCTCAATTCTTGCCTTCAAATCCGAGCCATGTAATTGCGCTGCCGGTGTCAAAACGCCATCCTTTAGGCCTTCGCCTGTAATGGGATCCTTCAATCCGCCTTTGGCAAACTCGTGCGAGATCGCTTCCCTCTCGTAGGTATGGCCATTTGAAATAAGAACAGGGTCGTCCATCACTTTACCTCTCAGACGGATCCGAATTCCATTGACTGAACTGTGTACTTTTTTCCGAGTTTCTGAAGTGATGTCCAAACTTGTTTCTCCCATTATGCACGTGATGTCATATTTATGCATTAATTTTCAAGTATTTGCAAGTAGTAAGTATAATTGATGGCGCGGAGATGTATTAAAGCAAGATTTTCACGCTGGTCAAGGTGAACTGATTTGGTTTGACGCCTGCTCTTTGCATTTCATAAAACAACTGCAAAGCCAATGGATTCAATCCTCTGACCTCTGAAGTCCACCTAAAAAACCGACCAAGAAATTAAATTTCCGTCTGCTTCACGGATACCCAATTCCATAAACATTCACATCTCCACTTGCGTTAGCTGTTCCTCTCATTAAATGTGTGATGCTGAACTCCCACCAACTTAAGGTTTATTATATATGTAATGTGTATATATTTCTTGGCTCGCTATAATGGAAGAAACCTGTACTTTGCTGGCCAATAAATAGTAAGACGCGATGGGGTTTCCCGATGGGCCATTGGATCTGGAGGTTTTATTGAAAACATTACATGCGGTAGACCATTGGGCCTTGAGATTTTATTGAGTGTGCGGCATTGCGGATTCGGTGTTTGGGGGTTTGGTCACATGGGACCAGATTGAGGCCGCCAATATTAGGTGTTTAGAAATGCATGATCTGAATATTTGAAGTATGAAATAAAGGGGTTTCAATTGGGTCTTTTCGTGCATCATTTACTGTTTTGGTAAAGTTTATTGGTGCAAAATAATTGTTTGAAATTTGGGCATAAAAGTAATTGCTCTATGAATGTTGTTTTGCATAAGGTATGTGTTTATGCACATGAGATTTATGATTTTGTTAATCACCAAAGTGGTCAAAATCAGAATGTTGTTTTGCATAAGGTATGTGTTATAAATTATTTATGCACATGAGATTTATGATTTTGTTAATCACCAAAGTGGTCAAAATTAGAATAATCATTTAGTGCATAAGTGACATAATGATTATTGATAGAAATTGCCAGTTATAATAATACCAATTAAGAACTGGCGTCACTAATGATAGAACCTGAGAACTTACCCAAAGGAAAGTCTTGTTCTATAACTAGTTGACATGATGAGGTTTGATAGATATTTTGATTAAATAAATATTGATCATCCAAAGATGTCAGTTCTATTTAATTGAATATATTTATTACCTACTTATGTTTTGGTATTTAATTATGTTAAGTATAAGATAGTATCTACCCAAAGGAGTGCTATATTATGCTATTATGTCTACATCTGAATCGCGTTAGTTATGAGCTTATAGTTATTTCATTTTTGATGTGAAGGTTATCTATCTTTCGTATGTTTTGAATCAAATTTAGTTGAAGTTCCTATTAATACATGGTGGCTTGATACTGGTGCTACAACTCATGTTTCCAACAATATGCAGGGATTTCTTACGATCCGAACCATAAATCCAAATGAAGATCGTTTTCTCTTTATGGGAAACGGAATGAAATCTTCAATTGAAGGCATTGGGACTTATCGTCTAATTCTAGAAAGTGGATATGTATTAGACTTATACAGTACCCTTTATGTACCTTCATTATCTAGAAACCTTATTTCCGTAAGTAAGTTGGATAATTCTGGTTTTAGATGTATGTTTGGATCTAGCTGTTTTGATTTATATAAGAATACTGATAATGTTGGTTCTGGTATTCTAATTGATGGTTTATATAAATTGAAACTGAATGACACTTATGCGAATTCCTTGTTGAATGTAGTAAATAATGTTGGATGTAAACGTAGCAGGTTGAATGAAAATTCTGCTTTCTTGTGGCATAAACGACTAGGTCATATATCCAAAGAAAGAATGATGAGATTAGTAAGTAATGAAATTTTGTCAAAATTGGACTTTAGTGATCTAGAATTATGTGTGGATTGTATTAAAGGTAAACAAACCAAACATAATAAGAAAGGAGCCACTAGAAGCAGCCAGCTTCTTGAAATAATACACACTGATATTTGCGGGCCTATGGACACTCCAGCCTTTAATGGAGAAAAGTATTTCATCACTTTCATTGACGATTTTTCCCGTTATGGTTATGTCTATTTGCTTCATGAAAAATCTCAATCTGTGAATGTCCTTGAGACGTTTGTAAAGGAAGTTGAGAGGCAATTAGATAAAAAGGTGAAAATCATAAGGTCTGATAGAGGTGGTGAATATTATGGTAAATATAATGAGTCAGGCCAGTGTCCAGGTCCATTTGCAAAATTCCTCGAAAGTCATGGCATATGTGCGCAATACACAATGCCAGGTACACCACAGCAAAATGGTGTAGCAGAAAGGCGCAATAGGACGTTAATGGATATGATTAGGAGTATGATGTCAGATTCTACACTACCTAAGAATTTGTGGTCGTATGCTCTCAAAACCGCTAATTATTTGTTGAATAGGGTTCCTAGTAAAGCTGTTCAAAAGACTCCTTTTGAGTTATGGACTAACAGGAAACCTAGCTTAAGACACCTGCATGTTTGGGGTTGTCCAGCGGAAGCGAGAATTTATAATCCACATGAAAAGAAATTAGATTCTCGAACGATCAGTGGGTATTTTTAGGTTACCCTGAGAAATCTAAAGGGTATGTGTTTTACTGTCCTAGTCATAGTCCGAGAATTGTAGAAACTGGTAATGCAAGATTCATTGAGAATGGTGAAGTCAGTGGGAGTACTAGAAGAGAAATAGTAGAAATAAAGGAAACAAGTGTAAATGTTGCATTGCCCAGAATAGTTCCTCCATCTACTATTACTCCAAATGTTGTTCCAGCTGTTGTAGAACAACATGATGATAATGAACAACATATAAATGAAGAAGTACTTCCTGAAGGAAATGACTTACATAATGCTGATATGCATAATGCTGATATGCATGAACCACAACAAGTAGCATTAAGAAGACCTCAAAGAAATCGTAGGTCAGCTATTTCTGATGATTATGTGGTTTATATGCAAGAATCAGATTATGATATTGGAATCAATAAGGATCCAGTTTCGTTTTCACATGCTGTAGAAAGTAAAGAGTCAAAGGAATGGATTAATGCCATGAAAGAAGAAATGAAATCCATGCAACATAATGAAGTTTGGGATCTCGTTGAATTACCACATGGCTGTAAAAGAGTCGGATGCAAATGGGTTTTTAAAACCAAACACGACTCTAGTGGTAATATCGAACGGTATAAAGCTAGACTTGTTGCTAAGGGTTACACTCAGATAGATGGTGTTGATTACAAGGAGACATTTTCTCCTGTTTCGAAAAAGGACTCACTAAGAATAATAATGGCATTAGTAGCTCATTATGATTTGGAGTTGCATCAAATGGATGTGAAAACAGCCTTTCTGAATGGAGATCTTGATGAGGATGTTTATATGGATCAACCTGAGGGTTTTTCTGTAGAAGGTAAAGAACAATTGGTGTGTAAACTTAAGAAGTCAATATATGGGCTTAAATAAGCATCCCGGCAATGGTATATTAAGTCCAACACCATTATTACATCTTTTGGTTTTAAGGAAAATACGGTTGATCACTGTATATACCAAAAGATCAGTGGGAGCAAGTTTATTTTTCTGGTCCTTTATGTTGATGACATCTTGCTTGCTGCAAATAATTTAAGTATATTGCATGAGACTAAGGAATTTCTCTCGACGAACTTTGAAATGAAAGATATGGGAGAGGCATCCTATGTGATTGGATATAGCGATTCAGATTTTGCTGGATGCATCGATACTAGAAAATCGACTTTTGGTTACCTGTTTATGTTTGCTCAAGGTGCCATATCATGGAAAAGTGCGAAACAGACTATCGTTGCTTCATCCACTATGGAGGCAGAATTTGTGGCATGTTGTGAAGCCACAATTCATGTATTATGGTTGCGGAACTTTATTTCAGGACTTGCGGTTGTCGACACCATTAGCAAGCCGCTGAAAATTTATTGTGATAACTCTGCAGCAGTATTTTTCTCAAAGAACGACAAATACTCTAAAGGTGCCAAACATATAGAACTGAAGTATCTTGTTGTGAAAGATGAGGTTCAGAAACAAAGAATGTCAATCATGCACATCAGGACAGAACTTATGATTACAGACCCTTTGACGAAAGGGTTACAACCAAGACAATTTAAGGAACATGTTCAAAGAATGGGTCTTGGTTGTATTAATAATAATTGATGTGTGACATTCTGAGCTCTTTTATGTGTTTCTGATATACAATCATGTGTTTCTTGTTTTAATGTAGTAGTACGTATTTTATGTAATTTTAAAACAAGAAAGAGTCTTATAAAGATATTATGTTTAATCATTATGATATAAGACATTATGTGGACCATTATGCTGTTTTATATAAATTATGAGTATGAATTGATGGATTGCTGGTATTGTAGTATATGGAAGGGAATGCATTGAATTAATAGTGCACAACCGCCATAACTCTCAGCAATTTATCATTAAAACAGCATAATGGTCCACATAATGTCTTATATCATAATGATTAAACATAATATCTTTATAAGACTCTTTCTTGTTTAAAATTACATAAAATACGTACTACTTCATTAAAACAAGAGACACATAATTGTATATCAGAAACACATAAAAGAGCTCAGAATGTCACATATCAATTATTACAAATACAACCAAGACCCATTCTTTGAACATGTTCCTTAAATTGTCTTGGTTGTAACCCTTTCGTCAAAGGGTCTGCAATCATAAGTTCTGTCCTGATGTGCATGATTGACACTCTTTGTTTCTGAACCTCATCTTTCACAACAAGATACTTCAGATCTATGTGTTTGGCACCTTTTAGAGTACTTGTCGTTCTTTGAGAAAAATACTGCTGCAGAGTTATCACAATAAATTTTCAGCGGCTTGCTAATGGTGTCGACAACCGCAAGTCCTGAAATAAAGTTTTGCAACCATAATGCATGAATTGTGGATCCTTATTGATTCCAATATCATAATCTGATTCTTGCATATAAACCACATAATCATCAGAAATAGCTGACCTACGATTTCTTTGAGGTCTTCTTAATGCTACTTGTTGTGGTTCATGCATATCAGTATTATGTAAGTCATTTCCTTCAGGAAGTACTTCTTCATTTATATGTTGTTCATTATCATCATGCTGTTCTACAACAGCTGGAACAACATTTGGAGTAATAGTAGATGAAGGAACTATTCTAGGCAATGTAACATTTACCCTTGTTTCCTTTATTTCTACTATTTCTCTTCTAGTACTCCCACTGACTTCACCATTCTTAATGAATCTTGCATTACCAGTTTCTACAATTGTGTATTGTGCACATATGCCATGACTTTCGAGGAATTTTGCAAATGGACCTGGACACTGGCCTGACTCATCATAATATTCACCACCTCTATCAGACCTTATGATTTTCACCTTTTTATCTAATTGCCTCTCAACTTCCTTTACAAACGTCTCAAGGACATTCACAGATTGAGATTTTTCATGAAGCAAATAGACATAACCATAACGGGAAAAATCGTCAATGAAAGTGATGAAATACTTTTCTGCATTAAACGCTGGAGTGTCCATAGGTCCGCAAATATCAGTGTGTATTATTTCAAGAAGCTGGCTGCTTCTAGTGGCTCCTTTCTTATTATGTTTGGTTTGTTTACCTTTAATACAATCCACACATAATTCTAGATCACTAAAGTCCAAATTTGACAAAATTTCATTACTTACTAATCTCATCATTCTTTCTTTGGATATAGACCTAGTCGTTTATGCCACAAGAAAGCAGAATTTTCATTCAACCTGCTACGTTTACATCCAACATTATTTACTACATTCAACAAGGAATTCGCATAAGTGTCATTCAGTTTCAATTTATATAAACCATCAATTAGAATACCAGAACCAACATTATCAGTATTCTTATATAAATCAAAACAACCAGATCCAATCATACATCTAAAACCAGAAATATCCAATTTACTTGCGGAAATAAGGTTTCTAGATAATGAAGGTACATAAAGGGTACTGTATAAGTTTAATACATATCCACTTTCTAGAATTAGACGATAAGTCTCTTTTTACAGACACGACATTGAACACCCTTTAGTTCCTTCTTTTCTTTACCAGCTTTATTACTCACAAAACTTACTGAGTGATTCACTTGATTTTTCAAACGTCCTTCTTCCTGAACAAGTCTACTGGCCAATTCATTAACATTCCACTTATCCTTTATAGTGTTATAGTTAATCTGAAAAGGTCCATATTCAGAAGGTAGCGAGTTCAGGATGAACTGGACAAGAAAGGAATCCTCTACTGTAAGTCCCAGGGAGTTTAACCTTGCTGCAATATTAGTCATCTCTATAATGTGCTTTTGCATAGTTCGCGACCCATCAAACTTCATGGTCGTGAGTTCTGCCATAAGAGTACCAGCGAGTGACTTATCAGCTGAACGAAAACGCTCTTCCACAGACTGCATATATTCCTTAGCACTTTCTGTTTGTGGAATTGTTGACTTGATGTTGTTAGCAACAGTCATCTTAATAAACATAAGGCTCAATCTGTTACTGCGTTCCCATGCTTTATGGTGTGATTTTTCTGCCTCAGTACTATCTCTTGTAAGAGCAGCAGGTTTATCCTCAAGGAGTGCCAAGTCAAGATCCTGAGCACCTAAATGGAAATTGACTTGTTCACTCCATTCAGAAAAATTAACACCAGTGAACAATGTAACAGATGAAGCATGTGTATTCATGGAAATTCCTGCAAAATGAAATAACTGTTAGCTCATAACTAACGCGATTCAGATGTAGGCATAATAGTATAATATAGCACTCCTTTGGGTAGATACTATCTTATACTTAACATAATTAAATACCAAACATAAGTAGGTAATAAATATATTCAATTAAATAGAACTGACATCTTTGGATGATCAATATTTATTTAATCAAAATATCTATTAAACCTCATCATGTCAACTAGTTATAGAACAAGACTTTCCTTTGGGTAAGTTCTCAGGTTCTATCATTAGTGACGCCAGTTCTTAATTGGTATTATTATAACTGGCAATTTCTATCAATAATCATTATGTCACTTATGCACTAAATGATTATTCTGATTTTGACCACTTTGGTGATTAACAAAATCATAAATCTCATGTGCATAAACACATACCTTATGCAAAACAACATTCTGATTTTGACCACTTTGGTGATTAACAAAATCATAAATCTCATGTGTATAAATAATTTATAACACATACCTTATGCAAAACAATCAGTCATAGAGCATTTACTTTTATGCCCAGATTTCAAACGATTATTTTGTACCAATAAACTTTAATCGTGCAAAGCCAAAACAGTAAATGATGCACGAAACTTAACCCAATTGAAACCCCTTTATTTCATACTTCAAATATTCAGATCATGCATTTCTAAAAACTTACGCTTACCATTAATTCTTTTTGGCATTGAAACCATGCATGCACAGACAATTAAAGAATGCACACTTTCAAATATTTGTCCCTGCTACGCGTCACATTATTTTTCCCTTCATTAATTTGTAAACACTGCAAAACTATAATGCAAGCATACACTTTCGTGTAAAGTCAACGTTTCATCATCAAAACTCTTCAAATATTTAATCCTTCATGATCAAAATAAATGTGTCAATAATTTCAATCTGGATTGAAGGGAAGACGCCCATATGAATAGTAACAAGGAATTCAAAACAAATATCTCTGTCCATAGTTACGTGGTCTCCGAGGATCATACATTTTATTTTCATTTTACTACGGACCCCTTTACATTATTGTTCACGCATGCATGTAAATGAGACAAGCAATTGTTCGGGAATAGGGATGTGGTCTTTAAATGCAACATTACAGCATAATACTCATTTGAATATGAATGTAAATTCCGAACAAGCAACGAAAAGTATGCATGTCCTACGTGCAAATAAAAGTCTCCAGCGAATAATTCAAATGCTTCCACAGGAGTCACGGCAGGAAGATAGCCTTTGGGATGGTATTAACAAGCTCCTAAGAATACAACTCTTGTGGGGAGAGAGAGGACCCAATCCTTTATATATATCATTTAACTCTTAATCTGGTACGTCCATCATATACCAATTCAACGCTTTAATGCTTTAATGCATGCTTTAATGCTTTAATGCTTTAAACAGAGTAACATTAACAAAATGCGAAAATTCGAAGTTAAATCAGGATTGACATCCATACTCACGTGATATTAACAACGAACATATAAGAAGAAACCTTAATTACATTCGTCTTATAGCGAACAGATGGATTTTCAATTTAATTGGGCGTCATATCACACTTTTAAATTTATAGGATAAAATAAATAAATCACCCTGTAATGTGTGTTTAACAAGCTTCGCACATATAAAACAGTCCTATAAAAATTGGACTCATAATCTAGGTTCGAGATCCAATTACTGAGAAACGGAGTCTTGTTATGATCCATGCTTCAAAACACTGATTTCGCACAGCAACGTTATGTGCGAGTCTAATGATTCCACGGATCAAAACTCATCCCTGATGCATGCTTCAGATACTGGAATGAAGTCCGACTCAAATTGCCCCAAGTACACAAAACTCAGGAAGCAATGATCACTTAAAAATACCCATTATTCCCAGAACTCTGTTAGTGACGCCAAATGGGAATGTCGTAGATGAGAAATATGAGCTCTTGATTAAAAGATTAATCTCGATTAGTAGAAAACAATCCAACAAAGCATGATTATATATCCAGCAAGAGGTATTTAATCTCGAAACCAGAGTATAAGCAAAGGGCAATCACTCTTAACCCACGATGGGCGTTGTGAAGCATGCGCAGGAATTGTTTCGTGATCATTTCATGAAACCCCCACAATTTCCCGAAGGCTCAATCATATGAGTAAAGCACAGAACAAATCAATTACAATCATAGGAAATATTCGGTTATTGATCATAGCTCTGATACCAAATGTAAAAATCTTAACTGACAGCCCAAAGATCATCAATACCAAATATTTCACATTCAGAACTTAATATGTTGTTTAAGATGACATACCTTGACTAACAGCGGAAGATGTAATGGCTGCCATCTTCTGTCTTCTGTCTTCTGTGTTCTGTCTTCTTCTCAGAATTCAGTTTCTCTCCTCTTGCCCTCACTTCCTTATGTGTTTCTTGATGGAGAAGAATACAACTCTTGTGGGGAGAGAGAGGACCCAATCCTTTATATATATCATTTAACTCTTAATCTGGTACGTCCATCATATACCAATTCAACGCTTTAATGCTTTAATGCTTTTAATTATGGAATGACTTAATTAGTTGGGTCACATTAAGATTTAGAAACTTCCATTTAATTTCTAACATAAAATGGAAGTAGCTGCGGGTGCCACCGCTGCTTGTGGCCCACGGTGAAGGCGACCGTGGAGAGAGAGCGCATATGACGTACGATTTGTTTATTTTATTTCACCCCGCAAAGGAAGCCTCTATGTTGATGCGTGCTCGATGCGCGGCCATGGGGAACACGCGTTGTGAGGACAAAATGCCCACTTTTCTTTTCCAAATAATTAATTGCCCTTTCCCTTTTTATTTTAATGGATTTTATTCCCACCGTCTTTTATTTTAATGGATTTTATCCTCACCGTCTTTCCTGAGAAGGGCTGTCTTTATTATAATGGTTTTAGTTTTTCGAAAATATCTAGTTTGCTGCGCAGGTTGTATAGGCTTACGCTTAAATTTAAGCAAGTAAATTATTTAACAATAGACCTATATAATTTATGGGAATTAATTGCCGCCCAACAAACTAGATAATTCTTGCTTTATTCTTACCCTCTATTCTTCATATAATCGTTTTTAATTTTTAATTATTATTACAAATATTATTATAATTTATTTTAATACATCAATAATAATAGTTTTTTAAAGGCATGTATTATATAATTTCAATTTAACATTTGTAATTTTAACAATTTTTAAATTTTAAATTAAATTAATATTTAGATTATTCTATTTCAATTTTTAAATTTTATTTAATTTTATTTTCAAACATCATTATAGATCACAGATATTTATTTACATATTTGAATTTCATTTATTTCTATTTTTTAAATATAAAATTTGTAAGTTTTAAATATTTATGCTTTATCTTCAATTAGCATTACCATCTAATAGTAGTCTGTTTTTTTTTCAAAATTTAGAGATAAATTTTAGGCTAAATTAAATTTTTTGTTTTTTTAAAATATATAAATGAATTTAATGCCTTGAAAAATTATTGAAACACTCTAATGCTACCAACTTACATTTTTTCAATAAATTTCAACTAAAATTACCCCTATAATTTATATTACAAAAATAATGATTAATTAGTAGTTAATCTTTATGCTATATTTTAATTCATGATCAAATTTATTTATAGATAAAATAAATAATTTTTTTTCTACTAAAACTAAATTTAAAAACATTTTAATAATTTAACAAATTAAAATATATATATTTTAATTTATAACATCTTGATGATGATGATGGTGGTTAATGTGCATTGAGACCAAACTTTGGTCTATCGGACCTAAAGAAACGAATTATATAGTTTGATTTAAGATTTTATTCCTATGCTCAAAAAGCTTGGAGAGAAGCCTCCCGAGCTCACTGTAATTTTGACAACGTAAAAGGTTAGGAAGGTCAATATTGCAACAAAGATTTTGAAACTGAGATCTAATGTGGTTGTACACGAGGCACTCTAAGAGGAAGTGATTTTCATCCTCGATGTTCGTATTCTCACAGTGATGGCAGAACCTTTCCATCCATGGTGTTTTTGGAACTGCCCAACGACTCGTTTCACTATGGAGTTCATGAGAGTTCATTCTAATCTTGGCTATATCAATTTTCTTCTTTGAGCTAGTTAAAATAGAGATATACTTTTGATCTTCTAGCGTGGGGTTGATGACCTCCTTTTAATATCTTAATTTTCTTTTAGTTGCTAAATCTTTCTCACACCACATTTTTTCTTTGAACTTAGAAGTAACAATATTTTTAATGTTATTAATGTTTTGCAATGCAACATTCTGGTCGATCTCCCAATGGTTTAACCAAGCCCTGGTGTTTTTATACCAACCTCGTTTGAGCCTTAGGTGGTTTTGGCTGGAATTTAAAGCTAGCTTAGGAAGTCTATGGTCTCCTATGTTATTAAGTTTGTGCTTGTACAACAGAAGCCTAGTCATAGCTAGGCTCTCGATAGGGGAAAGACCCACTTCTATAAGGAGAATAGGATAGGGTGTGTTGCTTTTAATTTTGAGGTTATACGTTATAAAACGCTTCTAGATTTGCTCAATCTTTCTCCAGGATTCTCTAGAGATGCTACAACCCCAAACCTCACATCCATATAAGATAATCGGAGTGACTAAAGTTTCAAAGAGGAACTTCTTTCTATCCCACATTATGAGGTTTTCCATTTTACAATTATTTTCAAGACCAAAATAAGCTTTCCATCCCCCATTAATCCTTTTCTCAATGTTATAGTTCCAGTTGAGCTTGTGATAAATATTAATTCCTAGGTACTTGTAGGAAGACACTTTCTCCAAGTTACTATTGTCATACATAAAATTAGCGTAAGTGTCCTTCTTGGATTTGATAATCATAACTTTTGTTTTATCAATATTAACAATCATACCCATGGTAGAGCAGAAATCCTTAAGAAGTATAAGTTGTTTATCAAGATCAAATGGGCACCTTGCGAGAAGAACAATATCGTCAACGTAGAGAAGAAGGATGATGACTATCCTAGCTAAGATCGTGCTAGCACATCCTACTTCCTCTAAACAACCTTCTAGCTTGTCGATGTAAATGCCAAATAGGGTAGGGGAGAGGAGGCAACCTTGTTTAACTCCAATATTACACTTAATATCTTTCGACCACCCCTCATTGCTCTTTAACTTGGCAATTACATTCTCGTATAACCTTATATTGGCAGCTCTCAACTCAAAAGGAACCTTGAGCTCTTCTAATATTTTCGAAAGGTTGTTTCTAGGAACTGTATCAAAAGCCTTTCTAAAGTCCACAAAGCAATGAAAGAGATTGGATTTATCATTGCGACATTCCTCCACAATGATCCTAAGCATAACGAGGTGGTCTGTTGTTGAGTGCTACTTTCTAAAACTCGCTTGGCCTTTAGTCCGCTTACCTTCACTTTCAAGCCATATGCTCAACTTCCTTTCCAAAATAATACCATATAACTTGGCTAGGAGAGGGCTGATCATAATTGTTCAAAAATTAGAGGGGTTATTTGTATCCCCACTTTTAAAAATAGGGATAATGAGACTTTGAGTCCATGGTTTAGGGAACCCTTGCTTGACCACTTGATTGAAAAACTTGTGAATGTGGGGGATGAGGACAGGACCTCCAATTTTTAATATTTCCACTTGGTAACCTTCAATGTCCTTAGCTTTCCCATTGGCCAAGTGATTAACCCCAAAATCAATGTCTTCTAATGAGAAAACTTCTTTTGTTGTGAGGAGGGTTTCAAAGTTATCCATGACATTTGGAGATTCATAAAGCTTTTTAAGATAGGAATTCCAGTCGTGTAAAGCAATTTTATTATTATCTTTAGTTTTCTTAGTTAGAATCTGCCTCCGGAATTTCTTAGGAGCTACCTTAGAGAGGTGTAAAAGATTCTCTTGTCTTTTATGAATATACTGTCTTTTTTTCCTTTTAGTTAGGGCTTTGTATATTTTTATCTTGCTAATTTTAAGAGATTCATCAACAACTTCCTTAATTGCTCTCTTCGCACTTTTACAGTCTTTGTCATACCATGGGTTGGTTTTGCTATTTCTTTTATTACTTGAAACTTCAATTGAGAACTTGTTAATAGAATATGAGAGGGTTGTAGTAAAATTATGATAGAGATCTTCTATGTTGTCTATACTAGATAAAGGAAGCAAATTAGTTTTTAATTCATTTAGAAAGAGATCTTTTTTATTTCTATCAAAGATTAACTTCTTTTGGCTGTAAGGATTATCTTCTATGGGATCTCTATGCATGACAAAGTTGAGAGTTATAAGTAAAGGCCTATGATCAGAGTGAGGCTTGTGGTCGTTTAAGATGTCAAAATTTGTTATTTCGTTGTATAGAGAGAGATCGAAGATAACATAGTCTACCACGCTGCTACCAAGCCCATGGATGCAGGTCATCTGGCTAGAATTGGGTCACTTCTTTAGACCATTGCAAATTATGAGATCCTGAGCACTACAGAGCTTGACTAGCTTTGACCCAAACAAATTCTCCCCGAGGTCTTTAGAGCTCCTTTTGTACCGACTAGCCAGAGGAATGTCTTTGTCTAACCAAAGAGGATTAGGGTTGGAATGATTGATTAGAAGAATAGCTTGGTTGCTTGAAGTTCGAGCATTAAAGTCATCCATTAAAAAAATATTGCCTTCATTCTTTAGGCTAGAAATATCATTCTCTAAACCATTGTAAAGACTATTTTTATCTAGATTCTTGTAAGATAATTAAAAATTTAATAATAAATATTTAAAACATTAAATTTAATATATATATATATATTATATCAAACTACCATGTGTAATGTAAGTGACAATGAACTAATCTTGTAATATAAATTATAAAATTACAAGTTAGAATAATTTGCTTGCCATCATAAAATACATTTCAATTAAACAAAATATTTGAAAAATGGTCCCCTATCTTCCATCTAATCTACAAAAATGACACATATTAAACCATTAAAAGCAAATCAAAATAAACACATTTAAATTAAACAGAGCATTTCCAAAATGGTCACCCAATCTTCCATCCATGATCTAATCTTCGAAAATGACGTACATTGAACAATTGAAAACAATGAGGAATTAATCTCGATCATAATGATGGTTACTTTTAAACAATGACATACACACCTTTATAAGGTAAATAGTTATAGACAAGTCGAAGACGTACATTAAACAATTGAAAACAATGAGGAATTAATCTCGATCATAATGATGGTTACTTTTAAACAATGACATACACACCTTTATAAAGTAAATAGTTATAGACAAGTCAATATAACAACCCCTGGATCATAATGGTGGTTAGTGGGCCTTATTCTTTCAAGTAGGAAAGTTAAGAATATAACATTACATATAAAATTAATAGTGAAGCTTTATAAGTTTATTTATGTACTAAATGTCATTTTACAGATTAAGCAAATGTAAGAATGAACAAGTGCTGCATACAGCCGGTAGTCTCTGCCTAATCATATAATATGCCATTTGTTAAGGCTCATAACCATTTTATACACATGGTATCCATGGGAGGGTTAGAAGTCTAGCAAAAACCCTATTTCAGGATATCATGAACAAATCACTTTTATCTTCACGTTAGGATAACTTCACACAAAGTTTGGGGTGAATTGAGAAATGTATGACGTGTAAACTAAGGAAGAGAAAGTCAATTTAGGAATTAAGTTGAATGTCTTTGGTACAATGGAAGCAAAATTCTTTTATTTCCTCAAGTCGTACTTGTAACGATTGAAAATAATATAGGGGATTAGTATGTTTAGGTACAAGGTAAAGAGTCAAAAGAGGCTATTTATGGAAACCAAAAAAAAAAGACTTGCAACAGAGAATAATATCTAATAAAGAGCACATAAATTTCCTTCCTCCTCAACCTGGGGATATCAAGATAAAAACATTAGTAATATAAAATAAGAAGAGTAATATTTGAATGTAAAACCATGGAAGCGAAATATGTGGAAATATTGAGAAACAAAATTGTTTAGATACATGTTGAAGACAACCATATCTCCGGGTAAATTGGTCCATTCAGGTACGCATAAACAAAATAAGATTAGTAAACTAAACAAAATAAGATTAGTAAACTAAATTATAACTTAAGATCCCTCTCTCTACATAAGAAAAACATAAAAATTGAATGATCCTAATTTATAAAGGTTAAAATGGAAACCAACATTAATTTAGTGTTAGGTTTCACTACATGTAAACCCTATTCGTACGAAGAAATAAAATTGAAGAAAATACATAACTAGTCTGTAGTAGGATAGAAAGAATTCAACACTACAATAATGGAAGAAATTTTGATAATTAGTGAAAAAGTATGCCACTCTAGCCATTGTGTGCTATCGTGCTCTACATGACACTGAAGATATGTTTGATATAATCCATTAATATGGTTTTGAGACAAATTAGAAATTGCAGGTCTTTGAGCCAAATTAAACCCGAAGATTCCGGAAGATCCCAACATTAATTCATAACATTTTATGTAAATTTAATAGGCATCAAAACACATTTTATCCAAAGTTCACTCACGGCCTTGCCATGCAATTGTGTCACCACCTTGCTGCCACCTCTGAGCTACTCGTTGCCACCACCTCTCAGAAATTGGACACCTATCATAAAAAATAAACTCTTAATCCCTGAGATACCTATTATACTAATTGCGAGAAAATCTATAACAATCATGATTCAAATAGGACCTATTGCTAGAGTAAAGGCTCAAATTTTATGCTTTTGAATCAGACTGCGGTAACTAATTGGGACTACAACAACTAAATTATACAGTGTAGACAGAAAACACTTAAAACTGTTTAGAGGGAGAAAAAAATTCTCCCATTCTGAAATATATGAATACAGATCGAAAATTGACCAGGTGTGAAAGTAAATTGCTAAAAAGTCTGTAACTTACTAGCAGCGAGCTTAAATAATACTGAAGCCAGAATTCTACTTGATATCTTTGAACCAGAATTCTTCTTGATATCTTGCACGCAGTTACTCTGGAAAACTCCGACCAAAAAAATATTCGCACCTATCTAAAACCTAGAATCAGCACAGAGAACTGTAAATTCAAAACCCCATCTAGAAGTCGTTGGGAATCTTGTAATAGATAGATATCAGCAAAACACAAAAATTGCAGCCAAGCTAAATAGTGTTATAATTTGGATATAACACAAAATTCCGAAATACGAACTGTGGAATATAAGAAGATAGAATGCTTATGAAATATTACAGGAGTGCTGAACACCGAGCAATACCCAGTAGAGCAAGTTAGCTCCAGGTGGTGCTAGGAGGCTAGCAAACCTGGTGCAGTCCCCCAAACTCAGATGGAAACGTAATAAAGAACAAATTTTTCAAATAGATATTTAAGCGGCCAATTTTCATCTTAACAAATTGGGATAACATGATAAGAATCTTACAAGTAAAATACTATTATAAAAAACATAAATATATTCCGAAACTGGGCAGAGCATAGAAACAATATCAACATCCTTTCCATTCAAATAGTGTTCTGATATTACATAGTGGATAAAGAAGAATATGCAATGGATATTTCTTATATAATCCCAAAAGAAAGAGATGGGCCATCGTCTATGTAAATTGAACTCGAAACGAGTAGGTTTCATGTAGTTCCAAAACTATAGAGGTCTTCTTTACATAATTACCGTCGCACTATAAACAATCTTTGCAAAAAACCAACAAAAGATGACATAGATTCAGCAACAACCTTTCCGTGAAAGTCTAGGTCTGCTGACCGACTCTTAATCATATTAAGACAAAAAGGCCTTAGAACGACATACAACCCTTTACCATCGTAAGCACAAATGGAAATAAAGAAAAGGATGCAACTTGTGTCGACTCAAGCGGTAAAGGCCAAAGAGGTTCAGGCCATTGTGAAACCACTCACTAGAAAGAATCATCAAGCCTTTTTAAAGCTCAAAAATGAAATAAAGGGAACAACACACCTAGGCAATTGTAAAAAAGAAAAGAAACCTTGTTAAATCATGAAAGAGGATCAATATTCTCAAGCACTAACGCTCCAGAAGAAATCTTGAATGCTTGTATAAACGAATAGGCACATGTATTAGTGAAATCCAAACAACATTTTGAGTCTCAAGAGTAGTTAATGGTGGAATAACCATGCACATAGTCACCTGGGCGAGAATATGGAGTGAGAAGAAACCTTGCTCCATGAATTGATCCTACAACAATACAAAAAAGAAGGAAAAGTAGTCACGAACTTTTCCTGGGAAAAATTATAAACCTGTGGATAATAGAAAACTCACCTGTAGAGAAATGGGATAAACCATGCCAAACTTCAGATGTTGGGACAAGAACCTCGGACCCAATTCTACTGTGGAAGCGTAGGTCTCTGCACTAAGAAGACAGAACATTAACATACATAAGGCAATATTTGCAGATAAAGTCTGAACCCAATGTTGAACAATTTATTAATTGCTAAAAAGTCTGTAACTTACTAGCAGCAAGCTTAAATAATACTGAAGCCGGAATTCTACTTGATATCTTTGAACCAGAATTCTTCTTGATATCTTGCACGCAGTTACTCCGGAAAACTCCGACCAAAAAAATATTCGCACCTTTCTAAAACCTAGAATCAGCACAGAGAACTGTAAATTCAAAACCCCATCTAGAAGTCACCGGGAATCTTGTAATAGATAGATATCAACAAAACACAAAAATTGCAGCCAAGATAAATAGTGTTATAATTTGGATATAACAAAAAATTCCGAAATACGAACTGTGGAATATAAGAAGATAGAATGCTTATGAAATATTACAGGAGTGCTGAACATTCCAGTGGAAAACGTGGCTTCTGATGGGTTTGCTAGGATTTCATACCTTCCTCTTCAAGCCATATTTCCAATTCCCTTCAAATCATGTTTCTAGTTCGAAATGTTCTGGTTATAAATGTATAAACGTTCAAAGTTCAGTTCTTCAACTGCAAATGACAGTGTTGATGTTTCCACCGGCTATCAACCTCAACCACATTAACCTTGGTGAATTGATTAAGCAGAATAACATAGGAAATGGCGAGTGGGATTAAGAGTTTATTTTTTATGATAGGTGTCCAATTTCTGAGAGGTGGTGGCAGCGAGTAGCTCAGAGGTGGCAGCAAGGCGGTGACATAATTGCATGGCAAGGCCGTGAGTGAACTTTGGATAAAATGTGTTTTGATGCCTATTAAATTTACATAAATACACGCGACTCCAAACTCTTTAGCCCAAGTTTTCAGAAAAGTATACCGTGCAGCTGGCAATAAGAGGTCGAAACACAAACTTTGGATAAAAATCTATTGAGCAGAAAATTTTATTTCAAACATTGGCTTAAACCTGACATGTACGGGAAATTTTACTCGGTCAAAGCTAATTAATGACTGGTCAATGATCGATCGATCGCTATTAGTCCCAGGCAGGGACTAATAATGTAAAAGATAAAGTGTGTTAGTGAATTTCAATATATAATATATAAAATATTAGTTGAATGAGATAATTTTTTATTTATTTTTATAAATATATAAGTTCTTGTAATAAATTGATAAAATTTGAATGGTTAATCTTCACACAAAAATATTTTTGTGTATTTGATGACATTTAATTGTTTAATTGGTTTTGAATGTTGTGTTGAAAAGTTGTTTTAACATGTAGTATTATTGTCAGTGTCATTGTGAGAGTGATTTTTGGAGGGAGGAGAAACTTGATGTAAGTGATAATAACCCAATAAATTGACATGGAATATTAAAAAAATTATGAGAGATGGTTTTTATAAGTTTAGGTAAATTATAGATTGTTTTTATTATGAAGAAATATGATATTGTTTATATTGTTGTTTTATTTTATTGATGAGTTAATATTTGTTAAAGAAATATGATCTAAATTTGTGTAGGAATGAAATGAAATATAGATTTAAACAGAAATACAGAGTTATAACGAAAAGTGAATTTCAATTTATTGATAATAAAATAATGAATGTTTCATGCAGAATGGAAATAAATTAGATCAGATGATGGTGGCTACATGCCTCTTAACCGTGCTACAATGAGACTCACAGACCTTTCTATCACTAAGAAACAAGGGAAAACCCCAACATCCAAAATCCTAACTCTAGGAGATGAAACACCAAAATTTTGTGGGCCCTCTTGGGGTTAGTTGGTACACCAACTTTCGGGGGTCATAACTTTGGCATACGATCTTCATTTGATGTGTATGATGCCTCATTAGAAAGATATATCCGAGGACTACAAATTTTGATTGCAAACCCCTACCATTAACAATGGGTTTTCCCGTTTTCTAAAAAACGTCGTTTAGGGCCTCAAAATGGCTCCAGTAGTTCAGGACTCGAAAAACTGCCAAAAAAAGTAAATTGTGTCTCAATTAAGGAAACTTAATGAAACAATGTTGTGGGTCTAAGTGGAATAGGTGGGTGGCCACCAATATCCACCCGAATCAGTCCTCCCTCCTTAGGAAGCAATGGTCCCCATTGCGTTGAGTGCCTCCATGAGATGGAGAAATTTATGTTGAAATTGGTCCCTGGTGAGCCACTTGCCTTGGTGCAAGAGTTGGACAACTTTGATAACTCGATATAGTTGGATCCTTTATTTGTGAGTGTTCTTGATTTGTGTGTCCATAATTCAATCAGTTGTGGCTTATTCAATGTAATCTGGGTTGAGCTCTGTTGGTATCAACTGCTTAACAATGTCTGATGTGTTCAACAATGGTGAAAAGTATGGCCAAAGGCAGTCCACATCGACTATGGGGTGAAAGCCAAGGAATGGGGGGATACTGAGCTCAAAAGTGTTGTCTCCAAAAACCTTGGTGTTGGGCCCATATCATAGTGGTCGAAGCTTACAATGGGCTCCAACGAGGTGCTCTTTCTACAGATGTAACCAAAATTTGTCACCCACGTGAAACTTATGGGGCACCCAATACTAATCATGTTGTTGTTTATGTTTTACATTGGATTTCTCGAGGATGTCATGAACCTATTGGCGGATGTGATGAATGTGTTCAATAAACTGAGTGGCTTTATTAGCTTCAGATTACACATGGGTAGATTATTCTCGTGTATTTGCAAAATGCAGTGCAACATCAAGGGAACATAATGGTTGAAATTCCAGGTTCACTTCAAAGGGGTTGTGGCCAGTCGAGCTATGGAGAGCTCTATTATAATTGTGTTGCACATAGGGAAGACTCTCATCGTGGATTCTTCGATTTATACATGCGTAGTATGTGCACAATCATCTTGTTGAGAACCTATGTTAGGCCATCATTTTGGGGGTGGAATGCAATTGACTTGGTGAGCTTGGTGTCCAACAATGACCAAAGGCCCGACCAAAATGCGCTTAGGAACAAGATTCTGGCAGTGGCCTCTATTGTGACACTCTTGTTGTAGGAAACCAATATGGCCATCTTATAAAATCTGTCAACTACCAAAAATACACAGTCGTTGTCGTTCTTGGTAGAAATAAGGCTAGGCATATAGTCCATAGAGATGGATTCCCAGGGTCGAATAGGATTAGGTAAAGAAGTATACAAGTCTTGCTTCTTAATAGTTGGCTTGGCAATGGCATAGGTAGTGTAGGATCTGATGTATTTTCCAACATATTATTGGAGATTTGGGCAATAAAAATACTTATGTAGTATGACCACAATTTTCTCCACACCAAAGTGTCCTAGGACCCGAATGTAGTGCTTGTCGCAAATCATCTTGGCACGCTCACTTAAAGGGACACAAAGGTGGCCCGTGTAGCATAATAATGCATCCTGGAGGTGGAAGTGTGGAACTTTCTTGCAATCCACTAGCCTATGGTATGTGGTGTCAAAATCTAGATCATTTTTATATAATTGCAACCATCCAAAGGTCTCATAGTCGCAAGAGTTGAGAACAATGGTTAATGCTGCAATCGGTGGCCGAATGAGGAAATTTGCAACATGATTGGTGTTGCTCTTCTTGTATTTGATATTCAAATGGAATTGTTGCAAATATGTGGACCACCTCTGATGGCAATCATTCTACAACTTCCCTTGGACCTATATAAACTGCAGGGGTTGGTAATCTGTGTGGATAATTGTCTCCTTCCCCAGAAATAAATGTTTCCATTGCTGGCAAGCCTTCATAATGGAATACATCTCCTTATCGTAGGTGATGTATTTATGAATTGCATCTGAAAGTGTCTCATCTATATAGGCCACTGGATGCCATTGTTGGGTGAAAATTACACCAATAACATAGTTAGAGGCATCTGTCTCAATTTCAAATGGTTGTCGTATGTATGACAATGTGAGTATTGGTGCAGAGGAGAGGCGGTGCTTTAGCTCAACAAATGCCTTCAATTGGGACTCATACCATAAAAATTTTGCTTCTGCTCCGCCCTTGGTAACTTGGCTTAAAGGCCAAGTGATATGAGAGAATCTGAACATGAATCTCTAATAAAAATTGGCAAGGCCCAAAAAGATGCAAAGCTCTGTTAGAGTGGTCGGGGATAGTGAATCCCTAATGACTTGGATCATAGATGGGTCCACATGCATACCTTTCTCATCAATTATGTAACCCAGATATTGGATCTGTCTCATGCCAAAGGTGCATTTCTCCAAGTTGGCACATAGTTTGTGTTGTCACAAGTTTTGAAGGACATGTCGAATGTGTTGCAAGTGCTCTTCCCAACTCTTGCTAAAGATGAGGATGTCATGCAATTATAAAACCAAAAATGACTTGGTAAAGGGTCACACGATGTCATCCATCAACCTCATAAAATTTTTAGGGGCATTTGGTAACCTGAAAGGCATGACCAACCACTCAAAATGACCCTCCTTAGATTTGGAGGTAGTCTTCCATACATTCGTCGGTTCTATTAGAACTTGGTGATAACCAAGATTTAAATCGATCTTGCTGAAATACTTGGCCCCTTTGAGCTGGTCAAGAAGGTCATCAATATGTGAGATTGGATACATGTTCCTGACAATGATTTTATTTAGTGCATGTAATCAATGCAGAGTCTCTAGGTCCCATCCTTATTTTGTACATGCACAATCGGGCTTCCATAAGGCGAGGAAATTGGTTAGATGTTCCATTTTTGTAGCAACTCCTGGATCTACCGCTTGATTTCTTCATTTTCCATAAGAAAGCAAAGATATATCGACCCATTGGGTAGAGGTGCTCTGGAAATTAGATCGATCGAATGCTTGGGCTGATAGTGCGAAGGTACCCCTATGGGCGAGGAGAATATGTCCCTGTATTCTTCCACAACCTTATCGACCTACTTCTACTATATGATGGAACCCTATGCGAGGGCCATGGATGTGGCCATGATCTTCCCCTTACTTTTATAAAAGATAAAAAAGAAAAAAAATTTCCCAGTATGGCATATGATCTTACTACATTGCTTAGAAGAGATCAAAGAGACGATATCAAGCGGGGGTACCTATGGTATTCTGTACAACTTATTGACCAAAGTAATAATAACATTGTGAGGCCTCGAATCATACACAACATGATGCTTCCACATTTATGGATGACCTAATAATACATCAAAAACTTCAAGAGGAGCAACGTCACACAATACCTCATTCGTGAAGGGTTTGTTGTTGTAGGGAAGATGACATTGCTAGCTGACGTGAAGATATCGTCCTTGGTGGAGCCACCCTATGGTGTATGGATGCAAGTGTGATGTGGTCGGTAGGCCCAACTGCCTAACAACCTCTTCTGGGATGAGGTTGTTTTGGTTCTCACTGTCAACAATGAATTGCAACAATACCCCTTCACCAACATCTATGAGTGGAAGAGATGCTACCCTTCTTCTAGATCTTCGGGCCCAATCTTTTGGATCTTGGTGGTGGCAATGGTGGCACTAGGCTCCGCATCAATAATCTAATTCCTTTTGTCATTCCCCTTGTCAGGTTCTCACTCAGATTCAAAAAATGCATTTGACTCTGAAGCGTTTAACACGACCACCAGTGACCACTTAACTTGCCATTCATTTGTGTTGTGAGTGGGGCTCTTACGGAACTCACACTACTTTCCTATGTCCTTCTTTGATTTCATAGTTTTGTTCTTTGCTTGCAGCTTCATCAGGTTGTCTTGGGTCACCCCGCCTTGGATTTTCCCTTTGTTTTGTGATTTGGAAGCACCTTTCCCTTGCTTCATATTTGCAGATCCAAAGTCTCACTTCTTGTGTTTAAATTTTTGCACGTTCTTAACAATGTATTGATAGGTGATGCCGAGAGAGGAGATGTCCAAGAACTCCATCTCGTCTTGTATGTATTTTTGTAGATAGCCATGGTACTTGATTACCAAATTCCGCTTAGAATCCTTGATACCTAACTTCATGTGAAGGGTATGAAAAATATTTGTGAAATCTCGCACGTCTTGGTCCCTTCCCTGCCACAGTGTGGTGCGTTTTATGTACTTATCTTCATAGCTCCCAACAGGGTAATATTGTTCCTTGGTCGCGTCTCAGAAAGAATTCCAAGTGGGCGCAACTGAAAATAGTGAGGGTTCCCTCTCATCCCTCTGCTCATAGTAGGTTTTACGCCATTCCTTGATGTGGGGGGATACTTTGAGGAGGGAAAAAGTAATATTTTCCTTATTGGAAAAATCATGAAGTGAAAAATATCCTTCCTACAAATTTAACCATTTATCTACAACATTTATCTGGCCTTCAAATATGGGAATGTTAAAAATGACTTGTACCTTAAATGGAGTGCACCTCCAAGGCAACTAGTGGATGAAGATGTGTCGCCTGTGGGAATCCATTGAAGGATCTATGAAAAGTTGTCCATCATCGCGTTCCTTTGTTGCTTGAGGGATTCTTCAAGCAATATTTTAAAAGGATCTCCTGCTCCCTCATCTTTCTTTTCTTCTGTGATGGGAGTTTGTCAGGGTTGGCGAGGTTAGGCTTGTAAAGGTTCAACCAATTCAAGCCCCAACTCCTTATACCTCGACCTCGTTGGGGACATGGACAAAAAACAGAGAAAGAGAAAACCACTCTAATACCATTGATCCATATTTTGTGCAGGAATGAAATGAAATATGGATTTAAATAGAAACACAGAGCTACAACAAAAACTAAACTTCAATTAATTGATAACAAAAAGTTGGAAACTATTTACATGCAAAATGGACATAAACTAGCTTAGGCGATGGTAACTTATCTCTGAGAATAGATGTGTTGACTACATGCCTCTGAATTGTATTACAATGAGGTTCACATGCCTTTTAATTATTGATAAACAAGGGAAAACCCTAAACATCCCAAAACCTAACCCTAGGAGATGAAGCACAAAGGTTTGTGGGCCTCGTTGGGGTTAGTAGCTACACCAACTTCTCGGAGTTGTAAATTTGGCATACGATATTTGTTTGATGCGTATGATACATCGTTAGAAAGATCTGTTTGAGGAATACAAATTTTGATTGCAAACCCACGCCAGAGGATATGAGTTTACCCATTTCCCCAAAAAACATCATTTAGGGCCTCAAAACGACTCTAGAAGTTCAGGACTTGAAAATTTTCCAAAATAATAAACTATGCTACAATTAAGGAAACTAAAAGAAACAACGTTGTGGTTCCAAGTGGAATAGGTGGGTGGACACCAATATCCACATGGATCACACATGCATATAACACAATGAATATCTTGGCCAATGGTCTTCTTTTTATTATTATTGGGCCAAATCAACATTACAACTGTAGATTTGTGATGTCACAGCTAGATATGTCATAGTTCATCCACAAAATCTTAGTTACAGGTACAAAACACAATGTCAAATAATGAATTTGAATTCTAGCAGCACGTCGACCCTTTTCTCCACTCTACATGTTTGTGCAACTTGCCTTGCATCTCCTTATATAATTTTGGGCCATTTGACACTATTAAGCAACCCAGTCCCTTGATGTGGTCCAACTTAAATTCCACGGCTTGACACGATCAACTTTAACTATTCTTTGACATGATCCATCCTATTTCAAACTTGCTTGGTGTTGTCATTTCTTCTTTCACATGCACTCAATGATTTCCAAGATAACTGCTTGGTCCACTTTACCATTGAGTCTATTGGTCGCTTTCTTCTTTATGCTACTAACTTATGATTATGTTGGCCACTCTTTTTATGGATATCCATTTATCTTTTCCATGGCCACTTTCTAATCAAAATTATCCAAAAAATGAAGGAACCAACACTTTAATCTTAATTGTTTTAAGGATTCCATGTCAAGTAATGTGAATAGGTATATTAATAACCATCCCTTATCAAGTTTTCTTTGTGTCGGGGATTACATAATGTTCATTTTTAACAAAATACCTAATATCTCGACTCCTCAAAATCCATATAAACTTATATTATTTTATTTTATGGCATGTGATGAGAAATTTTTTAATAGATAATAGCCATTATTGGGTTTTTTCAATATTAGGAGGAAATCCTAATACTCGACATCTTGATAATTGAAGGCCTGGTCATTAGTTTGCTCGATAGTTGGTAGCTTGATCATTCAATTTCTCAATAACCAAAATCCTAATCATATGATCACTCGATAGCCAATACCCAACATCTTGATAACTGAAATCTCATTCGTACAATTTCTTGATATCCCATAGATGTTTGATGGGATGTTTTATGTTAATTGACATAATTTATCAGTTTTTGTTAGTATCAGGAGTTTTTCGTTGATGGTTTCTTAATGTTTTTATTGACACTTAATAGGATGATCAACAACAATATAGTATTTCCCAAAGAATACAGAAAGTTAACTTTAACATGCATGTAGTGAATTCAATGAATTATGTAGTAATCAAATTTGGTCATGAAAGATTTATTTAAATGAATTTGGTCACACATCCAACTTCATTCTACTTTTTAAAATTATGACTTTGTCAAAGCAATCTTTTACCATTTCCTATTGTAGGAGGATAGCACAAAGAATTCAGAAAGTGCAGCTCTAGTTAGTATGAATCTTAGTTGAAAAACTGATTTCATATGTTGATTTCATCCTAAGTGTGGTTCATTTTTCCAAAACAAATATCCTGAACAAATAATGTGATGAATAAAGGGATTGGTAAATTTCAGTTCAAAGAGGAAGATGATGATAAAAACCTTGGCCTTCTTCTTGAATTATTCACATAACATTGGGGTCTTGTGATGTAAAGAAATTAAGGGATGATTGAATGAAGAAAATTAATAATATTAATACATGGGATAGAAACTTGATTTGAGAGCTAATCTCCAAGCCCGAGGAATGTTCAAGCCCAACTACCTCTTTTATGGCCAAGGTTATAAAAGGACATGTTAAAGTTACTACGAGGCTCTACATGTGTGAAATTAATATGGATATTCTGAGGCCTCACTCATCACTCAAATATTGAACAACATCACCTTTTGGAAATTATATCTGGAACAAAAAGAGAGAAAAATCGACAATGAATCCACCCAATCATAAGAAGATATTTCCTTGTGATTAATATGTATTAGATACTTTTCTATTTTTAGATGTCAGATGAAGAAAAATAGGAAATAAGATTTATTTACAATTTAAATTATTATACAAGGAACCCTTTCATTAGTGGAAAGAAGGGTTGGAAAACTTGTAGTTAAGACTATATATTTTTATTAAATTGAGTATAATCTCGAAGACCTATGGGTGGGAAAACCCATATTTAGCACTTTTATGTTTTTATCAAGTGGATTTTACATTCAAGGTTGATGGATTTTGCTTGGATTTGATTTTGAAGACCTATTTCTAAATATTTGATATAATTAAAAAGGCTAGTTCATGATCAGTTTGTCCAATTATGCATTTCTATAAAAATTTTTTATCAAGCTTTGTTAATTATTAACACTGCTTGATGAAATGATGTAGGAGCATACTACACTACAATAAAACCTAGGAAGTATTTCCATGTTTACTAAAGGGAGAGGGTTCCCTTAATTTAAATTGAGTCAAACTTATGTAATTGAAAGATAGGAATTAATTTTATTTATGAAATAGGTTATTGATTATAGAAATTTAGTTGATAAATGAAGAGAGAATTTCCTCATCAACATGTATAAATTATTTGAGGAAATTTTGTTTAAAATTTGGAGGAAATATTGAATATATTCTCCACATATTTGAGTCACCGCAAGAATCAAGGATTGTTAAGAGATCTTAGGAGGTATTTCAGGATGAAGAGATTTTAGGAATTAGTTTAGGATCTGAAACCAATTTTGGTTCACATCTATTTTTATAAATGTTTGTAAGCATATGAGGAATATTAGAGTGTGGAGAGAGTGACAAGGGCCTGAAATTCCCATATTATCACTATGGCCAATTTGTAAATATTTTGTGTGAATGAAATATATGGGGAATTTCTTGTGAGCTTGTGGGTGAATTCACTACATTTGTGTGTATGAATTAATTTAATATGCGTGTTTAATCTATATTGAAAGAAGAAGGCATGGAAAATTTGGTTGCCACATTGAGAGTGTCCAGAAAATTGAAGAAAATAATGGGTCACTAGATGGGAATGTCGATGACGTCGACATCAAAGTGATATTGGAGTTGTTTAAGAAGTAGGAAACGAGCAATTTATTTCAAAGAGAAGGCTGACTTGGCTCTAGCTTGAGCATTTTCGAGCTTCTTTCTTCAAGTTTTAGAGGTGTAGAAACTTGTGACTTCTAATGTTTATTTCCCATGTAATATCACATTTTTTTTTTTTAACTTGATGCTATTCCCACTGTCAAATGATGTGATACACTTGACGAGAAAGGTCAATGCTAATGGGAGCTACACTGATAGAAAAAGTGAGTCTATTTCTCATGACCTTATACATATCATTATATTCCATGTATTATAGGCTATTTGTCACATCTCATAAATAGGCCTCCTAATGGGATCAATCAACATCCTATTCCCCAATTTACATCATCATTGCACAAATCCCAATGCATGACCCTCTCATTCGCTAGAGTTTCTGGACTAAACTACATCATCTAAGCCAGTTTTAGGAACAAAGTTCCCTGATCTCTTGATGGAATGCATTCACCTACAGGTTGCTCCATTGTCGCTTGCGTTAATCACCTACAAGTTACTCCATTGTGGCCTGCGTTGATCACCTATAGATTTTTCCCCTTTTCACTTGCATTGGTTCTATAAATTCTGGAAAAAGAGAGAGAATCCTAAAGCCTCCATTTCCAGAAGCTTCCAGGATCTGTTGTAACCATTTACCTCAGATAAAACTCTTGAATCCTATCCTATCCTACTCTAGAGTTTCCATCCCTTATCCTTAGATCTCATCCTCCCATCAAGAGTGGATCTCAATCCCACGATTGGTAAAAGGATAATAACTCCCAATTTACCTCACTCCTCTATATATTTATAGCCTTCCATATGCAAGGATTTTTCTTTTGGAGAGTGATTTTACCTTTATGCTGCTATTGTGAAAGTAATATTTTCATGCATGTAGGGTGATTGGAGGTGCAATTTGTGACAAAAGAAGGATAAGTCAACAACTTGGAGGAGCTTTTCTACAAGATTGACACCTATTTATGGTTGTAACTCACTCCAGTTATATCAATACAAACAGTTCTTTATTCATATATGTGATGTCGTTATTTCTTGTATTTCAATACCATGTTGATTTGTTGAATAAAGTAGATAGATGATGCTACATATATCTTGTAGTTACTTGGCTTGTGTTGTCTCATTGTGCAAGTTCTAATTTTGGCATCTGGAGCTAGGATTGGAGAATTAAAGCCAAAGGAGTGAAACATATGACATATTCCAACTAGGTTTCATCCCTTCATCTACTTATTTTAAGGAAAACATTGGGCCCTTTGTCTTCCTGTTGTTCTAGGCCAGTCCACCAGACCTAGGGGAGATATTTTGCCTGTAGTCATAAATCCCGCATAAAAAAATTGGTGACCATACTGGGGAATAGTTTAATCCCTTGGTGGTTTCCTTTTCTGTTGTTCTTTTTTACCTCTTCTTCAAACCATTACTATCATACTTAGTCAAGAACATACCTAGGAATCCATTTCATTGAGCTTTACTTGAATTTTTTGTGCTAGAACTTCACTTGTCTTTAACATCGAACCTTGTGGTCTAGAGACAGTGTGTTGCAGTGCACCCTAGTCTTCTCTGCACCTACATTGCAGTGCACCCGCCTTCTCTGCACCTGTGTTGCAGTGCACCCTGGCCCTTTCAGCACTTATTGTGATCCCACTTTGATGCAAAAATTCCTTTTTGTGATTTTCTCTCTGATTAACTTTGTTTTGGTTCGTCCTTCTTGTGTACCTGAGTGTGTCTTGGTTTCTCATAAGCCTCCATTTGGTTTTCTTTTATTTTTGAGTGCCTGTGATAAGGATTTGCTTAGATTTTCCTTTGTTCTTGTTAGTAGGTCATTAGTAAACTAAATTATTTAATCATTGAGTGCTTGAAAGAATTGGTACTTTAGTCATCATTCTAAATAGTTTTCTTTTATCAATTATTAGACAATATCTTAGTTTTCATCTAAAAACTGATCGGAATCCAAAAGAAAAATCTTATGCATCATGCATTACATACAGGGATTTGATTCTGATTGAAAAAGTGAAGTTGTAGAGATCGATTGTTGCATCTCTTGTTTGTTGCATCATTGATTGATTTCTTCATATTCCAACTAGGTTTCATCCCTTCATCTACTTATTTTAAGGAAAACATTGGGCCCTTTGCCTTCCTGTTGTTCTAGGCCAGTCCACCAGACCTAGGGGAGATATTTTGCCTGTAGTCATAAATCCCGCATAAAAAAATTGGTGACCATACTGGGGAATAGTTTAATCCCTTGGTGGTTTCCTTTTCCGTTGTTCTTTTTTACCTCTTCTTCAAACCATTACTATCATACTTAGTCAAGAACATACCTAGGAATCCATTTCATTGAGCTTTACTTGCATTTTTTGTGCTAGAACTTCACTTGTCTTTAACACCGAACCTCGTGGTCTAGAGACAGTGTGTTGCAGTGCACCCTAGTCTTCTCTGCACCTACATTGCAGTGCACTCGCCTTCTCTGCACCTGCGTTGCAGTGCACCCTGGCCCTTTCAGCACTTGTTGTGATCCCACTTTGATGCAAAAATTCCTTTTTGTGATTTTCTCTCTGATTAACTTTGTTTTGGTTCGTCCTTCTTGTGTACCTGAGTGTGTCTTGGTTTCTCATAAGCCTCCATTTGGTTTTCTTTTATTTTTGAGTGCCTGTGATAAGGATTTGCTTAGATTTTCCTTTGTTCTTGTTAGTAGGTCATTAGTAAACTAAATTATTTAATCATTGAGTGCTTGAAAGAATTGGTACTTTAGTCATCATTCTAAATAGTTTTCTTTTATCAACGATTAGACAATATCTTAGTTTTCATCTAAAAACTGATCGAAATCCAAAAGAAAAATCTTATGCATCATGCATTACATACAGGGATTTGATTCTGATTGAAAAAGTGAAGTTGTAGAGATCGATTGTTGCATCTCTTGTTTGTTGCATTATTGATTGATTTCTTCTTCCCATACTTAGTTAGGAATTTCATTGTTAAAAGGAAAATTAAAATAGTTCTTTTTCTCATATTAGTTGCATCAGTGTTTAGGTGACATCGAGTTTTGAGCCTTGAAACTGAAACATAATTCAAGATCAACTCTAAAATTCACCTTAATTAACCTAAGGAGAATTTTTACATTAACGCAAACATTTATAGGTCTTGGCTAGAGACGTGTTCCAGCGTCGTTAAATGTAGGAGTTGTCATTGTTTTCCAGCGTTGCATCCCAAGGGTGAAATCTCGTTCCACGTATATCAGTGTATAGGATCGTTCTCCACGTACCTTTGGGTATACTGGACAGTGCTCCACACCCGTAAAGTATATGAGAACGCTCTCATTGAATTGTTACTCATTAGACATCACTACAGACTGCACTTCCATGTACCATCGAGTATTTTGGGAATCCCCTATAGGTTGTTATCCATCCATAGGTAACCGAGTCGACCGCCTTGTTGACCGTGATATACCAAACACAACATTCAGGGAGATTTCTTGCACGTTCGTTAATTCCTTGGTTTTCCAAGGTGTATATTGTAGTTCACAGTTGCCTGGAAAACATTTATACCTAGTTAATCCTTTGTTTTAGTCATGTCTCTAATTTCTAAAATCAATTAATTGACTGCAGAACAACATCCTCCCCATGGAACAACTCCTTAGTGGATCTTAGGTTGAGACTAATGGAAACAATTCCGGAGTCTACCAATCAAGGGAACCCCTCTTACGGGAATCATGTTCCTTTTCCTTTTTTTGGAAATATTGGTGCTCCTCATATAGCAATGTTGTCCCTTCCCGGATTTACCATTGGTTTTCCAGTTTGGTTATTTTTAACCCTTATGATTTGAAATGTCCAAACTGCTTCTCAATCAAGTTCTCCTCCACCTAAACAACATCAACCTTGCGTTAATCCTAAAATTGACCCTTTTCCTTCTTCACCTATTGTATCTTCATCCCTTTATTCCTCTTCCCCTGGTGAAATTCTTGATTCTAGTAATCAAGAAGCTAAGAAGAAGAAGAAAAGGATGATGAAGAAGAAGTAAAATAAGCAGGGTTGCAACCAAGCAACCATTGCTACAGATGCAACTAGTATGGAAAAATCTTCCTATCAACCTTGTAAAGTTAAATTCACTTGCATGTTATGTAAGGGTGACCATATTCTTAGAGATTGTCTTAGTATTCCCAAGATATTAGAAGTGTGGTCCATAGGCTCACATCGGTCTTTGTTGTCAGCTTCTAGAGATCATGCTCGTGACAAACCCTCAACTAGCGATAGTAAGGTCAATGAGAAAAAGGGTAAAGTCAAATTTCCCTATAAGTTATGTGAAGGGAATCATCCTATTCACCTTTGTCCTTATGTGGATGAAGCCTCAAAAGTCTTGGAAAACGTTATAGTTTCTCAACCACGACTTCCAGTTGGTTATCAGAAGCTTTCTCCCAATCCTCCACTATTTGATGAAGTGATTGATCAAAATCCTAATCCAATCAATACCGCTCCAAGGAAAATTTTAAGGATGGAAAATTTTCTTGAAGTTTAAAACATTGGCGAATCTCACTAATCCCTAATATGCAAATTATAAATGTTTATTGATATATTTGTAAAATTAATCAAATTTATAATTATTTTATATATAGTCTCTCTATAATGTTGGCGATTTTTAAGGTAAAATAATTTTATATTCTAAAATTTGGGCGAATCGTCTTTTATAAAATTGGAAATTGGCGAATCTTTTTTGTGGAAAAATCATGGAAAATTAGCCCACTGGGCGAACATTAGCCCCTAAAATTTTCCATGTACCGCTCTCTCTGAACGTGAATCCCATGAGTTTTTTCCTGACCAACCATTGGTTTATAAAATGGTTGACTCGATTTCACCTTTAGTTGATCGTAGCTTCCCCGTAGAGAGCGAACTTCATACCACTCAAGTTCTTCTCGTTTCTTCAGGTTCCAATGAACTGGGGGATAGTTCTCCTATTCCCATGGAAAATGGGGGAAATCCTCCCATTCCCACAACATTGGAGAGCATTTCTACCATTCTTATTCCCACGACACCCCCTCCAAGTAGTATGGTCACTTCATTTGATTGGAGTCGACTGACAAAATATCATCTTCCTCCTTACGTGCCCTTCCAGATCATGGTACATGCTTATAATGTGGTCGTACCTAGCACAATCATAGATGAAGGCGCATATGTTAGTATTCTGTCCTAAACTACTTAGCAAGATTTAGGTTCTCCGCAGCTTGTGCTCATTACCCAAAATTTGTTGGCTTTTAACAGAGGAACCAGTCAACCATTAGGGATCCTTCCTAGGTTGCATATTACTTTGGGAGGAAAGACTACCTATATCGAAGTGATAGTAGTCCAATTCCCTTTGGGTTTTAATTTACTCCTTATGCATGACTATGTTTATGTCATGGAAACTCTTATCTCTTTACTCTTTCATGTGATATGTTTCCCGCATGAAGGAACAATTGTGACTATTGACCAACTTTCATTTGTTTGTCCTAATTTGACTCCCAATAAACTAGGTTCCCTAAATGATCCTTATATGCAAGCCATATCTCCCTCGCCACAAATTAACTATGTGGCAACCTATCCCATTCACATACCAATTGATGAAGATGAGCCTTTAACTGTATGCTGAACTTATTTCGACCTAGATCTAGTAGGTGATATGGTGAATCATTTACTGGGGGAATTGGAGTCTGATATTTCCAATGGATCCTTTGATAAATTCCAGAGAATTGTTCTCCCTTCTGATGAGAACCTCTTGGAAGCCATGGCCTTCTGCAGGTCATGATCAATTTGTCGGAGCATATTTCCTTTTCTTGTGTCAAGCTCATTAAAAAATGAAACAAGTTCCTTTGAGAAAAGTTTATTTTCTTGTGTCAAGCTCATTAAAAAAATGAAACAAGCTTCCGTAGAAGAGTTCCTTTTCTTGTGTCAATCTCATTAAAAAATGAAACAAGCTCTTATGAGGATAGTTCTTTTACTATGTCAACCTCGTTAAAAAATGAAATAGGTTTCTATGAGAAGAATTCTTTTCCCGTGTCATGCTCGTTAAGAAATGAAACATATCCCCTTTCAATTAGAGTCTTTCACTTGATCTTGTAAATGAAACTTCATTCCATCCACCTGTTAGTACTAGTAGTCTACTTGGGTGATGCTATGAAGCTTGGGGGACATGTGCCTCGAATTGAGTTATTATGTTGGGGGCATGCAAAATTATTTCAAGCATAGTTTTTCTCTATTTTAAACTTGTGTAAAAATGGAAACACTTTCAAGCATAGTTTTTTTCCCATGTTTTAAGATTGCATAAAAATGAAACCAATTTCAAGCATAGTTTCCTATGTTTCAAGCTTCTATAAAAATGAAACCGTTCCCATTTTATCCTTCGTGATTTCCATTTTTATCAGCCTATTTTTTCTAGATGAGACATGGTTTTCTCATTCCATTGTCACCATCTTCTTGGCCGATCATACACTTTCACTTGGTTGTTTTACCCTTTCCTGAGGAACAACTGCGATGAGTGGTCTTATTAGCTAGACTCTTGACTTTTGTGTGTTTTGAGAAGTTCTATCATGACTGGAACTAGTTGCTATCCTTTTATACCACTCATTTCTCCAGGAGGAGTCCTCTTTCATCTCTTTTTAGACTCCCAAAACATGAAAAGACCATCGAGCACTTGTCTTTTCGAACTTGTAAAAGTAAATGAAAAAAAGTCTACTCAATATAAGTTTACCCCTTTTCCGAAATGAGATAGACTAACTACGATAAAGGAATACCTTAGTCGAACATGGCTATAAGGTTCTCTTGGGTATTGTTTTCTACCTTTTTGGACCTAAGGGACTACCTACGAAAAGTAACATTTGGAATTTTCTTTTTCGCCTCTTTTTCAAACTCTCTAAACATGAAAAAGAAGTCAAGTTTTCACCCTCAATGGACTTGTTAAAACATCAAACAATGATGCACTCGTCAATCATGACGAGACCGAACCACTCCTTCTTTGGGTTCGTTAAATATAGAGGGATTCATCTAAAGGATGAGCTTACATATAAAACATATGTAATCCTCCTCAAGCTTGTTAAAAAATAAAGAGATATTGACTTGTATGGTTAGGGAAATTGGGAAAACAGGTTACTCCATTTGTTAATGGCAACGAGTCTCTCTTGAACACAACACTCTTCCACTTCATCTTTGTGGCTATTGGGTGGGTAATCTGCTTGTATTTTGGTTATCATACCGTTTTTAGAGCCTCCATTTCAGTTTTGGGTCAATGTTACCAACTTCACTCAGTGTCATCGTTGTGTTCAAGAGAAGTCATTCAACTTATATTTATTGCAATACTCTTAATTCCATGTTTGCATTTCCTGATCCAGTTCCATATCAAAATCATTCTAATCATTCTATCTCAATCATCATACCCATTTTGTGTCATTGATGGGGGATACATCAAGGCCCTCCTACGACGGGTAACTTCTTGTCGACATTAGTACATTATCCAGGAAGTTGACTTAGAAATAAACCCATCGGTACCATGGTGCTTGTTATCACCCCAAGAAACTCTCCTAGGTTGTATATCAGAGATGCTCGGGAACATTACACACTCAACATAATGTTGGATAAATGGTGGATGAATGAAAGAAATGCTGCATATTCAAACCAGATAACCACTTCTACTGTGATTGACCCCAGACATGGGTGAACACACCCAGACTACAAGGATTTAGACCACCAATTACTCACAGTTTTAAAGAAAATGTGATGATGGAGAACACTGATCACACCAGCAGATGCACAGGACTCTGTGATGGCCAGCTGCAACCAGTTAGAGGTCTGCAAACCTATTTTTCAACACACAGACAGGATGACAGCTCTCTGGTATTGATCAAATAGAAACCTACATACAAATTCAATGATACATGCTAAATCCTAACACAAAGGTGGGATGACAGCCCCTCTAATGCTAAACATTAACAACACATGAATAATTGCAAAACAGGCACAACCTGGAACAAGAAGAAGAAGTGGAAAGTGAGAAATTAATAGCAAAAGAAGCTTGCATTAGCTAAAAATCAAGACCAGACGCTGCAGGTTACACAGTAGTTACAGTCTCCAGAAGTTGAAGCTTACAACAGAATAACACTCATCCAACACTCATCAACCTGATTACATTGTGTCTCTGGATATATATAGAATCTGTTTACAAAGTTGCTCTGCTAGGCTACGTGTGGAGGTGTCAATAAATGACCACCAACCACATTTACAATATGAAATGGGCCTCTGATACAGTCTACTGATTTTAATGGACAAAATCGGCCTTTTTTGATATTCTGAAGTCCTTCTCTGGCAGCTGGAATGAATTATGGATCAAACTCCATACCTGATAAATGCTCTTCACTGATCGAGGTCATCTTGTTTGTCCTTCGGCCATTCTATTGTTTAATGTAGTTGTTGGAGCCATTAACTATGCAGATATTGAATGATGGCTTCCTCCCTCCTTCGCGAGCTCGAGACAATCAAAGGGAAATGAGATTTCATGGCGGGAGTAAGAGCAAGCCAGGGATAAATCTCAGCCATTAGATCGCAGAGATCAACTGACAGGGATTATCGGGAGGACAGGCAAGTTAAACAGCGGAAATAATCCCAGCCGTTGGATCATAAAATCCAACGGCGGAGATCGCTCGGGAGGAACTATCGGGAGGTATCGCGGGTGGGCGGGGCAACTATAAACCATCAGATCAAATAAATGGATGGCCTGGATTAAATTATGGAGTCTATCAGGAGATGGACGATTGGGGTTAACGAGGGCCATTGGATCACTGTCGGGCAGATCCAACGGCCATCGCATGAAGAAGATGCGCAAAGTTTAAATAGCAGGAGAGTGGTTTTTTGGGGGCGGGCGGTTTTCCCCGCACCGCCTATCGACGTCGACGGTATTCATACAAGGTGGGCACGATCCAACAGATTCGTGACACGTGGCAGCCCAAAACCACCGCCCCTGCGAGTTATCGCGTGCACAGGTCGCGCGATCGGGGGATGCATCAGCCGTTAGATCTGCGATGGACGGTTAGATCACAAGGAACGAGTGCGAAGTTTAACGCATGGGAAAAGGGACGAGAACCGTTGGATCGCGGCGATCAATGGTAAATATTTAGCAAACGACGAGAGGTTAAAATAGCGTGGGTTCGTGTGTTATGCGCCCGGGGTTAAAGCAAACGGGTTATAATGGATTAAGAGGTTAATGCCGGGGATTAAACAAAGAATGCATTTAAAGGAGGTTAGAACGGGATCGGGGTTTAAAAAAGAGTGCAGAGTTATATGCTTGGGTCATATGGTGACTTAGAGCTAAGCTCTTGGGGCTTTAAAAAACACGGGTTTACACAGTGAAACAAAGGAGAACGAGAATACTTAAACGGGGAACAAAAAGGTTTCGGGGAAAGAGAAACGAAGGCAGGGCTATGGAGTTACAATGAGAATGAGGGAGAAAAGGAAACCAACAGCACCTTAGCAACCAAAACCAACATTGTCCATGGTACCTTTGAGCCTGTAAACACTGAATTGTATAACAGAGCTAACAGTGCTTTCATACATCAATGGCAAGTTTCCTTGCTCTTAGTGACAAGTTTACATCATTGGCCTTCGAATGAAATATTTTGTGTCATGTTCAACATCAACTCATTTATTCACACCATACAGATTGTACTTGAGTACATTGAGAGTCATTAACATCATTAGTGGTTTCTCTCGCATCTGTTAACGACTTACATCATTGATCGGTAATCAGATGGTGTCTACCATGTTCGACCTTAGCTTATTGATTCACATGGTTAGACTTGTACACTGGTTGTGTGAACAAGATAGAAGACCTCGAATCTAATTTCCGCCATCTAGGCTGTGATTTCAAGACTATGCCAGATCACTGTGTATGATGGCCATGCTCATACTGAAAATCATTCAGTCATGGGTGCACCGTCATTCATCAGTGGAAATGTCTTTTGATCATTATACATGTAATGCTAGATTATGCGCTGAGTATGGGTATGCCTCCCTTAGCAATAAAAATGTCATGATGAAAATGTATTGTAATAGATGAATCTTGTCGGTTGTTCTTGATGACGACTTGTCACAAGGTAAATCACTTCAATCATTAGTCATCATCTCTGACTTTGGACTTTATGGGGCACTCTATTATAGGCTATTTTGTCACATCTAATCAATAGGTCTCCTAATGGGATCAATCAACATCTTATTCCCCCATTTACATCATCATTGCATAAAGTCGTATGCATGACTCTCTCATTCCACAACGTTTTCACCCTAAACTGCATCATATGAGCTAGTTTTAGGACCAATGCTCCCTGACCTCTTGCTGGATTGCGTTCACCTACAGGTTTCTCCACTATGGCCTGCATTGATCACCTACAGGTTGCTCCCCTTTGCACTTGTGTTGGTTCTAGAAACTAGGGAAGAAGAGAGAGAATCACAAAGCCTCCATTTCCAGAAGCTTCCAAGATATGTTGCAACTATTTAACTCAGATAAAACTTTCAAATCCTATCCTATCCTACTTTGGAGTTTCCATCCCTTATCCTTAGATCTCATCCTCCCATCTAGAGTGGATCTCAATCCCAAGATTGGTAAAAGAATAAGAACTCCCAACTTACCTCACCCTTCCATATATTTACAACCTTCCATATGCAAGGGGTTGGAGTTTGGACACTGATTATACCCTTATGTTGTTGTTGTGAAAGTAATATTTTCATGCATTTAGGGTGATTGGAGGCACACTTTGTGACAAAGGAAGGACAAGTCAAAAACTTGGAGGAGCTCTTCGACAAGATCAACACCTATTTATGGTTGTAACTCACTACATTTATATCAATACAAAGAGTTTTTTCTCTTCCTATATGTGATTTTGTTATTTCATGTATTGCAATTCCATGTTGATCTGTTGAATAAAGTAGATAGATGATGCTACATAGATCTCATAGTTTATTGGCGTGTGTTATTTGGTCGCGAAGGTTTTAATTTTCACAGCTGGAGCTAGGATTGGAGCATTCAAGCCAAAGAAGGAGCGAAACATATGATAGATTTCAAGTAAATTTCATCCCTTCATCTACTTACTTTAAGAAAAACATTGGGTCATTTTTCTTTATGTTGTTCTAGGTCAGTCCACCAGACCTAGGGGAGATATTTTTGTTCGCAGTCATAAATCTCGCATAACACCATGTGAAGAAGGACATCAATCAAGTTATAAGGATGATTATTCAATAATTTTCCTGCGTTAAATTCAACTGCCATAATTTGAAAAAATATTTTGTTGTTGTTGTTATTGTTGTTGTCGCATCAAAGAACCCACCACTGTTGAAAAATTCCGCTTCAAATTCATTGTTTTATTTAGTCGTAATCCTTTTTCAAAGACTATTGCAATGATCCATACCCATGAATTGATTGAGTGTGTCACAGGGGAATCCAGCTAGGGCCCAATTGGTGGAAGAATGACCCACGTGGAAACATACACGAAAAACCATGTTGAATGGTGTAGATAGGATAAAAATAAGCGTAGTGTTGATGGAACATGAAGTTCAAACCTGATAGTAATGTTTGTTTCGTGGTACCTATAAATAAATACACAATCTTTTTTGGAGGCATATGAGACTAGGTGAACTTGTCAGTTGTGCATTGAGAGCAAGCTGGAGAGAAGGTATATTATACCATTGAATTACATGCTTGGATATATAAGAGTTTACAAAAGTTTGAGATCATGTAGAAAATCAAAGAAAAATCCATTGTGGGAATGCCTGCATACATAACACCATGGATTAAAAAAAAAAGAAATAATACAATGGCAAGATTTGTAAGGCTCCATTTCCAGTGCCCTGCGAATTTGCAGCTGAACCTCAAATAGGTTTGATGGGTTAAAGTATATTTTTTTTTAGTTTACATTTTGGTCATGGAAAACCAATTCTAATCAACATGAATTTACTCCTTTCTATTAATCAACAATTATGTGTGATATAGTCACTTTACAAGGGCTCTCCAAACATTGTAACTAAAATTCATTCTACAAACCGCATCAATGACACTTTTTCTTAGCTCTGTTGTAATGGGTTATAGCAGTCGCTTGAACACAAAATATTTAGGTTGAAAAGGATATAAATCACCAATTCATTGATGTTGTTCCAACCTTTCCAATTTTTTTTTCTCAATAAATGGACTTCTAACCTTTAAAGTTCTGATTATCAGTATACCTGTGTGAATCTACAAGCAATTTCTATGAGTGAGATTTGACAAAGAGTTGGTTGGACTTCTATTGGGGGGCAGGTGGTACTTCTGGTAACTTGCCTGAGGCTAACAATCGGGACTATGTGACTTACTATGTTAATAAGATAATATAAGGGCAAGATCAGTCACGAGGTCGCATTACAATGGAGGTCGCATTATTTGATGTGTTGCTAGGCACATCAATGTGACCTTGCAACCTGAAGAGAGGTCGCAGAGTTGTGATTAGGCCAGATCACATTTTTGGTTATATGTTGAAGCATAAAATCATGATTGCGTGACTGGGAGAGAAGCGACTGGAGTGTGAGTACTTCTTAGCCCCACGAATACTGATATTTATGTAGTGTCGTTTCCCATTGATGCTTGACACTTCTCTAGTCCTTTGCAACAACATTTGTACTTCGGATAACTCTTACATCAACTATGCCCATCGAAAATTTGCAGTGTGACCAGAGTCTGATCCTCCTGATGGGTCATGATAATGGGACGACATTGAAGGTGTGATGATATATGGATCTGTTAATGAAATATATTGCACTAACATATGACTTGGTCACATAGTGCAACGCTGCATGATTGGCATGGTCATTTCCCCCTATATGAAACCATAGTGTCATTCCCTTTCGTACTGCGATTATGGAAACAAAATATAACCAATCATCTTTTCCCCGCTCCCCGTGCACAGGTGGAAATGCGTTCATATTTTCTGGATTCACCTTGAGACATTAGAATGTACCCTACACAGCTCAAGAAACATTATATTCTCTGGGTGCGATAAAAACTGACCACCAGCAGTCACACGTTGAATGAGTGATGCATTGGTCGCATTACCGTCTTCTCAATATTTGTATACATTTGCTAATGTTTCCAACACCATGGTAGGTGGAATTAAGTAGTAACAATTGTCAACATTGTGATGCGACATCATCCCTTCATATCTTACCCTTTGGTGTGGGTATGATTCCAACACATGTTTTCTTTACAAGGTTTTTCAATTGCATCATTCATCCAATGTCACTTTTCGATATGGACACCTGGATGTAATATCGACAATGCCTTTGACAAACATAATATTTGTAATATAAACCCAACACTACCCTGGTGTAGCATGTATTTTAATGAAGTTTCGATGTGATGCACATTGCCATATGAGTCTCATCACACAGGCATGTATCTCGCATCAAGAGGCATGGATAAGTTTTCCACTTAACTCAAATGTACACCATATAATATGTCATAGAGTTTGCCCCTTGCCTTTAACACACTCAGCAACGTATCCTTCTTCTTTTTATAGGCTCTTAACACACATATAACATTGTATTTTAGAAGTGTCGACTCCAAAAATAATGTTTGCCTCAACATTGACGTTGGTTTGTGGTTTCGATTGCACCATAATAACACACTACCATAATTCAAAAGGTCCCTTTTTAATGTCACCCCTTCATATATATATATATATATATATATATATATATATATATATATCACAATTGCACTTTTGAGCGATCTTACGTGTGCCAATAAGTTGCTCTAAATTATTTAATGAGATTGCATGGTAATGTATGACCAAGAAGCATGCCTATCATTGAAACTTTGAAATTTTTGGCCGCTTTAGTGATTGTGTTCCCCATGGGAAGATGTTATGCCTTAGAGCATAGTGACGAAACTAGAGTGTTACCTTTTCAATGCACGGTTTGCATTTCTAGAAGTGTATCAAGCCACCCTTATTTAGTTTCATTTTCCCTAACCTCATAGGCTCGAATTGTGTGATCATGAGGTGGGATCACTATTTGATGGGTTGAGGTGGTTAGCCTCTTGAAGCCCTTGATGGTTTTGGATTGATGTGTTTTATTAGATCCCACATTCGTGCTTGGAATATGGCACGGGGGTGACTGGATGAAAAGAGTTTTGGCTCATCCATGTCTATGGTCAGGTGGTTCATGTAAGTCCCACAACTAGTTGCCCTTTGCATCATTAATATGAGCTCATTACTACTTGTTATTCTACGAGTATTGTACTGGTTTATATGTGGATCATATGGTTGTTTTTTCCTTGGTATTTTTGTGGTTATTATGTTGGTTATGATCATGTATTATGACAAAAGCTATGTATGGGTCTCATCATGTTTTCACTCGTAAATGAATGAAAAAAGTATCTATGGCCTAATGGATGAAATGGAAACTAATGTGTTGAGGCGTCAATGCTTCTTAGCGATTCTCAGATGAGTACGAGACCTCTATGCTTAGATTTGTTGTTAACACCTGTAGATTACATATTTTTGATATTGTTGTAGCGGCTACAACCACCCTCCAAAATTTTGCCTTAGCCTTGTTTTGGAGCCTCCCTTCCAACCTTCACAACATCTTGCCTTGCTTCGTCATGTTCAAAATATTCAATGTATTTCTCGCACAAAGACAACCCGTCGATCATAGCTTGATCCATTCCCCTCATAGGTTGTTCACCTGGACATGGTCAAGCTGCAGGCTGAGCAACTTCCCCCTAAAAATCGCGCATTTATGGAGGGAAACCAATCTTCCCTCTAGAAATTGGCAATCCTCTTTGGTAGCCTGCTAGGCTTCAAGATTACATAGTCAGCTGCTCTCCCTAGAAATTGCGCAAATATCCTGGGCAGCAAGCCTAGCTCCCAACCAGAAATGTGCATTTTTCTCCAACAGTCAAGCAGTCTCTTGCATGTGTAGCTGAGTTGACCGGTTCCCTTCGGGACTGAGAAAAACAGACTTGCATGCATGGGCTTCTTCTCCCAAGGCAACATGCAAAGGCATCCCTTGTTTCCGGGCAGCATGAAAAGGCATTTCTTGTTTCAGGGATCTATGTTTAGCAGTTGGAGGTTACATGCAAGGAGAAATTCCGAAACCTCCCACCAAGTGTTGCTTCCCTTGGATTCATGGCATGTGTGTCACAACCTCGATGTTATCAAAACTCATCAACCGGACACTGCAAAGCTCATTCCTCACATCAACCTTTCATATCTGACATCCCACATCACATCTAGGAGTAATCGGCACATTCAGCTCAACTGTTTTGGGGTAAGCCTGCTTCCCATGCCTTGTGCTGCATTACTGTCGCTTTTTGTGTTTTCGCTTTTGGGAGTACTGTTTGCTTGATTTATTTGAACACTTTTTGTCATTTACATGTATTCTAGCTTGCCCTAGATCTGTTTCAGTTTTCGTTTTTATCTCACTGCTGTCACATGCATGAAACTATTTTGCACGTATGTTCCCCTAACCGTCGAACTGCCTCACCCACATGCATGTTGATTTGTTGGTTGAATCTTTCATTCATGTTTTGCATGCATTGTTAATCACTTCTTCTATCACTTATTGTCGCCATGCATTCATTGACTTACTTGCTTTCAGTTTCCCGTCGACGAGTCAGGCCAACCTTGGCCCGGGCTCTGCCTTCACCAAGGCTGCATTGCGCAATTTGGGAAAGGAAGGCTCACCTTCCTCTCTAGATTTGTGCATTCCTACCCAACACTGGCCTCCAGGACTGTTTTTCACATTTCTGGAGGATAGTGGCTGCTTGGCCCAAGAAATTGCGCAAATCTGTCCCGAGACCAGCAGTCCTTCCTAGTTGGAATTGCATATTGCACAATCCCAGCAGTCAGCAACCAGACTGGACTGTGCATTGTGCAGCTCTAGCAGTCATTTAGTCTCCCAACAGCCCAGACTGTGCCTTGTGCAATCTTAGCAGTCAGTCTCCTGACCTATAGTCTTAAATTGCACAACCTTCACGATCATTCACCCAGGTATGTTGAAAGTCAATTCTCATGTTCATTTTGGTTTTCGATTGATAGATTGCTTGACATGAGTGTTTCCAGGTCTCCAGGTATCACAGGTGTTCATCTGCTTCTCAGCAGTACAGATAAAATGGTTTCCAAGAGAGAAGAGACGAAGACACTGTTCAAAGCACACTTGGGGATGTAGTCATTCAAGTGTCTATGGACTTGCCTACCCACGAAGACATCAAGATATGATAGCAACAACATTACATCGAGAAACATCATGAACACCAGTTGAAGATAGCATACCAAATGCAACAAATGCAAGAGGAGGGTTGTTGACAACACCAAGGCGGAACAAGGTTGCAAGCTCAAGTGATGATGAAAGCAACTTTGGAGACTCCGACTATGAGGTGACGGCACGACATGAAGATTGTGCGAAGACAAAGAATGGAACAAAGAAGGAGTTGCATGTGCTGAAGTAGCAACTCAAGGAAGAACATGGGGCTGCACAGATAGACGAATGAGTTGCAGCAGAATCAGGAACAACAGTGGGCTCATCGTGCACTCACGATTGAAACTGTGCTCGTACAAGTTAAAGATCCATCCCAGCAGCTAACACGGAGAAGACATGGTGAGAAGTGTTGTTGATCGCACATAAGGGATTCAACATCATGAATGTCATTGAGTGCACGCATGCAATCCAACCCATTCAACACACTCACCAAGGCGAAGATGAGAAGCAAGTCCAACTGGAGCTGAACATGTACTTTGGCAAGTTGATGTGTTGCCAGTTCAACCGTACCCAATGTGTTGCCAGTTCAACCGTACCCAAGAAGACGATGTGCATGTTAGCAGATGAGTTGGATGAATGGGCTGAACCAATGCACCAGTTGCAACGGAGGCAAGAGTTCGCTTCAGAAAGATTTAACCTTGAGGTGCATGCACACGATCACTGATGACCAAGTTTGGCATCAACTCACCACCTTCACCATCACAAGCATGTCAGAGAGTTGGTCTCATCACAGTGGACCGAGTGTCAATGATGTCTTGCAAGGCTTGCTCAAGCCATGTTGTCTCACATGAGTACATGTGAATTGTAATGTTGAGTCATGTCAAGTGTAATTAAAGTGTCAATGGGGTGATGTAACAATCATAGAGTAAGTGAAGAGTCACGAGGGTAGTTGAACTATCACAAAGGGGAAGGTCAAGGGTCACCCCACCCTTTGCTATAAATAGTCCCTCATAACTCATTGTATAGGCTTTTGGTCAGCCAAGCTTCTACTAAGACTATCTTGAAGAAGGCTTGGATAGTATTGTAACGTGCCTTGGCTTCTCCACTGCACAGAGCTAGTACATATCTTTGGAGGAGCAGGAGGATGTGGCTGTAACATTCCACTGTTGGGGCTAGTAGGTTTACATGGATGTATTGTATGATTGAGACTTACACTTATTTATATAATAAGAGCCAACACATTTTCATGCATATGTTGTTATTGTAGTTGGACTGCTCTGGTTGCCTTAATGATATATGTTGTTTAACTTACGTACTTGTGTATGAACTGATTCACATGCAATTATATGAATCTTGTTGTTAATGTGTTGCATATGTTGTTAATGTTTTCACTGTCCATGTCGACTGCTCTGTCGGACATCAGATAGACCTTTCACATGAACCTTGCTATAACAACTATCGCACTTGTCTCGGACTGATCCATGAGTGTTGTAATTGTTATCTTACCGTGTATGATGTGACTGCCGCATCCGAGTGGACTGCTCTACCGGAAGCTATGCATTTCCTTTTGTGTTGTGTGTCCCTAGCCGAGTTGGGACTGATCCCTTTCAACCGAGAACTCACCTTCACCTCCTTCCCCCTTCGATGTGTTAGAACCTTTCATACACCTTCCTTGACTCACTACATCAGTCACATCCTTGATACTGATAGTGTTATCTTACTTGCCTCTGTGAAACATCACGGTCAAGGAATTACCTTACGATGCACTACTGGGACTCCTACACCAAACAGTCTAAGGTCTAATTGGTACTTCTTACTGGGGAGATCCCCTTGACATGTTGGTGAGTCCATCATTGTCAACAGATATGTTTGATGAAATTTCTCTCATGGCTCGTAGGGGTCCAGTCAAGGGCTTGTTCAAGTAATTACATTTGTATCACCATTCCATTGTTATCTTTCTATTTTGAAGGTATCATTGAATTCAAGGTAGTGACCTGAGCTCTAGGCTTGAAAAGTGGCTCAAATGCCGGGGACGTTGGCACAACACTGAGAAAAATAGTCCCTGGATGTTGACATGCCATGGTGTGGGAGCGTCCAGAACCCTATAGATGTTGTCATGCCCATAACATCGGAGAGTCTGGGGGTTAATTGGTCTAAAAACTCAGTGGGACTCATGGCCTAATTACTTGAGAGGTTGGGATGGTTCTTGAGAGTCTTGTTATTGTTGTTGAAAGTGTATGGTGTGTTTCCATTGGTTCCACTTCCTTAACGCAACTTAGGAGGTCGAATCATATCATAGTAACTTCTCGTCACATGTTTAGCCCGGTTAGCTGGTTACTTGGGTAGACGTGGGAGGAGGGTGTTACAGAGTGGTATCATTGCATGGTTCACCCCTTAGACTGGATGGGTTGTGCATTGGTCATGCATTCATGTCGGTTGCATGTGTGTCTCTTGTGTTGTAGGACCATGTGCTTGTTTCATTTATATGGGATGGGTCATGGTTGTAGCGACGTCACCATGGGAAGTTGATGGTGTTGTTGTGGAAGTGTGTCATCATGAGTGTATGGTTGATTATGCATTTTTTATACACATTAGTATTCACATGTGGTCAAGTGTATAGTGATGTGGTGGTTGTTGTCATGCATGAGTTCATGGTATGTGTATTTGACATGGTTATGCATTGATGATTGGACTTCAGCTAGAATGATGGTTACATGGTTATATGCTTAGAAGCTATATTTCTATATGTTGTTATGATTATGTTATACATGTATTATGCTGATTTTTTGATCTTGCAGATGAGATATCCTCCCCGAACTATGCTAAGGTACGTCGGTTTATTGTGATTTGGTTTAGCTGACATGATATACCTTGCAGGAAGAATATCAAAGATGACTAGTTAGATGGTAGACTACAATGCCTGAGACTCTCCCTATGGATCAGATGAGCAACGTGTTACGTGGCGTTGGGCACTCTTCTAATTTGGATGACACATTGAGAATCTTAAAGGAAGAAATAAGGAGTTGTAAGGCTAATAATGACAAAATCATACATGCATAGGAGAAACAAGCATAGGTAAATGCAATGATACTTCAGAGTTTGTTAGAATTAGAATGACATGGACCACTTTAGATCAACCATGAGAAGGAGGAAAAAAATAATGGGGCATATGGTAGTAGGTCTCATGGTGTCCATAAATTAGATAGAGATGGCATGGTTAGAGATGGCAGATTGTTGGATACTCCGAATAGGAGAGGTGATAAACACAGGTTCTATTTTAGTTCTGGTTCTGACAGGCATGATGATCGACATCATTATCATCCTTATAGAAGGAGTGACAGTGATATTTGTCAGACGAGTTTAAGAAATAAAAACCACCTAGAACATGAAAGCTAGAATGGCTACATTCAGTCTCAAAGGTAAAACAAACATTTGGTGGGAAGATGTGAATAATGTTAGAGGTATACATGAGGAGGACTTGACTTGGAATTAGTTCGAGTGACTATTCAAGAAGGTGTACCTACCATAGAGATGATTTGATGACATGGCAAAAGAATTTTATGAGCTAAAGATGGGATTAATGACAGATGAGGAGTACACTAGCAAGTTCTTGGAGCTATTGAGGTATCTGCCTTACCTCAAGGAGGATAAGGCCAAGATTTAGAGATTCACTAGTGGGTTACCAATGGAATTCAAAGAAATGATTGAGTTCGATGAGCCTAGATCATTAGAGGAGGCCATCCGAAAGCTAAAGCACTGATATGAGCAATCAAAGCACAAATATGAGACTAAGCTAGATTGGAAAGGTAATGCAAAAAACAAAGGAAAATAGGACAAGAAATGAGTGAGACCTCAGGATTCAGGTAATAAAGAGAATGCAGTGCCATCTAAGAAGTTCAGTGTGTCTGACAGAGGACAGGGGAATTGATATGAGGAGCAGAACAAATATGTAGTCTAAAATCATATAGAGTGTTGGACTTGTGGCAAAGATCATCGTAGGAGAGATTATCCATAGAATCAAGGTGGTAGGCCTCAGATATATATAGTACAGAGGAGGCACAAACTGTTGGGGATGTTGGTCAGAGCGTTCCTTGTATCTATGCAGCGCTGGATAATAGACAGGCAAATCATTAGGAATCTATCATTGAGATGGATGGTAAGATTTGTGATCAAGTTGTTTCTATTTTGATTGACCTTGGATCTAATTATAGTTATGTTAGTCCTAACCAGGTGGAATAGTGTGGTTTGAACAAACAAGTGCATGCATAGTCTTGGTTAGTGCAGCTTGCTACAGGTACAAAGAAGCGAGTTCACCATTGGGTAAGAGCTTGTTCATTTGATTTGAATGGTATGCCTACCTCAACACATTTGAATGTATTACTGTTGGGATCATAAAATATGTTGTTGGGCATGGATTTGTTGTACCTTTATAGGAACAAGGTGGATTGTTATGACAAATCCATTAAGTCCTTGGATGACAATGGGGAACAAAGAGTTTTGTGAGGTAAGAAGAAAGCGACATCAGTTAGGATGGTGACAACTATGCAGGAAAATCATAGTCATAGGAAATGATGTGTGTTATTTGCAATGCACATTTCTAGTCACAAAGGTAAGGAAGTTGAGGATGAAGATGGTTTGAGCAGGTACCTAGTTCTATAGCAGTTCCAAGATGTATTTGTTGAGGATATTTCAGATTTTCCACCTCACAGGGAGGTAGACTTTTCTATTGAGCTGGTGCCGGGGGAAACTCCGACATCAAAGGCACCTTACAAGACGAGTACACTTGAGTTGGTAGAGTTGAAGCTGCAGTTGAAGGAAATGTTGGACAAGGGATACATTAGGCCAAGTGTATCACCATGTGGCGCACTAGTATTGTTTGTAAAGAAGAAGGATGGTACTCCCATATTATGCATTGACTACAGGAAGTTAAACAAAGTGACCATCAAGAAAAGGTATTTGTTACCAAGGATCGATGACTTGTTTGATCATTTGAAGGGAGCAACTTTGTTCTTGAAGATTGATCTAAGATCAAGATATCATCAAGTACACATTAAGGAAGAAGACATCTACAAGATAGCTCTCCAGACTAGGTATGGGCATTAAGATTTTGTTTTAGTTCCATTTGTTTTGACTAATGCTCCAACTACTTTTATGTGCTTGATGAATAATGTATTGCATCCGTATTTGGATAATTTTGTTATTATGTTCATTGATGACATATCGGTATATTCTAAAAATTAGGAAGAACATGCCAAGTATTTAGTAACTGTGTTGAGACTGTTGAGAGAGCATCAATTGTATGCTAATCTCAGCAAGTGTAGTTTCTTTCAGACTGAGGTACACTACTTGGGACATGTGGTTTGCAAGGATGGCATAGAAGTGGATCTAGAGAAGATAAGAACTATCATGGAGTGGGCAGCTACTAGGAATGTGGATGTGGTGATATCTTTCATGGGGTTGGCAGGCTATTATAGGAGTTTCATTAGGAACTTCTCACAGATTTCTTATCCTATTATGTCATTGCATAGGAAATGTAAGAAGTTTGAATGGACAAAGGAGTGTGAGGTCAGTTTTGAGTAGCTTAAGAAGTTGTTGACACATGCACCAATGTTAAAGATTGCAGATCTGGACAAAGAATTTGTAGTATGTACAAATGCTTGCAAGAGAGGACTTGGTGGAGTCCTTATGTAGGATGGATAGGTGGTATGTTATGAGTCACAAAAACTGAACGAGCACTAGCAGAACTACCCCACCCATGATTTTGAGTTGAAAGTGATCATACATGCATTGAAGATGTGGAGGCACTATCTTCTTGATAGGAGGTTTTTGTTGATGAGTGATCAAAATGGTTTGTGATATCTATTTGACCAACCAAATCTGAATGGAAGGTAGGCTCGGTGGTTGGCCACAATCATTGATTTCAATTTTGAGATTAGATATATCAAAGGTAAAGAGAACAGGGTGGCATATGCTCTTAGCTGGAAGATATAGGTAAATCATTTAGTAGCTATGAGCTCCTATGGGATAGACTTACAAGATAGGATTTTGCAGGCAAGTCAGCAGGATGTCAGGTATATGGAGATTGTGCACAGGTTGCAACAGAGTTCAGGTAGTGGTACAGATTGGTAGTACAGGTCCATGTACAAGTGGTAGTATAGGTATAAGTACAGGTATAGGTACAGATGCAGGTGCACAAGATGTGGACTATCGTCTCATGACAAGATAATTGGTTAGATTTAGAGATAAGAGATATGTGTGAGACAATAGTGAGCTCAAGAAGGTGATCTTAAAGGAGTTTCATGTCAAACCATATTCAGGTCACCCAGGCTATCATAAGACATTGACTGTAGTGAAGAAATTTTATTATTGGCAGAATCTGAAGAAGGATGTAGCAGAGTTTGTGGCTAGATGTTTTGATTTTCAATAGGTGAAGGCATAGTGTAAGCATCCAGGTGGACTGCTACAGCCGATTGCGATTTCAGAATGAAAATCGGAGGTCATTTCCATGGATTTTATCATAGGGTTGCCGAGGACAGTGAGACAACATGATTCCATCATGGTAGTGGTGGACAGGTTGATAAAGGTAGCACACTTCATTCCAATGAAGTCTACATTCTTAGCGAGTGATGTAGCATAGTTGTTCATTAGAGATGTGGTCAAATTACATGGAGTTCCAAAGAAGATTATGCCAAACATGGATGTAAAGTTCACTTCCATGTTTTGGAATGAAATGTTTGCAGGTTTGGGCGTAGAGTTGGCCTTCGGTACATCTTACCATCCTAAGTCAGATGGACAGACATAGAGGGTCAACATGATATTGGAGGACATGTTGAGGATGTATGTGATGCATCAGCAGCAGAGGTGGGAAGAGTATCTTCCACTGGTAGAGTTTGCTTACAACAATGGATATCAAGAATATTTGAAGATGAGTCTATTTGAGGCATTGTATGGGTAGAGTTGCAATACTCCCATTAGTTGGAGCGATCCAGCGAACAAGTTGTTGATAGGACTAGACATGTTGGTGGAAATGGAATAGGAAATGCAGGTAATAAAGAGGAATTTGAAAGTAGCACATGATAGGCAGAAGAGATATGCATATTAGAATAGGTTGTTCAAGGAGTTCCAGGTTGGGGAACAAGTGTACTTGTGCATCAAAATGAATAAGATCACCTTGCACTACCTCTGTGTTATAGCTCCAAATCTCACTCTTATGGTTTGTGATGTTTTGTGTGGCCTTGGAGAGTTAACTCTCCACTCGCCTAATCCAAGGCCCTAAAATCCTAAACTTGTTGGTGTAATAACTAAAACAAAAAGTTCTAGTGGATTTTAATTAAGCGCTTGATTTTATTAGGCTGTTCTTTAAGTCAAAGGTAATGGAGGTGAAACTTGTGGTGTTTTATGGACGCAAAAGAAATTAATAAAACTTAGCTACATGCATATGCACTTTTGTTTTCGATGAATAGCAATTTCTATGAGGTTCAGAGACACTTGTAATATAAACAAATTTTCTTTTTCTTTTCAGACCCCACACTCACAAAAACTAACAAAACTAAATATGCCTAAAAAAAGAGATGCAAATCTTACCCTAATGCAAGAACTAAATGTGGATGCACGATTCAAAGACTACTCTAAAAACAAAGAAGGAAAGTTGCTGCTTTACCAAATTTTGTCTTGCCACTGAAATGCTTAGATAGAAGATGATTTGTTACTAATCATTTCGTCCAAACAATAAAAACAAGTTTTAAGATAAAAAACAAAGCACTTTCACTTCGCAAAAAAGGAAATCAAATGAGAAGCAAGTTTAAGAAAGCGAAACTCAAAAACTTTCAAAAGATTTTCTTTCAATCAAACCAAAAAGTCTTTTTCAAAGGAAAACTCTCAAAAATACTGACACTAATGATTGATAAACAAGCCACCAAACACTTTTGTGAATTGACACCTTTCAAATGATGAAAACTCAACAAAAATAAAATGTGTTCGAAAACGCTTTTGACAATCAAAAGCAGCAATGAAAGTCCAAAATATCAAAAGACAAGTTTCAAGAAACTGGTAACAAACAAATTTCCCGAAACAAAGGAGTAAATGGTCATAAAAATGATTTCGTTAAGCAAACACAAATGTCATGAAAACAAAATGGACACAAAGATTTGAAGACAATCTTCCCACTCTGCCGAAACAGAGCAATCAAGATTCTTAAACAGAAATCTTGTGTGTCAAAAATCAATGACGCTTGCAATCAACGAAAAACAAGACTAGCACTCCTTGTAACTAGAGAGAGTTCGAAACAAGATGCCCCTGTTAAACAGAGAACTGTGACTGGGAATTGACTGTTTTAAACTGACCCAAACCACCAGACAGACATTCAGCAAAAGAAAAATTATAAATCTTGAAAATTATGTGATATACGCGCCTGCAATTATTTGCAGAATGCGTGTATACGCGACTGTAACTAAGGAAACCTGCGTATACGCGGGTTTACTTAGTGCAACTTGCGTATATACGCTTCTGTAATCCAGAAAAAGTGCGTATCTGAAGTCTTTCAAGAAAAATAAAAAAAACACAAACTGAAAAACTGGAAAAGCTTGGAGTTCAAGAAAATATCAGACAGTCAGAACCAACAAACAGAGGGACTGAGCCTTGATTGGCTTGAGGACTACCCAAACTAGGAACAACAAGAGTGTTGTCCCCAGCGGAGTCGCCAATTCTGGTTGAAGGGAAAGTACCCCTAGGGTCCTTTGGGCTAAGACTCTACCAGACTGAAAATTGCTTATTCAAAGAAACACACACACAACCATCTTTTTTACTTTTAAGCAAATTCTAATGTTTAGGGTACATACCTAAGGTCCTACGTTTGAGAAGACCGTTAGGGTGCAAACCCTTCTTGGAGTTCCCTTCTTCTTTCTTTGACCTGCAAGACAAACAAATCAAAGAACACAACAGTACATGTATAGAAGTTTATATATAAATCATATTTATGCTATAAAGTTAGTTATAAAAAAATCTTTAAGTAACCACTTTCATAAGAATTCAACACAAGAATCTCATAAGCATAAAGAAATATTATTCGGGAACAAAGACGTGTTTCTTTATATATAAAGGCAAATAAAGTACATATATCGGAAAGATATCACCTGAACACCTTCAGCAGGCTCCAAGCAAGCTTCCTCCCGGATTTGTTCCAGCCTCAAGCCTCCAACAAGAGCTCCTTCCAAGTCTTACTCAATGATGATGTCAAGGATGAATGATCACCAATACACATGGAAACAAGGGTTTCCTATGCAAAATGGGGGAAGTGCAGAATGCACCAAGGACTTCAGACCTGGTCTAACGGAAAAATCTCAGCATAATAATCTTGCTCTCCTTTCTCTCTCCCCTTGGCCTTCCCTTTGATGTCTTTTTATACCCTCTCCAAAGTAGTTTTTTAGTTAGGAGTTGGTTGGGAACAGTTGGGCCACGGGCACTAACAGGTGATCCAGCAGGTAAACCCGCGATCACCGCCCGAAAAAGAGGAAATTATATTTTTTTAAGTGTTTTAATAGATACACGCGGGTTGGGTATGACAGACCCGCGTGTACACGCGTTTAACACAGGGCAAAGTCGCGTATAGGGAATAAAACACTGTTTTTTAAATTTTTGGACCAGGTCTGGAAGGAGGGGTTGCCCTAGGCCATAAGTGCAGCATCACAAACCATAAGAGTGAGATTTGGAGCTATAACACTCTGACAGTGAAATTCCATAATGTTTTCCATGTGAAACTGCCTAAGAAGTATGTTAAATATGTTGATGATGTGATTTACTGGTTTGTATTGCAGGTGGAGCCAGATGGATAATTCCAGTCGGAGCCTTAATGTATATTGCAGAGAAAGATGTTCATGCTCCGGAACTAAGTAATCGAGTAGGTTAAAGTGCAATGAAAAACTTTGGGCCCGATGAAGCTACATGGGAGATGGCGGATCAGATGTGGACGATGTATCCTTCATTGTTTGTCGGTTGAGGCAAAGTAGTTTTGGTATGGTGTTTTTGTATATGTATTTGGTATATGTTTTGGTACATGTTATGGTGGTTTTGGTATATGTACACACACACACACACATATATCTATGTCTGTGTGTGTGGATGTAAATACTTCTATGAGCTATGTTATAAATCTCTAACAAGCAATATGGGTGTCATGTCATTATGATGTTATACTTGTTATTCTATCATGTTGGTTTTCTTCTCAGCAGGATGATCAATGTAAATACTGCATCGAGCTAAGTTGTAAAGCTCCATGGGCAATATGTTTTTATTATAGAAACCTTGTTGGTTGTAGGTGTGTTAGGATATTCGGACACATAGGAAATAATTAAGTATAACTTGGTCTAGTGTAGAGTTAGGTAAAGTGTGTTTCTTTACTATGTACATTTGTAACTTACAATTCGACAGTCACAAAATGTTCTAGGCATTAAGTGATCTGACGGTTCATTCTCTCCTCGGTATTATCGACACTTGATCCGTGGTTTAACACCTGATTGGTCCATGATCTCTATTTAAAGAGCATGGAGGGTCATTTGTAGTGTAACCATTCATGAGAGAAGCTTATGTAAATTTCATTCTTTTATTAATAAATTTCCTTAAGTGGCCGCGTTGGCTCAGGCTGTGGACTGTTTCCCTCTTTCAGGGTTTTAACTAGGTCAAGAATACTGGTGTATTGATCTGTGATCTGTTTGTGAGCAGTGTCCTTTGGTTTTCTATCTGAGGAACTTACCCTGTAAATTCCTACATGGTATCAGAGCTATTTGAGGGCCGCATTTGTTGGTGATCCAAATCTGAAGCTGGTACAATTGCATCCGACTGTCGTTTCCTAGATCTACTATTTCTGACTGCTTTCGGGCCGAGAGGACTGCTCTATTGTGTTAGGAGCATTTGTTCCAGTGAGGAACCCCTTTCGTTTCATGCGAAAAGGTTTCCGGTAGCCCTAGCTACGTCATTTTTAAGATCTGGAGGTATACAGTCTTTATTTGTAGTTCTATCTATTCATCTTTCTATTTATTTCGGTTTATTTAGCTCTTTGGTTTTTTATTACTGGATCTATACGTTTCATTTATGCGTATGATCTTTGCCCTGTGGCTTTATGCGATATGGGAAAATCAGAAACATAAATGAAGGATTTTTTCTCATGCATATGCTTTTTTCTGCCGCGCCTTAGTGTGAGCTCGGAAAATCAGAAAAATTGAGGAAAATATTTAGTTTCCAGCTAAAGCTAACTTCAAGCCATAAGGTTTGTTTTTTTTGTATGCCCGTGTTCGGTTTTGTGGTTTTTGTTTTGTAGGCAAAAAAAAGAGTTTTTGAAGTAAGCACACACCCCAAAGCTTAAGTGATTAAAAAAAAAAATCCTTCCTCTTTTCCAAAATTACTAACCTTTTAAACTAGCTCACTTGGTCCAAAGTTACTTTATGAGAATAGAGGTCTTGAGTTCAAGTCTTTCTTTTTAGTGAGTTACTTTTTCAAAAAACACATGTAAAAGTGTTCTTACCCATTATAAAAAGTGAGTCATTTATAATTCTAAAGTCTCTTTATCTTTTATTTAAGTTAAAATTTAGTGGGTAGCTCATAAAGTACCATTGTAAAAGTGACTTTCACTTATTTATAAAAGTGAGTCACATAAAATATTTTTTTTTTTTTAAAGTGAGCTAATTAGATTAAGTTTGGAAAGAGGGGGGGGGGGGGGGGGGGGGGGGGGATTTTTTTTAAATATAACATTATCATTCATTTCCGCACATTCACGCACTTTGTCAGCATCTTCAACAACTTTTCTTCAAAAAGCCATAACTTCTTCATCCGGAAGCCATTTTCAGAGCCGTTTTTTTGAATCAGCCTAATTTTTCGAGATCTTTCCATTGGAACACTTAGTTTCAGCATCTATAGCTTCAATTTCTATTAAAATGGAAAATTCATGCCAAGTTATTCTTGACAGCGCCAACTACTTCCAATGGTGGTCATACATTGAGGATTTACTTAGAAGTAAAGGTCTTTACAGAATAGCCTCAGGCCAAGAAACTAAACCTTAAGATGAAGATAAGGCAATCAAATGGGAAAATAGGCAAGGTCAAGCACGTGGGTTGATAGGGATGTCTATTTCTCTAGACCTTAGATCCCATATCACAGAACTTGATACTCCTAATGAAGCAATGAAACTGCTCACTAAAGTTTTTGAAATTAAAAATGAAATTAGAGCCCATCAACTCGAAAATGAGTTGCTTACATTGGACCTCAATAATTTTTCTTCCATTGAAGATTTTTTGTTCAAGTTCAATACCCTTAAACTTCTCTTGGAAGGTGTTAAGGTTAAGAAAGAAGATGGTAGCCTTATCTATTCAATTCTTACTAAGTTGGGACCAACCTACTCTATGTTTGTTTCCACCTTCTATTCTACTAGAGAAGCCTTTATTTCTCAAGGACAAGACTACACGTCCCCCTCTTTTGATGCCTTTTGTGATTCTTTAGTAAGAGAACAAGAAAATCTCTTATATCTTGGTCTTCTTAATCTTGGAAACTCTTCTAAGAAAGCCTTAGCTGCCCAGCAACAACCAAATTCAAAGAATTCTAAGAAGCAGTATTTTAAAAAGAATGGTCCTAAACCAAACAAGGGTTCTAAGCAATTTCAGTCTCAAAATGAAAAATCATTTCAACAAAATGATAAGGCAAATAAAAACAAAGGGAAGAAGGCTGATAGACATTGCCACTTTTGTAATCGAGATGGCCACTTAGAATCCAAATGCTTTAAGATGATGGAAGCCTTGGAAGCAACAATGAAGAAGCATAACATCCATTTGGAGCACTCTTCAACTTCAACTTCATCTTCATGAATAACACTTTCTGCATGTGGTTGTCAAGCATCTCGGTCTGGTTATGCACTAACTGTATATTCTTCTTTCATTCTCATGAGTGGCTCATTGATTCTGGAGCTTCTTATCACATGGCAAAAAAAAAAGCCATGTTTTCTTCTTTAAATGATTGTAACACCAAACGTATATATGTTGGTGATGATAGATCTCTTAGTGTTATAGGGACTGGAACTGTTCATCTAGACAATGGTCAATTTAATGATGTATTATGTGTTCCAACCTTATCCTGCAACCTTCTATCTGTATATCAGATAACTCATTCAAGTGAAGGTAAAATCATTGAATTTTCACCTCACGATGTTGTAATTAAGGACCTAAGAGATCCTAGACCAATTTTAGCTACTGGCATTGCTGATGATTTTACAAGGTTGTATAAGTTTAACAACTTTGGGTCATCAAATCTTCCCTCGGTATTTGTTGCTCATAATGATGAAGTGAGCAAACTTTGGCATGAGAGATTTGGTCACTTAAACTATCGCTCCCTTTAGAATCTATGTAAAGAAAATATGGTGACAGGTCTTCCAATGGTATCTTGCAAAGATGATGTTTGTTTCGGATGTGTAGTTAGAAAACATCATCAGGATAGTTTTGAAAAACGTGCCTCTTGGCATGGCTCAGCCCCTTTACAGCTTGTGCATAGTGATTTATGTGGTCCACTTCTAGTTGTTTCATTCTCTGTCTACAAGTATTTCTTAACTTTCATTGATGATTTCTCCAGACGCACTTGGGTATACTTCTTAAAACTCAAGAGTGAAGTATTTAACATGTTCTTGGCCTTTAAGGCCTTTATTGAAAGACAATATGGACATCAAATTCTTAAGCTAAGATCTGATAATGGTGGAGAATATGTTAACAACAAATTCATCAACTTTTCCACTGAGAATGGAATTCAAATGCAACGTACTGTTCCATATACTCCACAACAAAATGGTGTAGCTGAAAGGAAGAATCACGCCTTAAAGGAAATGGCTAATTGTATGCTTCAATCTAAAGGACTTAGTCTTAATTTTTGGGTAGAAGCAATTAACTATGCAAATTACATAGTAAATCGCACTCCTACTAAGGTTTTAAAGAATATCACTCCAGAAGAAGCATGGAGCTCAATTAAACCAGATGTAAGTCACTTTCGTGTTTTTGGAAGTGAAGCATGGGCCCAAATTCCAGATGAGAAACATAAATCTTTAGAACCTAAGAGTGAAAAATGTATTTTTGTTGGATATTCTGCAGATGTCAAAGGATATAGACTTATTCCACTTAAGTCCAAAAATGGTAGTATTAGAAGAGATGTAAGGTTTTCTGAAAATATATCGGCCTACGAGCCTAGTTCGGCGGATGTGCCACCTCTCTCTATCCCTTCTACTTCTGAAAATATTTCTTCTGCAGATGATGACAATAAGGATGACAATCCTTCCCAACCTTCTCAGGACCCTCCTTTAGCTCCTCAGCTTCCAAAATGGGTTCGTGCTACTCGGGATGCAACAGGTGCTCTTGTAGGTGATCTTACAGATCAATGACGTACACTTTCTCAGTTTGATAGAGCCTCTTCTTTACTTGCTCAAGCTTCAACGAATTATGATCCTGACACCTTTGCAGAAGCTCCAGGACATCCAGATTGGGACGCAACTATGAATGAAGAATATCATTCATTATTGGCAAATGATACATGGGATCTTGTTCCTCTTCCAAAGGGACAAAAACTTGTTAGATGCAAATGGGTTTACAGAACCAAGTATGGACCAGATGGAAAAGTTGATAAACATAAAGCTCGTCTCGTTGCTAAGGGTTTTTCAAAAGTTGAAGGCATTGACTATACTGAAACCTTCTCCCCTGTTTCCAAAATGAACTCTATCTACCTTATTATTTCCCTTGCTGCCTCTTTCAAATGGGAAGTCCATCAGATGGATGTTAAATCTACCTTCTTGCGTGGGGACTTGCATGAAGAAATCTATATGGAACAACCTACTAGCTTTATACAAATAAAATCCAGCCTTGTATGTTAGCTTAAGAAATCCCTTTATGGTCTCAAGCAAGCCCCTTAGGCTTGGTATGCCAAAATGGATAACTTTCTTTTAGAAACTGGCTTTTCTAGGTGTCATTCTGACAATACTGTCTACACCAAGAAAGTGGGTAAGTCTCTTATCATTCTTGTTCTTTATGTTGACTATCTTATCCTTACTGGTAGTGATCCCAACCTTATAAGCCATGTGAAGTCTAGCTTTAAAAAGAAGTTTGAAATGACAGGCTTAAGACACTTGCATTATTTTCTTGGTCTTCAAGTCTTGCAATCCAAGGAAGGTATTTCCCTTTCCCAGTCCATGTATGCCTGTGATCTTCTACGCCACTTTCACATGGAAGAATGCAAGCCAGCCCCTTCTCCCTTTCAGTCTAGAGCCAAAATTTCAGTCACTTGTACTTCCCCTGAAGTTGATGCTACCTTATATTGTCATCTTGTAGGAAAATTTTTGTATCTGAACCATACCCATCTTGACCTTTCCTTTACTGTTGGTATTATTGCTCGATTTATGTAAAACCCACATGAAAGTCATTGGAAAGAAGCTAAAAGAATACTTCGTTATGTTCGAGGTACAATTCAGTTTGGGATTCATTACAATGTAGAAGCATCTCCTCTATTGGTTGGTTTCACTGATTCTGATTGGGCTGGTGACCCTGATGATCGGAAGTCTACTGCAGGTTATGTCTTCACTCTTGGTTCTAGACCTATTACATGGGCTTGCAAGAAACAAAGTGCCATTTCTCTTTCTTCAGCAGAAGCAGAGTATCATGGCACCGTAGAAGCTAGTAAGGAAGCCCTGTGGCTTCGTTAGATCCTGTCAGAGTTTGGTTTTCAGTAGCAGCATCCGACTACACTTTGGTGTGATAATCAAAGTGCCATTCAACTATGCAAAGATCCAGTCCAACATCAGCGCAACAAACACATTGAACTACACATGCACTTCATCAGAAAGCTCATTCATGACCATGTTCTTGAAGTGCAATATTGTTCAACCGATGATCAAGTTGCAGACATCTTTACAAAGGCTCTCACAGAGGCGAAGTTTACTAAACTTCGATTTATGGTTGGAGTTCAGGAAGTTGTCACTAAGGAGTGATAGGCTCTAATGCCTCCTGCATTCTCCTATTGTTTCATATTTGTAAATCCTTCAATCCTATCCCAAGTTGTCCTTAAGGGGGGATGTTAGGATATTCCGACACATAGGAAATAGTTAAGTATAACTTGATCTAGTGTAGAGTTAGGTAAAGTGTGTTTATTTACTATGTATATTTGTAACTTACAATCTGACAATCACGATATGTTCTAGACATTAAGTCATCCGACGGTTCATTCTCTCCTCGATATTACCAACACTTGATCCGTGGCTTAACACCTGATTGGTCTATGATCTCTATTTAAAGAGCATGGAGGGTCATCTGTAGTGTAACCATTCAGGAGAGAAGCTTATGTAAATTTTCATTCTTTTATTAATAAATTTCCTGTAGTGGCCGTGTTGGCTCAGGTCGTGGACTGTTTCCCTCTTTGAGGGTTTTAACCATGTCAAGCATACTGGTTTATTGATCTGTGATCTATTTGTGAGCAGTGTCCTTTGGTGTTCTGTCTGAGGAACTTACCCTGTAAATTCCTACAAGGTGTTGTTGAACAATGAGGACGGTGTTGGGATAGGGTCCCTAGGGTCACTTTTGGGGTTCGTTAACCCAATTTTTGTATAATGTTTTGTAAAATATGTAAAGTCTCCGCGAAATGTGGATGCAGAGCGCGCAGGTAGATAGGAGTCAAAGGGATCTTAGCCCCTTGTTTGGATAAGTAAATAGGTCATTTTGTGAGACTCACCCATGGTTCATGGACCATGGTATTGTATTGAAGAAAGCTATATATATTTGAGTCAGAGCGAGTCTAAGAGGTAAAGAATAGTAGTGAAGTCAAGATAGAAACTATTTTTGGCGAGGGCTAAGGCAGGAAGGCTTTGATTCCTATACTTAGGCGAAAAGGGAAGGTTCCTGCACCGGAGTGCACAGGAGGCCTTGATAAGTCCGCAGCTGAGTGCGTGGACCCATGTAGCTAATTGCACAGGGTGAAAGAGTCTGTAATCTGAACGTTGAGAATGAATAAAGATTGATTTTAAAGAATTATCTTGCAATCTGAACATTATTGTTAATTCTATTTATGTTATGATTTGTCGCTTCATAATATGCTGCATGAAACTAATGAATCTATCTTATTTCTGCATGAATGAAGTAATTATCTGTGTTCACGAATTTTAGGGTTAATTCTCTTATGTTTTATGATGAAAGGGATAGATCTGCGCGAAGATAGATCTAAGGTTATTCATTAATTCGCGAAAGTGGATAATTTGCTTGTTTAAGGTCCGCAAAGAATGATCGTAGACCTTCGCGAAGGTCTAGAAGCCATTTTTCCTGAGTTATGGTAGCGAGCCCTAGAGGATATCGATCTACGCGAAGGCAAATCTAAACTATCATAACTTGAGGGCCACTTATCACATGTCCCTAGATGCAGAAACCTAGTTCTAGCATCCCCCAATACTGCTTCGGGTGAAACTACAACCTGCGTTATGTAGGTTGTTGCAAAAGAGCCAACAATTAGGGTTTTGTTGGTTGGCGTGAACAACTTTGAACCTAGATCAGGCCCCCTTAAGACAACAAATGGTTCTGTTGTCGGGACCGAGATCTATCTAAGAGATGTGTGGTAAATGGTTTCCTATAAAGAAAGAGCTTGATAAGTGGATTGATCGAAAATCGCACGCATTCGCGGCTTAGGAGAACAGGAGCCCTAAATTATCCAAGGAATAATGGTTACAAATATTTTTGTACACAAACAAGACTGACACGTTCTTTTGTTTCTTCCCTGAAGAATTATATGAGTGGTTGTCTAAATTGGTTGATAGTCAAGGCACGTGGAGGATCAAAGGCCCTATAGTGTGGACTCCTAAACTGGTGCGACGTCTGGAAGAATCAAAAAGAAATCTCATGTGGGTTGTGGACAACTAGATTGAACGCACATTGGGAAGCTTCGTGACTTATTTGGCGATCGATAGAAATATCAGCTAAAGTGAAGCAGAATGATGGATCTTTAAAGGACCGCGAGGTAAGTATTTGAAATCATTGAAGACTTGGATTAAAATGTTGATATGTGGAAAGAGGGTTATGCAGTTACCTTGATGTTTGGGGCTACGTGAAGTGGGATATTATTTAGAAGAAACAAAGGATCTAGCCCAGAATATAGTTTACTCATTGAACCCCCTTCAAGCGATGATGAAGGGACAATGTTGACTATGCCGCGAAGTGCAATTCAGTTAATTACGCAAGGTATTTCGAGGATACCTGATCCATCCACCTCATACACCGATGCTTTCACGCCCTCCACCTCCATTTCCACCATTCAACATGGTGAATGTGATGAAGATGCTGATTTTTAAGGGAACAAGGACCGAAGATCCAAAAAGTTCTGCTTTGTCCCAGGAGCTGTTTGGACAGTACAACAGATCACGGACGATAATATTAAGAAATCATAGTTGGTTACAACCTTACAGGATCATGCATTAACATGGTATATCAAGTATTGCACTGATAACCCCAACGCGACGTTGGCAGATACCCAATTAGCTTTGAACAAGGAGTTCAATAAGCCTAAGTCAGAGGCGCAGTCTGTAATTGAATTTAAGGAGATCTGACAGAAGATAGATGAGACACCTTGGGATTTTGATCAGAGGTTGAAGTGCCTGATTAGGCAAGCTAATATGATAATCTCATATTCCCAACATCACGACTGGTTTATAGCATCGCTCTTGCCACATTTAAGAATACCTCTGTCATAACAAAAGATAGCAACGTAAGTGGAAGCCTTGGAGATCGCGATGAAGATGGGTGCCTTCCCTATCCAGGATATGAACCTAGGAGTGCAATAGATTCATTCACAACTGGAGAGCCTGCACTTGGAGTTGCAGATCTTGAAGAAAGGAAAAGAAGCTCAACCAGAGGTGTGTGCTGAGATCTGGTGTCTGAAGTGTAAGAGCCATGGACATGATAAGGACCATTGTCCGTTCTTTAAGAATTATATTATAGGGGGAGGGCTTGTACCCCTGAAACCAGAGAATAATGTTGGGATGAGCGTAGGAGCTGCGCTATTTGTCAGGTTACATGACAACATGCTACTGATAATTTTCATCTATTATAGAAGTTTGTACATATCCCTCAATGATTATTTTGGAATTTTGTAAGTCTGTAGGACACGATGAACACCATTGCAGGAGTTATGAGTTGATGATGGATAGGACCCCTACCTATAGAATGCAGGAAGAGAACCGACCTTAGGATCAAGGTGCAGGCACAATGCGCAAAGGATTTGAATGCCCAGGATGAGGAAGAGGCATTGGACCAGGTCGAGGGCGTGGGCAGGTAATCTACTATAATTGTGGCAAAGTAGGGCACTTCGCGTGAGATTGTACAAATCCCACACATCCCTCATGTCAGTATTGTTGACAGTTTGACCATGTCATAGAGGAATGTTTGGTCCTTATGGAAAAAATGCAAGAAACGAAGGTGCAGGCCCAATAGCCTACGCAGAACATTCAAATGATGAGGGTTGAGCACCAAGAAGAGGATTAGAGCATAAATATGTGTTGACAAGTGGTATGATGACTGGTGCAGATAAAGGTAAACAACCTGAGGAAGACAGATGGGTTCACAAGTCTACTGAGAAGCAAGTAGATTTTGATCTTAATAGCACTAAAGAGACTTTCATGGAAGCCAAGAAGAACTTCACTGAGGCCTCCACCTCAGGAAGTCAAGAGAAAATCTTAGATAGTAATGCGACACAAGAAGTAGATCCTTCAATACTAGCTAATTTCCTGAAGACTTGTATGAAGTTACTGCGCGACTGAAAAGCAGTAGAAGGGTTACAAGAGTTAATAGATAAATGCGCTAATAAGGAAAAGACTCCTACTGAGCAGTGCACAGTAAGAAAGATTGGTAAGCATAAAACACTAAAAGGGTGCGAGATGAGGCTAACTACGTAGATAGGTGATTATGAAATAGACCAGGTAATCTTGGGTCTGGGCTTTGATGCAAATGTCCTGCCAAAGCAGACATGGGAAAATATGGGGAGATCTGCACTGTAGTGGTCTCCTATTTAGTTGCGCATGGAAAATCAACAAAATATTATTCCAATGGGGCACTTATATGGTGTAACAGTCGACATTGAAGGTGTGAGTGTGCTGGCTGACTTTGAGGTCATTGAAATAATGGATGATAGTAACACATACCCCGCGCTACTAGGAATTGACTAGGCTATTGATATGAACGGGGTAATCAAATTGAAGAAGCAGAATATGTCATTTGAGAAGAAGTCGCTTAGGGTTATAGTACCATTAGACCTTGCAGAAGGAGGCGTTATATTGAACTAGTGCATGACTATGTAGAAAATGACGATGATCTAGATCAGACATACAAGATAACAACGCGAGATGAGGATTGGATCAATACTACAACCGATGGATGAATTGTGTGGGATAGAGATAGCTCCCACGCCTCAAATTCAGATGAAGAACTTGAACACTGGTAGAGTCGACTACATGAAGTATCTACACTTTGTTGCAATGTGATAACCAAAATGCTGAGGTGTGTCTGGACTCAGGTAAGAAAGAGCATCGATTCCAGGCATTGGAATTGGCATTGCGTGCTACGCCTGCCCGTTGGTAGGGTATGCACAAGGAGAGATTTGCTGGATGGAGAGAATACAGAAGAATGATGAAGTTAATATTTAGGTATGCTAACACTAGAATGACAAAAAAATACAGCGGAAAAGATGATCCGTGAGATAATTCGGCACGATGGAATAAGGTATGGGGGATAGAATGACAACCATAATGGGTGCATATTTTATATCATACTTTAGATACGATCCCAATGAACTGGTATCTGGAAACAGAGCTTTGCCCTTGAACGACTTAGTGGGACATTTTAAGGGAGAGTTTTGTATTAACCTTCAGCTTCGAAGATCATTTTCAGAGCATTGATGAGGCGCTAAAAGAAATAAAAGTAGCTATATTCTGAACGCTGAAGGAACCGGTAGAATGGACTCAGCCAGATTGGAGTACACAACAGAACTATGCGCTCGAATGTTATAATGTGGCTGCTGCAGAAGAAGAGGATGATCTGTGGAATTTTACCATTCTTGAAACCGAAGGACAACACGAAGTCGAAGGACCGAAGGTGGTGAACCTGGATATATCAAAGCCATTGAAAACTCGACAAGTAAACATTGGATCAGACGTAGAACCTAAGTTTGTGAAGATAGGAGACTATTGGGACGAAGATACAGTTGATAAGGTAGCTGAGCTACTGCGCGAGTACCATATTGGTTCCCAACGAAGTTTTCCAATTTGAAAGGGATTATCGGAGATTTAGGTGTTATGAAAATCACATTAAAACTGGATGCGAAGCCTGTTAAGCAGCGACCTTATCGGCTAAATCTAAAATATAAAGAAAAGGTGCGCCAAGAACTGAACAAGATGATGGATGTCAGTATTATTGAGCCTGTAGAAGAATCAGATTGGGTAATCATAATGGTGGTCTAAGAAAAGAAACAGAAGGGCGAAATCCGCATATGCATAGATCTGCGGAAGCTGAATGATGCTTGTGTGCATGATCTGTTTCCAACATCGTTTATTGACTAAGTGTTAGAGAATGTTGGTGGACAAGAGGCGTATTCGTTTACTGGTGGTTTTTTGGGATATCATCAAATCAAGATCACACCGGAAGATCGCAGTAAGACAACCTTCACGACTAGGTGGGGTTGCTTCCAATATACAGTTATGTCATTCAGATTGAAGAACGTGCCTATAATATTTTCCCGGGTTGTGATCATAGTGTTCAAGGAGTTTATTCATAAATTCCTAGAGGTATATTTTGATGATTGGACCGTGTTTGGGTTGGTGAAGTGCCATGTTGCGAGTATGCGCCTCATGCTGGATACATGTTGAAGGTATTAGATCGCGTTGAACTTGAAAAATTGTATATTTTGTGTGCCTTTTGGGATTTTTCTTGGCCATGTTGTATGTAAGCATGGATTGATCGTCAACCCTGCGAAGATCACCATAATTGTGAATTTGGAAGATCCTTGGAATGTGAAATAACTGTGCGCAGCATTGGGGCACACTGGGTATTACAGGAAGTTTATCAAGGTGTATGCCTAGATAATTGCGCCAATGGAGAAATTGTTGAAAAAATATGCCATATTTTGTTGGGATGAAGACTGTCAGCGCAACTTGGATGTCTTGAAGGAGAAAATGGTGACGAAGCCTATTTTGGTATTTCCCGATTGGAAGAAGGAGTTCCATGTGCATGTAGATGCCTCTTGCATTGCGCTAGGACTAGTATTAACAGAGGCAGGTGAGGGAGAGATTGATCATCCAATGGATTTCGCGAGCAGAAAGTTATCCAAAGTTGAGAAGAACTACTCCACTACAGAGCGTGAAGGGCTCACAATGATCTACGCATTGTAGAAGTTTAGGCATTACTTTCTGGGTGGACACTTTAAAATGTACACAGATCACTCCGCGCTAAATTACCAAGTCAATAAGCCTATGTTGGGGTGGAATATATGTCGATGGTTACTATTATTCCAGGAGTATGATTTTGAAGTAATTTTGAAGCCTAGAAGACTGCATGCAGGTCCAGACCATCTATCTAGGATTGAAACAGGTGAATAACCAAGTGGTTTTGAGGAAGGACTGTTGGACACAACTCTTTGTGGTGCGTGTCATGGACGATCATTTTTCCGATATCATTTAGTTATTAACAATGGGAATAGCCCTGGAAAGTTATTCCAGTCAACAAAAGGAGTTAGTAGTTCCCGCTACGGATTTTTCAATGATTACGAGTCATTTATATAAGATGGGATCGGATGAGATATTGTGAAGGTATGTTCCAGAATTTGAATGCATTAGTATCCTAGCTTAAGCCCATGGAGGAGTGGCAGGAGGTCACTATGCAAGGAAAGCGACCACACATCATATTTTTCACACTGGGCTATGGTGGCCAACATTACAAAAGGATTCTAGGGCATATTGCAAGGCATGTGATGCTTGCCAAATGACATGGAAGCCTTCGCGAAGGGATGAATTGCCTTTAAATCCTCAAGTCTTGTTGTAGGTATTTGATAAATGGGCCATTGACTTTATAGGTCCAATACAACCACTAGGAAAGAAGATGGGTGCATGGTATATTATTACTGCAATAAAATATTTAACCAGATGGGTGGAAGCACAGCCAGTGAAGGATTGTACAACGGCCACTACTGCGAAGTTTCTATTCGAATATGTCTTAACAAGGTTTGGATGCCCTAAGATTTTGATGAGTGATAGGGGTACACATTTTTTGAATGAAATAATCAACGCAATGCTTGAAGAATTCCAGGTGTATCATCAGAAGAGCATGCCCTATCACCCACAGGTGAATGGAATGGTGGAAGATTTTAACAAGATTTTGGAGCACGCATTGACAAAGGTATGAAACACACAGAGGAATGATTGGGACATGCGTGTACCTGCTGTGTTATGGGCTTATAGGATGACCTATAAGAAGTTGACAGGACAAATGTCGTTTAGGTTGGTTTATGGCATTGAAGCTATAATGCCTATGGAGTATATTGTGCCAACTTAATTTATTTCAACATTGACAGAGATGGCGGATCGCGAGACCTTGGAGGAATGACTCTCACATATCAGGGAGTTAGAAGAAGACCGCTTCCTTTAGGATTTCACCAACAAGTGCAAAAGTAATGCGAGAAGGAATGGCATGATCGACATATTAAGTTGAACACGTTCAAGGTGGATGATTTAGTGTTGTTGTATGACAACAAGTTCATTAAATTTCCAGGACATTTTCAAATGCACTGGTTGGGGCCATATGTTATTAAGGAAATCACAGATGGTGGTGTTGTTCAACTCATGAAAATGAATGGGAAACCATTTCCTGGAAAGGTGAACGAAATTAGGCTGAAGTTGTACACAGGGGATCCTACCCATGCGCAATGACTATATGGAAGCAAGACAGTCTTAGTAATCCAGGAAGTTGCAAGGAATTGTGGGACTATAAACTACACTACTTGACTAAGTGAAAAACGTGATAGGGAGGCTGCGCGACAGATGACAGGGCACAACAGGTGAAGCTGCGCTGGATGAGTTGCGCCATGGAGGATGGTGTTGTGCAGATGGGTCCAAAAGTATCCGTTGAGGTTACTATTCATGATTTGATGGCCAAAAATCAGTTAAGAGGAGCGGGTAGGCACTATTTATGGTGAAAATCTTTGGAGATCTGCTGCCAAAGATGCATTTATTATCAGAATTTGGGGGAAATGGTCAGATTTGAATTCAAAAATTCCTATAAATTACACGTATTGGTCCACCTAAGAACACTTTACATTCTGAGAGTTGTCTGGGCACTTTGTTGTTTAAAGCTTATGAATCGTCAATTCTGGGAGGAGTTTGTGACATGCCCCTCATTCGTAAACTACACCGTAGAAGCCTGAGAGCTATTCATAGAATGAATGACTACTACAAACCCCACAAAATCCCTAAGTTCAGAAGCTATTGTTTTTGATGCGCCGGGCCCTAAGAGTTCAAGTATGGAAGCGTAAACCCCTGTGCCTACTGCGCTGAGGTCACCTCGGCCAAAAAATCCATTGCCAGAGAAAAGCAAAAGAGGCCAATGTCAGTGAGACAGTTATCGAGGGAATAATCTGGAGGTGTGACAAAAGGAGAAAAAAGACAAACAACCAGAGAAAGTGGTTGATTTGGAGGAGGAGGAATACCAAGGTGTGGAGGAATTGGATGCCGAAGAGGTCAAGCCTATCTCATGGCTCCCACTGTATATCCCTCCGCGGAAGGGAAAAACCAAGGTTACCAAAGACCCCAATTCCAGGAAATTCTCAGTTTCGACCCCCTTGTTGCCTAAACAAGTGGAATTTGAAGGCACACCATTAACACACATTCTTATGCTGAAAATGGAGGATTGGGACCTCGCGGACCACGAGAGGTTCCCACATTTGGTGACCAACAAATATATGACAAAGATATACTATGAAGAGACTGGGGTTACGTGATTGGAACCCATGAAGTGGGTCAGAGCTGTCGAGTAGGCTGGGTTACTGCACATGCTCTGCATGCTGCATTTTCATAGATCGACTATCAACATGGTTTGTGTGCGCCAGCTCCTCGTGTTGGTGCAAGATGGGTGTCTATGGATTAGGGAGCCCATCCCGATTAAAGACATGTTAATCCATTGGATAATGAAGACATGTTACAAAGGAGTGGACCCTGCCAAGGAGTTTAGAGGGAAAACAAGGGAAAAATATTTAGCAGATAAGATGAATGCCGAATATGGGCTTGTTAAGATGTTGCGTGGATACTCTATTCGCTTTATTTAGGATGAGACTGTTGGGTCCCTATAATACTAGTGATTACCCCATTTCTATTGTAGTTATACCCCTTATTAATATTGTTGTGCCCCTATTGCCCCATATTGTTATTACTGTGCCCCATAGAATCCCTCTATTGTTATTTTGTGGCTTTATATTATTATTGTTAGGTCAGCTGGATTATATTGTGACTCCTTAGACTCCTATATATAGGAAGGAGGTTTTGTCATTTGAATCATCAAAGAATTGTTCATTTATGTAATGTAAAGGAGGTTTCTCCCTTGAAGAGGCTGAATTCTAAGGCGCTGATCTATCTTTTCTTGAGCTGGTTTCATAACATTTGGTATGAGAGCTTTGGATTCTAGGGTTTCGCTGCTCCAAACAGGTCATCGTGGCATTTTCGTTATAACTTTTTTTCTGTGATGTTTCAGAAGTTACAAAAAAACCCATTTGAGAAGAAATCATGCTGAACCTCGAGTCTGAATTTCAGAGCTTTTCGCGCTATATTTGCAGAGATATGATCTGAGGAAGTTGGTCTTTTTGCAGACTCTTGAATTACATTCCAAATAGGTGACCTGGGGAAAATCATCATAACGTTCTCTCTGGGGATCGGATTGAAATTTCGTAAGAAGGTACAGAAAGAGGAGGGACTGTAGTTTCTTGTATGCATTTTTCAGATCCAAAAGTCGAAACAGTGACTCGTGGCACGTCGTACAAGTTCGCTCTACTGAACTAGTCTATAATCAAGTCACTGTGGTAGATTTTGCATAACTCTTCCTTGGAGAATCCAATTTGGGTCAGACTTGTGGCATTGGAAAGAGGACACAGAGGGGTATTGCAGATCACAAATTCAGAACTAGATGATTGAAAAGTATAGAGATACATCAGAGGCAATATCGAGCTCCTACAAAGTGAAAAAAGTGTGTAGATTTTCTTAAATTTTTGCTTAAGCTTGGTTTGAAAATTTATTTTGAAGGAATTCAAAGGGCATAATAGAGCATTATTATCGATAACTGATGCCCTGAGGAAAGAAAATGCAAACACCTAGTAAGGAACCTGAAAGCTCTAGCATGACTCATGAAGAAGAAGAAGAAATGCTATATGATATATCAAAATTACAAGAACAAGTGCAACAAGTGTCACTTGCACAAAAAGCAACAGAATCTAAGATGGATGGTTTACGGAAAGATGTAGAAGCTAAGATGGATGGTTTAAAGAAAGGAGTATAAGCTAAGATGGATGGCATGGAAGCTAAGGTGAATGGCATGGACGCTAAAATTGATGGCATGGATGATAAGATGGAAGAATTGAAGATAAATATGAATAATTTGCTACAAGAAATGGTCACTAAGGGTGAAAGGGTACTAAAGGAAACTCATGATGAGAACAAAATAAATGTTAATCATGATTCCATAGACTCTAATGTTGGATCGAAGACTCACCATGTTCCAAAAATCGTTATGGGGAAGCTCGATGGCAAGGATCCCACCACATGGATATTACAGATGGAGCAATTCTTCGATCTCAATAATGTGCAAAACACATAAAAGGTACGTATGGAAACTTTATATTTGGAACCAAATCAGTTTGTATGGTATCAATGGCTTTGCTCTCGTAAACAATTTATCACTTGGGCAATTTTTACGGAAGAATTGATAGAAAATTATGAGGATACAAAAAGCAACACATTTTTTAGCCAATTGATAAGTCTCAAACAAAAGGGTTCAATAATGGAGCACATTGAGGATTTCCAAAAATTGAACATAAAGGTAAAAGATATTCCAGAGGAGCATAGGATTGATGTGTTCATAAGGTCTTTAAAGGATAATATCCAACATGATGTTCACCTTTGGGAACCTGATTCATTGGAGAAGGCATTCAGGTTAGCAAGAAAAATGGAAAGCAAAATTATGGCAACTAGGAAGCATACCACTCACAACTATAAATACGGAAGTGTTGTTGCCCCTAGTCTTCCACAACCTATAAGGTTGACACCACAACAATTGGAAGAAAAAAGAGAAAAAGGGGTTTGTTACAGTTGTGATAGAAAATACAATAAAGGTCATAAGTGTGCTAAGAAGAAATTATTCTACATAGATTGTGAAGAGGAAGAAGAAAAGGAGCAAGAAAGGTCAAAAGAATAGGATATACTCTAGGAAAAAGCCTATATGAGGAACAAATAAATCCGACCATATCTTGTAATGCATTGGAAGGAATTACCACTCCTCAAACCATCAAGATAGAAGGACAAATCAAGAAGAAAAAGGTAATAGTGTTGATTGATTCAGGAAGCACCCACAATTTTTTTCATTGTAAGGTAGCAAAAGAATTGAATTGCTTCCTATATCCAGCACCAGAGTGTCAAGTGATGATTGCAAATGGAGGAACAATAAATTTCTCTGGAAAGTGCCATAATATCAAGCTATCCATGGGAGAATATGTATTGACTAGCCCAATGCTTTCCATTCCAATGGGAGGTGCTGATGTTGTACTAGGAGTCCAATGGCTACAATCCTTGGGTACAATAGCTTTTAATTTTCAAGAAATTTTCATCAAATTTTCTATGGAAGGAAAGGAAGTTGAATTAAGGGGTATTGCAGGGAAACCAAGAAAGATAATCAGCTCTAATGGTATGACAAAGCTTCTAAAAAAGGAGCAAAGAGGTGTAATTGCACAATTATGTTCGCTATATGTTTCCACATCGGAATCATCTATTTCTCCAGATCTCCAAAAAGTCCTGGACAATCATTCCAAGGTATTTGAGACTCCCAAAGGTCTCCCACCTATGCGTGATCATGATCATGCTATTCATCTGATTCCAGGAAGTGTTCCTCCAAACATCAGGCCGTACAGATATCCCTATGTCCAAAAGAGTGAAATTGAACGTATGGTTGCAGAAATGCTAGAGGCTGGTATAATTCAACCGAGTCAAAGTTCTTTCTCTGCTCCAGTAGTATTGGTGCACAAGAAGGATGGATCATGACGAATGTGTCCGGATTATAGGGAGCTCAACAAGCTCACTATTAAAGATAAGTTCCCCATTCCTGTCATTGATGAATTACTGGATGAATTGCATGGATCAATTTACTTCACCAAGTTGGATCTTCGTTCAAGATATCATCAAATCAGAATGAAGACGGAAGACATTCCGAAAACAACATTTAGAACTCATGAGGGTCATTATGAATTTTTGGTCATGCCTTTTGGCCTTACTAATGCACCTTCAACATTTCAAGGTTTGATGAATTCAATTTTCAAACCATTCCTTAGAAAATTTGTGTAGTATTTTTTGATGATATACTAATCTACAACAAGTCTTGGAAGGATCATGTTGAACATGTTGACAGGGTGCTACAACTATTGGAGGAGAAACAATTATATGCAAAAAGATCCAAATGTTTCTTTGGAGTCCAGGAGGTGGAATATCTGGGTCATATTGTATCTCATGAAGGAGTTAAGGTAGACCCTAGCAAAATTAAAGCCATTAAGGAATGGAAAATTCCCACATCCATAAAGCATCTGCGAGGATTTCTTGGGTTGACAGGGTATTATCGCAAGTTTGTTAAGAATTATGGGAGAATAGCAGCACCTCTAACAACATTATTGAAGAAAGATGCATTTTCATGGACTCCGGAAGCAACCAAGGACTTTGAACATCTTAAAGAGGCAATGTGCCAAGCACCGGTCTTAGCTACACCAGACTTCACAAAAACCTTTATTGTGGAATGTGATGCTTCAGGAAATGGAATTGGTGCTGTTCTAATGCAAGATGAAAGACCCTTTGCTTTTGAAAGTCGTCCAATCAAGGGAAAGTTTTTAAGCAAAGCTATTTATGAGAAGGAAATGTTGGCAATACTCCATGCACTTAAGAAATGGCGACCCTACCTAATGGGAAGACACTTCAAGGTAAAAACGGATCATGATAGCCTTAAATACTTTTTAGAACAAAGATTATCCTCTGAAGAGCAACAAAAGTGGGTCACAAAGATGTTGGGTTATGACTTTGAAATCATCTACAAAAAAGGGAAGCAAAATGTGGTGGCAGATGCACTCTCAAGAAAGGATGAGGATGTGGAAGCATTGTTGTGCGCCATTTCTATTATCCAACCAGATTGGATAAACGAAGCAAGGGAGGAATGGAAGAATGACGAAGAAGTGTGGGCACTTATTCGAAAGTTACAACAAGATTCCAGTACGTGTGATACATTTAGCTGGAAAAATGATTTGTTATGGTACAAAGATCTCTTATACCTCTGTAAGAATTCCCAGCTAAAACAAAAGATTCTTATGGAATTGCACACTTCTCCCTTAGGAGGGCACTCAGGATTTTTAAAAACTTACCACAGGGTTAAGAAGGAATTTTTTTGGGATGGCCTTAAATCAGATATTCAAAAGTTAGTGGTGGAATGTTTGGTTTGCCAACAAAATAAAGTTGAAACAATTAAGGCACCGGGTCTATTACAACCTTTATCCATTCCAAGCCAACGTTGGGAGGAGGTTTCAATGGATTTGATCACAGGTTTACCCAAGTCTGAGGGAAAGAGTGTCATCATGGTGGTAGTTGACAGACTTACCAATTATGCACACTTTTGTGCATTATCACATCCATTTAAAGCCAGTACAGTTTCTACTGCATTTATGGAAACAATTCAAAAGCTACATGGAAACCCAAAGATTATTGTAAGTGACAGAGATCCCATTTTCACTGGAAATTTTTGGATAGAATTATTTTCTTGTCTTCGTACTCAATTAGCTCATAGCTCATGTTATCATCCTCAATCTGATGGGAAAACTGAGATAGTAAACAAATGTTTGGAAGGATATCTTCATTGCTTTGTATCTGATAAACAGACACAATGGGTCAAATGGTTGCCTCTGGCTGAATGGTGGTATAACACTTCCTTCCATACAGTAACAAAAATGACCCCATTTATGGCACTTTATGGGTATCAACCACCATCCATCAAATCATATTTAAGAGAAAATTCTAAGGTTCAGGCAGTGGAACATCACATCGAACATCAACAACAAGTCCTCCAACTCTTAAAGGATAACCTCGTGTTGGCACATAATAGAATGTAACAACAGGCAGATCAACATCGCAGTGAAAGAAGTTTTGATGTAGGTGATTGGGTATTCCTACGGCTACAACCATATAAGCAAATGTCCCTCAAGTAAGCTAAGAAGGATAATAAATTATCACCAAAGTATTATGGTCCGTACAAGGTGTTGCAAAAGATTGGTACTATGGCATACAAATTGGAGCTTTCTGCAGCTTCTCGATTGCACCCAGTTTTCCATGTTTCATGTTTAAAGAAGGTTATAGGCGACAAGCTCCCAGTTCAAACAATATTGCCAGAACTTGAAGAGGAAGGAAAAATTATATTGGAACCGGAAGTAGTCACAGAAACAAGAACTCGACAGCTACGAAATCAATCAATTTCAGAGTATCTTATCAAGTGGAAGAACTTATCCGCTGAAGATTCCACATGGGAGGAAGAGAATTTTATGCAGAAGTATTGAGAACTACTCAAGCATTGAGGACAACACTTTTTTGAAGGAGAGGGGCATGTTGGGTCCCTATAATACTAGTGATTACCCCGTTACTATTGTAGTTATACCCCTTATTAATATTGTTGTGCCCCTATTGCCCCCATATTGTTATTACTGTGCTCCGTAGAATCCCTCTATTGTTATTTTTGTGGCTTTATATTATTATTGTTAGGTCGACTGGATTATATTGTGACTCCTTAGACTCCTATATAGAAAGGAGGTTTTTTCATTTGAATCATCAAAGAATTGTTCATTTATGTAATGTAAAGGAGGTTTCCCCCTCGAAGAGGCTAAATTCTAAGGAATTGATCTATCTTTTCTTGAGTTGGTTTCATAACAAAGACGGTGCAGTTCACCACTCCGATTCTTGCAGGCAAACTCACAAGGAAGTGTCGCGTGGAAGAAGTTCTGATGCTGGTAGTATCACTAGCGGCCCAGTGCGTGAAGGGTGTTCAATACAACTGGGAAAAATATCTGCGCAAGGAGTTCCTCGTAAACTACCGGAAAGCTCATGAAGAGAGAAAACCCTTCCACTATGCATGGCTATTATTGTCTATCGTTTTAGTAGCTTGGAGATTGCCGGAGGACAGTCAGTTTCCCCTGCAGAAGGAATATTTACGCCAAGTAGTGAGGTTTGCTTCAATGTGGGTCACAAAGGATCTGGAAAAGATCAAGGAGTTAAAAATCTTTTGGATTTTGATGGAGATGGACCTTTGCATGGTTCTTAGTCAGAGGCCAAGGATGTCCCCAACCTTGTTTGAGCAATTGATGACCTACATGGAGTTTAAGGCTGATTTCCACAGTGTGTCAATCAGAGCGTGGAAGGACCCAAAGCACCTATGGCACAAGCTTCCATATTTGGTCTCTGAGACGAATGTGCAGGAGATCATGGGGACTTGGCCAGCAGAGTGGCACAAACCCATGGAGCTTGGGGTGGGTATAAGTAAAGGTGCGGAGACCTTTGCTATGCAGAAGTGTAAGGAAGGAGCTTAGAAGGCCGCACGAGCTTTGGATGAGCATAAGAAAAAGGAAGCTGCTGCTAAGGTAGCTGCAGAGAAAGAGCAGACAAAGAAAGAGTGTGTCGCTAATGAAAAGGCTGAGAAAGAGCATCGGGATACAGAAGAAGTCAAAAACTCGACTTCGCAGCGCACCGATGAATAGGATTTTTCGAAGCAGGAAGGAGGTGGTGGAGAGGAGCAGAGCATTCCCTTCACCTTGAAGAGGTGCAGAAAGGAGCAGTTTGCTGGATAATGAAAGAAGCATTAGTCTGATAAGCAGACACGCATTGATCCCATGTTGCTTACGGAAGGCGATCTCGATGAGATTGGTGATAAGGTTCATGATACAACAATAGAGTTGTGGCAGTGGTTCAAGTATCAATATATGAAGACGCTGGGGAGCGTCCAAAAGGATCTGCTCAAGCTGCAGATCTAGACTAGCAGGATCCAGGCGAGCATCAGGAAAGTGAGCGGGGTGGAAGCGAGCCTAACACAAGGAAGTGGCACAATCACAGAGCTGGAACGAGCTATGGACCTCAGGGTCATACAATTTCCCAAAGGGTCCATTCACGCAGAGCCAAATGAGGATCGCGTTGAGATCAACACAATGAAGGACATGGGACTGAATTTAGTTGCGCTGCCACTCTAGACCCTCCATGCATTACACCAGGGGGTTTTAGACGAGAGAGGATTCGAGAGCAGTGCACCCTCATAGTCATAAGTGAGTTTAAGGTCAACATTGAACATATGTTTTCATAGAAAAATTAGGCATTGAAGGAAAAGGAGGATATGCAGACATGAAGCCAGAGCCTGGAGACAATAGTCGAGCAAGCCTACAAGCCAGTACTCAAATTGAACATATCGGAGGATGTCGAAGTCTTAGAAAAACTAACGAAATTGGCTGCTATAGAATGTGCATCAAAGGATGAAGTTGGCATGGTTACTTTTTACTTCCAAATGAAGATAACAGAGTTGCATTTGAAGTTGTAGCCAATGACTTCGCCAGAGGTTCAGGAGAAATGCAGAGCAACAATCAAGGAGAATATGAACACATTGGATATCACAGTCATAGACTATGCAATGATGTTCGACGCAACAATGGAATTATGGACAAATCTGCAAGAGGACCCGAACTTTCAGAATTTGAACACCGATGTCTGAGAGACACAATGAAAGTATGATGAGGTTTGAGTGACTACGCACACTTTGGTGCTAGCGTAACATCTCACGAAGTTGCAGGAGGGCAAGCAGCTGCAAGCCCAGGCGAAAGAATTACAACGAAAAGAGGCCCTTCTAAAGGCCAGATTACAACCGTGGCTAGAGGAAGCCTGCCAACTTACTCTGTCACTCCAGGAAAAGCTCAAGTTGCTACAGCAGACATAGAGGAGAATTCAGTGGAGGGTCTGACAACAGAAAATTTGGTGGTCTCCGTAGCAAGATCAAGGTGCCAGTTGAGTGACTCGAGGGTGAGTCACGATCTTTGTGTTGGGGGCCTATTGGGATAGGGTCACTAGGGTTAGTGTTGGGGTTAGTTAACCCAATTTTTGTATAAGTTTTGTAAAAGATGTAAAGTCTCCACGAAATGTGGATGTAGAGTGCACAATTCGATAGGAGTCAAAGGGGTCTTAGCCCCTTGTTTGGATAAGTAAATAGGTTGGTTTTTGAGGCTCACTTATTGAAGAAAGTTATATATAGTTGAGTCATAGCGAGTCTAAGAGGTAACGAATAGTAGTGAAGTCAAGATGGAAACCATTTGTTGGGTCTAAAATGAGGATGCAAATTAGAGTTTCATTTACTATCAATCCGGGTAAGTAAACTTCGAGGATCATCCAATATAAATGGACTTAGAGACAAACTAAACCAAGGTAGGTGAAGAAATATTAAAGCTCCCTTACAAGAGACTGTTCATTAATATTTCTAATCAACTATTTAAACTAATGAAATTAAAGCTCTTAAACATAATTCAGATTCATTGCATGAAATATTAAAGCTCTCTTACAAGAGACTATTCGTTTATATCTCAAGCATATAAATCAAAAACTTAAACTAATGAAATCAAACATTAAATAACAAATCAGATTCATTGAAGGAAACATTAATACTTTCTTACGAAAGGTCATTCATTAATATTTCAAACATATGAACCTAATAATTTAATCTAATGAAATTCACAAACATAAAATAAAATCTTACCAAAACAAAAGTGTACTTGCTAGGCAATGGGGATCCTTCCAAGGATTCACAAGCACACCAAAAGAGAAGTCAAATGTAGAGGATCAAAGAAGCTCCATTTTATTCATCATAATTTTCAAAGTACAATGGCTATAAGCTCATATGATCCTAACCAAAACTATTCTAAATTCTATCTAGATTAACATTACTAGGTTACAATGGAGGACTAGGTTATAAGATTCTAAAAATCAAGATTACAAATGAAGGAGATAACACCCCTATTTATACAAAAGCTATGATAACAAACTCATAAATGTAGATCCACTATTTCCTCCTTTGATCCACATATTTCTCAATCAATGGTGACACATAACTCTCTCCTCCATGATCTCCTCCATGAGGTCCATGATCTTCTCGATGAGGTCCATGATCTCCTCAAATTCGAATTTGAACATAGAGTGCCACATAAAGATACCTTGGAAGCTTCCTTTGTAACTACACATGTCAACAAAATCATTCGAATTGTTAGGTATAAGTATATGGATATTATTTTCTAAAGTTTAACCACAAATTCACTTAAAAATACGAAGAATTTATAATGTTTTGGAAAACACAATGGTAACCCATTTAATGATGAAAGTGAAGCTGATGTGGTGACATGGTGGTGGAATAGAGGAGAGAAAAAGTGTGAATGGAGTGAAAGTGGATGTATTTTAAGGATAATTCTTAGGCCCAACATACCCCAAAACTGAAGGTATTGCATGTCCTCATGCAATCTATTACATTACTTTTTGATACTTGAGCTTTGGCTTAAACTTTGCATAATATCATTTACTTAACTTTTGCAAAGTGTTTTTGTTGAATTGTAACTTGGTTGGTTCTTGTGTTTCAACCATATTTTGTTTGTTGCCTTCAATTTTAATGTATGAACTTTGCATAATGATAATTTGATTTTTATTGCAAAGTATTTTTGTTGGAATGCATCATGATTGGTTCTTGTGTAACAACCATGATTGTGTTGCATCCAATTAGCTTTTAAGTACTTTTTACAAAGCCATTTATATGCTCATGTAATGGTGAATATATTTTGAAGGTATGTGGGTTTTAGAATGTGATATATGAATATGGAAAAATATGAATGTGACAAAGTATGAATGTAAATGTATCCCCCCCCACAAACTGAAGGTTTTGGAAATTTTATGAAATGAGGAAAGGATTTTTTTCCAAAAATTATCATTCTAGCTATCAAGGAATTAAATGGTTAAAAGTTATAAAATATAATACCTCAACTTACCCTTTCAAAAATGGATGAGATTTTTGCATGTGTGGTTGCAAAATTCTGATCATAGTCTTCTTCACTTGGCTATGAAAATGGTGGATGAAGTCGAAAAAGTGAATCTTTTATTGTTGCTACATCTGCTGCTAGATCTTCTGTTGAATGTTTGGAATTTGCTGCTGAATGCGGCTGAAAATGTATAAGGCTTGGAAGGTATAAAAAATTTAGAATTTACACTTTCCCCCCAGCCTTATTTATTGACTTGTCCTCAAGTCATTTACATCAAAAACTGAAAAGCTTCGTCTGCTACAAAATGATGGATCTTCAAGTCTTCAACCCTTGTTGGCACAATTCTTGTCATGTGAATAAATGTTTCTGTGTCAAACATAACAAGAAATTGTTAACTTAGTGGCCATTAATGTATGCCACTAGTCAACACGAGAGCTCCCATCTTTGGTGTGGATGAGAGTCAAGATGCCCCTAACACATATTTCTAAGTATGAATGAATTTGTTGTTGTCGAATACTTAGAAGATCTGATGAACAAGGGACATTGATATATTCCCTTTGTTTATCGGCATGATAGCTTGCCCTTAAGGCATGCAAGCTTCAAGGTGTTTTTAGAAAAATATTTAGACTCAAGGACTATGGACTCAATGGTGTATGGAAGCAAGGTTTTATTTGCAAGGGTAGGAAAAAGGAAACTGACAATGAATATTTAAAGTGGAACAAAAAGCTTGTAAATGAGCTTCGTTGCTTTTATTGGTGGGTTAGGATTGAAGAAAATGTAATGAAGTGTATGTGGATAATGAGAAATGGATAATGACTCTTGCTGGGAAAAAGTGAATTATGGCATGCAAAATCTCAAAAATAGCAAATCTGCTCCTTAATTCTGGACTTTCTGCTAAAATAGCTGAGTTTGACCAGCGTTGACCAGCCACTTGTAGACGTCGAATTCAAGTGTGGATAGGTATTTCACCATCCTTTTACATTTAGGAACAACCCCCAAGTCTTTGAATTTGCTAATCTGTTATGCAACATATCAAACCATTAAACCCTTACAGGAAGTTACAAGAACTTGTAATTTTTTGGAAATGTCGTTCTTATGATCATGGTCTTGTTCTTTAGAATTTCTCATGAAAATAGTCTTTTGAAGACCAATTGTCATCACAATTTAATCTCCTTAATGATTAGTTGATCATCCCAAACCTGCTAAAAAAAAACTTGGCATAAAGAACATAAGTTTGTTCAAGAAGAGATGGCCATTCCCTTCCTGATTCTTATGCAAAAATTGTATGCCAAAATGAAACAGATTAAGGAATATCAAAAGCATAATTTTAGTCCAGTTCATGATGTTAATAACAATCTATTTTTAATAAAAATAACCATGAAAAGTAATCAAATCCTTGTTTGTGTCCAATGACTCATGGAATGTGCATGTAAAAGCTTGGAATTATATATTTGTTGTGTCCTACATATTAGTACGTTACATAAAAGCATACAACAAGAATAAAAGCATAGATTTTAATGCCAACTCTAAGCATAGTCCTCCAAATGTTCGATAAATCAATATTCCAAATTCGCTTCCAAAGTCTGCCAAAGTGCTGTGCCGAGAGCTCTTGATGTCGAAACAAGACCTACTAAGGCACATATCCCTCAAGACATATAACTTCCCACTTTGTTGCCAGAATACCGCCCTGTGCAAACGTTGAGTTGATTGGTGCCATTGTCAATCCTCACTAAATTTACTTTTGGCTGATTGGATTTAATTATTATTAGTGTCAGATTGGAACAATACTATATTTCTGTGCACATGGGGGATAGCCATCGAAACAGGTGGAAAAAAATAATAGCACAGGAGAAACGTGATAATACCAATATCTGTTGAGCACAGTCAAACTGAAATGCTGACGGAGCTCCTCAAATGGTGACTGTCTTGCAAAACATGGTATCAGAGATATTGAAGACTATATAGAAACTAGGTTCACACCATAAAACCCCAGTCATTAGTTCTTTATCCTTGCTTACTATTCTCAAGTTGATTTCACATTATGTCGACTACAATTTCAAAATTTCTAGAAGTATATGGAAAACAGAGGAATGAGCTGAAAAACAAAATTAGATGCTCACATGGCATTGAAGTATTGAGTTGTCGCGTTCTAATTATGTTTTGATTGTCACCGCTATAAATAAACCACATTACATCAAGTTTCATAGCATCACATGAACTCCTCCTCACTGAGAGAGAGAAATATTTGAATGTGCTCTACATCTGTATGAAAGATAGAAATCCAATTCAATATTTGCAATGGAGGGAGTGAAATCACTGGAGAATGTGATCGCCATGAAGGGCGGAGATGGAGATACAAGTTATGCTCACGTTTCTTTATTTAGCCGTGTACCTATTTCAACTAGTTATCTCATTTCAATTTTTTGTTCAATTAACTATCTCTCCTTGAATCATAATCATGATCGGTTCTCGAAACTTATATAAGATGGATCCCCACTTCAATCCCTTCTCAGAGTATTGTAGTTGGTTTCATCCATTCTATTAATATTTGGAGATACCGTTGCAGTTGAAAGTGATACAAGTGATAAAGCCTATTTTGGAGCATGAAATCTGTCAACGTATGAGCTTTGAAAACCTGAAAGGAGGAGATGGGGTCTTTCGCGTTGCAGACCTTGGGTGTGCCATGGGAATTAACATTCTTAATGTTGCTGACACCATCGTCCAAGCCATACAAGAAACATGTATTTCTCATTGGTTTTATGGAGAAACTAGGTTTTTTATTCTGGGAAAAATATTAAAAACGCAGATCACTTACCTTAAGATTTAAAATTTTTACCTTATGATTTGCAAGCATGTGAGTAACCTGTTTTATTCTTGGAGTGAACGCAAGGTTCTTTTGAAACCAATCTTCAATATTGTTCTTGCTCTCCAAGAAGTACCTATTCAACATTTTCAATTTTCTCATCCGTAGATGGATTAGTAAGAAATGGGGGATTTAAAAAATGAATTTGAAACTAAGTAAGTGTGAAAAAATCAAAAAGCTCAAAATTGAACTCCTTTATGAAGATCTTGTTGTCACTAGGTTTCACAAGTTAGTCCATTAAAAGAAATTGCAATAAAAATAACTTCCTAAGTCTATCTCTAAATCATCCTCCTCGGCAATGACACCAAAATGTTGGGTCTAATTTGCATCCGCATTTTAGACCCAACACCATTTTTGGTGAGTGCTAAGGCAGGGAGTCTCTGCCTCATGTACTTAGGCGAAAAGGGAAGGCTCTTGCAGCTGAGTGCACAGTAGGCCTTGGTAAGTCTGCAACTAAGTGCGCGGACCCCTGCAGCTAAGTGCGCAGGGTGAAATATTCTGTAATCTGAATGTTGAGAATGACTAAAGACTAATTTTGAAGAATTATCTTGCAATCTGAGCATTACTGTTGATTCTATTTATGTTATGATTTGTCACTTCATAATATGTTTTCTATGGAATAATGAATAAATGTTGAGCGAAACTACTAAATCTATCTTATTTATGCATGAATGAAGTAATTATATGTGTTCACGAAGTTAAGGGTTAATTTGTTTATGTTTTCTGATGAAATGGATAGATATGCATGAAGGTAGATCTAGGGCTATTGATTAATGCGTGAAAGTGGATAATTTGTCTGTTTAGGTCCGCAAAGACTGTGTAGGTTTTAACCCTGTATAGAAATTACTTGCATACGAATTCTTAAACAAAGAAAATAAACAATGCGAGAGCATAACCCATAAAACACATATGCACAAAGATTTTTCCTTGGATCCCAAAACCGGGACTACCAGATTGATTTTTCATTATGTTCCTTTCAATGTTACAATACATATTTATACATGCCAAAGCATCCAATACCATGGACCGAAAACCATCGCGTCCAATACCATGGACCGAAAACCACCGCGTCCAAAAAAAAAAAAACATGTGTGAAAATCATGCACAAAACCATAGGTGGGTCCGCCCAACCTAACATATGGTCCAAAACCAAAATTTTCTGGGGCGCTGCCCCGGACCCCATAAATTGGGGTTACGGGTGCCCTTCAAACCCCCTATTAACTACGTGGAAAGAATATAACACAACCCAACAATCTCCCACTTGTTGTTTTCTTTCCACAGGGGGCCACAGGAGAGCTTAGTCATTTTTTCAGCCCTGAGATTCCCATTTCTTCTCCACACCAAGAGAACTTCTCAGAGCTCACAGATTTTGTCAATGCATCTGCAGTATTGTTCAAAGTGTCCACCTTTACCAGCAACACCTTTCTGTCTTCTATCATATCCCTCACAAAGTGATACTGAACATCAATGTGCTTTGTCTTTGAATGATAAGCAGGGTTCTTTGCCAAGAAAATTGCACTTTGGCTGTCACAGTCTATTCTTATAGCTCCCTGTACTAACCCCATACTTGAACACAATCTCTGCAACCAAACTGCTTCCTTGCTTGCATGAGTGGCTGCCATGTATTCTGCCTCTGTAGTTGATAGTGCCACTACAGATTGTTTCTTACTCATCCAACTGACTGCACCTCCAAATAGGTTAAACACATACCCACTTGTAGATCTTCTCTGATCCAGATCTCCAGCCCAGTCTGCATCAACAAAGCCATGAATATCCAACACTCTGTCCAATCCTGGTCTTCCTTGGTAGCACAAACCATAATCACTAGTGCCACGCAAATACTTGAAAACCTGCTTCACTGTTGTCCAATGCTCCTTCCCTGGTTTTGACATAAACCTGCTCAATACTCCCACTGCATGTGCAATTTCTGGTCTAGTATAGACCATTGCATACATCAGGCTACCGACTGCACTTGCATATGGAACACGGGACATGTCCTCTTCCTCTTCTTGTGTCTTGGGACACTGTTCAACAGATAACCTCACACCTACAGGAATAGGAACCTTCACCGGTTTACTATCCTGCATATTAAACCTCTGGAGTATTGTCTTGACATACTTCCTCTGGTTTAACCAGAGCTTCCTCTTTGACCGATCTCTTTTAATTTCCATGCCCAAAATATAGTTTGCAGCACCAAGATCTTTCATGTCGAATTTGGAGGACAATTGGGTCTTCAAATCCTGGATAATTTCTTTGTCATTTCCAACCAGCAACATATCATCCACATACAAGACCAGATAAATAATACGGTCACCGATTAATTTAAAATACACACAATGATCTGCTTTGCTTCTGGTGAAGCCAAGTCCCCGTATAAATGTATCAAATTTTTGATACCACATCCTTGGTGACTGTTTTAACCCATACAGAGACTTCTTTAACTTGCATACCAGTTCTTTCTTACCCTTCACCACAAAGCCTTCAGGTTGCTTCGTGTAGATTTCCTCTTCCAAATCCCCGTGAAGAAATGCTGTCTTCACATCCATCTGTTCTACCTCAAAATCAAAAGCAGCAGCAACAGATAAAAGTAATCTAATAGAAGTTACCTTCACAACAAGAGAAAAAATATCACCAAAATCAATTCCCGGCACCTGGGAATAACCTTTTGCTACCAACCGAGCTTTGTATTTCTCCACCTTTCCTTCTGCATTTGTCTTCTTCTTGAACACCCATTTGCTGCCAATGGGTTTCCTTCCAGCCGGCAACTCCACCAGATCCCAAGCCTCATTTTTGTGCAAAGATGCCATTTCATCGACCATGGCCTCTTTCCAGAGTTTTCCATCCTCTGAATCCACTGCTTCCTTCACAGTTCTGGGATCATTATCAGTAACAGACAAAGCAAAATTTGAACTGAAAGCAGATGGACTATACCTTTCTGGCTGTCTTCTTTCTCGAACTGATCTTCTCACAGCCGGAGTTTGTGGCTCTTCATCTTCTGATTCCTCCTTTGCTGCAGAGTCTGATTCTTCCTCCTTTGGCTCAAACTCTATCTTCTCAGGTTCCTTTGGTTGGACTTCATGTTGAATAACATCTTTTACCTCTCTGAACAACACATCTCGGCTGTACACAACCTTCCGTGTGACTGGGTTCCAAAGCTTATAACCATTTAAACCATCCTTATACCCAATAAAGATGCACTTTTCAGATTTACTATCCAACTTGGTTCGTTTCTCCTTTGGAACATGTACATATGCATCACATCCAAATACCCTTAGATGTGAAAGAGAGGGTTTCTTACCAGTCCATACTTCTTGTGGAGTCTTATCCTCCAACGCTGATGAAGGTGATCTGTTGATCAGGTAACATGCAGTATCCACCGCCTCTACCCAGAATTCTTGTCCTAACCCGGCACCACTGAGCATGCTTCTTGCCCTTTCCATCAACGTCTTGTTCATTCTTTCTGCGACTGCATTTTGCTGAGGTGTATACGGAGTAGTCTTCTGCCGTGCTATACCACACTTCTTACAAAATTCTTCAAATTCCTTGCTGCAAAATTCTCCACCATTATCTGTCCTCAGCACCTTTATCTTCTTCTCTGTCTGATTTTCCACCAGAGCCTTAAATTCTTTAAACCTGTCAAAGGCTTCAGATTTCTTCTTAAGAAAATATATCCATGTATTCCTTGAGAAGTCATCTATGAATGATACATAGTACACAGACTTACCCAGTGATGGAACCTTCACAGGTCCAAACACATCACTGTGCACAAGCTCTAATATCTGTTTCGTCCTCTTACCACCAAAGGGGAAACTCACCCGATTCTGCTTCCCATATACACAATTTTCACAGAAATCAAAATCCAGAGAGCTATTATTCATACCTTCTACCATACCTTTACCATGAAGTATTCGAAGGCCCTTCTCTCCAATATGTCCAAGCCTTTGATGCCACAACATGGTCTTCTCTTCAGAGACCACTAGATTCTCTACTCCATTTTCAGGAACCATAGAACTATTGCACCCATCAACAACAGTGCTACCTTGCAGCTTGTACAGAGTTCCAATCCGAACTCCCCGCATTAATATCAGTGCTCCTCGAACCATCTTGTAGGTATCTTTCTCGAACACTGTCTTTACACCTGCATCATCCAACTTGCTTACAGAAATCAGATTTCTGGCCAATGCAGGAATATGTAGAACACCCGGAAGTGTTCTAACCCTTCCACCTTGCAACTTCAACTTTACTTTTCCCCGACCAATGATTTTAGCCTTCCTATCATCTCCTAAGAAGACATCACCACCATCGTATTTCTCATACTCGCAGAACCACTCTCTATGGGGAGTGAAGTGAAAGGATGCACCTGAGTCAATCAACCATGCCTCATGATCTACATGTGTACTTGAAGAAGCCAAGTACACATCCCCACCTTCATCCGAGGTGGTTTTAACCTCTGCAGAAGGAGCATCATCAGATCCCTTTCCTTTATCAGGAGCTTTAGATTTACAATCCCTTTTGAAGTGCCCTTCCTTTCTGCATTTCCAGCACACCACCTTTGTAGGTTTTCCTGGAGATTTAGATCTCCCTCTAGATTTAGATCTCCCACTCGATGACTTATTTTTTTTCTGTTCTGGGACCGTCCTCGTACAGACAAGGCATCACCATTCTCTTTGTCCATATTTTTTCGTCTCATCTCCTCTGTCAGCAAGGCTGAGACTATTTCATCAAACTGCAAAGCAGTTGCATTGCTACCTATTGCAATAACCAGACTATCCCACGAATCTGGTAGAGAACACAACAGACTGATGCACTTATCTTCATCTGAAATTTTAATATCAACAAATAATAACTGACTTACCACAGTATTAAACGCATTCAGATGCTCTGTCATCGAGTCTCCATCTTTCATCCTCAGGTTATACAGCTTTTTCCGCAGGAACAGTTTATTCACCAGAGACTTAGATTGGTACAAAGTCCCTAACTTGACCCACAAAGCCTTTTCCGTAGCTTCCCCTGATACATTCAACAATACTGAATCCGAGACACACAATCGTATTGTGCTCTTTGCCTTCCGATCCAACTTCTTCCATTCTTCATCGGTCACACCCGATGGTTTAGTACCTGGATCTACCGCGATCCACTGATCTTTATCCACCAACAGATCCTCCATCTTGAGTTTCCACTACTCAAAATTCTGACCATTGAACTTCTCAATCTCTATCTTTCCACTGCTCGCCATCTTCTTTCACCACCAGAATCGATCTCGCAGATCTCCCACTGAACAGGGTCTAACATAGGCTCGAGCGAAACCCCTCAGCAACAAAGGCATCCCCTTGAAGCCAAAATAGCTCTGATACCAAATGTAGGTTTTAACCCTGTACAGAAATTACCTGCATACAAATTCTTAAACAAAGAAAATAAACAATGCGAGAGCATAACCCATAAAACACATATGCACAGAGATTTTTCCCTGGATCCCAAAACCGGGACTACCAGATTGATTTTTCATTATGTTCCTTTCAATGTTACAATACATATTTATACATGCCAAAGCATCCAATACCATGGACCGAAAACCATCGCGTCCAATACCATGGACCAAAAACCATCGCGTCCAAAAAAAAAAAAAAACATGTGCGAAAATCATGCACAAAACCATAGGTGGGTCCGCCCAACCTAACATATGGTCCAAAACCAAAATTTTCCGAGGCGCTACCCCGGACCCCATAAAGTGGGGTTACGGGTGCCCTTCAAACCCCCTATTAAATACGTGGAAAGAATATAACACAACCCAACAGACTGATCGTAGACCTTCATGAAGGTCTAGAAGCCATTTTGTCCGAGTTACAGTAGTGAGCCCTAGAAGGTTACCGATCTACTGGTCTAAATGGAAAATGGCATCAACCCATGGTATTCATCCACCCATGTTATTCATCCACCCATGGAACTTACCCATGGTATTGTTAGTGGCATCCACTCATGGTATTTATCCATCCATGGTATTGTAAGTGACATCCACCCATGGTATTCATTCACCCATGGAATTGACCCATGGTATTGTGACATCCACCCATGGTATTCATTCACCCATGGAATTAAACCATGGTATTGTGACATCCACCCATGGAATTGACCCGTGGTATTGTGACATCCATCCATGGAATTGACCCGTGGTATTGTAACTAAAAAATACTATAAGTAACAAGTCGCATTTTGTAAAAGGACAGATGGTTTGCCACAATGTAGCATTTATAGTTATTATCAATTTTAATAAAATGTTTCTTTGTGGTTTTATTTACTGTGTGTTCTATCATTTTCTTTCTGGCATTGCAATTCTTTGCAGTTCTGATGGAGGGAAGGCTGACTTGGTTGAGTTCAGTGACCTAAAGGAGCAAAGTTCATTGATAGAGGTAGATTGAGAAGCTGCAAGATGGAAATGAAAGAGAAAACATCATATGTGTTTAGGACACGTGGACTGAAAGGGTTGTGGAGTGCTACATCAACAAGTAAGTCAAGTGTTACCTTATTCAGGGTATATTGGTAGTCAAAGTGACTGACACCAAACCCTAGTTGTATTCCTTGTATAAGTATGATTGTAAAGGTCCATGATATCTCTTACAAGATCCCTAGAATATTGTATTATAGATTGTTAATATAATGAAGAAGGGTTCAAAAAGTTAAAAATTGTCATGTGCACTAGTTGATTCACTGATGTGTGTAAATTCCGCTACACAAAGTAGGATGGTTGAGGCATTTGAGTGTGTTTATGTCAAATATTATAAGCCCAAACCCAGATTCTCAAGTGCCATGGAAATTCAAAAAGGGTGTAGTGACATGTGGAAGTGACATGTAGGAGACACCTGTACTTTTTTTTACAAGTCAGTACTACCATGTCAGTGATGCCACATAGGCTTCCATGTGTTATGCCACCTCATCAAACCAACGGAAAAATGGAAAACCTCAAATGGCATAACTTTCATCCAAGAGTTGAAATGAGGAAAACTTTATATCATCCTAAAGGTATTAAAGAGGGGAAGATGACGAGGTTATAAAAAAAGGAAAAACTACGAAATCAAAAAAATCACTCAAAATAGGAAACCAAAATCAACTCATGGTGATATTTTCAAAATTTATATATGCTCCATTTATTTTCAAGGAAAAATAAAGGCATTTGTTGAGGCCTTAATATAACCAAATCCAAAGGTTCCTTTACTCTATAAGGCACTCCCTTAGGAAAATTATTTATGTGTTTCTTTTCCTAAATGCAACTCTCACATGAATTAGTTGGCTCTTGAATGGGAGGAAACCCTAAACTGTCTTTGCAATAGTCCATGGCAACCAAAATGTAGATGAACAAACCTGAAATTCCATAATAAAAAATCATCCAAGAAAAGTTGTTTTTAGAGAAAATGAGTCATCATGTCTATCATACTTCGTAGAAAGAGGATACATCTTATTCTTTGTCATCTTTACTCTTGCCATAAACATATTACTAGGAGGCTTATCATAGATGAAACAATCATATCTTTTAAAGTCTACATTATACCCTTTTTGAGTAAGTTGGTCAAACTAAGAAGATTACGTTTCAATCATGGATCTTAGTGCACATTTGGTATGTTCCTTTTCTGACCTTGTTTGGTGAGGATGTTCACCATTCCTTTTCCCATAAATTTTATAATATTATCTCACCCTAACTTGACTTTTCTCCTTACTGAATCGTCCGTATTTGCAATTATGCTTCTATTTCCTGTCATGTTATTGCTACATTTTCTATCTGTAAGCCAAATATATTTAGATAAATCTTAAGCAACATTACCTGTAAGGAATAAATATTCTTCAAACTTCTCAGAATAATAGTTTGTATTTTATCTGCTAAGGTCAGCTTTATTCTTTCTACGTTCATTTGCATAATGACCTAACTTATTACAATTAAAATACTTAAATTTTGATTTGTCATACCTCTGATTTGATTGCAAACTTTTATTGCTTCTCCCCCTTGAACTATGATAATTTTTATTTGATCTCCTTTCATGTTCTAAACATCTCTTTGATTGTGGATTCTATTTTTCCTCTTTGATATTAGTCCTCCTCTACCTCTTAAGATATAAACATGCTATTTGAATGGATTTTCTAAATATTCATCATTTCAGATTATTTGAGATTCATGGGATAGGAAGGATCCCAATAGCTCATCTAATTATATCCTTGACAAGTATTTATACTCTTCAGTGGCCATGACTTCTACATCAAACTCCTCACGCAAGGTTATTAGAACCTTCTCTACTAATTTCATATCTGAAATCTCTTCACAATTCACCCTTAGCTGATTGATAAAGATTATGAATTGGGTCATGTACTAGTCCAGGGATTCAAACTGCTTCATCTACAAATTTTCAAAATTCATCCACATCATCTACAACTTGACTATCGTAACCTTCATAATGCCATGACAATTAGTCTCTAAGATGTTCCATGCTATTTTGGTGAACTTTGTTGTTGCTATCTTAAGTAATATAGTCCCGCCTATGTCATTTTGGATGGAAAAACGTTGTTTTTCATACTTCTTTCCATTGAGTCTAGGTTGATCCTTATGTGAATTTGTCCAATATTGTTCAATTGTCTCATCATATGATTCTGTATACCCATGGACTACAAGATCCCGCATATTCTTATAACATAACAAATTATGCATCTTAATGGCCCAAAATTCATAGCCTTTTCCTATTAGAATTGTAATCGTCATCCGGAAAAGACTCCTGCTTAAAGCCATCTCTTTTCTTCAAGAAACCTTTTGTTAATAGAAATAAACCCATTTTTTAATCTCATCATAATCTCTTCAACTTCTTTCTTTATCTTTTTACTTTTCACCCTCTTTTAATCTCCCTTTTTAAATTTTCATACACCATTTATGAAAACTAATTAAAAAAAAAAAAATCATTTTCAATAATATATCCAAAAAATTATTCTCCTAAATATTATCGTGTAAATTTATTTAATCTAACAAAACCCTCCAGAACTTCATGGAATCTGTGATATTTACCAATGTTTTATTTATAGAATACCTTGAACCCAGTTTTGTCTATGAATTGAGTACATTTTACTCCACTTTGTTGATGGAAGATAGGAATTGTGGTAGATATGAACATTTCTAATGGCTTTAATGATGGTAGCCGACAAGTCTAGCTCATGGGGATTGTTGTACCTCTGAGATAGTAGTAGGTCAGGCTACCAAGCCAGAGCATCTAAAATAATTTGTTTTTGGGGTTTTTGGTTTTAGTTTTGGAAGACCAATGAATGAAGACGAATGTAGAATTGAAGAAATTAATCCTTTGGGGTATATTAATACTTCAACAAAGGGCTGCTATAAAGCATTACACAATGTTATAGATCAAAGTAGTGGTGAGTAGAGGACAACAAAAAATATGATTATCACAGTTTCCAGACTGTAAAATAGAACAATCTTAAGTGGGAAAACCTTTTGAACTATGCTCAAAAGATTCAAGGCAGTATACTTAAGCTTACACAAGATGCTGATGATTTATTGATTAGAGGGGATTAGCTACACAAGCAGTTGCATTAATCTAATCTATTTAATAGATGATCACTTCAAGAGCTTATAGGAATCAATTGAAACTCTAATTTTTCCTTCCTAGATATCTTTGTAAGTCATAAACATATGAAGAAATAACATAATGATTGAAAACTGGAAAAACTTACACGATAACACAAACTGTGCAAGACCATATTCAAAATTGTTTGCTTTGTATTAAGGTTCCAGAAAGACCTATTACATCAGGTGTCAACAAAAGCTTCCTTCAAAGGTGGCTTCCAAGTTCAAAGTAGCATTAACAGTGAAGACTTTAGAAGCAATGAACTATGAATCTTGAACTCTGAACAATTTAAACTCTAGAAAAGAGTTATTTAAACAATAATGAAATTCAGGAAAAGATCCTAAAACAGATTAAGATTTTTAGGAAAAGAAATATCTTCATGACAAGAAGATAGGGCCAGCTGTTTGAATTGCTTCTTGCTGTCCCCTTTATTCAGGCTGTGCTAGCTTCATTTGTTTGATATTTTGCCATTTATGCTGCTTTGTTGTTTGTATCCGCTACGCTGGCTGTTTTCTTCATTTTGATCTTTCATTTGACTTCTTTAATCTCGGTAACTCTCTTTTGACCCTGTTGAGTAGATTTTGACTGCGCATTCCAGTTTTTATTATGTTGTTCAACATTAAACTGCTCATGTTTGTCTTTAAACTGTTATGCAGGATTGTGTTTATAAAACCTGGAACAACAATCTTTACCTGCAAAACATAGCAACCTATTAAGAAAAACATAGGTGACTGAAGGTCTTCAATGGCTCTGTTGAGCTTGAAAGGCTATAGGAAGGAGTCTGGGGCATATCAGAGGGTAAACAATGGCTTTAATAGCCGCAGAGGCATAATGGAGGATGTGCTGTGTAAAGCAGGAAAAACAAAGAAAAAATGGCTTTTATGTGTTTAATAGGAAAAACAGTCTACTTTTGCCTTATCGGGCAAAGGTGAACAATGGTGGAAAGAGTACGGAGGGATTAATAATGGCAGGAATATCTTAATTGTGGTTAAAAACGTGATTAGCAGTTAAAATGGAGTCTTGGGTCATTTCTTTGTTTAAATCGAAAAAAACGATTTAACATAGAAAATCTTTGCAAAACACATAATGGCAGATTTGAAATTTTATTAACCTAGGCCGATAATGATATCAGATCTGGGCTAATATCACATATCGCTATCGCAGTATGGCGGGGGAAAGCACTTCGCAAAAGAATATGATAATGAGCAGATGCGACGTGAAATGATATATGACATATAACTATGTTGGGTCCAGGCTTCCATCGGATATCAGAAATCGCAGTGGTGGGAGATATATATATCGAACGGAATGTGCGATGAGGCCAGATGCGATGTGGTGATAGACTGTAATATATAAGGACATCGGGTCCAGATTCTCGTCGCGTATCGTGTATCGCAATGGCGAAGGGTTATGTGTTATAAGTGGGACTTTGCGATGGGAGCGGACGTGATATGGGAATAGATTGTGATATATATAGCATCGGGTCTGGGCTTCCCATCGCATATCGCAATCGGGGGGGAATGTATTCATGTGGAAAAGCTTTGAATCTGCCGATATTGCGATGTGATATGTTAATACATAGTTTTATTAATAAAACTAAGGCTTTTTGGGGTATTTTATTAAGGAGCTAATATATAAGGGAGAGAGAAATCTTAAGGATTTAATAATATATGTTAGTGTTAATATGAAATATAGCGGAAAAGAGGAATAACACTAAGTATAATGCTTTTTATGAGTTGTTGCTTTTCATATATGCATTAATACTTAGGGAAAACATCATTTGTGGTTTTTTTTTTGGATAAAAAGGGATTTTACATGGTAAAAGGGATTTTATGGAAATGAATGAATATGAATGTATGAAGGTGAAATTAGTAAATATATGAATGAATGGAGATGAATGGGGAGTTAATTACTTGATCAAGTAGACCTTCATTTTCCTTGTATAATTGCCTCATGAGCATAGAAACATGATAAATATTCATTTTGTCCAATCAACCATTAAACTTCTGCAACCTTTCTCTACTTACCCTTTGCTTATCCTATCATTTTTCTTCACTTAATGGGTGCATTTAAGCTAGCAAACCCTTTTCCTTTCTTCTTATTTAACAAAAACAAACTATCTAAATCTACCCTTATATCCTCCAAGGGCTCAGATTAAACTGATGAGCACCTTATTATTCTCTACCTAACTACTGATCTGCCAAGATTAAATAGTTTGGCCAGATCTTTATTCTCTAACTATAACATCAAATTTAAAGCATGAAGCAGTCAAGATTAAACAGTTTGACTGTCATGGGTTGTGGCATTTAAAACAAGTTGCACACAACCATTATTTTGCAGAAACAGAGTAGTGGCATTTAGACTTGCTCACTTTCAGAGTTTATTTGTTTTCTTTCTACCTAACATTTTCATTTTGCCTTGATTTTTTTAGAGCAACTAACCTAACATTTTCTTTGATATGGACATCATCATCAAGATATTTTTTAAACTAAAATTTTATTCACTATTGTTATGTCTATATCCTAACTTAACAATTTTTGAAATATTCTATCTTAATCAAAACCAAAAAATGCTACAACATTGGCTCCATCTGGGGATTGTTTTCTCCTGTAGAATGCAGAGAACCTGTAGATCCATGTGCCTTCTCCTCGGGCTATGGAGTCCTTGCTATAAGAAAATCACACTGACATCTTGGAAATGAAAAGAAAACCGGAGTATTTACAATGAAAAATATTTCAACTTCTCAGTACCGAATGTAATGTTTGAGAAACCTTCCATTTATAGGATAAGTGGAATATAGCCCCTCAAGATTCTGCACACAAAAGTGTTATTACCCTTTACTTCAGCAATTGCTAAAGGTCCAAACCATAAATTTTCAAATTTGCCATGCTTTCATTTCTCTTCTCTCCTGGCATCCCATCTTAGAACTAAATCACCTTCCTTAAAGTCCCTTTCCCTGGATTTTCTATCAAACAGGACCTTCATCTTATTCTGATATTTCTGCAATTTGTATTGAAATTCATCTCTGTTCTCATTAAGTTCAATAACCTGATTTATTCTTCTAGAAGAATCATCAGGTTCATCTATTGCATCTTGCAGAAATTTTAAAATAGGGAAAGCCAAATTGGTAGGGAAGATTGCATCTTTCCCGCAGACTAATTGAAATGGAGATTTACCAGTTGATCTCTTTGGAGTAATTCTGTTTGCCCATACTGCATAACTCAAATGTGAATCCCAACTCTTCTTATGATCAGCTAGAGTCTTTTTTATTACCATTACCAAGCTTTTGTTTGATGATTCTGCAAGGCCATTACCTTGAGGGTAGTATAGAGTTGAATGATGTAACCGAATTTGATATTTCTAGCTAAAGTCAATCATTTTAACACTAGAAAAAGTTGTTGCATTATCAGTGAATATTTGAGTTGGGCAACCAAATCTAGACATGATATTTTCCTCAATAAACTTAATTACTACCGCAGCAGTAGCATTTCTGACTGAATTGCTTCCACCCATTTAGTAAAGTAATCTGTTGCAGTGAGGATCCATCTATTGTAATTACTTGAAGTGGGGTGAATCTCTCCAATAAAATCTAATCCCCATTGAGAAAAAGGTGTTGAAACTATTGATGTAACAAGTGGAAGAGTTGATAATTTTTGTTTTCTAGCAAACATTTGAAAAGGAACACAACCTATAACCTTTGCTCCTACTTTTAAGAACAATGTGGGCCAATAAAATCCTCCCCTCAGAATCTTGTATGCTGTTGCTCTCCAAGCATAATTTCCCCCACAAATCCTGTATGAAACTGATCAATGATTCCTTCAGTTTCTGATTCTGTTAAACATAATAACAAAATGTTAAGTGGATCTTTCTAGTATAAATTTGCATTAATAATGCAGTACTTGACTGATTTTAACTTGAGAGTTTTACACTGGGTTTTGGAGAACGATGCTGGAAACTCAAAATTGATCAAGAAATTTACAATATCTTGATACCAGTTTGACAACAAATATTTTTCATCAATGTGTATAGGACTGATCTGCTCTGAAGGTAGAGGTTCTTGTGGATTCTCTCTTCTAGGATGAAGGGAAGGTTCTTGTGGATTCTCCCCTTCTGTAAGGACAGAAGGTTCTTGTGTATTCTTCCCTTGTATTTATAAAACATAATTGATTCCAAGTACTTTGCAGTTGGATTCAGCTAGAATCTTAGCTAATCATTGACCTTTTACTAGCTTGGTAGTCTTGATAGTTAGATCAAATTCCAGAATTTGAGTGATCCATCTACCTCTTTTCCCATCGATGTCTAGTTGGGTTAAGACAATTTTGACAGCACTATTTGGGACATAAGCAGTAATAGGTGAGTGTAAGACATACATCCTGAATGATTTTAGGGCTTGAATAAGGGCATAGGCTTGCTTCTCAATGATGTCATACTTCAGCTCAACATCTCTCATAACCTTGCTGAAAAGGGCTATGGGTTGGTCATGGGAATCTTCATTTTTCTGTAATAAAACAACAACAAGGGTTGTTTCAAAGGCAAAAGAGAAAATACTAAATGGCTTAGTATAATCAGCGTTGGCTAAGGTGGGAGCTTCGGAGATAGACCTTTTTATTTGTTCAAATGCATGCCTAGAAGAAGGAGTCCATTTGACTTCATGATCCTTTTGGAGCATGTCTGTAATATCATTCACTATCTCTGCATAATTTGGAATAAATCTACTTAGAAAATTAATCTTGCCCAGAAAAGCTTGAATCTCCTTTTTGTTTCTAGGCAAGGTCAATGTTTCTATGGTAGATACTTGTTTGGGATCAATTACTACTCCCTCCTTTGAAATGATATGGTCCAACAGTTTTCCTTCTTTAACAACAAACAATGACTTCTTTGGGTTCAATGATATTCCAAATTTTCTACACCTGTCAAAAACTTTCATCCAATTCTTTAAATGTTTCTGATCAGATTTAGAAAAACAGTTATGTCATCAAGATAAATAACCACAAATTTATTTACCTAACCCATAAAAGTGATGTCCATAGCTCTCTGAAACATTGCTCCAGCATTTGTTAAGCCAAATGGCATCCTTGCGTACATGAATGTAGCCTAGGGTGTAGTAAAAGTTGTTTTCTCTCTGTCTGCTGTGTCAATGTTCACCTGATTATAACCTGAAAAACCATCAAGCATAGAAAGTCTTTGTGCTCCTGAAACCATTTGCAATAACTGGTCCATTTTGGGCAAAGGATAATTATCTTTTAATGATGCCTTGTTTAGATTTCTAAAATCCACGAAGAGTATTATTTCTCCATTTTTCTTTCTAACAGGAACTAGATTTGCAACCCAATTAGAATATCTAAGGGGGAGGATGATTTTGGCATCTAACACTTTCTTAATTTCTCTTTCTACAGTTGGTAGAAGAGATAGATTTATTCTTCTAAGCTTCTGTTGATATGGTTTTGCTTCTAGCTTTAGAGGAATCTTGTGTTGTATTAACAATGTATCATAGGTTTTCAAATCAGCGTCAGTCTAGGCAAAAACGTCGTTATAATTTTGCAGTAATTTAAAAAACTGAACTTTGATTTCTGGGTCCAAAGATACACACAATTTTATGTTTTTAATATCTTAAACATTTCCAACGTTAATCTCTTCCACGTCATCTTCTAAAGAAATAGACTACGGGTTTTGGAAAACATCATTTTGATTGAATAATTTTTCTAAAGGAATGAGTCCCTTTGGAATAAAATTATTAGATAATCGGATAACGTCGTGATTAGCAATCTGGGCTTTAAAATATGAAGTATCATTTCCTTCTACGTTTTCATTTATTTTAGCTAAATCTTCATCAATTTGCAAAAATGAGAAATCATCTACTACCTGCAGAAATGATTTCAACTGTTCATCATCTTCAAATATTTGCAAATGTTTCAGATTATCTGGGATAGATGACCTATATTTGACTTGTATCTGATAGAGTACATCAGTATGATCAGGAATTTTAAAAGCGCTAGTAGAGACAGCTAAGGCATCTGCGTGAACGTTCTAATCTCTGGGAATGTGAGTCAAATTAAAAGCATCAAATAAGTTTTCCACCGAATCCCATACCTCATTTCTGTAGGACCTAAGTCTAGGGTGCTTGGTCAAGAAAACATTCTTTACTTGTTGTTACACTAAAAAATGTCACCATGACTATTTGCAGTTAGTATGGCTCCATCCACTGTCATAATATCCTCCTTGGCAAGTCTCATGCCTCTGCTCTTCATGTCAAACTTCAAGAAAGAGAGAAAAGTCATTTAAAGTCAATTATCTCTGGTACGCAGTTTCTCTTAGCCTTACCTGCGTGTACGCAACCCAAGTTCACAATACCTGCGTACTTGTACGCTCTGTATGTAAAGGGGTGGGTGCGTACTCCTGTAAAGGTTAAAAGGCGCAAGTTTCACTCTAAAAACGTTACTTGTGGTCATTTCTAGAGCATTCTAGAAGCTTGTTTGACGTGTATGAAGCGCCTCCAGATGGTTCATGTATCCCTACCAAAGAGGAACTTATCCCATCAAGAGGGGAGCTATCCCATCCAAAGAGGGGCTTATCCCATTGATGGTGGACCTGAATAACTTCCTCTAGAGCACTATAAATACAGGCATTGGGCCAAAGGGAGGGGAGGTTGAAAGCTGAACATTCCTAAGGGTAGATGCTGCTGGAATTAGGACTTCCTTGTAGAAGCTTGTGAGGAGAGATTACCATCTTTGCTTGTTCTATTTGGAAGTGGGTGAGCTGATCAGAGTAAAGGAGAACTCTTGTGGACCCTGGGAAGGACTTGCACAACACCAAGGCTCAGGTTGTAATGGTTCCTTTTGTTACCTTTTAATACAAATTAGTCCATTCTTCTCAACAATTTGTTATTTATGAGTTGTTTCATATACTCCTTGGTCTATATGTTAAATATGTTTTATTTTATGTGATATTCAGGTGCTATTTAATCATTTGATTGTTAGTGAATGCAGGTTTCGAAGGGAAGGAGGAGCTCATCCGGATCAACGAAGCTGGACTACTACAACAGCGTTGGGTTACAGGTAGGATCTAAACACTTGATTTCTCATATTGTAAAAGCATATTTAGAGAAGGATTGCTCTTATTTGTCTTGTTTGTCACTAGAAAGTCTTAGGCTTCTAGGGAGGTCGGTTGTGTCCGCACTAACGACTCTTTCCGCATGACAAAATGGCGACTCCACTGGGGAATCCATGAATGTGTTTGAGTTCTTTTTGATTTGATATTTTGGTTTGAGAAAAATCGCTTGTTTTCTGATTTTTGGCTGTCTAACTATGTATTTGGGTGGGTTAGCTTAGAGTCAAATTAGATTTTTATTTTTCTTAGCTTTGCCAGCAGTACGCAGTCTCTGAGTTAGGCACAGTGCGTACTTGTACGCACTGCGTCTTTGTGCACAGGGCGTACCCGCGCCTGTGTCAACAGATCACCTGCGTACCCCTGTCAAATTTGAGAAAATTTCATTTTTCCTCTTTTTGCTCTTTAGATTTTGTTTTTACTGCCCAGATCCATTAGTTTACTGTCAGAGATCTTCACCTGAACTTGTCCCATTAGTGTCGAGGGTTTTGGTGGAATTCATAGGGATTTTGCCTTAGGGTTTGATTTTTAACTGGTCCTGTAGTGACTTTGGCGTTAGAGGTTGTCAAACTTTGGATCTCCTTGGTTTTGGTCAGTCCTCTTAGGAGTCGGGCCTGTCATAGAAGTCACCCTTGTGAGAGACCTACCTTTGTGTCTTCTCTTTGCGAATCTCGAAAAGTTTGTTTGTTAAAACCTTGAATTTCATTCTTGAGAAAAAAGAACAAAAAGATTTCGATTTTGTTTTTTGATTAGTTTATGATTCTGCATGAACTGATCCTTAGTTGCATTTTGACTGAGTAAAACATCCGGGAATTATCCTTGTAGGCTTTTGTCCTCATTATTTTTTGCTTTTAGGTAAATTTCCTTTTAATTTGCTTTTGAGTGAATTTGATTTGATTGTTTTAGATTTGTTAAATTTCATTTGATAAATAGTTTTTACATGCTTTATTAATATAGAAAAAACACAAAAAATTCTTTTGGAAAAAGTTTGCTTTGGGAGCATTTGTAGTCTTTTGGGAGAAAAAGGAAATTTCATAGAGTAATTAGTGGTCATGAGTTGTATGTTTTGAAAAGATAAAGAAATTGTTTCTTTGATTGTCTTTGCCAAGAAAGTTGTTTTCTATAAAATTTGCATTTTCCAACTCTCTTAGCTAGGAGATTCATTGAAAAAGAAAAGTAGTGTAAATCATCTTAGGTGCATCTTTGTAGTGGTTGCGAGTAGAGTCTACACACCACCAGTTTCATCTCCACTACCTTTTTGTCTTTAAGAAAAACCGTAAAATTAACGCTTAAAGTAAAATCAACTTAGTAACTTTTATTTACTAGGGCTCTGAAACACCAATTTAGATCAAGCTAGTGTCTTGGAGTAGGAGAGTAATTAACTCTCCAAGACAACAAAACCAAACAAGTAGCTTATCTTGTGATAGAATAAATCCAATTGTTTCATTTGTACTCTGGGAAAGCTCCTCTTAAAGGAGAAGCACGAGCTCGTGTCTGAACCAGTGAGGGGATCAATCCTCCCTCGTTGGGAACGACGCCAGACACGCACGTATTACAAACGGTAAACCTCGGATTAACCATTGTCGAGGAGCCAGGGGTCACTTTTCGGTAAACCTTGGATTATTGTCAAGGAGCCGGCAAGGGGATTGAGCTTGATACTCTGCCCTTGCGTGCTGTCGGAGTGTAGATTGTTCCCCCAGGTGCATTTGTTGCTGTTGGTAACCTTAGTGACCATTATCTTTAGGATTCTACCGAGGTGACGGTGGAGGGAAGATCCCATTGTACCTGGAGCAGATGTCGGCTAGACTCACTTGGATTTTTCGGGGGGTTCACTTCACTCGAGACGGTTAAAGTGGAGGAACTTGTGCCGGTCTATTCATTAAGCAGGTTGCCGGGGTAACTGTTCCACCCGCCACTTCTGTACTGAATCCGACGATGTTGGGTTTCATCTCCAACTAGCGTTTTTGGTTCGGAAGGCTACTGTTTGTGCTTGGTTTGACGCCCTAGATTCTTTAGGCGTGTGATTCAAATTTGTTTGGTTGTTTAGAGACTTTGGGTGGTTTGCTTTGAGATTTTACTTTGTTTGCATGTGTAGTAGTTAAAAGTTTTTAATTGTGGCGGAATTACCGAGACAGTCCCGTCGACTTCGGGGCAAGTCTCCTGAGGTTGTTTCTGTGGCCGAATTGTTGAGGAAATCCCGTAGACTTCGGGGTGAACCTCCTCAAGACGTCCCAAGTCATTACGAAGGTTTAAAGGTACTTGTTACTCCTAGTGGCAGTAAAGTAGGTTCACCTGAAGAAGGAGAATCCTCATTGTTAGTCCATCCAGATTACCAAGGTCTAGAAACATTTTATAATCCTGAGGCAGTTGCAGTTTCCGAGCTTGCTGGTAGTTTTTCATCTACTAGTGATATAGGCGAGGAACCTGAAGTATCTGAACCTGTTACTCCAACTTCTAGTGCACCAGATTCACCTAGGGTAGAAAGAGTCATCACCGAAAATCTTCCTACTGGTTTGATAGCTATTGAAGAACTTGCTCCAGAGGAAGAATTAGGCGTATCTATCCTTGAAGATCAACCTACTATTGATCTAAGGGAGCGTGAATCTATCTTTTACAGTCCTCCTAGAAGTACTACTTGGTACCTTTCGTTAACCAATTATTTAGACAACTCAGGCATAGGTTTTTCTCCACCTCGTACTCCTTTTCCACCTGGAGGTATTTATACTCCTGTAAATATGTCTGGTCAGTCGTCCGTGTTCACTCAATCTCCTGAATCTTTCTTGCACGGCGGTCCTTCTGTTCCCACCGGGTATCAGTCACTTTCTGGTACCTTTGCGGGGGCATCTCCTCAACCCATTGATCATGGGTTATTAGCTGGAAACAATGGTAATAAACCATTGGGTGTAGGGGACATTTACATGATGTCAGGTTTAGTTCTCGTTTCTCAACCTCAAGGTGGCCAATTACCGCCTGGGGGGCAGCCTCAATCAACACCTGGGGGACAACCTCAAGGTACACAAATTGCGTCTGGGGGACAACCTCAAGGTACACAAATTGCGTCTGGGGGGCAACCTCAAGGACAGTATGTACCCATAGTACAATACATGCCTCAAGGTCAACCCCAGCCTCAATATGTACCCCAAGGTCAACCTCAGTATCAATATTTACCTCAAGGGTATCAACCTCAAGGTCAAGGTCAACCCCAGTATCAGTATTTACCCCAAGGTTATCAACCTCAAGGTCAATACTCGAGTCAAGGTTATCAACCACCTCAAGGTCAGTCATATGTTCAAGGTATGGGAACTGTGCCTTTCAGTTATCAATCCTATCCTCAATCCGGTTATGGATCTCAGTATCCTCAACCTGTTACGGGTCAATACCCCGGGATGATAATGTGGGATCCATCACAAGGTCAACAGGTGTTGCAGCCAAGTATACAGTTGTTACCTCAAACTGGACAACCTGTAGTTTCTGGTTCACCCCAGCAACTGCAACCTGTCCAGTCAAATATTCAAACTTCTGTAACTTCGGTAGTTACTCAGCCGCCAATTGCACCTAGTATTCCATCTCAAACGACTGCTGCAACTACCGCACTTACTTCTGGAGTATCGACAGCTCCGGTTTCTACTGTCTCTGCAACCACTCCTCAGACATCTTTACCGTTGTCCGGATCTACGATTCAAACCACGATCCAGATGCCTGTAGGGCAGCTTGGTTTAAGTACTGTTGTAACAAGTCAACCTCAATTTACCTATCAGCAGTACCAGGGACAGTACCAATTCGGTCTTGCTATCCAACAACCGGTTTACCAGTATCAACCATATCCTGGGTACACTTATCAACAACCTCAACAACCCCAGTACGGTCCGGTTAATCCTGGTTTTCCAGGAGGATATAATATCCCGAATGCGATTCCTGTTCCAAGTTATCTTGGATATCCTCCTCCTGGGACTGGTCTTGTGACCCAGAGTTTTAGAGATCCTAACCGGCAGTTATCGTTTATCGCAACTTTGGATTTACCCAACTTGATGCGCCTAACGAACTATCCAATACAATATCTTCCGTTCTGGCCGCCAATGCCAAATAAGTTGCCCAGTGATATACCCAAGTTCGAAGGTAAGTCTGGAGAGGATCCGTCCAATCACGTGATGACTTACCACCTCTGGTGTGCTTCAAATTCCATCTCGGATGATTCGATCCGCTTACGTCTTTTCCAGCGTACGCTCATTGGTCTCGCGGCCAAGTGGTACATTGAGTTACCACGGGCCTCTTTTCACAATTTTAGTCAGTTAGCTACCTCGTTCCTAACTCATTTTCAGTTGCCGGTCAGATACGATAACGGCACGGAGCTATTAACATCATTAAAACAGTCGACCTCCACTTATATTTCCGATCATATTCATGAATGGAGACGTCGACGGCGATTGGTGAAAGTTTTTATCCCAGACCAAATCTTAGCTGAATGGTTTGTAAAATCATTATTACCGAAGATTACTGAAGATGTAGCTAAGGCCGGAGTAGTTACTGAGGAGCAAGTCATTGCTCAAGCCCAGTACCTTGACTTAGTTTACACTCAGTCGGGTACGTTGCACGAGAAGATCCCGGATCTTCCTAAGTCGAATCAAATCACTGCTGCTCCTTCGGGGTCTCATGTTGCTGATGGCATGATTGGTACGGTGAATACTAAAAGTAAGAAGAAATCCTCAAAGAATTCTTCTCCAATAATAACCTTACCAGACTCCCCGACAGGAGAGTCTTCTCCTGAAATTACCGCCGACATTCACGCTGTAGAGTCATCTACGGCTAAATCAAAAAACGGTGGTAAGAAGAAAGGCAAGAAGAAGGATAAAGCAGACAAGGCTCCAAAGGAGAAAAAAGAGAAGTCGGAATCTAACGACGAAAAGCGCAAACCTCGCTATCCTTGTTTAATTTGTGAAGAAGATCATTTCACAAGAGATTGCCCTCATCGGGCGGAGGTTGTGAAAATCGTTAAAGGTTCCCCAACTCCTGCTGTTTTGAAAGATCCATTTCCAAAGCAGGAGAGTAAAATGATAGGTTCTTCCTCGAGTGCCAGTGAAGAACCCATATTGATGATGTCTCATGTACGGATTGTGACTCGATCACAAGATTATGGTAGTAAAAGTCCTGTTGATGGATCAAAAGAAGCGGAATCTTCTCGTTCAAATCCATCAACCTCAGCTCCCGGTTCCGATCCACTACAGATCGAGAAACCTAACCCGGACTTAGTAATAAAACCTCCCGCCAAGGGTGTACTTCGAAGGTCTGCTTTCAATCCACATGCGAGAGCGGCCCAGAATTACAACATTGTTGAGGATTTAGCTGTTTCACCCTCAACAATGTCGGCTTTGGAAGTGCTGCAATCATGCCTAGCACAGAGAAAATTACTTTTGTCGGCTATAGGAGCTGTTGATGTTCAGGACCCGAACCTAATAATCTTTGATCTAGAAAATAGTACACCGCGTCTCCCTCATCAGATGGCTTTCCAGATTCCAGTGATAGTAAAAAACAGGCCAATTCATCGGACTGTAATTGATGAAGGAGCTTCTACGTGTATTATGTCGATTCAGTGTTGGAGATCGCTTGGTTCTCCTTCACTGAACCAATCCCCGACGATTCTTAAGGCCTTTGATGGCCGTGGGTTCCATCCGTTTGGCATTCTACAGGATTTGCCTATAGGGGTTGAAGGAAAAACCGTTAGTCTGGATGTGGAGGTGGTTGATGCCCCTCTAGACTACAACCTTCTTTTGGGTCGCAGTTGGTCTTACGCTATGATAGCGGTCGTGTCATCGGTCTTCAGAGTTATAAAGTTTCCACACAATGGTAAGATCGTGACGATAGACCAACTGCCTTACTTTTCATCCGACCCAGCCTCTTCAGAGAGTATCCAGCATGTCGGTAAAACGACTATCCCTTACAAGGATGTTGGTGTAGGATTAGTTAAAGATTCCGGTTTACTGGGAACTTTTCCTTTCCCTCCAATCAACGCAGACCCTTCATTCGCAACCATTCATATGATTACTTCAGACACTATTATCTATGATGATCCTTGGATTGTCCCATTTGAATCTGAGGTAGACTCATTCGGTAATGCAATGCCTTTGAGTCCATATGAAATTGCTTATGAGGCCATGCAGTCTTTTTCCGACTCAAGTTCAACCCAAATCGACCAAATGAATGTGGTCCGTGAGGAATCACTTTTCACATCAACCTCAGAACGGATAACGTTTCCTGAAGTTGTGTCATCTGACGAACAACTTCGCGAAATCCTAAGTGTAGATGATCTACCATGGGAAGATCTTCATCATCGATCTTCGTTTTTACCTGAGGGTGATGACATTGAAAATGATTTTTCATCAATTTTTACAGCTGAATACGTCAAGGACGCTCAGAATCCCATGAAACATCCTGATTCAGAGTTGAATTTGGGAAACATTTCCCAAACTATTGCCATTGACATTTCAGTCAAAACCGGAATTATTGAAAACATTCATATAGGTGCCTCGTGTACAGATGACGAAATTCAAACATACAAGGTCCTATTTCAAGAATTCCGCGACGTGTTTGCCTGGTCCTATGAGGAAATGCCAGGAATTGATCCCTCCATTGTTGTTCATGAAATCAAGACTTACCCGGACGCTAAACCCGTTCGGCAACGTCTGCGTCACATACACCCTAGGAAAGCGGCTGCGATTAAAGCAGAAGTCGAAAAGCTGCTGAAAGCAGGTTTCATTTATCCGATCCCGTTAACGGATTGGGTATCGAATATTGTTCCGGTTAACAAGAAACAAGGAACAATAAGAATATGCATCAACTGTAGGGATATAAATCGTGCTTGTCCAAAAGACAACTATCCCACGCCCTATATCGATCAAATAATTGATGATTGTGCCGGCAGTGAAATATTTTCCTTTATGGACGGTTTTTCCGGTTACAACCAAATCAATATTCTACCTGCCGATCAACCAAAAACGGCTTTCATTTGTCCCTGTGGGACATTTTCTTACTGCAAATTACCTTTTGGACTTAAGAATGCCGGAGCCACTTTCCAAAGGGCAATGTCTTACGCGTTTCATGACATCAAACACATTGTGCAACCGTATCTCGATGATTTGCCTGCTCATTCTTTACCTCGAGCTGATCAACTTGTCCACTTACGCGCTATTTTTATGAGGTGTCGGCATTATCGAATTCGGTTGAACCCACACAAATGTGTCTTCTGCATAGAAGTGGGACGATTGCTAGGATTTGTCGTTTCAAAAGCCGGTATCCACGTCGATCCCTCGAAGGTCGAAGATATCATCAAATTGCCTCCTCCTTCGAGTTTGCGCCAACTCCAAAGTTTGCAGGGGAAAGCAAACTTTTTATGTCGATTCATTCCTAACTACGCCGAGGTTACAAAGGGTTTCACCCGGTTGTTGAAACAAAACGCTCAATTCTCTTGGGATGAGATAGCTCAGAAATCTTTTGATGCACTTAAGCACGTGTTGACCCATGCACCGTTGCTGCATCCTCCCAACTACAACCAGGACTACTTTTTGTATCTCGCTGCCTCCCACTCCACCATTGGAATGGTCTTAGTTCAGGAAGACGAATTCGGAACGGAACATGTGATATATTATCTTAGTAGGACGTTAAATCCCACTGAGCTAAAATATTCGCATGTGGAGAAATTGGCCCTGGCAGCTGTTCAGGCTGTCCAACGTTTTCGTCATTACATTCTTCTTCGTAAAACTACAGTGATTTCGGATTGCAACCCTATGATCTATATTTTGACTAAACAATTGCTAGGGGGCAAGTACTCCAAATGGATCGTTATCCTGCAGGAGTTCGATTTGGAGTTCGAGAAGTCCAAGTCTAAGAAATCCTTAGTTTTTGTGGAATTGATGTGTGACTTCCTGCGTGCCGACACGAAAACTGTGGCAGAGGAACCCATTGCGGACGAATCTCTGTTTCTCATCAGCACTTTAGATCCGTGGTATGGAGATATAATCGTCTATCTCCAAACCCAATCCTTTTGGTCCGAAGCTTCAAAGTCGGAACGTCGGAAAATTCGATTCCAGTCCCAACAATACAAAATTATTGGAGATACTCTTTATCGTCGTGGGGCGGATTTAATTTTTCGTCGTTGTTTAACTCATGAAGAGGCAGAAAGGGTTATGAATGACTGCCATTCTGGAGCATGTGGCGGTCATATGTCTGGGTATGCCACAGCTCAGAAGGTGTTGCGTGCTGGCTATTTCTGGCCGTCCATGTTTAAAGATTGTATCATTGCGGTCTGAAAATGCCACAACTGTCAAGTGTTTGATCGCAAGATGCGCGCACCACCTGCTCCTCTCCACCCTATAATTGCCGTTGGTCCTTTTGCTAAATGGGGTATCGATTTTATTACATGTAACCCTCACTCGGCTGGGGGGCATGCGTATATCATCCTTGCGGTTGATTATTTTACTAAGTGGGCCGAGGCGATGCCTACATTCGAGGCAGATGGCAAGACAGCTGCGATTTTCATATTCAATCATATTATTGCTAGGTTTGGTGTCCCACAAGCGATAATCACTGACCATGGGCGCCATTTTCGAAACATTATGATGACAGAACTTATAAGCCAACTTGGTTTACGCCATGATAGTTCTACTCCTTATTATCCTCAAGCAAACGGTTTGGTTGAATCCATCAACAAAGTTCTAGTTATCATGAACCGACGAATCATTGGTATTCATCGGTCGAATTGGCATAACATGTTATTTTCAGCGCTTTGGGCGTACCGAACCTCAGTGAAAACATCAACAGGGTTCACTCCTTTCCAACTAGTTTATGGTTTGGAAGCAGTGTTGCCCATTGAATGCGAAATCCCATCACTTCAAATGGCTATCGAATTACTCCCAGCTACTTCCGAAGAGGAGAAGCGTCTGTTATACTTAGCTAAATTAGATGAGACTCGACGTGATGCTGCTTTGGCAATCGAGACTCACACGAAAAGGATGAAAGCTCAGTATGATCGCAACGTGACGCCTCATAATTTTTCGGAAGGAGACCTAGTGCTATTATATGATCAAGCTAACGATAAATTAGGTGCTGGAAAATTCGTTCCCATCTGGCATGGGCCCTACATTGTCAAGCGAAAACTAGCAAAAGGGGCCTATGAGCTGGTAGATTTTGATGGGGACTCTTTGGGTAAGCCCAGAAATGGACTTTACCTAAAGAGGTATTATGCTTAAATGGTGGGTATGGAGATTCAGTTAGTTTAAGTTAGGTTAATTTTTCTTTCTAGCTGGTATGTTTGCTTAGTTTAGACAGTGTGCTTAGCTTAGAGAGTGTGTTTTTCGTCGTTATTCTGGCTTATCTTGGTTTTAATCTTGATATTGCAGATGTCGACGCCTCTCCAAACATACATTGGATTTGCTGTTGGTGCTTGTCGTAGTACACGGAATATCTCTTCCGCAGCTTGGGTTATCTATTCGCCCTCTGACGAGTTAGTTTCTATGCATGGGGTGAGCCTCGGTCAAACAACAAACAACATTGCAGAATACAGTGCAGTGATTGAACTATTATCTGAATCTATTTCATTTGGGATCCGGAGTTTGATAGTGAGGTTAGATTTTGAACTCATTGTATTACAGCTTAATAGAGTCTATGCCATTAGAAATCCAGTGTTATTAAGATTTTTTTTGAGGGTGCGTCTCTTGGAACGTGAATTTGATTACATTGAATATCAGCATATTCCAAGGTCTTTAAATACATTAGCAGATGAAATGGCGTCTCGAATGTTAAACAGACATTTGTAACAATCATAAATGTAAATTTATAAACATTTCATCACATATGTTTAACAAAATAAGCCAGTGATAATGATATATATATAGATAGGAGTGTGTCAAAAAATATACATCGTCTTCGATCATAGGTTGAAAAACACCTTATGATCGGCAAAAATGATAAGTACAAAAAACCAAAAATGTCACATGTGTCTACAAAAGTGACTAGCCAATCACTGGTGGTGCTCTCTATATGAGACCACTGCCCGCGCTACTCTACACAGGAACCTCCTGAAAGGTCCTGGGACTGCAACCACATAGCGCTGAAGTCGGATAGGAATATCATCTATAGTCGTCTCTGGTATGTCCGTCGTGAGACGCTCTAGGTCCTGTTCCAGCTTGGCTAAGGTCTCTGCGGCCGCATCCTGTGGGGTTGGTGCTGGTGCAACTGGTACTCTTCTCTCAAAAGCCCGGAGATTGGCCGGACGCCGTGGGCCTACATCTGCATTTTGAAAAAAATTTTGCTGTCAGTTTTGAGACGATATATAAAAAACAAAAAAATAGATAATTTAAAAACTTGTGAAAAATGAAGTACCTCTGTCGTCCCATTGTTCTCCCTGTGGAAGAACCATGTCCGGATCATTGCGAAAATCTACTCCGGCATAAGGAAAATCCTGAATCGCAAAGACCTGGCTCTCCAACCAGTGAAAGTAACCTGCAGGAAATCGGACAACTCCCGCTCCCTCATCAGGATGCCGGGCCATTACCGAAACCCACCGCGTCAACTTAGGCTCCCGAGGAGGCCCAACTGGAACAGTAAGATGCTGGGGGATCAGCATTGGAACTCTCTCTAGGGCAAAGCTCACAACTAAAGGCCCATATCCAAAGGTCTTCAATTGTCCGTTCTTTGCCCTAGTCAGTTGGCCTTTCATATTGGCCAGCACAGCATCGCACCAGTTGAAAATGGTGCCTCGGAAGCAATCTATAGCCATCCGCATTTGGGAACCAGTGGCTATGTGCAAAGCGGCAGCACCGCAAAGTCTGGTAACTGTAAAGGCAATTACCATAAGTTCAGGTCGGGATATGTATTTGATTTCTATCCCCTTATCCTGGTTTTGATTGTTGCACCACTCTAGCCGGAGACTAGCAAGGGATTGGCCACCCGGCCTAGTCCCGAATAGAGAGAGTTGCTCGCCCCTGTTAGGCAAGCCAGTGAGAAAATATATGTTGGAGGAATCTATCTCGAGCTGGTGTTCTCCGATGTAAAAACATTGATCCTGAATGTTCCACCTTTCAACCAGCCACTCTAAGAATGGCACCTGGGCCCTCATGCCAGGTATGGCCCAGTACTTGTAGAGACCGCATGCCTTTAAAGCATCAATGGAAGGTTGATGACCTATTGCGGCCAAATCGACATCTTCATGTTCTCTTTCACGCCAATCTAGCATGGTGGGCAATCTACACACCAAAAAACATTGATTAGAATTCATTAAATCAAATTTTGATGGTTAGGTTTTGAGTTTGGGTTTTGAAAATCCGCTTTGCGCGGAGTACGCACCCCGCGTTCAGAAAACAGAGCGTGGGTACGCAGCTGTTCTGAAGGTGGGCTGCGTACTCCGACCAATTTCCCATATACAAAAATGTCGGGGTACGCAGGTCACCCATGGGGCACCTGCGTCCCCCGAAAAGCGGACCCTAAAACCCCAAACCCTCCAAAAAATCAAACTAGAACTTAAAATGGAATTCTAAACGGATGAAATTGAAGAGGAGGATGTTGTGAAATACCTGAAAGAGACGACCCTTGATTCCGACGGTCGGATTCTCCGCAAAGTCCACGGGAAGTTTCTTGCCAAAAGCCCTTTTCTCACCCTCAACAGTCAAATGGTAAAAATGACATGGTAAAAAGTCTTTTTATATGTTTTTTGGATAAATGAATGCTAAGTTTGTTTATTTTTCACCGTGAAAGGATATTTTTCAATGTATTTTTGCCCATCTTAAACAGGTATGAGTAATGTGTTGTTTTTGTGCAGGACAAAAAGGACTTTAGGGTAAAATCATCATTTTTCACAAACAAAGACATCAGAGTCATCTTTTAAGCTCTTTTCTGACTCCTAAAACATGAAAAGATTGTTGAGCGTTTCTTTTACACTCGTTAAAATGGAATTAAAAGACGGTCCTCTTACAGCCCTTTTCTGACCGTAAAAACACAAAAAGATTGCCGGATTTTTGTCGTTTCAAATTCGATACTGGAAATAAAACGACATGCCTCTGATCGCTTTTTACTTTTCAGGTCAAAGGCATTAATCATGAAAGTACTCCTTGGTCGCAAGGCTAAGCGGTTCTCTCAGGTATTATTTTATACTTTTTCAGGCTTGGGAGACACAAATTTACGAAAAAGTTCACCTTGGAGTCTTCTTTAGTTTTTTCAGACTCTCTAAAATTGAAAAACGGCCGAGTTTCTCCTATACTGGACTCGTTAAAATTTCACAGTAAAGGACTTGTTCGATTACAAACAGGAACGGACCACTCCTTCTTAGGGTCTGAATCTAAACTAAGTTGGACTCGTCCAAAGGATGAGCTTATAATCAAGCATATGTTATCCTCCTCAAGCTTGTAAAAAATAAAGAGGTACTTGCCAGAAATGGTGGGGGAAAAGAGAGAAGAATGAACCTATTTGTTATCCTTTGTTACAGAAGAACCTTATCACCGCTCTTGAACACGACACGTTTCATTCACCTGGGTTGGGAAATCCTTTGCCTTAAAGCTGATAAAACCACTCTGAAAGTCTTCAACCATTTCTGGGTATCAACTTTGGGTCAATTGTCACCAAGCCATCTGTCGTGTCGTTATGTGTTCAAGAGGTCTCTGCAAATAAACCATTCATATGCAAAATACTTGTCATCCATTTGACCATCCTTGAGTCAGTCCTTACAACAACATTTCTTCAACTTGAACAATGATTTCGTGTTGTGGGCTTGCCTGCGACGGGTCGCTTTCTATCGACATCAGCACATTATCTAGAAAGATGACTTAGAAATCGTCAGTACCTTGAAGTCTGCATGCATCAATGGCAGGTTTCTCGCCTTTGACGACAGTTTACATCATTGACTTTCGATCAAAGGATTCCGTGACGTGTTCGACATCAACCCATTCATTCACATTTCATGGATTGTACTGGGTACTTTGAGAACCATTGACATCACTGGTGGTCTCTCTCACACTTGTTAACAGTTTACATCATCTACTGGTAATCAAGTGGTTTCTACCATGTTCGACATCAACTCATTTATTCACATGGATAGAATCGTACCAATTCAGGAAGTAGAGATGAAGACCCTGGATCTAGTTTCCACTATCCAGGCTGCGAGGAGTTTTGTATTCATTATATAGTAGACTAACCATAAACAGATGGCTGCGTCCATACTGTGTCTACAAAAGTCTACGATTGTGATATACTGCAAAATCATTCTTGTATCAGAGCAGTAGTTAGATTGTTAGTTAAAGTTTTCAATCTGAGTATGGGAATGCCTACCTCAGCGATGATATCATCTTATATATGTATTTTTTGTTGAATATTTGCAGGTTCTGACCGGGCTCTCCGCAAGATACTCCTTGAAATGATAAAGTACTTCACCCTTCCTAGATCATATAAAACCCTAATCTACTACAGGCTTCACACTTTAGGGGGCAATCTGTTACACTAAAAAATGTCACCATGACTATTTGCAGTTAGTATGGCTCCATCCACTGTCATACTATCCTCCTTGGCAAGTCTCATGCCTCTGCTCTTCATGTCAAACTTCAAGAAAGAGAGAAAAGTCATTTAAAGTCAATTATCTCTGGTACGCAGTTTCTCTTAGCCTTACCTGCGTGTACGCAACCCAAGTTCACAATACCTGCGTACTTGTACGCTCTGTATGTAAAGGGGTGGGTGCGTACTCCTGTAAAGGTCAAAAGGCGCAAGTTTCACTCTAAAAAAGTTACTTGTGGTCATTTCTAGAGCATTCTAGAAGCTTGTTTGACGTGTATGAAGCGCCTCCAGATGGTTCATGTATCCCTACCAAAGAGGAACTTATCCCATCAAGAGGGGAGCTATCCCATCCAAAGAGGGGCTTATCCCATTGATGGTGGACCTGAATAACTTCCTCTAGAGCACTATAAATACAGGCATTGGGCCAAAGGGAGGGGAGGTTGAAAGCTGAACATTCCTAAGGGTAGATGCTGCTGGAATTAGGACTTCCTTGTAGAAGCTTGTGAGGAGAGATTACCATCTTTTCTTGTTCTATTTGGAAGTGGGTGAGCTGATCAGAGTAAAGGAGAACTCTTGTGGACCCTGGGAGGGACTTGCACAACACCAAGGCTCAGGTTGTAATGGTTCCTTTTGTTACCTTTTAATACAAATTAGTCCATTCTTCTCAACAATTTGTTATTTATGAGTTGTTTCATATACTCCTTGGTCTATATGTTAAATATGTTTTATTTTATGTGATATTCAGGTGCTATTTAATCGTTTGATTGTTAGTGAATGCAGGTTTCGAAGGGAAGGAGGAGCTCATCCGGATCAACGAAGCTGGACTACTACAACAACGTTGGGTTACAGGTAGGATCTAAACACTTGATTTCTCATATTGTAAAAGCATATTTAGAGAAGGATTGCTCTTATTTGTCTTGTTTGTCACTAGAAAGTCTTAGGCTTCTAGGGAGGTCGGTTGTGTCCGCACTAACGACTCTTTCTGCATGACACTTGCTCAACAATAAGTTCAAAATTGGTAAAACACTTAAGTGCTGAACTTTTAGGCTTTTGGCTAACTGCAATCCTAAAAGGAAAGCTTCATATTCAGCAACATTATTAGTAACTTCAAAATCTAATTTACATGATTGGGTTATATTTTCCTTTTCAAGTGAAATTAAAACAACTCCAGCTCCTGCCCCATATTTTGTGCAAGAGCCATCAAAGAATAGTTTCCAAATATCAGTTTGGTTTGGTTTAGGACTTTCAACTACTTCTTCAATCTTAACCTGAGTTTTATGTTGGCTTGAAGTGAGTTGAAAACAACCAAAGTCTTGATATATTGCATAAATTGGATGGTTCCTTGGCTGGTCAGTCTTACAAACAGTATGTGCAAATCTTACCTCTCTATATAATCTCAATTTCTCTCCTCCATAAACAGGAATAGTAGCATATGACATGTCCATCTGTAGAGTTCCCCCTAGTTTGGCACAACATGACCTAAAAAGGAGAATTCCAAACTTGGGAGGGATATCTGTGACAACAATATCAAGTACTACACTCTTTACTAGAATTTGGGCAAGGGTAACCACTAGATCCTTAATCAGTCCTAAACAGGGCACCCTTTTGGAATCAAAGGTGTATAGGTCATGGTAGGATTTAGTGATATCGAGTTTCAAATGGTCCATGATGGATTTTGGCATAAGGTTGTTCGATGCTCCTGAATCAAGTGTACTATTGTATAACATGGAGTCATTTGTTTTAAGAGTTACATAGAAAGGAGGCACTATCTCATCTATCATGTCTGAACTAGGGCCAAAGACTACTGCTGGTTTTTCATCTTGTAGACTTATGACATCACCTTCAGCATCAACCGAGGTATTTTGAATCCATTTAGTGACTTGAATTTTATAACCAGGGTTTTTAGAAAGTTCTAACAATGGAATTGGGATCTTAACCCTCTCCAATTCTTTTTCAACATTAAATGCAGTCAAAATGTTTTTACCAGCTTGGGAAGTATCAATTGACTGATCTAATGGCTGAATAAGAGTTGTTTGAGCTTCAACAGTTTTGGTACATGGTTCAATTATTGGAGTTTCCTTTGGAGGTCTCCCAGGACCAGGCCTAGGCCTAAGATCATATCTTTTGTTTAATTCTGCAATTAAAAATTCAGAAAAAGCATGATATTTAGATACCTGTGCAACTTCCTAATCTTCTTGAACCTAATTTTGTTGTGAGAGAGGAATGATGGTTGTTTGATTGGAAGAAGAAGAATCCATACTATTAATATCTTCAGTAATTGTCATAGTATTATCATCAGGTTGTTGGTCATCTATCAATAGAGGAGTAGGAACTTGTTGATTATTGGTAGGTCTCTGAAGAATTTGTAGTGGTTGGTTTCTTTTATACTGACCTTGATTTTGGTTTTGGGGCCTAGTAACTATTTGTTGTATCGTCCTAGGTTGGGTCTCAGTCTTTGAAATCCTATTTGATAGGTTTCTAAGAAGAGATGTTATTTCATCTATTTTTGAGTTTTCTGATTTAGTCTTAGAGGAACTAGAGGATTCTTGAACAGATTTAAGCTTTCTTTGGGCATTTTTTTGCATATATTCAAGATTTCTTGAAGTTATCTCTCATAGCATAACAACAAATTCATCATTGAAAGCTTTAGAAAATCTAGAATTAGCTGTTGCTACATGAGGCTTACAATCAGCAGGCATTTTGTGATAGATTTTGTTGAATCTCTTGATGAAATCTGAAATTGGTTCATCGATGTTTCTTTTAAGCTCTTCAAATTCTATGAGGAAGTAAAGAGGATCCTTTTTGACACCCCACTGATTTTTAAATATGGTTGTAAGCTCTTCCCAATTTCTAATGGTAGCTGCTGGTAACTGCCTAAACCAAATCCTCACATTTCCTTCAAGTGACTGTAAAAATAATCTCATATAAACATTTTCTTGTTCAATATTCATGTTGTCTGCAAAGTCAAGGGAAGCTTGAAGATGGTCCTTAGCTGAGGGACCAGTTTCTCCATTGTACTTGGGAAGGTATTTTAAGTATCCAGGTGGGAATGCATCAAGGTTATTAGGTAAGACTAAGGCAGCATATCTAGCCTATACAATAGGTCGGAAAGCCATGACAGTAGGTGGTGTATGAGGTGCTTGAGGTGTATGAGTTGTATGAGGTTGTCTAGGTGGAGTATTAGGCGTTTGTGTGGATGTAGAGGATGAAGAAGAAGTAGAGGAAGAAGATGGTGATTCAAGGGTTGATGGACTAGTTTGAGGGGAAGGAGGAGGAGATCTCCTGAAATACTTCAAAGGAGTCCTAAGAACTAACTTTGGGACCTATAAAGGAATACCTTGTTTTGTTTCAAAGAGAGGATTGGAATATATAGAAAAGGTCTCCTCATATTTTTTGGAAGAAGAAGCTTCAGGTTGATCAAAAATGGAAGGAAAACAATAGGTGGTAAGGGATATGAAATCTGTGGGTTTATATTTTGGTAGATAACACCCAACTCAGATTCAGTTTTAGGTGATCCTAGAGGTAGTGTGGGTATTGGATGAGATTCTAATGAATGAATAAGGTATGCTGACTTAAAATCAACTCCTCTGTTTAGAAGTTCAACAACCCTAGGTGATAAATGGGAGTAATCAGGATCAACTGGGATATTACTATAGGGGTCAAATGATTCTAATTCTTCAGATTGTAGGACTAAAGAGGAAGAAGAAGATGATCGGTGGTGTCCCCTTTTAGAACTGGCTTTTCTCAGAAGCCTTTCAGGATCTGACAGAGGTTTAACTATGTCAGCTTCTGAATGAGATTTGGTATGTTTATAAGGTTCCAACTTGGGAGTGTGGAGTCGCCAAGGTAAATGATTTTAACCTTTCTAAACCTTTAATCACCTTTAAAGGAAAGAATGAATGAATATTGTTGTCCTAAGGGAAGCTTGAATGAAATTCGAATCCCCGGCAACGACGCCAGTCTGATGTTGTACCTCTGAGACAGTAGTAGGTCAGGCTACCAATGCCAGAGCATCTAAAATAATTTGTTTTGGGGGTTTTTGGTTTTAGTTTTGGAAGACCAATGAATGAAGACGAATGTAGAATTGAAGAAATTAATCCTTTGGGGTATATTAATACTTCAACAAAGGGCTGCTATAAAGCATTACACAGTGATATAGATCAAAATAGTGGTGAGTAGAAGACAACAAAAAATATGATTATCACAGTTTCCATACTGTAAAACAGAACAATCATAAGTGGGAAAACCTTCTGAACTACGTTCAAAAGATTCAAGGCAGTATACTTAAGCTTACACAAGATGCTGATGATTTATTGATTAGAGGGGATTAGCTACACAGACAGTTGCATTAATCCAATCTCTTTAATAGATGATCACTTCAGGAGCTTATAGGAATCAATTGAAACTCTAATTGTTCCTACCTAGATATCTCTGTAAGTCATAAGCATATGAAGAAATAACATAATGATTGAAAACTAGAAAAACTTACAGGATAACACAAACTGTGCAAGACCATATTCAGAATCCTTTGCTTTGTATTAAGGTTCCAGAAAGACCGATTACATCAAGTGTCAGCAAAAGCTTCCTTCAAAGGTGGCTTCCAGGTTCAAAGTAGCATTAACAATCAAGACTTTAGAAGCAATGAACTATGAATCTTGAACTCCGAACAATTTACAACTCTAGAAAAGAGTTATTTATATAGTAATGAAATTTAGGAAAAGATCCTGAAACAGATTAAACTTTTTAGGAAAAGAAAGATCTTCATGGCAAGAAGATAGGTGCAGCTGTTTGAACTGCTTCTTGCTATCCCCTTTATTCAGGTTGTGCTGGCTTCATTTGTTTGATATTTTGCCATTTATGCTGCTTTGTTGTTTGTATCCTCTACGTTGGTTGTTTTCTTCATTTTGATCTTTCATTTGACTTCTTTAAACTCCGTAACTCTCTTTTGACCCTGCTGAGTAGATTTTGACTGCGCATTCTAGTTATTACCGTGTTTTTCAACAGTAAACCACTCATGTTTGTCTTCAAACTGTTATACAGGATTATGTTTATAAAACCTGGAACAACAGTCTTTACCTGCAAAACACAACAACCTATTAAGAAAAACATAGGTAACTGAAGGTCTTCAATGGCTCTGCTGAGCTTGAAAGGCTATCGGAAGGAGTTTGGGGCATATCAGAGGGTAAACGATGGCTTTAATGGCTATAGAGGCATAATGGAGGTTACGCTGTGTAAAATAGGCAAAACAGAGCAAAAAATGGCTTTTATGTGTTTAATAGGAAAAACAGTCTTCTTTTGCATTATCGGGCAAAGGTGAACAATGGTGGAAAGAGTACGAAGGGATTAATCATGGCAGGAATATCTTAATTGTGGTTAAAAACGTGATTAGCAGTTAAAATGGAGTTTTGGGTCATTTCTTTGTTTAAATCGAAAAAACGATTTAACACAGAAAATCTTTGCAAAACACATAATGGCGGATTTGAAATTTTATTAACCCGATAATGATATTGGATCTAGGCTAATATCGCATATTTCTATCGTAGTATGGTGGGGGGAAAGTGCTTCGCAAAAGAATATGATAATGAGCAGATGCGACGTGAAATGATATATGACATATAACTATGTCGGGTCCAGGCTTCCATCGGATATCAGAAATCACAGTGGTGGGAGATATACATATCGGACGGGATGTGCGATGAGGCCAGATGCGATGTGGCAATAGACTGTAATATATAATGACATTGAGTCCAGATTCTCATCAGGCATCGCATATCGCAATGGCGAAGGGTTATGTGTTATAAGTGGGATCTTACGATGGGAGCGGACGCGATATGGGAATAGATTGCGATATATATAGTGTTCGGTCTAGGCTTCCCATCACATATCGCAATCGGAGGGGAATGTATTCATGTGGAAAAGCTTTGAATCCGCCGATATTGCGATGCGATATGTTAATACATAGTTTTATTAATAAAACTAAGGGTTTTCGGGGTATTTTATTAAGGAGCTAATATATACGGGAGAGGGGAAATCTTAAGGATTTAATAATATATGTTAGTGTTAATATGAAATATAGCGGAAAAGAGTAATAACACTAAGTATAATGCTTTTTATGAGTTGTTGCTTTTCATATATGCATTAATACTTAGGGAAAACATGGTTTTTTTTTGGATAAAAAGGGATTTTACATGGTAAAAGGGATTTTATGGAAATGAATGAATATGAATGTATGAATTTGAAATTAGTAAATATATGAATGAATGGAGATGAATGGGGAGTTAATTACTTGATCAAGTAGACCTTCCTTTGCCTTGTATAATTGCCTCATGAGCATAGAAACATGATAAATATTCATTTTGTCCAATCAACCATTAAAGTTCTGCAACCTTTCTCTACTTAACCTTTGCTTATCCTATCATTTTTCTTCACTTAATGGGTGCATTTAAGCTAGCAAACCCTTTTCCTTTCTTCTTATTTAACAAAATCAAACTATCTAAATCTACCTTTATATCCTCCAAGGGCTCAGATTAAACTGATGAGCACCTTATTATTCTCTACCTAACTACTAATCTACCAAGATTATATAGTTTGGCCAGATCTTTATTCTCTAACTATAACATCAAATTTAAAGCATGAAGCAGTCAAGATTAAACAGTTTGACTGTCATGGGTTGTGGCATTTAAAACAAGCTGCACACAACCATTGTTTTGCAGAAATAGAGTAGTGGCATTTAGACTTGCTGACTTTCAGATTTTATTTGTTTTCTTTCTACCTAACATTTTCATTTTGCCTTGATTTTTTTAGAGAAGCTAACCTAACATTTTCTTTGAAATGGACATCATCATCAAGATATTTTTTAAACTAACATTTTATTCACTATTTTTATGTCCATATCCTAACTTAACATTTTTTGAAATATTCTATCTTAATAAAAAACAAAAAAAGCTACAACAGGGACAACGACTGATAATAAACTGGTCCTCCCAATTTCTTTCAAGTTATTTTGTTCCTATATCTTCTATGCACAAACCAAACCATCTTAGCCACAACTACTCGATATTGTGCCTCAATGGATTCAAGAAATAACAAATGATTCAGTGGTGGTTGTCTAAACAATGGGAAGTTTTGTAGACTAGCTACAATTTTTCTTGAAAAACCTAAATATGCTCTTATATTACAATCTATTTCACTCATATATGGTAAATTACTTTGAATTTGATTCCTTTGACTTTGATATGCTTGGTTTATCTAGTTCCTTGGATCCTCTAGCTCTAGTACCACTTTGAAGGGACAAAGGAGGAAACCACAATATAACATAGTTGAGTCACTACTCTACGAATTGAATTGATTAATTTAATTTCTTGAATATACATGATTAAATAGACCCAAAACTTCTAAAAAGAGATGTGTTAGTTTTAGCTCAAATATATATAACTAACTATTCCTAAATTTAGACCCAACATGAACTCCAAAAAGCTAGAAATTAACCAATTATTACCTTGTGTAATTATCTCTAACAACTTATATCTAATAAATGAAATTAACGATGACAAACCAATTTCGTAGTCAAATCACACACTTATTTCTCAATAGAAGCACATGTAATAATTACCAATACATTATAGGTAGTTTTCCATTAAATGCACTTGATTGGAATTGGAATGTCACATTGTTTTTCTTGTAAGTGTAACTCCTAACAACATGCTACACACAATATAGGAAAGTTTTGACGCCTGCAAACAAAATGCAATATTGTAATATGTGAAAACTCTGAATGCCATCTATTGGATTAGCTCCCATAAATGGTATAGCCATAACACTCCTGCCAACATCAAAATGTAGAATCACATTACCACTTTTGAACTACAATAGAAAACTTGAAACTAGCATATATCTAAAATAAAATTCTATAAGAATTCAAGATAATCAGTCTATGGATAGATCATATTACTACTCTTGAACTACAATAGAAAACTTTAAACTAGCATATATATATAAAATCGATTTCTATAAGAATTCAAGATAATGAGTCTATGGATAGATCATATTACTACTCTTGAACTACAATAGAAAACTTTAAACTAGCATATATATAAAATTGATTTCTTTAAGGATTAATATAGTGAGTTTATGGATATAATGTTATTACTCATTCAATGGAGAGACTTGAACAATAGAAATATTCCAATTCCAACGATTTAACAATTTCTTTAAGGATTAAGATAATGAGTTTATGGATAAAATGTTATTACTCATTCAATGGAGAGATTTGAACAATATCAATATTCCAGATCCAACAATTTCAAGTGAAACCATATCATTAATAAATATAAAATTAGATAAGATAAACATAAATTAATTATGTATAAGAAAAATAATATAGAAATTTAATTTTGGAATCTAAACTTTGAATGATAATACGCAATGCATTATTATTAGGGGTTTTAAAGGAATATAATGTATCATGGATCTCTCTAGGGTGTAGTAGTATGCGATAAGGAAATTGCAATCTCTACCAAATTATGATAAAAGAACATCCTTTTTTATTTTTTGGTATGTTTTGATTAGCAAATTATGAGAAATCTTTTCCCTCTTGCTGAAAGCTAGAAGATTGGGCATCCTTAATGATTTAACTTCTCGTTGCAACATTCTCATTTACAATTTTTTTTCTTTTTTCTTTTCTAATAGTTATTAGGGTTTTGAATAATTATGGGTGATTAGCTTGTTGAGTGTGTCGTAAAATCATTAATAATCACCCTTACCTTTTCATCATTCCACTTTGTTTCTCATGTCTTGATTTATTTTCACTTTCTTACTATCTCTTTATTGGATTGTATGAAGGCACACTATTAAGCATACATGCTTTCCCCTTGTATAAGCTAGAACTCTCAAATTCATATTCTCTCTTCCCTCCTTCACGATCATGTATTCATAACTACCATATTGACGAAAGGAATGATTTATAAAGGGTGATTATTCTCTTAATTTGCTATCAGAGAGAGGTTACCTTCACTCGTATTTTATAAACTAACAACATCATCATTTTCTAGTTATAAATTTTTTTGTTTATAAATCCTCCTTTGTTCAATCTACTTCATTAGACTTTTGTTGCTTAGGATATTACTAATTATTTGTCATTGGATTCGATTCTTTCTTTTTTGGAAGATGGGGCCATGTTTGTAGAGAAGTATCTAGTAAACTTTTCTTGTTTGTTGACAAAATATTGTATTCCATAATTCAAAATTTTCGGCCCACTTATAGTTATCTCATTTAAAAATCATTTTATGCTATAGAGATACCTCTATTAAGATCTAACTCAACAAAAATATTGAGATATATCATAGAACCTACCTTAGTTCAGTTGAAAATTTATTTTAATATAAATAACTAGAACATTCCCAATATCCTTTCATATGGTGAATTTCAAAACTGCGATCATAATATGAGAAAACTCACTCACACAAGTATTTTGATTAATCCAAAAATATTAAAATCATATTCTCAAAACTATAAATTTCGCTTAATTTATTATAACTCCACTAAAAATCTGTTTGCAAATGAAAAATGTAAAATCCAATTAAAAGATCTCAATGTAAGTAACTTAAAGGAGTTTTTGTTAAAATCTACATGCAGTTTAGTGCACAAGTGCAATTTTCTATAGAAAAGGTAATTTTTAGTGAGTGATACCTCTTGTAATTATTATTATAAGAGGTACTTTGTAAGTCATAACTTATGAGTGTGTAAGATTTATGTAGTGTTTTATCGCTTTTATATAAAAGATTTTAAGTTTGAAAGTTTGTTAATAATTCAATCAATTATTGTGTTAAAGAAAGAAATATGTCTTTTATTGCTCTCATCCCAAAATATGAAGCCCCTTAGTCCTTTTATGAATTTAGGCCTATCTCATTATGCAATTTCATATAAAAACTAATCATAAAAATCATTGCAAATAAGCTGAAGCCAATTCTATCTAATTATATCTCAAATGAACAATTAAACTTTTGCTTGGAGCATAGGTATATCCTTGAAGCCATTGAGGTTGCACAGAAAGGGCTCTATAGTCTAAAATCAAGGAAAATCAAAGCATTGATGCTCAAAATCGACCTCTCAAAAGCATATGATAGATTCAACCGAGTTTACTTCCATCTTCTCCCTACTCATTTGGGCTTTGAAGTACCTTTCATAAATTGGGTGATGAGTTGTATTAAATCAATGTTCTTCACTATCCTAATAAATAGAGCTACCTTTGCCTTCTTTTATGCACAATGGTGCCTTCGACAGGTATGCCACATATCTCCCCTCTTATTCCCATTGGTGGCAGAATATCTGAGTAGGATTTTAGCAGATGCAAAAAGAATGGGCGATTTAAGAGGTGCTTGGGTGGCTGAAGATTTTACCATTACACACTTATTGTTTGTTAATGACATTTTACTATTTTGTGATGGTTAAAGACATGATATTTCTTCTATTAAATATGCATTGACATTGTTTTAGAAGACCACAAATATGCACACAAATTTTCTTAAATAAATTATCTCTCAGATTAGCCTTTCCATGGATGAATCAATCAATGTTCAAAATTTATTTCCTTTCCATTCAAATAAATTTAATGATGGATTAAAGTGTTTGGGTTTCCATCTGAAACCAAATGATTACGAAAAGGTTGATTGACATTGGACCATTGCAAAGATTGAGAGAAGATTGAAGGTGTGGAGTTATATGTGACTCTCTAGAGTTGGTAGATTGTTTATGATAAAATAAATTCTTGAGGTGATTCCTATTTTTTAGATGTCATTGTCATGGATCTCCAAAGGAGTCTTAAATTCCATTTAGAAAGTCTATTTTCATTTCTTATCGCTTGATTCCAAAGAAGGATGTATCGTCTCCTGGGTAAAATGGGATAAGATATTTTTTCCAAAGATATCGAGTGGATGGGGTTTAAAAAACCACCTATCCTTATTTAAGCTATTGGAGTGAAGGTGGGATGGAGGTTGATTTAAACTGAAAATTTGTGGAAGGAAATGGTGTACATAAAATATATTCCCCCTTCTCTTTAGAAGAATGGATACGACAACAGGACAAAAAGAGGCCTAAAATATTGATATTCTAGAAAGCTGTATTATATTCTTTTTTTTAATAATTTAGGAGGGCCTAGCTTGGAAGCTTGGTAATGGGTATAAGGTAAAGTTAGGCATTGACCCCTAGGTGGGATGTGGGGAGCACTATCATATTCCTTAGGAGATGATCCTACTGCTAAATTTCAGGGGCATAAATACTTTAAATGAAGTGGTTGATGACACTCATACCTATATATGGGTTTAGGGATAGATGCTTGCACATAAGTTAAATTTACATGAAAAATTTTCAAACCTTTGTAATAATTATATTTTAGCTCAAAACATATCTCATGTTCACATACGAGAAAGAGAATATGCTCTTCCATGGGTACATTCATTATTAGGTGAGTACACACCCAAAACATGGTATTTTCATATCATTAAAAATTGGAAATCTGTGGTGTTGGAATGGTGGTGGAAGAAACTATGGAAGCTCAATTGTTTGACAAAAGCACATCTATTTTCTATAATATTTCCTACGTAACAATATCCCTAGAGGGGACAATTTAAAAAAGAAGAGCATGGTTGGTCTTAGCTGGTGTGTGTTATGCAAGAATTAAGAGGGATTAAATGGTCATCTATTCCTCTCATGTCCTTTTGCTAGAGGGGTATGAAATTTGATTAAAGTCCATCTAGGGTTTGTAAAAATATGGAAGGAAGAGCCTTTGAACGATGCTTGGAAACTAAGGCGGGAGGGGGTCTCCCATAATGAACTTAGATGGCTTCCTCCTCTCATTAAATGGGGTAGATGAAACTCTCGGATAAGGATATATTTTACTACAAGCCATTTTCTCTTGACAATTTGGTTGCAAAGGTTTTAGTAATTTTGTCCCTTCTTCTTGAGACAATATCAATTCAAAATCTGAGAAACATCATTGATGACTTGGAGATAGACTGATCAATCCCTTGGGCTTGCTTTGATGGGGCCTCTTTATAAGGGGGATTATGTGGGTAGGGGGAGTGTTCTTTGTATCTAGGAAAATAATTTCTTTAATCAATAGAGTGGAATAGGTAGAGGATCAAATAACTACGCTAAAATTCTTGGCCTTAAGCTCCTACTCCTTTTTTCTATTGAGAAAAATGTCTTGCATATTTATGTTTTTGGTGACTATGATTTTGATAAATTGGTTCAAATGTACGAAGATGTCACAGGCACACAATGACTCCTATATTATAAGAAATTTTACAACTTAAACATGCTTTTGACATAATTTCATGTCATCATATATACAAGGAAATACAATGAACGTCTGACACACTTTGTAAAGAAGGCACTCGACAGGCTATGGGTACTTGGAAGATCACAAAAAGGATAAGGGAGACATCTTGTGAATACTACCGCATGCCCTTCATAGAGGGTCTGCAACAGGAGCATCCTATGAACTAAATCCATGCTTTTATTTATTTTGTTTCGGTGGATATATAGATATTTTGATGAATAATGTATATAGACATTTATGTAAATTTTGTAACAACTATACAACAAACTTGACAGGTTTTTGAAAACATACCTTGTTTTTGTTTTGTTTCTAATACTATGAGAGGATCTTGAAGACCTCTTATGAATGCAAAGATGAGGTATATAGGTTGTTGATTATTTTTTCTTTTTTGGGGGTGACCTATATGGTTTTTTGAATGTTTCAAAATGTAATTTCCATTATAATTAATGAAAAGTATGATTTTTACCTCGAAAAAATAAAGAATCAAAGAATAAATTAAATTAAATTACATTTTCAATGTAATTTAATAATTAAAGTTGGTTTTTTTTAGGTTTTTTTATCCACCTTTATAGTAGAGTTATGACTAGTCTCATTTTATAGGTATTAACAAGATTGTTGGCTAAAAAATGCTTAGGGTCTATTTTAAGAAAGGATATGAAATGTTTTCTCTAAGCGCAACTAAACTGTTTAAAATGATGAACAAGATTTATCCCATTCCACCTCTCCTCATTCATTAAAAAGAAAAAAAGGATAATATGCATTTTCCCATTTCAACACAAAACCATAAACTACCTCTTCTAAAGTTTCTTGCAACTCGTGACTAGATAAGATTGTTTCCATGCTTACCAATGGTAGACGTTTAACTTCTACATGAAGCACTGGAATATATTTTAAATTGTCGGGCATGATAACACTTAGCTACACCAATTATAAACATACTAAAGGGAGTTCGTGATATAGTAATATATTGATTTTAGTATCATTGTGGGTTTAGTTTGAGCGCTTTGTATCATCGTTGAATGATTTTGAGTGCCATGTATCATTGTTATAAAATAAAAAAATTATAATTATGAAAATGAATTTATAGAATAGTCAACCAAGTTATCAAAAATTGTTATATAAAAGTAAAGAATTCAAACTAGAGAATATATAGACAAAAATGTGGAGTGGATTGTGTGTGTTGAGGTCTTATCTACTGTAAGAGTATCAATTACTGATGGTATTAATCGCAACTATAAAATTTTATAGAAGACCTCCATTATGTAACAATGGAGGAGGCTTAGTGTTAATTGAAGATAACTATGACAATTGGGAAGATACAAATCCTTACTTGATCTTACAACTCATTATAGGTAGCTCATCGAGAAAATAAGCGTTGGAAAAGACCAGCTCTAACACCCCCCTTAAGTTGAACATAGAGAGTAAACGTAAAGAAAAAATTGGGTCCCAACAATGAAGCATGATAAGGTACCCAAGTACAAACTCTAACAAGAGGAGAAAACAAGAAAAGCCCATAGGTAAAAAAAATCATCTCTAAAAGAGAGAAAGATGCTAGTGCTTCAATAAACATGGAGGTGAAATTGTAGATCCCACAATGATCTACTCAATGGAAAGTACCAAGCCCCCCTCTAATAAAGAAGTACAAAAAGTTGAAGCACAAAAACTATGAAGATGAGATCCACGAAACCTTAATGACGTTGGTTGATCTCTCACTTAGAAAATGTTGGAAATGAAAAAGAGTGGCAAACACTGTCAACTTCCCTAGCAATGCTTTAGAGAAAATAGGTGCTGACAAATAACCGAGACAAAGAATTCAAATAGAAGTAACACTGTCAACCAAAAAATGAACAATGATGCCTACATGTATGGAAAGCTTAGCTCAAACATGGTACAAAAAAATTCATGAATATGTCTAAACATTGTCACCATCTCAAAGAAAAATTTACTAGCAATATAGTTAATGAAACTAAAAAAAAAATATTTATCCTCATCAAACTTCCCCCTTGAAACACAACCGTAGGAGAGTTACGAATCATAAATTTTTATCATCAACAAATTCCCCCTTTGAAACACAACTCACGAAGCAATGCCAATTAATAGATAATAAGTGGAATCTTGTATGGTTTCACAATCAATAAGACACAACAATATGAAGTTCACGAGCATCTATTCAAATGATTCCATGACCATCCATAAATCTAACCATAATTGATGATGATGGTTAGGACTAGTCCATAATTGAGCCTTTCATGTCATTTTTGCAATGAGCTAAATGCATAAGTACTAGGTTTCTAATTCATGGGTGAAATTCTCTAATATATAGCCTCAGAATTTTATTTCGTAGGCTCAAATATAGGGGTAGAAATGAGAGTACAACTGTATACATTAGAAACTTTGTTAGTCATTTCATCAATTTGCACAACATAATCAACAGTGGGTTGGTTTTTCAGTAAATTAGTCTAAACTCCACTTGCAACGAAAGACAACCTATAGGGTTCAAGAGGGCTGAATGCAGGTAGTGAAGCAATAGAAATAATATATCCAATACCTAATCTAGATGTTTTGACTTTAGGTGCAATAGGATCATAAATTCCCTATCCATGTTTTTCAAGTCCTCTACTATATCCCATTTTTCTGAACAATCAGGACCCAACATCGATGGTGTATTTTGTGAAGGTAATTGAAACAAAAGAATCATTATCAAGATTAATAGGTGAGCTTGAAAATTCAACAATATCATTCTCCTTTTGAGCATACTGAAGGCAGCTGAATTCGAATTCAAGGTGTTAGTTGTATTCTTTCAAGTCTTGAATGACCTCATCCTTCTTAGTAATTGTTATAATGGATCATAATCTTGCTTCAGAGTTTGATATTGATCCAACAATGTATTATTATATGCTTGAATAGGGCTTACTTCTTCACGAAGGAATTGCATTAAGGGTTTCAAATATAAAACCTCCATAACTTGTTGATTATTTCTCTCCTCCAACTTGCAAATTTGTTTCTTCAAAATTGCATTTTCTAGCCACACAAGGACTCAACTTCCTCCAAATCATCAAGGAGGTCAATCTTTTCCAGAAACTCATCTACAAGAGTTTGGAGATACTTGCCCATGGTTGAATCCTGAAAGTCAACCTTCCTCATTTTCTTAGTGAGAATGTTATGGAAATCATTATTAAGCGTGGAAATTTACTTTTTCAAGACAATAACGATGTACTACAAATGAATAACCTCATTGCGAAGTTTCTCATCTTCAATTTTCTCATGAAGTTCCTATAGTATTTTACCCATCCAGGTAAATTGGTCACAACATAAAGATAATTGTGTTCTACATGAACTCGAGTAGAATTTGAAAGCCCCTTCCATCATTAAGATATAGAAATACGACTACATTTTGTTTTAATGCAAATAATAATGCCATTATTGATGATTTCAAACAATACAAATAATGCCATTATTGATAATTTTAGATTTCAAAAATACACTCAAAGATTCGAAAATAATGCATTGCTCCCAACTAAATACTTTTAAGAACACCGCTCATTCAAACAATACAAATAATGCCATTATTGATAATTTTAGATTTAAAAAATACACTCAAAGATTCGAAAATAATGCATTTCTCCCAACTAAATACTTTTAAGAACACGACTCAATATTTTTTAAATATTCTTTAGAAACATACTACTCAAAACACGTTCCATAAAAAGAAACTTTATGAAGAAGTGGCAATATTTTTCATGAAGGTCTCCGTCAACTATATGGACATGGCAGCCTGGTCTCCCCTGGGCATCCACACATTAGATCATCAAAATAAAAACCAAATGTAATGACATAACTTACTCCCACCAAAGATGACATTCGCGTAGAAGCAAAAATAAAAGTGACAATAATATAGTAGGACTTTGTTGCAGCATTGGATGAAGTAACCAAAGGAAATGTTATAATAGTAGAAGACGTAGACAATTTTGATATTACATTATTCAACATATTTTGTCTTCGAAAAATTCAACACATGTATACAATAAAGCACACATCTATCACCGAGACTACCAAATCATTGATCGTATTTGATAGAATGATGCATTTTGTCATCAAATTTCAATATTGTGGTGTAATAAGTGAGTTCTGTGGCAAATTCTATCTTCAAAAGACACAACCATACAAAAATGACAAATCTACATGTGACCAAAACAACTTAAAGAAACACCAGCAGAAGACAAGATCTATAGGCAGGAAATTGCAGTGAGGATGACTGTCCCTATTACAGACCAAAAACACCTCCAAGATCCAATGCCATGATTTGAGTGCACAGAAACAAAAAAAAGCCAAGGGTTGAGCCACAAATCGGAGGGAACTATAGCCAAGGGATTGTACAAAGATTTGATGATTTTTTCACTGAATGATATTCTTGGAATCTGTAATTGACATAAAGATGCTCACTTCCTTTTATGCTTTTGAGTGAGCCTTGCGTTTTGATCATGTACAGGGTAATACTAAAATGAAATCTGAAAACCATTTTTCTTTTTTAAATCTCAAATGAAATGTGTGCAAGGTTTGATAATCATTTGCTACACCACTTTAATATGAAATCCCATAGCAACAAATTCAACTATGTTGCAATATTCTTGCTCTCTTTTGTACTGACGCACATAATTTTTTTTTTCAAAGAAGAAAACAACATAATAAAAACCAAATATTGTTACATATCAATCGATTGCTTTTCTGTTTAGCTTAATACCAGAGGAGTAATATAACACCTAGGAAAGAAAAAAATACGAAACAAGATCCAAAAATGGGCCATAACAAAATGTCAAAAGTAGCCTAGAAGGTGCCAAGAATATATGGCTGTCTCATTGTCTTAATAAAAGAGTCATAGAGCTTGCTGCAAATTACAAAAAAGAAAAATGATAAAAGAAAGGCTCAAGAAAAACATAGTCGCTAGAGAGAGAGAGAGAGAGATATCCAACAGTGAGGATGGTTCCATTGAAAAGCAACTTGTAGTGAATCTATTGAATGAAGTTTACATCTAGGTCAAACCTACGAAGCAAAATTGCAAAATTGTCAATGGCTAAGATTTCCTATAGAAGTGAAGGCGAGCTCGTGGAAGCATTAATACCTAAACTGCATCCAAACTCATCTAGAGTCACTTCCATAACTCTCTCTCCATAGCAACTCAAGCCACAGGTGAAAAAATCACTTGTCGAAAAATTTGAGTTGAGACATGTTCCAACTTTAATATAGTTCGCATCTAGTGAATCCTTGAGGACCTTGAGATACTCCACATCCTCGGCCACCGTGCGTGTCTCTCCCAACTGGGGTGAATATAACATGTAAGAGTTTTTGTAGAAGATGTTTGATCTGTGAGAGAGATTGCATCAAGAAGGTGAAAGACCTCATAGATTCATAATTAAAATGAAAACCTCATTCAGATTTAAAAGAAAAAAGAAATCAAAAATTCAGAATGGAAAGAAGCTTAGCTTTGATACCATGTAAGGTATTAATTACTCATGGCGTTAATCACAAATGTGGTAATACAATGAAGACCTCCATTATACAACAATGGAGGAGGTATAATGTCATATAAAAATAACTATGACTACTTTCAATATAGAAATCTTAAGTGAGCTTACAACTTAGTATAGCTAACTCATTTGAAAAAAAAACCTTAGAAAACAAATCAATTATAATATCTAATTTTAATATTTAAATTCAAATTGAAAAATTAACTTAAAGCTATTAGATTTAAACATAAAATAATTTTTTATCCTTAAAAAAAAAATCTAAAAAATCATTACATAAAAATCTTATTATAATATAAAACCCCAAAACATTCGTCTATCTATTATCTAAAAACAAACAAATAAAGAAAAATATAATTTTATTAATACATTGCGAGAAGTTAATTAAATACGATCATATTGCCTTTAAATCTATGAAAATACTATCATGTTTCTTTTAAATCTATAGAAATATTATCATAGCTCCTTTAAATCTATAAAAATATTATCATAGAATTACAATGGTAAGAAATCATGTACACGCTTTTTTGGCTTTAGGAATTTTCAGGTGAGCAAAAAGTAACTAAATCATGGTTTTTGAAAATAAAAAATAGATAAGTCACGGTCTTTGAAAATAAAAATAAAAAAGTCAAGAGAAAAATAACAAATTGAACAAAAACTCTTTCTTCCTCTATAGAAATAACAATTCAAATCTCTCTACCAATAACATAATAAAAAAATCACTTTCAATAAAAATAGAAAGGAAAATATATTAAATCAATAAAAATAAAAAAAAATATATTAAATCAATAAAAATAAAATAGAGAATATATTAAATATATGAATATATTAAATAAATAAAAACTCTTTCTTCCTCTATAGAAATAACAATTCAAATCTCTCTACCAATAACATAATAAAAAAATCACTTTCAATAAAAATAGAAAGGAAAATATATTAAATCAATAAAAATAAAAAAAAATATATTAAATCAATAAAAATAAAATAGAGAATATATTAAATATATGAATATATTAAATAAATAAAAATAAAATAGAGAACATATTAAATATATAAAAATAAAATAGAGAACATATTAAATATATTTATTTAATATAAAGCAAAATTTATAAACCTCTTGATGAGACGTTTTGATGTTTTAGGTATCATTATATGGTACGCTATCCTAATGACTCCAAGTTTATCTCTTCCTGTTAACACGCTCGTCCGATTTAACCATCTAAAGAGTATATGTGTCAATGATGCAAAGTCGATTATAGTAACTGAATTATTTAATGTATTATCGACTTCGAAATCCAGACCATCAATCTCTTTAGCGGTTGCCATGACATATTGGAACTCCAACCCACTTATTAATTCTATAAAGCATCCAACAAAATAACAAATTAATGATCCATCCCGTATAGTTAATTGGAAGAGAAATTATGCACAATCATCATGCTATTTTGGTTTTATGGTAAATTATTTATTGTGGAGTGGTTTGGTTATCTCTCGTTGTGGTTATAACATGTTTTAGCGACAGATGTTGGTGTTCACTCATTTCCAGAGGTGGGACAACCAACCTCCTTAGTTAGATTTGAACCTCGTGCCTTGAGCTGTGAAATTGGAGGAAATGGTGAGGCTGTTATTGTTGATCATTGTGAGTATGGAAGCTTAGGTGTTTTTTGCCACAAAGATTGTTTTTAAATATTATTTTTGGCGCATGGTTTGTTGCACAATGTTTTGTCCACTTTTGAGAGGTTTTGCTCACATTTTGTGTTTTTTTCTCGATGAATTGTCTTCACAAAGGGCACGTTGAAAGATGTCAAAATTGTGGGAAGTCTGGAAACGATGGTAGAGTTGCTACGATGGAAGGTAGCTAAAATGAAGAGCTTGAAGAATTGGTTGGCTCTGAGTTGTTTGTTGATAGTAGAATTCTTGCAAGGATGGTTGACAATTTTTTATAATCTGATGGGGTTGTTGGGCCGAGTGTCTCTCGATGTTACTCTTCGGTGACTGTTGTTCCCCACAAATAGAGGATGCACACTTCTCCTTTCTCAAATTTGCTGGTGCTTTGTCTAAATTTGATTTCATAGGTTTTGAACTTTTGGATAAAGAATTCGGTTTGTTCAGTTCATTCAATATTATATGTTGTTTATAGCAAGCTTGAATTGAATATTGGACTGCAGCCATATTCGCAGGCAACACAATCTTTTTCAGTTACTCTTCTTCTGGTTGGAGAAAGCAGTAACCACCAAAATGTATGTTCTCTCTTTTTAGATATGGTTGGCCACTTGGAAAATTTGAGTTTTCTTTGTTGAAGTTTTATCTTTTTATATAATGGTTTTTATATTTTGGTGCACATAATGAACTTGTTTGTCGTACCGTGGAAAGAAATGACATAGCTTGCGTTACAACAACTCCCGTTGTTTATGATCATCTCTAGGTTCGACCGGTTTTTGGTGGGGTAAATGACGCTCATTCTTTTATTTTTGGCAATGACATGCTTGAAGAGCATAAAAAATATCGTTCCAAGCTTGATGATATGTCTGTTGTGAAAATGTGCTAGGTGTGTTATGAATGCTATCCCTATATACAAGTTGTAAGATGGCATGAAGGCCCCATTTGTAAAAGGTGTAGGGGGAGAAAGGCTCACATGGTTTTTCTCGTTTTAACAACATGGATCCAGGTGAACAACCAGAATTTCTAAGAGTTTTGACACAAGTGGAAGAAATGCTAATAGTAAGGGTGAATCCAATATTGCAAGTATGACATGCTCGTGGTGACCAATATAAATATAGTGGGCATACAATAAGTTTTCCCTAAGATATTTCTGTGATTGCAAAGAAACTCCTTGACGTGTTGGACAACTTGATTATGTTATTCCCAGAAGACGTGGTCCTGAATCGAGATATTATGAATGTTATGTGAAGAGACAATGTGTCATGGATGCCCTAATTTACAAAATCCAAATAGACAAATATATAGGGATGTCGAAATTGATATGGATTCAGTTGCAACTCTCCTAGAAAGACCCACTGATGTGTCCATCATGCTACAACATGTTGATAGAAATCTAGAGGAACCAAGTATAGCTGAAGAGGACATAGAAAGAGAGGGTGGTAATTCTTTGCAATTCCATACACCATCATTTCTACCGCGTTGGCCGAATGATTGCAAAGAAGTTGATCGAATAAGAAGATTTATTGAAAATGCATAATCTACAGATGCAGAGACATTAGAGTGGCCAGATATTGGGACATTTCGTGTGAACGAATACAATACAGAAGGGTTGCTAGACATGGCATTGTCAACTTTGTTCCCGACTAGAGATTTTGATTGGTTGCATCCACGTATTTACAACATTGAAATGCATGAATATGGTTTGCACCTGCTTACATATTATGATCAAAGATTTGGAATCCATCTTAGATTTCGGTGCTTTCTTTTGAATATGATTATGTAGCATCTTAGTCAGGGAATGACAACTTTTTTTTGAAGAAGGGTTTACATGAGAATGCACCTTCTACTGTTCAAGAATTGCGTGAATGACTTCGAGATTTGCCTATCAATAAATTGGCTGAAAAATTGATGCATTTTGGTTCGTCTCTTAGGGTACAAGAGCTTATTGGACAGTGTCATTTTGAGCTCACTGACATGATCAACTAGTTGGGTTGCCCTACTTTTTTTTACACTGACTGCAGATGACATAAAGTGGCCTGACTTTCATAACGTAATGCTTTTGAATATCCAATGCAGTGGTCAAAATGAGAATGGAGAAAAGTTTCTAATGTTATTCAATATCCACATATTGTTTCTAATTATATGCACCAAAGATTCGGTATTTTTTGTGAGGTTTCACTTCATAAATATCTTGGGGCGACAGATTTTTGGTAGATGTTTGTTCTTGTTCCTTTTATGTTATGTCGTTCAAAATATTTAGTATAATGTTTGTAATTGTTTTATATTTATATTTCTTTATTGCATATCTGTTTTTGTCAGATATGAAAGGAAACATAGAGACTCTGCACATATCCATCGGGTCCTTTGGTTGACTAGAGCTCCTGACCTGGAGAGAATGGATTGGTCGAACCCTTTGAGTGTTAATGAAGCAAAGCAATTTTTTGACAAGTATGTCACAACTTGGAATCCGTGCGATATACATCGTCGAAATGTGATGATCCCTAGAAGTGTTAATGATGATCCATGCCTCTTAAATACGCAACAATTTTTTTCTTGTAGCGTTCAAGAAGGTTATGAGAATTTGGTCAATCGAGTGGAGATACACATGAAATGTAGTGTAGATTTGTGTTTGAGGAAGAAGGGGTTGATCCTTTATGCTGGTATGATGCTCCATGGGAGCTTCGCATAGAGTCAAGATTGTATGTTGATGAGAAAGGGAAAAAAATATGAACCAACTTGAAATGATGATCGTTTAAATGTTCACAATGCAGATCTTTTAACTATGTGGCGAGCACATGTCGATTGTCAGCCAATTGTTTCTCGACATGCTGTGTTGAAATATATTGAAAAATATGCTTCAAAGGTGGAAGGAAGATATGAAAGTTATCATGATATGTTGACAAGTGTTTCTTCTCACAGTCCATGTAATGCTCCTACGCTGTCTACCTATAGAAGGTTCCTTGCTGAAATAATTGTTGAGCATGACATTGGAGCACAAGAGAGTTTCCATATGTTGTTAAAGTTGCCTCTTGTTGTTTGTAGTCGTAAATTATTCCCTTTGAACATTGGGAAAAAAGTTTACCAGAGGCTTATAGTACAATATGATATTTCTTGTGGGAAGTACTTTATTGAGATGTATCAAATGTGGCCCCACTCTTTGGACCATTTGTGCCTTATTGAAACAGAAAGATCATGGAGTTTTGATCTTGGGCATAGACATGAACAATGAAAACCACAAGAAGTCCATGTTGTTTTTCATGGTTGTCCACGTTTTTATGTTGTTCATGATGAAGTGTTGTTCATGACGAAGAGTTTGAAACATTTTGTTGGACAAAGTTGTTGTTGTACAAGCCATTTCACGACATTGCTTTGGATATTGGGGTCACAAGAGAAACAATCATTGAGAACTGGAGGAATTTCAGATATAATGAGTGGCATGTTGATCGAACTCCTTTGCAAAATGAGAATAAGGAAGAATATGTTGAGCCCGTTGCACATGAGGAAAATGTTGATTGGGATTTGGAAGAGGCAATTTTTTTCTCGAATAGTTTCCCCTAACCATGTGGAGAGTTCAGATCTCCAGACTCTTTGTAGAAGGGCCTTTGATACTCACCATAATTGGAAAGAAACATTGTTGTCAGATGAAATTATTGAATAAGCAATTCATTTTATAGAAAATGCAAATTCTTACAGTGTTATTAATATGAATTCTGCTAGGGAGACAATTCTCTTGCCTTCGTCTTTATCAGAGAAACAACGTGCTACATTTTAAATTGTGTTTCGCCACTTTGTTGATGCTTGAGATGATGATACATTATTAATGATTATTCAAGGAACTGTTGGAATGGGAAAATATGCTATTACTCATTGTATTTGTCATGCTCTTTCAGCTTCAAAAAATGGGTGAAAAACGTCCAATATTATTGCTTGCTCCAACTAGTTTAGTTGCTTTTAATATACATGGAAAAACAATACACTTTGTTTTGAAAATACCTATTAAAGATATGAAACCACTAAATGGTCAAGCTATAACAAGTTTCAAAGAAGAAATGTGGCACATTCGTTATATTTTAATTGATGAAATGAGGTTTGTTGGGCCAAGGTTGTTTACGCAAATAGATTCACATTTGTGAGAAGTCTTTCTAGAAAAGAAAAATTGTCCTTTTGGCGGAAGGTCCATTATTATTGTGGGTGATCTTAGCCTGCTTCCTCTAGTTAAGGGTACACCCCTGTATATAGGAAGAACAACTAGGAAAGTGTTGTGGGAAAGATTCAACATTGTTTTTACTTTGGATAAAATTTATAGGCAATAGGGAGATCATCCTAGGAAGACATCTTTTCGTAATCTTTTTACGAATATAAGAAATGTGTAGCCTTATTTGGAAGATTGGGATCTTCTTATGATGTGCATGGATAGTTGCTTAGATTGTTAAGAAAATGTTTTATTTGATTATTCAGTTCACTTGTTTGCAACGAATGATCTTGTTATTTTCCGCAATCACAAAATGCTCAAATCCTGGAATTGTCCAGTTGCAAGATGTGTTGTGGAATGTGGTAGGAGATTGGAGATTGTTGACAGTGATGATGATGTGTTGGATCGTGACGTCTTTTTGTGTCATGGTCAGCATGTCTTGCTTACGTGTAATTTGTGGGTGGAAGTCGGGTTGGTCAATGTTGTTGTTGGTTTTGTAGAAGATATCTTTTATTCACCTGGTACACAACTGCCTCAACTTCCACAGTTTTCTACAATTATTTTCAAGAAGTACATTGGTGTTCCATTTGAGATTGACTGGCCTAATGTTGTGCCCATAACACATTTTGTTAGAGGGAGCCTTAGACATATGCATTTAAAAATGGAATGGGGCTTGTCTATACACAAGTCACAAGGGATGACTTTGCGATGAGCCACTATAGATATTGGAGATAGAGAGAGGTAGGGTTTGACATTTACAACTATATCAAGAGTGAGATCGATTGATGGTTTACAGATTTCACCACCTTTTCCTTATCAGCATTATGCAAAAATGCAAAACAATGCTTATGTTACACGAAGGAAAAAAGAGGAGGAGCAATTGACGTCTATATAATTTTGAGGTTTTTTTATTATTATCAAAAACTTAGTTCACAGGTGTGGCAGAGTGGTTGATAATGCTATTGATGGTTTATTTTTTTTCCTACGATGATTTAGTTATTATTTTTGGTTTGTTTTTGTTAAAGTTCTCACATTGAATGCTTGGAAAAAAATCACATGCGTCTTAGGGTTCATATACCTTGGGTTTGTAATCTTTCTCCCTCGGGGTTAATATAATTCCTTGGGTTTATAATTCCTTGTGTTTTTAGTATTGACCCCTTTGCTTTATTATTTCTTATCATTTGTAATATTTATTGTATGGTTTATATATCTTCGTTTATATTATCATTCTTTTGGGTTTATTAATGTTACGGTTCATATTTGGAGGGTATAATATTGTTCGAATGTTTTGGTGTTTTTGCATGGCTTGGAAAAAAAAAATACTTCTATATAATTATTGTTGTTTCTTGCAATTTTTTAGATTGATAATTTCTTTGTCCTACTTTTTCATCATTTGAATATATTCGTTGATCGATAAACTCAGTAAATTGAGCATTTCGAAGATATTGCATGGGTCTTTGAGTTGTTGGTATTCTTATTGATATTGTTTGATTGGTTAAATTAAACCTGTCTATCTTTTCTCTTTTTTTAATGCTATTACATTAATGACCATTAAATTTTTTGTTTTTGTTTTTAAAGAAAATATAAAAAGATTTTATACCTTAATTTTATAATTATATTTGCTTGGATTTATAATACTTCTAGAGCTTCTATAATTAAACACGAAAGTTATATTATTAATAATAGTACTATATATATGAATATACATTTTAATACATTATATATAATTAAATTTATATAAAATATATAGACGATATTATATAATTAAATTTATATAAAATATATAGAAAATATTATATATTGATGTCTATTTATCAATGTGATATTTACCAACCACCTTTACCTTTATTAATGTGATTAGGCTAATAAACCATACAAACTCAGACTACTCAATTTGGAATACGTTAACATAATCCGATGCTGCTAACATAAACTTAAACAGTAGTATTAATGCAGAGAGGGGCAAGCAAGTTCAGTGATAGTATAAATTTTACAGTCTGAAATGGCTTTATTTATTTATGAGATGATAAAAAGGTACATAAACACACAGGCGTATGTGGGTCTATATTTTCTGATCTTACTACAATAATCAGCCATCCTATCCTTTCGTATCCATGTGGTAGCTGCTATGCTATGCTATGCATTGCATCATCTCCCACTCATGCCAGCCATGTTAATAGTAACATAGTATAATACTAGATATATTATATGCATGCAGCAATTAATAGCATGGAGAGAGCTTCCAGAGCTGGTTGTCCTGCTTGTTCCATTTCCACAGCACAGCGCGAGTGCCATCTCTGATGCCTCCGCTCCTCCTGTCGCTGTGGAATGCGTCCAAGTTGAGCCCAATGTTGTTGGCCATTCTTATTGTTCGATATCCATAACCCATGTCCTCACTCTCACTCCACAAAATGTTCTCATCATAATTGGAAGGGCCCTCGTACTGAGTGACCAGCACCTCCTGACTTTCAGCAATGGCATGGCGGAGAGCCTGACCAGTGGCTTTGTTCACCAGAGCGAATGCAGGATGACCCACTTGGTCCCTCACCTGGTTACTCCAGCTTTCATCCTTCACCCATTGCTGCATGCATACATACATATGTACATTGTATATATCAACAAATATCCATCAAGAAAATATATATATTAACAGAATCTATTCAGGCATTTAATGAATATGAGATTATTACCATTGTGGGATCATTGGGATTGTAGAAGAGCATGACGGCACTGCCATCTCTGATAGCCAAAGCGTAGTCAGGATTTGCTTTAGAGCACATCCTCACGATCTGGCCTTGTGGAATTATTCGCTGTCCGCTCATCATGCAGCCGCCTCCTGCATTATACTTGTTATAAGCTGCAGGACCTCCATATTCATTAACTCCATAGCCTCCTCCTGTTGCATTAAGACATGGGTCGCGAGGGGGATGTGGTGGCTGCTGCTGATAGCCACTCTGGTTCATCATGTAGCCTCCTCCTGCACTATACTTGTCAGAAGCAGCGGGGCCTCCATACTCGTTAAATCCATGGCCTCCTTCTGTTACATTTAGGCATGGGTCGCTAGGGGGACGTGACGGCTGCTGCTGATAGCCATAGCCTGAAATAGGCGGGGACTCGTAAACCCTCTGGTTCCTCTCTTGGCATGAATCGTACTCCCCATAGTATGCCATGGATTGATTGATTCACAGTATGCCAAACGCTAAATACTCTTGAAATAAACACAAATTACTAAACGAGATGATGGTGGTGGTTCTATATTGTTATGGAATGGCCTTATATACACAACGGTTGATTGGAGAATATGTGTATGTGGACAATATTCACGATGGAATGGAATAACAGCATATTTTTAGAAGTGACATCAATCGATTTAAGGAATTAATGCATTACAATTAAATGATGCATATGCTATCTTTATCTGCAGCCGCCTTTTTTATATTCTTGGGCCTTGGCTCTCATTTTTCCACGTGCATGCTTGACTTCACTTTCCAAGTGTCCTTTAAAGTTTACAACACTAATATTTATCCTTCGACTCATTTAGAGGAATTACACATTCGATTCGAGGAGGTGATAGCGGATAGCTATCATGTTGATCTATTAATGTAATCTTGGAGTGACGATGCCCGTGATCTTTTTTTGTTTTTCCCTTCGATCGTAACTACATTCAGGGAATACCATGCTTTATAAGTTCTCGCGACGACACCTGTAAAGTAATATGTTTTGGTAGGTGTAAACGACAAATAAGATGTGAGTCACTTATCATGATCGGAGAGGATTTTCCACATCACTAAATAAAGTTATAGATCCCAATTATGCTATTCAATCTTCACACAATACAGGGAGTGGTGTTTGTTGTTGAAGGCATGAGACAGTGCACTTTGCTTTTGCTTATATCCCTCTCAAAACTAGCGTGTATCCATCGTAATTCACGAAAGCCGGTTGGATTCTTCCCACCCACCTCAAAAAGTGTATGAAATTATATTATATTCTTAAAACTATCAAACATGAAAATCTATTAGGTTATTTAAAAGTAAAGTATATATATATATATGATTTTCATATTTGATATTTTAAAAATCAAATATACTTTCATATATATATAGATTTCAACAAATTAACAATATATTCATAATATTATTTAAATTTATAATTTTTTGTATCAGTTTGGATGGGTGTGGGATTTGGTTAATAAGGCAACCATTTTGGTTATGTTAAACTAGCATTTGCATTTAATGTTGCAAAGGAAACGTCGTAAGGCATAGTGTGTGGAAGAATATTGAAATGTGAATCGGTTTTTTTGAAAGCAAGGATCGATGATAATGAGTTTGAATTGAGGAAGCCATGCCGAAAACCCTATTCGGGGGTTAAAGTGGCTATGAAATTGAATAAAAGTAGTCATACATATCCATTGAACTTGTTTAGATACCTTAAAGATTGCCTAGTTGAAGGTGAAGTTAAACAAATGAATTCATGCGAACAACAACTGGGTATCCATATCGATATACAAAATTTTAAGGAGAGGTATGTTAATCTTTTCAAACAACATTCTAATGTATTTGCCTAGAAATATGAAGACCTTAAACCATGTCACATTGTGATGAATTGAATCCCTGCCAGGATATATTCCTTATGACGCAGAGAAGCTACAGGTGGTTGATAAGGAGGTGAAAACAAATGCTTGGGCTCATGAAGGAGCTCTGTATTGTCCTCCAGCCCACACTGTTCCTATGCCTATTATATTCCATGGCAACATCGTACACAGAGACATCTCTTGCTCATATCTCCATTGGTACTGCCCAAAAAAACAGAGGAGAAGGAGAAGATTAAAGCAAAAGATATAACTTTTAGACAATGATTTTGAAGCTCTTCCAACTTTGGAACCAAATGAATGCAGATTTCCTTTGGACCTCATGTGGAAGAGAAATATTAGTAGTTGAAGATATGGAGCTCTAATGTAAGGACACAATTACTTATCATAAAATTATGCAGTTGAAGGAGATCCGTATTGTCCTCCAGATGTTAATCTTTTCAAACAACATTCTAATGTATTTGGCTAGAAATATGAAGACCTTAAACCATATCACATTGTTATGAACTGAATCCCTTCCAGGATATATTCCTAGAAATATGGCATGGTATTAGGAAAACAAATAAAAGGCATAGTGTGTGGAAGAATATTGAAATGTGAATGGGCTTTTTTGAAAGCAAGGGTCGATGATAATGAGTTTGAATTGAGGAAGCCATGCCGAAAACCCTATTCGGGGGTTAAAGTGGCTATGAAATGGAATAAAAGTAGTCATACATATCCATTGAACTTGTTTATATACCTTAAAGATTGCCTAGTTGAAGGTGAAGTTAAACAAATGAATTCATGCGAACAACAACTAGGTATCCATATCGATATACAAAATTTTAAGGAGAGGTATGTTAATCTTTTCAAACAACATTCTAATGTATTTGCCTAGAAATATGAAGACCTTAAACCATGTCACATTGTGATGAACTGAATCCCTGCCAGGATATATTCCTTATGATGAATAGAAGCTATAAGTGGTTGATAAGGAGGTGAAAACAAATGCTTGGGCTCATGAAGGAGCTCTGTATTGTCCTCCAGCCCACACTGTTCCTATGCCTATTATATTCCATGGCAACATCGTACACAGAGACATCTCTTGCTCATATCTCCATTGGTACTGCCCAACAAAACAGAGGAGAAGGAGAAGATTAAAATAGAAGATATAGCTTTTAGACAATGATTTTGAAGCTCTTCCAACTTTGGAACCAAATGAACGCAAATTTCCTTTGGACCTCATGTGGAAGAGCAATATTAGTAGTTGAAGATATGGAGCTTGAATGTAAGGACACAATTACTTATCATAAAATTATGCAGTTGAAGGAGATCTGTATTGTCCTCCAGATGTTAATCTTTTCAAACAACATTCTAATGTATTTGCCTAGAAATATGAAGACCTTAAACCATATCACATTGTTATGAACTGAATCCCTGCCAGGATATATTCCTAGAAATATGGCATGGTATTAGGAAAACAAATAAAAGGCATAGTGTGTGGAAGAATATTGAAATGTGAATGGGCTTTTTTGAAAGCAAGGGTCGATGATAATGAGTTTGAATTGAGGAAGCCATGTCGAAAACCCTATTCGGGGGTTAAAGTGGCTATGAAATGGAATAAAAGTAGTCATACATGTCCATTTAACTTGTTTAGATACCTTAAAGATTTCCTAGTTGAAGGTGAAGTTAAACAAATGAATTCACGTGAACAACAACTAGGTATCCATATCGATATACAAAATTTTAAGGAGAGGTATGTTAATCTATTCAAACAACATTCTAATGTATTTGCCTAGAAATATGAAGACCTTAAACCATTTCACATTGTGATGAACTGAATCCCTGCCAGGATATATTTCTTATGACGCAGAGAAGCTATAGGTGGTTGATAAGGAGGTGAAAACAAATGCTTGGGCTCATGAAGGAGCTCTGTATTGTCCTCCAGCCCACACTGTTCCTATGCCTATTATATTCCATTGCAGCATCGTACACAGAGACATCTCTTGCTCATATCTCCATTGGTACTGCCCAACAAAACAGAGGAGAACGAGAAGATTAAAACAAAAGATATAGCTTTTAGACAATGATTTTGAAGCTCTTCCATCTTTGGAACCAAATGAACGCAGATTTCCTTTAGACCTCATGTGGAACAACAATATTAGTAGTTGAAGATATGGAGCTCGAATGTAAGGACACAATTACTTATCATAAAATTATGCAGTTGAAGGAGATCTGTATTGTCCTCCAGATGTTAATCTTTTCAAACAACATTCTAATGTATTTGCCTAGAAATATGAAGACCTTAAACCATATCACATTGTTATGAACTGAATCCCTGCCAAGATATATTCCTAGAAATATGGCATGGTATTAGGAAAACAAATAAAAGGCATAATGTGTGGAAGAATATTGAAATGTGAATGGGCTTTTTTGAAAGCAAGGGTCGATGATAATGAGTTTGAATTGAGGAAGCCATGCCGAAAACCCTATTCAGGGGTTAAAGTGGCTATGAAATGGAATAAAAGTAGTCATACATATCCATTGAACTTGTTTAGATACCTTAAAGATTGCCTAGTTGAAGGTGAAGTTAAACAAATGAATTCACGCAAACAACAACTAGGTATCCATATCGATATACAAAATTTTAAGGAGAGGTATGTTAATCTTTTCAAACAACATTCTAATGTATTTGCCTAGAAATATGAAGACCTTAAACCATGTCACATTGTGATGAACTGAATCCCTGCCAGGATATATTCCTTATGACGCAGAGAAGCTATAGGTGGTTGATAAGGAGGTGAAAACAAATGCTTGGGCTCATGAAGGAGCTCTGTATTGTCCTCCAGCCCACACTTTTCCTATGCCTACTATATTCCATTGCAACATCGTACACAGAGACATCTCTTGCTCATATCTCCATTGGTACTGCCCAGCAAAACAGAGGAGAAGGAGAAGATTAAAACAGAAAATAGAACTTTTAGACAATGATTTTGAAGCTCTTCCAACTTTGGAACCAATTGAACGTAGATTTCCTTTGGACCTCATGTGGAAGAGCAATATTAGTAGTTGAAGATATGGAGCTCGAATGTAAGGACACAATTACTTATCATAAAATTATGCAGTTGAAGGAGATCTGTATTGTCCTCCAGATGTTAATCTTTTCAAACAACATTCTAATGTATTTGCCTAGAAATATGAAGACCTTAAACCATATCACATTGTTATGAGTTGATTCCCTGCCAGGATATATTCCTAGAAATATGGCATGGTATTAGGAAAACAAATAAAAGGCATAGTGTGTGGAAGAATATTGAAATGTAAATGGGCTTTTTTGAAAGCAAGGATTGATGATAATGAGTTTGAATTGAGGAAGCCATGCCGAAAGCCCTGATCAGGGATTAAAGTGGCTATGAAGTGGAATAAAAGTAGTCATACATATCCATTGAACTTGTTTAGATACCTTAAAGATTGCCTAGTTGAAGGTGAAGTTAAACAAATTAATTCACGCAAACAACAACTAGGTATCCATATCGATATACAAAATTTTAAGGAGGTATGTTAATCCTTTCAAACAACATTCTAATGTATTTGCCTAGAAATATGAAGACCTTAAACCATGTCACATTGTGATGAACTGAATCCCTGCCAGGATATATTCCTTATGACGCAGAGAAGCTACAGGTGGTTGATAAGGAGGTGAAAACAAATGCTTGGGCTCATGAAGGAGCTCTGTATTGTCCTCCAGCCCACACTGTTCCTATGCCTATTATATTCCATGGCAACATCGTACACAGAGACATCTCTTGCTCATATCTCCATTGGTACTGCCCAACAAAACAGAGGAGAAGGAGAAGATTAAAACAAAAGATATAGCTTTTAGACAATGATTTTGAAGCTCTTCCAACTTTGGAACCAAATGAACATAGATTTCCTTTGGACCTCATGTGGAAGAGCAATATTAGTAGTTGAAGATATGGAGCTCGAATGTAAGGACACAATTACTTATCATAAAATTATGCAGTTGAAGGAGATCTGTATTGTCCTCCAGATGTTAATCTTTTCAAACAACATTCTAATGTATTTGCCTAGAAATATGAAGACCTTAAACCATATCACATTGTTATGAACTAAATCCCTGCCAGGATATATTCCTAGAAATATGGCATGGTATTAGGAAAACAAATAAAAGGCATAGTGTGTGGAAGAAAATTGAAATGTGAATGGGATTTTTTGAAAGCAAGGGTCGATGATAATGAGTTTGAATTGAGGAAGCCATGCCGAAAACCCTATTCGGGGGTTAAAGTGGCTATGAAGTGGAATATAAGTAGTCATACATATCCATTGAACTTGTTTAGATACCTTAAAGATTGCCTAGTTGAAGGTGAAGTTAAAAAAATGAATTCATGTGAACAACAGTTGGGTATCCATATTGATATACAAAATTTTAAGAAGAGGTATGTTAATCTTTTCAAACAACATTCTAATGTATTTGCCTAGAAATATGAAGACCTTAAACCATGTCACATTGTGATGAACTGAATCCCTGCCAGGATATATTCCTTATGACACAGAGAAGCTACAGGTGGTTGATAAGCAGGTGAAAACAAATGCTTTGGCTCATGAAGGAGCTTTGTATTGTCCTCCAGCCCACACTGTTCCTATGTCTATTATATTCCATGGCAACATCGTACACAGAGACATCTCTTGCTCATATCTCCATTGGTACTGCCCAACGAAACAGAGGAGAAGGAGAAGATTAAAACATAAGATATAGCTTTTAGACAATGATTTTGAAGCTCTTCCAACTTTGGAACCAAATGAACGCAGATTTCCTTTGGACCTCATGTGGAAGAGTAATATTAGTAGTTGAAGATATGGAGCTCGAATGTAAGGACACAATTACTTATACTAATTGTTAAATGGGGGAATTTAGTTGTTTCATACATTGTTTTTATGATCCTTGCAAAACCAAATCCAGTGGAGAAATCAAACAATGTGCGAAGATACAGTTTGTTGTATTTATCATAAGCCTCAATGTTCAATTCAAACTCTGGTGTGATATGAAGACCTTAAACCATATCACATTGTTATCTGAAACTCTATTTTCAGCTAGTATGGTAATATTGACTAACTCTGCCTGTGTCACAAATCATATAAAAATGGATTTCAGTTAGCTCCGTGGTCCTTGGAGAATAATAATATATACAACTTTCATCCATCATGGCCTCTCAACAGTCCAATTACTTAGCTAATTGCAGACCTATCTTGAAGCATTCTATATGATGCCACTTTTATTACAGGGATGCAGAAATTAGATTTTAGAATGGGAATTGTGCTTCAGCGTTATTTTCATTCAAGCGGCATTTGTGCCAGTTATGTCTTTTGGACAATTATGGTTATTCTAAATGGTAATGCTATGTGAAGTAGTATGTGCTAGCATTTTTATTTTTATGATGAAAGCTGCATATTATGTCAGTTTAAACAAGCATAATCTGATTTTCATGCTACACTGCAATTTTTTTTATAAGCATTGAATTGTTTTTTTACGAAGTATCTAGAAGTCTGAATGCCCTAAAGAATTGGAGTCAGCAGACAGGAGGGGTCCAATACATGTCAATCTGATCAGGAGGGATGAAGACTGTCCTGTATGTTTTCATTCCATTGCCCAATTCATGGCGTGCTATTTTTCTAATGTTATGGTGTTCATGCATGTGTTGTTATACTAATTGTGAAATGGGGGAATTTAGTTGTTTCATACATTATTTTTATGACATTTAAACTCGATAAAGATCAAATCACTGTCCTAGATATATTGTCTGTGTGTCAAATGTCAGTGACTTTGTAGCTGTTGAATTTTTTTTCTATTTGCTTAGGTGGTCCAATGCATGTTCTGAATGTAGGGAAGTCTGAAATTCTGTTGACTATCATTCAATGTGCTTAGGAAGTTCTGCTGTTGGAAAGTTTGATTGGGCTGCATTGAATTAAGCAAGGCTGAAACATTATTGTTGACATTGTAGCTGTAGTTGTTCTGCATGTTGTTGAATCTCTTTGCAGGTTTCGTTTCATCGTGCCCATACGCTAAGGAGAGGATCCTCTTGAGAGAATTGAATTTTTTGTCATTCTCCACTGCTAATTTTTCTTGTTTTGGGACAACTTCATATCGGCAATCGCTATTGTTGTCATTTTTATTGCTGAAATTGTTGTGAGAGAGGTTGGAGGACTGGACTTGAGGTAGTCTGATGCTGTTTCCATTGCCATCCATGGCTTCATCGTTTAAAAAACCATCTATGAAAGGATCATCGCTCTCCAACAACCCACTAAAAGAGGCAATTTTGGGCAGTTGCAGTTTGTTTTGCTGATCAAGATCAGGAAAAGAAGCCATCACTTCATTTACACTTGGTGATTCATCTCGTTCTACCCCTTGTACTCTCTGAGAATGACCATTTTTCTTGTAAATTCGGCACAGCACCCAATCATCAAGCTGGAGAATAGAAGTACCATCAAAATCAACAATACCAATTTTAGTTGAATGAATCAATTCCTATTCATAAAGAATCAAAGCACGAGAATTGTGAAAGGAAAATCATTCATATTGATCAATATTCAAGAAGACATCACTTTGTAGGGTGTGTTATTTGTATTTACACAATTGATTTTTTTATTCAATCAACTATGCTATTCTCTGTGCTTTTGCTGGGTTCCTTCATCACCACCATCATTGGGAAATTCATTTCCCTCTTGAAGTATGAAATGAGTAGCAATTCCCAATTGATCTCACACTACCACCACAAAGAAGTTAGCAATCCTGATATACAAATCGAACCAGCCATCCTATCAAGCAATCCATGTAGTTCTGAATCTATAGCTTTGATAACCCAAAAGTCAAATCTTTTATATTTAATATGCACATAATTTTTCACATTAATATGTCTGGATCTCATTCTAAAATCTTTACAGACCTGATACAGAGGTAAACCAGATTTTTCATAATACGACAAGCAATATTAGCAAGTCTTGGAGTCTCTCTTATGTAATGTCTCCTCCTTATTTGATAGAGTTGAAGTTGTATGAGCATCGACTGCACTGAAGGGATCATCCAATAGATAAATGTCAGCATCGTTATATACTGCTCTAGCCAACTGAATCCTCTGTTTTTTTCCTCCACTCATATTCAATCTCTCTCCCCAATCTTCGTCATATCTCCATGAGCAAAACTCTCTATATCCTTGTCTAATACACAAACTTTTATTGCCTTCTTGTATTGAATTTTGTCTATTGGTTTCCCATAAAGTATGTTATCTCTAACAGTACCACTCTAAATCCAAGCTGTTTGTGCCATGTAGGCAACATTTCCATATACTTCAACCTGCACGTAGTCCAATCAAAATGTTTATGGAAGAATTTATGTATATAGAAAGCAAAAAAAACTGCATCTACAATCTTGCTGAACTATGAAATGGTTACTTTTGCTCAAGAAGAGTAGTTAATGTTCAACTTACATCTCCTGAAATTTTTGGGATTTCTCCAAGAATTGTATATAGCAGAGCAGATTTCCCTGATCCCACTGAGCCACAAATTGCTACCTTTTCTCTAGTTTTAATGTGCAGATTTATTCCCTTCAATGTTGGCTTTGTCAATGAAGATTCTGGATCCCAGCTGAGTATGGCTTGATGAATTTCGATGGTATACTAGGATCCGGAAAGTGCTTTCCTCACAACAGAATTTTGTCTCAGCTCATCATATTGTAAGAACTTGTCCAGAAGATCTAAGGAGACTTTAACTTAAATTAATATAGCCAAAACTTCAGGTAGCATTCTCACTGGATCTTGTATCACATGGAATGTTGCAAGCACTGTAAATATGGTTGTGGCAGTTAACGGTGGATCCCCTATGATAGCACACCCGACAAAAACTATAGATGCAGTAATGATGGGTGACATCCAGTAGAGTATGGTACCATATGTTCTATTAAACTGTGTTGAAGACAACCATTTGAACTCCACAGCTCGGAGATTTTCTATCAGCTCTTTAAATTTTTCTTCCCATGCTTGTAGTTTGATTATTTTCATACTATTAAGAATTTCAGATGTTATTCTGAGTCTTTCATCCTGTGCAGTCATGAACACAGCTTGGCACTTCTGGAGGGTTTTGGCTTGGAAATTTGAGTTGTAACTTAAATTTGTAACATTATTCAATCATCATTCTACATCATTTTAATTTGATATTTCAACTAGTACTTAATGTTTACATTAGTGTTGGTACGATGTCTAAAGATATCTGCTTTTAATGATAGTTATTGGTGCTATATGAGAATCACTAGAAATTTATGTGGATCATTCAAAATTTGGAGTCATTTATAAATTCCTGTCAGTTAACAGACTTCATGTTAAGATAAATTTTAGGTTACATGGTTACACATTTTCTGTTAGTTAATGAAGCTTTCTATAAAGCCTAGTTATCTGACATGAAGATTACTGATGCTAAAGCAGGATAATCAACTATAAAAATGGTTCTTAGGCATTAGTGTAGAGGGCTTTTCAGAGCCATATTATTGCAGGTAGCATGTTAACAAAAAAAAAAAAATTGAAGCAGCAACCATACTTCCCTTAGAGTTGACCTGAGTTGGCATCCCTATGTTCTCATGAAGCTTTCAGTTTTGTGTGCTGTGTATTTTGAGTATCCAGTTGCTATTGCCAATAACTACTATAGACTTGATTCTGCAATTAGTCCTCTAGAATCAGTTATCAAATGTATTGCTGAATATTGCTGGAATTTCTACTATTATTACTGCATTGTTGTCGCTGGTGCTGAGTTTATTTCTCATGTTTTTTTTGTTGTTTACTATTGTTAGGACCCCATTAGCTTCAGATTATAGATAATAGTATCTAGGTAATGGTTTTATACTATGAGTCTCTTATGATTTTGGAAATAAAAACATATCTCAATTTTGGTTCATAACAGGGATGAATACCAACTATGGCTTCATTCTAAGTTACTCATGGGAGGATAATTGGAGGACATAAATTACACTATCAAGGACTCACTTGAATACGACAAGGGACACCATGGAACAAATGAACCAAGCCCTGTGTATAATGATTATAGCAATTGATAGAAGGATACAGGCAGGCAAGAGTAGTGTTGAAGGTCAGCAAATACCCCAAGACTACAAAAGGGGTGTTGAATCCCAAGACTACAAAAGTGGGGAGTGAATACAAATGTGTGGAGTACTAAAAAGGTATGTTTTTAATGATCATTTTAGTGGCTTTTCAATGGGACTTATGAATCTTTCACATCATGAATGAGGAAAACAATAGTGAATTGTGGTAGAATACGTGGAAGTAGTATGCAAAGATTTATCCGCTGATAATTGTCATTTTCCTGTGCAGGAAAGGGTAGAAACGAGGAGTTGTTGTTCCAAAGAAGAAGATAAGAACAGGGTAACTGCTGTCCCTTTGACGAAGGACCGAGTGCAGACAAGGCAAAGCAAGCTGAAGCAAACCAGTCCGGAAAAGGAGGAAAAGGCACCAGCTCGACGGAGGAGAAAGAAGTGATTAGGGATTAACAGTTTTGCGAATCCCTCAGGATCTTCGATCCTGAGGGATCGCTGCTTTATTTATCTTACCACTTAGACATCTCTGTCGTTATCCTTATATAAAGGGGCGGCACTGTTAGTCTGGAAGGAGAGGTTTTTATGTAACTTTTTGTTAAAGACTTAACTTTGATCATCGAGTCTCGTTGAACTTGGCTCATTGTACTTTCTGTTTTATGTATTAATATCAACTTGGTGATTACCTCATCTTCGCGTCTGGATTAGCTTAAAGCGGTGTACCCTTGAGGCTAAGGGCCCGGCCCCGGAGGACACTTGCTTCTGTATCACTACGATTTGATTTCTGCGTGGTTTGCTTATCGTCACTAGTTGGTAATCTGATATGCTTTATAAGTTACATTACATGCTCTGCTAAGATTCATTCATTAATGTTCTTTCCATTGACTCTGCATTATATTATCAATACTTTCAGAGTGGATGAAATCCTATTGGATTTAACTGAACAGTGTTATCCTTGCGTTATGAAGCTTCTATGCTAAGTATGTGTGTTAAGGTAATGATCTGAAGGGAGTGTTCTTTATGATTCAGAGTTCATGTTGTTCCATTTGGAAACACAGTTATAATTCCTGTTGATGATTGGGATTAAATTCAGATTACCTTCTTAGAATGTTATGTGTGTATGACTTTCACATGTTGTTCCATAATTGAGAGTTATTGCTGTTCCTTTAGTGGATTGTGTGATTTGCTTGGAGAATGAAAGATTGGAGTTTTGATTACGATAAGAGCTTTTGAGTTGATAGTATAAAGCGTGATTGTTACTCGCGAGGTTTAGCTTTAGTGATTGCTGTTCCATTTCAGAATTGCTGTTCCATTTTAAGCATTGTTGTTCCTTTCTATATTTACTGTTTAATTTCCTATTTGCCATTCCATTTCTATTTGTCGTTTCATTTACTCGCATTTGGTGTGAGAGACGATCTGTGGCTGTAGTGAGCCTCTGCATTTACTGCCTTGCTCCCAGACCCGTGATCCATGCTCTAGTTTCCTTTCCCATCAGTTTCCAAAGGGATGGACTACTGCTGTCGGACCCTTGACTGATATTTTGAGAGTGTGTGCTTTAGTCATTTGAAGGAACTTAGTTATAGATAAGCATCAGTTTACTCTTGTATTTTGTAGGACGCTGTACTACTTGCATTACTCTGACAAATAGCCTCGGATTGAGTCACTCTTTGAAATAACCAAACGTTCCCAGATTGACATATTAATGTGAGGTAATTAGAGGTGAAAGAGACCCTTTTTATAGCTCTACATTTTGGTGCCGTTGCCGGGGAAAGAGTGTAGCCATTTGTTTCTTCATAGTGGTGTACGAACCTGCTGGGAAAGAGTTGGATTTTAAAAACGAAAGGTAAGAACCTGCGTACGGAGCATGTAAAAGCCCTGCTCCATTGTCCGCTTTCCTGACAGATTTGCTTTTGCTTTGATTGAATATAATTTAGCAGTTTATTTTGAGTGCATGACTAAGCAGAAAAAACCAGAAAAGAATATCAAGCTTCCATCCAAACCTGAAAAAGCCAAGGGGCCGGTGACCCTTGGCCGAACAACTTTCATAGACGAAATCTATAAGAAAACAGAATCTCAGCCATCAGTAGGTTTCAGGAAAACCATTTCTAAGCAGCCTACTAGTTCCCTTCAGGCCACAGGATCACCATCTGTAGCCTTTGCTGAGGTGCATAGTCAAACTGAAGAGCATGACTTTCAAGAAATTGAAAATTCTACTCCAGAACTATTGCAGGAAGGGAATTTCAGTAACTTCTGTGAAGGAGAAGGAGAAACAAGGGAAACAGAAGAACCAAAATCTCTCATTGGAACAGAACAGCCAGTAAACAGCCCAGATAAGGGGAGTGCTGCAAAAATCATTGCTGAAGGAATTCAATCCCCTCAAACATCAGGTATTCCTCTTATCCCAGATAAAGGAAGTGTTGTTAAAACTGTCCCTGCTAAAATCGTTCCCTCTCAACCTAGGAATACCCTCCTAGATATCCCAGAAGGTTATTGGCACATATTTGATCCTATGGCTCAGAATCAGCGAAATACTCAAACCTCTACCTTAAAATATCCTATAGTGGATTCTGTAGCAAATGCACCCATGAAAGCTATCCCTCTTCAACATGTCCCAACCTTTCACGGTCTTACATCAGAAGATCCAGATGCATTTTTATTCAAATTTGATGTGTTGTGTAGGGGATATGATTACACCACCGATCCCCAGAAATTGAAATTATTCCCCTCAACATTAAAAGGGGTTGCTCTAAGATGGTTTATGGGACTAGGTGGTGGGGTCATCAACAATTGGGATCAGATGAAAGAATCCTTCTTAAAAAAATATCAGGATTATTGTAGGTCTAGAGAATTGAAAGATGAAATATTTCAAATGACAGCCAAACCAAACGAAACATTAGAGGAATATGTGGAACGTTTTCAATATAATTTACAAAGATCTCCTTATGCATCACTACCTTTACCTGATAATGTGTTAAAAACTGCATTGATAAGGGGTATGAAAGAACAGTGGATCGAAACATTAAATATTATGGGAAAAGGAGATATTTATCAAGAGAATTTTGCTGACATTATTGATCTATGTATCAGGAGTTCGAGAGGCAACACAAGAATTAAACCGGCATAATATGATCGGTTTGCAAGAGACAATAAGATAGCCACAGAAGGAGTAACGCGTGTGGATATTGGAAATCTATTAGAAAATTTTAAACTGATATTCTAGGGACACTAACTACAAAACTTGATGTTTTGCAGGCCAAGCAGAAGCAGATGGAGGCAGAACAGAATTTGGCAATCTTCTGCCCTCGATGCAGAAGAAAACATAGCCACAAGAAGTTTCCACTAGATACAGTCCAAACATGTGCCATCTGTACAAACGATCATCTTATGGAAAGCTGCCCCTCACTTCCTGGATTAAAGGCAGTATATAAGGAAGCAGAGGAAGAACCAGAATCAGCGTACTTGATCAACCAGCGCCGTCAGTGGCAACAAAGACAATCTGGTATGTTTTCAGAACCAACCTCTTCTTTTCAGCCTCCACAATATAACGCTCAACAATATAATATGTGGCAAAATCAGCCCCTACCCCCAGTCCCAAATTGGTCACCACCACCGTTTCCTTCTTCAAACCCATGGCTGAATCATCCGAATCAATCTAGTTGGCCGAATTTCCCTTATAATTCACCATATTGGCAAAATAGCCCATATCCTCCACAATGGACTCCCCCTACTTCACAAAGTTCATCCTGGCAGACGAACTGGCAAAGACCGATGCAACAGCCAGTAGGAACTATCTCGCTCCCTCAACCTACTCTGCCAGCTCTACAACAAAATCCCTAGTCTAATTTGAGACCGCAGCTCCCAGCCCAACCCAACCCCAATCCAAATAATAGACCAGTCCAATCTCTTCAAATCATTGAATCACCAGAAGTAGAACCTGATCTGCGGGAGTGTAATGATCTTCAATTACAATCTGGACGTATCATTCAAAATGAGGGGGATAAAACAGTTCATAATGAAGATCAGTTAGTAAGAGAACATCAATTGCAATGAGAGGATGTAAATAATCAGCAGTCTCATAATTAAGCAACCACATCCTCTCCCCCATTCCCAGAACGATTAGTCATACCTCGACCTTTACAGTACCCTGACTTTGACATTCTGGGGGAATTACAAAATTTGTACATAAAAATCCCGTTCCTCCAAGCCATTCAAGACATTCCTATATATGCAAAAACTATTAAAGAATTGCGCATAAAGAAACCAAGGAGGAATATAACAACAAATCCAAGAGTCCAAGTAGTCGGCGCTTTATCTGATCTCTTATCTGGGAAAGAAACACCCATCAAATATGAAGACCCAGGAAATCCAATTGTAACTGTTCAAATTTACGGTCAGACCTTGTCTAATGCCTTAGTTGATCTAGGTGCTGCAATCAATATTTTAACAACCACCACCTGTCAAAAGCTCGGCATTACATCTGTAGAACCTACCTCTACTTTGTTAGAATTAGCTGACCGATCTATGATTAGACCGGAAGGTACTCTACACGATGTCATGGTCTCTGTAGACTCCTGGGAATATTCGACCGATTTCTTGATAATTAATCCAAAAACCCGACTTGATGGACACCCGCTAATCCTAGGAAGGCCTTGGCTTGCCACCGCCGATGCTTACATTGGTTGCCGGCAAGGAAATATGACCATAACTAAAGGACCCGATATTAAGAATTTGGTTCTATACCCTCCAGCGCAACCAAGTCTCACAATAATTAGAACTAACAAGTATCCTGTATCATACCTTACCGATAACATTAGATCTCCATTGACCTTGCAAGAGGCACTTGATTTTAAAGATCAAACAGAAGATGATGCCATTAATAATTTCATCAGTCAAACTGAATCCTGCACACAATGTCACATGATAGAAGCAGCATTTGATAATGAATTAGAAGAAGATCCTCTGAAAGACACACATGATCAAACAATACCTATTACTTCTGTCGCAAATAGTAAAATTGTGGAAATTAAACCGAGAAAAACTTTAAATATCAATGCCAACCTCACACCTGAACAAGAAACTAAGCTAATCCATGTATTAAGAAAATATCAACAGGCATTTGCATGGGATTACCCTGATATGAAAGGAATCGACCCACATTTGTGTACACACCACATTTATATAGAAAAAGATGCTAGACCCGTCCGCCAACCGCAGAGAAGACTCAATCCTCATTTAAAAGATGTGGTTAAAGCGGAGCTTCAGAAACTGTTAGATGTTAATTTTATTTATCCTATTTCTGACAGTAAATGGGTCTTTCCACTTGTGGTCGTACCAAAAAATAATGGGAAATGGAGAATTTGTGTGGATTACAGAGAACTTAATAAAGCAACACAAAAAGACCACTTTCCACTCCCATTCATAGACCAAGTGCTAGATACTTTGGCAGGGAAAAAATTCTTTTCCTTTCTGGATGGCTTCAGTGGATACAATCAGATTCAGATTGCCCCTGAAGACCAAGACAAAACAACTTTCACTTGTCCTTGGGGGACATTTGCCTACCGAGTCCTACCATTTTGCCTATGTAATGCTCCCGCCACATTCCAAAGGGCTATCCTTAGCATTTTTGCAGATCTAATAAATGATGGACTTGAAGTATATATGGATGACTTTACACCCTATGGAGATGATTTTGATCCAGCACTAAATACCCTAGAAAAAGTTCTACAACGCTGTATAGCTACCAGGCTCTGCTTAAGTCACGAAAAATGTTACATGATGATGACTGAAGGACTTATTCTAGGACATTATATTTTAGCAGCCGGCATTCAGGTAGACTCGGCCAAGATCCAAATACTTTTGCTTATTCCCACTCCTACTACTCAAACAGAGGTACGCAGCTTTCTTGGATTTTCTGGATATTATAGACGATTTATAGAACATTATTCACATATTGCTGCACCTTTATATGCACTAACTGGTAACGTTGATTTTCTGTGGACAGACAAATGTGAACGTGCTTTCAAGGATTTAAAGAAGCTGGTATCTACAGCCCCAGTCCTGCGAGGACCAAACTGGGACCTGCCATTTCAAATATCAGCTGATGCCTCAGATACAGCCATTGGAGCAGTCCTTGGGCAGGAAGAAGATAAAAAACCATATGCTATCTATTATATCAGCAAAAATTTATCCCCTGCTGAATTAAATTACACTGTTACTGAAAAGGAATTCCTAGCTGTAATACATGCTGTCAATAAATTTAGACATTATATTACAGGCTATCTTGTTATTTTGTATACGGATCATTCCGCCATAAAATACTTAGCAAATAAGCCTGTCACAAATGCCAGAATAACTAGATGGTTGATTTTATTGCAGGAATTCGATATCACAATCAAGGACCGGCCTGGCAAAGAGAACCCTGTAGCCGATTTTCTCTCAAGAATGCCAAAGCCAGTTGATGCAGCAGCAGTTGAAGATCAATTTCCGGACGAACATCTGTTTGTTGTTGCCGTTCGAACACCCTGGTATGCCGATGTTGCCAATTACCTTGCAGTAGGTAAACTACCAAAACACTTAACCCCTAATGAGCGAAAACATATTGTTCAGAACAGTACTCGATTTTCCTGGATTGGGGGCTATTTGTTTCATACAGGGGCAGACATGCATATTAGGAGATGTGTTCGAGAAGATGAAATCTTCTACATCCTCAAAGCCTGTCACGACGGACCATGTGGGGGACACTTCGCTGAGCGTAGAACGGGACACAAAGTATTACAGACAGGATATTACTGGTCCACGATTTTCAGAGATGCAAAGAAATTTGTCCAAGCCTGTGACCGCTGTCAGCGAGCAGGACGTCCTGGTCAAGCTGATGAGATGCCCCTTAAACCTCAGTTAGTCATCGAACCATTTGAGCGATGGGCTCTTGATTTCGTTGGACCCATCAACCCCTTATCAAATCAGAGAACATATATCTTGGTGGCAACAGAATATGTCACCAAGTGGGTTGAAGCAGAAGCATTGCCTAGGGCCACAGAAGACTCCGTTATACAGTTCCTCTTCCATCTATTTGTGTGTTATGGCCTTCCAAGGGAAATAATCACAGACGGAGGACCACAATTTGTTGGCCATAGATTAACAGCAACACTTAATAATTATCATGTCCAGCACAAAATTACTACTCCATATCACCCACAGGCGAACGGACAAGTAGAAAGCAGCAATAAGATAATAGAATCGATCCTAACAAAAACCATCGCCTCACATATGCGTGATTGGGCTGCCCGATTACCTGAAGCACTTTGGGCCTATAGAACAACATGGAGAAGCACTACTGGTTACTCACCTTATCAACTAGTGTTTGGAAAACAACCCATTTTTCCTATAGAGTTTGAAATCCAAACATTACGAACAGCACATGAAGTCGGCTTAGATTTAACTGAGGCACATAATAATCGACTACAACAGATCAATGAAATGGACGAAATCAGGCTCTCCGCACTACAAAATACAACATTGATTCAATAGCAGCGAGCTAAATGGCATGATGCCCTTATCAAAAACAAAGTCTTTCATGAAGGAGATTGGGCCCTATTATATGACTCTCGGTTTCAGGATTTCCCTAGGAAACTCCAGACTCGTTGGTTAGGACCATAAGAAATCCAGAAGGTACACGACAATGGGACCATCACTTTAACTAGCATTGACAGTTCTGGATATACCTTCAAAGTGAATGGCCACCGGGTTTGTCTTTATCGTAAACCACTCACTTGGGAATCCTTCTGCCAACAGCTACGAAGAGACAATGATATGGAGATCTTAGGGGAGGAAGAGAAACCTTCCTCAACCGTAATTCATTAAGGAATTTATTTCTTTTCACAATTTGTACATAATATTTTTTTTTTCAAACTTGTTGTGCATACATAGATTTCAATTTTTCTGCTGAATGGCATTTGCATGTTTATGCTGTTCCTTTTCAAAAGGAACAACACTTTTTGATTTTTTGATGTTCCTTTTCAAAAGGAACAACACTTGTTGATTTTCTGCTGTTCCTTTTCAAAAGGAACAACACTTTTTGATTTTCTGTTGTTCCTGTTCAAGAGGAACAACACTTGTTGATTTTCTGTTGTTCCTTTTCAAAAGGAACAACACCTTTTGATTTTCTGTTGTTCCTTTTCAAAAGGAACAGCACGTTTTGATTTTCTGCTGTTCCTTTTCAAAAGGAACAACACGTTTTGATTTTCTGTTGTTCCTTTTCAAAAGGAACATCACGTTTTGATTTTCTGCTGTTCCTTTTCAAAAGGAACAACACGTTTTGATTTTTTGCTGTTCCTTTTCAAAAGGAACAGCACGTTTTGATTTTCTGCTGTTCCTTTTCAAAAGGAACAGCACGTTTGGATTTTCTGTTGTTCCTTTTCAAAAGGAACAGCACATTTTGATTTTTTTGTTGTTCCTTTTTCAAAAGGAACAACATTGCTGTGTTCTGCTGTTTCTTTTTCAAAAGGAACGGCATTTGCACTTTCTGAACTCCTGCTCCTTTATTCATCTAGTATACTTCTTCTCTCTTTGTGACACAACTAACCTCTTGCTGGTCCAAGTAAGGATGCTTCTTACCCCTATTCTTTCAAAAGTCTTTTAGAGACAAGCAATGCACTTATGCAATGAATCCAAATCGCAACACACTAAAATCAGGCAATTATAAATCGCTATCTTTATAAGGCTATGTATTGGTAAGAGGACAGAAGGAAGGATGTACTTATCTTTTGCTATCATTGTCTTACTAATCTTGCCCTGATTGGTTATCTTTTATCATGCCATTCTTTTCTTTGATTTTGTTTAGGAATAAGAGCAAAGGATTTATATCCTCCTATTGAGATGATAAGACTTCTTCCACCATTCCTACTCTTAAGGAGTGTTGAACCACCCTTTTGTGGACATATAAGGAATAGTACTTTATCAAAAAGAGAAACAAAAAGAAAATGAATTATAAATTGTCAAATGCAGGATAGGGGGTCTCATCAAGAGCCAGCCTACCATGATCATGAGGATGGAAGCGAAGTGGCATTCCCACTATGGCCACCACACCAGGGATATGGTCCAAAAGGTATAGTAAAAGAAAAAACCTTGGAACAGGAGGTCTCATCACAAGTCGGCCTGCCCACTTTTCGCCCCCTCCTCATGAATGGCATTATGGCTACCTGGTTACCAAGCCAGCATAATGACCTACACTTTGACATCGCATTCCTTAATATGCACACAAAGGATAATGGTTCCGCGGGTGAAATAAACAACTCTGCTAAGGTTATGGACACCAGTCGGCAGCAGAGCACTGTTAATGGTATTGAGGTCACATTAATTACACCAATAGGTAGGATACTAATACTCTTTTGTCTCTTATATCCTAGACACTAATCATATATTATCTCCCGATTTATATACCACATGGACATTTATTACACCAATCATGGCAAAGGAGGTGACAATGACCACTTCAGATTTGGCAAGTACGACAGACGTCCTATCCCTGGCCTCGCATCATATCACAACAACCTCTTACGTAATAAGCGATCCAACTTTACGCCTCGATTTCGGCAAACAGTTGTTTTTCTAAACATGGCATATTTTCATACGTTGTTCCTTTATGACTTGGTTATAGATCGGGGTGCCGCTCCTCTCTTTGACGGCTGGGGCAGCCTATCGCATTGCGGGGGGGAGGTTCGCCTCATGATTCCCCGGGTTATGTGTCAGCTCATTATTCGGGAAAGATAGCATAATAGGAAATGGCACGGTTTAACGGCATGACATCTCTATTTTTTTATATACAAGTTGCTGTTTATAACTCATTTCTGTTGCATACTCTGTGTTTTTTCCAAATCTGACGATCACTACTCTCTCTGTGTTTCAAACAGCACAAGCAGCTGCTGTTCCATTGTGAATCCACAGTGAAACCATGGGAGGCAGGGCAGTTCGAAGCGAACCACAAAAGTTGACAGTCTCCACTGCTGCTCAGGAGATCCTGGAAAGAGCAGGGTGGCTGACTTATCTCAGTCGCCTAAAGGAGTCCAATGAAACATTAGCAATGGAATTTCTGCAGAATCTGTAGGAGGATCACTCCATGGTGCGGGGGAAGCAAATAGCATTCACCGACGATATAATTGCCGAAGTCTCGAGACTACCAGCCATCGACCCCGTATGGACATTGAAGAAAGAAATACTCCAGAAGATCATGGAAATTTTCCAGGACAAAGGCCAGAGCTTAACAGTTAAAGGGAAGGGAGTCCTGCCAGCAACGCTAGGAGAACCCTGGGCAGAACTAGCGAGAACAGTGCAAAGCTACATCACCTGCGAGGGGAGAAAAGACGTGGTAAGGCCACGACATCTTAAACTCTTAGTTGTTTTAAAACAGAAATGCTCTGTAAACCTTCCTGCACTTTTGAATTCTTTACTCCATGACACCGCACGAAGCCTGAAAAAGGCACAGCATGTAGAATCAGTTGTCAGCCACCATGGATTAATTCGACTAATAGTTAGTCATAGTCTCACCCAGTAGCAAAGCAGCTAGAAAGAATTAATTGCAATAATAGAGGGGAGAGCGACAACACCCTCCCCAAAACGTAAACATACTTTAAGCACACCAGAATGATCGGAAAAGCGCAGAGAATTAAGAAAACAAAAACCTGTTGCAAGCACATCCGAACGACCAGAAACCCGCCAGGAGTCAGCAAAACGGAAGCATGACACTGAGACACCGGAACAACTAGAGAAACGTAGAAAATCAGTCCGGTTAGCCCGAATAAGAGGAAGGCTAGAAAAACTCCAGGAAAGCACTAGCCAGCCAGTGGTAATTGAGGATGAACAACCCACACAACTGGAGATAGAAGAAGAACAAGTTGAAGGAGAAAAGGAAGGGGAGGCTGAGAAGGCTAAGCAATCCGAAGAAGAAAACGATGAAGTAGCCAAGCCCCCTGAGACAGAAATTGAACACCCTGAGACAGAAGCTGAGCCCCCTGAGATAGAAGCCGAGAACCCTGAAATAGAAATTGAGCATCCTGAGGCAGAAGATGGACAATCCAGGCAGGAAGAGGAAATGGGACAGCAGGGAGGTAGCCCTCCACAGGACCCAGTGGGAGAAGAGGAATTGGCCGCAATCTTGGCCAATATGGGTGAGTATGGCCAACCTTCCACTCCACCATACCTCCGCGACAAACCCCAGGAAGGAGACGCACCTGAAAAATCACATGCAGAAGAGGCAGAGGAAGGAAATCTGCCCGTTCATGATGAAAAAGAGACAGGAGATACTGAGAGGGAGCAATCTGTTCCCACAGCACCAGAAGAAATTCCAGAAGAAGTGAGAGTAGAAAGCGAAGCCACAGAATCAGCTAGGGTTCTTACCCCGGAACAGCCAGCACAACATAGTGAAGAAGTACCCCAGGAGAAAAATCAAGGGACTGGTCAAGGCCCAGAACGCAGCAAAAAGCCTGCTGTTCCTTCTAACAAAACATTGGAAATTCGAGAATTACGAAAGGAACAATGGGGTTATTGAGCATAATAGCCCAACTCCACTAGCAGATCAGGATTCTAAAAGCAAGGCAGAGGACAAGGAAGACCGCCAGTAAGAAAAAGATGACCACTGCAGTAAGAAACCGCAGGATAAAACGGCGGAGGACTAAAAATCTCTCTGATGATCAAAACCCTACCCAAAATCCAACTGCTGTTCCAATTGAAGCTGAAGGCCCAGCTGCTGTTCCAAATGAAGCTGAAGGCCCAGCTGACATTCCAAATCAAGCTGAAAGTTTTGCTGCTGTTCCAAATAAAGCTGAGGGACAGACTGTTGTTCCATTTGAAAAGGAACAGCTGCCAGCCGGTATTCGTGTTAAAGTAGAAAAAGACAACAAGGAGATTCAAACAGAGGCACCACCGTCAGGGGTGATAAGGGTTCTGAACTCAAAGCAACGAAATAAGAAAGTTCAGGTAAAACTCCCAGCCTCCACTGATGCATGGAAAATAGATCCAAAGACAAGGACTCTGCACAAAGGATTGAAAGAGGCTCAGCAAGAGATGGAGAGGCTTAGAGAGCAGACAGTCCCTCGTGAGAAGTATGAAGAACTCCAACAGCAACTATGGAATGTTAATCAATCTGAAAGCCAGGCCTTTCAAGGGTGGTAAAGGAACAGGAGAAAGTTGCAAAGGTAACTCGTAGGTTAGATACTGTTATCAAACAGATGGATACCTTGTGTTCTTTATACAATGACGTTTTAGCATGTAGGGCCCCTGCCAAAAACTATGCTTTGTTTTTATTGGAGCGATACTTGCAATTAAAGATAAAGGCTGTTAAAGCAGGTGCCCTAATACAAATTAATACTGTCAATGACTTTATAGATTGTTGTAAACATTATGGAGTGAAGGTCCAGAGATTGCTATGTGAATTCTATTTGCATAATCTCGTGCTAGATCAAGAAACTGAGTTGAACCCTGGCCCTTTTGTTGGGGACATTCAATTGCAAGCATTCATCTCATTCGAGGTCAATCAGATTAAATGGCTCAAAGCCTATAACACTTTTCAGAGACAGGAAAATGGCCTAGACTTGTGGGTAAGGGTTGAGCCTAGGGACCCAGCACAGCTATGGAGAGCACATAGAAACCTTATGAGAACTCCGGGTGTCATTGAAACATTAGGACCCATGCACGAGGCACTCATTCGACAAAGTTTAGAATATTTTCTTTCTATCAAAGACCTCGCCATTGATGCAGCCAAATTCCGGTACCGAACCTCTAATCCAAACATCCAGCTCAGAGAGCCATTTAAGTATGAGAATTTTCAGTTAGCCGCCAATCGTTTGAACCTCTATGGCGAAAGCATCTTGAGGGCAGGGCCATCCTAGTTAGGATATAGATTCCGCAGTCCAATTATCTGGCACCCTGCACCCGGATATCAAGCCCTATATGAGATTCCTGAAGGTCAAATAGGCCAGTTTTTTGACTATCTAGTCACTCACCATGGCTGTAGGCCTCCACATGAGATTCCTTCTCTAGCCTACTCTCTCACTACTTTACATGTCAACTACAACGTTTTCATGAGGGCATGAAACAGGGTAAGCAGGGGGGTGTGTGGAGTACTAAAAAGGTATGTTTTTAATGATCATTTTAGTGGCTTTTCAATAGGACTTATGAATCTTTCACATCATGAATGAGGAAAACAATAGTGAATTGTGGTAGAATACGTGGAAGTAGTATGCAAAGATTTATCTGCTGATAATTGTCATTTTCCTGTGCAGGAAAGGGTAGAAACGAGGAGTTGTTGTTCCAAAGAAGAAGATAAGAACAGGGTAACTGTTGTCCCTTTGACGAAGGACCGAGTGCAGACAAGGCAAAGCAAGCTGAAGCAAACTGGTCCGAAAAAGGAGGAAAAGGCACCAACTCGGCGGAGGAGAAAGAAGTGATTAGGGATTAACAGTTTTGCGAATCCCTCAGGATCGGATCGCTGCTTTATTTATCTTACCACTTAGACATCTCTGTCGTTATCCTTATATAAAGGGGCGGCACTGTTAGTCTAGAAGGAGAGGTTTTTATGTAACTTTTTGTTAGAGACTTAACTTTGATCATCGAGTCTCGTTGAACTTGGCTCATTGTACTTTCTGTTTTATGTATTAATATCAACTTGGTGATTACCTCATCTTCACGTCTGGATTAGCTTAAAGCGGTGTACCCTTGAGGCTAAGGGCCCGGCCCCGGAGGACACTTGCTTCTGTATCACTACGATTTGATTTCTGCGTGGTTTGCTTATCGTCACTAGTTGGTAATCTGATATGCTTTATAAGTTACGTTACATGCTCTGCTAAGATTCATTCATTAATGTTCTTTCCATTGACTCTGCATTATATTATCAATACTTTCAGAGTGGATGAAATCTTATTGGATTTAACTGAACAGTGTTATCCTTGCGTTATGAAGCTTCTATGCTAAGTATGTGTGTTAAGGTAATGATCTGAAGGGAGTGTTCTTTATGATTCAGAGTTCACACTGTTCCATTTGGAAACACAGTTATAATTCCTGTTGATGATTGGGATTAAATTCAGATTACCTTCTTAGAATGTTATGTGTGTATGACTTTCACATGCTGTTCCATAATTGAGAGTTATTGCTGTTCCTTTAGTGGATTGTGTGATTTGCTCGGAGAATGAAAGATTGGAGTTTTGATTACGATAAGAGCTTTTGAGTTGATAGTATAAAGCGTGATTGTTACTCGTGAGGTTTAGCTTTAGTGATTGCTGTTCCATTTCAGAATTGTTGTTCCATTTTAAGCATTGTTGTTCCTTTCTAGATTTACTGTTTAATTTCCTATTTGTCGTTCCATTTCTATCTGCCGTTTCAATTACTCGCATTTGGTGTGAGGGACGATCTGTGGCTGTAGTGAGCCTCTGCATTTACTGCCTTGTTCCCTGACCCATGATCCATGCTCTAGTTTCCTTTCCCATCAGTTTCCAAAGGGATGGACTACTGCTGTCGGACCCTTGACTGATATTTTGAGAGTGTGTGCTTTAGTCATTTGAAGGAACTTAGTTATAGATAAGCATCAGTTTACTCTTGTATTTTGTAGGACGCTGTACTACTTGCATTACGCTGACAAATAGCCTCGGATTGAGTCACTCTTTGAAATAACCAAACGTTCCCGGATTGACATATTAATGTGAGGTAATTAGAGGTGAAAGAGACCCTTTTTATAGCTCTACAAAATGATCATGAATGAAACCCCTTTGCAGGGAACATTAATGGGAGAATGGTAAATCATGGGAATCATGACAATCAAGTTAAAAAAAGAAAGAAATCGTACCAATTAGTGACATCTTGAGAGTGTTCCCAATCCCAAGTTTGATAGGGTCAAAAGAGAGACTAAATCAAGGGGATTCAATAGGAAAATTATCAAGTTTCTTTCATTTAATCATACGAAGGATTATTAGGAAATCCAATTTTCCACCCCACAACTGGAAGGATCTGCATTTGAAGAAAAATAAATGGAATGAAAGGGTGACTACTAGGGCTGAATTTGTGACTGATTTTTATCACAACTTTGATGCTTACACCCTAGATGATTGCTTCTTAACCCTCAAAATAAGAATCAGAGAGGCCACATGAAAGAGTTCCGCCAAGGCACCCCACTTGTAGAGATTATTTCTCCTTTGCAAGTAGTTTCCATGTATATGGATGGGCTGAATAGTCCATCCAGGGATATGTCAAAGCAGTCAAAGCCTTAAAGCCTACTTGAAGACATGTATATTTAGAGATTGCCAGAAGCCGCTTTACAACAAAAGATTATTTATTAAAAAAAAAACAACGAGGGCTAATACTATAAGAATTGAAAATCCCTTGTAATAACCACTATCGGACAACCTAATTAAAATTATTTTTCCTGTTTACTGAAGCCTTAGCCTACAAACTATGTGCTTCTACCTGCAACTTCAAAAATATCAGTATCAAAAAATGATAGCACTGAGTTATATCAAATAAAAAGAGTTACAATCCATATTAGAAACCATAAATCCATGCTTAATGTTGTGATTGCATTGATAGCAACACAAGCAATTTGATAAATACAAGCACTGCACTTTGATTTTGGCAGTCAATAATAATATTACATCTTTACATTAATTTTGGTTTGAACCTGTGAAGCTTAAGTCCCAAATATAACTCCATGCTTATTGGGTTTTCATGTTCTTGGCATGGCTTGGAACCTCCACCCTCGCCACTTACAAGAATGTTTATTGCTACAGATTTGAGTAATAGACGAAAGTCACCCACCAATGGCAAAGACAATGCCGAATATGATGAGCAAGGCATCAGCAAAGATCCATATCAGAGATAATTCATGCCAAAAAGCATGCAAATGAAATAGAGCAGGAAATAGAAACCCTAAAATACAACCAACACTGCTCCCAATCAGAGATAAAAAATCTGCAAATGGAGGGACCAAAATTGACACTATTGTTATCAAGAAAATCGCAAGAGATTTGATCATGAAGGAAAACTCCCCTCCGCTAAACCTCCCTTCTAGGACTTCGTAAACAGGATTCATCATCAGTGGAAATGTGAAGAAAAGGTTCAGACATAGGGCAATCTGAACAAAATCTGTGATCCAACTTTTCCCCAAGTTCAGAGTCACCATATCTCTGGTTGCACTTCCAAAAGCAATATACCCGAATGCTCCAAAACCCCCATAAATGAGAGCAATGAAGAGAAATGCAACGGCCAAAACTCCACCAAATCTATGTTTTTTCTCCATAGCTAATTCCAGGGGAAAAATCATGCTTACCCCTTCAAATGCATAGATTGCTACACCCACTCCATAAGGAATAGCAGAGAAACCAGTGAAAGCCTGAACATCTGGACCCACAATACTCAATATGGACAACACATCTTGCACCACAACAGTTAGCATTGCAGAAATGTCAATGATATCTGCAAAAATACTAAAAGGGGCCAGATGGGTAAGGGTTCGAATCCCACTCATGATGAGCTCCAGTGGAAAAATGGCCCATATGAAGCCTACCTTCCTGGTAACATCCAATGAGGTAGAAAAATAGACTCCATGAGGATTTAACGAGGATTCTTGGGATTTGGGGTTGGGCTATGGTTTGGATCCTGTAAACATGTAAGACAGAGTATTCCCTATGAATATGAGATAACCCACACAAAATCCTGCCATGCAGAGGACCACCATTAAATCCACCATGGCTTTCCCAGTACTTCCATAAATAGCAAAGCCCAGATCTCCAAAGCTACCTATTTTCTGAAATCCTTGCCTTTTGAGGGCCCTCTTAGATCACACCAACAACATCATGCCATAATAGGTAATGCATGCCACCAGTGCCAGTACAATAAGGCCTGAGAGCCATCCAGTCTTCATGAAAGTGTAGGGCAATCCCAACACTCTTGCTCCTACAATCAATACCATTTTCGACTGTAAATATGTCGGGATTAATGGAGGCTCCGAGGAATCATAGTATCTTCCATGAATTCAAGAAACGGTGTTAACCCTGCACCCACCCTTACCTGAACGATTCTTTCTTTCACAGCGAGGGAAACACAAAGCATCACAAGGACCAGAGCTTCACCTACAACAGATGAGAAAATAACTAAGAGAAAAGGGCATTCCCCTGAAATTTCCTTTAATTTGAGTAACATTTAGGAACTTTTCGAGAGTAGTTTAGCAATGCTAACTCTCATGTGCCGGGGGGCACTAGAAGCCCAGTAATCTTCAGATCTGCAACACCCACAAATATGCCTCAATTTCAACACAAACACAGCAAAACAGGCACTACCTGCAATGGCAAAATCTCATAGAACTTACGCGTGAGAACCGGAGGAGAGAGACTAAATCAAGGGGCTTCAATAGAAAAATTGTCAAGTTTCCTTCATTCAATCATACGAAGGATTATCAGGAAATCCAATTTTCCACCCCACACCTGGAAGAATCTTCATTTGAAGAAACACAAATGGAATGAAAGGGTGACTACTAGGGCTAAATTTGTGACTGTTTTTTATCACAACTTTGATGCTTACACCCTAGATGATTGCTTCTTAACCCTCAAAATAAGAATCAGAGAGGCCGCATGAAAGAGTTTCGCCAAGGCACCCCACTTGTAGAGATTATTTCTCCTCTGCAAGTAGTTACCATGTATATGGATGGGCTAAATAGTCCATCCAGGGATATGTCAAAGCAGTCAAAGCCTTAAAGCCTACTTGACGACATGTATATTTAGAGATTGCCAAAAGCTGCTTTACAACAAAAGATTATTTATTAAAAAAAACAGCAAGGGCTAATACTATGGGAATTGAAAATCCCCTGTAATAACCACTGTTGGACAACCTAATTAAAATTATTTTTCCTGTTTACTGAAGCCTTAGCCTACAAACTATGTGCTTCTACCTGCAACTTCAAAAATATCGGTATCAGAAAATGATAGCACTGAATGATATAAAAAAAAAAGAGTTACAATCCATATTAGAAACCATAAATCCATGCTTAATGTTGTGATTGCATTGATAGCAACAGAAGCAATTTGATAAATACAAGCACTGCACTTTGATTTTGGCAGTCGATAATAATATTACATCTTTACATTAATTTTGGTTTGAACCTGTGAAGCTCAAGGCCCAAATATAACTCCATGCTTATTGGGTTTTCATGTTCTTGACATGGCTTGGAACCTCTGCCCTGGCCACTTACAAGAATGTTTATTTGCTACAGATTTGAGTAATATACGAAACTCACCCACCAATGCCAAAGACAATGCCGAATATGATGAGCAAGGCATTAGCAAGGATCCATATCAGAGATAATTCATCCCAAGAAGCATGCAAATGAAATAGAGTAGGAAATAGAAACCTAAAATACAACCAATACTGCTCCCAATCAGAGATAAAAAAATCTGCAAGTGAAGGGACCGGAATTGACACTATTGTTATTGAGAAAATCGCAAGAGATCTAATCATGAAGGAAAACTCCCCTCTGCTAAACCTCCCTTCTAGGAATTCATAAACAGGCTTCATCATCAGTGGAAATGTGAAGAAAAGGTTCAGACATAGGGCACTCTGAACAAAATCTGTGATCCAACTTTTCCCCAAGTTCAGAGTCACCATATCTCTGGTTACACTTCCAAAAGCAATATACCCGAATGCTCCAAAACCCCCATAAATGAGAGCAATGAATAGAAATGCAACGACCAAAACTCCACGAAATCTATGTTTTTTCTCCATAGCTAATTCCAGGGGAAAACTCATGCTTACCCCTTCAAATGCATAGATTTCTACACCCACTCCACAAGGAATAGCAGAGAAACCAGTGAAAGCCTGAACATCTGGACCCACCATACTCAATATGGACAACACATCTTGCACCACAACAGTTAGCATTGCAGAAATGTCAACGATATCTGCAAAAATACTAAAAGGGGCTAGATGGGTAAGGGTTTGAATCCCACTCATGATGAGCTCTAGTGGAAAAATGGCCCATATGAAGCCTACCTTCCTGGTAACATCCAACGAGGTAGACAAATAGAATCCATGAGGATTCAACGAGGATTCTTTGGATTTGGGATTGGGCTGTGGTTTGGATCCTGTAAACATGTAAGACAGAGTATTCCCTATGAATATGAGATAACCCACACAAACTCCTACCATGCAGAGGACCACCATAAAATCCACCATGGCTTTCCCTGTACTTCCATAAACAACAAATCCCAGATCCCCAAAGCTATCTATTTTCTGAAATCCTTGCCTTTTGAGGGCCCTCTTAGACCACACCAACAACATCATGCCATAATAGGCAATGCATGCCACCAGTGCCAGTACAATAAGGCCTGAGAGCCATCCAGTCTTCATGAAAGTGTAGGGAAATCCCAACACTCCTGCTCCTGCAATCGATAATATGTCAGGATTAATGGAGGCTACGAGGAATCAAAGTATCTTCCATGAATTCAATAAATGGTGTTAACCCCGCACCCACCCTTACCTGAACAATTCTTTCCTTCGTAGCGAGGGAAACACAGAGCATCACAAGGACCAGAGCTTCACCTACAACATATGAGAAAATAACTAAGAGAAAAGGGAATTCCCCTGAAATTTCCTTTAATTTGAGTAACATTTAGGAACTTTTCGAGAGTAGTTTGGCAATGCTAACTCTCATGTGCTGGGGGGCACTAGAAGCCCAGTAATCTTCAGATCTGCAACACCTACAAATATGCCTCAATTTCAACACAAACACGGACAAAATAGGCACTAGTTGCAATGGCAAAATCTCATAGAACTTACGCGTGAGAACCGGAGGAGGCGATGGCGCAGAAGAATTGGAGACCGCGGCTGTTGATTCCTTCCTCTCGACATCTTGAGTAGCCATCCTGGGCTTGCTTGTTAAACCTGAAATGGACCATTTTCGACTGTAAATATGTCGGGATTAATGGAGGCTACGAGGAATCAAAGTATATTCCATGAATTCAAGAAACGGTGTTAACCCCGCACCCACCCTTACCTGAACAACCCTTTCCTTCGCAGCGAGGGAAACACAGAGCATCAGAAGGACCAGAGCTTCACCTGCAACAGATGAGAAACTATTTGTAATTTGTAACTATTTCCAACAAATTTGTAACTGTTTGATCGACGGTTCAAGTTTTTGTAATCGTCTAACATCTAATCCTACAGTGTCCAAAGATGACAGGTAGGCAAAAAGGGCGATGGATTTCAGAGGGAAACGCCTTACAGCGTAACTAGTGTTTTTGATATGAAATATAAAGATATATATTAAAAAAAATAATAGAAAAATAAAATCATAATTTTTGTTATTATTAAAAATATTTTGGTAAATAATTTAATTTTTCATTTTTTTTTGAAATTAAAAAAAATCTTTACAATTAAATGATATTGAAAAAAATGTATAATAATAATAACAATTTTTTTAATATGTCAATAAATGTATATTTAGCATATTAAATTTGATATTTGATATAGTATGTGTTAATAAATTGATCTATATATTCTCTCTCTCACATATACAGTGATTAAGAAAATTTATTATAAAAATTTTGCTAAATAACTATGCTTAAATATTTGGTCTTTAAAAAGGCAACATCCCACTCAAAAAGTGTCATGGAATAACAAATCTAAGTAATTGAAGATGTTGGTCTCACTACTGACAAAGGAAGTCATAGTGCTACTTGGAGTTCTTCCCATTGCTTCCTTAACACGTTGATTCCACTCTCTTGCCATTGAATCCGAGCTCCATGTGCCCATAAACCTATTCTCCTTATTCTAATGCATTCCATGTTATCACCTAACCTCAAACCACACAAGTTAATATGTGAATTGAATAATTTTTTAGTTATTTTGACTCCCTACATTAAATCAAACAACTTCACCCCCTCATATGATGATAGATTAGTATTACTAATATAATTGTTGTTGTTTACCCAAAGCAATATACATAATGAAAACTTATTTATATATTATTGAAAAAATAAACATAATGATATAATATTATTTAATAATATGAATATAGCTTAGTAAAATATTAATTCAAATATTATTGAATATCATAATATTAATAATATTATTACATATAACCATTTTGGTGTGATCATACCAGTGTTAATGCACTGGATCCCATCAAAACTCTGCAGTTAAGCGCGCTTGGGCTAGAGTAGTACTGGGATGGATGACCTCTGAGGAAGTCCTAGTGTTGCACCCTCTCCCCCCTTTTGCCCACAGGGCTTTGGATTGACGGTGAATGGGTGCACTGTTAAGACACTCCTTGCGATAGGTCACTGGTTCAAATCCCCCGTGGGTGCTTACTTACAAAAAAAATAAAAATATTATTACATATAACTAAATTAAAATAAATCTAATATATTATTATTAAATATAATATAATAACATAACACGTGTAATATATGCAGTGTTGTTGCTTAGTACTTACTTCTTATGCAAAAAATAATTGATAACAGAATAATCTCCAAGAGAATAATTATAGGGTAGTATAATATATAGTTATTATATTAAAAAGTTGTGCAACATTCAATTAATTAAAATTGTCACTTACATGCCCACAAGGCAGAGAATAGACAGTGATGGGGTGTACTCTTAAGTGACTATGTGATGTGAAGGTCACTGACTTGAAACTCTGCGGGCAAAAAAATAGTGATGTTCAGGGCTGGTGTCGCTGAGTATGGGTGTGATCCCCGGGTGTTTTTGATAGCTTAGATGCCCTTGGGTCACGGTTTCTCAAGCCACAGGTTAAGCCTAGAGTAATCTCTAGAGAACTCAAGCATCTTGACTAAAAAAAAGGGTCAGTTACATGCTCACGGGCATAGAATAGACATTGACAGGGTGTTATGTTAGGCCACTCCATGGTGAAAAGATTAGCAGTTCAAAACCTCATGGGTTAAAATCCAGCCATGTTAAGGGTTGATGTGACCCAAACTACTTGTAATCCTGGGTGATTTTGAAGGCTTAGAAGCCCCTGGACTTTGGTTACTCAAGTTATAGGATATGCATATGAGTCATCTCAGACTCACGATACCTGACTAACAAACAAAAAAATGGTCACCTACATGGAAAATAATTGTTAATTATGTAAAGTTTTTAAATTATCATATTAAAATTATAGTATAAAAGTGCATTTATATGGTTTTTCTTAATTTAATGATTATTATTAAATTATCAATTTAATTATTAATAAAACATATTTTAAATTTAAAAAAATTATAGCAGAATACCATATACATTTATTATTATAGTTTTGCTATATTAATTATAATTTCTATATATAAAAACTTTAATAAACTTTATAAATTATTTTGAAAAATTTGCAAATTAATCAAAAATCAAAAATTTAGTTGGACAAACTAATTACAATATAAACTGTCGAATAATAAAACAATATTTTAAATTTGTACATGTGATAAACCAAAAACATCTTAATAATCCTAACCATTATTAGTATTTTTTTTTTTTTTGTGTGTGTGTATATATATATATATATATATATATATACGTTTATTAAAAAGGTTGCGTGACATCGGACGAGGCTTTATTTATGAAATCGACTGAGAGAGGACGACGATATTAGAGATTTTTTTATATCATAAAAGACACAAAATTGAAGAAATTATATATATATATATATATATATATATATATATATATATATATATATATATATATTCGGGGGTGATGAGGTCTATCAACACATACATATATCCATAAGTTCCCATCTTGCAATAGGTGGGGGGGGAGAACGAAGGGATATATATATATATATATATTCGGGGGTGATGAGGTCTATCAACACATACATATATCCATAAGTTCCCATCTTGCAATAGGTGGGGGGGGAGAACGAAGGGAACATAAAATAGGATCGAACCAAACTAGACCAATCCACTCATAAGTATGTAATTTTTGGATATATATAATAACTAGCAATTGTCCCAAAAGGTACAAAGAGAGGCCGATAGGATTATTAAATTGGAATTGTTGAATTTTTCTAGAAGAGTTAATTGGTTTGTGGAAAACCTTGTTTTCTTGGACTGGATCATTGTGCAATTACTTTTCTTTAGATGTTTTGTTTATATCTATATTACAAGGAACACATTGAATGTCTTATTTCATTTTAGAGTAAGTTAATTACCCAAAATCAAGAAACCTCTATAGATGGCCAAGCATATACGAAGAATACATCTCATTCATATGCAATACCAAATCCATCTTTTCTTTTCTCTGAGTAAAATTTCAAAAGCATGAACACATGCCATTTCATATGCACAATAAACCCAACTTCTGAAATTTATATGCTTGAATGCATCCCATTCACACATCCATTCATGAGCCATAACAGAACCACAAAAAACAAAACCCAACCCTGCAATGCCAAAGCATTATCCCCATTCAAAAACAAAGAAGTAGCAAATATAAACGCCAGTGTTCGACCGTCTTGACTGCGCAAACCAATCATTGCCATCTGAAAAATCAAGAAAATAAAGACGATGACCAGTGAAGGAGATGATAGTAACCCTTTTTCTGGCCTTCTTCGGCCGCCTTTCGCCCGGGAGGCTTCATGCTCGCACACATAAAGAAGAGAAGCCCACAACTAGCCAAATTTAACTGAGGTGCATAACAATGCCCTCAATCTTGTGAGTGCGTCACTCTTTGCCAACTTTTCCAATACTCAAATCATACTCCTGAAGAATTTCCAGAGCACTTCGTATATCATAATTGACAACAAGATTAGCCACCCCATGCAGAGGTGAAAAATTTCAAACCTTGTTCAAGTTGGGCCACCATGAAGGGAGATAACAAATGCATCCAACTTCCCCCATTAATTTAGTCTCGGGATCGAGGGAATCACATGTTGGAGCTATCCAAGTTTTAATTACCAGATTGGATCGTTGCTTGTTGTATCATCCAGCTGCAAGAGTTAAAACTTGCGACCATGTTGATATGTGAACCTCCCCATGGCTTGCACGCTCGCAGCTTTCCATGCCACCCCTATTACAATGCCCCTTCTTTGAACCATAAACTATACCACTATTATCAAATCACAAGATGATTCAACTGTGAAGGGGGATAGGAATATGAGAGGGATTCCCCTTTATACTTGGTGGGCATGGAACCTTAATACACTTCATAAAGACTAATATTGGTAAGGGTATTGTTATGGAATACTTTGCCATCCAATTGATTCATTGATAGAAGTCTCACCTGCTTTTAGTAGGCACACTATGTTTGCTTGTTTTTCAACAATAACATTTTGAGATCTAAGAACATGAAAAAATGCCTTAGCGTGAAAGTGGCCCAAAATGCCCTTAATTATATGAATAATTTGAGTCATATTATTGTTCTTAGGTAAAGAGTTTTTGTATAAGTATTGAATGATAAAAAGAGAGTCTTCCACTCTAACATTCTTGGTAAGATTCATTTCTTTAGCTAACTTAAGCCCCACAAGAAAATTTATAATTATGCCTATTGTTAGTTGTTTTCCCTACAACATTTGATTTCTTTCGGAATTGAAAATAACAGCTCCCCTCCTACCACCCCTAGTACATATAACAATTAAACTACAACTTAAATTTATTAATTAAATCATATTTAATATAAATTTAAATACAATAATACACATTAAAAATTTATCTACTTAATTACTATTCTATATTTTTTTTACTAATAAAATTAGCAACCATGAAAAATTATATCACACGATATTGATACTATTATTACTACCCTAAACATATATTTAATATATATTTTCAATAAAACGACATCATGATAATTTGAAATAGTCTGAATCCAAAATAAAATAAAATACAATTATATATATAAACGGTAGCCCACACCTCTGTAAATTTATAAAGCTTAGAATTCTGCATATTTGGGAAAATGCGATCAGCACAGAACCAAACACAATATATGGCCCTGATTTTCACCTGTGTCCATAGATTTTCTATTTATTTATCGCCCGACTGTATCAGATTACGATAGAATACTGAATTTCCTCCATTACATTCAAATACCCATTCTGGAGCGAGTATAATGTACTGGATTCTGCTGGAGTAGGAGAAGAAATGGGAATCATATCAGGTGCAGGGGAAGATGGAGAGAAAGCAGCGGGCTCCGGTGCAGGTGATGGAATTGGCTCTATATGATTGGGCTCCCAGCAATTCACCCTAGTCTCTCCCTCTGTGCCGGTGAGAACATCCAACTGGCTCATTTTTATGGCAGACATGGCAAATTGAAGGAAGAATGCCAACCCAGAATCCTTGAATACCTTCACAAGCTCCCTGGTTCGGGCATCGTAGAACAGATCTTCATCTGAAGTTAGAAGGCCGTCGTTTTTCATCAGGTTTTTGTAATATTTGTGATCAAATTCCTCCGGACTTTTGCGGTCCAGTGCAGTCTTGTTGGTGGATTCGACCGTGGGGCAAATCTGCAGCAGATTCTTCACGAGCTTTTTACTCATGCGAGGGTCAAGGGGACACAGTGCTCCTGCCCCAAAAAACATTAGCAATAATTAGAATGTTGGAAACACAGAAATTGGGATAAAAAAACATTAGCAATAATTAGAATGTTGGAAACACAGAAATTGGGATAAAATGGGGAAGGGTTTGGAAAACCAAAAACAGGTAAAAATGGAAAAAATATGCGTAAAAATAGGTAAATATCCGCATCAAGATACCACCGAAATATCAGTAAAAATTGATGGTGTTTGTAACCCTTGGACAAATTATTATGTAGTGATTGGGTAAAAGAGTTCAGAGTGGGAAATAAAGATTTAACATCTTTATTTGGATTGCAGGTTTGAAATTCTAGTCATAATGTAAATAGATATTGGAAGATTTAATATTTTTTTAAATTTATAAGAAAAATAAAATGCAATAAGATAAAATAATTGTTTTTTTTTTAAATATTATTATATAATTTAAAATAAAAATTATAATTTTTTGTTATTTAAAATATCTTTTAAATAAATAAATTATATATCTGGAAAAACCCAAAAACATTTAAACTTTACCCAAAAAAAAAAAAAAAAAAAAAAAAACCAAAAAAAAACAAACTCTGCTTTAAAAGAAACCACCCACCAAAAAAGCAACCATGTCAACACTATATGATAAACCCTATTCAAACATAAAAGTGGGCAAACCTGTCAACACTATATGATAAACACTATTCAAACATAAAACCCTAATATAGAAGTGGGCAAACCTGAGAGAGCAACCAGATCTACGACATCCAGTCCCCTGGACTTGAAGTTTTTGAGCAGCAGAGAAACGTTGCAAGTGGGTTGAGGGACGCTGTTAACAATGTCTTCTGATGTGTCCAATGTTCTGCCGTCTCTGCGACCGGTTGGGATGGGAAAATATGGTCCCTTAGCCTTCATTTATGGAGCAACAATTTCATCAGAGAAATGTATGCTTTTATCTATCTTTTTGCAAAGAAGTAACTCTGTAAAATTCCCCTCTTCCCTACTTTCAATTCAGAAATTAATAACTGTACTGGGAGGGAAGGACTCTATAGAAATCGATTCCTGGCTCCATGAACACAAAGTTAATGAAAATAACAAGTCTACTTACTGCAAGAACAGCATCTGGCTGCTACAGCAACAATATCTGCACAGGAAACAACTTGAGGGCATACTAATTCCAAATTTGTTTTAATGTCATCGATTATAGCGAAAGCCTCTGGACTCAGAGATTGATCAGGTGCTGCAGCTAAATCCCAGGGACCACCTGTAGAACCTCTCAGCAATACTGATCCATCACATCCCTGTAATAATACATAGATTAATAGAGTTCTGATCAGAACCCAGGATGAAGTTATGGTATAGTAACTCACAGTGCTACCTTTATAAAACAATCATGGTGGAATAATCGTAGCAATCCAGCGGCCTTGTAGATGTTCTGTTCCATGAAATAATTAATCCGAGATCTTACTATCTCCTCTGCCTGTGGGCAGGTGTCATCGTAGAAGGTTTAGTCCATTCCCTGCTTTGGCGTCGGCAGTGATCTGTCACGGCTCCAGATATTCCAGGGATCGATCTCTGCATTAATCCCCATAGCCGAATGCAGCCCGATTATGGCAATGAGGAAGAGGGAGAGAGGATAGTTTGAAGCCATTTCTGATCTTCATTTTGCCCAGCGTGCATTGAAATGTGAAGAATAAATAGCCAAATCATTGGGCAGAGGACCTTTTAAAGAATATCAATGGACTTTGGTCATTGACTTGACGATTTCGTACGTGGAATACTTGAACTCTGTGTGTCTTGCTGCACATTGTTAAAACATAAGATTCGAGAGAATGATATGTATTTTGATAGGAAAAGCTAACCAAGTTTGAGTCTGCGTCCCGGCTGGATTGGACGAGAAGACGTCGAACCAAATCAAGCGCAGGGAGTTTTAATTCGTGTATGGGGTATATAATTTAATACTAATCAATGTCTGCCAAAAGCTAGGGAAGAGGAAAAGTGCTGGTCAAAAGTTAGGGAAGAAGAACAATAACAACAACTAGCAGATCAAAGAAACAACTTTAAGGTTAAGAGTGACATAAAAGAATGAGAAAAAGCAGTGAAAATATTTTCAAGAGCGACATAAAAGAATGGGAAAAAGCTCAACCAATATTTGGAAAAAACAGTCACACTTCAAATCAACGGTTGAAAGTGTCTCACTTAATCAACAAAGCAAGATAAAAATGTTGACGATGGTTGATGCATAAGAAAACCTATCGACCTAAATATATCCTCTATCACTATAAGCTATGGATATACATAGAAATTTATCATGAATCTCTGCAAGATGGATTGAAAGACCGATGATTCAACCATTATCGCAACATATTCAATTTGCAAGTTGTACAATTATCAAAATTTGGCATGGCAGGGTGGTAACAATAATAAGTATTCAATCGGAAGGTTAATTAATAAGGTAATTAATGGTCAGGATATTCGGAAAAAGTGAGATTTTTTTTAAAAATAAATTTTATTACTGACTATTTTATTTAAAAGAAAATAAAATTAGTCACACCTTGTACATGCACCATTTAGAAAATAGGAATTTAGATTTAAAAAATTTAAAATTTAAGTTTTAATTTTTAAAATATTCATTTTTTTTTAAGCAAGATGTCTTCTCCGAGCACACAAGCTTAGTACCCCGTGAGGTTTGAACACAAGCCACTTTACTAACGAAACTTTTTCTCAACTGGTTGTGTTATTGGGACTCAACTTAATTTCCAAAATATTTAATTTTTATAAAAACTTTAATAAAATTTATAAATGGTTTTGAAAAAATTGTAAATTAATTGAAGTCAAATAAGTTTTACTAGCAACCAATTACAATATAACCTACATTCAACAGGGATAATAATATAATATTAAATATTATATAATATTATTAAATATAATATAATAATATATTTAGTGATATGATATTATATATAATAAAAATATTATATTAGTGTGATGTTACATTGCAACATTCATTAAGATTTGCATTGTATTGCAATGTTCAACGAGGATTATGTTTAACTGTGACGGTTTTCAATGGTTATGTCGAACAATGAAATTCCTCTTCATTAACTTTACGTTAAATTAGTACATTCCTTAATGAACATGTTACATTGTTGTTGGATAGTGGCATTTATTAATAGTAATTTTAGATTCTAATAGTCATCTTGCAATGTTAATGGTTGTGTTGCATTGTAGCAAGCATAAAGTGTGATGCCACATTGCCACATTTATTAAGGATTTCATTGCATTGAAATATTCATCCAATGTGATTTCACATTGTGGCATTCATTAAGGATTTTATTGCATTGAACTACTCTCAATGGTTATGTTGGATTGTGACATTCCTCAATAGTTATGTGAAATTGTGACTTTATTATTTGCCAATTATATAAATTTTTTCTTATATTATTTTAGAATAATGTTGTGGCATTAATGGTTATGTCACAATGCAACATTCAAGAAATGGTGTGTCACAATATGACATTATGATGCCCATGAAGGGTTTTGTCACATTGCAATGTTCATAGAGGATTATGTTGGATTGTAACTTTGTTCAAGGGTTATGTCATAAAGTGGCATTCTTCTTTACTAACTTTATGCTAAATTGTTATATTCCTCACCGTTTATGTTACATTTTAATGCTCATCAAGGGTTAGATGGAGTTTGGATGACTTTGGTTGGCCCTTGTTTATTATGGATGACTATGGTGTTTAATTATCATTTACCATGGTTAATTTTTTAATGATATCACTAATGTTTATATGTCATATTGCAAAATTTGTAGAAAGTGACATCATATTGTAATATTCATCAATGACTTTGTCACAGTGCAACATTCATTAAGAGTTTTATCACATTATAACATTTTTCTCGGATTATGTTGGATTGTGCTATTCCAACATGGTTATGTCACATTATCACATTCATATTTTCCAACTTAAATATTTCATTGCATTGCAATGTTGAATAATGGTAATGTCCCATTGAACTTTTTTAAAACTTTATTAGCCATGAATGAAATTCCTTATTTGTTATTTCATATTGTGACATTCTTCTTGTGGCATTATTGATATGATACATTATAATATTCATGAAATGTGATGTCATAGTATGACATTAAATAAGGGTTTCTTTCCCATTGTAACATTCATCAAAGGTTATGTCACATTATGACATTAATTAAGGGATTTGTCACATTACCACATTCATTGAGGGTTATGTTGCATTGTGGCATTCCTTGATGTTTATGTAAAATTGAAACATCCATCTAAACCAACTTGTATGTTAAGTTTAATGGTTATGTTGCATTGTGACGTTCACCAAGGGTCACGTTGCACTGAGTTTGGCTGACTTTAGGTAATGGTTCTCTTGTTGGTTGACTTATGTTGAATTATTATGTTCCTCACTAGTTCTGTCATGTTGAAATGTTCATGAAGGATTTTGTCGCAATGTGATGTTCCTTTATGGTTATGTTGAAATGTGACATTCATCTTGTGGTATTAATGGGTATGTTGCATTACGACATTCATGGTGACATTGATTAAGGGATTTATCTTTGCTAAATTAAAGATTTCATTGCATTGCAATGTTCAATAACAATAATGTCCCATTGAGCTTTTTTAATTTGGTTGGCCATGGTTAATATTATTTAGTTGTTATTTCATGTTATGACATTCTTCGTGTGGCATTATTGATTATGATACATTATAATATTTATAAAATGTAATGTCATAGTGTGACATAAGGTTTCTTTCCCTTTATAAAAGTCATCAAATGTCATGTTACATTATGACATTAATTAAGGGTTTTGTCACATTACCACATCCATTGAGGGTTATGTTGCATTGTGGCATTCCGTAATGTTTATGTAAAATTGAAACATTCATCAAGACCAACTTGTATGTTAAATTTAATGGTTATGTTGCATTGTGACGTTCATCAAGGGTTATGTTGTACTAGGTTTGGTTGACTTTAGGTAATGATGCTCTTGTTGGTTGACTTATGTTGACTTGTTATGTTCCTCACTAGCTATGTCATATTGAAATGTTCATCAAGGAATTTGTATCAATGTGATGTTCCTTTATGGTTAGAATGTGACATTCATCTTGTGGTATTAACGGGTATGTTGCATTACAACATTCACGATGACATTGATTAAAGGTTTTATCACATTGCATCATTCATCAAATGTCATGTCACATTACAACATTCATTAACTGTTTTGTCCCATTGTGATGTTTAGAGAGGGCTATGTTGGTTGATATTAATACATTTATATTCATTGACTTTGTTGAATTTTTATGTTCCTAAATCTTTCTATGCCATCACAATAATCATCAAATTTTATCTCACACTGAATTTGGTTTCCTTTAGTGGGTCATGATTGATTATGGTCGATCATAATTTATTATGACTACTAATGTCTAATTATGGTTGATGATGATTAGTTATGGTTCAACGTGTTTGACCATGGTTAATAATGTTTGACCATGGATGACTATGGTTGACTATGTTTGACCATGATTAACTATAGTTAAACATGGTTGAACATGCTTGATTATGATTGTGAATGTTTGATCATCATAACTATGGTTGGACATGTTTCACTATGACTGACAATGGTTGAAGAGGTTATCTTCAATTTTCAATTAGATTGGCCTATTCATTAAGGGTTGTATTACATTGTGACACTAAGTGGTTATATTTGTTCCAATTCACTTTGGTTAACTTTTCTTGACTTCATATGTTTCTCACTGGTGTTTATCAAAGAATTTTTAATAGGTTTAACTATAGTTAAGAAGGGTTGACTATGCCCAGTTATCATTGACCATTTTCTACTATGGCTATTAATGAGCCCAAGTATTGCAACAAGAATGCTACAATTCCCAAGGTTACCAACTTAAATTATGAACCCGAGGTTTGTACAAACCTAAGAGGTGTTGGCACTATATGTGCAACATGCAATGTTTCCTTCTTTCATTGATGTGATGCAATGAAGTGAATACCATGAAATCCAAGCCTAAACTAATTACAAAAATGGAAAGGAAACCTAATTAATTTTACAGAGAGGAAATACTAATTACTTTTTCAAAAAGGAAAGGCTATTCTACTTTTCATGAATGTAAATGTTAATCCAATTTGTATAAATGTAAATATTAACCAATTTGCAGAGTGTGAATGGTACATCAAAAGGAAGCCTAGTCTATGCAATGGAAATAACAATGTTGGAAATGGAAAACATAGCTTAATACATATGAAACAAAATGAAATCATTCTTCAATCACTGCATTCAAGGTAGATTTTTTCAACAAAGTTCTTAAGGTTTTTCATAAAGTAATCATGAAAATCATCATTATGCTCTTCAAGTCATGAATGTTCCCACTAACCATAACTGTAGAGGTGAATTGTAATGGAGAAGAGGCAAGGCTTAAGATGTTTTTGGTCTTAGTCAATCACGGTTTTGGAGCCTAGGGGTCATTATTCAAGCCTAAGGGATAAAAACTAAGCTTTTGGAGCAGATCTAGTCAAGTTTACACATGCTACAGAAGTGCTATAGGACTGCTAAATGAGGTGCTACAAAAGGCCTTGTTTTGTTACATGAGTGAGATAACTTGTTGAATTCCCAAGTAAATAAAATGAAAATAAGATAGGAAAATAATTGTTATTAAGTAGTATTTCCTAGGACTCGGTTCCAATTGGAATAACTCCAAAATACCTCTGTTAACACATGCTAAAAAATAGTAGAAAATTACTATGCTAAAAATAAGAAACTCAAAAACTAGTGACCTAGTTAACCTACCAAATGTCTAACCAAATCAAGTGAAAATGATATGGGATAAATTTTGTTATTAAATTGAATGTTTTTATGATCCAATACAAGTGGAATCAACACAAATGAATCTCATTAACATGTTCTAAAAAATAGTAGAAAGTTACTACTATTTTGCTACGAGGGACTTCCAGAAATTCTAGATTTGTGAACTAGTAAACCAATCCAAGTAGCTCAATGATGAATATGAACTTTCAAAGCTGTTATACGATGAATCATGCTTGTGACTCTGTAAATAACCTGAAAAAAATCACTTCAATCATTTAACCAATATAACCTACAATAAGCATGAATAGTAAATGCATAAATAAGAGATGCAAGTGAAAAATACATTCAAAGAAAGCATAGAGATTTTACAAGAGGGCTATGAAGATCCTAGGATGTCTAATCCCAAGTATATTTAGAGTTCTATGAAAGAACCAAGCTTTAGAAGCTGAAAATGGCACCAAAATTCATTATTTGAATCCATCCAAGTACATCCCTGCTAGAAATGAAAGTGGAGCTGCTAAATAACAAGTTTTCTCTACAAGAAGACTAAAAAATATATCCCCCTAGAGGAAAATTCGAATTGGTACTTATACAAAGTGATGAGGAAACATTCTCCTTGAAAGCTGGCATCTTTCCCTTCCAAAATCCCTTAAAAGGTGGATCTCATTCCCAACACTATGAATCTTCATTAAATGATAGGGAACACATTCCTAGATTTTCTCAATCAATGGAGCTTCAGAATTTGTCAATAATTTCATGATATTTTATTCATTTATTATCCAATCTCAGTCCATCCTATAGTAGGGAGAAAGTCCTTATATTATGTCATTCAGAAATTACTCAATATTCTCCCAATATTCTACAAAAATAAATAATATTAGGCACATAATATGCAATTATCTTTAAACCTTCCTAAGTACATATTAAAGCTAAAAAAAACATTATTAAGTGTAGAAGGAGAGATTTAATATAACCTTTATGTTCCTAAGAAAGGTTATATGGGCTTCTTGAAGCCTCTAAATTCGCTACAACAACATTGGAGGATGACCACCTGGTCTAGACCATAAAGCAACTCCTTTTCCGTTTGGAATGGTGGTTCTGATTGGTTCAACTAGGTCCAGTTACCTTCTCTCAATCTCCAAAATGGCTTACAATATGACTTTTATCCACCAATGGAGAAGAGACACCAGATCAACCCTCTTGCTAATAAGGCACGAAGGTGATCCTTAAGCTGATCTGGGGCTCAGCCAAACCACAACTAAAGTTTGACTCTTTGGGAAGATGACTTATGAGAATGTAAAATTAAATCTAAATGTAAACTTATTCTATAAAGCAAGCAAAAGGAACTAAATCCTAATTCTATCTCAATTAGGCAGATATAGATCTAACCCAACTGAGAGAAAGATATTTAAATGATTGGAATTTAAATATGTCTGGCTTATAATGAATATCAAACTAACGAAGTAGTTCAATTAACTGACATTATGTATACCAAAACATATTCTATTCAGAGACCTCTTCACTGAAATAATAAACTAACAACATTTACAAAGAAGTTCACAAAATGATATTGATTGTTTAATCAATAATTCGAATTATTAAATGATAATATGAGGAAGTAGTTCTCATCATATCACTATTTGTTAAACCATTATTAAAAGATAGATTTCTGAGTAAATAGTTACTCAGAAAATCAAAATTCAACCCATAAGAGCAGAGATAAATAATAACATATGATTGAGACAAATTACTCATATCGACAATAGTGCACACATATGAATAAAATGAGACATTCCTCCCATCATAAAATGAAACTAGTATTTAAAATAGTAGTATTAAAAATCCATTTATTGAATCCATTTCTCTGGATTTGGTCTCCAACATTCCTTTACGTTGCTTGAACTTCTGTTGTTACAAAAAGAGTTGCAGAAGTGTAAACTCTGCCCTTCATACATAATTCAGAATGCAAAAAAAAAAAATCCTCAATAATCCCCAAATCTCAGATTTTTCTCTCATCCCACCTACAACTCTAAATTCTTATTGCAGAAGTGCTTTTAGAATTCCAGAATTATAGAGGATAGAAACACTTATTACAATCTACAATATGCTATTTATAGTAGTTTCAAAACAATTCTTAACTAGAAATTTTGTTGAAGAAGAAATCTGTCTAATCAATTTTCATTGGTCAAAATTACATTCTTCTATTGCTGGAGCCTTCTCATTGATTGAGATTCTTTTCTCTTTATCTCTTCAACTGTTTTCTTGCAAAACAAATCAAAACAATATTAAAATACAAAAATAAAATCAAAATGCTAAATTTGGAATTAAAAAAAATTCAATCAAATTCAATTAAATAGATAATTGAAAATGAAATCTGAGTTTTATGTTGATGCATGTGATGATTTAATTATCGAATGAGATTATTGACGAATGAGTCTGTATTCAGAATAAGTCGTGGACAAATAAGAATGCAGAAAATAAAACTAAGAAAATTGATTTTGCTAAAATTTCATAGGCTGATCTTATGCTGGATTTTAGACCCAATAAATGATAAAATATTGAAATGAAACCAATTCATACATATTCTCCACAACTTTATCTTTCCAATGAATCGTCGTGGGCCTTATTTGGCCAAGCAAAACTCCATTTATGAGCTTCTAAAATTGGTATATTAAAATTGTCAAATTCTACAAATTCTATTACTTATGCTAAAAATCAAAATTTAATATTAATAATTTAATCTTAAATTAGACTACAGTTATTAATTGATTAATGCTAATTAATTATATTTAAATTATTAAACTTAATTAATTATTTACAAAAATTAATTAATATATAAGTTAATGATTCAATAAAATACTATTCTATTAATATCATAATTGTATTATATAAAAATTATAATTAATATATAAATATTATAATAATAATATATTATTACATAAAAACAAATTTGAAATACAAAATTTTTATGATTCACGTATCAATGTGAGAGGGTGGAGAGTGTAATAGTGCGACTTTGGAGAGTATGGAGTGATAAATAGTGGAGGGTATGGTGAGAGTATTAATGGAGGGATAAGGAGGGTGAGTGAGGTTAAGTGAGTGGAAGATGACATGAGGGGTGAGTGAGGTGGAGGAATAAGGAGTGAGGTGAGGTTAGTGGAGTTGGGAGGTATAAGGAGGAAAACCAAATTATATGTTAAAATATAAAAATCTTATCGCATATTTTTTAAAATCAGCGATCGTAAGCCGAATGTTTTTTAAAACCAGTGATAGTATGACATTGCAATATGCGATAGGGGATATCACAATATTGCATTTCAAAAGCAATTTTTATTTTATTTTTAAAAAATCACAATTTTTAGATGTAAGAGAAGGGTTGTGAAGTGGGGTCATGTGAATTAACAGTTTTAGAAATTGGACTATAGTCATTTTGCGATTTTGGGGTTTTGGGTTTGGTAATTTGTTTTAAAATAACAAATTAGAGTAAATTACCAATACCCTGAAATATGTTTTCATTTATTGTACAACTTAGTTGGATCATTTTGTAGGATCGTTAGTGAAAAATGAAAGAATTAGTAAAAATTAACTAAGAGTTAATATTTACAATAAATGACTATTTTAATTGCAAAAATGAAATATCATACATTTATTTACATTTTTAGTCCAGGCGAGAAAATGATCAAACTTCAAAGGAGTGTTATTTACAAACCGGTTGACCAAATGAGTCAAAACAAGTATCGATGGAAAGCTTGTGAAAAATCGGATTCAATGAAACAATTAAAATAGAAATCTGAAGGAAACTAAAAAATAAAAAAATTTGTAAGACAATCAACTTAAATGAAAATCATAAAAGATGCCTAGTCAAAAATTAATGGAAAGGGTCCCCATTACTTCAAGTAATGAGGGGGTGTTGGGTTTTCCCTACAACAGAGCCTTAATTTGTGGCTAAGTTAGAGGCCCATCAATTACCATGTTTAACTATGGTTAGTAATGGGCGATTATAAAACATTATGTTGATTGTGGTTCATGATTGAGACTAGTTTAATATAGTTGGGAATGGTTTGCCAACAATGATTTATTAATGTTAACTATAGTAGAGGATGCAAATATGGTATGACTATAATTCATTATGCTTGAATAAAATTAACTAAGTTTAACCATGTTGGTTGGTAGTGTTTCATTGTGATTAACAATGATTGAAGGGGTACGGATTATGACATAGATAAACTGCATAAATTGCAATGTTCACATTATAGTTGATTTTTATTTATCATGGCGTTCATTAAAGATTATTATATTTAATGTAAAAATAATAAATTATTATTTAATATTGAGAAAAAATAGATATGATGAAGTTTTATGGTAAGGATTCAGTAACATGGATACTACAGATGGAGCAATATTTTGATCTCCATGATGTGTAACACGCACAAAAGGTACGCATTGCATCTTTATATTTAGAACCCAATCAATTTGTATGGTATTGATGGCTTTATTCTCATAAACCACGTTACTTGGTCAATTTTTACGGAGGAAATGATAACGCATTATGAGGATACAAAGATAAACACCTTCTTTATCCAATTGATTAATCTCAAACAAAAGGGTCTGGGGCAGTGCCCCAAGAAGTGTTTTTTGGACCCTATATTAGGTGTGCGGACCTACCTATAGTTTTGTGAATGGATTTCACACATGGTTTTGGGAATTATGGTTTTCTGTCCATTGTATTTTGTAGATCCGGTCAAGATAACTATGATTATGTTCTAATCTAGGGTTAATGGATTAGGGTTTATGGATGCTTCGACATGTATATATATGTATTGTAACATTGAAAGGAATATATTGAAAAATCAATATGGTAGTCCTGGTTTTTGGATCCAGGGAAATTTTTTGTGTATATTTGTTTTATGTTTTATGCTCCCGTCATTGTTTATATTTTGTTTTTTATAATTCGTATGCAAGTAATTTGTATATGGGATTAAAACCTACATTTGGTATCGAAGTTGTTTTGGCTTCAAGTGGACGTCTTTGCTGCTGAGGGGTTTTTCTCGGGCCTGTGGTAGATCCTGTTTAGTGGGAGATTTGTGGGATCGATCCTTGTGGTGAAATAAAATGACGAGCAATGGAAAGACAGAGATAGAGAAATTTAATGGTAAGAGTTTTGATTTGTGGAAACTCAAGATGGAGGATTTGCTAGTGGATAAAGATAAGTGGATCGCGGTAGATCTAGGTACTAAACCAACAAATATGTTAGCTAAAGACTACGTGAAGTTGGATTGGAAGGCAAAGAGCACAATACGATTGTGTGTCTCAAATTTAGTATTGTTGAATGTATCAGGGGAAGCTTTGGCAAAGGCTTTGTGGAACAAGTTGGGGAATTTGTACCAATCTAAGTCTCCAGTCAATAGACTGTTCCTATGGAAAAAGATGTATAAGTTGAGGATGAAAGATGGAGACTCGATGACGGAGCATATGAATGCCTTTAATACTGTGGTAAGCCAGTTATTACATGTTGATATTAAAATTTAAGATGAAGATAAATGACTTAGTTTGTTGTTTTCTCTACCAGATTCATGGGATAGTTTGGTTGTGGCAATAGGTAGCAATGCAAATGCCTTTCAGTTTGATGAAATAGTCTCATCCTTGTTGTCAGAGGAGATGAGACAAAAAAATATGGAGGGCCAAAATGTTGATGCCTTGTCTGTATGAGGACGGTCCTACAACAGAAACAAAAATAAGTCCTTGAGTGGGAGATCTAAACCTCGTGGAAAACCTATAAAGGTGTGTTGGAAATGGGGAAAGGAATGGCACTTCAAAATGGACTGTAAATCTAAAGCTCTTAAGAAAGGGAAGGGATCTGATGATTCTTCTTCTGCAGAGGCGAAAACCAGCTTAGATGAAGGTGGGGATGTGTATTGGCTTCTTCTTCAAGTACAAATGTATATCATGAGACATGGTCAATTGACTTAGGTGCATCTTTTCACTTCACTCCCCATAGAGAGTGGTTCTGTGAGTATGAGAAATATGATGGTGGTGATGTATTCTTAGGGGATGACAGGGAGGCTAGAATCATTCATCGTAGAAAAGTCAAGTTGAAGTTGCAAGGTGGAAGGATTAGAAAACTTCCGAGTGTTCTGCATATACTTGCATTAGCCAGAAATTTGATTTCTGTAAGTAAGTTGGATGATGCAGGTGTAAAAATAATGTTCGAGAAAGATACCTGCAAGATGGTTCGGGGAGCACTGGTACTGATGCGAGGATTTCGGATTGGAACTCTGTACAAGCTTCAGATTAGCACTGTTATTAATGGGTGCAATAGTTCTGTGGTTCTTGAAAGTGGAGTAGAAAATCTAGTGGTCTTTGGAGAAAAGACCATGCTATGGCATCAAAGGCTTGGACATATTGGAGAGAAGGGCCTTCGAATACTTCATGGTAATGGTATGGTAGAAGGTATGTCTAATTTCTCTCTAGACTTTTGTGAAAATTTTGTATATGGGAAGCAAAATCATGTGAGTTTATCCTCTAGTGATAAGAGTGAGAAACATATATTAGAGCTTGTGCACAGTGATGTGTTTGAACCTGTGTCGGTTCCATCACTTGGTAAGTTTGTGTACTATGTATCATTTATAGATGACTTCTCAAGGAATACATGGATATATTTCCTCATGAAGAAATCTGAAGTCTTTTACAGGTTTAAATAATTTAAAGCTCTGGTGGAAAACCAGACAGAGAAGAAGATAAAGGTGCTGAGGACAGATAATGGTGGAGAGTTTTGCAAGAAGGAACTTGAAGAGTTTTTTAAGAAGTGTGGTATAGCACGGAAGAATACTACTCCACACACACATCAGCAAAATGGAGTTACAGAAAGAATGAACAAGACGTTGATGGAAAAGGCAAGAATCATGCTCAATGATGCCGAGTTAGGATAGGAATTCTGGGCATAGGTGGTAGAGACTACATGTTACCTGGTCAACAGATCACCTTCATCAGTGTTGGAGGATAAGACTTCACAAGAGATATGGACTGGTAAGAAACCTTCTTTTTCACATCTGAGAGTATTTGGATGTGATGCATATTTACATGTTCCAAGGGAGAAAAGAACAAAGTTGGATAGTAAATCTAAAAGGTGCATCTTTATTGGGTATAAGGATGGTTTAAAATGTTATAAGCTTTGGAACCTAGAAACAAGGAAGGTTGTGTACAACCGAGATGTGGTGTTTATAGAGGTGAAAGATGTTATTAAACATGAAGTCCTACCAAAGTAACTTAAGAAGATAGAGTTTGAGCTAAAGGAGGAAGAAACCGACTCTACAACAAAAGAGAAATCAGAAGATGAAGAGCCACAAACTCCAGCTATGAGAAGATCAATTCGAGAAAGAAGGCAGCTAGAAAGGTATAGTCCATATGCTTTTTGTTCAATTTTTTCTTTATCTATTACTGATGATGATCCAAGAATAGTGAGGGAAGAAGTAGATTCAGAGGATGGAAAACTCTGGAAAGAGGCCATGGTTGATGAAATGGAATCTTTGCACAAACATGAGACTTTGGATCTCGTGAAGTTGCTGAATGGAAGGAAACCCATTGGAAACAAATGGGTGTTTAAGAAGAAGATGAATGCAAAAGGCAAGGTGGAGAAATACAAAGCTCGGTTGGTAGAAAAAGGTTATTCCTAGGTGCCAGAAATTGATTTTGGTGATATTTTTTCTCCTGTTACCAAGGTAGCTTCTATTAGATTACTTTTATCTATTGTTGTTGCTTTTGATAGTGAGGTATAACAGATGGATATGAAGACAATTTCTTCACGGGGATCTGGAAAAAGAGATCTACATGAAGAAACTTGAAGACTTTGTTGTGAAGGGTAAGAAATAACTGGTATGCAAGTTAAAAAATTCTTTGTATGGGTTACAATAATCACCAAGGATGTGGTATCATAAATTTGATACATTTATATGAGGACATGGCTTCACTAGAAGCAAAGCAGATCATTGTGTGTATTTTAACATAATTGGTGACTGTGTTATTTATCTGGTCTTGTATGTGGATGATATGTTGCTGGTTGGAAATGACAAAGAAATTATCCAGGATTTGAAGACCCAATTGTCCTCTAGATTCGACATGAAAGATCTTGGTGTTGCAAACTATATTTTGGGCATGGAAATTAAACGAGATCGGGGAAAGAGGAAGCTTTGGTTAAACCAAAGGAAATATGTCGAGACAATAGTGCAGAGGTTTAATATGCAGGATAGTAAACTAATGAAGGTTCCTATTCCTATAGGTGTAAAGTTATATGTTGAACAATGTCCCAAGACACAAGAAGAGGAAGATGACATGTCCTGTGTTCCATATGCAAGTGCAGTTGGTAACCTAATAGATGTAATGGTCTATATACTAGACCATACATTACACATGATGCAGTGGGAGTATTGAGCAGGTTTATGTCAAAACAAGGGAAGGGGCATTGGACAACAATGAAGTGAGTTTTCAGGTATTTGCGTGGCACTAGTGATTATGGTTTGTGCTACCAAGGAAGACCAGGATTGGAAAAAGAATTGGACATCCTTGGCTTTGTTGATGCAGACTGGGTTGGAGATTTGGATCAGAGAATATCTACAAGTGGGTATGTGTTTAACCTTTTTGTAGGTGCAGTCAATTGCATGAGTAAGATATTGTCCGTAGTGGAACTTTCAACTATAGAGGTAGAATACATGGCAACCACTCATGCAAGAAAGGAAGCAGATTGGTTGCGGAGATTGTGTTCAAGTATGGGGTTAGCACAATGAGTTATAAGGATAGACTGTGATAGCCAAAGTGCAATTTTCTTGGCAAAGGACCCTGCTTATCATTCAAAGACAAAGCACATTGATGTTCAGTATCAATTTGTGAGGGATATGGTTTAGGATAAAAAGGTGTTGCTGGTAAAGGTGGACACATTGAAGAATATTGCAGATGCACTGACATAGTCTGTGAGCACTAAGAAGTTCTCTTGGTGCAGAGAAACAATGGGTGTTGTAGGGATGGACCAATGACTAAGGTCTCCTGTGTCAAGAAAACAACAAGTGGGAGAATGTTGGGTGTGTGTTATATTCTTTCCATGACTACTCCACACACGGGGGGGTGGAAGCCCACCTTATCGAGGGGTTTGTAGGGGAGATGTAGTGCCCTTGCATGGGGTCTGGAGCAACACCCCAGAATTTTTTTTGGACCCTATATTAGGGGGCAGGACCTACCTATGGTTTTGTGCATGGATTTCACACATGGTTTTGGGCATGATGGTTTTTTGTCCATGGTATTTTGTAGATCTGATCAAGGGAACTATAGTTATGTTCTAATCTAGGGTTAATGGATTGGGGTTTATAGATGCTTCGACATGTATATATATGTGTTGTAACATTGAAAGGAATATAATGAAAAATCAATGTAGTAGTCCTGGTTTTGGCATCCAGGGGAAAATATCTATGTATATGTGTTTTATGTGTTATGCTCTCGCCATTATTTTTTTTTTTTTTTAAGAATTCGTATGCAGGTAATTTTTGTACGGGGTTAAAACCTACATAATGACCGAGCAGATTGTGGACTTCTAAAAATTAAATATTAGGATAACTAATATTATAGAGGAGCATATGATTGATGTATTCATAGGAATTTTGAAGGATAACATCCAACATGAGGTTCGCTTTTTGGAACCTGATTCATTGGAGAAGGCATTTAGGGTGGTAAGAAAAGTTGAAAGCAAAATTATGGAAACAAGGAAGTTTGCCACTCACAACTATAAATATGGAAGTTTTGTTGCTCCTAGCCTTCCACAATCTACAAGGTTGGCACCACAACAATTGGAGGAAAAACGATAAAAGGGATTTGTTACAGTTGTGATAAATATACACTAAAGGTCATAAGTGTGTTGAGAATAAATTATTCTACATAGATTGTGAAGAGGAGGAAGATAAGGAACAAGAAACATCAAAATAGGAGGGTATACACTAGGAAACAATCCTAGAGAAAGAAGAAATGAATATGACCATATCTTGTAATGCATTGACAAGAATTACCACTCCTCAAACTCTCAATATAGAAGGATATATCAAGAAGAAAAAGGTAATAGTGTCAACCATGTGAAAAAGGTAATAGTACCCATAACTTTATTCATTGTAAAATAGCCAAGGAATTAAACTACTTCCTGTATCCAGCACCAGAGTCTCAAGTGATGGAAGCAAATGGAGGAACTCTAAATTGTGCTCGAAATTGCCATAATATCAAGCTAACCATGGGGGAATATGTATTGAATAGTCCAATGCTTTCCATTCCAATGGGTGGTGTTGATGTTGTACTAGGAGTCCAATGGTTACAATATTTGGGGACGATAACTTTCAATTTTCAAGAACTTTTCTTGAATTTTTTTTGGGACAGAAAGGAAGTTGAATTATGGGGTATCGCAGGGAAACCAAGAAGGATAATCAACTCTAATGGCATGAAAATTATTCTAAAGAAACAACAATGGGGCGTAATTTCACAATTATGCTCACTAGAGGTTCAAACATCAAAATCATATATTTATCTAGATCTCCTAAAAGTATTGGACAATCACTCCAAGGTATTTGAGACTCCCAAAGGCCTCCCACCTATTCATGATGATGACGATATTATTCATTTGATTCCAATAAGTGTTCTTAGAAACATTAGAGCTTACATATTTCATTATGCCCAAAAGTGTAAAATTGAATGTATGGTTACATAAATTCTAGAGGCTGGTATAATTCAACCTAGTCAAAGTTTTTTCTCTACTCCAATAGTATTGGTGCACAAGAAGGATGGATCATGGTTTATGTGTCCATATTATAGGGAGCTCAACAAGCTCATTATTAAAGATAAATTTTCCATTCGTGTCATTGATGAATTGTTAGATGAATTACATGGAGCAATTTACTTCACCGTGATGGATCTTCGCTCAGGATATCAACAAATTAGAATGAATATTGAAGACATTATGAAAACAACATTCATAACTCATGAGGGTCATTATGAATTTTTGGTCATGCCTTTTTGCCTTACTAATGCACCTTCCACATTTCAAGTTTTGATGAATTCCAATTTAAAACCCTTCCTTAGAAAATTTGTGTTAGTATTTTTTGATGATATACTAATCTACAACAAGTCTTGGAAGGATCATGTTCAACATGTTGATAGGGTGCTCAAACTATTGAAGGAAAAATAATTATATGAAATAACCTCCAAATGTTTCTTCGGATTATAGGGGGTGGAATATTTGGGTCATATTGTATCTCATGAGGGTGTTATTGTAGACCCTAAAAAAATTAAAACCATTAAGGAACAGAAAATCCCCACAACCATAAAGCATATTCAAGGATTTCTTGGGTTGACATGGTATTATCACAAGTTTGTTAAGAATTATGGGAGAATAGAAACATCTCTAATAATATTACTGAAGAAAGATGCATTTTCTTGGACTCCAGAAGCAACTAAGGCCTTTGAACATCTTAAAGAGGTAATGTGCCAAGCACTAGTCTTAGTTATGCCAGACTTCACAAAAACCTTTATTGTGGAATGTGATGACTCAAGAAATTGAATTGTTGTTGTTTTAATGCAGGAAGGAAGACCCATTGCTTTTGAAAGTCATCTAATCAAAGGAAAATATTTACACAAACCTATTTATGAGAAGGAAATGTTGAAAATACTACATGCACTAAAGCAATGGATACCTTACCTAATGGGAAGACACTTCAAGGTAAAAATAGATCATGATAGTATTAAATACTTTTTGGAACAAATATTATCTTCAGAAGCAACAAAAATGGTTCATAAAGATGTTGGGTTATGACTTTGAAATGATCTACAAAAAATGGAAGAAAAATGTTGTTGCATATGAACTCTCAAGAAACAATGAGGATGTGGAAGCATTTCTTTTTTCCATTTATATTATCCAACCTAATTGGATAACCGAATCAAAGGATGAATGGAAGAATAACGAAGAGGTGTGGACACTCATTCAAAATTTGCAGCAAGATCCCAGTACATATAATACATTTAGTTGAAAAAATGTTTCATTATGGTACAAATATCACTTATATATTTTTAAGAATTCCCAACTCAAGCAAAATATAATGCTGGAATTGCACATCTCCCCCTTAGGTAGTCGCTCAATATTTTTAAAATATTACCACAGGGTCAAGAAGGAATTTTTCTGGGATGGCCTTAAATTTGATATTTAGAATTTTTTAGCACAATGTTTGGTTTTCCAACAAAATACAGTTGAAACAATTAAGACCCTGGGTCTGTTACAACCTTTAGCCATTCCAAGTCAATGTTGGGAGGATGTCTCAATGGATTTTATCGCAAGTTTACCCAAGTTTGAAGGAAAGAGTATCATCATGGTGGTAGTTGATAAACACCAAGTATGCACATGTTTTCACATTATCTCATCCTTTTAAAGCTAGTACAATTGCTACTACATTTATAGAAAAAAATCCAAAAACTACATGGAAACCCAAATATTATTGTAAGTGACAGAGATCCCATTTTCATTGGAAATTTTTGGATGAAATTATTTTCTTTCCTTGGTACTCAATTAGCTCATAACTCATCTTATCATCCTCAATTTGATGTGAAAACTGAGATAGTGAACAAATGCTTGGAAGTATATCTTTGTTTCTGAATATAATGGGTTAAATGGTTACCTTTATCTGAATGGTGGTATAACACTTCCTTCCATACTGTATAAAAAATGACCCCATTTATGGCCCTTTATGAATATCATCCACCATACATCACATCATATTTAAGATAAAATTTTAAAGTTCAAGCAGTGGAAGATCACATCGAGCATCAACATCAAGTTCTCCAACTCTTAAAGGATATCCTCACTCTAGCGTGGAATTGAATGAAACAAAAAGTAGATCATCATTGCAGTGAAACAAGTTTTGATGTAGGTGACTAGGAATTTTTAAGACTACATCCATACAAACAAATGTCCTTCAATAAATCTAATAAGGATGATAAATTATCACCAAAGTACTATGGTCCTTACAAGGTGTTGTAAAATATTGGTACTATGGCATACAAATTGGAGTTGCCTACATCTTCTTGAGGACACCCAGTTTTCCATGTTTCATGCTTAAAGAAGGTTATCAGTGATAGGCTCCCAGTTCAAACAATGTTGCTAGAACTTGAAGAAGAAGGAAAAATCATATTTGAGCCTAAAATAGTCACGAAAACAAGAACCCGAGAGCTACGGAATGGATTATTTTCAGAGTATCTCATTAAGTGGAAGAACTTACTAGTTGAAGACTCCACATGGGAGGATGAGAATTTTATACAGAAGCATCTGAAACTACTCAAGTGTTGAGGAAAATAATTTTTTGAAGGAAAGGGGCATGTTATGTCCCTATAATACTAGTGTATTCCCCTTATTGTTATTGTTATTGTAGCTCCCTATTGTTATTGTTGTGCCCCCATAGAAGCCCACTATTATTATTGTTGTGCCCTCACATTATTATTGTTATGTAGGCTCTAATTATATTGTGACCCCTTAGACTCCTAAATATACCAAGGAGGTCTTACCATTTGTATCATCCAAGAATTGTTCATGTAATGTAAAGGAGGTTTCCCCCTCGAAGAGGATAATTTTTAAGTCGTTGATCTATCTTTTTGTGAGTAGCCTAGATAACAACATTCCTTCTCCTTTTCAGAAAATCGGTACCACTTTCTCTTATACAAACCTCCATTATATAATCATATAATATAATTGAAAATAGAGGGTTGTTTCAAGAAAGTTCAATGAAGAAATATTTTCTGATTTTTGAGGAGATAATGAATCCAATTTTAGCTTTGAAATTTCAATTCAGTAATTCTGAGATTCTAGCTAGTGATTTCTTCAAAATCCATGCAAAAATATCAACAAAAATATTGCTAAAAACAAAATGAAACTCCAAGAAAAACTCAGATCTAAAAACATTCGATATTAATCATTCTAAGAACACCCAATTCAATTAAAAATAAAATCATAACTTTGAGCCCAAGTCATTTTCTGTTGTTGAACTATTGATCAATAGACAACATTGGAATGTGGTACAATCAACAAGATTCTATAGGAGTCATACGTTTCCTAAATATTCACATAGGGGTCTCAATTTGTTATAGTTATGTAGCACCTTTTCTACTAATTTTTTGGAGCATTTAGATTGTAGATTCTCCAAAATAAACCATCTTATATTTTTCTCCTTGATTTTATCTTTAGAACAAGTTACCATGATCCTTATTTCATTCCCTCTGGTCCAAGATATGACCTCCAAAAGATAGGGTCCTATAACAAATTAGGCTCATTTTGGAAAATGGTTTGTGTGTTTCGTTGAATGGTTAAAATCATCAATAATTATCCCACATGCATGGGATGAAATGAAGTTCTGGTGTTTATATTGGTTTAGGTTTGCATCATAGTTTATATGTGTTACACAATATTTTGTCACACTTGCCATCCTGTATCCTGAAGCATAAAAAATATGAAAGTGGTTAGTGTAGTTACCATGAAACATATACATAAGCATCCTTGAAGAAGACAAGAAAAGTTTCCCTAAGAGAGTTCTGAAGAAGTTTGCCTAAAAACCTAGTTTTTTAGGATCAATGCTCTTTTCAACCACTGGTGACCCGTGCTGGTGGCTTGTTGAAGCATACTAACCTAGCGTTGCAGCATGGAGTTTTATAGAAAAACTCGCGCTGAACCTCTTCTGGAAGTTTTTCCTAAAGTGGAGCAGATCTTTTCTTACAAGAATCCTCGAGAACGGAAAGCTAGTTACATGTGAATAAGGATTAGAGCGAAATCTCCCATTCTTGGTCCTTGATCCTACTCTCATGGATTGTCCTCTTTAATTGTTGAACATCTCCCTCCTTTTATGGATCCTTAACTCCCTTTCCTCCCTATAAATGAAATCCATACTATCCACAACTGGTTGGTCATTTCTTGGTTGCATTCCTATGCTAAAACTATGCCTAAATGTTTCCCATTTTGCTAAGGAGAAGGAGTGCTTGAAGGTTTTGGCTAGTACTTGTAAACTCATCCAAAGGAGGTTTTCGACATGAAGGCTTAAGTGGTTGTATGCTTCCCTCATTTCTATTAAAAAATACATCATGTGTTTACTTTCATAAGTGTGTAAAGCATTACTCATTTAGTATGATATTTCTTGATCTGTCATATAGTTTATGTTAGAATGAATTATGCTATGTATGCTTGTATCATCTTTGTTTGATCTTCCTTGCATGTATTCATCCACAACGATGTAAAGAGGATTGAACTTGGAAGAGAGAAGATTGAGGACGGCATCAACGGGCGTTTAGCATCAGAGTGAGGTAGGTCATCTATCTTAGTTTGTATTTTCTGATATAAACTAGGAAAGTTTGTACATGTTTGTTGCCAGATCCTTTGATAGGACTAGAGAGACCATTTTTGTCGGCAGAAGGGATTGTCTACACAACAAAATGGCGACTCCAACAGGGATGTGAGTTCCTTTCAACCTCCTTTTTAGGTCTATTTGACCGGTTTGGCCAACTGCTTAGTGATTTGTCTTTTAGATTTTGTATGGGTCTACATTTTGAGTAGTAATCCCTTTAGAGTGTTAAGTCTGGACTTCTCTTTGAAATTATTTTTATTTTTCCAAGTCTTTCCCATCCAGCGCATTTTATCCTGGAACCGTCGAGCTGCCAGGGGAGTTTTTTCAATTACAGTAGCGTTAAAAGGCCTATCAACACGGGTTTTGACTGTCACAGTTGCATTGATCCTTGAAACTTGAGAATTTTTAGGGTTTCTGTCAGAAAAGTCTAGTGTGTCTTGACCTTTGAGGTATAATCCTGCTCTGTGTGCTTTGTATTTTTTAGTATTTTGGTTGATTTCTTATTGATTTTCAAAATTCATTCCATTGCTTCGAGATAGTGGACGTGAAGTCTGGTTGAGTCCTTAGGGTTTTAGGTCAATCGGTTTTACTCCTTGTTGCTTGTGTGTGTGAAAGGGATAATGATTTTGCTATTGATTACGCATTATTAGTTCTTTTGGAAATCATAAAGAAACAACATTTTCATTTGTTTTAGATTTTATCTCAAGATTTACTTTTCGAAATTGCATTAGGTTAAATTGCATTGAAAAGTCATTTTTTGGATTATAATTGAGCATAGATCACATTGCTTGATTCTGAAAGCTGAAAGAAGTGCATTCTCATTCATTCAAAAAGAAAAGTGAAAATATTCATGTAGGTGCATTTGAATTGAATTTCATTTTACTTTGGTGAGTGCATTGATAAAGAAAAGTGCAAAGATTCATGTAGCTGCATGTTAACAAATTGAATATAATTTTACTTTTGTTGGGTGCATTGAAACAGTGAAAGTGAAAGCTTTGGTTAGGGAGATTTTTTTGCTACATGCTTGATTCTTGTATTAATGTGTGAAATTCTTCGCTATGTTAGATAGCTTTCATTAAATTGAAAAGAATCATTTTTTCATGATATTGCACCATAGGTGTTCAGGTGACATCGATCTTTGATCCTCAAAAGCAAAACTTAATTGCAGATCAACTTAAAATTTACCTTAATAAACCTAAGGAGCATTTTTCATTAACAAAAAAACATTTAGAGGTCTAGGCTAGAGATGCTTTAGCATCCTTAAACGTAGGAGTTGTTGTTGTTTTCCAGTTTTGTATCTTGGGGGTGAAATTCTGTTCCATTTATGGAAGTGTATAAGACCGTTCTCCAGTACTTTCGGGTATATCGGAGGTGCTCCACGCATGGTAAGTATATGGGAATTCTCTCATCAAATGGTTATGCATATATGACACTACTACAGATTGAACTCCCATGAACCATCACATATATTTTGGGAGTCCCCTATAGGTTTCTATCCATACATAGGTAACCGAGTCTACCACCTTGTATACTATGATACACAGAACACAACATTTGGGGAGATTGGCTGCCGTACGTTAAGTCATTGGTTATGCTAAGGTGTATGTTGCAGTTCATGGTTGCTTGGTAAAACCTCATTCTTAGTTACCCATTTTCAATTTATTTCTTTTTTGATAATAAAATCAATCAACCACGAAATCACCAATTACCCGAGAAAGGAAAACCTCCTTTTTTCCTCAAACATTAATGGTTGATTGTAAATTGGCTTTAAGCCCAAAGAATTCACCAACACACATTTCTAATTCATTTTCTGAAAATACATCGTGGCAGAACCACCAAGAGTCCCAAACAAGACCTCGGATATCTATGGAGATACTAATACACCTTATTCACCTAGAGTTGTAGGTTCTGATATTGTTGGGCCTAAATCCATGGAAATCAAGGAGTTGAACTTGGTCTTGTCCTAATCATACAACCCCTTGCTTCTCAACCACCTCTAGAGTTGGTAGGCTCATCCGAGGACTCTCCTTCGGCTAGTCCTCAAACTATTTCAGATTTCTTGATTTTTCATTCTAATCCACTCTTTGAATCAGATTATCCAATGTATTTATTGTCTCTACATCCGTATAGTCCATTTGATACTCCCAACATACCTCTGAGTCCTCTAAGAATGACTTGGATTCCCAATCGAGAATTGTTCCCAATCATGGCAAAAAAAGGTGATAATCCACCTGTAGGGTCAACACCCCAAGGTATTCCAGTGGAAACTTCTAGAACTCACATTCCCAGTACGAAGATTGATCCTTTGTCAATTCTTCCTCCTGAAGGCTTTCCTTATATTTTTTCTCCCGACATGAGGATGGGGCCAAGAATACCTCCTACTTATAGTACACCCTTGCTTCCACCGGGTTATAACTCTCTTGATCCTTTTTCAGACAATTCTCGTGAAACTTCACTGTTTCAAAATCCTATTTGGTCCTCTAGTGTCACACCTACTACCAGCTCATTTGTCCCAAACATGCCAATAACTACACAAACCCCTACCGAAGCTACAATGTCAATAAGTGAAACACACGTTCCTCTTAATCTTTCTTCTCCTCCTATTGTAGCCACGATAACTGTGGCCCCAATGTGAGTGGACAACCTAAAAATACATTTGTTCCAATGTTTGTGGGGGAACTTCATCCTCCCTACACACCTCTTGCTTCTAGTGGAAACTATCCACCCCCTCCTCCCATATCGGGGGCAAGTCAACCTATTCATGTTGTTTCTAACCCAGGTGGAATTCCAATTCCATATGTATAAGGTAATATCATAGGGACCTGTTTACAAGGTCATCAAGTCCCTTTGACTTAACCATCCAACCAGCAACCTTATACTCCTACAGGCTCTCAACACTTCCAAACTCCTTATCAATAGGAGGTCCTCAAACGCAGTATGGTCCTCAAATGCAATATGCTTATGGGATTGGTAATCCTCCTCTGCGGCCACAGATTCCTATTCAACCATAGCAAGGCCCTTCCCATAGCCACAACCACATGTTTCCTACCCGAAGGCACAACCACAGGTTTCTTGCCCACAGCCACAACCATAGGTGTCTTACCCGCAACCGTAGCCGCAAGTTTCCGACCAATCACAACAAGGACCTTACCAATAATCATGACAACAAGTTCCTATTCAACCATAGTAGGGACCTTACTCATAGCCACAACAACAGGTTTCCTACCAATCCCAATAGGGACCTTACCAACAACCATTTCCACAATCACAGCAGATGCAACAGGGACCTTACCAATAACAGTATGGTCAGTTTTCTTCGCAAACTCCATACGTCCAATATGGTCACCAAACTCAATATGGTCAACCTCTTTATGGTCAACCTCCTTATGGTCAACCTCCATATAGTCAACCTCCATATGGTCAACCTCCATATGGTCAACCTCCTTATGGTCAACCGCCTTATGGAAAAAATCCACCATAGTGGGGGCAGACCCAAACTCAACAAGGTTGGAATACTCATTTTGGTACATACCAAAGACCCTATACCCCATACAATCCACAACTGCCATTTTTGGCAATGTTGGAATTGTCGGATGTGTCAAGGCTTACGAATGACCCAATACTTCACTCACTGTATTGGCCTCTAGTACCAACCAAAATACCTAGTGATTGCCCCAAATTTGAAGGTAAATCTGGAGAAGACCCCCAAGCACACATTATGACTTATCACCTTTGGTGTTCCTCTAACTCTTGGGTGGATGATTCTATCCGATTACATCTTTTCCAGAGCACTTTGACGGGCATTGCCGCTAAATGGTACATCGAGCTCCCTCATGGTGCTTTCCATGATTTAAATACTTTGGCTATGACTTTCCTCAACATTTCCAATTGCCTGTCTGGTATGAGATTGGAACCCATCTCTTAACGTCTTCACAACAAATGACTTATACTCATATCTTGGATCATATCCATGAATGGAGGCGTAGGCATCGTCTCATCAAATTTGATATCCTAGATAAACTTTTGACTGAATGGTTTACCAAATCATTCATCCCTTATATTACGAAAGACATAGCCATGGGTGGCTGTGTGATTGAGGATCAAGCCATCACCCGTCCCTAGTATTTTGATTTGGTTTATTCACACTCTAGAAGATTATATGAAATCTTACCTGGTGCCTAGCAACCTTTGACTGACCTTGCATATTCCAAACTCGCAGATTCACCACCTATCGATGGCGTCATTGGATCTGTGGCTCAACGGTCTAGTAGTCCTCTGACTACTTCTTCGAAACCTAAATCTACTCCAGCCATTGCAACGTCCAATACTGTTGATAATCCTAAGAATCTTGGTAAAGCCTCAAAGGTAAATGTTTTCCAATGTACCACAGCAGATAAATCCTTAAAAGGAAAGAAGAAGGTTAAAGGAAAAGCTAAACAAGATACCCCTAAACATGATTCCAAAAACCATCAGCTGGTGACACACCCAACAAAATTTTAAATATCCTTGCCTTATCTATGATGAAGATCATTACACCAAGGATTTCTGCCAACGTGTCGAAGTAAGTTGTCTTTTGAAAGGCACAACAGGGATGCCAGTTGTGATGAAGGAACCTTTCCCATCTCAGCAAATACAATTGGTATACCAACCCCACACTCAAACTTCTCGAAGCTCTCAAGTGTTCATGAGAGGCTTAGAACCGATTTTCATAGCCACGAGATCAAAATATTATCCACCTCCTGAGAAACCTGTGGTGGAGAAATATACGACTAATGTACCCTCTTCCTCCACTTTACCCAGTTCTGGTCCTCTCCATATTGAGAAACCTAGAACTGATTCCAGAATCTGACCATCCTCTAAAGGTGTTCCTCAGAAATCGTCCTATAATCTAAATGAGCGAGCTTCCCAACACTACAATATTATAAAAGAATTTTCTCAAACACTCTCAGTGATGTCGGCCTTGGAAGTCCTTCAAACATGACCATCACAACATAAGGATTTTCTATCTACTATTGGAGGAATTGATCCCGCAGATTCTAGTTTGATTACTTTTGATCTTGAGAACCATGTTCCTCGTATACCACCTCAACTTGATTTTCTCATACAAGTTGTTGGTATGGGCAAGACTATACACCAGGCTGTTTTTGATGAAGGAGCCTCCACATGCATCATGTCTATATCATGTTGGAAAGCCATTGGTTCTCCCCCTCTCAAATAATCTCCAAACACTTTAGAAGCTTTCGATGGTCAAGTTTTCCGCCCATATGGTATACTCAACTCCTTACCCATTTAGTTGGAAGGAAGGATGGTCAATTTAGAAGTTGAGGTTGTTGACACTAATCTCAATTACAACCATATACTTGGTCAGAGCTAGACTCATGCAATGTTTTGTGTGGTTTCTTCACTTTTCCGTGTGCTTCATTTTTCCCACCAAGGGAAAATTGTCACAGTTGATCAATTGGCTTTCTTTTCCTCTGACTCTTCAACAGGTAATGTGCCTTATGTTGGGAAATCCAACATTCCTTATGAAAGTGTTGGCATAGGTCTTTTCAAGGATCATCCATGACCTCCCTTCCTCCTCCCTTTAATTTTGCCTCAATTAACGTGATCTCGTCTAATTATGACCCATGGATCATCCATAGTCCTAAAAAAATCGATAATTTTGGCAACACCATGCCACTTAGCCCTGTTGAGAAAGCTTATCAAAGTGTCCTTTTGGCTTTTGTGGTTGCATCTTAAACTCATGATCGATTGAGATTTGTTCTAGACACGTATATACAAAATCCTTGGCTTGGTTCTTTTGATTCCGAAGATCCTTTGAATGAGATGTTCCTTACTGGCGAAAGCATCATTGCAGTCATGTCATTTGAAGAAACCTCTTGGAATTATATTCATCATCGTTCCTCTTTTGTTCCTAGCCTTGGATCAATTCCTAATTGTCTAGGTACTTTAATTTCCCCTTAAACGACTACTCCGTTTCATACACCTATCTTGGTTCACGAGGTGTGGTCTAAAGGAAATTTTGGGAACATTTCGGAAACCATGCCCATTGACATCTCAGTTAAACCTAGAATTTTCAAGAACATTCACATAGGGGCTTCTTTTTCTCCTGTTGAGATTAAAGTCTACACAACCATGTTCAAATAATTTCGTGATGTCTTTGCCCGGTCTTACGAAGAGATGCCTGGCATCGACCCCAATATTGTGATGCATGAGATCCACACCTATCCATACGTGAAACCTGTATGGCAACGTCTTCATCCAGTGCACCCAAGGAAGGTAGCTACCATTAAGGATGAAGTTTAAAAACTTCTCAAAGCTGGCTTTATTTACCCTATACCATTGAAAAATTGGCTTTCCAATATTCTTTCGGAAACTAACAAGTAGTGAACCATACAAGTCTGTGTTGACTATCGAGATAGTAATTGATTTTTTCCTAAGGATAATTGCCCTACTCCCTTTATCGACTAGATTATCGACGAATGTGCGAGGAGTGAAATTGTATCCTTTATGGATGGATTCTCTAGATAGAATTAGATTAATATCCTTCCTACTAATCAAAACAAGACTTCATTTATCTATCCTTGGGGGACTTTCACCTACAAAAGCTTCCTTTTGGCCTGAAAGATACTGATGCAACCTTCCAATGGGCCATGCATTATTCTTTCCATGATATTAAAAATATCGTTCAGCCATATCTTGACGATTTACCTGCGCATTCGTTTAAATGTCAATACCATCTATCTCACCTTCCGATGATTTTTCTTCATTATCAACACAACAATATCCAGTTGAATCCTCATAAATGTGTATTTTGCATTGAATCTGGTGATCTCTTAGGATTCATAGTCTCCAAATAAGGCATCCGCATTGATCCTCTCAAGGTATTATCAATTTGCCACCTCCGTCTTCCTTACATAACCGTCAATGTCCCAAATTATGCCAAACTTGCCAAGGGTTTTACTCACCTTATGAAAAAAAGAGTCCCATTCATTTAGGATTACATTGCCCTAAAGTCCTTTAATGCTTTAAAGGCTGCACTCATTAGCGCACCTTTGTTACATCCTCCGAATTAGCATCATGATTATCTCATGTACTTGGCTGCCACTGACAATACCATTGGTATGGTGTTGGTTCAGAACGATGACAACGGAAATGAGAATGTTATATACTACTTGAGTCTTAACATTTTTGATACTGATACTTGATATTCTCATGTAGAAAAGTTGGCATTGGCAATAGTTCATGTTTTCCAACATTTTCATCACTATATTCTCTTATGCAAAACTATAGTGATATCTTATTATAACCCCATGAACTATATTCTGTCTCGTCAGTTGCTTGTGGAAAAATAATCCAAATGGATTGTCATCCTGCGGGATTTTGACTTAGAGTTCTGTAAATCTAAGTCGAAGAAATCACTTGTTTTTGCTGAATTAATCTGTGACCTTCCCTTTGCAAACACAACTACTATATTTGATGAGTAGATTCTTGGTGAATCTCTCTTCCTTATTAGCACCCATGATCCATGGTATCGAGATATCATCATATATCTCCAAACTCACACCTTTCGATCAGATTTATCTCGCTCTGAGCGGTGCCGAATCTGGTACCAGTCCCAACCCTATCACATTATTGGGGATAGCTTATACTACCTTGGTGTGGATTTAGTCCTTCGAGGATGTTTGATGCATGAGGAAGCTGAGAAAACTTTGAATGGCTTCCACTCTCGAGCCTGTGGTAATCATATGTCCGAATATGCCATCGCTCAGAAGATCCTCCACGCCAGTTATTTTTGGCCCTCTATTTTCAAAGATTGCATTCTTGCAGTCCAAAAGTGTCATGCTTTCCAGATCTACAACTGGAAACAATGAACTCTACTTGATCTTTTACACTGAGTTATCACTGTTGGCCTATTTTCTAAATGGGACATTGATTTTATGACTTGTAACCCTCACTCGACCGGGGGGCATGGATACATCATCTTTGTTGTTGATTATTTCATAAAATTGTCCGACGTAATGCCCACTGACAATGTTGACGGTGAAACTATGGCTTTGTTTCTATTCAACCATGTCATAGCTCTGTTTGGTGTACCACAAGCCATAGTCACCGACCATGGATCCCATTTATGAAATCACATGATAAAAAAACTTAATGCTCATTTGGGATTATGTCACGATAGCTCAACTCCGTATTACCCATAGGCCTATGGCCAAGTTGAAGCTGTTAACAATTTTTTTTTCATAATGCTTCAACGAACCATTGGGATGCACAAAAAGAACTAGAATATTATTCTTTTTTCAGCATTATGGGCATATTGAACCACTACCAAAATGACAACCAGATTCACACCTTTTCAATTGGTTTATGGTCTGGAAGCCACCCTACCTATCGAATGTGAAATCCCATCTTTAAAACTAGCTGTCGAATTACTCCCTGGTACTTCACATGAGGAAGAACAATTACTTTGTTTAGAATGTCTTCACAAGACTTGTCGAATTTCTGCATTGGTAGCCGACTCTCAGAAAAAATGAGTTAAAATTCAGTATGACAAAATTGTGACCCCTCGTGCATATGCAGAAGGTGACTTAGTCCTGTTATATTATCAAGATAATGAAAAATTTGGGGTCGGGAAATTCAAACCTATATAGCATGGACCATATATCGTTAAACGTGTATTACAAAAGGGTTCATACAATTTAGTTGACTATGATGACAAGTCTGAGCCTCGTAATGGGCTCTACCTCAAAAAATATTATGCCTTGATTTTTCATATATACCTTGTACATTAGTGTGTGTTTCATTAGTGTGCAATTTTTGGTGTGAATGTTTGCATTTTTGCGAACATGTTTTCCCTACTTACCACGTGTTCCACTTGGTTTTTAGATGTTGACGAACCTTCTTCCTCATGTTGATTTCGCTGATGGTTCTTGCCATAGTACACATAATCTCTCTTCCATTGCATGGGCACTTTATGCTCCTAATAGTGAGTTCGTGAGTTTACAGAGCATATTTCTAGGTCGTACAACTAACAATATTGTTGAATATAGTGCAGTTGTCAAACTATTATCAGAAACTATTTCTCTTGGTATTAGGGAATTAGTTGTTAAACTTGATTCAAAACTCATTGTATTACAGTTAAACGAGAATTATTCCATCAGAAACCCTAATATTCTAAGGATATACTTACGTGTTCATCTCTTGGAAAGAAAATTTGATTACATTACCTATAAACATATTCCAAGACATCTAAATACATTAACAAACACATTGGAAAATCATGTATAAAATGTCTGTTACATCAAAAAATCAAAATCTGTGTTATGAGATACATGGCTTCTCGAGTCTACATAAGTGCAGAAAATAAAAACTAGAGACATGACTATCCGCTGACATGGTGCTCATGGTAGCATGAAACAAATATGACAGCTTGGTTCAAAAATCAGTGCAGTCTGGCTAACGATGTGCCTCTGATATTGTAGTGGCACCTCATCAATAGTCACATACTCTAGAATGCCTCTTGTCAAGGCTTCCAGGTTGCGTTCCACCTATACTATGGGATCAACTCCCTCCTTATAGGGTGCATCCTCAATCTGTCGTGCGACCCTCCTAGCTATTAGAGAAACCCTTAGAGGTCTCTCTGGTCCAACATCTGCAAAAATCATAAGTCTTAATCTCAATTCGCATAAAACAAAAACATCAAAAAAACTAAAAAAACATAAAAAAATATTTTTTACCTAAATTAGTCCATTGTGTGCTAAGTGGAAGTGGGAGGTCGGGATCTCTCCATAAATATATATCGGCATAAGCCCAATCATCTACCATAATGATTTTTTGTCGCAACCATCCAAAGAACACTGGGGGGAAAGACATCTGCTGACCACCTCCATGCCGAGGCATCAACTCACCCCACCTCAACAGTTGTGGATCCCTAGGTCCTGGAGTCTCTACCTCTACTCACTTATACTTGAACAATGGTACACGTTCTAAGAAGAATGTCATCAAGATCGATTCATAGCCAAATTGTTTCAATCTTCCTTCCTGCATTTAGTGAGTTGGTCTTTCGTGTTGACCAATAACCCTTTGCACCAGTTAAATACCGTGGGACTAATATAGTCTACTGCATATTAGAAGTGAGATTTGGTCACTTTGTGTAGGGCCTGAGCTCTAGCTATTCGAGCCACGGTATGAAGAATCTATCTCAGTGGGATATTTGTGATAGTTTTTATATATATTTTTCCACTCTTTATTTTTCGAGTAGTTGGGAAATGTATAGCTATCAACATATATGTACTCTTTCCCCTAGTATGAGAACCAGAAAACTGAACCCGTTGTCCCCTTCTGGACAAACCCGTGATGAAATAAATGCTACAATATCTATCTCGAGTTCTGGGTCTCCTATGATAAATAATTTCGTCTAGGACCTAATCCCAGGGATACAAAAGAATTTCAGTAGTCCACATTCTCGACGAGCCCTTATGCGATTTGGATCTTGGGCTACTTCATGGTATTCTACTTCATGACCTCTTTCCTTCCACTCTATCACACTTTTTTTAGTGAATAACTTGTGAAACGTCCATAAACATAATTTTTATTAGCTTCTATGGAAGAAAATTTGAAAAACAATCATTAATCTTGGAGGTTTTTTGCAAATTTTTATGCCACGACGCTAGTGCAACCGTTTCCAATTTTTTTCTATGCTTCCAGCGCGATGGCACCGTGAGTTCAAGGAGAGCATCACAGGTCTAATGGGTAAAACCCGCGCTGATCCCCCTCGACATCCTTAATACCTACTCTATGGATGGAATCACTCAAAAACACAATCAAAATATAGAGGAAGGAAAAATCTCTTACCAACAATAAACAAATCATCGAACGATGTCCTAGATTGGTCGCACTCCTTGCTTGAAGATCGGGGGAATTTGGGGTAAACAGTACTCTCCAAATTACCAAATGAAAAATGTAAATTTGTTTTTACTTTCTGAGTTTATATAAACTTTTTAATATATTCTTACCATTTAGGGAACATTTTTACTTATATTCACTACAAGAAAAAAGGACATTGGTGAGGGGTGAAAAATGTCACCATAAGCTCATTGGTTATGGTCAAAACAACATTCGTCACCAAAAATTGAACATCACCAAAGGTGGCGTCGCCAAAAGTATAGGTGTTGTAGTGACATACAAAGTCCATCACCAATAATGATTTATAATGACGGATAATGACGTCACCATTTCATATGAGCAATGGTGATGGACCATAGCCTCTGTCACCAAAAACTGAACGTCACCAAAGGTGGCGTTGCCAAAAGTATAGGTGTTGTTGTAACATTTAATGTTCGTCACCAATAATGATTTATAATGACGGATAGCGACTGTCACCATTGCATATGAGCAATGGTGACAAACCATATCCCCAGTCACCAAAAATTGAACGTCACCAAAGGTGGCGTCGCCAAAAGTATAGGTGTTATGGTGACATTCAAGGTCCATCACAAATATTGATTATAATGATGGATAGTGACCGTAACCATTTCATATGAACAATAATGATTTATTGTGATGGATCTTTAATCACCGTCACTATTGGTGCATATATATGGTGACGTTCATTGACCATCACCAAAAGCCGCATTGCTAGAAGTATAGGTGTTGTGGTGATATTCAATGTCCATCATGAATATTGCATCGCAGATTCCAAAGGGAGGACTTAAGCCACATGGCCGAAGACCATGCGACATGCGATTTGCGACTTATCGCATCGCACGAAGGGGAAGGAACAAGACCTACAGTGTTGGAAAAAGGGCCGATGTGCAATCGACGATTGCGATTAGCGATGGTGATCGGTGATGTTGATTGCATCACAACATACAAAGGGTTGTGGACCATGAACGTTGGCACTGCGACATGCAACACGCGACTTGCGATAAAGTACAGACCCGAAAGGATAATAGGGCAGGTTTTATATCATTTGAGTTCTGACTTAAAGCTCTTCGTTCTAGTTTTTCCAGGTATTTCTTTGTAAATGGTATTTCGGATAGGCTTCAGGTGGTAAGTAGTTTTGGAGGGGCTCCACCCAGTTCCATACACTGGTTGACACATGGCACAGCGCAGGAGAGAGAAAACCACTCATTTCGGGTGGATTATCCCCGTGCAAGTGGGTCACCCAAAATGTTCGTCAGTCGTCGGATTATCAATCATTGATTGGATGGTGTAGAATGGACAAGTTGTTTGAATGGTCAGGTTTCAACGTATTTCCGTGAATTTCTGTTTATGAACTAAAATTTGCTGTTTTCGGGAATTAGTTCCAGAGAATGGCTGAACGGTCGGGTCCACCCACACCCGCTAGTCTTTCGTTATAAATAGTTTCTATTATGGACAAACAGATTCCACGCTTTAAGCGTTTTTGTAACAAAACGTATTATAAAACACAATGAACGTAGAAAAAGAATATAGAGGACAGTGAACAGAGAAAGAAAGCCAAAGAGCCAGAGGGATAGTATAGAGGTGGAAAAGGCAGAGAAGATAGAGCAATGCAGCACCAAAGCAAGCTTTGGAATCATCCAGGGGGTCTGGAGGTGTGTTACTCTTGTTGACTCGAGGAGTTCCGAGCAAGCTCTGTACTAAATTCCATTGTTGTGTTGAGACTTAGTATTGAGCTCACAAATTATAACAATCCCACATTTGAAGACTGGATATAGAGGTCAACATTGAAGGCTTGGACTAGGAGATGTAGCCAGGAAGTCTGGTGAACTCCTTTATCATTTTGGCTATGTTGATGTGATTCTGTTATGTTTTCTAATTGCCAATTGTCTATATTATTCAAAATATTTTCGACCCATTGCACTAAGTGATATAGGCATTCCTGCACATGAGTCTGTAATACCTTTTTCTTGATTTAAGATTGTCTTTCAGATCAGTGGCTGGTGGATGAAGATGTGTCACATGTGGGAATCCATCGAAGGATCTAGGAAAAGTTGTCCATCATCGTGTTCCTTTGTCGCTCGAGGGATTCTTCGAGCAATATTTTAAAAGGATATCCTACTCCCTCATCTTTCATTTCTTCCGCGATGGGAGGTCGTCGGGGTTGGCGAGGTTAGTCTTGAAAAGGTTCAACCAGTTCAAGCCCTAACTCCTTATACCCTGACCTCGTTGGGGACATGCACAAAAAACAAAGAAAGAGCCCAATTGTAGTTCAGAGATGAGTGTGCTTATGATTCTTTCCGATACCAATGCACAATTTTCTCTGGAGTTGTTGAAAATAATGTTGTTTCTCCATCTCCAAATCTCCCATAGGAAAATCACTAGAATATAGCACCAGGTAGTGCGCTGTTGACTCCACCATTCAAGGCAGTTAGTGATGCAAGTTAACTGTGGGAGTTGGAGTCCATATATGACAGCCAGATTTTGCCATATTTTAGAAACAACAGGACACATAAAGAAAATATGCCAGTTATCTTCTTCCTCACTCCTGCATAAAATGCAAATCCCAGGACCAGAGTAATTTCTTTTTTGTAGGTTTGCCCATGTAAAATTTTTATTTCTCGAAACTAACCAGAGAAAAAGAGTGTTTTTTGTAGGGATGTGAGCATTCCAAAATTTTGAGAACCAGCATACCTGAGGATGAGTGGTGTCCCAATAGTAGAGTTGTTGATATGTTTCCACCACCATGATGTTGTCGCCCTTCATTTTGCCCCTCCAAACAATCTTATCTCTTTCTAAATCTCTGCGAATCCCGATCAGCAGTAGTTGTGTGCGGATCTTGCTCCATTCCTCTGCGGTTTGTCCATACAGTCCCAGCGCCAGCACTTCCAAATTGGGCCACTATTATGCCAAGTTGAAATGACTTGTTGTAATAAGTATATGCCCTTGTTGTTAAGACTATGTAGGAGGGGATCCAAGATTTTGTCAATATCATCAAGGCCCCATATACAATCTCGTCCAATAGAAATGTGGTGTCCAGTACCCAGTTTCCATGTGAGCAGTGATAGAAAATAATGATTGATCCTTTTAAAGTTGCGCCAAATAGTAGAGCCTGTATTGCTGCCAATACATCCCCTGCGCATCCAGACCATAAAGTCGATGTCTTTCAGATATTAATGTTTTATGATTGAACTCCAAGTGCTTGTACCAAAGATCCCTCTCCATAATGATATGAGTAGAAGAGCACAACCAAATCTCTTCAAATGAAATATGCCCCAGCCTCCCAGTCGCTTCGGCATGGAGATATCATCAAGTTTAGTTAGATGATACTTGCGCTTCTGCTGCATTCCAGACCAAATGAAATGAGAAGTGATCCCATTTATTTTTTTATGATGGAGATGGGAAGATGGAATAAGTGTGTCCAGCACACACCCATCTGAGTTATCACAGTCTGAGTTAGAGTGAAGCGGCCTCCCATAGAAAGACATCTAAATTCCCAACCTGAAATTTTCCGATAGAATCGGTCGACAAGCCACTGCCAATCTAAGACCCTGTATTTACATGGCTTAATATGGAAGCCAAGATATTTCATACCACCCGACATGGGCTCGGAAGCAACCCCAAACAAACTAGAAATGTAGTCAGTGATATCCTTATCACCATGATCATGTACAATAACAGATTTACTTTGGTTCATTATAAAACTAGTTGCATTTTCGAATTTAGTGAAACTATGGAAAAGGTGTAGCCAAGAAAACCTGTTCAAAAGCCCCATGATGAGCACGTCATCGACAAAGAAGCTGTGGGAGATCCGAATATTTCTGCCAATGTGGAGTGGTAGGAAATGGCCTTTAGCAGTAGCATTTGTAATGTGAAGGCTTAGTCCATCGAACGCCAAAATAAAAAGGAGGGGTGAAAGAGAGCAACCATGTCGAAGACCTCGCCTGACCTTGAAATATGTCGTCGAGTATCCATTTATAATCACCGCAAATTGAACACTTGAAACACATGCCATGATCGACACAATAGCACAGGGTTGTATTCCCACCTTGTGGAGGAGCAATCGCAAGTAATCCCAATCCAAATAGTCGAAGGCTTTTTTAAGGTCCACCTTCATGATTGCAGCACATAAATTCTTAGAGTGAATAGAATGCAGGCATACTTGTATGATTCTAACTACATTGTGTATCTATCGATTTTTAAGAAAATCGAATTGTTGTGGAGAGATGAACGCGGAGAGGGTGAGCCGCATATAGTTTGCAATGGTCTTGGAGATTATTTTATAGACAAGATTGCAGAGTGATATGGGGCAGAAGTCCGAGAAGGAATGTGAGAGTGGCTTCTTCGGAATCAATGAAATATAGGTAGAGTTTAAGAGGGGATGTACATATCCCTGTACTCGGGATTCTTCGACCAATTTTACCAGATATGTTTGAAAGAGCTTGAAAAAATGAGTGAACAGTTCGACGATCCAACCGTCGGAACCATGGCTCTTATCGCCTTTGAAGGATTTTAGGACCTCTAATATCTCTGCCTCCGAGACTGATTTGAAGAGGGCCCGATTTTCATCTTCGTCGAACATGTTGGGGTAGTGTTGTATCCCCCAAATTTTATCCTTAGGGCAGTTTTTATGTACTTTTGCAATAAGCTTGTTGAAAATGGGAGACTGCAACCTGACTAATATCCTTTTAGGTTTGGCATTTGTTTCCAATTGTATCATAAATCTCCCATATAGAGTTTGTTTGACGCCTGTAATTAGCATATCTGTGGAAGAACTTGGTGTTCCGGTCGCCTTCCTGGATCCATATAGCTTGACTCTTTAATCTCCATGTAGTCTCCTTGATGTGCAACAGATTTTACCGTTGTGATTCCAGTGCATGTACGCGGCTACGAATGTCGTCCAGGAGAGAGTGTCGAGATAAGTGAGGGTGGATCTCCAGGAGTTCTTTTTTAATAGCCGCAAGATCTCTGTTCAAATGCCACTTCTTCCTAATCTCCCACTGCTTTGTCTCCTTCCGTAGGATCCCCAGCTTATCCATAAAGAACCTCATATGGGAGGGGTGCCGAATCATATCTCTTCATCATACCTCTTTTACAATATCAATATATGCGGGATATTCCAGCCAGATCCGATTAAATTTGAAGGGCAAGTCACCACGATACTCATCTCGTCACTAGTGGAGAGCAATGGGCCTATGGTCAGATATGTGGCAACTAATAATTTCAAAGGAAACCATCCCAAGCCACTCGATGATTTGTTCGTGCAAAAGAAAGAAATCAAGTCGCTTAGCAATGTAACTCGCCCCCGATCGTCCGTTATCCCAAGTAGGAATAATAGTGGAGGGATAGATATCAACCGAATTGTGTTCTGAGATAATATCTTTAAACTGGTCTTCCATGACATCTCCCCTTCTGGTATCGCCCTAGCACTCATGCGATCCTACAGTGAAATTTAGATCACCCACAATAATAAGTGAAGAAAGGTCTAGTAGCTCCGTTTCAACCAATTATTGCCAAAAGTACTCTCGATCATGGTAAGGGGCATATACATTGAGTATATGAATTCGGCCCAAGAGACCACGAATGTTACCAGCAAGGAAAATCCCAACAAAACAGGAGAAAGCCCGGACGACGACCCATCGAGGATCCCAGATAGCGATCAGACCACTTGAGTGCCTGTGTGCATTTGTGGTAGCCATGTGCCAGTTCGGAAGCATTTTCCGAAAATAATCAATCACTTGGGGAGTAGCATGAATTGTTTCTTGTAGAAGAATGATGTAGGGGTGGAGGGAGGAGAAGAGTTCCTGTAGGGCCAGAAATTTAGGGGTGGCCCCCAGTCCCCTCACATTGAGAGAAAGAATAAAGATCATGTTTGGCCTTTTGTGGGCATTCGTGCTCCAATGGCCTGAGAAGGGGTAGATTCAACGATGGGTACATCAATAAAGGAGGGGTTGTCAGCGGGGCTGAAAGACGGAAGGGGACATGGTCGTCCACGGAAATGCCTATTGTCGCGTGGCTTTTTTCAGTGGACGGTGATGTTGCCAGCAGATGTAGTGCTGATGTGTGGAGAAGAGGGGCCAGCCGGTTTATGGATGGTGAGTGACTGGAGGTCCAAAGTTTTCTTCTGGAAGAGGAAGTCCAGGTCACTGCCCACGGAGTTCGTGGGAGAGTTTAAGGGTGATTTTGGCGATACATGAGTCGGGTCCACAGCCGGGGAAGGAGAGATGTTGCGAGAGGGAGTCTTCGTCGGGACATACATAATATGAGTGGAGGAGAGTGGATCTCGTAACGTCAGATGTGGTGAAGTAGCTGGCGGGGGTGACAGACAGTCACAAGGAGAGTGAAGGTGAGGGGCACTCGGATGTGATGTGGCATTGATGGAAGGGAGGTCTGATTCTTCGAAATGTACTGAGAAGGATAGAATGGGGATGGGGGCAGATTCTAATGGAATAGCAGAATATTGATTGAATGGTTGACAATGAGCAGTGGGCATAGTAATACATGCATTCTGTGGAGAGCCAGGGCCGAACGTTGGAGTCTTGGACCCCCCGTGAAGCAAGACAGCAGTGGAAACATCTTTAGTATGTTGCTAGAATCCATTCCAAGGACGTCAAGTCGCCATTGGTCTGGGCCCAGTTCCAAGGACAATGGGCTAGTAAATGTCAAGTGTGATGACAATTTAGACATCGAAATTTAGAGAGGTTGTTCCTACCTCTAGCCTTCCTGCCTTCTGAAATTTACGAATTATTGGATGAGTTAATTGACATCGTCAGCTGCTAGGGGAAAATTTAGATCCAGCAAATAGGGCACCTGTCGCCGTGAAGATCTACAGGTCATTGCATCCACCTACAGCTGAGAATTTCGAGATGATTCAAAGAGTTGAATGTCACACAAAAGCTTCTGCTTTTTAGTAGGGTTTGCTTGATTCTCCACCGTCAGATGTTGCGAGGCGCCCTACTGGATAACGCAACTGGAAGCTCGATGTCGAAAATGGAAGCGAGAGAGTTCGAGCTTGCACAGGGCTCTTGTTTGGAATAAAAAAATGGGCCACTCTTGTCTTGGAATATTGACAGTGCGTGTGGCGCCATTGTTGAACATTACATCACTACTGGCGCTATCGTCTTGGAGAGTAAATTTGGTTTTAGCCTTGGGGCCACGGAGACTTCTTGTAGCATTGTCGTAGGCACGACTGACCTCTATGGCTATGTCAAAAGTGCCCAACCAGAGTTTGGTCTTCTTCCAGGGTCTCTGATTTCTGCAGTGAACCTCTCCCACAACCTTTTCCTCATGCCCCTGAAATGCGTTCCCTTCATAGAATAGGACGTCATTTTCTCGCACTCGTCATCTCCTATCTCCATCTTTATCCCTACTCTCGCCATAAACATGACGTCCACGGCCATGGCTCTCTTTCTCTACACAAACAAACTGATCTTACGCTTCACACGATCGAGTCTCGCCAATGGTATGAAGAGCAGGCACACTAAACACAAGGACGCCCAAGGGATGCAACTTTATCTCCAACATCTCGGCACAGGGGTTGCATTTATTGTGTTTCTTCAAATACCCAATGTATTTTTAAATGTTGTAGCCTAACTATTATGTTTTTTTTGCTCTGAAAGTTATGGAAATTCCGGTAATAGTTTAAAAAAATCTCACAAGGATTTTGTGAATCCAAGTAAAAGCTGCCAAACTTCATAATTTTAGGTGTCCTAGAGGTTTTTGATGGTGCTGAATCCATTTCCATCATCAAAAACATGATTCAAACACTACATTTACAGGATTTTTTGAAATATTTTTTCCCAAATTCCAGCTATTTTTGACCGTATAGGGAATACCTTCACCTCAGCAGACGACTCCTTTTTAAACTCCTTAAACTGTTGCCAGTGTTATTATGACTAGTAAAAAGTATCATGGATGGCCTAACATGTATGACGCTCTTTTCCCTAGAACATGCCATCATGCGTTGTGAGTCGTGTGTGCAAAGGTTGGAATGGTGTTTTTTGAGCGTGTAGTGTAAACTCCATAGGGTTTGTATTTTTTTTTAAGTTTTATTTGTTAATTTGGTTCAAAATGGGATAAAAATTTGTGTTTTAAAATTCACATAATTTTAGTATTATAATTTTAATATTATAGGGTGGTGTTTTGTTAACACATTTTTTCATGTAAAGGTTATTGGTTTAAAATATTATAGGGAAAAATCCACTCATATTAACTTTTGGTGTGGTCAATCGAGGTGATTTTCACTACTAGGTGTGCCATGTTAAAACTCACATCACTAAACAAACAAACAAAAATTGCTCATAGCCGCAACAGAGGTCAAGGGCCTGGGGGCAGGCAAGCTCAACCTTCGCTAGCTAGGGGTAGAGGGCGTCGTGGTAAATTGGGGAAGTCCCGAGAAGCTGCTTAAGCATACCATTGCAATACACCTCCCCTGTCAGTCAATAGATATCTAGTTGGGAAAGAGAGCTAAAACAACATGTTGAGAACACTCTCATGGAAGATACACTGAGTTCCAACAAACAATTTATACTAAATAATGGCTTATGAAGAACATAGTGGCAAAAGCAATTGTGTCCAGTTTTGTTGGGCCATCCAAACCAAATTCAGACCTCTAGGAAATTCACAGGGAATTTCAATTGATCCAACATCAAATCCAACTCCAAAATGTTCGCCTCAGCTAGATTGAGAAGCACATCCCTTGCCTTCCTCAGATAGAGTTGTTGGGTTCCAGCGCCAAAGATTCGATGCCTATTGACTCCTCTGATGAATCACTGGATGATTAGCATGGTCATGTTTTGTGAAAATTTTGTGTAGTTCATATAATGACTTTATAGTGTTTTTGTCTCCGTTTTAGCTATATAGATACTAGGAGTAATAAGGATATTCACACTTATATTGTATTGTTAGACACTTTGAAAACCTTTAAATTTTGGATGGCTTACAATACAGTTAGATGACCAACAAACTTTGTTTCAGTGGGAAGATTAAGACCATCTAACAGTGTTAAATGTGTATGTACTATGTACAACTTATCTACTTTCTGAAAAAAATCTACTAAACTTATAAAATATATATATAATTTATAATGTATTTTCATTTATATTTTAAAATATTAAATTTATTACGCCGTAAGACGTTCCCCTTTGAAATCAATTCCCCTCTTGCCCACCTGTCCTCATTGTGAACCCTACGATTATTTGTTAGACGATTCAAAACAGCATAATCGTCCGATCATGAGATCATGAGACGGTAGTTGTAGACTGCAGGCCCTTAACCTCCCTCGCGAAGGAGGAGAACAGAGATGGTCGAGAATGATCTCAGAAGACGGAGCGGTTGGGATAACCATTTGTTGTTATTATCTTCTTCTTCTTGGTAGAATTGGGCTTGTTCAACGAGCAATCTCGTAAGCCAAAACATTTCCCACAGAGTCCACGATTTCCTAAAAACACCGTATTTTTCAGGTTTCTGAACGCGCCAGTACATGGAATGGGGCCAGATAAATCATTATAGGAGAAATTCAAGAGCCGAAGCATTCCGAGTTTGGATACAGGGTCGGGAACTGGCCCTGTTATTTTGTTGTGAGACAGATCTATGAACTGAACCAGAAAGAGCGGGTCGCAAAAGTGGATGACAAAGAAAGGAGTGAAGATTTGGCTAAAGATGACAATAGAAACACCTTTCTGGTGATGGAACATGAAAAATAAATTATTGTAGACAGTTCTCTGGCATGCAATCCCCATACAAAAGAGGAAGACATTTGTTTTGGGAAGGGAAATCCAAAGACTGTTTTCCAGTTGATGACAAATTAAGCATACAAAATTTGGAGGGGCATTTGAGTTCTGGAGTTGCAGTTGTGCATATTGATGGCATGGAAACTGTTCCAGGTACTGTATCAAATTGTGAAGAAATAAAAGCATCGGTTATTTTGGAAGGTAGAAAAAATCAGAATATTCATGCAAGTGATGGAGACGAGCTGATAGGCAAAAATGATGTCAACACATTGTTGGCATCCGGGGAAGGATGCTCTCTGATTGTAAAAGAGAAGCAAAGTTGTATAAGATGTATAAGGGATGAAGCTGAAGGAAGTGCCCAAGAGAATTTGTATAATTTATCACAAGCTTATGATGAGAAACACAATGACAACAATATGCAAGGGATTACTGCCTTGGAAAGTTTAAGTGGTTGCTTCATTGAAACTGGTGAAAATGTTGAATCTCCAAATAGAAACAAGGTTCAGGCATGTGAAGGTGAAGTATGTTTTATAGATGCTCAATCAAAATACAAGGGCATGGATGCATCTAATATGAATATGTTACAATGTTGTGCTTCGTCAAGTGGCAATGCGAGTGATAATATATCTTTATCACTGAATGCAATGACGACCCAATATTGGCCACAACGGAAGCTAATCATCCTAGAGAGAAGGAGCAGTTTGTTGTAAAGGTTCAGGAAAAGCAGGCAGCATTATATTTCTGAGTTGCGTTACACTATGATACCTCTGAGAAACGTCAAGCAGACCATTACCTCTGAGTTGCATTAATTCAACAGATAGAACGGTATGAAGACACTAGAGAGTGCAGTTTATGAAAATAACACCATTGCATGTTATGGCAACACGTTATGAATACCTTATGGACAGTCTATTGTTCAAAACGTCTGCTAGCACCAGACCTACCAAGTCAGAACGACGATATATATTCTTGGTACATCATAATTATGGTGTCATATATATTCCCTGTGGTCTGCCCTCCAATAATTTTATTCCATATAAGGAGGTCGATATATTGCAAGAGTTGTTACACTGCAGTATCTATGTAACGTCGTCTAGACACAATGCTCCAGATCCGCGCATTCAGATCTGTGCATTAGTTTTCCATGCAACCCAATGGCCTTTTCTCTCATCGACCTGACATTGTATACAAATTGCGAACAAGGAGACAAAAACATTGTGCTGCTTTTGTGGTGCCAGAGTTGGTTCATGTGAACGTTACTCAGTGGTGCTGGAGCGTGCTTATTACAATCTACGTGTCAAAGAGAAGATATGGCAACGTTATGATAAATATTGATGGTGTGTTACATTGAGAGAAGATATGGCAGCGTTATGATAAATATTGATGGTGCGTTACATTGAGAGAATATATGGCAGCGTTATGATAAATATTGATGGTGTGTTACATTGATGTATGCGGGAAGTGCAAGACATTAATTATGTGTTATTGGTCTCTACATGGTTATCACTAGTATAGTTGTCCGGGATATAATATGCAACTTTAAATGAGCATATGCAGCATTCAAAATTTGTGGGACATGTGGTCAGTGAGGAAAGATTAAAGCGGAGGCAAGAGCTCTATGGTTTTAACAGATTCGTGGAGAAGCCACCTCAGGGATTTTGGATGTTTGTGTGGGAAGAAATGCAGGACACGACTCTCATGATCCTTGCAGTTTGTGCAGTTATCTCTCTAGTTGTTGAAATTTATAAAGAAGGGTGGCCTAAAGGTGCTTATGATGGTCTCAACATTATTTTTAGCATTTTATTAGTTGTCTTTGTAACAACAACTTGTGATTATCATCAATCACTGCAGTTTAAGGCTTTAGATAGAGAGAAGAAGAAGATATTTATACAAGTGACATATTAGTTGTTGGGTGATACATACTTGTGCGTGTAGCTCCCTACCATATAATGTTGAAACGAATGATGCTAGAAATACATGGTGGTGCCGACGAAGAACAAGAAACCTCTACTCAAAACATATGGTGCACCCAGCCAGAAAACATATTGCTCAGTCTTTACGTTCCTCGTGCAACTCACTCTGAAGGTTATAATCCTCCAATCGAATAAGAAAGACTATGCATATATGTTCCATGTGCGGATCGATCTGAAGGATTGTTGACAAATGAGCTAATTTATTTATTTTTAGTTATTACGCCGTAAGGCGTCCCCCTTTGAAATCAATTCCCCTCTTGCCCACCTGTCCTCATTGTGAACCCCACGATTATGTGTTAGACGATTCAAAACAGCATAATTGTCCGATCATGAGATCATGAGACGGTAGTTGCAGACGGTAGTTGTAGACTGCAGGCCCTTAACCTCCCTCGCGAAGGAGGAGAACAGAGATGGTCGAGAATGATCTCAGAAGACGGAGAGGTTGGGATAACCATTTGTTTTTGTGACAGAGAAAAAACATATACCAATAAACTGAAATTCATGGATAGATTATCTGAAACTGAAATAGAGTTACTTAGCTTTTTTCTAAGAAGGAAAAAACGCCGTTACCTCAAGGGCTTTGGTATTATCGACTGAAGGTCTGCAAACAGGAAATACGTCTGTATTTCTCTCAGAAAACGATTTCTGAAACTTGAACCCCGCAAATGCAAATGAGAATGGACTTCGACTTGGATGTTTTCTCTTTGAAAATCCAAAATAGAAGCCCAATACAAAAAACCGCATAGATAACCACTACGGAAGCAATCGATACTATTGTTATTATCCACTACGGAAGCAATCGATGCTATTGTTATTATCTTCTTCTTCTTGGTAGAATTGGGCTTGTTCAACGAGCAATCTCGTAAGCCAAAACATTTCCCACAGAGTCCAGGATTTCCTAAAAACACCGTATTTTTCAGGTTTCTGAACGCGCCAGTACATGGAATGGGGCCAGATAAATCATTATAGGAGAAATTCAAGAGCCGAAGCATTCCGAGTTTGGATACAGGGTCGGGAACTGGCCCTGTTATTTTGTTGTGAGACAGATCTATGAACTGAACCAGAAAGAGCAGGTCGTCGATCGATGACGGAACTTAGCCTGCGAGACAATTGAAAGAGAGATTGAGGTACACCAGACCGACCCACTGCGTCATTTGGAAAAGATTTGCAAATTTCAATGTCCTCGGATTTGAACCCTGACAGGGTCTGGTGTATCATCCTACGTTGGTCAGTTTTTTCACCAATTCACTTGTCTTTACATAACAAGATAATCAATCGATCCAGAGTATGCTTTGAATGTCCAGTAGACTGTATTTTGTAGGCATGACACTTGCATTTCTCCTTTTCCGATTTGCATATATTGTCCCTCTGTGACCTATTCATAAGACCTATTCATAATAACAGAATCTCATATTTTTTCTTTACGTCCACTGAAAACCATGGAGACCATGTAAGATTTATGAGACTAAGAATTCTCAAAACAGAATTTCATTTATAGTCTTGATGTACTTGTATTTTTCAGGTTTCTGAACATGCCAATACATGGAATGCGGCCAGATAAATCATTATAGGAGAAATTCAAGAGCCGAAGCATTCCGAGTTTGGATACAGGGTCGGGAACTGGCCCCGTTATTTTGTTGTGAGACAGATCTATGAACTGAACCAGAGAGAGCAGGTCGCCGATCGATGACGGAACTTAGCCTGTGAGATGATTGAAAGAGAGATTGAGGTACACCAAGCCGACCCACTGCGTCATTTGGAAAAGATTTGCAAATGTGAATGTCCTCGGATTTGAACCCTGACAGGGTCTGGTGTATCGTCCAACGTTGGTCAGTTTTTTCACCAATTCACTTGTCTTTACATAACAAGATAATCAATCGATCCAGAGTATGCTTTGAATGTCCAGTAGACTGTATTTTGCAGGCATGGCACTTGCATTTCTCCTTTGCCCATTTGCTTATATTGTCCCTCTGTGACCTATTCATAATAACAGAATATCATATTTTTCTTTACGTCCACTGAAAACCATGTAAGATTTATGAGACTAAGAATTCTCAAAACAGAATTACATTTATAGTCTTGATGTAGTTTATCTCAAAAAGAAAGTATCAACCTGCAATATGTCTCAACAACCTAGCATTTATATTGCCAGGACCTGTTGGCCCTAGTCAGAACCCACCAAACCTTTATCAAAACAATTTTTCTTGCAAAATGCTCATTGCATCTTACTGTTCCCAAATGTGTTTTTCATCCACAGAACCTAATTACCATGATCAAATGCTTTGTAACGTTGATTAATGAATAGTTTTCTCTGCTCTGTGGCAATGGATCTCCCCATTTAATTCCCACTTCAATTTTTCATGTGAAAAGTTTTGATAGTCAGAAACATTTATTTTTGTACCCAAAACTTTCCTTAATTCATTTTCAATTTGGGTTAAGATGAATTTATGATAATGCATACACAAAACTTTCATCATTTCATTTTAAATCTGGGTTAAGATGAATTTATGATTATTCATGAATCTGTAAAGCACTTTAAATTTCTAACAATGCATCAATGGTAGTTTGCCAGTTGCCTTTTTCTTGTTTTGAAAGTCTTTTCTACTGACTTAAAAATCATGACTGAGCTAGAGATCATTAATGTCAGAGACTATAGATGACTAATCATGATTTTGCTAAAGTTGATATCATGGTCATTAACAGAGTTGTCAATCACAAACCCTTGCAGTCTGAAACAAAAAGGACTGGTGAAATTTTCAAAAGATATTAAGGTATAACCTAACTCCTTATTCTCTTCAACTCTTCTATCTACCACTACATTACTTTTTATTTATTATTTGATCCAATAACATAATATTTCATTTCTCATGGGTTACAGGAAACAACATTTGATTTGCAGCAGCAACGCCATGAAAATGGAGCCTTGTATTACAAAATTGGAGGAAGGAGGTATCTGTGTGGGCTAGGCTCCTCCCCACCTCGTTGCACCTCTAAATGTGGAAAATGCACACCATGCAAGCCTGTTCATGTGCCTGTACCCCAGGAACTCCTATAATAGCTGAATACTACCCTGAGGCCTGGAGATGCAAATGTGGCAACAAATTATACATGCCCTGATCTTCAGCACCCAACTGATCTTCATGCACATGCAGCTATAGCACATATCATTCATGATCATAGCAATATCTCTCTCTATATATATCTAAATTGTTTATATACTCACTTGTAGGGTTTTTCAGGCCCTAAGCATCTCTCCATGATCTCTCCATGATCTGGTACTAACAGCTTCTCTTGTAACGTGCTCGTGTCTTAATTTTAATTATGAGTATAGATCTTTTTGTCTGCGAATACAGAATTGCATTTACAGTCTTGATGTACTTTATCTCAAAAATAATGTCTCAACCTGCAATATGTCTCAACAACCTGCCATGTCTCAACCTGCAATATGTCTCAACAACCTAGCATTTATATTGCCAGGACCTGTTGATGTACTTTATCTCAAAAATAATGTCTCAACCTGCAATATGTCTCAACAACCTGCCATGTCTCAACCTGCAATATGGCTCAACAACCTAGCATTTATATTGCCAGGACCTGTTGGCCGTGGTCAGAACCCACCAGACCCTTATCAGAACAATTTTTCTTGCAAAATTCCCATTGCATCTTACTGTTCCCAAATGTGTTTTTCATCCACAGAACCTAATTACCATGATCAAATGCTTTGTAACACTGATTAATGAATAGTTTTCTCTGCTCTGTGGCAGTGGATCTCCCCATTTAATTCCCACTTCAATTTTTCATGTGAAAAGTTTTGATGGTCAGAAACATTTATTTTTGTACCCAAAACTTTCATTAATTCATTTTCAAACTGGGTTAAGATGAATTTATGATAATCCATACACAAAACTTTCATCATTTCATTTTAAATCTGGGTTAAGATGAATTTATGATTATCCATGAATATGTAAAGCACTTTAAATTTCTAACAATGCATCAATGGTAGTTTGCTAGTTGCCTTTTTCTTGTTTTGTAAGTCTTTTCTACCGACTTAAAAATCATGACTGAGCCAGAGATCATTAATGTCAGAGACTATAGATGATTAATCATGATTTTGCTAACGTTGATATCATGGTCATTAACAGAGCTGTCAGTCACAAACCCTTGCAGTCTGAAACAAAAAGGACTGGTGAACTTTTCAAAAGATATTAAGGTATAACCTAACTTCATATTCTCTTCAGCTCTTCTATCTACCACTACATTACTGTTTATTTATGATTTGATCCAATAACATAATTTTTCATTTTTCATGGGTTACAAGAAACAACATTAGATTTGCAGCAGCAACACCATGAAAATGGAGCCTTGGATTACAGAATTGGAGGAAGGAGGTATCTGAGTGGGCCAGGCTATTCCCCACCTTGTTGCACCTCTAAATGTGGAAAGTGCACACCATGCAAGCATGTTCATGTGCCTGTACCCCCAGGAACTCTTGTAACAACTGAATACTACCTTGAGGCCTGGAGATGCAAATATGGTAACAAATTATACATGCCCTGATCTTCAGCACCCAATTGATCTTCATGCACATGCAGCTACAGTACATATCATTCATGATCACAGCAATCTCTCTCTCTCTCTCTCTCTCTCTCTCTCTCTCTCTCTCTATATATATATATATATATATATATATATATATATATATATATATCGTTTATATACTCACTTGTAGGGTTTTTCAGGCCCTAAGCAAATCTCCATGATATGGTACTAATAGCTTCTCTTGTAACGTTCTCGTGTCTTAATTTTAATTATGAGTATAGATCTTTTGTCTGCGAATTTTATTTCGTGAAGACACAGAGTTATTGTATTATATTTTATATAATGGCTGATGATCAGGAACATACTGACAATGTAATCAATGCAGAGGAATTGGGTTATAATGTTCAATATTTAATATTTCTGAAATCGACTTATTGATTTGCTTAGCCTCTGTATCTCGAGATTCGAAAATGAGGCTAGCGATTTTGGCAGGATTGTTGGATGTCTGCAAGAAGACCATTGCCAGTGATGGTATTGTAGGCCTATACAGGGGCTTTAGTGTTTCAATTATAGGCATCACTGTATATAGAGGGCTATATTTTGGAATTTATGACACAATGAAACTTGTGATTCTTGTTGGATCCCTCAAGGGAAATCTTCTTGTTAGTTTCATTCTAGGGTGGAGTGTGACAACAATTTCTGGTATTATTGCATATCCTTTTGATACAAATAGATGCAGAATGCCGATGACTTCAAGTGAAGCTACTAAATATAGCAACACCATCCATGCTTTTCAACATCTTGTACGCCAGGAGGACATCCTTGCCCTCTTCAGAGGAGTAAAAGCTAATATTATGTTAGGAGTAGCAGAGGCTGGAGTTCTTGCATTATATGATCAGCTTCAGCTACTAGTTCTGAGTAAGTTGAACAAGTCAATATTGATATGTAACGGATGCATGGACAGTGTTTGAAAAAATGCCTGAACGGGATGTGGTGTCATGGAACATTATGATTGTTGGATATACAAAAAATGGGTATTGTCAGGAGGCATTAAGGCTTTATGGCTGGATGCAATGGACAGCTATAGAGGCAGATCATGTTACCTTTGCCAGTGTACTTGGTGTGTGTGCTAGCCTAGAAGCTCTGCAGCAGGGAAACACGGTGGCTTATAAGATGTTGAGACGAAGCATATCCAATTTGCTTCAGAAGATAGGTGCAACAATGAATGATGTGCATGCATCAAATGACCAAAGTTCTACATTTTAGTTTGTGAAAATCACAATAGGAAAATATTTCAGTCTTGCCATTATTCTTATAGTGGCAAGATTTTGAATTTTAGTTGTTCAAGAAAACTATTTTTAGTATGTAGTATGTAGTATCTATTTGTGATGATTGTTAATATGAAAAATAATTTGTTTTGCAACGCCATATCATGTGAATTGAAGATTCACATTTGGTTTCATACATTTGATGAAAATGGGGGTTTCATGCTAAGTCAGTCCCTCTATCTTCCGGTAGACAGAGTATTTGCTCAATAATGTGTAAAGCTTCCCTTGTTTCAAAATCAGAAGTCAACATGAAGGCATTGTCCATTTCAATAATGTTGAGACGAAGCATATCCAATTTGCTTCAGAAGACAGGTGCAACACTGAATGATGTGCATGCATCAAATGACCAAAGTTCTACATTTTAGTTTGTGAAAATCACAATAGGAAAATATGTCAGTCTTGCCATTATTCTTACAGTGGCAAGATTTTGAATTTTAGTTGTTCAAGAAAACTATTTTTAGTATGTAGTATGTACTATCTATTTGTGATGATTGTCAATATGAAAAATAATTTGTTTTGCAACGCCATATCATGTGAATTGAAGATTCACATTTGGTTTCATACGTTTGATGAAAATGGGGGTTTCATGCTAAGTCAGTCCCTCTATCTTCAGGTAGATAGTATTTTCTCAATAATGTGTAAAGCTTCCCTTGTTTCAAAATCAGAAGTCAACATGAAGGCATTGTCCATTTCTTTAATTTCTCAATGGCATGTTTATTTCCCAAGTTAATGAAGCTTCCATATTACTCTGCAAATTGTTTTAGCAGATATGGATAATTTAGTCCTTATGATTTGTAAGTCAAAGTTATTTTCACATTAAAAAATCGTTGTTGATATGGCACTGGTTGTCTTCCTTCCCTTTTGTTCTAATGTCTTCTCTCTCAATTTGACAGTCTTCCTTGATTGAAAGAGTTGTGGGTACATCTGATCCCTGACAATCATTCAGTTCAATATTTGATGGCCTTGAAACTCCTAAACCCAATTTCATGTTGTTCTTGCATGTACAATAAAAATGGTCCCATACAAGTCACTATTTCTTTGAGTAGCATAGAGAAAATGTCTTAAATTCAAAATATTAAAAGGAATGAATGCAAGGTTTTAGAGACAATTCAGATCGATCTAAAGAGAGATGCAGGAAAATGTAATATTTTCAAAGGAAAATGTGTCATGACCCAAAAGGGCCTCTGTACAGAGACAAGACCTATCATATATTCAATGGAGAGCTACTCTGACATGGAATACTTGTAACATAGATGGAAACCAAATGGTTGCACCCTACCTTGTTTCAATTTTAACATCATTCTTAGAATTTGTAAGAAGTTGTGCACTTTTGTTTTGCAACGCCATATCATGTGAATTGAAGATTCACATTTTGTTTCATATATTATTGATCTATGAGGTAAAGTCCCCTACAAATGCTCGCAAGAGCTTTATATCATTTCCTTTGCAGGTATGCATGAAAGGATAATTGCACAAATGTAGCCATAATTATAGATATGAATTTTAGTTTGATGATTTAATTCCATGTACCATGTTTAAGTCTAATTAGATTGTTCATGTTGTTGGAAAAATGACTCTTGAGTTTTCATAGAAATTGGATTGATTAGACACTGATGTCTAATCCTCAAGTATACCAGTTTCATCTCTGGCTCACGGTGAGACATGTGAAAATTAATATTATGAAGCCACCACCTACTATACAATTTCTAATGATTTTGGACTCCTAGGATTCTGTAGCTCTATATAAGATGCACTATCATAAAAGCATAGGGGAAGAGCAATGGAGTTTGATTTAGATGTTTACAAGTAAGAAATATGACATAAAATCTACATTCTTGCTCATGTTCTGAGCTTGTGATGTTAGTTTTAGCAACTATGATGGATCTCACAAAAAATTTTCTGTCAAGTTGCTTTTCTAGAAACAATTTATAGCAACACCCGCCCATGCTTTTCAACAGATTGTGCGCTAAGAGAGCATCCGTGCCCTCTTCAGAGGAGTAACATCTAATATTATGTTAGGAGTAGCAAAGGTTGGAGTTCTTGCACTATATGATTAGCTTCAGCTACTAGTTCTGAGTAAGTCGAACAAGTCAATATTGATATGTAGCGGATGCATGGACAATGTTTGACAAAATTCCTAAACGGGATGTGGTGTCATGGAATACTATGATTGTTGGATATACTAAAAATGGGTATTGTCAGGAAGCATTAAGGCTTTATGGCCGAATGCGATGGACAACTATAGAGGCGGATCATGTTACCTTTGCGAGTGTACTTGGTGTGTGTGCTGGCCCAGAACAACTATAGAGGCAGATCATGTTACCTTTGCCAGTGTACTTGGTGCGTGTGCTGGCCCAGAAGCTCCGCAACAGGGAAACGAGGTGCATGGCCCTGTAATTAGAAATGGGTTTGACGTAGAGGACCCTGTAGGGAATGCTCTTCTTATTATGTTATGAATGTCCTAGCTTCTACACATGTTTATTATTCCCTACGTTAGTGTTCCTTGGCCTTGATTTATAGTATATTGGAAAAGGTTATGAGATATTTTACAATCTTAAGCCAATGCACGCCTTCTCATATAACAATCACATTGTCCAAGATAAATCAGTTTGTCAGATAAATTTTGTATCTTTTGGGTGAATTATGTTAGGGCAGGTAGAATCTGCCATGTATTGCTTCTCTTCAAATCTTCTACACATAACCTTAAATAACTATGCTCAAAATACCGTCTATATCAATGAAATATGATCACATGATGTGTCACCATTGGCATACCACCCAACAACACTGCATTATGAAAATTGCTAGCAATACTATACTCAATGTAACCCCTATTCAACATTTTTTGTAAAATTATGGCCGATATGAAGAAATGAATCAAGTAGAAATTCAATCTGTCTTATGAAAATGTCACTAACTATCCAGGTATGTTTTTGCTATGTATGCACCCTAGATTACACCGAACAAAAACTGATACACATCAAATATTTTACTAATCCCCTCTGCTTTTGCATTTGTCCATTTTTCTCTATCAAACATATGCTTGTCACAAAGGGCAAGTAATTGCTTATGCTTGCAGTCACGCTATTTTGTACAAGATGATTTGCAATTAGCGTTACAATAATTAGTGCAAGAACAGAGTCCATTCAATAAACAATGGAAACAATTTGCATCTCTCACAACAATTCCCTTCTCAGTGATCATCGAAATGAGCTTTGTGGGATTGTGGCAACGCCTTCAAACGCGAGGTTCTTGGTAATCTGGATAGCTGATCTAGGCATTTGTTGATGATAAAAAATAAACACCAGTAAAGAAACAAAATTGTATAAAATTTGGACTTCTTTCTTCTATGCTATTGTTTCTTATGTCATTGCATAAAACTTTGACTTCTTTCTTCTATGCTATTGTTTCTTATATCATTGCCTTACGGCGTTTCCTTTGCAACATGTGGTGCAAATGCTAGTTTTAGTATTTCCAAATATATTTGAAAATTATGATTTTGCACAGTAAAAAAGTCAAAACATAAAACAGCTAAAAAAACCGAGCATACGAAAAAGGGCAAAACATAAAACAGTTAAAGTTAATGAATTTTGCACTTTTGATAAACATTTTTGTCATTTTAATGTGTTTGGATATGAGGTTGCCCGTCAACTTCGCCTGCCTGTCTTCACTAAACTTTAATGATGTCTCAACCGTACAGTACACGAAACCTATGGTACTGTTGCATTCTTAAAATTATTGAAATATATCTCACTACAACTGTATCACAGTGTATGCGTGTGCGTCTCAAACATTTTGTGATATTTTTTATAAATTTATAATTTTTAAATTAATAAAAATATGGTTTTTTACATGTGGAAAAATTTATTATAATTTAGTTGTCAAAATAGTAATGAGGATTTTTATTATTAGGTATTTTTAGAGAATGTAAGTTGATTTATCATTGTTATTGAATGAAAACCAAATCACCTAAGTAAAAGGCAGACTTTCACTCATATCCCTCAATTGTTAACTATTTCCTTACATATAAAAAAGACCAACTCTTATTCAAACAAATACAATTCTAGAACATACTCCAAACCTAATAAATTAATAAATTAATGTTGATGTAAAAATAAATTTACTTTTAGGAAAAAAATAAATAACTAAAATACATCTCTCATTTAAGTTAGAACATTAACGTTATTGTAATTTATTCGCTTCATATAATAGCTTGCAGATTTATTAAACACCTTAACTGTTTTTCAAATAAAATAAACAGACCAACATCATGAGTATTAACCACTTAAATTACCCCCATCATCCTTGTGTCCATTACAAAGTCCGAAATATTAAGAAAATCATAAAATTTACCAATTGAGTTACGATTAAAAAAACCTATATCCATCCAATTTCCAAAATTTACAATCCAGTTACACTTAGGTTAACTGTCTCCAAACTCGTATTCATGATATTTATTATAACTTTTCAAAATAATAAAAGAAAATTGATGTTGATGTGAGGGTTAGTTTATATTCCAGAAATTTGTTACGGTAAGAAAAATTGGTAACTAAGACATACATTGTCATATATATAGAAATTACATAGCATTATTGTTATTTTAATTATTTAGTTAAATAAAATAATTTATAAATTTATTAAGTAGATTAACTATAATTTAAATAGAGGTGGATACTAATAATGTTTACTATTTAGATTATTTGGTTAATTTTATTAAAAAAAAATTAACAGCGGGAAAATTTATTATAAGTTATTTATCAAAGCTATTGTGACAATCATCATTATCATTATTATTCAAAGAAAATCATGTCACTTGCCATTGAAAATATAGGTTAGATTTATCATTGTTATTCAAAGAAAACCATACCACTTGTAATTACCCTGGTGGTCCCAACGATAAAAACCAAATATTTTTAAATCTTGAACCATTACATTTGAAAAAAAACAATTCTTAAGCAGCAAAAGACATACTCCAGATCATTCTTATCCATTGCAACATTAACAAATCCAAAATATTCTGAAAATAATATCGATCGCATTTAAAAAAAATGCAGAATTTACAATCAATTTACGTTCCAGTTAACTACCCAAAACGAAACAAATCGGTAAGTTTAAACATTCCATGCAGCGGTTTGCTTTGCAGATCCTCTTTTTTTTCCCTTTTATTTCCCAGGAATTTGGGTGATCGTTTTATCGGAATCGCTTATATATTTTTGGGGAATTTTGGCGATTCGATTCCAATCGAAAGGGGAGAAAACTTCAGATCAAAGTTTCCCTGAATTAACGAAACTATTATTCAGTGTTGTTCCGTGAATATTGGATCTCTAAACTAACTCACAATTTCTATAAAAGAAAATTTAAGAGCTCCCGTTCACGGCAATATTTGTTTTAACTAGATTCCGACTACACTGGCCGGGAAAAGCGCACTTTGTACTCACTTTATGGAGCCCATTCCACGGTACTCCCGACTGCCACCGGCAACGGCCCGTTATCAATTTCGAAATCCATGACGTGTGACGGCCATTAGTGATGATGGAGGTGCGCGTCGGTGGGTGGGTTGTCGTGAAAGCAGGCAGACCGGCAGGGGTGGGGTAGCTCCTCAATAATAGAGTGCCTGTTCCTGTGAGCCCAGAATGGCGCCGCCTTTGTACTCTGCATATGGCTGACAGCGGGCCCCAGGGAGGAGGGCGAGCGTCATATGCTCTCTCTTTTTAGTCGCTGTGTGTGGGGACCTCGGGGCTTGTTGGGCGAACCATAGCCGAGAAAGAAGGGGAGTCGGAGTCTAGTGAGAGCTGCAGGTGCCGCCGCTGCATGTGGCCCACGGTGAAGGCGATCGTGCAGAGAAAGCGGTTCCAGGATACGCTACCGTCGTACGATTTGTTTATTTGATTTCACCCCACAAAGGAATCATCTAGGTTGATGCGTGCTCGATTCATTGCCATGAGGAACACGCGTTGTAGGACAAAATGCCCACTTTTCTTTTCCCAATAATTAATTGCCCTTTCCCTTTTTATTTTGATGGATTTTATTCTCACCGTCCTTTCCTGAGAAGGGCGGTTTTTATTATAATAGTTTTAGTTTTGCCCAAAAGCTGCCCAGAAATTAATATACAAGTTGTATATGTTCATGGTTAGATTTAAGTAAGTAGATTATTTAACGATAGATATTTATAATTCTTGGAATCTAATTGGGTCCAACAAACTAGATAAGCCTTATTTTTATTTTTACTCTCTTTTCCTCTTATAATAGTTTTAAATTTTTAATCATTATTACAAAATACTATTATAATTTTTTTTAATACATCAATAATATTAATTTAGTTTTTTAAAGGCATGAATTATATAATTTCAATTTCACATCTATACTTTTAAAATTTTAAATTAAATTAATATTTAGATTATTTTATTTTAATTTTTAAATTTGATTTAACTTTATTTTCAAAATTTTATTTACATATTTAAATTTCATTTATTTCTATTTTTCAAATATAAAATTCATGAGTTTTAAATATTTTCACGTTATTTTCAATCAATTTTACTATTTAATAATAGTCTGATTTTTTTTTTCAAAATTTAGAAATACAATTTTGGACCAAATTATGTTTTTTTGTTTTTTAAAATATATAAATGAATTTAATATCTTGAAAAACTATTAAAACTTTCTAGTTTTACAGATTGTGAATTACACAACTTACAAAATTTTTTTTCAATAAATTTCAACCAAAATTACCAACCCTATAATTTATATTACATTAATTAGTAATCAATTTTTATATTATATTTAAATTTATTTTTATACTATATTTAATTTATAACATCTTATAAAATAATTAATAAATATTTAAAACATTAAATTAAAAAAAAAAGTAATATTTTGGATCTTCGTGATGGCAAGGATGGCACTAGGCTCCGCATCAATAATCTACTTCGCTTTGTCATTTCCCTTGTCGAGTTCTCACTCAGAGTCGGAACACGCATTTGACTCTAAAGCCTCTAGCTCAACCACCAATGACTGCTTGACTCGACACTCATTTATGTTGTGAGTGGGGCTCTTATGGAACTCACATCATTTTCCTATGTCCTTCTTTGACTTCGTGGTGTTGTTCTTTTCTTACAACTTCAGCGGGTTGTCCTGGGTCACCCTGCCTTGGATTTGTCCTTTGTTTTGCGGTTTGGAGGTGCCTTTCCCTTACTTCAGATTCATAGATCCAAAGTCTCTCTTCTTGTGTTTAAATTTCTACTTGTTCTTAACAACGTATTGATAGGTGATGCCAAGCAAGAAGATGTCCAGGAACTCCATCTCATCTTGGATGTATTTGTGTAGATAGCCATAATACTTGATTACCAGATTCCGCTCAGAATCCTTGATACCCAACTTCATGTGAAGGGTGCGAAAAATATTTGTGAAGTCTGGCACATCTGGGTCCCTTCCCTACTGCAGTGTGGTCCATTTTATGTACTTATTCTCATAATCCCAACAAGGTAATATTGTTCCTTGATGGCGTCTTGGAAAGAATTCCAAGTGGGCACAACTGAAAATAGTGAGGGTTCCCTCTTGTCCCTCTGCTCATAGTAGGTTTCGCACCAATCCTTGACATGGGGGGCTGCTTTGAGGAGGGAAAAAGTAATATTTTCCTTATTGCAAAAATCATGAACCGAAAAATATCCTTCCAACAGATTTAACCATTTATCTACGACATCTATCTGGCCTTCAAATATGAGAATGTAAAACTTGACTTGTACCTTCAATGGAGTGCACCTCCAAGTTGGCTGGTGGATGAAGATGTGTCTCCTGTGGGCATCTGTCGAAGAATCTAGGAAAAGTTATCCATCATCGTGTTCCTTTGTTGCTCGAGGGATTCTTCGTGAAATATTTTGAAAGGATCTCCTGTGCCCTCCTCTTTCTTTTCTTCTGTGATGGGAGGTTGTCGGGGTCAGCGAGGTCAGCCTTGCAAAGGTTCAACGAGTTCAAGCCCTAACTCCTTATACCCCGACCTCGTTGGGGACATGCACAAAAAAACAGAGAAAGAGCAAACCGCTCTGATACCACTGATCCATATTTTTGCAGGAACAAAATGAAATACATATTTAAATAGAAACATAAAGCTACAACAAAAATAAACTTCAATTCATTGATAACAAAATATTGAAAATTGTTTACATGTAGAATGGAAATAAACTAGCTCGAATGATGGTAACTTATCTCTGAGAAGAGATGTGGAGGCTACATGCCTCTGAATTGTATTATAATGAGGCTCGCATGCTTTTTTATAATTGAGAAACAATGGAAACCCCAAACATCCAAAAACCTAACCCTAGGAGATGAAGCACAAAAAGTTTATGGGCCCCATCGGGGTTAGTTGCTACACCAACTTCTCAGGGTCGTAACTTTGGCATATGATCTTTGTTTGATGCATATGATATCAAAGATCTATCCGACGAATACAAATTTCGACTACAAACCCATGTCACAGGTTATGGGTTTGCCCATTTTCCAAAAAACATTGTTTAGGGCCTCAAAATGACTCTGAAAGTTCAAGACCTGATTTTTTTTCAAAAATAGTAAACTATGCTACAATTAAGGAAACTGAAAGAAACTATGTTGTGGGTCCAAGTGGAATAGGTGGGTGGCCACCAATATCCACCTGGATCACACATGCACATAACACAATGAATCTCCCAACTAATGGTCTTCATTTTATTATTATCGGGCCAAATCAACATTACAACTATAGATCTGCGATGTCACAGCTACATATGTCATAGTTCATCCACAAAATCTTAGTTATAGGTACAAAAACACAATGTCAAATAATGAGTTTGAATTCTAGCAGCACATCGGCCCTTTTCTCCACTCTACATGTTTGTGCAACTTGCCTTGCATCTCCTTATATAATTTTGACCTGTTTGATGCTATTAAGCGATCCACTCCCTTAATGTGGTCCAACTTAAATTCCAAGGCTTGACAGGATCAACTTTCACTGTTCTTTGAATCGATCCATCTTGTTTCACACTCGCTTGGTGTTGTCATTTCTTCTTTCGCATGCACTCAATGATTTCCAAGATAACTGCTTGGCCCTCTTTACCCTTGAGTCTGTTGGTCGCTAATGTATTGACACTTAATAAGATGATCAACAACAATATAGTATTTCCCAAAGAATACAAAGAGTTAACTTTAACACGCAGACAATGAATTCAATGAATTACGTAGTAATCAAATTTGGCCATGAAAGCTTTATTTAAATGAATTTGGTCATATTTCCAACTTCATTCTACTTTTTACAATTATGACTTTGTCAAAGCAATTTTTTACCATTTCCTATTGTAGGAGGATAACACAGAATTCAGAAAGTGCATCTCTAGTTAGTATGAATATTAGTTGAAAAACTGATTTCATATGTTGATTTCAGTCCAAGTGTGGTTCATTTTTTCAAAACATAGGTCGTGAACAAATAATGTGATGAATAAAGGGTTTGGTAAGGTTTAGTTCAAAGAGGAAGTTGATGATAAAAACTTTGACCTTCTTCTTGAATTCTTCACATAACATTGGGGTCTTGTGATGTAAAGAAATTAAGGGATAATTGAATGAAGAAAATTAATAATATTAATACATGGGACAAAAACTTGATTTGAGAGCTCATCTCCAAGCCTGAGGAATGTTCAAACTCAATTACCTCTTTAATGGCCAAGGTTATAAAAGGACACGTTAAGTTGCTACGAGGCTCTACATGTGTGAAATTAATATGGATATTCTGAGGCCTTACTCATGGCAATTCCTATTTCTTACCGTATAGGAATTTTAATGCGGCATGACATGGGGCTGGTATAAGGCGATACAACACGCCGCTAGGTGATGAGAGAGAAAATAAAAATAGCGGCGTGTTGTATCGCCTTATACCGGCCCCATGTCAAGCCGCATTAAAATTCCTATAGGGTAAGAAATAGGAACTGCGCTTACTCATCACTCAAATATTGAACAACATCACTTTATGGAAATTATATCCGGAATAAAAAGAGAGAAAAATTGACAATGAATCCACCAAATCATAGGAAGATATTTCCTCATGATTAACGTGTATTAGATATTTTTCTATTTTTAGATGTTGAAGAAAAATAGGAAATAAGATTTATTTCCAATTTTAATTATTATACAAGGAACCCTTTCATTTGTGGAAAGAAGGGTTGGAAAACTTGTAGTTAAGAGATTGAGTATAATCTTGAAGACTTATACGTAGGAAAACCCATAATTAACACTTTTATGTTTTTATCAAGTGGATTTTGCATTCAAGATTGATGGATTTTGCTTGGATTTGATTTTGAAGATCTAGTTCTAAATATTTAATATAAGTAAAAAGGCTAGTTCATGATCAATTTGTCCAATTATGCATTTCTATAAATTATTTTACCAGGCTTTGTTAATTATTAACACTGCTTGATGAAATGATGCAAGAGCATACTACACTACAACAAGACCTAGGAAGTATTTCCATGTTTACTAAAGGGAGTGGGTTCCCTTAATTTAAATTGAGTCAAATTTATGTAATTGAAAGATAGGAATTAATTTTATTTATGAAATAGGTTATTGATTATAGAAATTAAGTTGATAAATGAGGAGAGAATTTCCTCATCAACATGTATAAATTATTTGAGGAAATTTTGTTTAAAATTTGGAGGAAATATTGAATACATTCTTCACATATTTTAGTCACCGCAAGAATCAAGGATTGTTAAGAGATCTTAGGAGGTATTTTAGGATGAAGAGATTTTAGGAATTAGTTTAGGATTTGAAACCAATTTTGGTTCACATCTATTTTTATAAATGCATGTAAGCATATGAGGCATATTAGAGTGTGGAGAGAGTGACCAGGGACGAAAATTCCCATATTCTCACTATGGCCAATTTGTAAATATTTTGTGTGAATGAAATATATGTGGAATTTGTTGTGAGTTTGTGGGTGAATTCGCTACATTTGTGTGTGTGTGAATTAATCTAATATGCATCTTTAATTTGTGTTGAAAGAAGAAGGCATGGAAAATTTGGTTGCCACGTTGAGAAAGTCCATAAAATTGAAGAAAATTATGGATCACCAGATGGGAATGTCGATGACGTCGACATCAAAGTGATATCAGAGTTGTTTAAGAACTAGGAAATGAGCAATTTATCTCAAAGAGAAGGTTGATTGGCTCTAGCTTGAGCATTTGCCAACTTCCTTCTTCAAGTTTTAGAGGTGTAGAAACTTGTGACTTCTAATGTTTATTTCCCATGTAATTTCGCAATTTTGTTTTTTGTTTTTTGTTTTTTGTTTTTTGTTTTTTGTTTTGTTTTTGTTTTGTTTTTGTTTTTGTTTTTGTTTTTTTTTTTTTTTTTTTTTTTTTTTTTTAACTTGACGTTACTCCCACTGTCAAATGATGTGACAAACTTGACGATAAAGGTCAATGCTAATGGGAGCTACACTGTTAGAAAAAGTGAGTTTATTTCTCATGAACTTATTCATATCATTCTATTCCATGTGCTATAGGCTATTTTGTCACATCTCATAAATAGGCCTCCTAATGGGATCAATCAACATCCTATTCCCCCCTTTACATCATCGTTGCAAAAAGCCCAATGCATGCTCTCTCATTCACCAGAGTTTCTAGACTAAACTACATCATCTAAGCCAATTTTAGGAATAAAGCTCCCTGACCTCTTGTTGGACTGCGTTCACCTACAGGTTGCTCCATTGTGGCCTGAGTTAATCGCCTACACGTTTCTCCAATGTGGCCTGCGTTGATCACCTATAGATTGTTCCCCTTTGCACCTGCGTTGGTTCTAGAAATTATAGAAAAAGAGAGAGAATCCTAAAGCCTCCATTTCCAGAAGCTTCTAGGATCTCTTGTAACCATTTACCTCAGATAAAACTCTTGAATCCTATCCTATCCTACTCTATAGTTTCCATCCCTTATCCTTAGATCTCATCCTCCCATCAAGAGTGGATCTCAATCCCAAGATTGGTAAAAGGATAAGAACTCCCAATTTACCTCTCTCCTCTATATATTTACAGCCTTCCATATGCAAGGAGTTTGCTTTTGGAGAGTGATTCTACCCTTATGCTGCTATTGTGAAAGTAATATTTTCATGCATTTAGGGTGATTGGAGGTGCACTTTGTGACAAAAGAAGGACAAGTCAACAACTTGGAGGAGCTCTTCTATAAGATAAACACTTATTTATGGTTGTAACTCACTCCATGTAAGCAATCAAAAAGGGTTTCCGCCTATAGTCTAGATAGCTTGTGTCAGCTTGATGAGATCCGCCCTTGGTCCATGAACCATGGGATTGTATAAAAAGGGAGTCTTAGAAGAGTCTAAGACAACTAAGTAACGAGTAGAGTTCTAAGTAAGTTTATGCGTCTGTGAGAGCTAAGAGCGAAGAATCTTAGCATAGGAAGAGGCTCTGCAGTTGAGTGCACGGAGGCCTAGGGTAGAAGTCTGCGGATTAGTTTGCGGATCCCTACAATTGTGTGCGCAGGGTAGTCAGAGTCTGTACTGGAAATCTTGATTATCAATAAAGAGAAGTATTCTGGAATTATTTGTGTATGCATTAATTTACTTTTGTTATGAATGTTGCAATCATGTTATGTTGAATATTGGGGTTATGAATTAATGCTATATTGATGAGTGAATCTATGTATTTTACTTTGTCATATGAACACAAGTAAGAATATCTGTTTACACAAAGATAACTATAATTCATGTTAAAGTTAACTGATACTTAAGCAAATCTGAGTAAATTCAGAAGTAAGAGTAAATATAGAGGTGCGTAAGTGCTTGATCTATCTAGCTAGGGGCCGCGAAGGACGATCGGAGACTTTCGTGGAGGCTTCAAAGACGAATAAGAGACATACTTTGATAAGCCCTAAAAATGCTTATCGGTCTGTGTGAAGGAGGGTTAGGGTATAAAACCGACATCACAACCATCTCAGGGTGCAGAAACTTAGTTCCTACATCCCCCCATGCTGCTTTGGGTGAGACTTCAGTCTGCGCTCCGTGGATTGATGCTAAAAGGGCCAATAGTGTAGGGATTTGCTTGGCTGCTTAACGCTGAACCTGGTTCAAGACCCATCAAGCCAACAAATGGATTCATTGTCGAGACTGGGATTTGCATAACGAGATGTGTGATGTCGCGTCATTGGAATCCAACTAAGAAGAAGATTGAAGACTAGTTGGATAGAAAGATCCACGAATTCATGATGCAAGAAAACAGGAATCCGTGATTGACGAAAGAATAGTGGTTGGATAGATATCTGTACACAGAGATACATGAAATCTTCTTCTGTTCCTTCCCGGTTGAATTATACAAGTGGATCACGAAGTTGGCAGATGACCAAGGGAGGTGGAGGCTTGGCGGTCCAATTGTCTGGACCCCGGAGTTAGTACAGAAATTAGAAGCCTCTGAAGATAAGATCACGCATGTTGTCGATCATTGGCTCAACCGTATCATAGGAGGGTTTGTGACAGAGTTCGTGGTCGATACTTCGGTCAATTACAACGAAGCAAAGTGCCGCTTCTTCAAAGGGCCGCAAGGTAAGTATTTGAAATCGTTAAATACTTGGATTAAGATGCTCTTGTGTGAAAAGCGGGTTATGCAGTTACCTTGATGTTTGGGGATATGTGAAGTGGAAGGACTTTCAGGGATGGAGGAAGAAAAGGCCCTGAATATAGCCCACTGATTGAGCCTCCTCTGAGTGATGACGAGGGAGCAGCACAGGCTTCTCCACTGAGCGCTATTCAGTTGATAAGACAAGGATTCCCGCAAATACCTACACCACCTCCATCCTCATCTCATCCACCCACACCGCCTCCATCCTCACCTCCACCACTTACCCCCTCACCCACACCTCCACCACTTCCACCACCGTTCAACATGATGAACTCCGTAAAGCTACATGTGTTCAAGGGTGCAGGAAATGAAGATCTGGACTAGTTTTGGTTTGTCGCGAAGGATGTATGGGAAGCTCAGGGTATCACGGATGATCAAATGTAGAAAGCGACGTTGGTTATTTCTTTGCAAGACCGCGCTCTAACTTGGTACATTAAGTACTGCATTGGTAATCTGACGTCTGCATTGGCAAACATCCAGATTACGCTGAATAAGGAACTTAGTAGACCTAAGTCTGAGGCACAATCAATCATGGGATTTAAGGGGATCATGATTAATCCTGGAGAGACACCTTGGGATTTGGATCAAAGATTGAAGTGTATGATCCATGAAGCCAACATGAATCTAACTGATGGGCAGCACCGTGAATGGTTTGTGGCCTCGCTCCTGCCTCATCTATGGGTTGCACTATCACAACAGAAGATCGGGACCCAGGCGGAAGCTTTGGAAATTGCAATGAGGTTGCACGAGACACCAATGCACGATGCTAATATGGGGGTTCAGTAGATTCATGCGTAGTTGTAGAACCTTTTCCTCAAAATGCAAAGTCTGAAAAAGACAGAACAGCTCGGCCAAAGGTGCATGAAGAGGTGTGGTGCCTAAAGTGCAAAAGCTAGGGGCATGACAAAGATCACTATCCAGTTTTCGCAAATTATGTTGCAGCAGGGGGACCAATGCCTCTGAGGCCAGAAGATGCAGCAGGCCCAAGTACAGGACCCATGCTATCGTGTGCTATCTGTCAGGTAGTTGGGAAACATGCGACAAACAATTGCCATTTGTTGTAGAAATTCGTAGAGACACCGCAACAGCTCTTTTACAACTTCTGTCAATTTGTGGGTCATGATGAGCGCAATTGTCGGAGTTACGAATTAATGATGGACATGAAACCTGCATATAGGGTGCAGGCAGAAACGCGGCCTCCGGAGCAAGGCATTGGAGGCGCGTGAGGCGAGTATCAGGGGTGTGAACAAGGCCGAGGTGGAGGAGGACCTGTTAGAGGTCGACGGCAAGTTATTTGTTACAATTGTGGAGAACCAGGACACTACGCTCAAGACTGCCCGAACTCAACGCAACTGCCATGTCGCTATTATAATCAATTTGACCATGCAATGGAGAATTTCCCTATATTTTCAGCTAAGATATGCGAGAAGGGGGCGCAGCCTCAGCAACTGACTCAGAACCTGCAGATGATGAGGGCTGAGTCTCGCAAGGAAGACCCTAAGGTAAATATTGTGCTGCGGAGTGGACCAACGACTAGTGAGGATAAAGGGAAGAAACCTGAAGAAGGCGAGTGGGTCCGCAAAGCACCATAAAAGGAGACCGTGTTTGATTTGGAGTGCGTAAAAGAAACATTTATGGATGCGAAGAAAAGTTTCGCTGACGCCTCTACCTCAGGGAGTCAAGAGAAGTCAGTTGAAGAGATGGACCTGTCCATGATTACCATGTTCTTGGAGACCTACATGAAACTTCTACGCGATAGCAAGGCTATGATGGGACTGCAAGAGCTTATCAATAGGTGCGCTGGCAAGGAAACCACTACTGATGGACCGCACGTAGTTAGAAAGCTTGGTAAGCATAAGGAAAGAACTGGACGTGAGATGAGACTCACCACGCAGATAGGAGAATAGGAAATGGACCAAGTTATTTTGGACCTAGGGTCTAACGCGAACATTTTTCCAAAACAGACATGGGAGAGAATGGGGAGACTTGCGCTACAGTGGTCTCTGATTCAGTTAAGTAAGGAGAATCAACAGAAAATCAACCCAATGGGGAGGTTGCAGGGGGTAACAATTGATATTGAAGGCGTGAGCACACTAGCTGATTTTGAAGTGATAGAGATTATGGATGACAACAATCCCTACCCCGTGTTCCTTGGGATTGATTGGGTCACTAACATGAATGGGTAATCAATCTGAAGAAGCAAAAGATGATATTTGAGAAGAAATCGCTCCGCATAGTGGTGCCACTGGACCATGTTGAAGGATCGTGCTATACTGAACCAGTCCACGATTATGAAAGTGATGATGATTTGGACTAGATTTACAAGATAACAGTGCAATATTAGGATTGGGTGAATCCGACAGCAGGTGGACATATTGCAAGGGACCGCGAGAGCTCCTCCACATCAGATTCAGATGAAGAACTGGAGCACTGGTAGAATTGACTGCATGAAGTATCTACTTTGCACTGTAATATGATGACCAAGTCATTGCATTGTGTATCATGAGAGGTAAGAAATCTGCTTTAGTATGATGGGTTAACTGATGTTGATCACTTTTTGGATGCATTTGAAAGGGAGGTACCAGAGAAGTGTCGGTTCCAGGCGTTAGATTGGGTGCTACGTGCTACGCCCACAAGATAGTGGGGTACGCACGAAGATAGTTTTGATGATTGGCGCGAATATAGGAGGATGATGAGGGTACGCTTTGGTCATCCGAAGGTGCGATTAACAGAAAAATATGATGGGAGAAATGATCCGCGTGACCATTTGGCCAAGTGGACTGAAGCGTACAGAGCAAAGCCTCAACCGGGGTGGGTCCATCCGTTTTGTCATACCTTGGATGTTATACCAATGAATTGGTACCTGGATATGGAACTCCGCCATGGCACCCAAGAATGGGATATTTTGCGACAAGGATTTTTAATGACATTAAGTTTTGAGGATGGATTTGAGTCTATCAATGAAGCGATGTAGGAGGTTAAGACAATTTTCAAGATACAACAGGATCCTCTAGATTAGATTCAGCCTGATTGGACCACCCAGTTGAGCCACATGTTGGAGTGCTAAAATGTAACAACGGAAGAAGAAGACGTAGACCCGAGGAAGATTAATATCCCAGAGACTGAAGGTCACCGCGAAGTTGAAGGACCACAACTAGAGAACCCAAACATAACCGAGCCACTCAAAACCAGACAGGTTAACATTGGCACGGAGGCAGAGCTGAAGTTTGCAAAGATTGGGGACTACTAGGATGACGCGACAGTAGATAAGCTCGCTGAACTACTCCACAAATATCAGGATCTGTTTCCCATGAATTTTTCAGATATGAAAGGGATAATAGGGGACCTGGGTGTCATGAAGATCACCCTCAAACTGGACGTAAAACCTGTGAAGCAAAGACCTTACCGCCCCAATCCGAAGTACGAAGAAAGGGTCTGCTTAGAGTTAGACAAGATGCTTGCGACATGTATTATTGAACCGATGGAAGAATCTGATTGGGTGAGCCCAATAGTGGTTCAGGAAAAGAAGAAGAAGGAAGAAATAAGGATATGCACAAATCTCAGGAAGTTGAATGATGCCTGCGTGCATGATCCCTTCCCAACTCCATTCACCGATGAGGTTCTGGATAATGTTGGCCGCCAAGAAGCATATTCGTTCGCGACCAAATGGGGATGCTTCCAGTATATGGTGATGCCTTTTGGGCTAAGAATGCACCGGCGATCTTTTCATGCACAGTCAACGCGGCGTTCAAGGATTTCATTCATAAATTTCTGGAAGTATACTTTGACAATTGGACAGTGTTTGGAATGGTAAAGTTCCATGTGGCAAGTTTGCGCTTAATGCTAGATACATGCCGGAGGTACCAGATCGTGCTCAATCTAAAGAAATGTTTGTTCTATGTCCCTTTTGGGATCTTGTTGGGTCATGTGGTATGCAGACAAGGCTTGATGGTAGACCCTGCGAAGATTGCGATCATAATCAATTTGGAGGTGCCAAGGAGTGTGAAGCAGTTGCGTGCAACGTTGGGGCATACGAGATACTATAGGAAATTGATCAAGAGTTATGCCCAGATCACCGCACCGATGGAAAAACTGTTAAAGAAGGATGTTATGTTCTATTGGAATGAAGAATGCTGGAAGAGATTGGATGTGCTAAAGGAGAAAATGGTCACTGCGCCGATCATAGTCTTCCCGGATTGGAAGAAGGAATTTCATGTGCATGTGGACGCATCATGTATTGTGTTGGCAGCAGTATTGACATAGGCCAGTGAAGAGGACTTGGATCACCATATAGTGTTCACAAGTAAGAAACTGTCCAACGTTGAGAAAAATTATTCCACAACAGAGCGCGAAGGACTAGCTATGGTGTACGCACTCCAGAAGTTCAGGCATTATTTGTTGGGTAGACATTTTAATATGTATACAGACCATTCTATATTGAAATACCTGGTCAACAAGCCTATGTTGGGGGGGAAGATATGCAGGTGGCTGTTGTTATTCCAGGATTATGATTTTGAAGTTATTGTGAAACCAGGACGCTTGAATGTCGGATCGGATCATCTGTCGCGCATTAAAATAGGAGAGGAACCTGTTAATTTGGAGGAATGACTACCCGACACGAAACTCTTTGCAGTACGCATCGTGAACAACCACTTTGAAGATATTATACACTTCCTGATGAAAGGTACGAATTCAGAAGGATATACAATCCAACAGAAGAAGGAATTGGTGGTGCACGCGACATACTTTTTTGTCATTGCAAGGCACTTGTACAAAATGGGATCAGATGAAATATTGCGACGTTATGTGGCCAATTTTGAACGAAACAATATCCTTGCTGAGGCTCATGGCGGAGCTGTGGGAGGTCATTATGCAGGAAAAGCAATAGCGCAGAAGATTCTACGCATTGGGTTGTGGTGGCCGATCTTGCATAAGGATTCAAAAGCGTATTGTAGGGCATGCGACGCATGCCAAAGGACTGGCAGACCCTCGTGTAGGGATGAGATGTCGTTGAATCTGCAGATATCGCTACAACCCTACGAGAAGTGGGCGATTGACTTTGTTGGACCAATTGAGCGTCCAAGGAAGAAGACGAGTGCGCAGTTTATCATCACCGCGGATGAGTATTTAACCAGATGGGCGGAGGTGCAACCTGTGAAGGACTGTACAAGCACAACAACAACCAAATTCATCTTTGAGTACATGCTGACAAGGTTTGGTTGTCCAAAAATTTTAATGAGTGATCACAGTACACACTTTCTTAATGAGACGATTAGCGTGATGACGAAGGAATTTCAGGTTTACCATCAAAAGAGCACGCCATATCATCTGCAGGCTAATGGGACGATGGAAGCGTTTAATAAAATACTGGAGAGTGCACTAACAAAGGTTTTCAATGCTCAAATAAACGATCGGGATGTTCGAGTGCCCACAGTCATATGGGCTTATAGAACGACTTGTAAGAAGTTGACTGGACAAACATCATTCAGACTGGTTTATGGCGTGGAAGTTGTGATGCCGATGGAGTACATTGTACCTAGTCTGTGCATAGCAGCATTCACAAGAATGGCGGATCACGGAGCCCTGGAGGAGAGGCTCGCGCAGCTAACAGACCTTGAATAAGATAGATTTCTAGCTGGATTCCATCACAAGTTCAAAAGGAGTGCAAAAAGACATGGAACGATCAGCACATCAAACTGCACACCTTTAAGGTAAATGATTTAGTTCTACTATATGACAACAAGTTTGATAAATTTCCAAGAAAATTTCGGATGCATTGGCTGGGGCCCTATGTAATCAAGGAGATTATCAATGGTGGAGAAGTTCAGTTGGTAACATTGAATGGAGAGCCATTCCTAGGGCGAGTGAATGGCAGTTGATTGAAGCCATACACCGACGATCCGGTTAGATGACTACATGATGGAAGCACAGTCTTAGTGCTCCAGGTAGCTGAAAGGAGGCACAGGAGTATAAACTACACTACCCGGGTTGGGGAGCTACGCGATTGGGGAACTACGTGGAATGGAGGAATGTCACAGCGTCAGCAGAAACGCGCGGGGAGTTGCGCTATCTAAGAAGGGACCGCACAGGGCAGCCGGAAAGTGACCGTTATGGTCACTTTTCATGACTTGACAGTCGGAAAATGGCTAAATGGAGCGGGGGGGGAAACATTTAAGTCAGAATTTAAGGGCAAGATCTATGAAAATATACCACCAATCCAACATTTATGAATGAATTTTGGGGGGAATGATCGGATTTGAATTTGAAAATGCCTGTAAATTACAGGTGGTTGACCAGCGAAAAACACTTGGCATTTTGAGAATTGGGGTGTTGAGCTCTCAGGCGTGTATGAAGTATGAGTACTTTGAAGCTGCGATCGTTGGAGAAGCAATGGCAACTGAGGGAACTACCCCAAAAGTAGTAATGGAAGCTGAGGGAACTGCCCTAGAAGTAGCAATGGCAGCTGAGGGAGTTTCCCTGGAGGTTACGAGTGTCGAAGTACCAGCAGAAGTGCCTAAATCACCTAGGTCACCCAAGCCGAGGCCTACGCTAACCAAAGAGGGTCCAAAAACAAAGAAAGATAAGCATATGCGCTCCCATGTGCCTTGGCTAGATGAAGCATATGTGCTCATGGCCATCATTGAAGGCAAACTAGCTAGTTTGCAGGAAACGCAGCAAAAGGTATAGATAGATGGCGTTGGGCCAGCGACAGAGCAGCTGGTCGAGCAGATGAAGTAGGCGAAAACATAGTGCACCACCGAAGTCGCAGTGGTACAAGTGGAGGTGGGAGGTCTTCGCGACAAGATCTCCGTGCCAGCAGAGTGACTCGAGGGCAAGTCACCAGATTTATGTTGGGGGCCTGATGGGAACGGGTCCCCTGGGGTCAACTTTGGGGTTAAAAGCCCAAGTTTTGGGGCAGAAAGCCCAAATTTTGTAGTAAAGAATATAAAGTCTCCGCATATTGTGGCTGCAGAGCACAAAGATTTAACCAATCAAAAATGGTTTCTGCCCTTAGTCTAGATAGTTTGTGTTGTCTTGATGAGATCCACCCTTAGTCTACAGACCATGGGATTGTATAAAAAGGGAGTCTTAGAAGAGTCTAAGAAAGCTAAGTAACGAGTAGAGTTATAAGTAATTTTATGGATCTATCAGAGTTAAGAGCGAAGAATCTTAGCGTAGGAAGAGGCTCTGCAGCTGAGTGCGCAGAGGCCTAGGGAAGAAGTCTGCATCTGAGTGCGCGAACCCCTACAACTGTGTGCGCAGGGTAGTCAGAGTCTGTACTGGAAATCTAGATTATCAATAAAGAGAAGTATTCTGGAATTATCTGTGTATGTGTTAATTTACTTCTGTTATGAATGTTGCAATCATGTTATGTTAAATATTGGGGTTATGAATTAATGCTATATTGATGCGCGAATCTATGTATTTTACTTTGTCATATGAACGCAAGTAAGAATATCTGTTTACGCGAAGATAATTATAATGCACGTTAAAGTTAACAAATACTTAAGCGAATCTGAGTAAATTTAGAAGTAAGAGTAAATACAGAGGCGCGTAAGTGCCTGATCTATCTAGCTAGGGGCCGCGAAGGACAATTGAAGACTTTTACGAAGGATTCAAGGACAAATAAGAGACATACTTTGATAAGCCCTAAAAAGGCTTATCGATCTGCGCGAAGGAGGTTTAGGGTACAAAATCGACATCACAACCATCTCAGGGTGTGGAAATGTGGTTCCTGCATCCCCCCATACTGCTTCGGGTGAGACTTCAGTCTGCACTCCGCAGATTGATGCCTAAGGGCCATTAATGTAGGGATTTGCTTGGCTTCTTAACGCTAAACCTAGGTCAGGGCTCATCAAGCCAACAGTTGCAGTGCACCCTAGCCTTCTCTACACATGCATTGCAGTGCACCCTAGCCTTCTCTGCACATGCATTGCAGTGCACCCTAGCCTTCTCTACACCTGCGTTGCAGTGCACCCTGGCCCTTTCAGCACTTGCTGTGATCCCGCTTTGATGCAAAAAAATGCCTTTTTTTATTTTCTCTCTTATTAACTTTGTTTCTGTTGGTCCTCCTTGTGTCCCTGAGTGTGTCTTGATCCCTCATAAGCATCCATTTTGTTTTCTTTTATTTTTTAGTGCCTTTGATAAGGATTTGTTTAGATTTTCCTTTGTTCTTGTCATTAGGTCATTAGTAAACAAAATTATTTAATCATTGAGTGCTTGAAAGAATCGGTACTTTAGTTATCATTCTAAATAGTTTTATTTTATCAATGATTAGACAAATATCTTAGTTTTCAACTAAAAATTAATCGGAATCCACAAGGAAAATCTTATGCATCATGCATTGCATATAGGGATTTGATTCTGATTGAAAAAGTAAAGTTGTAGAGATCGATTGTTGCATCACTTGTTTGTTGCATTATTGATTGATTTCTTTTTCCCATACTTAGTTAGGCCTTTCACTGTTAAAAGGAAAATGAAAAGAGTTCTTTTTCTCATATTAGTTGCATTAGTGTTTAGGTGGCATCGAGTTTTGAGCCTTGAAACTGAAACATAATTCAACATTAACTCTAAAATTCACCTGAATTAACCTAAGGAGCATTTTTAACATTAATGCAAACATTTATAGGTCTAGGCCAGTGACGTGTTCCAGCGTTGTTAAACGTAGGAGTTGTCATTGTTTGCCAGCATTGCATCCCAGGGGTGAAATCTCGTTCCGCGTATGTGAGTGTATAGGATCGTTCTCCACGTACCTTTGGATATATTGGACAGCGCTCCACACACGTAAAGTATATGGGAATGCTCTCATCAAACGGTTACTCATTAGACATCAATACAGACTGCACTTCCACATACCATCGAGTATTTTGGGAATCCCCTATAGGTTGTTATCCATCCATAGGTAACCGAGTCGACCACCTTGTATATCGTGATATACCGACCGCAACATTCAGGGAGATTTCCTGCACATTCGTTAATTCCTTGGTTTTCCAAGGTGTATATTGTAGTTCATAGTTGCTTGGTAAACCTTTATACCTAGTTACTCCTTTGTTTTAGCTGTGTCTCTAATTTCTAAAATCAATTAATTGACCGTGGAACAACTCCTTATTGGATCTTAGGTTGATACTAATGGCAACAATTCCAGAGTCTACCAATTAAGGGAACCCCTCTTATGGGAACCATGTTCCTTTTCCTTCTTTTGGAAAAATTGGTGCTCCTTATATGGCAATGTTGTGCCTTCCTGAATTTACCATTGGTTTTCCCTTTTGGTTATTTTCGACCCCTATGATTCGAAATGTCCAAACTTCTTCTCAATCGAGTTCTCCTCCACATAAACAACGTCAACCTCGCGTTGATTCTAAAATTGACCCTTTGCCTTCTTCACCTATTGTATCTTCATCCCTTTCTTCCTCTTTCCTTGGTGAAAGTCTTGATTCTAGTAACCAAGAAGCTAAGAAGTAGAAGAAAAGGATGACGAAGAAGAAGTAAAATAAGAAGGGTGGCAACCAAGCAACCATTGCTACAAACGCAACTAGTATGGAAAAATATTCCAATCAACCCTGTAAAGTTAAATTCCCTTGCATGTTATGTAAGGGTGACCACCTTCTTAGAGATTGTCCTGATATTCCCAACGTATTAGAAGTATGGTCCATAGGCTCACATCAGCCTTTGTCGTCAGCTTCTGGAGATCATGCTCGTGACAAACCCTCAACTAGCGATAGTAAGGTCCATGGGAAAAACGGTAAAGTCAAATTTCCTTATAAGTTATGTGAAGGGAATCATCCTATTCACCTGTCCTTATATGGATGAAGCCTCAAAAGTCTTGGAAAACCTTACAGTTTCTCTACCATGACTTCCAACTAGTTACCAGAAGCTTTCTCCCAATACTCCACTATTTTATGAAGTGATTGATCTGAATCCTAATCCAATCAATCCCACTCTATCTGAATGTGAATCCCATGATTTTGTTCCTGACCAACCATTGGTTGAGAAAATGGTTGACTCGATTCCACCTTTAGTTGATCATAGCTTCCCCGTAGAGAGAAAACTTCATATGCTCTGGTTCTTCTCATTTCTTCAGGTTCCAATGAACTAGGGGATAGTTCTTCCATTCCCATGGCACATGGGGGAAATCCTCACATTCCCACAACATTGGAGAGTAGTTCTACCATTCCCATAGCACAATGGGGGAAATATCCCATTCCCACAATGCCTCCTCCAAGTAGTATGGTCACTTCCTTTGATTGGAATCGACTGACAAGATATCATCTTCCTCCTTACATGCCCTTCCAGGTCATGGTACATGCTTATAATGTGGTCGTACCTAGCACAATCATAGATGACGACCCATCTATTAGTATTCTTTCCTAAAATACTTGGCAAGATTTAGGTTCTTCACAGCTTGTGCTCATTATCCAGAATCTGTTGGCTCTTAACAGAGGAACCAATCAACCATTAGGGATCCTTCCTAAGTTGCCTATTACTTTGGGAGGAAAGACCACCTATATCGATGTGATAGTAGTCCAAGGCCCTTTGGGTTTTAATTTACTCCTTGGGCATGACTATGTTTATGTCATGGGAGCTCTTATCTCTTCACTCTTTCGTGTGATGTTTTTCCCGCATGAAGGAATAATCATGACTATTGACCAACTTTCGTTCATTGGTCCTAATTTGACTCCCAATCAACTAGCTTCCCTAAATGATCCTTATATGCAAGCGATATCTGCCCCGCCACAGCTTAATTATATGGAAACCTATCCCATTCACATAACTATTGATGAAGATGAGCCTTTTACTGTATGCTCAACTTCTTTTGACCTAGATTTGGTAGGTGATATGGTGAATAATTTACTAGGGGAATTGGAGTCTGATATTTCCATTGGGTCCTTTGATACCTTCCAGAGAATTACTCTCCCTTCTTATGAGAAGCTCCCTGAAGCCATGGCCTTCTGTAGGTCATGATCAATTTGTCGAAGCATATTTCCTTTTCTTGTGTCAAGCTCGTTAAAAAATGAAACAAGGTCCTTTGAGAAAAGTTTCTTTTCTTATGTCAAGCTCATTAAAAAATGAAACAAGCTCTTGTGAGGATAGTTCTTTTACTATGTCAACCTCGTTAAAAAATGAAATAGGTTTCTATGAGCATAGTTCTTTTCTTGTGTCATGCTCATTAAAAAATGAAATAGATCCCCTTTCAATTAGAGTCTTTCACTTGATCTTGTAAATAAACCTTCATTCCATCCACCTGTTAGTATCAGTAGTCTACTTAGGTGATGCTGTGAAGTTTGGGGGGCATGTACCTCGAATTGAGTTATTATGTTGGGGGCATGAAAAATTATTTCAAGCATAGTTTTTCTCTATTTCAAGCTTGTGTAAAAATGGAACCACTTTCAAGCATAGCTTTTTCCCATGTTTCAAGCTTGCATAAAAATGAAACCATTCCCATTTTATCCTTTGTGATTGCCATTTTTATCAGCCTGTTTTTTCCAGATGAGCCTTGGTTTTCTCATTCCATTATCACCATCTGCTTGGCCGATCATACACTTTCACTTCGTTGTTTTACCCTTTCCTGAGGAGCAACTGCGATGAGTGGTCTTATTAGCCAGCCTCTTGACCTTGGTGTGTTTTGAGAAGTTCTATCATGACCGGAACTAGTTTCTATCCTTTACACCACTCATTCCTCCAGGAGGAGTCCTCTTTCATCTCTTTTCAGACTCCCAAAACATGAAAAGATCATCGATCACTTGTCTTTTCGAAATCATAAAAGTAAATGAAAATATGTCTACTCAGTATAAGTTTACCCCTTTTCCAAAATGAGATAGACTAACTAGAATAAAGGAATAACTTAGTCAAACATGAATACAAGGTTCTCTTTGGTATTGTTTTCTACCTTTTTGGACCTAAGGGGCTACCTAGAAAAGGAACATCTGGATTTTTCTTTTTTCACCTCTTTTTCAAACTCTCTAAACATGAAAAAGAAGTCAAGTTTTCACCCTCACTGGACTCGTTAAAACATCAAACAATGATGCACTCGTCGATCATGATGAGACTAAACCACTCTTACTCTGGGTTCGTTAAATATTCTTAGAAGGTTTCATCTAAAGGATGAACTTACAGATCAAACATATGTTATCCTCCTCAAGATTGTTAGAAAATAAAGAGGTACTGACTAGTATGGTTGAGGAAATTGGAAAAATAGGGCACTCCATTTGTTAATCGTCGCGAGTCTCTCTTAAACACGACACTCTTTCACGTCATCTTTGTCATTGTTGGGTTGGGTAATCTACTTGTATTCTGGTTATCATACCATTTTCAGAGCCTCCATTTTGATTTTGGGTCAATGTTTCCAACTTCATTCAGTGTCATCGATGTGTTCAAGAGAAGTCATTCAACTTATATTTATTTCAATACTCTTAATGTTGGGTTGTATTATATTATTTCCACGACTAACCCACGTAGTTAACCATGGGGTTAGAAGGGGGGCGGAGCCCCCCCTTTTTTGTTCCAATTGTGTAGCATGGGGAGTCACACGGGGTTTGAGGGGTGTAGGTAACCCCACTCTATGGGGTCCGGGGCAGCGCCCCAGAAAATTTTGGTTTTGGATGTTAGGTTGGGCATACCTACCTATGGTTTTGTGCATGATTTTCACACGTCGTTTTGGATGCGATGGTTTTTGGTCCATGGTTTTGGACGCGATGGTTTTCAGTCTATGGTATTGGATGCTTTGGCATGTATAAATATGTATTGTAACATTGAAAGGAACATAATGAAAAAATCAAGTTGGTAGTCCCGGTTTTGGGATCCAGGGGAAAATCTTTGTGTATATGTGTTTTATGTGTTATGCTCTCGCATTGTTTATTTTCTGTGTTTTATCGTATGCAGGTAATTTCTGTACGAGGTTAAAACCTACATTTGGTATCAGAGTTGTTTTGGCTTCAAGGGGATGCCTTTGTTGCTAAGGGGTTTTGCTCGGGCCTGTGGTAGACCCTATTCAGTGGGAGATCTGCAAAATCGATTCTGGTGGTGAAATAAGATGGCGAGCAGTGGAAAGATAGAGATCGAGAAATTTAATGGTTAGAGTTTTGAGTTGTGGAAACTCAAGATGGAGGATCTGTTGGTGGATAAAGATCAGTGGATCGTGGTAGATCCGGGTACTAAACCAACGGGAGTGTCCAATGAAGAATGGAAGAAGTTAGATCGGAAGGCAAAGAGCACAATATGATTGTGTGTCCCAGATTCAGTATTGTTGAATGTATTAGGGGAAGCTACGGCTAAGGCTTTGTGGGACAAGTTAGGGACTTTGTACCAATCTATGTCTCTGGTGAATAAACTGTTCCTGCGGAAAAAGTTGTATAACCTGAGGATGAAAGATGGAGACTCGGTGACAAAGCATCTGAATGCATTTAATACTGTGGTAAGTCAGTTAGCATCTGTTGATATTAAAATTTCAGATGAAGATAAGTGCATCAGTTTCTTGTGTTCTCTACTAGATTCATGGGATAGTCTGGTTATTGCAATAGGTAGCAATGCAACTACCTTGCAGTTTGATGAAATAGTCTCATCCTTGCTGACGGAGGAGATGAGACGGAAAAATATGGAGAGACAGAATGGTGATGCCTTGTTTGTACGAGGACGATCCCAAAACAGAAACAAAAATAAGTCATCGAGTGGGAGATCTACATTTAGAGGGAGATCTAAATCTCCAGGAGAACCTGTAAAGGTGGTGTGCTGGAAATGCAGAAAGGAAGGGCACTACAAAAGGGACTGTAAATCTAAAGCTCCTGATAAAGGAAAGGGATCTGATGATGCTCCTTCTGTAGAGGTGAAAACCACCTCAGATGAAGGTGGGGATGTGTACTTGGCTTCTTCAAGTACACATGTAGATCATGAGGCATGATTGATTGACTCAGGTGCATCCTTTCACTTCACTCCCCATAGAGCGTGGTTCTGCGAGTATGAGAAATACAATGGTGGTGATGTCTTCTTAGGGGATGATAGGAAGGCTAGAATCGTTAGTCACGGAAAATTAAAGTTGAAGTTGTAAGGTGGAAGGGTTAGAACACTTTCGGGTGTTCTGCATATTCCTGCATTAGCCAAAAATTTGATTTCTGTAAGCAAGCTAGATGATGCAGGTGTAAAAACAGTGTTCGAAAAGTATACGTGCAAGATGGTTCGGGGAGCACTGGTATTGATGCAGGGAGTTCGGATTGGAACTCTATACAAGCTGCAAGGTAGCACTATTGTTGATGGGTGCAACAGTTCTGTGGTTCCTGAAAGTGGAGTAGAAAATCTAGTGGTCTTTGGGAGAAGACCATGCTGTGGCATCAAAGGCTTGGACATATTGGAGAGAAGGGCCTTCGAATACTTCATGGTAAAGGTATGATTAATAGCTCTCTGGATTTTGATTTCTGTGAAAATTATGTATATGGGAAGCAGAATCGGGTGAGTTTCCCCTCTGGTAGTAAGAGGGCGAAACAAATATTAGAGCTTGTGCACAGTGATGTGTTTGGACCGGTGAAGGTTCCATCACTGGGTAAGTCTGTGTACTATGTATCATTTATAGATGACTTCTCAAGGAATACATGGATATATTTCCTTGAGAAGAAATCTAAAGTCTTTGACAGGTTTAAAGAATTTAAGGCTCTGGTGGAAAACCAGACAGAGAAGAAGATAAAGGTGTTGAGGACAGATAACGGTGGAGAATTTTACAGTAAGGAATTTGAAATTTTTTGTAAGAAGTGTGGTATTGCACAGTAGAAAACTACTCCATATACACCTCAGCAAAATGGAGTTGCAGAAAGAATGAACAAGACGTTGATGGGAAGGGCAAGAAGCATGCTCAGTGGTGCCAGGTTAGGATAGGAATTCTGGGCAGAGGCGATGTAGACTGCATGTTACCTGGTCAATAGGTCACCTTCATCAATGTTGGAGGATAAGACTCCACAAGACGTATGGACTGGTAAGAAACCCTCTCTTTCACATCTGAGGGTATTTGGATGTGATGCATATGTACATGGTCCAAAGGAGAAAAGAACAAAGTTGGATAGTAAATCTGAAAAGTGCATCTTTATTGGGTATAAGGATGGTTTAAATGGTTATAAGCTTTGGAACCCAGTAACAAGGAAGGTTGTGTATAGCCGAGATGTGGTGTTCAGAGAGGTAAAAGATGTTATTAAACATGAAGTTCAACCAAAGGAACCTGATAAGATAGAGTTTGAGCTTAAGGAAGAAGAATCAGACTCTACAACAGAGGAGGAATCAGAAGATGAAGAGCCACAAACTCTAGGTGTGAGAAGATCAATTCAAGAAAGAAGGCAGCCAGAAAAGTATATTCCATCTGCTTTCTTTTCAAACTTTGATTTATCTATTACTAATGATGATCCCAGAACTGTGAAGGAAGCAGTAGATTCAAAGGATGGAAAACTCTGGAGAGAGGCCATGGTTGATGAAATGGCATCTTTGCACAAAAATTAGGCTTGGGATCTGGTGGAGTTGCTAGCTGGAAGGAAACCCATTGACAGCAAATGGGTGTTCAAAAAGAAGACAAGTGTAGAAGGAAAGGTGGAGAAATACAAAGCTCGGTTGGTAGCAAAAGGCTATTCCCAGGTGCCGAGAATTGATTTTGGTGATACTTTTTTTGCTGTTGCCAAGGTAACTTCTATTAAATTACTTTTATCTGTTGCTGCTTCTTTTGATTTTGAGGTAGAACAGATGGATGTGAAGACAACATTTCTTCACGGGAATCTGGAAGAGAAGATCTACATGAAGCAACCTAAAGGTTTTGCGGTGAAGGGTAAGAAAGAACTGGTATGCAAGTTAAAGAAGTCTCTGTATGGGTTAAAACAGTCACCAAGGATGTGGTATCAGAAATTTGATACATTTATACGAGGACTTGGCTTCACCAGAAGTAAAGTAGATCATTGTGTGTATTTTAAATTAATTAGTGACCGTGTTATTTATCTGGTCTTGTATGTGGACGATATGTTGTTGGTTGGAAATGATAAAGAAATTATCCAGGATTTGAAGACCCATTTGTCCTCCAAATTCGACATGAAAGATCTTGGTGCTGCAAACTATATTTTCGGCATGGAAATCAAAAGAGATCGTACAAAGAGGAAGCTCTGGTTAAACCAGAGGAAGTATGTCGAGAGAGTATTGCAGAGGTTTAATATGCAGGATAGTAAACCAGTGAAGGTTCCTTTTCCTATAGGTGTAAAGTTATCTGTCGAACAATGTCCCAAGGCACAAGAAGAGGAAGAGGACATGTCCCGTGTTCCATATGCAAGTGCAGTTGGTAGCCTGATGTATGCGATGGTCTGTACTAGACCAGACATTGCACATGTAGTAGGAGTATTGAGCAGGTTTATGTCAAAACCAGGGAAGGAGCACTGGAAAATAGTGAAGCAGTTTTTTAGGTATTTACGTGGCACTAGTTATTATGGTTTGTGCTACCAAGGAAGACTAGGATTGGACAGAGTGTTGGATATTCGTGGCTTTGTTGATGCAGACTGGGCTGGAGATCTGGATCAGAGAAGATCTACAAGTGGGTATGTGTTTAACCTATTTTGAGGTGCAATCAGTTGGATGAGTAAGAAACAATCTGTAGTGGCACTATCAACTACAGAGGCAGAATACATGGCAGCCACTCATGCAAGCAAGGAAGCAGTTTGGTTGCAGAGATTGTGTTCAAGTATGGGGTTAGTACAGGGAGCTATAAGGATAGACTGTGACAACCAAAGTGTAATTTTCTTGGCAAAGAACCCCGCATATCATTCAAAGACAAAGCACATTGATGTTTAGTATCACTTTATGAGGGATATGATAGAAGAAAAAAAGGTGTTGCTGGTAAAGATGGACACTTTGAAGAATAGTGCAGATGCATTGACAAAATCTGTGAGCTCTGAGAAGTTCTCTTGGTGTAGAGAAACAATGGGCATTGCAGGGCTGAATAAATGACTAAGCTCTCTTGTGGCCCCCTGTGGAAAGAAAACAACAAGTGGGAGAATGTTTGGTTGTGTTATATTCTTTCCACGACTAACCCACGTAGTTAACTGGGGGGTTGGAAGGAGGGTAGAGCCCCCCCTTCGTTGCGCCGATTGCGTAGCGGGGGGAGTCATAGGGGGTTTGAGGGGTGTAGGTAAGCCCACTCTATGGGGTCCGGGGTAGCGCCGCAGAAAATTTTGGTTTTGGACCCTATGCTAGGTTGGGTGGACCTACCTATGGTTTTGTGCGTGATTTTCGCACATGGTTTTGGACGTGATGGTTTTCGGTCCATGGTATTGGATGCTTCGATATGTATAAATATGTATTGTAACATTGAAAGGAACATAATGAAAAAATCAAGCTGGTAGTCCCAGTTTTGGGATACAGGGGAAAATATCTATGTATATGTGTTTTATGTGTTATGCTCTCGCATTGTTTATTTTCTGTGTTTTAGAATTTGTATGCAGGTAATTTCTGTATGGGGTTAAAACCTACACTTAAGCCTTCATTCCATGTTTGCATTTCCTGATCCAGTTCCATATCAACATCATTCTAATAATTTTATCTCAATCATCATACCCGTTTTGTGTCATTGATGGGGGATACATCAAGGCCCTCCTATGATAGGTCACTTCCTGTCGACGTCAACATATTATCCATGAAGTTGACTTAGAAATAAACCCATTGGTACCTTGGTGCTTCCATACATCAATGGCAAGTTTCGTTGCTCTCGGTGACAAGTTTACATCATTGGCCTTTGAACGAAATATTCTATGTCGTGTTCAACACCAACTCATTTATTCACGACATACAAATTGTACTTAAGTACATTGAGAGCCATTAACATCATTGGTGGTTTCTCTCGCGTCTACCATGTTCAACCTCAGCTTATTGATTCACATGGTCAGAATTGTACGCTGGTTGATCATATGAACGAGATAGAAGACCCCAAATCTAGTTTCCACCATCTAGGCTATGATTTCAGGATTATACAAGATCACTGTGTATGATTGCCATGATCATACTGACAATCATTTTGTTATGAAACCAACTCAAAAAAATATAGAAAAGTTAGAAAAACGCCTCCAAAATAAGCCTCTTCGAGGGGGGAACCTCCTTTACATTACACAAATGAACAATTCTTGGATGATACAAATGACAAGACCTCCTTTCTATATATAGGAGTCTAAGGGTTCATAATATAATCAGAGCCGACATAACAATAATAATGTAAGGGCACAATAACAACAATAGTGGGCTTCTATGGGGCACAATAATAATAATATGGGGACTACATGGGCACAACAATATAATAAGGGGGTTGTACTAATAACAATAAGGGGTTACACTAGTAGTATAAGGACCTAACATGCCCCTCTCCTTCAAAAAGTGTTGTCCTCAACGCTTGAGTAGTTCTTGATGCTTATGTATAAAATTCTTGTCCTCCCATGTGGAATCTTCAGCAGGTAAGTTCTTCCACTTGATGAGATACTCTGAAATTGATCGATTTCGTAGCTGTCGACTTCTCGGTTCTGTGAATGCTTCAGGTTCCAATATGATTTTTCCTTCCTTGTCAAGTTCTGGCAATATTGTTGGAATTGGGATCTTCGGCAACTTTTGAATGAGTTCCCACCCTGCTTTGCCATTCTTCCATTCATCCCTTGCTTTGTTTATCAAATTTGGTTGGATAATTATACCAACCTCTACCATTTCTGCAACCATATGTTCAATTTCACTCCTTTGGGCATATGGATATCTATAAGGCCTGATGTTTGGAGGAACACTTCCTGGAATCAAATGAATAGCATGATCATGATCACAAATACATGGGAGACCTTTGGGAGTCTCAAATACCTTGGAATGATTGTCCAAGACTTTTTGGAGATCTGGAGAAATAGATGATTTCGATGTGGGAACCATTAGCGAACATAATTGTGCAATTATGCCTCGTTGTTCTTTCTTTAGAAGCTTTGTCATTCCGTTAGAGCTGATTATCTTTCCTGGTTTCCCTGTGATACCCCTTAATTCAACTTCCTTTCCTTCCAAAGAAAATTTCATGAAAATTTCTTGAAAATTAAAAGATATTGTACCCAAGGATTGTAGCCATTGGACTCCTAGTACAAAATCAACATCACCCATTGGAATGGAAAGCATTGGGATATTCAATACATATTCTCCCATGGATAGCTTGATATTATGGCACTTTCCAGAGCAATTTATGGTTCCTCCACTTACAACCATCACTTGACACTCTGCCGTTTCACATAAGAAGCAATTCAATTACTTGGTTATCTTACAATGAATAAAATTATGGGTACTGCCCAAATCAATCAACACTATTACCTTTTTCTTCTTGATATGTCCTTCTATGTTTATAGTTTGAGGAGTGGTAATTTCGACCAATGCATTACAAGATATGGTCGGATTTATTTCTTCTTTCTCTATGGTTGGTTCCTAGTGAGTATCCTTTTCTTTTGATGTTTCTTAATACTTTTCTTCCTGATATTTCACTGTTTGAACCTTCTTCTTCTTGATATGTCCTTCTATCTTAAGAGTTTGAGGAGTGGTAACTCCTGCCATTGTAATACAAGATATGGTCAGATTCATTTGTTCTTTCTCTAGGGTTGGTTCTCGATGTATATCCTCTTCTTTTGACGTTTCTTGATCCTTTTCGTCATTAGGATGCCTTTCTTGTAGCAGCTTTGTCCCACCTTCCTTCAAACCTTCCATGTATTTCTTCAAATCTTCCATGCCTTTCTTCCAATATGCTTTTATACCATCGATATCAACTTCCATGGCATAGATAAAACTATTTATCTTTTTCTTCTCTAAAATATCATTTACCCTTATATTCAATTTTTGAAAGTCCTCAATGTGCTCTGCCATTGAACCCTTTTGTTTGAGATTTATCAATTGGCTAAAGAAGGTGTTGCTCTTTGTAACCTCATAATGTGCCATCATTTCCTCCGTGAAAATTGACCATGGGACAAGTGGTTTACTAGAACAAAGCCCTCTATACCATAAAAATTGATTCGTTTCTAAATAATTATATGAAATATGTACCTTTTGTAACAGTGGTACACCATGTAAGCCCACGGGGCTTTGGATTGACGGTGAATGGGTGCGCTGTTAACGCACTCCTTGCGATAGGTCACCGGTTCAAATCCCTGTGGGTACGTAGGTTAGTCTTAACAAGCAAAAAAAAAAAAAAAAACTGTGGTACACCATGTAGATCAAAATATTTCTCCGTCTCTAGTATCCAATTTACCGGATCCTTGCCATTAAACTTCCTCATCTCACTTTTTCTTGATTTTAGGAGCTCAGTCTTGAAACGGCTGTAACTCTGTAATTTCATATCTTTAAGTTCTAAAATTTCAGCCTGTAATATCCATCTGAGTCCTCTTTCTAACTCTGCAAGTCTGATCGCAATTGGATTCTCCAACAAAGATTTATTCCCAATCTCCTGCAATGACCTAATTATAGACTAGTTTGATAGAGTGAACTTGTACGACGTGCCACGTGTCACTATTTCAAGATTAGGTTCTAAAACTTATACCCACAAAAATATAGTCCGTTTTCTTTCTGTAACTTCTTACGAAATTTCAATCTGATTCTCAGAGAGAAAGTTATGACGATTTTCCCAAGGTCACCCGTTTAGGATGTAATTTGGGAGTCTGCAAACACCATAACTTGCTCAGATCGTATATCTGAAAATGTAGTGAGACAAGATCCAAAATTCGGACCCGAGGTTCAGACCGATTTTGGCTCAAATGGGCTTTTTTTAGCTTCTGAAACTTGTCATAGAAAAAGTTATAGCGAAAATTCCACAATAACCTGTTTTAGATGAAATTCTGGAGCTTGCAAAAACCCTAACTTCCTCAGATCATATCTTCGAAAATATAGCGAGACAAGATCTAAAATTTGGACCCGAGGTTTAGTGAGATTTTGTCTCAAATGGGGTTTTTGTTTATCTTTTGAAATGTCACAGAAAAAAGTTATAGAGAAAATTCCATCATGACCTGTTTGGAGCAGCGGAACCCTAGAATCCAAAGCTCTGATACCAAATGTTATGAAACCAGCTCACAAAAAAATAGAAAAGATAGATAAAATAAGCCTCTTCGAGGGGGCAACCTCCTTTACATTACACAAATGAACAATTATTGGATGATACAAATGACAAGGCCTCCTTTCTATATATAGGAGTCTAAGGTGTCATAATATAATCAGAGCTGACATAACAATAATAATGTAAGGGCACAATAATAACAAAAGTGGGTTTTTATGGGGCACAATAATAACAATATGGGGACTACATGGGCACAAAAATATAATAAGGGGGTTGTACTAATAACAATAAGGGGTTACACTAGTAGTGTAGGGACTTAACACATTCAGTCATGGGTGCACCATCAATCATTTGTGGACATGTCTTTTGATCATTATACATGTAATTCTATCTTATGTGCTGAGTATGGGTATGCCTCCCTTAGCAATAAAAATGTCATGATGAAAATGTATTGTAACAGATGATGCTCGCTGGTTGTTCTTGATCCCGACTTGTCACAAGGCAAAGCACTTGAATCATCAGTCATCATCTCTGACTTTGCACTTTATGGGGCATTCTATTATAGGCTATTTTTTCACATATGATCAATAGGCCTCCTAATGGGATCAATCAACATCCTATTCCCCCCTTTACATCATCATTGCACAAAGTCGAATGCATGACTCTCTCATTTCCTAGAGTTTTCACCCTAAACTGCATCATATGAGCCAGGTTTAGGACCAACTCTCTCTAACCTCTCGCTGGACTGCGTTCACCTACAAGGTGCTCCATTATGGCTTGCATTGATCACCTACAGGACTCTCCCCTTTGCACTTGTGTTGGTTTTAGAAACTTGGGAAAAAGAGAGAGAATCAAGCAGCCTCCATTTCCAGAAGCTTCCAGGATCTGTTGTAACCATTTACCTCAGATAAAACTTTCAAATCCTATCCTATCCTACTTTGGAGTTTCCATCTCTTATCCTTAGATCTCATCCTACCATTAAGAGTGGATCTCAATCCCAAGGTTGGTAAAATAATAAGAACTCCAACATTACCTCACCCCTCTATATATTTACAACCTTCCATATGCAAAGGGTTGGATTTTGGAGAGTGATTATACCGTTATGTTGTTGTTGTGAAAGTGTTAGGCCCCTATACTACTAGTGTAACCCCTTATTGTTATTAGTACAACCCCCTTATTATATTGATGTACCCATGTAGTGCCCATATTGTTACTATTGTGCCCCATAGAAGCCCACTATTGTTATTATTGTGCCCTTACATTATTATTGTTATGTCGGCTCTGATTATATTATGACCCCTTAGACTCCTATATATAGAAAGGAGGTCTTTTCATTTGTATCATCCAAGAATTGTTCATTTGTGTAATGTAAAGGAGGTTGCCCCCTCGAAGAGGCTGAATTCTAAGACGTTTATCTCTCTTTTCTATCTTTTTGTGAGTTGGTTTCTTAACATTTGGTATCAGAGCTTTGAATTCTAGGGTTTCGCTGCTCCAAACAGGCCATCGTGGCATTTGCGCTATAACTTTTTTTCTGCGACGTTTCCAAGACAAACAAAAATCCATTTTGGACGAAATCGTTATGAACCTCGGGTCCGAATTTCATAGCGTTTCACGCTATATTTGTGGAGATATGATTTGAGGAAGTTGGCCTTTTTGCAGACTCCCGAATTTCATTCCAAACAGGTGACCTGGGGAAAATCGTCATAACTTTTGTTTTGAGCATTAGATTGAAATTTCGTAAGAAGTTACAGAAAGAGGACAGATTGTAGTTTCCTCTGTATATTTTTCAGATATTAAGGTCGAACAGTGACACGTGGCACTTCTTACAAGTTCGCTCTTATGGAAAGGTTTATAATCAGGTCATCTTGGGAGATTGTGCATAACTCCGCCTTGAAGAATCTAAATTCGATCAGGCTGGTGGCATTGGAAAGAGGACACAGAAGGCTACTGCAGGTCGCAATTTTAGAACTAGAAGAATCGAAATTACAGAGTTATAGTCATTTCAAGATCGAGCTCCTAAAATCAAGAAAATGCGATATGAGGAAGTTTGATGGCAAGGATCCAGTAAATTGGATACTTTAGATGGAGCAATATTTTGATCTACATGGTGTACCATTGTTACAAAAGGTATGTATTGCATCTTCATATTTAGAACCGGATCAATTTTTATGGTATAAAGGTCTTTGTTCTTGTAAACAACTTGTTACGTGGTCAATTTTCACGGAGGAAATGATAGCACATTATGAGGATACAAAGAGCAACACCTTCTTTAGAGCAACACCACAACAATTGGAAAGAGTAAAAGGGCTTTGTTACATAGTGGAAAGTAAAATTATGGCAACAAGGAAGTCTACCCCTCACAACTATAAAGATGGAAGTGTTGTTTCTCCTAGCCTTCCACAACCTACAAGGGTTACACCACAACAATTGGAAGAAAAAAGAGAAAAAGGGCTTTGTTACAATTGTGATAGCAAATGCACTAAAGGTCATAAGTGTGCTGAGAAGAAATTATTTTACATAGAGTATGAAGAGGAGGAAGAAAGGATCAAGAAACATCAAAAGAAGAGGATGTACACTAGGACCCAACCCTAGAGAAAGAAGAAATGAATCAAACCATATCTTGTAAAGCATTGGCAAGAATTACCACTCCTCAAACTCTCAAGATAGAATTACATATCAAGAAGAAAAAGGTGCAAGAAGTGAAAGATCACATCGAGAAAATAGAAATTAATCCAACCGTATCTTGTAATTCATTGGTCGGAATTACCACTCCTCAAACTATCAAGATAGAAGGACATATCAAGAAGAAAAATGTTCAAGAAGTGAAAGATCACATCGAGCATCAAGAAATGAATCCGACCATCTCTTGTAAAGGATTGGAAGAAATTACCACTCCTCAAACTCTAAAGATAGAAGGACATATCAAGAAGAAAAATGTTCAAGCAGTGAAAGATCACATCGAGCATCAACAACAAGTTCTCCAACTTTTAAAGGATAACGCCACTTTGGTGCAAAATCGAATGAAACAACAGGTAGATCAACATCGTAGTGAAAAATGTTTTGATGTAGGTGATTGGGTATTTTTACTGCTACATCTCAAGCAAGCTATTTATGAGAAGGAAATGTTGGCAATACTACATGCACTTAAGAAATGGCGACCTTACCGAATGGGAAGACACTTCAAGGTAAAAATGGACCATGATAGTCTTAAATACTTTTTAGAACAACTATTATCTTTAGAAGAACAGAAAAAATGTGTCACAAATATGTTGGGTTATGACTTTGACATCATCTATAGAAAATGGAAGCAAAATTTTGTTGCAAATGCACTCTCAAGAAAGGATGAGGATGTGGAAGCATTGTTTTGTGCTATTTCTATTATCCAACCAGATTGGATAAATGAAGCAAGGGATGAATGGAAGAAGGAAGAAGAAGTATGGCCACTTATTCAAAAGTTGCAAAAGATCCCAATTCAAACAATATTGCCAGAAATTGAAGAGGAAGGAAAAATCATATTGGAACCTGGAGCAATCACAAAAACAAGAACCCGACAGCTACAAAATTGATCAATTTCAGAGTATCTCATCAAGTGGAAGAACTTACCCGCTAAATATTCCACATGGGAGGACAAGAATTTTATACAGAAGCATCAAGAACTACTCAAGCGTTGAGGACAACACTTTTTGAAGGAGAGGGGCATGTTAGGCCCCTATACTACTAGTGTAACCCCTTATTGTTATTAGTACAACCCCCTTATTATATTGATGTACCCATGTAGTGCCCATATTGTTACTATTGTGCCCCATAGAAGCCCACTATTGTTATTATTGTGCCCTTACATTATTATTGTTATGTCGGCTCTGATTATATTATGACCCCTTAAACTCCTATATATAGAAAGGAGGTATTTTCATTTGTATCATCCAAGAATTGTTCATTTGTGTAATGTAAAGGACTGAATTCTCTGACGTTTATCTCTCTTTTCTATCTTTTTGTGAGCTGGTTTCTTAACAGAAAGTAATATTTTCATGCATTAGGGTTATTGGAGGTGCACTTTGTGGCAAAGGAAGGACAAGTCAAAAACTTGGAGGACCTCTTCTACAATATTAACACCTATTTATGGTTGTAACTCACTGCATTTATATCAATACAAAGAGTTCTTTGTTTTCCTATATGTGATTTTTTTATTTCATGTACTTCAATTCCATGTTGATCTGTTGAATAAAGTATATGGATGATGCTTCATAGATCTCATAGTTTCTTGGCTTGTGTTTTCTGGTCGTGAAGGTTCTAATTTTGGGAGATGGAGCTAGGATTGGAACATTTATGCCAAGGAGAAAAAATAATGACAGATTCCAAGTGAATTTCATCCCTTCATCTACTTACTTTAAGGAAAACATTGGGTCATTTTCTTTCTGTTGTTCTAGGTCAGTCCACCAGACCTAGGGGAGATATTTTTCTCCGCAGTCATAAATCTCGCATAACACCATGTGAAGAAGGACATCAATCAAGTTAGAAGGATGATTATTCAATAAGTTTCCTGCATTAAATTCAACTATCATAATTTGAAAAAAAAAAATTGTTGTTGTTGTCACATTATAAAACCTGCCACTGCTAAAAAAGTTTGTTTCAAATTCGTTGTTTTATTTAGTCATGATCCTTTTTCAAAGACTATTGCAATGATCCATACCCACAAATTGATTGAGTGTGCCACAGTGGAATCCAACTAGGGCCCAATTGGTGGAAGAATGAACCACGTGGAAACATAAACAAAAAACCATGTTGAATGATGTAGATAGGATAAAAGTAAGTGTAGTGTTGAAGGAACATGAAGTTCAAACCTGATAATAATGTTTGTATCGTGGTACCTATAAATAAAGACACGATCTTTGTTGGAGGATATGAGACTAGGTGAACTTGTCTGTTGTGCATTGAGAGCAAGCTAGAGAGAAGGTGTATATCATTGAATTACATGCTTGGAGATATAAGAGTTTACAAAAGTTTGAGATCATGTAGCAAAGCAAAGAAAAATCCATTATGGGAACGCCTGCTTACATAACGCCATGGATTATTTTTAAAAGAAAGAATACAATGACAAGATTTGCAAGGCTCCATTTCCAGTGCCCTACGAATTTGCAGTTGAACATCAAATATGTTTAATGGGTTCATGTATTTTTTTTTAGTTTACATTTTGGTCATGGAAAACCAATTATAATCAACATGAATTTACTCCTTTCTATTAATCAACGATTATGTATGATATAGTCTCTTTACAAGGGCTATCCAAACATTATAACTGCAATTCATTTTACAAACCCCAACAATGACACTTTTTCGCAGCTCTGTTGTAATGGGTTATAGCAGTCGCTCGAACACAAAATATTTAGGTCGAAAAGGATATAAATCACCAATTCATTGATGCGGCTCCAACCTTTCCATTTTTTTTCTCAATAAATGGACTTCTAACCTTTGAAGTTCTGATTATCAGTATACCTGTGTGAGTGTACAAACATTTTTTATGAGTGAGATTTCACAAAGATTTGGCTAGACTTCTATTGAGGGGGCAAGTCACACTTCTGGTAACTTGCCTAAGGATAACAATCGCGACTATGTGACCTACAATGTTAATCGGATAATCTAAGGGCAAGATCAGGCACGAGCTTGCATTACAATGGAGGTCACATTATTTGATGTGTTTCTAGGCACATCAATGCAACCTTGTGACTTGAAGAGAGGTCGCACAGTTGTGATTAGGCCAGATCACATTTTTTGTTATATGTTGAAGCACAAAATCATGATTGTGCGACTGAGAGAGAAGCGATTGGAGTGTGAGTACTTCTTAGCCCCACGAATATTAATAGTTATGTAGTGTCACTGCACATTGATGCTTGACACTTCTCTAGTCCTTTGCAACAACATCTGGACTTCGGATAACTGTTACATCAACTATGCCCATCGAAAAATTGCAGTGTGACTAGAGTTTGATCCTCCTGACCGTTCATGATAATGGGATGACATTGAAGGTGTGCTGATAAATGGCTCTATTAATGCAATATATTACACTAACATATGGCCTGGTCACACAGTGCAGCGCTGCATGCTTGGCATGGTCATTTCACCCTACATGAAACCATGGTGTCATTCCCTTTCGTACTGCGATTATGGAAACAAAATATAACCAATCCTCTTTTCCCCACTCCATGTGCACAGGTGGAAATGCGTTCATATTTTTTGGATTCACCTTGAGACGTTACAATGCACCCTATGCAACTCAATAAATGTTATATTCACCGGGTGTGATAAAAACTGACCACCAGCAGTCACACGTTGAATGAGCGATGCATTGGTCGCATTAACACCTTCTCAAGATTTGTATACATTTGCTAATGTTTCCAACACCATGGTAGGTGGAATTAAGTTGTAACAATTGTCAACATTGTGATACAACATCATCCCTTCATATCTTACCCTTTGGTGTGGGTATGATTCCAACATGTGTTTTTTTTACAAGGTTTTTCCACAACATCGTTCATCTAATGGCACTTTTCGATATGGACACCTGGATGTAATATCGACAATGCCTTTGATAAAATAACTCTTTGTAACATAACCCCAACACTATCCTGGTGTAGCATTTATTTTGATGAAGTTTTGATGTAATGCACATCGCCATATGAGTCTCAACACACATGCATGTATCCTCCATCAAGAGGCATGTATAAGTTTCCACTTAACTCAAATGTACACCATATAATATGTCATAGAGTGTGCCCCTTGCCTCTAACGCACTCAACAACGTATCCTTCCAATTTTTATAGGCTCTTAACACACATATAGCGTTGTATTTTAGAAGTAAGCGTCGAATCCAAAAATAATGTTTGCCTCAACATGGACGTTGGTTTGTGGTTTCGATTGCACCATAATAACACATTGCCATCATTCAAAAGGTCCTTTTTTAATGTCACCCCTTCATATATATATCACAATTGCACTTATGAGTGACCTTATGTGTGCCAATAAGTTGCTCTAAATTATTTAATGAGATTTCATGGTAATGGATGACCAAGGAGCACACCTATCCTTGAAACTTTGAAATTTTTGGTCGCTTGAGTGATTGTGTTTCCCATGGGAAGATGCTATGCCTTAGAGCATAGTGACAAAACTAGAGAGATGCCTTTTCAATGCACGGTTTTCATTTCTAGAAGTGTATCAAGCCACCTTTATTTCATTTCATTTTCCCTAACCTCATAGGCTCGAATTGTGCGATAGCTGAGTACTAAGTCGATGGAGTATTAATATGGTGTTAAACACACATTTTGTTTGAAAAGAGGGCTCTTCAATCATATCGGTGTAATGCACTCCAATTCAAACCCAATTCTTAGCGTGTGATGATAAGGAAAACCCTAGTGATGTTAACATAGCCTTAAAACCCCTTGAATTGCACCCTCATATAAATATGATATGAATTGGTATCTTGAAGTGCCATGATGAAAAGGATTCTAGGGGTAAGGAAAAATCCCCTTTCATGTACAAATTTGATCCTGAGGCCTGTGGGTTATGGCCCAAAGTACATATCGGAAGTGTTCTTATAGTGCTTAAGCCTCAGAACCCGGGACCATACAACATATCGATTTTTCTTTAAAAACCCAGGTCCTCAACACTTTATCGGATTACACAGGATTACACGGGAAAACCCGCTTCGCAGCATAAGCCAAATTTTAAAAAGATTTAACCCGCATTCATAAAACTGCATCGGGTCCACTCTGTAGTCGCTCCAACCCTTTCCGCTGACCTTTCCGATCTCCGATACGCCTGATCGTTGAAACCTCCGATCCATCGGCTATCAGCGTATCACCATATCGCTTAATCAGCCATCGAAGTATCGGGCAATCAGCAATTGGCATTCCCACTATTCGATGTTACTTGCCTCACTGAGTTGCGATCAATGATTAGATCTGGATTGTCGATCCTAATCTCAATCCGACGGTACACGCTTAATTGCGTGATCGCGATCACGATGTTTTGAAGGCCTGTTCCTTTGTAAAACAATTTGTCGATGCGATATTGCCTTACGGACCCGATAAGGGTATAGGTTCCCATCTGTAAACTTTCGAGTCTGGCTTTCGCTTTAAATTGATGGATCTCTGTGTTAAAACACAGTTCTCTGCCATACTCAATCTATGCTTGCATAACTTTCATTTACAACAATTTGTTTAATATTGGATTGCCATCGATCCTTACAGTGATCGGTGGTCGATCAACAATCTACTAACGCTGGACTTTAAGCCATTAACTCATATATACACAGATAACTCAAAAGGCATTATTACATAAACACACACGGAATCCACACAACATGCATCTATTCATTATACAATATTGAATACAGACGAAGGCATTTCAGCCTTAGAGACAAGTTCCCCTTTCGACTACATTGAATCTACACACTGATTACACAATCTCTATCTATTGCTTTCTCTATCACCTCCTTACACAAACTCTCTTTATATAAGAGATTACAATAGTCGTGGATAATTTAAGATGCATGATTCCTCCCATAATCACTCAACAAATCCCTAATCTCCCGTTATGCACACATATGGCAGATTAAATTACATTAAATAAGTCTTCGAGAGACTTTATCCACTCCATCATTTACTCTGTTTTTAACAGAAATGTCCCTGTTTTGCTCCGATGGTCCACGTCCTTCTCCTTGCTTCACTTTGGATTCCTCCTTTAATTATGAGTGCTTGGATGCTCCTGCATCAGACTCCCGAGGCACAAAAATTTATGACCTCCTGGTCATATGCTTCTCCTTGTCCTTAGCAATTCTACCCACCTCTCAGTGGAACTGCCTTCATGATCTTCTGTGAGCTGCAACCAACCTCTGCAGTAATAGTCTTCCTCTGCTACACGATACCTCACCAAGCTCTCCTCACTCAGTCTTTTGGCATCCTTCTGGTTCTCTTCTCTGGAACCAATTGAGCACTCCTTGCTCTAGGTTGTTGCAAGTCTTCTCACCTTCCGTTGTCGTTCTCTGCATGACAGTAAGACCATAAACTCTCTGGTCTTCACCACAACTGTACCTCCTTCTCCTTCTGCTTCCAATGTTCTCCCTTCTCGTAGGAAATCCTTTCCCTGCTCTGATACCAAATGATGAAAAGGATTTTGGGGGTAAGGCAAAATCCCCTTTCATGTACAAATTCGATCCTGAGGCCTGTGGGTTATGGCCCACAGTACATATCGGAAGCGTTCTTATAGCACTTAAGACTCAGAATCCGAGACCATACAACATATCAGTTTTTCTTTAAAAACCCGGGTCCTCAACACTTTATCGGATTACACAGGATTACAAGGGAAAACTCGCTTCGCAGCATAAGCTGAATCTGAAAAAGATTTAACTCGCATTCAGTCTCTTCAACCCTTTCCGCTGAACTTTCTGTTCTTCAATACGCCTGATCGTCGAAACCTCCGATCCATCAGCTATCGGCGTATCACCATATCGCTTAATCGACCATCGGAGTATAGGGCCATCAGTAATCGACATTCCCACTATCTGATGTTACTTGCCTCACTGAGTTGCGATCAACGATTAGATCTAGACCGTCGATCCTAATCTCAATCCGGGAGTCCACACTTAATCGTGTGATCATGATCGTGCTGTTTCGAAGGCCCGTTCCTTTGTAAAACAATCCGTCGATGAGATATTGCCTTACGGACCCGATAAGGGTATAGGTTCTCGTCTATAAAATTTCGAGTCCATATTTCACTTTAAATTGATGTATCTCTTTGTTAAACACAGTTCTCTACCATACTCAGTCTACGTTCGCATAACTTTCATTTACAATAATTTGTTTAATATTGGATCGCCATCGATCCGTACAATGATCGGTGGTCGATCAACAATATACTAACACTGGACTTCAAGCCATTAACGCATATATACACAGATAACTCAAAAGGAATTATTACATAAACACACATGGAATCCACACAACATGCATCTATTCATTATACAATATTGAATACAGACTAAGGCATTTTAGCCTTAGAGACAAGTTCCCCTTTCAACTACATCGAATCTACACATTGATTACACAATCTCTATCTATTGCTTTCTCTATCACCTCCTTACACAGACTCTCTTTATATAAGAGATTACAATAGTCGTGGATCATTTAAGATGCACGATTCCTCCCACAATCACTCAACAAATCCCTAATCTCCCGTTATGCACACATATGGCAGATTAAATTACATTAAATAAGTCTCCGTGATACTTTATCCACTCCATCATTTACTCTGTTTTTAACAGAAATGTCCCTGTTTTGCTCTGATTGTCCACGTCCTTCTCCTTGCTTCGCTTTGGATTCCTCCTTTAATTATGAGTGCTTGGATGCTCCTGCATCATGCCACCACCCTTTTCAACGTGACTTGGAACTCTCTTTGATATTGTAACAACCCTGGTGAAAAATTCCATGTAATAAAAGTTAATAAAGGAAAAATAATAACCACGGTTGATGGGACACTTATTCCAAGTTGAATGTTGGGAAAAAAATCCTAGTGTGGGTGTTCATTGGTTTATTATGGCTAAGGAAATTGGCAAATGCAATGGCTAAGGCTTTGGAAAAGAAACATTTATTTATGGAAATTAGGAGAAAAGGGAGGTGAAAGGTCACATGTTACATGTGAGGAGGAAAATGAAGAAAATAGAGGCCTCATTAATAAAAAGGCTTTTGAGGATCATTTCACAGACTTTTTTCAGTTCAGTTTTGGAGCTCTCTCTCTCATTCTTGGACACTTAGAGTTTTCTTGGAGCAATCTTGGAGGGTGTGGCATACTTGGATATTTTGAGCAAGAAGGAAAAGGAAGGGCAGGAAAGCGCAAGAGGATATCAAGATCAACAACAACAATGGTTTTTGCTTTCATGTACCGAGTTGCATGTATGTTTTCCTCACTAGTTTTGGCATGCATGGCATATGCATGTGGTTCATTGGTCGTGATCTGTCACTGACATGGGGGATTGCCTAGATTGACAATGGATTTCCTAGCCTTGCCATTTCCTGGATATAAATGGTGTTGTGGGTTTATTTCTTTGTTTTTCTGGTTGGTTCTCATGTTTCCTTTAGCTTGGGTTGAGTTACTAGTTCCTCGAAGCCCTGGTTGGACAAACGCTCTAGAAGCCCTGTAACAACTTGGGTTGAGTTACTAGTATTAGAAGCCTTGGTTGGAAAAACAATCTAGAAGCCCTTGGTGGGTTGACTTACTAGTCCTGGAAGGCTTGGGTAAAGACCAATCTGATGATGGTTTTGTGATGTTCGACTGTGAGGTGGGATCAATGTTTGATGGGTTGAGGTGGTTGGCCTCTTGAAGCCGTGGATGGTTTTGGATTGATGTATTTTATGAGATCCCACATTCATGCTTGGAATATGGCATAGGGGTGACTAGATGAAGAGAGTTTTGGCTCAGCCATGTCTACGGTCGCGTGGTTCGTGGAAGTACCACAACTGGTTGGCCTTTGCATCATTAATATGAGCTTATTTCTACTTGTTATTCTATGAGTATTGTACTAGTTTATATGTGGATCATATGGTTGTTTTTTCCTTGGTATTTCTGTGGTTATTATGCTGGTTATGATCATGTATTATGACAATAGCTATGTATGGCTCTCATCATGTTTTTACTTGTAAATTAATGAACAAAGTATCTATGGCTTAATGGTTGAAATGGAAACTAATGTGTTGATGCATCAATGCTTCCTAGCGATTCTCAGATGAGTACGAGACCCTTATGCTTAGATTTGTTGATAACAAATGTAGATTACATATTTGTGATATGTTTGACGAAATTTCTATCATGGCTAGTAGGGGTCCAGTCAAGGGCTTGTTCAAGTAGTTGCATTTGTATCATCATTCCATTTTTATCTTTCTGTTATGAAGGTATCATTGAATTCAGGGAAGTGACTTGGGATCTGGGCTTGAAAAGTGGCTCAAATCCCAGGGACGTTGGCACAACACTAAGAAAAATAGTCCCTGGATGCTGGTATGCAATGCTATGGGAGCATTCAGAACCCTCTAGATGATTTCATGCCCATAAAATGGGAGAGTTCGGGGGTTAATTAGTCTAAAATCTCAGTGGGACTCATGGGCGAGTTACCTGAGAGGTTGGGATGGTCCCTGAGAGTCTTGTGGGATGAGGGTGTTACAGAGTGGTATCATTACATGGTTTACCCCTCAGACTGAATGGGTTGTGTGTTGGTCATGCATTCATGTTGGTTTCACGTGTGTCTCTTGTGTTGTAGGACCATGTGTGTGTTTCATTTATATGGTATGGGTCATGGTTGTAGCGATGTCACCATGGGAAGTTGATGGTGTTGTTTTGGAAGTGTGTTGTCATGAGTGTATGGTTGATTATGAATTTTTTATGCACGTTAGTATTCACATGTGGTCAAGTGTACAGTGATGTGGTGGTTGTTGTCATGCATGAGGTCATGGTATGTGTAGTTGATATGGTCATGCACTGATGACTGGACTCTAGCTAGAATGATGGTTACATGGTTATATGCTTAGGAGTTATATTTCTATATGTTGTTATGATTATGTTATACATGTATTATATTGATTTTTTGATCTTGCAGATGAGATATCCTCCCCGAACTACGCTAAGGTATGTTGGTTTATTGTGATTTGGTTTAGCTGACATGATATACCTTGCAAGAAGAATATCAAAGATGACTAGCAAGATGGTAGACTATAGTTCCCGAGACTATTAAAGGGATAAATAAGGAGCTATAAGGAAAATAATGACAAAATCATACATGCATGGGAGAAAGAAGCGGATGTAAATGCAGTGATACTTCAAAGTTTGTCAGAATTGCAGCGACAGGGACCACTTCGGATCGGCCATGAGCAGGAGGAAAACACTAATGGGGTATATGGAAGTAGGTCTTATGGTGGTCATAGGTTAGATAGAGATGACATGGTTAGAGATGGTAGATTGTTGGATACTACGGATAGGAGAGGTGATAGACATAGGTTCTATTCTAGTTCTGGTTCTGACAGGCATGATGATTGACATCATTATCATCCTTATAGGAGGAGTGATAGGGATATTTTATGGACGAGTTTAAGAAAGAAAAATCACCTACATTTAATGGAGAGATGAAGAAATCACAGGATGCAGAGGCATGGTTGCTTGGTATGAGGAAGTTCTTCAGGTTGCATGATTATTCAGAGAACATGAAAGCCAGAATAGCTACATTCAGTCTCAAAGGTAAAGCAAATATTGGTGGGAAGATGTGAATAATTTCATAGGTATACATGAGGAGGACTTGACTTGGAATGATTTTGAGCGACTATTCAAGAAGAAGTACCTACCAGAGAGATACTTTGATGAAATGGCAAAATAATTCTATGAGCTAAAGATGGGATCAATGACAGATGAGGAGTACACTAGCAAGTTCTTGGAGCTACTGAGATATTTGCCTTACCTCAAGGAGGAGAAGGCCAAGATTTATAGATTCACTAGTGGGTTACTAATGGCATTCAAAGAAATGATTGAGTTCGATAAGCCTAGATGATTGGAGGATGTCATCCGAAAGCTAAAGAACTACTATGAGCAATCGAAGCACAGATATGAGATTAAGCCAGATTGGAAAGGTAATGCAAAGAACAAAGGAAAGTGAGACAAGAAACGGGCAAGACCTTAGGATTCAGGTAATAAAGAGAATGCAGTTCCATTTAAGAAGTTCAATGTGTCTGCCAGAGGACAGGGACATTGATATGAGGAGCAGAACAAAGACGCATGCTAAAAGCCTGTAGAGTGTTGAACTTGTGGCAAAGATCATCATAGTAGATATTGTCCGCAAAATTAGGGTGGTAGGCATGAGATATATATAGTGCAGGGGAGGAACAAACTGTTGGGGATGTTGGTTAGAGCGTTCCTCGTATCTATGCAGCGCTGGATAAGAGACAAGAAAATCATCAGGAATCTATCATTGAGATGGATGGTAAGCTTTGTGATAAAGTTGTTCTATTTTGATTGACCTTGGATCTAATTATAGTTATGTTAGTCCTAACTTGGTGGAATAGTGTGGTTTGAATAAAGAAGTGCATGCAGAGTCTTGGTTAGTGCAGCTTGCTACAAGTACAAAGAAGCGAGTTTCCCATTGGGTAGGAGCTTGTTCATTTGATTTGAATGGTATGCCTACCTCAGCACATTTGAATGTATTACTGTTGGGATCATACAATATGTTTTTGGGCATGGATTGGTTGTACCTTCATAGGACCAAGGTGGATTGTTATAACAAATCCATTGAGTCCTTCGATGACAATGGGGAACAAAGAGTTTTGCGAGGTAAGAAGAAAGCGACATCAGTTAGGATGATGACAGCTATGCAGGAAAACCATAGTCGCAGGAAAGGATGTGTGTTATTTTCAATGCACATTTCTAGTGACAAAGGTAAGGAAGTTGAGGATGCAGATGCTTTGAGCAGGTACTGAGTTCTACAACATTTCCAAGATGTATTTCCTGAGGATATTTCATATTTTCCACCTCACAGGGAGGTAGAATTTTCTATTGAGTTGGTGCCAGAGGTAACTCTGAAATCAAAGGCACCTTATACTAGGATGAGTACACCTGAGTTGGTAGAGTTGAAGCTGCAGTTAAAGGAAATTTTGGACAAGGGATACATTAGGCCAAGTGTCTCACCATGTGGCGCACTAGTATTGTTTGTAAAGAAGAAGGATGGTACTCTCATATTATGAATTGACTACAGGAAGTTGAACAAAGTGACCATCAAGAAAAGGTATTCATTACCAAGGATTGATGAATTGTTCGATCAATTGAAGGGAGTAACAGTGTTCTCGAAGATTGATCTAAGATTCGGATATCATCAAGTACGCATTAAGGAAAAAGACATCTACAAGATAGCATTCTGGACCAGGTATGGGCATTAAGATTTTGTTTTAGTTCCATTTGATTTGACTAATACTCTAGCTATTTTTATGTGCTTGATGAATAATGTGTTGCATCCGTATTTGGATAATTTTGTTATTGTGTTCATTAATGACATATCGGTATATTCTAAAAATTAGGAAGAACATGTTGAGCATTTAGTAGTAGTGTTGAGATTGTTGAGAGAGCATCATTTGTATGTTAAGCTCAACAAGTGCAGTTTCTTTCAGACTGAGGTACACTACTTGGGACATGTGGTTTCCAAGGATGGCATAGCAATGGATCCAAAGAAGATAAGGGTTACCATGGAGTGGGCATCTCCTAGGAATGTGGGGTCGGTGAGATCTTTCATGGGGTTGGCAGGCTATTATAGGAGGTTCATTAGGAACTTCTCGCGGATTTCTTATCCTATTACGTCATTGCAAAGGAAAGGTAAGACATTTGAATGGACAGAGGAGTGTGAGGCCAATTTTGAGCAGCTTAAGTAGTTTTTGACACATGCATTAGTGTTAAAGATTGCATATCTGGACAAAGAATTTGTAGTATATACAAATGCTTGCAAGAGAGGACTTGGTGGAGTCCTTATGCAAGATGGACATGTGGTATGTTATGAGTCATGAAAACTGAACGAGCACTAGCAGAACTACCCCACCCATGATCTTGTGTTGGCAGTGATCATACATGCATTGAAGATGTGGAGGCACTATCTTCTTGGTAGGCGGTGTGTATTGATGAGTGATCACAGTGGTTTGTGGTATCCATTTGACCAACCGAATCTGAATGGAAGGTAGGCTCGGTGGTTTTCCATAATCAGTGATTTCAATTTTGAGATTAGATATATCAAAGGTAAAGAGAACAGGGTGGCATATGCTCTTAGAAGGAAGATATAGGTAAATCACTTAGCAGCTATGAGCTCCTATGTGACAGGCTTACAAGATAGGATCTTGTAGGCAGGTCAACTGGATGTCACGTATATGGAGATTGTGCACAGGTAGCAACAGAGTTAAAGTAGTGGTACAGGTTGGTAGTACAGGTATAGGTATAGATGGTAGTATAGGTACAGGTACAGGTGGTGGTACAGGTACATGTACAGATGCAGGTGCACAAGATGTGGACTATTGTCTCACGACAGAAGAATTGGTTAGATTTAGATATAAGAGATATGTGTGAGATAGTAGTGAGCTCAAGAAGGTGATCTTGAGCGAGTTTCATGTGAAACCATATTCAGGTCACCCAAGCTATTAGAAGACATTGACTACAATGAAGAAATTTTATTACTGGCCGAATTTGAAGAAGGATGTAGAAGAGTTTGTGGCTAGGTGTTTTGATTTTCAATAGGTGAAGGCATAGTGTAAGCATCCAGGTGGACTGCTACAGCTGATTGTGATTTTAGAATGAAAATCGGAGGTCATTTCCATGGATTTTATCACAGGGTTGTCGAGGACAATGAGACAACATGATTTCATCATGGTAGTGGTGGATAGGTTGAGAAAGGTAGCAAACTTCATTCCAGAGAAGTCTACATTCTCAGCGAATGATGTAGCATAGGTATTCATCAGAGATGTGGTCAGATTGCATGGAGTTCCAAAGAATATTGTGTCAGACAGGGATGTAAAGTCCACTTCCAAGTTTTGGAATGAGTTGTTTGTAGGTTTGGGCACAGAGTTGGCCTTCAGTACAACTTACCATCCTCCGTCAGATGGACTAACATAGAGGGTCAACAGGATATTAGAGGACGTGTTGAGGATGTACGTAATGCATTAGCAATGGAGGTGGGAAGAGTAGCTTCCACTGGTAGAGTTCGCTTACAACAATGGATATCAGGAATATTTGAAGATGAGTTTGTTTGAGGCATTGTATGGGCAAAGCTGCAATACTCCCATTAGTTGGAGCGATCTAGTGAACAAGGTGTTGATTGGACCAGACATGTTGGCGGAAATGGAATAGGAAATGCATGTAATCAAGAAGAATTTGAAAGCAACACATGATAGGAAGAAGAGATATGCATATCAAAATAGGTTGTTCAAAGAGTTCTAGGTCGGGGAACAGGTGTACTTGTGGATCAAAACGAATAAGATCTCGTTGGGGATTGGATCATGTGCCAAGCTGGCACCCAAGTTTTGTAGACCTTTTAGGATTATTGAGAGGATTGAGCCAGTAGCCTATCGACTTGCACTACCTCCGAAAGTGAAAGTCCATGATTTTTTCCATGTGTCACCACTTAAAAAGTATGTTAAATATGTTGATGATGTGATTTATTGGTTTGTATTGCAGGTGGAGCCAGATGGATAATTCCAATTGGAGCCTCAATGTATATTGCAGAGAAAGATGCTCATGCTCCAGAACCGAGTAATCGAGTAGGTTAAAGTGAAATGGGAGAACTTTGGGCCCGATGAAGCTACATGGGAGATGGCTGATCAAATGCGAACTATGTATCCTTCATTGTTTGTCGGTTGAGGCAAAGCAGTTTTGGTATGGTGTTTTGGTATATGTATTTGGTACATGTAATGGTGGTTTTAATACACACACACACACACATATATGTGTGTGTGTGTGTATGGATGTAAATTCTTCCATGAGCTATGTTATAAATCTCTAATAAGCGGTAAGGGTGTCATGTCATTATGATGTTATACTTGTTATGTTGTCATGTTGGTTTAATTCTCAGCAGGATTATCATTGTAAATACTGCATCGAGCTAAATTATTAAGCTCCATGGGAAATATGTCTTTATTATAGCAACCTTGTTGGTTGTAGATGTTGTTGAACACTTAGGATGATGTTCCCAAGGGGGAGGGTTCAGTAACAACCTTGGTGAAAAATTCCATGTAATAAAACTTAATAAAGGAAAAATAATAACCATGGTTGATGGGACACTTATTTTAAGTTGAATGTTGGGCAAAACATCCTAGTGTGGGTGTTCATTGGTTTATTATGGATAAGGAAATTGGTAAAGGCAATGGCTAAGGCTTTGGAAAGGTAAAATGACATTTTGGCACATTTATTTATGAAAAATAATGGAAATTAGGAGAAAAGGGAGGTGAAAATTCATAGGTTTCATATGAGGAGGAAAATGAAGGAAAATAATGGAAAATGAAGAAAATAGAGGCCTCATTAATAACTAAAGATTATGAGGATAAATTCACAGACTTTTTTTAGCTCAGTTTTGGAGCTCTCTCTATTCTCTCTCTCTCTCTCTCATTCTTGGACACTTAGAGTTTTCTTGGAGCACTCTTGGAGGGTGTGGCATACTTGAAGCAGGAAAGTGCAAGAGGATATCGGGATCACCAGCTACAACGAACTTTACTTGCAGGGACTGAGTTGCATTCATGTTTTCCTCACTAGTTTTGGCATGAATGGCATATGCATGTGGTTTATTGGTCATGATTTGTCACTGGCATTGATCCAGATCTTGGGAGGAGGCCCCCAAGATCTAAAAGATTGAAATGGATCTTGCGGTAGAGAGACCCCCAAGATCTGAAAACTTGAATTGCAAAAAGAAAAAAAGAGGAGAATGCCCCATAAACAAAACCACAAAGAAACTTTTATTTAAAATAGTAATGCTTGATAAACCAGCTAGGGCGATGGTAGCTTATCTCTGAGAAGAGATGTGCGGCTACATGCCTCTGAACTTGTAAGGCTACATTGTGGCGGACAATCTGTCCTTTTACAAAATGTGACTTGTTACTTATAGTATTTTTCAGTTACAATACCACGGGTCAATTCCATGGGTGAATGAATACCATGGGTGGATTTTACAATACTACTGGCGGATGCCATTTACAATACCATGGGTAAATTCCATGGGTGAATGAATACCATGGGTGGATTTTACAATACCACGGGCAGATGCCATTTACCATACCATGGGTAAATTCCATGGGTCGATGAATAATATGGGTGGATGAGTACCATAGGTTGATGCCATTTTCCATTCGGATCATTCCTCCCTCCTTAAGAAGCAATGGTCCCATTGCGTAAAGTTCCCTCCTGCAAAGCCTCTGTTGAATATGAAGAGCCACTGAAGATAAGGGTTTGATGTGGTTAAGCATGGGGGATTGCCTCAATTGACAGTGGATTTCCTAGGCTTGTCGTTTCCTAGATAGCCATGGTGTTGTGGGTTTATTATCTGTTTTTCTGGTTGGTTCTTATGCTTCCTTTAGCTTAGTTTGAGTTACTAGTTCCTAGAAGCCCTGTAACAACTTGGGTTGAGTTACTAGTCCTGGAAGCCCTAGTTGGACAAATGCTCTGGAATACTTGTAACAACCTGGGTTGAGTTACTAGTCCTAGAAGCCTTGGTTGGAGAAACACTCTAGAAGCCCTTGGTGCATTGATTTACTATACCTGGAAGCCTTGGTTGGACAAACGCTCTGGAAGCCCAGATTAAGTTGTCGATTGAGTTACTAGTCCTCGAAGCCTGGGTTAGAACGAACGCTCTTGAGCCCTGGAAGGCTTGGGTAGAGACCAATCTAATGACGGTTTTGTGATGTTCGACTGTGAGGTGGAATCACTGTTTGATGGGTTGAGGTGGTTGGCCTCTGGAAGCCTTCAATGGTTTTTATTGATGTGTTTTCTGAGATCCCACATTCATGCTTTGAATATCGCATGGGGGTGACTGGCTGAAGAGAGTTTTGGCTCAGCGATGTCTATGGTCGGGTGGTTCATGGAAGCCCCACAACTAGTTGGCCTTCGCATCATTAATATGAGGTTATTTCTACTTGTTATTCTATGAGTATTATACTGGTTTATATGTGGATTATACGATTGTTGTTTCCTTAGTATTTTTGTGGTTATTATGCTAGTTATGATCAAGTATTATGACAATAGCTATGTATGGCTCTCATCATGTTATCAATTGTAAATGAATGAACACTATATCTATGGCCAAATAGATGAAATGGCAGCTAATGTGTTGATGCATCAATGCTTCTTACGATTCTCAGATGAGTACAAGACCCTTATGCGTAGATTTGTTGTTTACACCTATAGATTACATATTTGTGATATGTTTGACGAAATGCCTGTCATAGTTAGTAGGGGTCCAATCAAGGGCTTGTTCAAGTAATTGCATTTGTATCATCATTCCATTTTTATCTTTTTCTTCTAAAGGTGTCATGAATTATGAGCAGTGACCTGAGCTCTAAGCCTGAAAAGTGGCTCAAATCCCGGGGGCAATGGCACAACACTGAGAAAAATAGTCCCTGGATGCTGGCCTTCCATGCTGAGGGAGCGTCAAAAACCCACTGAATGCTGGCATGCCCATAGCATGGGAGAGTCCGAGGGTTAATTGGTCTAAAATATCAGTGGGACTCAAGGGTTGGTTACCTAAGAGGTTGGGATGGTTCCTAAGAGTCTTGTTGAAGGTCTGTATGGTTGTTTCCGTCTGTAAACTTCCTTAATGTGACTTAGGAGGTCAAATCATATCATAGTAACTTCTCATCACATGTTTACTCTGGTTGCACAGTTACTTGGGTAGATGTGAGAGGAGGATGTTATAGATATCAAACCCGCATGCATAATAATAGTAAGTGTAAATAAGGTTATGCACTACAAGAAAAACCATGTCACATTCTAAACATTAAGACCTAAAGTGCAACAAATAAGGAATTGTGTCTCTAAAAGTCTCGCTATAAACTGTTGAGGTGTTCCAAATGATGTCACAAATACCACTAATGTAAGTGACCTTTCTTAAAATCAAGATAAATTATGTGCATGTGTATCTTCCAATATTTTAATCTTGGGCATGTGAACAACACTTCCTCAAATGTACTAAACTTCTTAGCATGTGAATTGGCTCAATTTCAATGATGAATATGCAATTGTCATGTCTAGGACTGAAGATATGATTGCATCATTAGAGAAAGAAGAATTCAAGGTTATAATGTGGAAGCCATGGAAATCCCTCCAACCCGAGTGCAGTCACAAAAATACAACCCAACAATGCCATGATGATGTTATGATGCATTATCAGTACCATAACATGTTTGTGGAAATGCATCTATAAGATACGATATTGTTTAAACCAGGTTGGGGCTTTGATAAACCATCTAAGGTTTCACGTGTGCATGAGAAAGATAGCAATACATGAACCCTAATGGATTTGAAATGGATTAGGATGATGGTGAAGTGAAGTTATCGATAAAAGGTGTTCCCATAAACCCCAATGCTACTGATGTGATCATGCTTCGAGATAAGTCAAGAAGGGAAAATATGAAATGCACCATGTAAGTGGTTACACCAATAGGGTTTAATGGGAATGGGTCATGGGGAGATTGACCAGTTCCAAACCCGATCATAACCTATGGAAAAGGTAACAGGTTTTTTTGTGAGGAGGAAAATGAAGGAAAATAATGGAAAATGAAGAAAGTAGAGACCTCATTAATAAAAAGGCTTTTGAGGATCAGTTCATAGGCTTTTGCCAGTTCAGTTTTGGAGCTCTCTTTATTCTCTCTCTCTCTCATTCTTGGACACCTAGAGTTTTCTTGGAGCACTCTTGGAGGGTGTGGCATACTTGGAGAAGGAAAGCACAAGAGGATATTGGGATCCCCATCTACAATGGGTTTTTCTTGCAAGTACTAAGTTGCATGTATTTTTTCCTCACTAGTTTTGGCATGCATGGAATATGCATGTGGTTTGTTGGTTATGATTTGTCACTGGCATGAAGGATTGCCTATATTGACAGTGGATTTCCTAGGCTTGTCATTTCCTGGATAGCCATGGTGTTGTGGGTTTATTTATTTGTTTTTCTGGTTGGTTCTCATGCTTCCTTTAGCTTAGGTTGAGTTACTAGTTCTTGGAAGCCCTGTAGAGCTTGGGTTGAGTTACTAGTGCTGGAAGCCCTGGTTGAACAAAAACTCTGGAAGCCCTGTAACAGCTTGGGTTGATTTACTAGTCTTGGAAGCCTTGGTTTGAAAAACGCTTTGGAAGCCTTTGGTGGGTTGAATTACTAGTCCTGGAAGCCCTGGTTGGACAAACACTCTGGAAACCCAGATTAAGTTGTGGGTTGGGTTACTAGTCCTAGAAGCCTTGGTTGGAAGAAACACTCTTGAGACCTAAAAGGCTTGGGTAAAGACCAATATGATTATGGTTTTGTGATGTCCGACCGTGAGGTGGAATGATTGTTTGATGGGTTGCGGCGGTTGGCCTCTCGAAGCCCTGGATGGTTTTAGATTGATGTGTTTTATGAGATCCCACATTCATGCTTGGAATATGGCACGGGGGTGACTGGACAAAGAGAGTTTTGGCCCAACCATGTCTACGGTCGGGTGGTTCATGGAAGTCCCACAACTTGCTGGCCTTTGCGTCATTAATATGAGGTTATTTCTACTTGTTATTTTATGAGTATTGTACTGGTTTATATGTGGATCATATGGTTGTTATTTCCTTGGTATTTTTGTGGTTATGATGTTAGTTATGATCATGTATTATGACAGTAGATATGTAAGGATCTCACAATGTTCTCACTTGTAAATGAATGAACAATGCATCTATGTCCTAATGGATGAAATGGAAGCTAATGTGTTGAGGCATCAATGCTTCTTAGCGATTCTCGTATGAGTACGAGACCCCTATTCTTAGACCTGTTGTTTAAACCTGTAGAATACATATTTGTGATATGTTTGACGAAATGCTTGTCATGGCTAGTAGGGGTCCAATCAAGGGCTTGCTCAAGTAATTGCATTTGTATCATCATTCCATTGTTATCCTTTTGTTATGAAGGTATCATGGATTATGGGCAGTGACCTGGGCTCTAGACCTGAAAAGTGGCTCAAATCTCGGGGACGATGGCACAACATTGAGCAAAATAGTCCCTGGACACTAGCATGCCATGTTGTGGGAGCGTCAAGAACCCTCTGGATGTTGGCATGCCCATAGCATGGGAGAGTCCGGCGGTTAATAGGTCTAAAAACTCAGTGGGACTCAAGGGCTGGTTACCTGAGAGGTTGGGATGGTTCCTGAGAGTATTGTTGTTGTTGTTGAAGGTATGTATGGTTTGTTCCCATCGGTTCCACTTCCTTAACATGACTTAGTGTAGGTTTTAAGCCCGTACAAAAATTACCTGCATACAAATTCTAAAAACAGAAAATAAACAATGATGAGAGCATAAAACATAAAACAAATATACACAGAGATTTTCCCCTGGATCCCAAAATCGGGACTATCATTTTGATTTTTCACTATATTCCTTTCAATGTTACAAGATATATATATATATATATATATATATATATATATATATATATGCCAAAGCATCGATAAACCCCAATCCATTGACCCTGGATTAGAACATAACGTAGTTCCCTTGACCGGATCTACAAAATACCATGGATAAAAAACCATCATGCCCAAAACCATGTGAAAAATCCATGCACAAAACCATAGGTAGGTCCACCCACTTAATATAGGGTCCAAGAAAAAAATCTCGGGGCTACAGCCCCCCTACGAACCCCCTGACAAGGGGGCTATTGCACCCGGCGCAACGTACAATAGGGACTACCACCCCCCCACATGTGGGGTAGTCGTGGAAAGAATATAACACATACCCAAAATTCTCCCATTTGTTGTTTTCTTTCCAGAAGAGAGCTTAGTCATTGGTCCATCCCTGCAACGACCATTGTTTCTCTACACCAAGAGAACTTCTAAGTGCTCACAAAATTTGTCAATGCATCTGCACTATTCTTCAAAGTGTCCACCTTTACCAACAACACCCTTTTATCCTCAACCATATCCATCACAAAGTGATATTAAACATCAATGTACTTTGTCTTTGAATGATAAGTAGAGTTATTTGCCAATAAAATTGCACTTTCGCTGTCACAATCTATCATTATAGCTCATTGTACTAACCCAATATTTGAACATAATCTCTACAATCAAACTGCTTCCTTGCTTGCATGAGTGGCTACCATGGATTTTGTCTTTGTAGTTGAAAGTGCCACTACAAACTGTCTCTTACTCATCCAACTGACTACACCTACAAATAGGTTAAACACATACCCACTTATAGATCTTCTCTGATCCGAATCTCCAGCCTAGTCTACATCAACAAAGCCAAGGATGTCCAAAACTATGTCCAATCCTGGTCTTCCTTGGTAGTACAAACCATAATCAGTAGTGCCACGCAAATACCTAAAAACCCGCTTCACTGTTGTCCAATGTTCCTTCCCTGGTTTTGACATAAACCTACTCAATAATCCCACTACATATGCAATGTCTGATCTAATATGGACCATTGCATACATCAGGGTACCGAATACACTTGCATATGGAACACGAGGCATGTCCTCTTCCTCTTCGTGTGTCTTGGGACACTGTTCAACAGATAAATTTACACCTACAGGAATAGGAACCTTCACTAGTTTACTATCATGCATATTAAACTTTTGCAGTATTGTCTCAACATACTTCCTCTAGTTTAACCAGAGCTTCCTCTTTGCCTGATCTTGTATAATTTCCATGCCCAAAATATAGTTTGCAACACCAAGATCTTTCATGCTGAAGTTATAGGACAATTGGGTCTTCAAATCGTGGATAATTTCTTTGAGATTTCCAACCAACAATATACCATCCACATACAAGACCAGATAAATAACATGGTCACCAATTAATTTAAAATACACACAATGATCTTCTTTGCTCTAGTGAAGGCAAGTACCCGTATAAATGTATCAAATTTCTAATACCACATCCTTGGTGATTGTTTTAACCCATACAGAGACTTTTTTGACTTGCATACCAGTTATTTCTTACCCTTCACAGTTCTGGGATCATCATCAGTGATATATAAAGAAAAATTTGAACAGAAAGTAGATGGACTATACCTTTGTGGCTTCCTTCTTTCTCGAGCACATCTTCTCACAACTTGAGTTTCTGGCTCTTCATCTTCTGATTCTTGTTCTGTCATAGAATCTAATTCTTCCTCCTTTAGTTCAAACTCTATTTTCTCAGGTTCCTTTGGTAGGACTTCATTTTCAATAATAGTGCTACCCTGAATCTTGTATAGAGTTCCAATCCAAACTCCCCACATCAATACCTGTGCTCCCCGAAGCATCTTGCAAGTATATTTCTCGAACAATGTTTTTACACCTACAACATCCAGCGTGCTTATAGAAATCAGATTTCTGGCCAATGCACGAATATGCAGAACACCCGAAAGTGTTCTAATCTTTCCACCTTGCAACTTCAACTTGAATTTTCCACGACCGACGATTCTAGACTTCCCGTCATCCCCTAAGAAGACATCACCACCATCATATTTCTCATACTCGCAGAACCACTCTCTATGGGGAGTAAAGTGAAAGGATGTACCTGAGTCAATCAACCATGCCTCATGATCTACATGTGTACTTGAAGAAGAAGCCAAGTACACATCCCCACCTTCATCTGATGTGGTTTTTGCCTCTGCAGAAGGAGCATCATTAGATCCCTTTCCTTTCTTAGGAGCTTTAGATTTATAGTCCCTTTTGAAGTGCCCTTCCTTTCTGCGTTTCCAACAAATCTTTACAAGTTTTCCTGGAGATTTAGATCTCTCTCTAGATTTAGATCTCCCACTCGAGGAATATTTTCGTTTCTGTTCTGGGACCGTCCTTGTACAGATAAGGCATCACCATTATGGGCCTCCATATTTTTCCATCTTATGTCCTTCGACAGCAAGGATGAGACTATTTCATCAAACTGCAAGGCAGTTTCATTACTACCTATTACAACAACCAGAATATCCCATGAATCTGGTAGAAAACACAACAAATTGATGCACTTATCTTCATATGAAATTTTAATATCAATAGATAATAACTGACTTACCACAGTATTAAAGGCATTCAGATGATTTTTCAATGAGTCAACATATTTCATCCTCAGGTTATACAACTTTTTCTGTAGGAACAATTTATTCATCAGAGACTTAGATTGGTACAAAGTCCCTAATTTGTCCCACAAAGCCTTTATTGAAGCTTCCCCTGATACATTCAACAATACTAAATTTGAGACACAATCGTATTGTGCTCTTTGCCTTTCGATCCAACTTCACCCAGTCTTCAACTGACATTGTTGTTGGTTTAGTACCTAGATCTACCACGATCCAATGATCTTTATCCACTAGCAAATCCTCCATGTTGAGTTTCCACAACTCAAAACTCTGACCATTAAATTTCTTGATCTCTATCTTTCCACTAATCGCCATCCTCTTTCACCACAAGAATAGATCCCACAGATCTCCCACTGAACAAGGTCTACCACAGGCCTGATAAAAAATCCTTAATAGCAAAGGCGTCCCCTTGAAGGCGAAACAACTCTGATACTAAATGTAAGTTTTAACCCTGTATAGAAATTACCTGCATACAAATTCTAAAAAAAAAAAAAAAATAAACAATGGCGAGAGCATAAAACATAAAACAGATATACACAGAGATTTTCCCCTGGATCCCAAAATCGGTACTACCACTTTGATTTTTCATTATATTTCTTTCAATGTTACAATACATATATATACATGCCAAAGCATCCATAAACCCCAATCCATTAACGCTGGATTAGAACATAATCGTAGTTCCCTTGATCGGATATACAAAATACCATGGACAGAAAACCATCATGCCCAAAACCATGTGCGAAATCCATGCGCAAAACCATAGGTAGGTCTACACACTTAATATAGGGTCCACAAAAAAATATTCCTGGGGCATTGCCCTGGACGGTAACCCCACTGCAAACCCTTCGCCAGGGGGGCTGCCGCCCCCTGTGACCCCCTCGCGCATGGGGTAGTCGTGGAAATAATATAACACACACCCAACACTTAGGAGGTCGAATCATATCATAGTAACTTCTCGTCACATGTTTACCCTGGTTGACCGGTTACTTGGGTAGATGTGGGAGGAGGATGTTACAGATATCGAACTTGCACACATAATATTAGTAAGTGTAAATAAGGTTATGCACTACAAGAAAATCCATGTCATATTCTAAACATTAATACCTAGAGTGCAACAAATAAGGAATTGAGTCTCTAAAAGTCTCGCTATAAACGATTGGAGGTGTTCCAGATGATGTCATAAATACCACTAATGTAAGTGACCTTTCTTAAAAGCAAGATAAATTATGCGCATATGTATCTTCTAATAGTTTAATCTTGGGCATGTGAACGACACTTCCTCAAATGTACTAAACCTCTTAGCATGTGAGTTGGCTCAATTTCAATGATGACTATGCAACTGTCATGTCTAGGACTGAAGATATGATTGCATCATTATAGAGAGAAGAAATCAAGTTTATAATGTGGAAGCCATGGAAATCCCTCCAACCCTAGTGCAGTCACAAAAATACAACCCAACAATACGATGATGATGTTATGATGTGTTGTCAATGCCATAATATGTTTGTGGCAATGCATCTATAGGATAAGATATTGTTTAAACCAAGTTGGGGCTTTAATCAACCATCCAGGGTTTCAGGTGCGCATGAGAAAGATAAAAATACATGAAACCTAAAGGATTTGAAAGGGATGAGGCTGATGGTTAGGTGAAGTTATCGATAGAAGGTGTTCCCATAAACCCCAATGTTATTGATGTGATCATGCTACGAGATAAGTCAAGAATGGAAAAGATGAAATGCACCATGTAAGTGGTTACACCAATAGGGTTTAATGGGAATGGGTCATGGGAGAATTGACCAATTCCAAATGCGACCATAACCTGTATGAATTTAAGAAAGCAGAGGGGTGCGGGGGAACCCAAAATTTTCAGTGTTGTAGTAGCGGCTATAACAGGAACAACATGCAAAAACTTATGTGCTTCCTCCTATAGTATATCTAAAATATGGTGTCATGTCATTCAAACCAGATCTCATATTTAAGTTCTGAAGCTAATTCAAAAGATCACAGGCATGCATGTGAAGAACCAAATTCTTGACTACTTTTGACATAGAAGTGACACCTCATGAATGATCTCTTGGGTGATCCTAACATGAGATCACAATTTGAAGAAGCACCTCATGCACTCATAGCTATGAAAGTAGTTATTCCCATGCATCGTTACATGGTTCTAACATCCAACCATCAAACTTATGTAAAAGTTGAAAGGAATCATTTTTGGGAAGTAGTTATGGACGAGGAGTACAACTTCATCATTAAGAACAAAACTTGGCACTTGGTTCCAATTCTTTCATATCGTAAGCTTGTCAAATGCAAGTAGGTCTGCAGGACAAAGAATATAGGAAATAGACTTGTGAGAAAATACAAAGCAGGGTTGGTGGCCAAAAGCTTTTAGCATGTTCATGGCATCTATTATGATGAAACCTTTGCTCTAGTGGCCAAAATGGACTCTATTCAATTATCTTTCCATTGCAACAACAAGAAGGTGGGAGGTTCACCACATGGATGTGAAGAATGCATTTTGTTCACAGTGATCTCAAAGAGGAAATTTACATGGAGCAACCACAAGGGTATGTAAAGAATTCATCTTTAATTTTTTGCGTCAATAATTCTCTTGATGGCCTCAAGTAGGAAGATAGAGAATAGTATGCTAAAATGGATTACTATTTACATTTCATTAATGTAAATCTAATTCGAATTCTTATATGCTAAGAATATCTTATTCTCTGTTGATCATAGTGCTCTATGTAGGTGATCTACTAATCGCAGGTAGTTCAACCTCAACCATTGCTACAATCAAAACCACTTTACATGACAAGTTTTCCATGGAAGATAGGGTCCGATACACTTCTTGGACAAGAAATCAATTCGAATGATTTAGGGATCAAAATTTCTTAGTCCAAGTAAGTAAGAGATCTCTTAGTTCACTTTCACATCATCCATTGCAAGCCAACAACTACATCTTTTTTATCGGGGGTACACTTTGAGGATGGAAAGGATACACCGTTGGTTGATTGCGCAATGTAGAAACATCTAGTGGGGAGTCTCCTCTATCTTACTCACTCTTGTTTAGATTTCTCATATGTAATAGGCACAGTTTCTAGATACATGTAGGAGTCGCATGAATTGCATTGGAAGGTTGTCAAGTGCATATACAAATATGTTAATGGAACCATAAGCTATGAGCTTCATTTTGCAAAAAGATGTACTTTTAATCGCATTGGCCAATTGATTTCGATTGGGCTAGCAATAATATTGATTGCAAATCACTTCAGGATATGTTCTCAATTTGGGTTTTGGCCCCATTTGTTAGTCAAACAAAAAGCAATCCGTGATTTCTTTATCATCAATAGAAGTCGAATTCATAAGTGCAATCAACATTTCCATTTAGGCCATTTGGTTGCAAAACTTCCTCAATGAGCTTGGTATCATGTTTCATCGTTTAAGTGTTATCTAGTGTGACAATGAAAGCACACTAAAGTTTTACAGAGATCCAATGCAACAACAATAAACATAACACATCGAGATCCACATGCACTACATCTGGGAATTAGTACATGATGGAGTTATTAAGTTCTAGTATTGTCCCAATTCTAAATAGATCACCAACATCTTCATGAAGAATTTTACTAAGAAGAAGTTTCACTTTCTCGGAGAGCATCTTGGGAGGAAGGAAATAATTACCTAGGAGTTGTCTTGCTTTTTCAATATTGTTTTTTTCCCTCTCGTGGTTTTCTCTCTTCCATATTCTTGGAGCTCTTCTGTGCTACTTAAATGCATTGTAAAATTGGTAGGTTACATGGTTTCTTGTTGGGACCCATTTTTGTTCAATCAATTGATCATTGCATGACTAGTTAAGAGGACTACATGTGAGTATTCTTTATTGCATGTCCAGATCTCTCTAGATTCACTAGTACTAGATTATTTCATCAATGCAGAATATATTGCATTCAATTGTATTCTTTGGTAATTTTCCTTTTTGTGTGTAAATAGAATTCATTAATTATTTCCTTTATCATTTTTTTATCTTTTCTCTTTCCAAATTGTGTTCATTGTTTTGTGCAAAGAAAATTTTAAAAATAAAATTTATCTCAATATTTAGAAACTTTATTAAATTTTATTAATCTTTAATATGCAAATTGTAAAATGTTTAGTATTTTTTATTATAAATATTTAAATTTATAAAATGTTTATAAAATATTAACAATTTTAAAAATAAAATATCAACCATTTTTAGATTAGCCCTTGGAATTTTCCATCTGGCTAAATCCAATCAATGCAACTACAATTTCACACTCACATTAAATAATATCTCGATCTTTAAATTAAGATTGGCGACAAGCAAGCAAGTTCGTGTTTCAGTGTTTAAAAACATGATTCAATCCGAGCAAGTTCCGGTTCCTGTTTAAGCTGCTTTGCGTGTCCTTTCATGGTTGCAGTTTCATTTTCCAACTTGGTCTACCTGTCTCTTATGGTTTTAATTTCATTTCCAACCTGCCACGCCTCTCTCTTTCAGGGATTCCATTTTTGTCTCCGACTAATTTTCTACCAAATGACATATTACAGGGGTGAGCACACGCGCTTTCTTTTATAAACAAAATGTGGGTGTTTATTTCCCATATAAACTAGTAAAATGTGGATATATCATAACGTAGTAGAGAAGGAACAGCAATAAATATGTAGTTTGAAGGAACAGCAATAAATATGTAGTAGTTTGTTAATGGGTATTAAATGAGTAAGCGGTATAAGTTATTATTGGATAACTAATTTGTATGGTGCCAAAATCTAACAGTGAACATATACGACATCAGCATTTAATGTTTATTTAGCTAATTTGTAAAACTGAACGGTGCCAAAATCCAACCGTATAAAAATCAACGGTGCCAAAATCCAACCGTGTAAAAATCCAAACAGTAAACATATACAACATACACATTTAATATCCATTACCAAACTACTTCTTGTCAAAAAATAATCATTGCATCGTAAATGTCCGCTGCAACTGAACAACCGGCACCCTGTAATACACCATATATCCACCAATCACAGTGATTGAATGCCGGGCGGGGCGCACCCATAAATGTCGCTTCAAGGTAAGAAAAGAGGAGATGTCGCCAATTACAGAGATTGAATGCCGGTCGGCGCGTACCCATTTTGTTGGGTCCCAGACTGCGCTTGCCCAACTCTGAATAAATAAAACGAATTGAATTAAAGGGGTAACGTCCGTAAAGGTTTTTTGGTCTATTCAATGCTCTTTGTATGGATGTTTCCGAGAAATAAATCGTGTCACCAACCAATTATACAAAGGGAGAAAAAAATCGTGTCACCAACCAATTATACAAAGGGCGTGGTAGTGGGAATAACATAAAAATGCAGTGCCCCTAAAAGATTAGGGGAGGGACGCCATTACCTGTGCGCCCTCCCCTCCACTTGGCGGACGGGCACGTTGCAGGGACGTGGCCTCGTACGACACCACGCCAACTCAATCCACCACCTGTTAAGGAACGTGTCAAGGGTTTAGGGTTTATTTAACGAGCATGGAGGGGCTCATTTCCGCCTTTACCGCGCGATGTATGCTCCGACTGTGGGTTTTCTGTTCGGGTCTGGTGGTTGCTCGAAGCCCTCCGCCGATGATGGCGCGGGAGGGCTCCATTACCTGTGCATGAGGTCCGCCATTGTTGAGCTCATGTCCGCCAATTGCTGTTCAGCCAGGACCGCCGGTGGTTTAGGGTGGTCCGCCATTGTTGAGCTCATGTCCGCCAATTGCTGTTCAGCCAGGACTGCCGGTGGTTTAGGGTGGTCCGCCATTGTTGAGCTCATGTCCGCCAATTGCTGTTCAGCCAGGACCGTCGGTGGTTTAGGGTTTCCTGGGTGGTTGTTTAATTCGTGCTATTTGTTGTTTGGGGAGGAGCCAGTACCAATTTACAGGTAACTGCAAATTTCGGTGGTATTTGTGTGGTTTTTTGGGTTTTTTTCTTCTGCATTTGCTCATTTGTTAATTTTTTCCAATTGTTGCAGGTGTGGCAGGTCCGGCGAGCACTGGAGAAGGTCCGCCGAATGTGTGGCGAGCTCTGGACTGATGGCTTCTATCCGGTAGGATTTTTATCCTACCAGCCATTTTCTGAAGTGTTTTTCAACACCTCTCACCGTGTGTTTCTCAACACCTCACCTCGCTTATTGGAAGTTTTGTTGTAGCTTTTCGGTGTTAAGGTCTTGTGCTTTTTTTCGGTGTTAAGGTCTTGTGCTTTTTTCTGATATAATGGTAGCCCTCTGGTATTGTTGAATGTATAATTTATTAGCTGCTTTGTTGAAGGGTTTAGGGTTTTGGATTCTAATGGAAGCTTGGTTTTGGTTGCCATCTCCAAAGCTTGCAGCTAGTGTGAGACTCGGAACATACGGAAATGATGTTGTAGCTTTTCGGTGTTAAGGTCTTGTGCTTTTTTCTGATATAATGGTAGCCCTCTGGTTTTGTTGAAGGTATAATTTATTAGCTGCTTTGTTGAAGGGTTTAGGGTTTTGGATTCTCATGTGTATATTTCTTAATAGGAATTGTAAATGCTCTTCCGAGGCCAAGATATGCTATTTTTACTACACCTCTTCGCGTATCCACCAGGAGATTGTGAGGCTTCAGGTCCCTGCCATATTATAGGCTGCCTTTCAATATTGGAGCATGAACAGAGAATGTTTCAACTGCCTTTCGAGCTTCTGTACCATTCCATATAATTTAGGCATACTTCATGAATTGTAAGACTCCTAAGCCGGTGGTGTTCTAAGTTGTTTGCTTGTAGGAAGTTTGTCAGACTGTCTTAAGGTGGCTACGCTGTTTCTAGGGTTCTACTGCGTCTAGTCTTGTTTTGAGGGTTTGAAGGGAGTTATACAGATAAGATGGTATGCGGATTCCTTCCTAAGCAGGTATTGGAATTGAACCACTAGTTCTTTGATATCATGATTTGAACAAGGTTACTGCTACTAATTTGAATACATCTTATATGTGTTAACACTATCATACCTAAGCTTTGAACAGTGTTAATTGAGTACCCCACTAGTTCTGTCCAATAATGATTGTTGTTGTATTTTATTCTTATCGCTAGTTCTGTCCAATAAAGATTGTTGTGGGTAAAGTTACACTATCATTACATGGATCTTCTTGAAGCGTGGTTGAGCTTACGAGTAGTCTAACTTATGACTACTAGATTGTTTCACTTTCTTATATTCTTTTTTCACAATATTTTGGGACCTTAACGCATGCTCTAGGATGTTTTCTTTTTGTTTTTCCACCTTATGTTTTCTATGAGATGTAAGGTTGTTTGCTTGTAGGAAGTTTGTCAGACTGTCTTAAGGTGGCTAAGCTGTTTCTAGGGTTCTACTGCGTCTAGTCTTGTTCTGAGGGTTTGAAGGGAGTTATACAGATAAGAAGGTATGCAGATTCCTTCCTAAGCAGGTATTGTAAGGATTCAAGGTCTAGTGTTTCATTCCAAAGATCTAGCTTCCTCAGTCCTTCTAAGCTAATGTCTCAGACCATCTTCAGATTGTCTCTGTCCTTCTTCGGAATGTTGGTTTGCTTCTTGAAGGATACTAGAGCCTATGGTGTAAGCAGCTTACGTATTATTCATATATTATGATAGCTTGTTTCTCTGTATTGGTTACTAGTAACCACAATGCATAACCTTATGGACAGTGTTCACATAATCTACATGCCTTAATTACGATAAGCTCTTGTTCCTGTATTAGTATAGCTTGATTACAGTGATATCATAACTCTTACATATTACTGATATAAGCTCAATGTAAGGATATGGAATATGAAGCGTATAGTCTAATCACTTACACGGGATCAATTGATGTACCATATATAATTGACTAAGCTTAAACTCCATATTAGTAGAAGCTGTAATACATTTATACCTATAACTATTTCACGCATATGGCTCTGATTCCCATTGAATTGATTACAATGACTACTCTTATTCAAGCATTGTGTTAGCTTCTCACTTCCATGGGACTAATCTGATGAATACCGATATAGTGCTTGCAGTAGTTTGGGTTAGGTTCCTAAAGACTATCTCCCATGTTTGCCTATGCCATTCAATTTTGTCTATCACATGCATTTTGTTCGTTTCCTTGGAAAAATACTTAGCTCAATTATTTTAGAACTATATATGACAACATATTTGATTATATTAAAATCAGATTTGTTGGATTTATTTACTTATTTATGGTTGAGAATTTATTTGCAGCTCTGTGTCTTATTATCTCAGTGTTTCAGGTTTTCTTCAACAAATTTAAATAATAATTACTTCAAAAATGAAGAAAATGACTTCAAAGAGTCCAGTAGTTCCAATTGTAACTCTTTATGATCTTTGTGGAGTAAATATGTTGTGTAGGCTTTAAGTTTAGTTCAGTTTTGGTTTTGAGCTATTGTTGTGTATTAACTTCTTTCTGTATTCAATAGAAGATGGATGTGTTTGAGAGTTGGGATATTTTACAGAAGTATGTGCTTGTAGGTAAGCTTACTTAGATCTAGGTTATTCTTTCAAAGTTGAAAAACTGCTTACAGTGGCCTGCTTTCTATGATACTTGTTGACTGCAATGAATAATTAGATCTAAAGCATATTGCTACGGTGACTGCATAAATACCATAAGACAATAATAATAAGCCCAAGACCACTGCACATTGACCATAAGAGACTAATAAAGTCATATGTTTTTCTGTTGGTGACTTTCCAAGTGTTTATCTAAGGTCTGGTATATGTTTTCTGATATCTGAAATATGCTTTTCGAGATCTGGTGTACTTGTTTTAGTAAGAAGAAATCAATTTGCTAAGGTTTAATATCCATAAGAAATCACTTATCAGTGTTGGGAGCATCATTTTGAAGCTAATGGTGAAGTATTAAGTGATTTATTTTGTGAAATATAGTTCATCTTTGCAGTGGAAAAAGATGCCCCAAGACATAATATGAATTGACATAACAATTTCAAAAGGGAAATAAGTATCTAAGTTATCATTGTAGTGTCTTTTGTGGATTGATATCATTTGTGCTTAACTCGCAAATAAAACTACTTTACAACCAACCAAGCTGCTGTTGGCTTTTCAATGTAGTGAATGCATAGCACCATAATGTTGTTAGTGTTTCAAAGCAATAAAACAACCTAGGTTGTAAGCCAGAATGTTTTTGTGACAAGAAAAAGACACAATCCATCCAAAATCCACATCATAATGTGGTTACAAACAAAAACATATGACACCCCTATTCTTTATGGCCCTGAGAATCTTGAGTGCCAAAACTCCCCGAGTTACCTTCTTGAGCCAAGTAGGTTGGCCTACCTGTCAAGGGTTGATTAGGAAATGGTTGATTGCTGCCATATGATTGACTCCAATTTGCAGCTTCCAACCATGGAGGTATTGAGTACCCATACCTCACATTTGCACTACTGGTCCCTGCATTAAGTGGAGGTGTGTAATGAGCATACATAGAATTGGCACCAACTCTGGTAGGAATAAGGCAAGTGGGTAAACCCTCAGTAGTATAGTGAGGCACTTGAATGTTTATGAGATCTTGGAATAATGGTGTATTATCTGCAATGGAGTCCAATGAGTTTGAAATAATTCTGGTTTCATTAGCTATTCTTGTATCATTGTCAACCATATTGATCATCCCTTGTTCCTTTTCAAGCATTTGTTGTGCCTTTCGTTTTTCCTTTTCCTGTCTTGCCATTTGCTTTTGTTGGTCCTTAATTTGCCTTGCTTTATCTCTTTCAATCTTTTCATCTGCTCGATGTTGTGCGGCAACAATCCTTGCTGCCTTCTTCTCCTTGACTAGATCCTTCTTTTTCTGTTTTAATTCTTGCATTTCAAATTTCTTTTTTTCAGACTCAACTAACAGGGTTATATAGTCCTCTGAGGTGAGTAACTGTGAGCTTCGGCCCAGACGAAGACTACCTGGTGCACCTTGCTTTTTTTTCATTGATACTCTCTGTACTGGTAGCTTTAGGAATTGTCCAAGTGTCTTCTCCACCCCTCCCACCTGCATGTCATTGCTTGGTACTTCCCTTCCAGTTTCTGTTGGAACTGATTGAACTATATCATTATCTTCATTTGATGCCTCATTATGTCCTTCATCTTCTTCCATTGATATATTGTCCACAAAAAAATGAACAATTTCACTGTTCAATTCTGCTGGTTGTGAGGGCATGTTCATGCTTTCTTCATTGGTTGCTGAGACACTATGTGCATTCATATTGATCATTGCTTCTGCTAGCCATGAAGGTGGGGTTACTTGGCTTGGCAATGTCAATTGGTCATTGTCAACTGCATGCTCAGCAATAACATTAACAATATCAACAACAGGAATTTCATGTTCTTGAGTTGGTGGAATAATCTCCATGTTACTGCGAATTTGTTCATTGTTATATTGTGTTTCACATACAGTTTCATCATCTTCAGCATATAAGTGTCCTTGAGACAAGGAAATCATATTACCAGCTGCAACAACATCATCTTGGTCATCTACTTCTTGCACTTCAACACCTGTTTGGGCATTCCCTTCTTCCTGACCATCCACATGAAACGCTTGGCTACAACCAGTATCATGCATGAGAGCATCATAGTTCAGTGGCCAGATTCCTGTCCTCCTAAAGCCAGCCTTGATATTTGATGGTGTCAAAGCCCTTTTAAAAGCTTTACTTGCAAGCTCTGCTAGCTCAAACCTTTTCACCTCAACCCCTGGATTCTTTGCCATCCATGCAGCACGCTCCGACCTGAAATAGTTCTTGAAAGGGCCAAACACACTAACATCAAGGGGTTGCAGTCTATGAGTGGTATGAGCTGGCAATGTCAATAGGTCGATGCCTAAATTGTTTGCTTCCTCAATTGTTTGTACAGCCATGTGGCTCCCATGGCCATCTAATATCAAAAGGTGTCTGTTATTAGGCGAGACGCCACCTGGTACCGATGCAACAAAGTGAAAAAGCCAACTTAGAAACAGTTCTTTAGTCATCCATGCATGGGGATGTGCAGCCATGCATGCACCTGGTTCGCAGTTCTGTATATAGTTTTTCAGTTGATTTTTACCTTTGAATAGATAAAATCCTGGGATTGAAGTACCAATTGCATTAACACAACATAAAATAGTTATCCACTCCCTGCTCTTGGGCAAAATCTTTGGCACATTTCGGCTCCCTCTCTTGGCAATTACCCGCATGCCACAATTCCTCCCTGCCTGTAAACCTGTTTCATCACAGTTCCATATATGGTCTGCTCCATAAGAATGTTTATCATAAGCACTAGAAAGTGTGTCATAGAATTTTTGCACAACTGCAGGGCACAAATTTAATGCTCTGTCTCTGTCAAGGCCCTCAGCAGTACGCAATACAAGTTCTGGATGCCTTTTTTTAAACCCAAACCACCATGATTTACCAGGAAACCCATCTTTGAATGGGTTTGGCCTCCCTTGACAGATTTGAGCAACTGTTGATTTGAGTTGTATCAACTCTAGCCCATGTCCCAGTTGGGCCATCTCTTTACACCACTCAACCACCTCGGCCTCCTCATCCTCAGTCATAACTGTAAGAGGCCCTCTACGTTTTGTATGAGTCAGTCCATTTATCCAATAATGTATTGATGAGGGAGGAATACCATGTTTTTTTGCAGATGCCCGAACTGAGTATCCATTAAACTCTATGTTGTCAATTGCAACTAACATTTGTTCTTTTGTCCATCCTCTTATAGCACTGATTTTTTTAGTTGAGCTTGCCCCTTGGACTGTTGTTGATGGTGGTTCTGTGGCTGATGGTGTGTTAACATCAGCAGCTGTCACATGGTCATCTTCAACAATGTTCCCTGGTGCATTGCTGGCATCGACATCAGCTGGCCTGTCATCATCGGACGATGTGCATCGCAGCTGCGCACCCCTTGTCACTCTCCTGCCACTTCTCCTTGTACGAGCAGAGTAACTTCCTTTTGCCATAGATGCAACAACCTATAAAATTATTGCATGCATTTAGACATTAGAATATATGTTAAATTATGCTTTATTACTTCTGCAAAAATTATCCCTATGAAGCTGATGATCGAATAATTCCTGTAAGCTAACCTTCAATTCCTGTAAGGTAAGCAACAAATAAGGTCAACAAATAAGGTCAACAAATTATTACAGTTTTAAAATAAAATTAAACATAAATAGATAGCATTCTTAAATTTTCAAGGCTGACAAAAGACTTACACACATGAATACCATTTTGAAAGAATTCATACCATTTGTAACTTACAACACTAGGTAGATCTTGAGATTAAGATTTTTTCTCATCTGTGATGTCAGAACAAGTTTTTACCATGGTGGTGAACTTGTGCTTTTATTTACATTATTGGGACTTTCTTTCTCTGCTTAGCATATTTGACTACAAAAATTTAGGTAGATAAGATGTTTTCTCATCTGTGGTGTCAAAACAAGATTTTTACGATGGAGGTAAACTTGTGCTTTTATTTACATTATTGGGACATGTCTTCCTCTGCTTCGCATATCTGGTTACAAAAAATTAGAAATGCTTCCCACTTGACTGATATGGAATTTGTGAGTTTGATTTTAGTTTTTCATGTAATGTCTAAATGAGTCTTTTTCTCTATCTTTACATAATTTCAAAAGAGTTGAAATTATTGCTTCAGTGCTTAGTATTTTATTAGTGTTTACCATGCTTACTGGAAATTTGGATTCAGTGCCCTGTTTTGATTGTTTCCTTTACAGTTACTCTGTCTCTTCTTTCAATTAATTTGTCCTTAGGCTTTTTGAAACAAATGGCTTGCATCTCCTCATATTACTTCACCGATAGTTCACTAAAATCCTATTTAGTTTGTTCCATGTGCTTGTTGCATGAGCAAAAATAAGCGCGATCTTTGTAAAATGTGACTGAACTTAAAATTCGGCTGAGAGGTCTCACTTTTCATTATATTTTGATATATAAGTTCACGGGGTTTCTTCAGTATCTGTTTTTTTCTGGTATACCACTTTTGTTGCAGTTCCAAAATCTTTGCAATTCTAATATATATTCATAACATGACCAAGTGTGAAATAATAATTCTTACGCCAGGAGAACTTAAACTAGTATTTCTGAAATTGGCACCTTTAAAGTTTTGAGTTTTGCAGCTATGGCTTAATAGCGAGCTGGATTACTAATGTAGCCCAAATATTTTTAAACTTAAAAACACCTGTTTTATTAAGCAGACTTAAAATCTAATAGCATCTTGTCCTCTTATTTGATTTGCTGTCTTTCTGAGCAAAATGTTTGATAGCTTACTGCACTAATTTGTTTGTAATCCTAGAAAAAATGATCTATTTTAGAAGTCTGAAAGTTGAGCTTACTGTACAGTGTATTGTTTCATATTGCTTTTGTTAAGTTGGTCCAATCAACATGGACACAGCGGGGCTTTCGTTGCGCTTACTGTACAGTGTATTGTTTCATATTGCTTTTGTTAAGTTGGTCCAATCAACATGGACACAGCGGGGCTTTCGTTGCGGAGACCCTACCGTGTATAAAGGGTTATCGGGAATGACAACAGGACGAGGAACGATGTTTAGAAGTTTCCCATTGAAGAAACTAGGAGAAACGATGTTTAGATGTTTAGAAGTTTCCCACTGTATTCAATAGGTTAACTGTATAAGCTAGAACACATACATAAACTCTGTATAAAAAAGGTTAATTGTAACTGTATAGGTTAACTGTCACCACCCTATGGACAGAACTGTAATGTAAGAAATCTGATAAATGAATGGACAGAACTGTAATGTAAGAAATCTGATAAATGAAAACAATGAAAACAGAACTGTAACAGAACTGTAATGTAAAAAAACTCTGATAAATGAAAACAGAACTGTAAGAAGATATAACTAACTTGAATATATTGGCCACTGTTTTGTGATGTTGTCTTCAAGTTTGCTGAATAGTTTGAAAGCATAAGATGCAACTTCAACAGTGGGTGGATTTGTTTTATAGTTTTGGGGACTTGATTTTAATTGGTGGACATGGATGCACATGGATTGCAATGGCTTCATTTTGAATGTGTGGTATGGATTTAATTTGCTCTGATCTAATGGTTGGGAATTGTTTATTTGTTGATCCATGTGCTTTGATTTGTTTTAATGAGAAATAGAATGAGTTGGGTGTCATTTATTGCAGTTATTGGGTCTGGGTGTCATTTATTGAACAAAGTGGATTTAATTGTTATTGGGTTGGGTGTCATTTATTGAACAAATTGGATTTAATTGTTATTGGGTTGGGTGTCATTTATTGAACATAGGGTGCTTAGTTGTTGAACAACACAGCAGTTATGGCTGACATACATTCCTTTTGTTATGTGCAGGTAGGCATATTTATTTGGGATGCAAAGTTGGAGTTCTCATGAGTGGGGGTTGAAGTGACTGCTGTTTTGTACTTCTGGAATAGACCAGTTTGGAAGCCTTTATGGCTCTAGCTGTTTTCTACTTGGGTCAATATGTTTTGCAATATTAAGTAGTAAAATACTATTTATGGACAGTTGTGGGCCCAGTCAATGTATGGGTGATTTTTGGACATAATTTAAAACTTATTTATACATAATGTTATTTATTTCTGTTTAAAATTTGGTTTCACAAGTCTTAATCACTGGTGGTTTGGTGGGACCAGTATTATATCAACTACTGGTCCCTGCACAAGAATAGGAATCCCTCCCCTATACACTTTTGCTTCCTTCCCGTGGATCCCCTTCACGTCACATGTTACGCTCCGTACTTGAAGAGGGCATTTCATTCGAGTTCGCAAGCAACTTGCGCGTCACACCGAATTCAAGTGACGAGGAGAGGCGCCGTAGTTGAAGGATCTTTTCTTTTTGCTTAATCAATACTTTACGGAAGTAGCCCACTGGAATAAGAAATATCTGGTCCTATTGATGCTGTGTACTGTACGTACATTAGTAGCTAGATTTGTTTGTATGGATCTTTGTGGTAAGGAAATTTGGTTTTCATACCAAATTTTATGAATCCACTACCAGTCTAACCAGCGGAAAATTTGGGCCTTTTTTGGAATAGATCTCGCAGAAATATTGGAAAATCTTGGTTATTGGGATTAAATTATGGGATATTTGATGGGTAAAAAAAGTTAAATCTTTTTGGAGCTTCAAAATCAGGATTGAATCACTATAAACTTCATATTTTACAGCCCAAAAACAATGAGACAGCGAAACAAATATTTTTAACTGTTGCCTTGGTAGACCACTCCTTTTATGAATATTTGGTAAAGATAATTATAATAAACAGCGAGTTATCTTGGAATCAGTACTTTGAGAAATCTATTGGGTATTTGGACTATGGAAAGTTGAAAGTTCAAATTAGTGATCCTGACAAATTTAACAGAAAAACATGTATAGAAAAATTTGGAATATAGAATAAGTAAACTATGGTGACCTCTAGTAGATAGAGAACCTTGTTTTTATGCTTTTTTCTATCAAAATGGCTCTGCCAAACTATTACCTATTTTGGATTTTTTTTAGAATTTTTACTTAAATTGTGATTTTATTATTATTATTTTTTTAAATATATGAATAATTTTACACCTAAAAACACCTGAAACAGTCAACGTTCACTCTAGTTCTACAAAGGTCAAACATCACACTTATGATCTGATTTAATTGTGTAATGTGTATAAATCAAATACTTGTAAATTTTCGAGTTTTGAATTGATTTATATATTAAAAATATATTTTAATATATTAAAACTCATAATTTGATTATTAAATTTCAATAAAAAAACAAAAATATAATAATTACATAATTCTAATACTAGTTTCAATTTTTCAATCTCACCTCTCTGCTTAATTATTTGTGCCAATCTCACCTCTCTGCTTAATTATTTGTGCCAGTATTTATTATTTAATTTATATAATATTTTGTTCAAATGAAGTAAGTTTAACTGTTGAGTTTTTAATGCTTATCATATTTCGTTAAAATAAAACTTTATTGGTATGGGATTTTGATTTTTAATTAGAATTTAATGATATAATTTTTAGTGATCTTTATTTTTGTTTTTGGAAATATATTTTCCATGTATAAACTATTTAGAGCCTTAGTACTTGATATGTATAAATTTGAAGTTTTAATGGGTAGAACAGTTTTGTTTAAGAAAAACAGATGTGAAAATCAACTCCATATTATATAAATATAAAATTTATCTATATATATAATTATAATTTTTATTACTTAATATCATAAATTTAAATATTTAATGACATTTTTAGATTTACAAATTTACCTGGTATTTATTGTTGTTGAATTTGAATGTGTTTCCATTCTTTCTGAATACGACCAACAAAACTTATCTCACATCCAACGACCTGGATACCACCAACTGGAATTATTACCTCAGCTATGCTGTTAAATTTGAAATGATTTCACATCCAACAACCTCTCTACCACAGAATTTTTTTTTGACCATATAACACTGATCGAGTTTATTAACTTGACCATGCAATATATTTAATGTTGGTTTTGAATTGCTTTTCCACCCAATAATGTGTATTACCAGGTGCAGCACAGTAACATTGAATGCCGATTAATAGGGTGGTTAAACTTGGCCCTCCTAGAGCACTCCGGGACCCGGGTTCGACCAGGAAAGTATTTTACATCGACTGTTGTGGACATTGAATAATCATATAAAGGTATACTTTTAGCCATCAACACAGCTTTGGGGTGTGAAAAACAAATCTCTCATTAAACAATTCCTGATCTCAATTCGCGCAATCCATTCAATCAAAAAATACATGATACGAGCGATTAATCCCAAAATATCTAAATGTATGAATAGACATGAAGCTGTAAAATTGCTGAAAGTTTTTGGGATAAATGGGATGCAAAATTGTACATGAAATCAAGTAAAGAAGACCAAAGTCTCTTGGCTTCTTACACGGGAGACTTAGCAGTGCCCGGCAGGGATGGAATTTCAAATTTGATTGGCCAATTATAATTATAGTGTGGTTTGCCATTCAATATAATTAATTTGAAATTCCAACACTCAAATTTGATGGTTCTGTTTTGAAATTCCAACCTGGTGCCAGGCTACTTTGGAGAGGTTGTTCCTACCTCTAACCTTCCTGCCTTCTGAAATTTACGAATTGTGGGATGAGTTAATCGACATCGTCAGCTGCTGGGGGCAAATTTAGATCCAGCGACAAGGGCGCTGGCCGCCGTGAAGATGTACAGGTCATTGCAGCCGCCTGCAGCTGCGAATTTCGAGATGATTCAAAGGCTTGAGTGCCAAACAAAAGCTTTTGCTTTTTAGTAGGGTTTGCCTGATTCTCCACCGTCAGATGTTCCGAGGCGCCCCGCTGGATAACGCAACTGGAAGCTCGATCGTTGTCGAGAATAGAAGCGCAGGGCTCTTGTCTGGAATAAAAAATGGGCCACTCTTGTCGCTGAATATTGACGGCGCGTGTGCCGCCATGGCTAAACATTACAGCAATGCTAGTGTTATCGTCTTGGAGAGCGAAATTGGTTTTAGCCTTGGGGCCGCGGAGATTTCTTGCAGCATTGTCGTAGGCGCGTGCGGCATCTTCGGCTGTGTCAAAAGTGCCCAACCAGAGTCTGGATTTCTTCCAGGGGTCTCTGATTTCCGCAGCGAATCTCCCCCACGGCCTCTTCCTCACGCCTCTGAAATGCGTTCCCTTCACAGCATAGGACGCCGTTTTCTCGCAGTCGCCCTCTCCTATCTCCATCTTTATCCCTACTCTCGCCATCGGCATGGCGTCCACGGCCATGCCTCTGTTTCTCTGCACAAACAAACAGATTCCGCGCTTCACACGATCGAGTCTCGCCGACGGTACGCAGACACTCTAAACACAAGGGCGCCCAGGCGAGAAGTGATGCAGCTTTACCTTCAACATCTCGGCTGTATTTATTGCGTTTCTTCAATGTTTCCTATGCTATAGGGTATAGGATGCCTTGACAGTGACCGTGAGAGCGGAGGATTCTGACATTTGCTTTCACCGTAAACCCGTGTCATAATTTCTCCGGCAAACACACTTTCCGGTTAACGGTTTGCGGAAATGGGTTGGATGATGCGGATGCCACATGATCCCCATGGGCATGATGGCCAATAAATAATGTTTGCAGTCATACAGTACTTAATCCAGTGTGGCGAAATTAATGTTGAAAACCCATTTGTAGTGAATTCAAATTTGAATTTCAAAGGACGCTATTTTATTTATTCTAATATCGGGTGCTTTTAATTAATTAAACTTTTATTGCAGTCCTTTTCTTTTTTTTTCCTGGCTATGGATGTTTATATTCCAGAAGATTATGTTAGAAGGCCCTGCAAGCCAAATATAAGGATGTGAAGGTTACTATTATTATCTATGTGGTAGCTACTACTATTATTATTTTATCATAGCAATACGTTTAGGGAACTAGCTGGCCTGGCGTTCACACCAAATATGAACAATTAATTCTTTTTACATGAAATGGTTTTTTTTTAATTATATCTGTTTAATTTGTTTTTTTCTCTAATAAAATTAAAATTAATTAATTAAATTATAATAAAATATTTTCTATCATTATATAACAATTTAATAAATATTTTTATTTAAACAAGCATTTTTATTTGCATAAATATCTATATAGTTATATAAATATTTCATATAAATTGAAAGAAATATTTTATATATACACTCTACAACGAAGCATAAAAACTTATAATTTGATTTTTTCTATTAATAAATAGTTATAAAGAACCATAAAAACTTATAAATTGTTTTTTTTATTAATAGATAGTTATAAAAAATAAATATTTTATTAATACAATATATATTAATACTTTATTTCATATAAATATGTTATATAGATTGAGAGATACTTTATATATATATTCCACTACAAATCATGAAAACCTTTAAATTGAATTTTTTATTAATAGATAGTTATAAAGAAATAGATATCTTATTAATAAATATATTAATAATTGATTTCTTTTATTTATATAATAACGATTACTTAATATTAATGAGTTATTTTCATTAATATTTATTAAAAATTAATTTATATATAAATATTTTATTTTAATTATTAATTACATTCATCAATATTATATATAAAATTGTGTAAACTCTCATAATTTATTTTAATTTAAATTATTATTTATCAATTATAATTTTTAATTTATCATTGTAAACGATCGCCATGATCTTAAAATCTTACAAATTGCAAATCTATATGGGAGTCTACAGCTCCTCTGTAGGAAACAAATAGATGGTAGCATCTGCATCTTACTTTCCCAATCCTTGTTATTTTAGATACAATATTAACATACCATAAAGATAAGCTTTTACGAATATAAATCCAAATATCAAGGCCAACATCTCAAATATTTTTGTAAGTGCAATAAAGACTAGCATTTAAATTGCATTGAACAATCTATGAGTTATTAGACATTCATTTAAACTTGAAGTGGAAGTTCAAATGCTTGGAATTTATTTCCTTATAGCATTAGGTTTTTATTGCAACCATACAAAGGTTAAGAGGAAGGCATATAGATATTTATTTCACTTCAAAAATCAAGTACTAATCAAATATAAAATAGGTAAGAAGACCATAGAAACACCTAGTGGAGTTATTGGAACCTTGTTGAAATACAAGTACTCTAGTTACATTGCAAAGGTCTCACAAACATCAACTTATATTAATTTTCATGGCTTGAGTTTTGGCTATAAAGGAAATTCAAAACTAAGCTTAGAAATTTGGTGTTTAATAAATTGAGAAGATAGTTTTTTTTTGTTAAGCTTGGTAGATCCTTCTTGTTCATTATAAAATAAGTAAGCAAGTTACACACATATATCCTAGTTAGGTGGTCTCAACTTGCCCAGCGGGAAACCACGTTTGTTGACCACCTAACCACAATTTAAGTTGTCTAAAATATTTATTCTATCTATCCAAGCTATATAAACTTGATAGTCATGTCCACAACCATATTCTAGTTGTCTATACATATATATGACTGTAAACTGTAAATTAAAAGCTATCCGCATGAAAACAAATAAAAAAAAGGACTCAGAGTCAACGTTCTATTCCTCCTGTTCGGCGGAAGTCGAAGCCACCGAGGTCGGATCTTTCGCTCTGGAGCCTGGAATCTCAGTCGGCACAAACATGCATGGGAAATGTTTCTCTATATGATCCAGGTGGCCATCCTACTTCTATAATTGAAATTGCAGTTTTTGAAAGTCCTATTTATAATTTGGAAAGTCCTAGACAACAATCATCCATATTTTCTCCATGGCCTTGCCGAGAAGGCATTTCATGAGCTAATACAGATAAATGGACTATTTGTATTGTGCCTCTTGACCTTTGGTGTGTCCCGAGTCCGAAATCAGGATCTTCCAATCCTCTATGTCTGTTGGCTCCACACTCGCTTGACGATTTATATTTTCCTCCCATTCGGCTATGAGCTGTTTGATTTCCCCTATGGTGCTCCCTGCATACGCAACCGCCGCTTCCTGGATTAGGTTGGCCACGAGCTTCCTGCCCCAACGTTTGCCCGTGGTGCTCGGCTCAACCTCGGCCTCGCTCCCTCGCAGTCTCTTCCTACGGCCCTTGGTAATCGTTGCTTGAACCATAGCCACAATACCCCTGTACCTTCCAGGCACCTTCAAACATTGGTCTGAAACAAATCTCTGTGCTTTTCTTGGATAAGGAAAGTTACCTCCCGACTGACCTGTTGTGGGAGCAAGAAACCATATTTTCTAAAATGTTAATTTCTGAATTGCCTTCATCCCACGGTTCTGACAATGCAACAAATCTGTCACCCACAATTTATGTGCATAACCCCCGAGCGTAAGGGACCTCCACCCGAGACTCCCGAGATGCCCCTGCATGACCCCTGCCTTGCTCACGTTGTGACCGTGGTCTTGGAGGCGAGGTGCATGGCCACCCACCAAACTTGTAACCCAGAGGTCAAGCTTGAAGGAATCACGCCCCTCATCTCCGTTGCCCCTCGTTGACTGCCTCTGCCCCCATTCCCCTTGACTTAGCCTCTGCTTAGCATGACTCAGATCCTCCCCGCGACCTGACATCTGAACCCCAACACCCACAAGGCATTATGCCCCTAGTTTACACACCACTCGGCTTCCCAGTGACTAGCTTAAGCTAGCCCGGCCAACATTCTCTGTGTGCTAATCCCCCCCATTAAAGAAGACCCTGACTCTCGACAATCTTCCATCGCCTAATGCTCCTTAGGGGATTGGCATTAGAGCATTTTAGGAATTGAGGTGGTCCGACCGCAACAATAATTGCCACTTCCTTACCTTCAATTCCCGGGTTTGCCAGGCATACAATAAACAATAAATCACTCAGTAGACTCCCTCCCATCCCATCCCTATAATCCCCATGTGAGATAGCAGAATGTCAAACTTAAGAGACAACCAAGCAAACCCCCTGGAATTGGGATTATTCCCGCAGACCACCTCCTCTAGGCTAATTCCCCCGCCCCAGTTACTCGCCCACACAAACCTCGTGCCCCCATGAAAGCCCCAATTACTAGACCAAATGCAGGGAAGCATAATAGAATGTAGGCTGAGCCAGTCAACATACCCGATTATCTATGTTTGAAGACGTTGTATCTCATCTCTTTCCCAAAGTCATCGCTCCTCTTTCATCGTCATCACCTCGTGCTTACACCCTCCAAATTATTCTCTCTCTTTGCAGTCAGTAAACTTAATTGCATGCAAATGCCACCTTCCCTCCTCTTGCTTGCCTTAAGCACGCTGACGGCCACCACGCCATACATGTCAAACGTGTGGGAGGCAGTGGAACCACCCCTTCTTGTGCTTTTCATTATGACAAACTTAATGGCTTTGTCTGCCAGCTCACACCCTGATCGGGGGGAGAAGATAGTTTTTTAATTTACTCAAATGAATTAAATTACAATACAACTTACATTACAAAGGTCTCACAAACATCAACTTATATTAACTTTCATGGCTTGAGTTTTAGTTATAAAGGAAATTCAAAACTAAGATTAGGAGTTTGGTTTTTAATAAATCGAGAAGACATAAATTTACTCAAATGAATTAATTACAATACAAATTAATGTATCCAGTTGTAACAAGCTAATTTGGTTATTATAAGAATGAGTTTATGCTTTCATAGAAAAAATGTTATTTGGTAACATAATATAGTTGAAAGGAAGCCTAGACTTTAAGAAGCATTATTGTGAGTGGAAAATTTGTGTTTGTGCTCAGAACCACAAACTCAAATTATATTATGAATTATTTAGTTGAAGCAAATCATTCATATATAGTTATTATTGTGTGCACAAATAGATTCTTCTACGTACATTATGGAATGATTGAACCTATGACAAAATAAGAGAAGGAAGATAACTCCCATGGGTAGGACAATCATTGTAGAGGGTAACCTCGTTGATTTGTGATGACCTTAATTCAATATGAGTCACATATTGTCTATTAATATCTCAACAATATAATATATCTTCACCAAGTGGTTCATGGCTGAATCCCAACAAATATGGGTTGTTATTTCATAATGCCAAAGATTTCAAAGTTTCAAAGCATACATAATGTAACACACCCAATTGGAGGTCATTATCATCTTCTACTCATCGAGAGCTTTCTCATCTCATTATAAGCTCTAGGAACAATGTTATGGAACTCATAAGATGTACCATTTTATGCCACATCAACATTCATACAATTGACACATAGTAGTCTCACACCCATGTCTCATCATGATATTGCACCACATTCGCAAGCCAAACACCTTGGTTTTCTAGGTCATATCCAAATCTTGGTTTATATTTTATCCTTGCTGCAGTCATATCCAATTCTTCTATATTTTTAGGTTTTCGAATGTTAATGATTTCTTATCAGTTTGTTAAAAATATGTACTTCCATGTCATCTACCATGGAAATTGTAACTCGGTCCTCAACATCCACACTGTTGACCTAGATTGGATCATTATATTGTTTTTCATTCATGTCGATGCTTTTAGAGTGGAAAAAGTGGAGAAATCAGCTCACAAGACCATTTCTATCGGTAGGACCCAATTTGGCAAATCGACGGTTGAAAAGTTTCGAGAGAATTTTGAGGCATCAAATGACGTTAACCAAAAACCTTAAATTTATTATGAAAAATAAATAATTTTAAAAAGAATTATAAATTGTAACTAAAAAAAATGTAATTTATAAATGAATAATTTTATTCATTATCTACATTATGATTTGAAAATATAAATCGTTGTGTGGAGAAACTCTCTTCATCTCATTATGAGGAGATATGTAGGTGTTAGGTGTAACATAAAAAAATTATTAACATTTTTAACTGCCTACTCACTATGTTGAAATTATATATTATTGAATTTATATTAATATGTTGAATTTATAGAACATAAAGGACATTTTTTAATCCTTTTTCAATCATTTCTAAAATTGAAATGGAGATGGAGATTAATAGTTGCACCATTCCTAAAATTTAAATGGATATGGAGATTAATAGTTGCACAAATAGCATCGATCCATTGAATACAATGTGTTGGGCATATCTATGATCATGATAGGGCTCTACGCTCTTCTGTGGGGAAAATTGAAGGATATCAAGGCCTCAATGGATGAAAATTGTTTGGAAGCATTTCCCAGATGCGAGGAAATACTATCACAAAATGAAAATAAGGTAGACGGCATAGAAGTTGTGTCGAACAACCCCATGAATGAGAAGATTTAACCTCTTGAATTACACGCAATGAAACAATTTCTTGTCAAATAGAGAGTACAATTTGCTAATTTAGCATATGCATCCTTATCATTATTAACCACTCCTCTATAACACACAATATAAATACTTAATGGATTCTTGAATATTAACCTTTTGGCAATGTGTAATAGAAACAAATATTTTTTAAACCAATCGTGATGATTTATTAAATTTTAAGTCATAAAAATTCATAATGTAAAGTTTGTCATCATACTCTCAGCATTAATGCATACCTATTCATTTACATGGCTTCATCAGTTTGCATACAGCTGCAATTCCTCCTCAACAAGGGTATTAGTGTATACAAGATATGCGCATACCATCAACCATGTTCGGCCTTTACATGCGTGTCAGAATATAATAAAATGGGATCTCAAAATTTTAATACAGAATGGTGGACATAACTTACCAAACACACAACTCAATGACCCATAATAAATGAAATGTAGTACCAACAAACATTATTCACCACTGGAATCCTTAGGTTTCAACACTAATATGGGCATATGAAAGAAACCAAACTGCACTGACCCAACATGATGAGCAATATAAGCATTAGTTATGGTTCATAAATTGATATTTGGTAAATTTCATCACATTTTTTAAGAATATTTCATATATATATATATAGTAGACTCAATTATGATATACCACAAAATTACATATGGCCAAGACCAAGCATACATCATGAAAGAATCAAAAGAATCCTTCTTAACATGAAAATATCATTTCAATGTCCATGTCACAAAATGTAAAAATGATTACTTGGTACAACAATGAATTCTTACATAGTGGCCACTTCGTGTGAGGAAGCCCCACATATTAAGATCCACATAAGATCTTTACAAATATCATCACATGAACTGTAGATGATATGTCATCCATTTTAAAACATCGTACTTAACAAGTTACAGATTGAAAAATGAGAAGAATTTGGTATGATTTCATTGCATTATTGACTTATCTGTCCCACCTGTAAAGAAAATATAGAATTGATCAATCTAAGTAATTTTTCCACTATCAACAAATCCTTCTCACTTTTCTAAGTTCCACCACTGCCTCACATTCATTTACATCTGAATTCAACCCAAGACAACACTGAAGACATTTGCTCCAACCATCCATAACCTCTAAATTCAAATGCCCAAAAAGTTGCATATGGGATAGATGTGGCTAGTCTCGAATTTGTCTAAATATTTTTCAGATATGCCTGTCACATATAACGATCCATTGAATTCATCATAAAAGAAATCTGCAAGATGAAAATCCACACTTTTACCACAACTCTTTTCCTGCTCTAATAATAATAATGGGTAGTATGTACTGTGATTTTAATTTTTATAGAGTTGGAAATATGTACAATTTGTAGTTTTCATCATTACCCTACTCCATTGAAGTTGAATGGAGTAGGGTAATGATGAAATTGTAAGTTTCATTCATGCATCTTAGAGGAACCTACCTATAACAATTAGACAACAGTTTGTTAAACAGTTCATTATAGAATTTTCTCAAAACATAATCAAACTAAAGGTTTCTTCAATTTAAGCTTAAGGACATCCTACAAATTTTAGGACAAATATTGTTGGCAACATCTGCTTTGATATCACAAATATCAAGAAGACTATTAAAATTATGTCTTCCAAACCTCAAACTTGATAATTGGTTGCTCTCGGGCTTGTCTAGTGTGAGTCATGGTGAAAAGTATTTGTTCACAGTGCAAATATAAATTAATGTTCAACCATAATTCAACAACAATGTGGTTGTGGTTATGAACTTTGAATTAAACTTGGACTCCACCGGTGGTAAAGGAAACATTAGGAAATATTTCTAGTATGTATCACGGGACGTAGAATAAGAACCATGTCCAACAGAAAAGGGGAAAAAATCCACAAAAAAACGATTTGAGGTTAAAATAGCATTCTCCTTGCTATGAAATAGATGTAGAACTTCAGACATTGGGATCTCACAAATGTTGTGCTCCCTCTTTCAAATGCTCATAACTCTAATGTTGTGCTCTCCTCCTTTATTCCCTAGTGGTTGAGCCAAGACTGGGCAGCCTTATACCACCCACGCTTGAGGTGCAAGTGGGGATTTTGACTAAAGTTAGAAGCAATTTTGGGAAGCCTCTTGGATTCCATGTTGTAAAGATTCTTCTTATACATTAGATACCTAAACATAGCCATGATTTTAATGGGGGAAATGCCAGCTTCGATCAGGAGGATAGGATAGGGAATATTTACCTTGATCTTGAGGTTGTAGGTTATGAATTGCTTTTGAATCATCTCAATATTTCTCCACGACTCTTTGCATATACTGCAACCCCAAACTTCACATCCATATAAGACAACACGGGTGACGAGAGTCTATAAAAGGAACATTTTTTAACTCCAAATATAAAGAGCGAGCAACTTATCATTGTTTTCAAGCTCATAATAAGCTTTCTAGCCTCCAATAATCATTTTCTCAATGCTATCATTTTAGTTGAGCTGATGAGGAATGTCAATACCTAAATATTTATAAGCATAAACCTGTTCTAAGTAATTGTTATCATAGAATAAATTACGATGGGTGATATTTCTGGATTTAATTATCATGACTTTAGTCTTGTTGGTATTAATTGTCATACCCATCTTGGAGCAGTAATCATGAAGGGTCTTAAGCTACTTGTCTAGGTCATCATGGCTTCAGAAAGAAGAACGACATCATTTTCATAAAGGAGAAAAGTATTGATTATACCAACAAGCTTGGTTCCCTTACAACCTTCAGTTTCCAAACACTTCTCTGGCTTATCAATGTAAATTCCAAAAAGGGTGGGGGATAGCGGACACCCTTTCTTAACCCAGATATTGCATTTAATATATTTATACCACCCTTTGTTGGTCTTAAGCTTGGAAACAACAGTATCGTAAAGGTGAATAACAAAAATCCTCAACTCAGGAGGAACCATTATCTCTTCAAGTATTTTGCAAAGCTTATCCCAAGGAATAGTGTCAATTTTTTTTCTAAAGTCCAGAAAACAATAGAAGAGATTGATTTTACTATTTTGACATTCCTTGGCGATGATATTGAGAGTGACAAGGTGGTCATTAGTGGAGTGAGGTCTCCTAAAACCAAATCTCTCTTTATCTCTTTTACCATGGCTTTAAAGCCAAAGGCTAATCTTCTTTTCCAAAATTAGCCTATATAGTTTGGCTAAGATGTGGCTAGTCATAATAGTCCTGTAGTTAGAAGGAACATTTTTGTCCCCACTTTCAAAGATAGGCACAATATGGATTTGCGTTCAAGGCTTAGGGAAGCCATGCTTTACTGCCAAATTGATAAGCTTGTGGAGATGAAGAATGAGGATAGACCTTCCCATTTTAAATATTTCAGCTTGGTATCATTCAATATCTTTAGCTTTCCCATTAGCGAGCTTATGAATCCCAGATTCAATGTCTTTTAGAGAAAATATATCTGCTTTAATAGGATTATTTAAGATGGTGCCCATGGTGTCCAAAGATTCATATAAATTCTTAAGATCAATGCCCCAATTCTCTAAGGGGATCAAATGATTTTATTTTTTTTAACGAACAAGCGCATTCCACCAAAACTTTCTGGGTACAACTTTAGAAAGGTGAAGAAGATACTCTTGTCTCTTATTAATATATGACCTCTTTTGTTGGTAATTGAATTATTTATAATTTTCCATTTTAATGTTTTATAATTGCAAAAGCTTATCATAATATTAAATGTTATAATATTATGTTTAATATTATATAATGTAATAGTATTAAATAATATAAGGTGTTACAATGACGTGAAATGTTTGTTTTTGGAAAATTAAAGTAATGAGTCATTAGATTTAAAATGAAATTACAAAATAATATCATTCATATATATAATATGTTAATTTATATATATATATATATATATATATATAAAATTAACTTTCACATATATATTAAATTAATTGAAGAGAATAATAATTAATTACAATATTAAACATTTTTATTATATAAATTAAATTAAAAAAATTAATGAAGATGGTGATGATGATTAATGTCTACTAAAACTAATATTGTTTATGGAACCTTAAGAAGGTAAGAGATTAATTGACATTTTTTTAAATTTTGTTGAACTATGATTAAAAAAAAGAGAGAGAAGCATTCTAAGATCACTATTGTTTTGCTTACTTGAAAAGGAAAAAAGTTGGTAGTGTGGCAAATGTTTTGGAAATGAGAACGGATATGGGTAAGTGCCCCACAATTCATGAGAAAGTATTTTTTATATTCCACCATCTTGGTATTGCAAAAGTGACGTACTCTTTCGTCCCAAGATGTTATAAGAATAAACTAACACAATTTTACTTCAAAACTCATATGAATTATAGCTAATATTTATAGTATTTCATAAATTATAAAACAAGAATTAGGTTTTATCTTTACCATGTTTCATAAATGATAAAAACAAAATAATAATAATTCTAACGTAAAACAACATTGGAAGTGAAGAATTTAGTGAATTAAATGAGGAAACTATGAAGTGGAGGGTAATTACTAAATATTATTGAATTAAGCGAGGGAAGAAAGAAGGTAACCACCAAGATATTACAATATGGTAAATATTACAATATTTTTCCATATGTAAAACCACGTTATTTTTTTCTAATTTAATTTTAAATTTAAAACTTCATTGATCTAACGTAAGCACTCTCAAGAGAACTATTAAAATATAATTTTACTTTTATACTTTTTTTATAAATTATTAGTAAAATATAATTTTATTTTAAATTTTTATTGTTATTTTACTTATTTAATATGGTTTTGAAAATTACCTTGATGGGGTGGACGAATACAGAGAAAGGGATCTCGGGGCACTTGTCACCCCCACCTACTCTCTTGATGAATAAGGAAGGGGTGGCATAGTATACTCCCCAAACACAATACATGTGGCATAAAAACCATTTAATGGCTCATTCCTTAACCTCATTCCAGATTTTTCCTTCAAAGTGTCTACAACAACGAGATGAGGGGGGCTTCAACTGGTTGCATGGGTGTTGTCCAAGCTACCCTGCAATTTAGTCTGCTATTCTCCAAATTGGAAACTATTTGAATGTGTGGGGTCCTTTGCAGGGTTTTTGGGCTCGGTGTGGACAGCATGGTGTTGTCGTGCAACTCTTTCTCTCTTCAGTAGGTTATATCATATGCTACAACTCTTAGGCTCCATTCAGCAGGGGAGGATAACCAACTCTTGTGAGAAAGTTGGTTAGAAGAAATTGAACAAGGGATTTAAAATTTTTGGACGATATGAGAGCTACAGGCACGCAACAATTGCTAAGGTCGAACAACAATTTAAATTTTGCTTCAAGGTAATTCTAGGTATTTGGCTTCTCCAGTTTAGGTCCACCTTTTTAGCTTATTGCAAGGTTTTCTTTGCCATCTAGAATTGTCATTACTCCAAGTCTCAGGGTTTTCCTTTCGGTGCATTCATAGTTATTTTGTTCAATTGGCTCCCAATCTTATTTTTGCTCTGGTTTCTAGTTAGTTCCCTTACCTTGACCTTAGTTCTCCCGGGGTTTGGTATTTCATTGGGTGATTGGCACAACCTTATCTTCCTCCTTGTCTCGTGGGCCTTCAAGTGGTGCCCTTCATATTTGTGTTAAAGGGACGGGTCGGTAGAGCGATTTTGAAAGAGAGTGGTCACTTGTGTGTTGTCTCAACACAGATTGAGTGGGGATATTTATAGATTCAATGTATTGGGTTCCCTCTTAACAAGTGTAGATATGGGTCAACGATGTGGAGCATTATGCCTAGGAAAAGGGGTCATAGTCGTTGAGTGGGGTGTAAACGTGGGAAATCTAATTGTGGATAGCCCAACCATTCGTGGGCTAAGACTCGGGCCTAGAAGGCAGTTGTTGCCTTTCAAGCTACAACCTCGCCTTGCACCCAATCTAGCATACACAAGCTAGAGCAGAATATGCACCAAGAGATATAATATTTCTCATACTTGGTCACCTTATGCTGGCAATTAAAAACTTTGTTGGGCAAGTCGTCAAGAAGAAACATGATGATTGTAATGAGATCATATCATCCCTTGATGATCTACAAATAAACCAGTGGAGGATGCAAGACAATTTGGCTCGTTTGGAGCCTAGTGTGACTTTTCTAATGGAACACTTGGAGCACATGGAGAAGCACATTTAGTGTGAATTTCCTAAACAACCACATACCGATTCTAGCCTAGTAAACCCTATGCTTGTAACTTCTTCTTATTCCTTGTGGCTATAAGTTGTGTAGATCTTTTCTCGTTTCTTAATAATCTTTTGTTTTTGTTATCTCAATAGTTTTTGCTAATATCAAAATTATAGAATTATGATGAATTAACTAACTAACAAATCTAGTAAAAATAAGATTAATAAACTTTTGAAACACTATAAACACCCATATAACTTATTATCATAATGGAAATCTCATTTATTTCAAAAAAATGATTTTGAAATTTTTAAAAGCAAAAATTACAAACTATAATTCCAAAAATATTTACCATTTAAAAATTCTAAAAAAATTTGAACGTGGAAAATTTCTAGAAACACATAAAATCATGGCAAAGGTGACTGCTAGACTTGGCCCAAAAGAAAGCCATTTAGAATAATCCTTACCCAAGGCGGTTCTGATGTTGGTAATTTGTTGCGTATTTTTCATCATTTTGAATTTATTTATACACTAAAAACACATTTTCAATATATTTATTTATAATATTAAAAACATAGTTTTAATAACAAAAATTTACAATTTCCTAAAGGAAATTTCTGTCGTCAAATTAAAAAAGGATGGGACGAATTTATCGAGAGCGCCGCTTTGGAATATGACTAAGGTATCATCCAACGAGAGTATGCCAGGTAGGCAATGACATGTATGTGTATAGATTTATTTTAATGGTGTTTGACTAATTAATTGATGGCCTTGTTTACTGAGGTTGAGGAATGGGTGAGATGGTGATTAGAATTTGGGTAAAATAATTTTAAGAAATTTTGTAATAATAGTGTTTAAATTATATTTTTAATGGTGGAAATAGATTCAGCATTAAAAATTTATAAATACTTTAAATTTTGAAATTTCACCATTATAATTTTGATTTACAAAAATTTCTGTCAAATTACTTTAAAATATTACTAAAATTTCTATAATTAAAAAAAAAAAACAATTTAATCACACTAATAGATCACCACCAGTCTGGGTAATTCCAAAAACCAGGATAGCCAAACTCCTTAACCTAAAACCCTATGTCCGAATACATTAATATTTAAGATGGAAAGTCGCATCCATAGCTCTGAGCATGTTGGAGCACATATTTGTGCATATAACCCGCTAGGTGAATACCAAGATCTGCTAATACAGAGAAATTGGGTAAGTATTGTTAATATGAATATTTTCCCAAAATTAATCGCTGTATGCAGCGCAGAGCTAATAATAGTGAGATGATGAATTCATTAGCTTGGTCATGGGAAATTCAGAACAGAATCCGAACCCAATCACATAGAAATGGAATTAATTCACAAGAGAGGCCTACGATATTCTCTGCTTGTCATGCCACAGAAAATGGTCTCTGAAAACTTTGATGTTTCTTTTGGAAGCGAAACTTTGCAGATTTTTTGCACAAACGATAATTAGATCTTAAGTTATGATTTATCAAATTAATAGGAGGAATAATTTCACAGTCAGAGCCAATCCTTGAAACTCCGTTAAAACCCTAATCACAATATGTGTACAATAATTACTCAATAACATAGTGGAACAAGCTTGGATTGGATTGGATACAAGTAATTTCGATACATGGATAAGCTTGGATTTTATTAGAAATACCAGTTACCTCTTCCGGTGTACTTGTCCCATCTGAATCAATGGTATTGTTTTTGTATTATAACTTTTAAATAAAATATTGTTTGATAAATTTTCTCAAAGCAACGAAACCGAAAGAAAAGCAGATAGTTCAACATTCGAGCACACAAGCAGAAATCCATAAGAGTAGTTGCAAAAAAAATGAATAAATGCTTACAAAATTGAGTTTACAATTTTTTCGATTCAGAGAGAAGACATTCTACTTCTCTGCTATTCGACGCTGTAGATCAAGGAACTATGGAAATAGTCGGGCAAGAGTTTATGGATTGAAATAATTAAAAATTATGTCCTCCTTGACGTTGCTGCTATTGCTATGATTAATAGAAGCAGAGATCATCATATTCTTATTGCCCAGCAGATGGAACTTCTTCTCGGCCGCGGCCTCCACATCGTTGAAAGAAAGTCGGCCATCTCGTTTCTGCATCGATATATTTGGCTTGCAGCGCCTTCTGACATAATCTTCTGGAATATAAACATCCATAGCCAGATCCATGGAAAACCTGCAAGATGCTGCTGCGGGAGGTTATCACAAAAACTGAAAAGGGCCAAGCTGCGATAAAAGCTTAATTAATTAAAAGCACCAGATTTGGAATAAATAAAATAGCGCCCTTCGAAATTCAAATTTGAATTCACTTAATGAGTTTTCAACATTAATTTCGCCACACTGGATTACGTACTGTATCACTGCACACATTATTTATTGGCTATCATGCCCATAGGGATCATCTGGGATCCGCATGAGCCATGGATCATGCGTCAACCCATTTCCGTCACTGTTAACCGGAAAGTGTGTTTGCCAGAGTTGTTTTTAAAGAGATTTTTTTGAAGTTTTTAGTGGGTTTTTTTCGGTCAAAATCCCGTGCAATTTATTGAAATTTCAAATTTGATGGTTAATTTCTGCACAATCAAAGCGTCCCAGGGTTTTTCAGGGTACTGAATCCAAATATGTAGTTAAAAAACCATTTTAAATAATACAAATCAAGATTTAACTTCAATTTTTTCCGCCGGATTCTGTCACCGGAATCTCCAAAAAATTGCAATAAAAACAACTCCATTATATACACAGATTTACACTAAGAGCAAATGTCAGAATCTTCCGCTCTCACGGTCACTGTCAAGGCATTCAATACCTAATAACATAGGATTTATTGGTTGCCATTTTAAACTGTTGTTAGTGTTATTATGAGTAGTAAAAGTTATGACTGCGGAGGTCGGAATGGTGTTTTTTTGAGCGTGTAGTGTAAACTCCATAGGGTTTGTATTTTTTAAAGTTATTATTTGTTAATTTGGTTCAAAAATGGGATAAAAGTTAGAGTTTTAAAATTCCCATAATTTTAATATTATATGGTGGTGTTTTGTTAACACACTTTGTCATATAAAAGTTATTGGGTCAAAATATTATAGGGAAAAATCCAGTGATATTAAATGTTGATGTGGTTCATGTTAATGCAATTCAATCGAGGTGTGATGTTAAAACTCATATGACTAAGCAAACAATTTTCTTTTATATTTTTAACACCAGTAACAACAGGGGTAGAGCAAGCTCAGCCAGGGGTAGAGGACGTAGTGGTAATGTGGGGAAGTCTCAAACATACCATTGCAATACGCCTTTTCTGTCATTCAATAGATATTTAGTTGGGAAATAAAGCTAAACCGTAAATAAAGTTAAAACAATACGTTGAGAACACTTCCATGGAATTTCAATTCATCCAGTGTGAAATCCAACCCCAAAATGTTTGCATCCACTGGATTGAGAAGCACATCCCGTGCGTTCTTCATACATAGTTTTTGGGTTCAATCCCTATTGACTCAGATGAGTAACTAAGTAACTGGATGATTAGCATAGTCATGTTATGTGAAAATTTTGTGTAGTTCATATGATGACTTTACAGTGTTTTTGTCTCTATTTTAGCTATATAAATATTAGGAGTAATAAGTATATTGTATTACTAGACAATTTGAGAACCTTTAAATTTTGGATGGCTTACAATATAATTAGATGCTAACAAACTAGGTTTTAGTGAGAAAATTAAATTAGACGTATATGTGTACGTTATCTACTTCTTGAAAAAAAAAATTCTAACAAATTTATATATATATATATATATATAATTATAATTTTACATCCTATTAAATTCATTTATATCCTATAATTTAAATTCTAAAATATTAAATTTATTTCAGTATTTCAAAATATATTTTTTTTATCAATGAAAAGGTCAAAACATAAAAGAGTTAAAAAAACAGAGCATGAATTGGAAATCAGAAATACGTAAAATTTATTATTGTATTTCAAAAAAAAAAAAAAAAGGAGACGTCTAATGAGGCAGAGGAATTGTTTGGATGGTTAAAAGTGGCCAGAATTCAGGGAAAAAAATTTCAAAAAATCTTGTAGAGGGAGTGCTTGAATCGTGTTTTTGATGATGGAAATGGACTCAGCACCATCAGAAACGTCTAGGACACCTAAAATTTTGAGGTTTAACAACTATAACTTGGATTTACAAAAATCTTTGCCGGATTTTCTCTAAATATAACCGGAATTTCAATAACTTTCCGGGCAACTCCTTCATCTAGGGAAACTACCCAAAAAAAAAGAGCACCATCAAAAATGTCTAGGACACCTAAATTTTTGAAGTTTAACAACTATAACTTGGATTTACAAAAATCTTTGTCAGATTTTGTCTAAATATAATTGCAATTTCAATAACTTTCCCAACAACTCTTCCACCTCGATAAACTACGCAAGAAAACGGAACATGAATTGGAAATCAGATATACGTAAAATATATTTTTTTGCGTAGTAAAAAGGTCATAAAATTTAAAAAAAACGGAGCATGAATTGGAAATCAGAAATACGTAAAAGTTAGGTTAATGAATTTTGCACTTCTGATCAACTTTTTTGTCATTTTAATGTGTTGGGTATGATTTTTTCAGTGTTGGGTAGGGTTCGCCGTCAACTTCGCCTGCTTATCTTGACTAAACTTTAATGATGTCTTAACCGTACACTCGACGAAACCTATGGTACTGTTGCATCTCTAAAATTATTGGAATGTATCTTACTATAACTGTATAACAGTTGACTATGAGTATTCGTCTCAGACATCCGTGATATTTTTTTATAATTTTATAATTTTTAAATTAATAAAAAAATTAATTTTGATATTTTTTTATAATTTTTAAATTTTTAAATTAATAAAAAAAATTAATTTTGATATTTTTTATAATTTTTAAATAAATAGATAAAAAATGAATTTTTTTACAAAGTGATTTTTTTTTATAATTTAGTTGTCAAAATAATAATGAAGATAGTTATTACTGGATACTATTACGGAATGTAGGTTGACTCATAACTGTTATTGAAGGAAAACCAAGCCACCTAAGTAAGGCGTTTTCACTCATACCAAATGTCTCTTGGGTTTTGTGCCTTGAACTGTTAACTATTTTTTTTACATGTAAAAAAGACCAACTATTACTCAAAAACATACAATTTTAAAACATAATCCATGTCCAATAAATTAATGTTAATATAAAAATAAATTTACTTTTATAAAAATAATAAATACCTAAAATACATCATCATTTAGGTTATCAGACATTACAGAGCATTAAAGTTATTATAATTACTTGGCCTCATATAAAAGCTTGCAGATTTATTAAACACCTTAACTGTTCTTCCAATCTAAGTAGACAGACCAACATCATGAGTATTAACCACTTAAATTACCCAATCATTGTCCATTGCAAAGTCCAAAATATTGAGAAAATCATATCCCTTAATTTAAAAAAAAAGAAAATTATATTCATCAAATTTCAGAAATTTCCAAAATTTACAATCCAGTTACATTTAGGTGAACTATCTCCAAACTCATATTCATGATATTTTTTATAACTTTTCAAAGTGATAAAAAAATTGATGTTGATGTGAGGATGAGGACGAGTTTATATTCTAGAAATTTGCTAGGTAAGAAAAATAGCTAACTAAAACACTTATTATTATTTATATAGAAATTATACAGTATTATTGTCATTTTAATTATTTAGTCAAACAAAATAATTTATAAATTTATCAAACACATTAATTATAATTTAAATAAAAGTAAAAACTAAGAATATTTAATATTTAGATTATCTGGTTATTTTTGTAGTTTTTTTTTTAAACAGTAAGAAAATTTATCATATATCAATTAACAAAGTTATTAAGACAACTATCATTATCAATATTATTCAAAAAAAACCATGCCTCTTACTATCGAAAAATTCAAAAAAACCATACCCTTATAATTACTTAAGGGTGATCCTAACCATCAGAACCAAATATCTTTAATTCTTAAACCATTCCATCTGAAAAAAAAAAAAACCAATTCTTAACCAAACAAAAAACATACTCAAATCCTTCTTATCCATTACATCATTAACAAATCCAAAATATTCTGAAAATAATATCCATCGCATTTTAAAAAAAATCCAGAATTTACAATCAATTTACGTTCAAGTTAACTACCCAAAACGAAACAGATCGGTAAGTTGACATATTCCACGCGGCGGTTTGCTTTGCAGATCCGCTTTTTTCCCCTTTTTTTCCCAGGAATTTGGGTGATCGTTTTATCGGATTCGCTTATATTTTTTTGGGCAATTTTGGCGATTCGATTCCAATCGAAAGAGGAGAAAACTTCAGATCAAAGTTTCCCTAAATTAACGAAACTATAAATGTCCCGTGAATTTTGGATCTCTAAATTAACTCACAAATACTAAAACAAAATTAAAAGATACCGATCACCGCAATATTTGTTTTAACTGGATTCCGACTACAACGGCCGGGAAAAGCGCACTTTGTACTCACTTTATGGAGCCCATTCCACAGTACTCCCGACTGCCACCGGCAACGGCCCGTTATCAATTTCGAAATCCATGACGTGTGACGCCTATTAGTGATTATGGAGGTGCGTGTTGGCGGGTGGGTTGTCGTGAAAAGGCTAGAGCTAATCAGTCATATATTGGATATTTAATGTCTTCAGAGTAGTACATTGAATTTACCCGCTCCCGTGTTATCGCGTTAAGTCGCGTACTGCTCTAAAAACATTAAATACCTAATATATGACTGATTAGCTCTTTCCGTCGTGAAAGCAGACAGCCCGGCAGGGGTTGGGTAGCTACTCAATAATAGAGTGCCTGTTCCTGTGAGCCCAGAACGGCGCCGCCTTTGTACTTTGCATATGGCTGACAGCGGGCCCCAGGGAGGAGGGCGAGCGTCATATGCTCTCTCTTTTTAGTCGCTGTGTGTGGGGGCCTCGGGGCTTGTTGGGTGAAGCATAGCCGAGAAAGAAGGGGAGTCGGACTCTAGTGAGAGCTGCGGGTGCCGCCGCTGCTTGTGGCCCACGGTGAAGGCGACCGTGCAGAGAGAGGTTCCAGGATACGCTACCGTCCTACGATTTGTTTATTTTAATTCACTCCACACAGGAAGCATCTATGTTGATGCGTGTTCGATTCGCGGCCATGAGGAACATGCGTTGTGAGGACAAAATGCCCACCTTTTTCCTCCCAGTAATTAATTGCCCTTTCCCTTTTTATTTTAATGGATTTTATTCTCACCGTCTTTTCCTGAGAATGGCCCTTTCCCTCCTTATTTTAATGGATTTTATTCTCACCGTCTTTTCCTGAGAATGGCGGTCTCTATTATAATGGTTTTTAGTTTTGTGGAAAAATATCTAGTTTGCTGGACAGAAGTTAATGCCCAGGGGCCAGGTTGTATATATTAATCATTGGATTTAGAGAACAAGTAGTCTATTTAACAATAGACATATATAATCCCCGGGAATCAACTGTCGCCCATCCAACCAGATAAGTCTGGCTCATTTCTCATATAATAGTTTTTAATTTTTAATTATTATTACAAAATATTATTATAATTTTTTTTAATACATCAATAATATTAATTTAATTTTTCAAAGGCATGAATTATATAATTTCAATTTAACATTTGTAATTTTAATGATTTTAAATTAAATTAATATTTAGATTATTCTATTTCAATTTTTAAATTTAATTTAACTTTATTTTCAAAAATTTGTTTATATATTTAAATTTCATTTATTTTTATTTTTCAAATATAAAATTCGCAAGTTTTAAATACTTTCACCTTATTTTCAAATAACATTACTATCAATATTAATAATCTGATTTTTTTTTCAAAATTTAGAAATAAAATTTTGGGTAAAATTAATTATATATATATAAATAAATAATACCCTGAAAAGTTATTGAAACATTCTAGTTTTACAGATTGAGAATTACACAACTTACATTTTTTTCCTCAATAGATTTCAACCAAAATTACCAACTTTATAATTCATATTACATAAATAATAATTAATTAATAATTATTCTTAATGCTATATTTTAATTCATGATTAAATTTATTTTTAAATGAAATAAATAATTTTGTTACTAAAACTACAATTAAAAACATTTTAATAATTTAACTAATTAAAATTTATTGATGATGATGATGATGGTTAACGTCCGCTGAGACCAAATAATGATCTATCGGACCTAAAAAGACAAATTATTTATTTTGATTTAAGATTTTATTCCTATGCTCAAAAAGCTTGGAGAGAAGCCTCCCGAGTTCACTATAATTTTGGCATTGTAAAAGGCTAGGAAGGTCAGTATTGTAACAAACGTTGTGAAATTGAGATCTAATGTGGTTGTATGCAGGGCACTCTAAGAGGAAGTGGTTTTCATCCTCGATGCTCCTATTCTCACAAATATGGCAGATCCTTTCCATCCATGGCGTTTTAGGAACTGCCCAGCGGCCAGTTTCACTATGGAGCTCATGAGAATTCGTTCTAATCTTTGCTATGCTAATTTTCTTCTTTGAGCTAGTTAGAATAGAGAGATACTTTTGATCTTCAAGGGTGGGGTTGATGACCTTCTTATAATAACTTAATTTTCTTTTAGACCCTAAATCTTTCTCACACCACAATTTTTCTTTGAACTTAGAAGTAACAATATCTTTAATGTTATTTATGCTTTGCAAAGCATCATTCTCATTAATCTCCCAATAGTTTAGCCAGGCCCTTGTGTCCTTATGCCATCCTCGGTTAAGCCTTAAGTGGTTTTGGCTGGAATTTAAAGCTAGCTTAGGAAGTCTATGATTGTCTATGTTATTGAGCTTGTGCTTGTACAACAGAAACCTGCGCATAGCTAGGCTCTCAATAGGAGAAAGACCTGCTTCTATAAGGAGAATAGGATAGGGTGTATTACTTTTAATTTTCAGGTTATAAGTTATAAAACGCTTCTGGATTTGCTCAATCTTCCTCCATGATTCTCTGCCATATAAGATAACAGGAGTGACTAAAGTTTCAAAGAGGAACTTCTTTTTATCCCACATTACGAGGTTTGATGTTTTACAATTATTTTATATATATAAAATAATTAAAATTTTAATAATAAATATTTAAAACATTAAATTTTAAAAAAATTAATATATAAGAAATCAAAATGTACTACCATACATAATCTAAGTGACAATGAACTAATAGTATAATATAATCTAAGTGACAATGAACTAATAGTATAATATAAGATATAAAATTATAAGTTAGAATAATTTGCTTTCCATCGTAAAATACATTTCAATTAAACATAATATTTAAAAAAAGGTCCCTTATCTTCCATCTATGTGCTATCTAATCTTCAAAAATGACATATATTAAACCATTAAAAGCAAATCAAAATACACACATTTAAATTAAACAAAAGCATTTGGAAAATGGTCACCCAATCTTCCATCCATGATCTAATCTTAAAAAATGACGTACATTAAACAATTAAAAACAATGAGGAATTAATCTCGATCATAGTGATGGTTACTTGTCAATGCTATCTTTTAAACAATGGCATACATACCTTTATTAAAGTAAATAGGTATAGACAAGTTAATATAACAACCCCTAGATCATAATGGTGGTTATTGGTCCTTATTCTTTCAAGCATAAAAGTTGGTGACTTGTCATCGTTAAGAATATAACATTACATATAAAATTAATAGGGAAGCTTTATAACTTTATTTATGTACTAAATGTCATTGTATAGATTAAGCAAATTAAGAATGAATAATGTAAAATATAAAGTGTATGAGTCAATTTAATATATAAAATATTAGTTGAATGAGATAATTTTTTATTTTATTTATATAAATGTATTAAATTTTCAATGAATTGATAAAATTTGAATGGTTAATCTTCACACAAAAATATTTTTGTGTATTTGATGACATTTAGTTTTTTAATTGTTTTTGAATGTTTGCGTTGAAAAGTTGGTTTTAACCTTAGTATTATTGTCGGTGTGAGAATGATTTTTGGATTGAGGAGAAATTTGATGAGAATGTTTTTGGATTGAGGAGAAACTTGTTGTGAGTGATAATCAAACAATAAATTAAAATGGAATATTAAAAAAATTATGACAGATGGTTTTTACAAGTTTGGGTAAATTATAGATTGTTTTTATTATGAAGAAATATGATATTGTTATTTTATTTTATTGATGAGTTAATATTTGTTAAAGAAATATGATTCAAATTTGTGCAGGAATGAAATGAAATATAGATTTAAATAGAAATACAGAGCTATAGCGAAAACTGAACTTTAATTCATTGATAATAAAATAATAAAATTTGTTTCATGTAGAATGGAAATAAACTAGCTTAGACGATGGTAGCTTATCTTTGAGAAGAGATGTGGTGGCTACATGCCTCATAATTGTGTTACAATAAGACTCATAGACCTTTCTATTACTAAGAAACAAGGGAAACCCCCAACAACCAAAAACCTAACCCTAGGATATGAAGCACCAAAAGTTTTTGGGCCATGTTGGGGTTAGTTGGTACACCAACTTCCCAGGGTCGTAACTTTGGCATACGATCTTCATTTGATGTATACAATGCCTCATTAGAAAGATATATTCTAGGACTACAACTTTCGATTGCAAACCCTTACCATTAACAATGGGTTTTCCTGTTTTCCAAAAAATGTCGTTTAGGGCCTTAAAATGGCTCTAGAAGTTCACGACTCGAAAAATTGTCAAAAATAGTAAATTGTGTCTTAATTAAGGAAACTTAATGAAACAATGTTGTGGGTCGAAGTGGAATGGGTGGGTGGCCACCAATATCCACTTGGATCAGTCCTCCCTCCTTAGGAAGCAATGGTCCCCACTGCATTGAGTGCCTCCATGAGATGGGGAAATTTCTGCTGAACTTGGTCCCTGGTAAGCCACTTGCCTTGGTGCAAGATTTGGGTAGATTTAACAACTCGATATAGTTGGATCCTCTATTTTTTAGTGTTCTTGATCTATGTGTCCATAATCTGATCAGTATGCAATCCGGGTTGAGCTCTGTTGGTGTCAACTTCTTAACAATGTCTGATGTGTCCAGCAATGGTGGAAAGTATGGTCGAAGGCAATCCACATTGAATATGGGGTGAAAGCCAAGGAATGGGGGGATACTAAGCTTGAAAGCGTTCTCCCACAACCTTGGTGTAAGGCCTATATCATAGTGGTCGAAGCTTACAATGGGCTCCAACAAGGCACTCTTTCTACATTTGTAACCAAACTATCACCCACCTTAAAACTTATGGGGCACCCAATGTTGATCATGTCGTTGTTTGTATTTTGCATTGGCTTTCTCTAGTATGTCGTGACCCTATTGTTGGATGTGTTGAATGTGTTCAATAAACCTGGTGGCTTTATTAGCTTTGCACTAAACATGGGTAGATTATTCCCGTGTATTTGCAAAAGATAGTACAACATCAAGGGGACATAATGGTTGAAATCTCAAGCTCACTTCAAAGGGGTTGTGGTCAGTCGGGCTATGGAGAGCCATGTTATAACTGTGTTAGACATAGGGACGACTCTCATCGTGGATGCTTAGAGTTATACATGCGTAGTATGTGCATAATCATCATATTGAGCATCTCTGTTGGGCCATCAGTTTAGGGGTGGAATGCAATTGACTTGGTGAGATTAGCGTCCAACAAAGACCAAAGGCTCGACCAAAACGCAATTTGTAACATATTGTCCCAGTTTGATATAATGGTTTGCAGGATCCCAAAATGTACCCACAGTCACTCAAAGAAGAGTCTAGCAGTGGCCTCTGCTGTGACAATCTTCTTGCAGGCAACCAATATGGCCATCTTAGAAAATCTGTCAACGACCACAAATACACTGTCGTTGTCGTTCTTGGTAGAAAGAAGGCTAGACATATAGTCCATGGAGATGGATACGCAGGGCTGAATAGGGGTAGGTATAGGAGTATGCAAGCCTTTCTTATTAATAGTTGGCTTGACGATGGCACAGGCAGTGCAGGATCTGATGTATTTTCCAACATTTTATCGGATATTTGGCCAATAAAAATACATATGTAGTACAACAACAATTTTCTCCACACCAAAGTGTCCTGGGACCCGAATGTAGTTCGCCTCCCAAATCATCTTGGCATACCCACTTAAAGGGACACAAAGGTGGCTCAGGTAGCATAATAATGCATCCTGGAGATGGAAGTCTGGAACTTGCTTGCCATCCACTAGCCTCTAGTATGTGGTGTTAAAATCTAGATCATTTTTATATAATTGCAGCCATCCAGAGGTCTCATGGTCGCAAGAGTTAAGAACAATGGTTAATGCTGCAACATGATTGGTGTTTCCCTTCTTGTATTTGATATTCAAATGGAATTGTTGCAGATATGTGAACCACTTCTGATGGCGATCGTTCTACAACTTCCCTTGGGTCTGTATAAACTACAGGGGTCGGTGATACGTGTGGATAATTGTCTCCTTTCCCAGAAATAAATGTTTCCATTGTCAGCAAGCCTGCATGATGGAATACATCTCCTTATCGTAGATGAGGTATTTATGAATTGTCTCAGAAAGTGTCTCACCTATATAATCCACCGAATGCCCTTGTTGGGTGAGAATTACACCAATAACATAGTTTGAGGCATCTGTCTCAGTTTCAAATGGTTGTTGTAGGTCTGGAAATGTGAGTATTGGTGCAGAGTAGAGGCGGTGCTTTAGCTCAATAAATGCCTTCTATTGGGACTCAGACCTTAAAAACTTTGCTTTCGCTCTGCCCTCGGTAACTTGGCTCAAAGGCCAATTGATATGAGAGAATCCGAACATGAATCTCTGATAAAAATTGGCAAGGCCCAAAAAGCTGCAAAGCTCTGTTAGAGTGGTTAGGGCTAGCCAATCCCTAATGACTTGGATCTTAGATGGATCCACATGCATACCTTTCTCATCAATGATGTAACCCAAATATTAGATTTGTCTCATGCCAAAGGTGCATTTCTCCAAGTTGGCACATAGTTTGTGTTGTCGCAGGTTTTGAAGGACCCATCTAATGTGTTGCAAGTGCTCTTCCCAACTCCTGCTAAAGATGAGGATGTTGTCCAAATATACAACCAAAAATGACTTGGTAAAGGGTTGCACGATGTCATCCATCAATCTCATAAAATTTGCAGGGGCATTTGTTAACCCAAAAGGCATGACCAACCACTCAAAATGGTCCTCCTTGGATTTGGAGGCAGTCTTCCATACATTCGTGGGCTCTATTAGAACCTGGTGATAACCAAGCTTTAAATCCATCTTGCAAAAATACTTGGCCCCTTTGAGCTGGTCAAGAAGGTCATCAATATGTGGGATTGGATACATGTTCCTGACAATGATTTTATTTAGTGTATGTAATCAATGTAGAGTCTCCAGGTCCCATCCTTCTTTTGTACAAGCACAATCAAGCTCCCACGAGGTGAGGAAATTGGTTGTATGTGCCCTTTTTGCAGCAACTCCTGGATCTACTGCTTGATTTCTTCATTTTCCATAAGAGAGCAATGATATATCGACCCATTGGGTAGAGGTGCTCTGGGAATCAGATCGATCGAATGCTTGAACTGATAATGCGAAGGTACCCCTATGGGCGAGGAGAATATGTCCCTGTATTCTTCCACAACCTTATCGACTTGCTTATGCTATACGATGGAACCCTTCGTGAGGGCCATGGATGTGGCCACGATATTCCCCTTACTTTTAGAACGAATAAAAAAGAAAACAAATTTCCTAGTATGGCATATGATCTTACTGTATTTCTTAGAAGAGATCAAAGAGATGATAGTAGGCGGGGGTACCTCCGGTATTCTGTAAAACTTACTGACCAAAGTAATAATAACAGTGTGAGGCCCCGAATCATACACAACATGATGCTTTCACAATTATGGATGGCCTAATAATACATCAAAAACTTCAAGAGGAGCAACGTCACACAATACCTCATCCGTGAAGGGTTTGCTGTTGTAGGGAAAATGACATTATTGGCCGACGCGAAAATCTCGTCCTTGGTGGAGCCACCTGATGGTGTATGGATATGAGTTTGGTGTGCTCGGTAGGCCCAACTGCTTAATGATCTCTGCTGGAATGAGGTTCTTTTGGCTATCACTATCAACAATGAAATGTAACGGAGACCCCTTCACCCACATTTGTGAGTGGAAGAGACGCTCCCCTTCCTCTGGATCTTCGGGCCCAATCTTTTGGATCTTGGTGGTGGTAATTGTGGCACTATTCTTCGCATCAATAATCTACTTCCCTTTGTCATTCTCCTTATCGGTTTCTCACTCAGAGTCAGAACATGCATCTGACTCTGAAGACTTTAGTGCAACCATCAGTCACTTCTTGGCTTTCTATTCATTTGTGTTGTGAGTGGGGCTCTTATGGAACTCACACCACTTTCCTATGTCATTCTTTGATTTCATGGTGTTGTTCTTTGTTTGCAGCTTTGGCGGGTTTTCTTGGGTCACCTAACCTTGGATTTGTCCTTTGTTCTGCGATTTGGAAGCACCTTCCCCTTTCTTCATATTTGTAGATCAAAAGTCTTGCTTCTTGTGTTTAAATTTATGCTCGTTCTTAATAACGTCTTGATAGGTGATGCCAAGCGAGGAGATGTCCAGGAACTCCATCGCGTCCTCGATGTATGTTTGTAGATAGCTATAGTACTTGATTACTAGATTCCGCTCAGAATCCTTGATACCCAACCTTGTGTGAAGGGTATGAAAAATATTTGTGAACTCTAGCATGTCTTGGTCCCTTCCTGGTCGTAGTGTGGTCCATTTTATGTACTTATCTTCATAGCTGCCAACAAGATAATATTATTCCTTGATGACGTCTCAGAAATAATTCCAAGTGGGTGCAACTAAAAATAGTCAGGATTCCCTCTCATCCCTCTGCTCATAGTAGGTTTCGCACCATTCCTTAATGTGGGGGGATGCTTTGAGGAGAGAAAAAGTAATCTTTTCCGTATTGGAAAAATCATGAACCGAAAAAATATCCTTCCTATAGATTTAACCATTTATCTACGACATTTATCTGGCCTTGAAATATGGGAATGTTAAAGTTGACTTGTACCTTAAATGGAGTGCGCCTCCAGGGTGGTTGGTGGATGAAGATGTGTTGCCTGTAGGAATCCACCGAAGGATCTAGGAAAAGATGTCCATCATCGCGTTCCTTTGTCACTCGAGGGATTCTTTGAGCAATATTTTAAAAGGATCTCCTAATCCCTCATCTTTCTTTTCTTCCGTGATGGGAGGTCATTGGGGTTGGCGAGGTTAGTCTTGTAAAGGTTCAAGCCCTAACTCTTTATACCCCGACCTCGTTAGGGACATGCACAAAAAAAAGAGAAAGAACAAACCGCTCTGATACCATTGATCCATATTTTGTGCAGGAATGAAATGAAATACAGATTTAAATAGAGACACATAGCTACAACAAAAACTAAACTTCAATTCATTGATAATAAGATACTGAAAACTATTTACATGCAGAATGGAAATAAACTAGCTTAGGTGATAGTAACTTATATCTGAGAAGATATGTGTTGACTACATGCCTATGAATTGTATTACAATGAGGTTCGCAGGCCTTTTTATTATTGAGAAATAAGGGAAAACCATAAACATCCCAAAACCTAACCCTAGGATATGAAGCACAAAACATTTGTGGACCCCTGTTGGCTTAATTGCTACACCAACTTCCCGGGGTCGTAAATTTTGAATATGATATTTGTATGATGTGTATGATACATCATTAGAAATATCTATATGAGGAATACAAATTTCGACTACAAACCCATGCTATAGGTTATGAGTTTTCCCATTTTCCAAAAACACATCTTTTAGGGCCTCAAAACGACTCCAGAATTTTAGGACCTGAAAATTTTCCAAAAATAGTAAACTATGCTACAATTAAGGAAACTAAAAGAAACAATGTTGTGGTTCCAAGTGGAATATGTGGGTGGATACCAATATCCACATGGATCACACATGCATATTGTTGGCTTGAGGGGGCCTGACCCAGGTTCAACGTTAGTTAGCCAAACAAATCTCTACATTACTCGCCCTTTTGGCATCAACCAATAGAGCGTAGACTGAAGTCTCACCCGAAGCAGTATGGGGGGATGCTGGAACCATGTTTTTGCACCCTTGAGATGGTTGTGATGTCAGTTTTATTTCGGCTATACCTGCCTTCGCGTAGGTTGCGTAGCCCTTTGTTCCACCCTTCAGCACCTACGCGAAAGGGTACAATTGGCTTTCACGTAGCCCTAACATGTGGTTTAGGGACTTTCACGCTGCTAGGGCAGTGAACTGCGATATCTCCCAAACTAGGCTAAGTGTCTTACTTATCTTATTAACTGATCTTAGTTAGTTTCGTGTAAACAAATGTTCTTAGTTGCGTTCACTTAACCAACACATTTACATACATTCACGCATCATATAAGCATTATAAGTGAAATTCATACCCAATATAACAGATGCGTAAATAGGAAATAAAGATGCATAAATTATAGAATACTTCTCTTTATTGGTAATTCCGGATGATTACAGACTCGACTTGCCCTGCGCACTTAGCTGCAGGGGTCCGCGCACTCAGCTGCGAACTTCTAGGCCTCTGTGCACTCAGCTGCAGCCTCTACCTACCCTACGACCCAAGACTTAGACTTCTACTTCAGAGCTATCTTTCATACATCATATCTTCATTGATTATTGACTGATTGATTAATTCCTCTAACTACTTAGAGCATAGCTCTATTTATACAATCCCGTGGTCCACTGACCATGGGTAGGTCTTTTACAGCTGACATTACATTACCAAAATAAGGGCGAACAACCCTACGATTCTTTAACATCTACGCGCTCCGCAACCACAAAATGCGAAGTCTTTACACTTGGATTACAAAATTTGACCAAAATATGGGATTTTAGCCCCAAAACTACCCTTGGGGGATCCCGCACCCAACATGCCCCCAATACAAACATTGTAACTTGCCCTCGAGTCACTGTGCAGGTGCAGAGATCTTAGCGCGAAGACCTCCCAACTCCGTTTGGATAACCGCAACCTCGGCAACGCAATGAGCAGCCGCCTGCTGGGCTTCTTCCAATCGTTGCTCGGTGACTACCGTTGAACTGCTGCCTTGAATCTTCTGCTGAGTGGCATGCAATGTCGTGAGCTTTCCTTCAATGGAAGTTGTGATCATATATGCTTCATCTATCCATGGCTCTAGGCGCGCTTTTAGGACAGCTTCTTTGTGTCAAGTGACATCCCCCTGTTCCTTAAGCGCCTTTGCCTCCTGCATCCGTGCAAGCCTCTGTATAAGGGCGACCGTCTGCGCAGTCCCTTTGACCTTGTCATACTTTTGTTGTAGCTCGCGTGCCTCTGTGTCCAGGCACTCTACATTCAGGTCCTCCTCCAGAGTGGTCAGGACCTTGAATGCCTGTTCAAAAAGTTGCATGCAATCTACTACTGCATTGTCAACTGCCACTATCATTGTTGTAGCCGCGGTGGTACGTTGTTCCCTGACTTCCAGTGGAGTTGAAGGTTGAGCCCTCAACTGCAATTCTGTGATCTACAAGTTTAGCTCCAGCTGAACCCTGGCCATCTTTGTTCGAGCGTCGCCCACCCCTATGGCCAACTTATGGAAGCACACCTCAACTGGTTCTTTTGCCTAAATGTCCAACTCTGGGACCATTCAACAGGCTTCCTCCACTAGCTTCATGATTTTCTTGTTATGTTCTACTGCCTTGTTGCGTTGCAGGCCTAATTGCTCGATATTAATGCGCTACTCGCTCATCACCTGCAGAGCGCGACTCTCCCAGGCCCTGAGTTCCGTGGTGACTCCATCCTACAAGAGGTAGAGCATCTCCCGAGGGAGCGCAGCCATATTTAATCCTACCCCTTTTAGATTTCTAATCGTGGGCCTGCCGGCCTCATTTTATGTAGTGAGTTCCCCATCAGGTAGCAGTATCACGTTGGTCACCCTTGTGCGCAACATCTCCTCGACAGCTGAAGTGTCGATCGCGAGGCTGGTGGACACTGTGCCAGCTTATGGAGTGCGAACCTGCAACTCTTGTAGTTCTATTCAGAGAGCCCCCAATACCAACTGTTGTTGTTCTTCGAACTGTTGGAGGGCCTCCGTGGTGACATCCCTCACCGTTTCTCCAATATCGTGCAAATCCCCCTCAGTGAGGGTGATTGGGTCAAAGGATGTCTTTGACGCCTTGGTTTTCTTTCGTGGCACTGCCTTCTCTTGTGGGCGCTGACACTTGATTTGGGTGGACGTCGTCTATGGGTCTGTGCCACCTTGTTCTGTTGGCTCCTCTATTTCTGCTTTAGTCTCGGGCGAAGGTGACTTCTGTCCTTCGCGCTCTTCTCCTCCTGTCTTCTGTTGTTCGGCCAATTTCGCGGCGTTGCGTGCTGCTTGGGCCTTAGCCTCTGCTTCCTCTTTTCTGCGCTTCTCAGCCAGCTGTGCCATTTAGAGCTTTGTTTCTTCCTTCTTACGGTGCATGACGGACTTGTCCGTTTCCACCGTGGACACTGTTGGAGGGTGCCACTCGGGCAGCCAAGACTCGAGGACTGCAAAGATCACATCATCAGTCGCCAGATATAGTAAGTTATGCCATGTCTTCGTGGGGTCCTTCTGTGCCCTGATGAAAACATGGTGGAAATCCGCTTTGAACTCTGCAAAGCTTTGCAAACTGGCGTATATTATGGGCGACAACTGCGGCTTGCGATTGATCCCCATACAGATACTCATCTCCATCAAGATCTAGAAGATCTTGCTTTCTTTTATGCGTTACGTGTCCTTGGTCACCCATAGCGAAGCATACTTCGCTGCCTCTAGAAGGTCTGATGCAACCGAAGGGAATTGGCTGTCTTTTGGCAGCTCCCATGCCACCAGTACGATCGACAGCAGGAGCCACGCGTAGTGAAATGTCTTGCCCTACTCCTATGCCTCGTGACAGTTCGCAAGGAACTCACCGCATAGATAATTCGCCTAGTTGAACTGGACTCCTTCAGTGCATTGGGCTGCTAGTGCAATCACAGGCACGGGCACCTCATCCGCACGACACTTCCACATCACCTTCCCTGCTAGTATTTTCGTCGCTACCTTGACTGCGGGGTTGTTAATACTGGTGATGGCATATCCTCACTTCTTCTCCTCCAACTTGAATTTCTTCTTCATAGCTTCCGCAAGGGCCAACTCGCCACCTTTTCCTTCTGATATATTGGCTAGATCCTCCCCTGAGTAAGGTAGTTGTGTGATCCGATGAATCAAGTGGTCTGTGATGGGAATGGGCTCCTCCAACCACAAACACCCATTATGCACCAAGCAGAGCAAGTGCCTTGTTGGGACTCAGAAATGTCATATTTTCATCCACCTTTTTCTTCACTATTCCTTACATTTCATCACCCCATTAACCTTTTATCATATCATTTTCATAAATACATTTGGGTTTCACCTTCTTATTTTCCATTTTATTCATTTTTGTATTACAAGTGAATTTATGATTAAATATTAGAAAATATACATATTTTTATATATATCTCAAGAATATGTGAGTTTTGTGATGTGTAGGAAATATGTGAAGAATTAATTCCAAGAGACTTCTCAAATATCTCCTCCAAGTTGTTCTATGTTGATTGACCTTGGATCTAATTATAGTTATGTTAATCCTAACCTGGTGGAATAGTGTGTTTTGAATAAATAAGTGCATGCAAAGTCTTGGTTAGTGCAGCTTGCTACAGGTACAAAGAAGCAAGTTGACCATTGGGTAAGAGCTTGTTCATTTGATTTTAATGGTATGTCTGCCTCAGCACATTTGAATGTATTACTGTTGGGATCATACAATATGTTGTTGGGCATGGACTGGTTGTACCTTCATAGGACCAAGGTGGATTGTTATGAAAAATCTAGAGTCCTTGGATGACAATGGGGAACAAAGAGTTTTGCGAGGTAAGAAGAAAGCGACATTACTTAGAATGGTGACAACTATGCAAGAAAAGCATAGTCGCAAGAAAGGATGTGTGTTATTTTCAATGCACATTTCTAGTGACAAAGGTAAGGAAGTTGAGGATGCAGATGTTTTGAGAAGGTACCTAGTTATACAACAGTTACAGGATATATTTCCTGGGGATATTTCATATTTTCCACCTCACAGGGAGGTATACTTTTCAATTGAGTTGGTGCCAGTGGTAGCTCCGACATCAAAGGCACCTTACAGGATGAGTACACCTGAGTTGGTAGAGTTGAAGTTGCAGTTGAAGGAAATGTTGGACAAGGGATACATTAGGCCAAGTGTATCACCATGTGGCACACAGGTATCATTTGTAAAGAAGAAGGATGGTACTCTCATATTATGCATTGACTATAGGCAGTTGAACAAGGTGACGATCAAGAAAAGGTATTCGTTACCAAGGATTGATGACTTGTTCGATGAGTTGAAGGGAGCAATAGTATTCTCGAAGATTGATCTAAGATCCGGATATCATCAAGTACGCATTAAGGAAGAAGACATCTACAAGATAGCTTTCCGGACCAGGTATGGGCATTAAGATTTTGTTTTAGTTCCATTCGATTTTACTAATACTCCAGCTATTTTTATGTGCTTGATGAATAATGTGTTGTGTTCGTATTTGGATAATTTTGTTATTGTGTTCATTGATGACATATTGGTATATTCTAAAAATTAGGAAGAACATGTCGGGCATTTAGTAGCAGTGTTGAGATTGTTGAGAGAGAATCAGTTGTATGCTCAGCTCAACAAGTGCAGTTTCTTTTAGAATGAGGTACACTACTTGGGACATGTGGTTTCCAAGGATGGCATAACAGTGGATCCAGAGAAGATAAGAGCTATCATGGAGTGGGCAACTCCTACGAATGTGGATGAGGTGAGATCTTTCATGGGGTTGGCAGGCTATTATAGGAGGTTTATTAGGAACTTCTCACAGATTGCTTATCCTATTATGTCATTGCAAAGGAAAGGTAAGAAGTTTGAATGGACAAAGGAGTGTGAGGCTAGTTTTGAGTAGCTTAAGTAGTTGTTGACACATGCAGCAGTGTTAAATATTGCAGATCTAGACAAAGAATTTGTAGTATGTACAAATGCTTGCAAGAGAGGAATTGGCAGAGTCCTTATGCAGGATGGACAGGTGGTATGTTATGAGTCATGAAAACTAAACGAGAACTAGTAGAACTACCCCATCCATGATCTTGAGTTGGCAATGATCACACACACATTGAATTTGGCACTATCTTCTTGGTAGGAGGTTTGTATTGATGAGTGATCACAGTGGTTTTTGGTATCTATTTGATCAACTGAATATGAATGGAAAGTAGGCTCAGTGGTTGGCCACAATCAGTGATTTCAATTTTGAGATTAGATATATCAAAGGTAAAGAGAACAGGGTGGCATATGCTCTTAGCAGGAAGATATAGGTAAATCACTTAGTAGCTATGAGCTCCTATGGGACAGACTCACAAGATAGGATCTTGCAGGCAGGTCAATAGGATGTCAGGTATATGGAGATTGTGCAGAGGCTGCAGTAGAGTTCAGGTAGTGGTATAGGTTGGTAGTACAGGTACATGTACATATGGTAGCAAAGGTACAGGTACAGGTACAGATGCAGGTGCACAAGATGTGGACTATCGTCTCACGACAGAAGAATTTGTTAGATTTAGATATAAGAGATATGTGTGAGACAGTAGTGAGCTCAAGAAGGTGATCTTGAGGGAGTTTGATGTGAAACCATATTCAGGTCACCCAGGCTATTGGAAGACATTGACTATAGTGAAATTTTTTTATTATTGGTCGAATCTGAAGAAGGATGTAGAAGAGTTTGTGGCTAGGTGTTTTGATTGTCAATAGGTGAAGGCATAGTGTAAGCATCTAGGTGGACTGTTACAGCCGATTGCGATTCCAGAATGAAAATCGGAGGTCATTTCCATGGATTTTATCATAGGGTTGCCAAGGAAAATGAGACAACATGATTCCATCATGGTAGTGGTGGACAGGTTGACAAAGGTAGTGCACTTCATTCCAATGAAGTCTAAATTCTCAGCGAGTGATGTAGCATAGGTATTCATCAGAGATGTGGTCAAATTGCATAGAGTTCCAAAGAATATTGTGTCAGACAGGGATGTAAAGTTCACTTCCAAGTTTTGGAATGAGTTGTTTGCAAGTTTTGGCACAGAGTTGGCCTTCGGTACAACTTACCATCCTCCGTCAGATGGACAGACATAGAGTGTCAATAGGATATTGTAGGATGTATTGAGAATGTACATGATGCATCAACATCAGAGGTGGGAAGAGTATCTTCCACTGGTAGAGTTTGCTTACAACAACGGATATCAGGAATCTTTGAAGATGAGTCTGTTTGAGGCATTGTATGGGAAAAGTTGCAATACTCTCATTAGTTGGAGCGATCCAGTGAACAAGGTGTTGATTGGACCAGACATGTTGGCAGAAATGGAATAGGAAATGCATGTAATCAAGAGGAATTTGAAAGTAGCACATGATAGGCAGAAGAGATATGCAGATCAGAATAGGTTGTTCAAAGAGTTCCAGGTTGGGGAACAGGTGTACTTGTGCATCAAAACAAATAAGAGTTCATTGCGGATTGGATCATGTGCCAAGCTGACACTCAAGTTTTGTGGACCTTTTAGGATTATTGAGAGGATTGAGCCAGTAGCCTATCAACTTGCACTACCTTCGAAAGTGAAAGTCCATGATTTTTTCCACGTGTCATTGCTTAAAAAGTATGTTAAAGATGTTGACGATGTGATTTACTGGTCTATATTGCAGGTGGAACCAGATGGAGAATTCCAGTCAGAGCCTCAATGTATATTGCAGAGAAAGATGCTCATGCTCCAGAACCGAGTAATCTAGTAGGTTAAAGTGCAATGGAAGCACTTTGGACCCGATGAAGCTACATGGGATATGGCGGATTAGATGTGGACTATGTAAGGCATTGTTTGTTGGTTGAGGCAAAGCATTTTTGGTATGGTTTTTTGGTATATTTATTTGGTATATGTTTCGGTACATGTTATGGTGGTTTTGGTACACACACACACACCTAGACACACACACACACACACACACACACACACACACACACATATATCTGTGTGTGTGTGTGTGTGGATGTAAATACTTCCATAAGCTATGTTATAAATCTCTAATAAGTGGTATGGGTGTCATGGCATTATGATGTTATACTTGTTATGTTGTCATGTTGGTTTGCTTCTCAGCAGGATGATCATTGTAAATACTACATCGAGCTCAGTTATAAACCTCCATGGGCAATATGTTTTTATTATAACAACCTTGTTGGTTGTAGGTGTTGTTGAACACTGAGGAGGGTGTTCCCCCAAGGGGGAGGGTTCAGTAACAACCCTGGTGAAAAATTCCATGTAATAAAAGTTAATAAAGGAAAAATAATAACCACGGTTCATGGGACACTTATTTTAAGTTGAATGTTGGGAAAAACATCCTAGTGTGGGTGTTCATTGGTTTATTATGGCTAAGGAAATTGGAAAAGGCCATGACTAAGGCTTTGGAAAGGAAAAATGGTATTTTGGCACTTTATTTATGAAAAATAATGGAAATTAGGAGAAAAGGGAGGTGAAAGGTCACAGGTTGCATGTGAGGAGGAAAATGAAGGAAAATAATGGAAAATGAAGAAAATAAAGGCCTCATTAATAAAAAGGCTTCTGAGGATAAATTCACAGATTTTTGTTACTTCAATTTTGGAGCTCTCTCTCTCTCTCTCTCATTCTTGGACACTTAGAGTTTCTTGGAGCACTCTTGGAGGGTGTGGCATACTTGAAGCAGGAAAGCGCAGGAGGATATTGGGATCACCAACTACAACGAGCTTTGCTTGCAGGTACTAAGTTGCATGTATGTTTTCCTCACTAGTTTTGGCATGCATGGAATATGCATGTGGTTTATTGGTCATGATATATCACTGACATGGGGGATTGCCTCGATTGACAGTGGATTTCCTAGGCTTTCCATTTCCTGGATAGCGATGTTTATTTATATATTTATTTATTATTATTTATTATTTATTTATTTTTTTTTATTTATTTATTTATTTATTTTTTTTCTGGTTGGTTCTCATGCTTCCTTTAGCTTAGTTTGAGTTACTAGTTCCTAGAAGCCCTGTAACAACTTGGGTTGAGTTACTAGTCCTGGAAACCCTAGTTGGACAAACGCTCTAGAAGACCTATAACAACTCGGGTTGAGTTACTAGTCCTGGAAGCCCTGGTTGGACAAACGCTCTGGAAGACTTGTAACAACTTGGGTTGAGTTACTAGTCCTGGAAGCCTTGGTTGGATAAACACTCTGGAAGCCCTTGGTGCATTGAGTTACTAGTCGTGGAAGCCCTGGTTGGACAAATGCTCTGGAAGCCTAGATTAAGTTGTGGGTTGAGTTACTAGTCCTCGAAGCCTTGGTTAGAACGAACGCTCTTGAGCCCTGGAAGGCTTGGGTAGAGACCAATCTGATGATGGTTTTGTGATGTTCGATTGTGAGGTGGAATGATTGTTTGATGGGTTGAGGTGGTTGGCCTCTGGAAGCCTTCGATGGTTTTGGATTGATGTGTTTTATGAGATCCCACATTCATGCTTGACATATGGCATGGGGGTGACTGGTTGAAGAGAGTTTTCTCTCAGCCATGTCTACAGTCAGGTGGTTCATGGAAGTCCCACAACTAGTTGGCCTTTGCATCATTAATATGAGGTTATTTCTACTAGTTATTCTATGATTATTGTACTGGTTTATATGTGGATCATATGGTTGTTGTTTCCCTAGTATTTATGTGGTTATTATGCTAGTTATGGTCATGTGTTACGACAATAACTATGTATGGCTCTCATCATGTTATTACTTGTAAATGAATGAACACTATATCTATGGCTAAATGGATGAAATGACAGCTAATGTGTTGTGGCATCAATGCTTCTTAGCGATTCTCATATGAGTACAAGACCCTTATGCTTAAATATGTTGTTTACACCTATAGATTACATATTTGTGATATGTTTGACGAAATGCATGTCATGGTTAATAGGGTTCCAATCAAGGGCTTGTTCAAGTAATTGCATTTGTATCATCATTCCATTGTTATCTTTTTTTTCTAAGAGTATCATAAAATATGGGCAGTGACCTGGGCTTTATGCTTGAAAAGTGGCTCAAATCTTGGGGGTGATGGCACAACAATGAGAAAAATAGTCCCTGAATGCTAGCCTGCCATGCTGAGGGAGCATCCAGAACCCTCTAAATGCTGGCATGCCCATAGCATGGGAGAGTCTGAGGGTTAATTGGTCTAAAAACTCAGTGGGACTCAAGGGTTGGTTACATGAGAGGTTGGTATGGTTCCTAAGAGTCTTGTTGTTGTTGTTGAAGGTCTGTATGGTGTGTTTCCATCGGTTCCACTTCCTTAACGTGGCTTAGGAGGTCGAATCATATCATAGTAACGTCTCGTCACATGTTTACTCTGATTGGCAAGTTACTTGGGTAGATGTGAGAGGAGGATGTTACAGATATCAAACTTGCATGCTTAATAATAGTAAGTGTAAATAAGGTTATGCACTACAAGAAAAACCATGTCACATTCTAAACATTAAGACCTAAAGCGCAACAAATAAGGAATTGAGTCTTTAAAAGTCTCGCTATAAACTCTTGGAGGTGTTCCAAATGATGTCATAAATACCACTAATGTAAGTGACCTTTCTTAAAAGCAAGATAAATTATGCGCATATGTATCTTCCAATATTTTAATCTTGGTCATGTTAACGACACTTCCTCAAATGTACTAAACCTCTTCGCATGTGAATTGGCTCAATTTCAATGATGAATATGCAACTGTCATGTCTAGGACTGAAGATATGATTGCATCATTAGAGAGAGAAGAAATCAAGGTTATAATGTGGAATCCATGGAAATCCCTCCAACCCTAGCGCAGTCACAAAAATACAACCCAACAATGCCATGATGATGTTATGATGTGTTGTCAGTACCATAACATGTTTTTGGAAATTCATCTATAGGATAAGATATTGTTTAAACCAGGTTGGGGCTTTAATCAACCATCTAGGGTTTCAAGTGCACATGAGAAAGATATCAATACATGAACCCTAATGGATTTGAAATGGATTAGGCTGATGGTGAAGTGAAGTTATCAACAGAAAGTGTTCCCATAAACCCCAATGCTACTGATGTGATCATGCTTCGAAATAAGTCAAGAAGGGAAAATATGAAATGCACCATGTAAGTGGTTACACCAATGGGGTTTAATGGGAATGGGTCATGGGGAGATTGACCAGTTCCAAACCCGACCATAACTTGTGGCAAAGGTCACAAGTTTCATGTGAGGAGGAAAATGAAGGAAAATAATGGAAAATGAAGGAAATAGAGACCTCATTAATAAAAAGGCTTCTAAGGATCAGTTCACAGACTTTTGTCAATTCAGTTTTGGAGCTCTCTCTATTATCTCTCTCTCTCTCTCTCTCACTCTCTCTCTCTCATTCTTGGACACTTAGAGTTTTCTTGGAGCACTCTTGGAGGGTGCGGCATACTTGGAGAAGGAAAGCGCAAGAGGATATTGGGATCACCGGCTACAATGGGTTTTTCTTGCAGGTATTGAGTTGCATGTATGTTTTCCTCACTAGTTTTGGTATGCATGGCATATGCATGTGGCTTATTGGTTATGAATTGTCACTGACATGAGGGATTGCCTAGATTGACAATGGATTTCCTAGGCTTGTCATTTCCTGGATAGCCATGGTGTTGTGAGTTTATTTCTTTGTTTTTCTGATTGGTTCTCATGCTTCCTTTAGCTTAGGTTGAGTTACTAGTTCCTGGAAGCCCTGTAACAGCTTGTGCTGAGTTACTAGTCTTGGAAGCCCTAGTTGAACAAACACTCTGGACGCCCTATAACATCTTGGGTTGATTTACTAGTCCTGGAAGCCCTTGGTGGGTTGAATTAATAGTCGTGGAAGCCCTAGTTGGACAAACACTCTGGAAACCCAGATTAAGTTGTGGGTTGAGTTACTAGTCCTAGAAGCCTTGGTTGGAAGAAACGCTCTTGAGCCTTGAAAGGCTTTGGTAGATACCAATCTGATGACGGTTTTGTGATGTCTGACCATGAGGTGGAATTACTATCTAATGGGTTGAGGTGGTTGGCCTCTGGAAGCCCTAGATGGTTTTGGATTGATGTGTTTTATGATATCCCACATTCATGCTTTGAATATGGCATGGGGGTGACTAGTTGAAGAGATTTTTGACCCAACCATGTCTACGGTCGAGTGGTTCATAGAAGTCCCACAACTTTCTGGCCTTTGCATCATTAGTTTGAGGTTATTTCTACTTGTTATTCTATGAGTATTGTACTGGTTTTTATGTGGAGCATATGGCTTTTGTTTCCTTAGTATTTTTGTGGTTATTATGCTAGTTATGATCATGTATTACGATAGTAGATATGTATGGCTGTCATCATGTTCTCACTTGTAAATGAATGAACAATGAATCTATGTCCTAATGGATGAAATGGAAGCTAATGTGTTGAGGCATCAATGCTTCTTAGCGATTCTCAGATGAATACGAGACCCCTATGCTTAGACCTGTTGTTTACACCTGTAGATTACATATTTGTGATATGTTTGACGAAATTCTTGTCATGGCTAGTAGGGGTCCAATCAAGGGCTTGTTCAAGTAATTGCATTTGTATCATCATTCCATTGTTATCTTTTTGTTATGAAGGTATCATGAATTATGGGAAGTGACCTAGGCTCTGGGCCTGAAAAGTGGCTCAAATCCTGGGGACGATGGCACAACACCGAGAAAAATAGTCCTTGGACACTAGCATGCCATGTTTTGGGAGCATCTAGAACCCTCTCAACGCTGGCATGCCCATATTATGGGAGAGTCTGGTGGTTAATAGGTCTAAAAACTCAGTGGGACTCAAGGGCTAGTTACCTGAGAGGTTCGGATGGTTCCTGAGAGTATTGTTGTTGTTGTTGAAGGTATATATGGTTTGTTTCCATCGGTTCCACTTCCTTAACATGACTTAGTGTAGGTTTTAACCCCGTACAAAAATTACCTATATATGAATTCTAAGAACAGAAAATAAACAATGGCGAGAGCATAAAATATAAAACAGATATACACAAAGATTTCCCCTGGATCCAAAAATTGGGACTACCAGTTTGATTTTTCATTATATTCCTTTCAATGTTACATATATATATATATATATATATATATATATATATATATATATATATATATATATATATATATATATATATATATATATATATATGTGCCAAAGCATCGATAAACCCCAATCCATTGACACTGGATTAGAACATCTCGTAGTTCCCTTGATCGGATCTACAAAATACTATGGACATAAAACCATCATGCCCAAAACCATGTGCAAAATCCATGCACAAAACCATAGGTAGGTCTGCCCACTTAATATAGGGTCCAAAAAAAACAAATCCTCAAGCTACTACCCCCCTGCGAACCCCCTAACAAAGGGGGCTGCTATGCCCGACGCAACGTACAGGACAGACTAGTGACCCCCTGCGCGTGGGGTAGTCGTGGAAAGAATATAACACATACCCAACATTCTCCCACTTGTTGTTTTCTTTCCATAGGAGAGCTTAGTCATTGGTCCAGTGTTGCAATGCCCATTGTTTCTCTACACCAAGAGAACTTCTCAGTGCTCATAGAATTTGTCAATGCATCTGCAGTATTCTTCAAAGTGTCCACTTTTACCAACAACACCTTTTTATCCTCAACCATATCCCTCACAAAGTGATATTAAACATCAATGTTCTTTGTCTTTGAATGATAAGTAGGGTTATTTTCCAATAAAACTGCACTTTGGTTGTCACAATCTATCCTTATAGCTTATTGTACTAACCCGATATTTGAACACAATCTCTACAACCAAAATTCTTCCTTTCTTGCATGAGTGGTTGCCATGTATTATGCCTTTGTAGTTGGAAGTGCCACTACAAACTATCTCTTACTCATCCAATTGACTGCACCTCCAAATAGGTTAAACACATACGCACTTATAGATCTTCTCTAATCCGGATCTCTAGCGCAGTCTGCATCAATAAAGCCAAGGATGTCCAAAACTATGTCCAATCATGATCTTCCTTGGTAGCACAAACCATAATCACTAGTGCCACGCAAATACCTAAAAACCCGCTTCACTGTTGTCCAATGCTCCTTCCCTGGTTTTGACATAAACTTGCTCAATACTTCCACTACATATGCAATGTCTAGTCTAGTACAAACCATTGCATACATTAGGCTACCGACTACACTTGCATATGGAACACGAGACATGTCCTCTTCCTCTTCGTGTGTCTTGGGACACTGTTCAACAAATAACTTTACACCTACAGGAATAGGAACCTTCACTGGTTTACTATCATGCATATTAAACCTCTGCAATATTGTCTCAACATACTTCCTTTGGTTTAACCAGAGCTTCCTCTTTGCCCGTTCTTGTTTAATTTCCATTCCCAAAATATAGTTTGCAGCACTAAGATCTTTCATGTTGAATTTATAGGACAATTGGGTCTTCAAATCCTAGATAATTTCTTTGTCATTTCCAACCAACTACATATCATCCACATACAAGACCAGATAAATAACATATTCACCAATTAATTTAAAATACACAAAATGATCTTCTTTGCTTCTGGTGAAGCCAAGTACCCATATAAATGTATCAAATTTCTGATACCACATCCTTGGTGATTGTTTTAACCCATACAGAGACATTTTTTACTTGCATACCAGTTATTTTTTACCCTTCACAGTTTTGGGATCATCACCAGTGATAGATAAAAAAAAAATTGAACAGAAAGCAGATGGACTATACCTTTCTGGCTTCCTTCTTTCTCGAACGCATCTTCTCACAGCTCGAGTTTCTGGTTCTTCATCTTCTGATTCTTCTTCTGTCGTAGAGTCTAATACTTCCTCCTTTAGCTCAAACTCTATCTTCTCAGGTTCCTTTGGTAGGACTTCATGTTTAATAACATCTTTCACCTCTCTAAACACCACATATCAGTTGTAACAACCTTCCTTGTTTTTAGGTTCCAAAGCTTATAACCTTTTAAATCATCCTTATACCCAATAAAGATGCACCTTTCAGATTTACTATCCAACTTAATTCTTTTCTCCTTTGGAACATGTATATATGCATCACATCCAAATACCCTCAGATGTGAAAGAGAAGGTTTCTTATCAGTCCATACCTCTTGTGGAGTCTTATCCTCCAATTCTGATGAAAGTGATATGTTGACCAGGTAATATGTAGTCTCCACCGCCTTTGCCCAGAATTCTTGTCCTAACACAACACCACAGAGCATGCTTCTTGCATTTTCCATCAATGTCCTATTCATTCTTTCTACAACTCCATTTTTCTGAGGTGTATATGGAGTAGTCTTCTGTCATTCTATACCATACTTCTTACAGATCTCTTCAAATTCCTTCTTGCAAAACACTCTACAGTTATCTGTTCTCAACACCTTTATCCTCTTCTCTATTTGGTTTTCCACCAGAGCCTTAAATTATTTAACCCTGTCAAAGACTTCAGATTTATTCCTGAGGAAATATATCCATGTATTGCTTGATAAGTCATTTATAAATGATACATAGTACATAGACTAACCCAGTGATGGAACTGACACAGGTCCAAACACATCACTGTGCACAAGCTCTAATATATGTTTCGCCCTCTTAACACTAGAGGGGAAACTCACCTGATTGTGCTTCCCATATACACAATTTTTACGGAAATCAAAATCCAGAGAGAAATCAGACATACCTTCTACAATACCATTACCATGAAGTATCCGAAGGCCCTTCTCTCCAATATACCCAAGCCTTTGATGCCATAGCATGGTATTTTCTCCAGAGACCACTAGATTTTCCGCTCCACTTTCAGGAACCACATAACTGTTGAACCCATAAATAATAGTGCTACCCTGAATCTTGTATAGAGTTCCAAACCGAACTCCCCGCATCAATATCAATGCTCCCCGAACCATCTTGCAGGTATCTTTCTCGAACATTGTTTTTACACCTGCATCATCCAGCTTGCTTAGAGAAATAAAATTTATGGCCAATGCAGGAATATGCAAAACACTCGGAAGTGTTCTAATCCTTCCACCTTACAACTTCAACTTGACTTTTCCACAACCGACGATTCTAGCCTTCCTATCATCCCCTAAGAATACATCACCACCAGAACCACTCTATATGGGTAGTGAAGTGAAAGGATGCACTTGAGTAAATCAACCATGCCGCATGATCTGCATGTGTACTTGAAGAAGAAGCCAAGTACACATCCCCACCTTCATCTGAGGTGGTTTTCGCCTCTACAGAAGGAGCATCATCAGATTCCTTTCCTTTCTAAGGAACTTTGGATTTACATTTCCTTTTGAATAGCCCTTCCTTTACAGACAAGGCATCACCATTCTGACCCACCATATTTTTCCATCTCATCTCCTCCGACAACAAGGATTAGACTATTTCATCAAACTGCAATGCAGTTGCATTGCTACCTGTTGCAACAACTAGACTATCCCACGATTCTGGTAGAAAACACAACAAACTGATGCACTTATCTTCATACGAAATTTTAATATCAATAGATGATAACTGGTTTACCACAATATTAAAGGCGTTCATATGATCTATCACTAAGTCAACATATTTCATCCTTAGGTTATACAACTTTTTCTGTAGGAACACAGTATTCACCAAAGACTTAGATTGGTACAAAGTCCCTAATTTGTCTGAGAAAGACTTCACCGAAGCTTCTCCTAATATATTCAATAATACTGAATTTGAGACACAATCGCATTGTGCTCTTTTCCTTCCAATCCAAATTCACCCAGTCTTGAGCAGACATTGTTGTTGGTTTAGTACCCAAATCTACCGCGATCCACTGATCTTTATCCACTAGCAAATACTCCATCTTGAGTTTCCACAACTCAAAACTTTGACCATTAAATTTTTTGATCTCTATATTTCCACTCCTTGCCATCTTCTTTCACCACAAGAATCGATCCCGCAGATTTCCCACTAAATAGGGTCTACCACAGGCCTGAGAAAACCCCTCAGTAGTAAAGGCATCCCCTTGAAGGTGAAACAACTCTTATACCAAATGTAGGTTTTAACCCCGTACATAAATTACCTGCATACAAATTCTAAAAACAGAAAATAAACAATGACGAGAACATAAAACATAAAATAGATATACACAGAGATTTTCCCCTGGATCCCCAAATCGAGACTACCAGTTTGATTTTTATTTATATTCCTTTCAATGTTACAATACATATATATATACATGCCAAAGCATCCATAAACCCTAATCAATTAACCATTGATTAGAACATAATCGTAGTTCCCTTGACCAGATCTAAAAAATACCATGGACAGAAAACCATCATGCTCAAAACCTTGTGCGAAATATATGTGCAAAACCATAGGTAGGTCTGCCCACCTAATATAGGGTCAAAACAAAATCCAGGGGCGCTGCCCAAATAGTAGCTCGTGTGCAAACCCCTCGACAGGGGGGGCTTCTGCCCCCCTTTGACCCCCCCCCCCCACCCACACGTGGGGTAGTTGTGGAAAGAATATAACACACACCCAACACTTAGGAGGTCGAATCATATCATAGTAACTTCTCTTCACATGTTTACCCTGGTTGGCCGGTTACTTGGGTAGATGTGGGAGGAGGATGTTATAGATATCGAACCCACACACATAATAATAGTAAGTGTAACTAAGGTTATGCAGTACAAGAAAAACCATGTCTCGTTCTAAACATTAATACCTAAAGTGCAAAAAATAAGGAAGTGAGTCTCTAAAAGTCTCTCTATAAATTGTTGGAGGTGTTCCAGATGATGTCATAAATACCACTAATGTAAGTGACATTTCTTAAATGCAAGATAAATTATGTGCATATGTATCTTCCAATAGTTTAATCTTGGGCATGTGAACAACACTTCCTCAAATGTACTAAACCTCTTAGCATGTGAATTGGCTCAATTTCAATGATGACTATGAAACTGTCATGTCTAGGACTAAAGATATGATTGCATCATTAAAGAGAGAAGAAATCAAGGTTATAATGTGGAAGTCATGGAAATCCATCCAACCCTAGCGTAGTCACAAAAATACAACCCAAAAATGCCATCATGATGTTATGATGTGTTGTCAGTGCCATAACATGTTTGTGTCAATGCATCTATAGGATAAGATATTGTTTAAACTAGGTTGGGGCTTTAATCAACCATCCAGGGTTTCAGGTGCGCATGAGAAAGATAGAAATACATGAACCCTAATGGATTTGAAAGGGATGAGCCTGATGGCGAGGTGAAGTTATCAACAGAAGGTGTTCCCATAAACCCCAATGCTACTGATGTGATCATGCTTTGAGATAAGTCAAGATGGGAAACGATGAAATGCACCATGTAAGTGGTTACACCAATAGGGTTTAATGGGAATGGGTCATGGGGAGATTGACCAGTTCCAAACTGAACCATAACCTGCATGAATTTAAGAAAGCAGAGGGGGGTGAGGGAACCCAAAATTTTCGGTGTTGTTGTAGCGGCTATAACAGGAACAACATGTAGAAACTTATGTGCCTCCTCCTATAGTATATCTAAAATGGTGTCATGTCATTCAAACCAGATCTCATATTTGAGTTCTGAAGCTAATTCAAAAGATCATAGACATGCATGTGAAGAACCAAATTCCTGACTACTTTTGGCATAGAAGTGACACCTCATGAGTGATCTCTTGGGTGATCATACCATGAGATCACAATTTGAAGAAGTGCCTCATGCACTCACAACTACAGAAGTAGTTATTCCCATGAATTGTTACATGGTTCTAACATCCAACCGTAAAACTTATGTAAAAGTTCAAAGGAATCCTTTTTGGGAAGTAGTTATGGACGAGGAGTACAACTCCCTCATTAAGAACAAAACTTGGAACTTGGTTCCACTTCTTTCATATCGTAAGCTTGTCAAATGCAAGTGGGTGTGCAAGACAAAGAAAATAGCAAATGGACTTGTGAGAAAATACAAAGCAGGGTTGGTGGCCAAAGGCTTTCAGGATATTCATAGCATCTATTATGATGAAAACTTTGCTCCAGTGGCCAAAGTGGACTCTATTCAATTTTCTTTCCATTGCACAACAAGAAAGTGGGAGGTTCACCACAAGGATGTGAAGAATGCATTTCTTCATGGTGATATGAAAGAGAAAATTTACATGGAGCAACCACAAGGGTATGTAAAGGATTCATCTTTAATTTTTCGCCTCAAGAATTCTCTTGATGGCCTCAAGTAGGAACCTAGAGAATGGTATGCTAAAATGGATTACTATTTACTCTCTCAACATTTCATTTAATGTAAATCTGATTCGAATGCTTATATTCTAAGAACATCTAATTCTATGTTAATCATAGTCCTCTATGTAGGTGATCTACTAATCATAGGTAGTTCAACCTCAACCATTGCTACAATCAAAACCACATTACATGACAAGTTTTCCATGGAAGATATGGATCTGATACACTTCTTGGACAAGAAATCAATTCAAATGATCTAGGGATCAAAATTTCTTAGTCCAAGTAAGCAAGAGATCTCTTAGTTCACTTTCACATCATCCATTGCAAGCCAACAACTACATCTTTTTTGGCAGGCGTACACTTTGAGGATGGAAAGGATACACCGTTGGTTGATTGTTCCATGTACAAAAATCTTATGGGGAGTCTCTTCTATCCCACTCACTCTTGTTCAGATCTCTCATATGTAATAGGCACAGTTTCTAGATACATGTAGGAGCCGCATGAATTGCATTGGAAGGTTGTCAAGTGCATATACAGATATGTTAACAAAACCATTGATCCAGGTGGATGTTGGTGGCCACCCACCTATCCCATTTGGACCCCCACAACTGTCTCTTTCAGCATTTTTAGTTTCCTAAATTGTAGCACAGTTTACTATTTTTAGCAGTTTTTCGGGTCCTGAACTTCCGGAGCCATTTTGAGGCCCTAAACGACATTTTTTGGGAAATCTGGGGCAACATGGGTCCATGGAACGTCCATGTTCCATGGACCCATGTTGCCTCCCAAAGTGGTAGTGCTTAGATAGATCTTTCTAACGAGCTATTGTACACGTCAAAAGGAGATCGTATGCCAAAGTTACAACCCCGGGAAATTGATGTACCAATTTACCCAAATGGGGTCCACAATTTGGCGTTTCATCTTCTAGGGTTAGGTTTTGGAATGTTAAGGGTTTTCCATTGTTTCTCAACAATAAATATGCCTTCGAGCCTCATTGTAACACAGTTTTAGAACAGTTTAGAGGCATGTAGCCGCCACATATCTTCTCAGAGATAAGCTACCATCGCCCTAACTGGTTTATTTCCATTTCTGGTTGTAAGCATATTTCAGTATTTTCCATTAATGAAATGAATTATTATTTCCACTGCATCTTTGTTTATATGGTTATCTCTGTAATTTGTTGCGTTCCTGTTTAAATCTGGATCAGTGGTATCAGAGCGGTCTGCTTTTTCTTTGTTTTTCTTTGCATGTCCCCAACGAGGTCGGGATATAAGGGGTTAGGGCTTGAATTGGTCGAACCTTTGCGAGACCAGCCTCACAAATCCCGATGGCCTCCCATGGCAGATGAGAAGAAAGACGAGGGGGCAAGAGATCCTATCAAAATCTTGCTTGAAGAAGCCCTCGAGTGACAAAGGAACGCGATGATGGATAGCTTTGCGCAGATTCTTCAGTGGCTACCTAGAGGCGACGCATCGGCTTCCAACAGCTACTCTGGAAACACCACACCCTTCAAGGTACAAGTTAATTTTGAAATCCCCATCTTCGAGGGTCAAATAGACCCAGATGCCGTAGATAAATGGTTAAATTTGCTAGAAGGGTATTTTTCTGTTCATGAATTTTCGAGTCGGGAAAAGATTGTTTTCGCTCTTTTCAAAGCAACCCCCCACGTCAAGGAGTGGTGGAAAACCTACTATGAGTAGAAGGATGAAAGTACAGGCTCACTATTTTCAGCTGCACCCACTTGGAATGACTTCCGGGATGCCATCAAGGAGCAGTACTACCCTGTCAAAAGCTATGAGGACAAATACATCAAATGGACCACACTGCGGCAGGGACGAGACCAAGATGTGCCAGAGTTCACAAACATTTTTCATACCCTTCGCACACAGTTGGGTATCAAAGATTCTGAGCTACATCTGGTACTCAAATACCACGGCTGCCTACATAGATACATCCAGGAAGAGATGGAGTTCTTGAACATCTCCTCACTCGGCACAACATACCGATACACTATCAAAATTGAGCAAAAGTTCAAACAGAAGAAGCGAGACTTTGGATCTGCAAATCCGAAGCCCAAAGGACAAAGCTAAGGCGGGGTGACCCAAGACAACCCGTCGAAGCCGCAAGAAAAGAACAACACCACGAAGCCGAAGAAGGACACAAGAAAGTGATGTGAGTTCCACAAGAGTCCCACTCATAACACAAGTGAGTGTCGGACCAAGCAATCACTGGTGGCCAAATTGAAGGCTTCAGAATCAGATGCATGTTCCGACCCTAAGCCAGAACCCGACAAGGGGAATGGCAAAGGGAAGCAGGTTATTGATGCGGATCCCAGCACCACTGTTGCCACCACCAAGATCCAGAAGAATGAGCCCGAAGAACCAGAGGAGGGGGAACGTCTTTTCCACTCACAGATGTGGGTGAAGGGTTCGTCGCTGCAATTCATTGTTGACAGTGGCAGCCAAAAGAACCTCATTTCAGCAGAGGTCGTGAAGTAGTTGGGCCTACCGACTACACCACACCCGCAGCCGTACAGTATCGGGTGGCTTCATGAAGGTCCAGATCTCAAAGTTCGCCAGTAGTGCCACCTTCCCTACAGCATCAAGCCCTTCACAGACGAGGTATTGTGTGATGTTACACCTCTAGATGTTTGTGATGTACTATTAGGCCAGCCATACTTGTGGAGGCGACATGTTGTGTATGAGTCAAGGCCTCGCGCTGCCATTATTTCTTTGAATAATTCATTATACAGGATACCAGAGGTAGCCCCACCTACTGCCACCTCTTTGATCACTACTAAGAAAGACAGCAAGCTCATCTCCCAGACCAGGAAATTCATCTGTCTGGTTCACTCCCAAAGTAAGGGGAAGATCGTTGCTACATCCATGACCCCTGTAAAGGGTTCCTCCATGCAACAGCAACAGAAAAGGGATACGATCATGACAGAACACAGGAACAACTTCTCCTCACCCACAGGGGTACCACATAAGTTTCAGGTGGGCAACAAAGTTTGGTTACATCTATAGAGAGAACGCCTTACCAGAACCCATCAGAAACTCAGACCACTCCGACATGGTCCTTACACCAATACCAAGGCTATGGGAAACAATGCTTTGAAGCACAACATTCCCCCATTCCTTTGCTTGCATCGAGTGTTCAATGCGGACCATTGTCGACCATGCTTCCCACCATTTCTGGACACATCAGAGATTGCAGAACAGCTCACCAGAGACCCAGATCAGCAGAAGCTTCCTCATCTCAGGGATGAACTCAACGCAATGGGGACCATTGCTTCCTAAGGGGGGAGGAATGATCCAGGTGGATGTTGGTGGCCACCCACCTATCCCATTTGGATCCCCACAACTGTCTCTTTCAGCATTTTCAGTTTCTTAAATTGTAGCACAGTTTACTATTTTTAGCAGTTTTTCGGGTCCTAAACTTCCGGAGCCGTTTTGAGGCCCTAAACGACGTTTTTTGGGAAATCTGGGGCAACATGGGTCCATGCTTTGATTCTCCTCTGTTCAGGTGCTTACTCATACTTCCTTCCAATGGCTGGTTATATGAATGAGTTTTCTCTTCAGAAGCCCGAAGACAGAAAGATAGCTCATAAGAATCGATGGTCTTTTATGAATAAGTTTTTAAATAAAACCAGAAGTGAAGATGTTCTCTATGATGAAAAAGTATTAGTACAAGAGTTTGAACCACAGCCTAACTGGACATTGCCAGAGATTGATATTGATAAGCTTTATAAAATGCATGTTTTCCAGTTTCGAGCTGCTCAGTTATTTAGATTTACATCTGTGAATATTCCTATTTCCACTGGCCAGTCTGTATATCAAATCCCACTAATACAGCCATAAAATATCAAATTGGGTTTAGAAAATGGTTATAGATATATCCATATCGGTATCATACAATTTGGAATTAATCCTCTGGTCCGTCCTGGTCTAAATGCTTCATGCTTGACATGTGTCCTTGATACAAGAATGAATAATTTCGACGACGCTTTATTGGGAGGATTCCAAAGTCCCCTCAATAATGGCCCTGTTTGGTCATCAGTTATCCCCAGGTATCAAGTTTCATTGACAGACCCTTATATCAATGATTTCTTGAATGCTTATATTCAGTTTTATGGTTTTGACGTTGCCCCACAGTCACAGATTGCTCAACTCCATGCTTCTATATGCCTGAGATTTGTCTCCACCTCCATGCCTCCTCTGAATCCAAAGTTAGCTGGTAGAGCTTTAAAAGAAGGTGTTATGGTTGGCCCTGGTAACACTGCTCCCCTACAGATTGGTTTTGCAGAATGTACTCTTCCAGATGAATGGAATAGTACTTATATTCCACTTTCACAGAAATATCCTCAACTGCAAACATCTAAAGTTCCTCCGAAATTGTCTCTCGTCCATCATCCTGACGGATCCTCTGGTCTTAAATTCACCACTCCTTCACTTACTAGATCTAAGTCATCCTTCCCTAGATCTACAATTTTGGGTGGTAGGAATCCACATATACCCTATGTTCCCAGAAGTTTATCATCAAGACATTCTGCTCCAAGAGAAGATCATAGAAAATCCACCTCTCATAAACCTGATGATTGTCAGTTCTGTGTTCCATCTTCATCTTCTACATTCCAGACTGATGAATCCCCTAGCTCTGAAGTCTTTATACCTGATATCAAAAGTTTCTCACTTCCTAGAGCCCAGTCAGAAATTACTGCAAAAATACCAGAAAGATATTTAGAATCTGGAAATTCTAGAAGAACATTTAGCAATGGAACAAAGAAAGCAGATTTCCAATGGTTATCTATGAGAGCAACTTCTGATCCAGACCAGAACGAAAATGAAAAGCTGCATAATTATACAAACTACCAAATAGTTTGTATGCTTCAGAATATTGATGATATAGCCCGAGATGTTTTAGAAATTAAAGAGCACATCAAAAAGATGCATACTGGTTATATTGAGACATTGGGAATACAGGATACACACACACAAAAGTTAAATAATATTCAGTCAAACATGGGTATCATCTCCAAGTCTTTGGAACATCTTACAAATGCACTCCCCACTCCTGCTTCTCCACCTCATTATAGAGAAGTAGATGTCTTAAGTTCAAAGCTGAAATTCTCCTCCAATTCTGATGAATCAAAGCAAATCTTTTTTAAAGGGGTAGAGAATATAGATAAAGCCAGACTTGAGAAGATCCAGAAAGGAATCAATCTAGCTAGAGAAAAGACAGAGTTGATAAAGAATAGACTAGCTGATCTTCCTTTTGTTGAAAGCCTAAGACTGCCAAAGAACTATGTCAGCCTTAGTTCTTTGATGAAACAAAATGGCCAACCATCTGCTCCTACAATAATGGCCATGTCAGGAGTAACTGGTGAACAAACACAAGGTGAATCAAGTTCTAAAAGAGATAGAAGTGATTCTTTTTTCCATTCCAACAAAGGAAAAAGAGGTGCGGGTGATACCAATGCACATGAAGCATCAACATCTAGCCCGTTCAACAGATATACTGAAAATCTACAATCTATACCTATAAGTCTAGACAATCCTGCTTCCAGAGGATATGGAAATTCATTGTTAGTAAATATTGATTGCCTTGATTATAATGAAGTAATTGCTGTTTTGCATAATGTCCATGCTTGGGCATTACAGAGGAAAGCTGAATCCAAAGTATCATGGTCTGATGTAGTTACTCAAATTGTATGGTCTTTTACTGGCATACTAAAGCAATGGTGGGAAAGGCTTGCAGAGGAAGAGAAAGATCAAATAGTTGAACATAGTACTGATCCATTAAGAGCACTGTTTGAAGCTTTAAAACATGAATTTGTTGGATTAGTCCCTGAAGATTCAGCCCATCATTCACAGCTATTTCTCTCCCAGAAGTTATGCGACATTGATTACTTGCAAGAGTATTTTTGTGTTATGCAAAAACTTCTGTATCAGGCTAGTGATCCACATAATGTTGCCTATCTGAGATATTACATCCAGTCTATGCCTGGTAAAATTCCTGATCTAATTAACCAGTACATAGCAGATCATAAAGTGAATTTGGAAGGACAATCATTTTCAGCTATTCACCAATTGATTGTCACAATATTGCAGAAAGAATGTGCAGAGAGCAAAACCAAGAAGAACTTTTCAAAACAGATGCACTTTAGCACAAAGCTTTGCAATAATTTCAAAGAAACCTATAATTTTGGTTGTCACAAGAAAAGTGAAAGAAAGGTTTCTAAAAAGGCAAAGTTTGATAACTCTTGCTCCTGCAAGGCTGATAAATACTTTCCTAAAAAGAAAAAATACTTTCCTTCCAAAAGATCATTTAAAGGACGAAGGGTAGTATTTAGGAAAAGATCAAAACCTTCTAAAAAAGGTGTGTGTTTTATTTGTGGTAAAGAAGGTAATTATGCTAACGCTTGCAGAGAAAGAAAAGATAAAAAGCAGATGAAGATAATGAATATCTTTTCTACAATACATGATCCACAAGATTGGGATCTTATATCCCACTCTGATGGAGAATATTTTGAAGTTTCAAGTTCTTCTTCAGAATCTTCAGATAGAGAAATTCCTGAAATCAGGAAATTAACAATTGATTCAGAATCATCTGATTCTGATGAAACATTCATTCCTGATATTAAAATGTTTAGTCTGAATTCCTCAGGAGAGATACAAGCAAAGATTGCAGCAGTCAAAGCTGATCTAGCACAGTTAGATCCAGTTCAGTTTACGGCAAGAAGAAGGTTGATTGAAAAACTTGAGAATCTTGAGAAACAACTGCCATCCAAAAGGAAAGAAATATTTTCAGGAGAAGAAAGAGATGATGATGACTTCATCGAGAAAGAGTTCGATTCAATGTTCAGACCTTTGCAGATTTCAGTATCTCCAGGTATGAATCAAATTGATGCTCTTAAAAAGAAGATCACAGATTTGGAATCTTCAATTCATCATACAAGGTCAGAAATGATACAGTTGTCATCTAAACTTCAAATACTTATTTCTGATTATGATGATTGTAATTCTAAATTAACAAGCCTACTGATGAAAAATGTGCCAGTTATTGAAGAGATATCCCCAAAGAAAAATGTTGAGCTTTTTAATGTTATGGGCATCGGAGATAGAGTGGTTATTCCAATAAGAATTAAAGTCCCTAGCATTAAACCGTATACTTTGGATGCTCAAATAGATTCTGGTGCTATGAGTAGCTGCTGCAAATATAAAGCCATTCCTCATTATTATTGGCAGCCTACTAAACTCCAATTCAGGGCTATCACTGGTGATTTAATGGAAATAAGTCATATAGCTCCTGAATTTCCTATTTTCTTGAATGATGTCCAGGTTTTTGTCACTTTGTATAGTTTTGATATTGGTGCTGATGTTCTGTTAGGACAAGATTTTCTGAAGAAATATTTGCCAGTCACATTTGGACAAGATTATGTTATATTCTCCACCACTGCTGGTCCTATCACAGTCCCTGCTTCCAGTGATTACAAAATTAATGTGCAGCCTAAAGATCAGGATCCTCTCCAGTATAGTCTGCAAGATCTGACCAAGATTAATAAGATCGTAAAAAATGCAGAGTTACATGGTCCCAAAACCTTGCAACAAATTTCTAATAAACTTCGTGCAGATTGTACTTCAAGTAGGCCAGATGCCTTTTGGGCAAGAGAAAAGTATTTTGTTGCACTACCTTACCAAGAAGGATATATTCCTAGGCCACAAAAAGCCAGTGCAAATCATATGAGTCCAAAAGAGCAAGAATTATGCAAAGCAGAAATTGAACAATTGTTAGAACAAAAGCTTATTGAACCCTGCAAGAGCCCTTGGGTCTGCCCGGCTTTTTATGTCAATAAGCATAGTGAGCAGAAAAGAGGCAAGAAAAGGCTTGTGATTAATTATAAGGCTTTGAATGATGCTCTTCTTCCTATTCTATATCCTATGCCTAACAAAGAATTGTTACTTGCTAAGATTGCTAATGCTAATGTGTTTAGCAAGTTTGATCTTAAAAGTGGATTTTGGCAGATTGGTATTATTCCTGCTGACAGGTATAAAACAGCCTTCACTGTTCCTCATGGCCAATATCAATGGACTGTGATGCCCTTTGGTTTGAAAAATGCTCCATCTGAATTCCAAAAAAGGATGGAAGACATTTTTGGTGGGGTAGAGTACATTATCGTATATATTGATGATTTGCTTGTATTTAGCAGAGATGTAAATATGCACACGATCCATTTAGAACAATTCTACCAACTTGTATATAAGCATGGATTAGTACTTTCAGATTCAGAAGAGAAGTTTCAGATTGGAAAAGTCAAGATTGATTACTTGGGTTTACACATAGAAAAAGGACATGTAGAACTTCAGCCACATGTGCTAACCCATCTATTAAAGTTTCCTGATATAATTGCCGATGTAAAGACCCTGCAGAGATTTCTTGGATGTCTGAATTATATAAGAAAATTTTATGCTAAACAATCAGAGGATACAAATATACTGCAGAACAGACTAAAGAAGAAAGGTGTCAGTTGGACAGATGAAATGACAGCAACAGTAATTAGTATTAAGAGTAAGCTTAATGATTTGCCAAAACTCAAGCTTCCTGATACTAATCTTCCTTTTATACTTGAAACGGATGCTTCTTATCACACTTGGGCTGCAGTTTTGCTACAAAAGCATGGAAGAAAAGAATTGGTTTGTGCCTATTCCTCAGGATCTTTTGATGATACAGAGAAAAAGTATCCTTCTTCTCATAAAGAAATACTTGCAGTAAAGAGAGGAATAAAAAGATTTCACTTGTTCTTGAAAAGTGTTAAATTTATTGTCAGAACAGATCTAAAGCATATGAAACAGATGTTGGCAAACAAAACATTGTTAGAACAAGGTAGTACCAGAGTACTAAGATGGGCACTATGGCTAGAAGGTTTTGATTTTGATATTGTTTACAAATCTGATGCAGAAAATTATCTTGCTGACATGCTTACCAGAGAGGGTGCTCAAGAAACCAAGGAGATCAAGATGTTCAGACCACTTAATCAGCACGAAGCTTCCACAAGTCAGTCCAGTCATGTCGAGTCTAAAAGAGTTAAGTATGTTACAGTCTGTAGTAACTGTCATTATGAGTTTTGTCTAGAATGTCTATCAAAACAGGTCCGAGTCTTGCCATTATGCTTAAGACAAATCATTTTGCAAAAATGGTTTGATTCTGAGGAGTCTAGATGGTCATATACAAAAGAGTTACCATATAGGATTAGGCCATGGCGTGTTTATTATGCATTGTCTAGGGAACCAGATCCTGTTTATTTTGGGTGTATTCAAAATACTGACTGCACATGGTTAGACTAATTTTCTATTCACCAAAGAGCTAGGATACATGGTTCGGTTAAGGTCATATTTTATGTTAATGCTATAGATCCCTCTAACAATTGGTGGAGTCCATGGTTTAAGCTATTCATGTTTAGATATTTGCCTAGAGCTAAAAGCATTTTTGATAGGACTTTTGCTGAGTTTGTCAGAATCTTTCATTGGGAAATGCATGTAGCTGTCCAAAATGATTTCGTCTTAGAGTTTGAATTCATCCACAAACACACAATTGTCATTCCTAATGAAGAAGATGATTCCTTTAAGCTTTCTGTCAGATTCAGAGGATTGATATCAGTGGACCCACATGACAGGCCAACATTCATGTTCACATTCCCATTCTTTTGTTGTACCAGAGATGCAGCACCATATTGGCTAGATGAATCTGTCCCATACGAAGTGCTGGCGCCAAACAATGAAGAACTAATTGAGGAATTAATAGAACAAGACCAAATCAGACTTGGCCATAATAATCCAGCTGTTCCAGATACTCATGCACATGATTATGACGACAGGGCTAACAGTGACTGATTGAAGGGATCAATCAAATGAAATCCTTTCATATCCTGCTTTATTTGTACATATACTGCTCTTTGGTTTCCGTGGGATTTGGTCCGAATAAAATCTCCACTGTGTAATTACTTTTGTATAAGAGCCGACGTCCTAGATTCTGGCCATCTTTTCACTTCAGGGATGTCATGATTCGGTCCCCATATGGCTTAGCCTCCAAGGGACGAGATAACAAGTGGTTGTCCCCACTTGCCCGAATCTTTAGAACTATTCATTACTTTTGTACAAAGTTCTTTCGTGATAGACATCTTGCATGATGTTCTAGCGAAAGTTTGATTCTTTTGGTTTCAAGTTCCCGGTAAAACCTTTCACCGGATGACCTGCTAGGATATTATAAATACTAGCATTGTAAGCTCATTAGAGGCATGAGAGTCTTGAGAGTCTTGATAGTATGAGTATTGTTAAAGTCTGAGTGAAGTCTCCCTACTCTGCATCTGCGAGAAGTTTTCTCGATCTGCTTGCATCACGGAGTTTAACTCTATAGTCTGTATTGTGAGTTTGAGTTCTTTGAGTTTTAGACGAGACGAGATCTCCCTGCTCTGCATCTGCGAGAAGTTTCTCGATTTGTTTGCATCACGGAGCACTAGTCTCATATCTGGGTTCTGTAATTATCTGAGAAGCTAATATATCTTTTGCATCTTTGTATTTATGGTATCAGAGCTATCTGGTTCTTTGTCCAAGAGCTGTTTTAAATTGTCTGGTTCTTCCATTAAATAATATTTGTCTGAGCTACTGTCCATGAGTCTAAGTTTGAGATAAGGCGCTGGTAGAGAGCTGTGAAGGCGAAGGACTGCCGTGTTTGCTTTCCTGGTGCACAAAAGCTTTGATTCTCCTCTGTTCAGGTGCTTACTCATACTTCCTTTCAATGGCTGGTTATATGAATGAGTTTTCTCTTCAGAAGCCCGAAGACAGAAAGATAGCTCATAAGAATCGATGGTCTTTTATGAATAAGTTTTTAAATAAAACCAGAAGTGAAGATGTTCTCTATGATGAAAAAGTATTAGTACAAGAGTTTGAACCACAGCCTAACTGGACATTGCCAGAGATTGATATTGATAAGCTTTATAAAATTCCTGTTTTCCAGTTTCGAGCTGCTCAGTTATTTAGATTTACATCTGTGAATATTCCTATTTCCACTGGCCAGTCTGTATATCAAATCCCACTAATACAGCCAGAAAATATCAAATGGGGTTTAGAAAATGGTTATAGATATATCCATATCGGTATCATACAATTTGGAATTAATCCTCTGGTCCGTCCTGGTCTAAATGCTTCATGCTTGACATGTGTCCTTGATACAAGAATGAATAATTTCGACGACGCTTTATTGGGAGGATTCCAAAGTCCCCTCAATAATGGCCCTGTTTGGTCATCAGTTATCCCCAGGTATCAAGTTTCATTGACAGACCCTTATATCAATGATTTCTTGAATGCTTATATTCAGTTTTATGGTTTTGACGTTGCCCCACAGTCACAGATTGCTCAACTCCATGCTTCTATATGCCTGAGATTTGTCTCCACCTCCATGCCTCCTCTAAATCCAAAGTTAGCTGGTAGAGCTTTAAAAGAAGGTGTTATTGTTGGCCCTGGTAACCCTGCTCCCCTACAGATTGGTTTTGCAGAATGTACTCTTCCAGATGAATGGAATAGTACTTATATTCCACTTTCACAGAAATATCCTCAACTGCAAACATCTAAAGTTCCTCCGAAATTGTCTCTCGTCCATCATCCTGACGGATCCTCTGGTCTTAAATTCACCACTCCTTCACTTACTAGATCTAAGTCATCCTTCCCTAGATCTAAAATTTTGGGTGGTAGGAATCCACATATACCCTCTGTTCCCAGAAGTTTATCATCAAGACATTCTGCTCCAAGAGAAGATCATAGAAAATCCACCTCTCATAAACCTGATGATTGTCAGTTCTGTGTTCCATCTTCATCTTCTACATTCCAGACTGATGAATCCCCTAGCTCTGAAGTCTTTATACCTGATATCAAAAGTTTCTCACTTCCTAGAGCCCAGTCAGAAGTTACTGCAAAAATACCAGAAAGATATTTAGAATCTGGAAATTCTAGAAGAACATTTAGTAATGGAACGAAGAAAGCAGATTTCCAATGGTTATCTATGAGAGCAACTTCTGATCCAGACCAGAACGAAAATGAAAAGCTGCATAATTATACAAACTACCAAATAGTTTGTATGCTTCAGAATATTGATGATCTAGCCCGAGATGTTTTAGAAATTAAAGAGCACATCAAAAAGATGCATACTGGTTATATTGAGACATTGGGAATACAGGATACACACACACAAAAGTTAAATAATATTCAGTCAAACATGGGTATCATCTCCAAGTCTTTGGAACATCTTACAAATGCACTCCCCACTCCTGCTTCTCCACCTAATTATAGAGAAGTAGATGTCTTAAGTTCAAAGCTGAAATTCTCCTCCAATTCTGATGAATCAAAGCAAATATTTTTTAAAGGGGTAGAGAATATAGATAAAGCCAGACTTGAGAAGATCCAGAAAGGAATCAATCTAGCTAGAGAAAAGACAGAGTTGATGAAGAATAGACTAGCTGATCTTCCTTCTGTTGAAAGCCTAAGACTGCCAAAGAACTATGTCAGCCTTAGTTCTTTGATGAAACAAAATGGCCAACCATCTGCTCCTACAATAATGGCCATGTCAGGAGTAACTGGTGAACAAACACAAGGTGAATCAAGTTCTAAAAGAGATAGAAGTGATTCTTTTTTCCATTCCAACAAAGGAAAAAGAGGTGCTGGTGATACCAATGCACATGAAGCATCAGCATCTAGCCCGTTCAGCAGATATACTGAAAATCTGCAATCTATACCTATAAGGCTAGACAATCCTGCTTCCAGAGGATATGGAAATTCAATGTTAGTAAATATTGATTGCCTTGATTATAATGAAGTAATTGTTGTTTTGCATAATGTCCATGCTTGGGCATTACAGAGGAAAGCTGAATCCAAAGTATCATGGTCTGATGTAGTTACTCAAATTGTATGGTCTTTTACTGGCATACTAAAGCAATGGTGGGAAAGGCTTGCAGAGGAAGAGAAAGATCAAATAGTTGAACATAGTACTGATCCATTAAGAGCACTGTTTGAAGCTTTAAAACATGAATTTGTTGGATTAGTCCCTGAAGATTCAGCCCATCATTCACAGCTATTTCTCTCCCAGAGGTTATGCGACATTGATTACTTGCAAGAGTATTTTTGTGTTATGCAAAAACTTATGTATCAGGCTAGTGATCCACATAATATTGCCTATCTGAGATATTACATCCAGTCTATGCCTGGTAAAATTCCTGATCTAATTAACCAGTACATAGCAGATCATAAAGTGAATTTGGAAGGACAATCATTTGCAGCTATTCACCAATTGATTGTCACAATATTGCAGAAAGAATGTGCAGAGAGCAAAGCCAAGAAGAACTTTTCAAAACAGATGCACTTTAGCACAAAGCTTTGCAATAATTTCAAATAAACCTATAATTTTGGTTGTCACAAGAAAAGTGAAAGAAAGGTTTCTAAAAAGGCAAAGTTTGATAACTCTTTCTCCTGCAAGGCTGATAAATACTTTCCTTCCAAAAGATCATTTAAAGGACGAAGGGTAGTATTTAGGAAAAGATCAAAACCTTCTAAAAAAGGTGTGTGTTTTATTTGTGGTAAAGAAGGTCATTATGCTAACGCTTGCAGAGAAAGAAAAGATAAAAAGCAGATGAAGATAATGAATATCTTTTCTACAATACATGATCCACAAGATTGGGATCTTATATCCCACTCTGATGGAGAATATTTTGAAGTTTCAAGTTCTTCTTCAGAATCTTCAGATAGTGAAATTCCTGAAATCAGGAAATTAACAATTGATTCAGAATCATCTGATTCTGATGAAACATTCATTCCTGATATTAAAATGTTCAGTCTGAATTCCTCAGGAGAGATACAAGCAAAGATTGCAGCAGTCAAAGCTGATCTAGCACAGTTAGATCCAGTTCAGTTTACGGCAAGAAGAAGGTTGATTGAAAAACTTGAGAATCTTGAGAAACAACTGCCATCCAAAAGGAAAGAAATATTTTCAGAAGAAGAAAGAGATGATGATGACTTCATCGAGAAAGAGTTCGATTCAATGTTCAGACCTTTGCAGATTTCAGTATCTCCAGGTATGAATCAAATTGATGCTCTTAAAAAGAAGATCACAGATTTGGAATCTTCAATTCATCATACAAGGTCAGAAATGATACAGTTGTCATCTAAACTTCAAATACTTATTTTTGATTATGATGATTGTAATTCTAAATTAACAAGCCTACTGATGAAAAATGTGCCAGTTATTGAAGAGATATCCCCAAAGAAAAATGTTGAGCTTTTTAATGTTATGGGCATCGGAGATAGAGTGGTTATTCCAATAAGAATTAAAGTCCCTAGCATTAAACCGTATACTTTGGATGCTCAAATAGATTCTGGTGCTATGAGTAGCTGCTGCAAATATAAAGCCATTCCTCATTATTATTGGCAGCCTACTAAACTCCAATTCAGGGCTATCACTGGTGATTTAATGGAAATAAGTCATATAGCTCCTGAATTTCCTATTTTCTTGAATGATGTCCAGGTTTTTGTCACTTTGTATAGTTTTGATACAAGTGTTGATGTTCTGTTAGGACAAGATTTTCTGAAGAAATATTTGCCAGTCACATTTGGACAAGATTATGTTATATTCTCCACCACTGCTGGTCCTATCACAGTCCCTGCTTCCAGTGATTACAAAATTAATGTGCAGCCTAAAGATCAGGATCCTCTCCAGTATAGTCTGCAAGATCTGACCAAGATTAATAAGATAGTAAAAAATGCAGAGTTACATGGTCCCAAAACCTTGCAACAAATTTCTGATAAACTTCGTGCAGATTGTACTTCAAGTAGGCCAGATACCTTTTGGGCAAGAGAAAAGTATTTTGTTGCACTACCTTACCGAGAAGGATATATTCCTAGGCCACAAAAAGCCAGTGCAAATCATATGAGTCCAAAAGAGCAAGAATTATGCAAAGCAGAAATTGAACAATTGTTAGAACAAAAGCTTATTGAACCCTGCAAGAGCCCTTGGGCCTGCTCGGCTTTTTATGTCAATAAGCATAGTGAGCAGAAAAGAGGCAAGAAAAGGCTTGTGATTAATTATAAGGCTTTGAATGATGCTCTTCTTCCTATTCGATATCCTCTGCCTAACAAAGAATTGTTACTTGCTAAGATTGCTAATGCTAATGTGTTTAGCAAGTTTGATCTTAAAAGTGGATTTTGGCAGATTGGTATTATTCCTGCTGACAGGTATAAAACAGCCTTCACTGTTCCTCATGGCCAATATCAATGGACTGTGATGCCCTTTGGTTTGAAAAATGCTCCATTTGAATTCCAAAAAAGGATGGAAGACATTTTTGGTGGGGTAGAGTACATTATCGTATATATTGATGATTTGCTTGTATTTATCAGAGATGTAAATATGCACAAGATCCATTTAGAACAATTCTACCAACTTGTATATAAGCATTCAAGAAATCATTGATATAAGGGTCTGTCAATGAAACTTGATACCTGGGGATAACTGATGACCAAACAGGGCCATTATTGAGGGGACTTTGGAATCCTCCCAATAAAGCGTCGTCGAAATTATTCATTCTTGTATCAAGGACACATGTCAAGCATGAAGCATTTAGACCAGGACGGACCAGAGGATTAATTCCAAATTGTATGATACCGATATGGATATATCTATAACCATTTTCTAAACCCCATTTGATATTTTCTGGCTGTATTAATGGGATTTGATATACAGACTGGCCAGTGGAAATAGGAATATTCACAGATGTAAATCTAAATAACTGAGCAGCTTGAAACTGGAAAACAAGCATTTTATAAAGCTTATCAATATCAATCTCTGGCAATGTCCAGTTAGGCTGTGGTTCAAACTCTTGTACTAATACTTTTTCATCATAGAGAACATCTTCACTTCTGGTTTTATTTAAAAACTTATTCATAAAAGACCATCGATTCTTATGAGTTATCTTTCTGTCTTCGGGCTTCTGAAGAGAAAACTCATTCATATAACCATCCATTGAAAGGAAGTATGAGTAAGCACCTGAACAGAGGAGAATCAAAGCTTTTGTGCACCAGGAAAGCAAACATGGCAGTCCTTCGCCTTCACAGCTCTCTACCAGCGCCTTATCGCAAACTTAGACTCGTGGACAGTATCTCAGACAAATACTACTTAATGGAAGAACCAGACAATTTAAAACAACCCTTGGACAAAGAACCAGATAGCTCTGATACCATAAATACAAAGATGCAATAAATACAAAGATGCAAAAGATATATTAGCTTCTCAGATAATTACAGAACCCAGATATGAGACTAGTGCTCCGTGATGCAAGCAGATCGAGAAACTTCTCGCAGATGCAGAGCAGGGAGATCTCGTCTCGTCTAAAACTCAAAGAACTCAAACTCACAATACAGACTATAGAGTTAAACTCCGTGATGCAAGCAGATCGAGAAAACTTTTCGCAGATGCAGAGCAGGGAGACTTCACTCAGACTTTAACAATACTCAGACTCTCAAGACTCTCAAGACTCTCATGCCTCTAATGAGCTTACAATGCTAGTATTTATAATATCCTAGCAGGTCATCCGGTGAAAGGTTTTACCGGGAACTTGAAACCAAAAGAATCAAACTTTCGCTAGAACATCATGCAAGATGTCTATCACGAAAGAACTTTGTACAAAAGTAATGAATAGTTCTAAAGATTCGGGCAAGTGGGGACAACCACTTGTTATCTCGTCCCTTGGAGGCTAAGCCATATGGGGACCGAATCATGACATCCCTGAAGTGAAAAGATGGCCGGAATCTAAGACGTCGGCTCTTATACAAAAGTAATTACACAATGGAGATTTTATTCAGACCAAATCCCACGGAAACCAAAGAGCAGTATATGTACAAATAAAGCAGGATATGAAAGGATTTCATTTGATTGATCCCTTCAATCAGTCGCTGTTAGCCCTGTCGTCATAATCATGTGCATGAGTATCTGGAACAGCTGGATTATTATGGCCAAGTCTGATTTGGTCTTGTTCTATTAATTCCTCAATTAGTTCTTCATTGTTTGGAGCCAGCACTTCGTATGGGACAGATTCATCTAGCCAATATGGTGCTGCATCTCTGGTACAACAAAAGAATGGGAATGTGAACATGAATGTTGGCCTGTCATGTGGGTCCACTGATATCAATCCTCTGAATCTGACAGAAAGCTTAAAGGACTCATCTTCTTCATTAGGAATGACAATTGTGTGTTTGTGGATGAATTCAAACTCTAAGACGAAATCATTTTGGACAGCTACATGCATTTCCCAATGAAAGATTCTGACAAACTCAGCAAAAGTCGTATCAAAAATGCTTTTAGCTCTAGGAAAATATCTAAACATGAATAGCTTAAACCATGGACTCCACCAATTGTTAGAGGGATCTATAGCATTAGCATAAAATATGACCTTAACCGAACCATGTATCCTAGCTCTTTGGTGAATAGAAAAGTAGTCTGACCATGTCCAGTCAGTATTTTGAATACACCCAAAATAAACAGGATCTGGTTCCCTAGACAATGCATAATAAACACGCCATGGCCTAATCCTATATGGTAACTCTTTTGTATATGACCATCTAGACTCCTCAGAATCAAACCATTTTTGCAAAATGATTTGTCTTAAGCATAATGGCAAGACTCGGACCTGTTTTGATAGACATTCTAGACAAAACTCATAATGACAGTTACTACAGACTGTAACATACTTAACTCTTTTAGACTCGACATGACTGGACTGACTTGTGGAAGCTTCGTGCTGATTAAGTGGTCTGAACATCTTGATCTCCTTGGTTTCTTGAGCACCCTCTCTGGTAAGCATGTCAGCGACATAATTTTCTGCACCAGATTTGTAAACAATATCAAAATCAAAACCTTCTAGCCATAGTGCCCATCTTAGTACTCTGGTACTACCTTGTTCTAACAATCTTTTGTTTGCCAACATCTGTTTCATATGCTTTAGATCTGTTCTGACAATAAATTTAACACTTTTCAAGAACAAGTGAAATCTTTTTATTCCTCTCTTTACTGCAAGTATTTCTTTATGAGAAGAAGGATACTTTTTCTCTGTATCATCAAAAGATCTTGAGGAATAGGCACAAACCAATTCTTTTCTTCCATGCTTTTGTAGCAAAACTGCAGCCCAAGTGTGATAAGAAGCATCTGTTTCAAGTATAAAAGGAAGATTAGTATCAGGAAGCTTGAGTTTTGGAAAATCATTAAGCTTACTCTTAATACTAATTACTGCTGCTGTCATTTCATCTGTCCAACTGACACCTTTCTTCTTTAGTCTGTTCTGCAGTATATTTGTATCCTCTGATTGTTTAGCATAAAATTTTCTTATATAATTCAGACATCCAAGAAATCTCTGCAGGGTCTTTACATCGGCAATTATATCAGGAAACTTTAATAGATGGGTTAGCACATGTGGCTGAAGTTCTACATGTCCTTTTTCTATGTGTAAACCTAAGTAATCAATCTTGACTTTTCCAATCTGAAACTTCTCTTCTGAATCTGAAAGTACTAATCCATGCTTATATACAAGTTGGTAGAATTGTTCTAAATGGATCTTGTGCATATTTACATCTCTGCTAAATACAAGCAAATCATCAATATATACGATAATGTACTCTACCCCACCAAAAATGTCTTCCATCCTTTTTTGGAATTCAGATGAGCATTTTTCAAACCAAAGGGCATCACAGTCCATTGATATTGGCCATGAGGAACAGTGAAGGCTGTTTTATACCTGTCAGCAGGAATAATACCAATCTGCCAAAATCCACTTTTAAGATCAAACTTGCTAAACACATTAGCATTAGCAATCTTAGCAAGTAACAATTCTTTGTTAGGCAGAGGATATCGAATAGGAAGAAGAGCATCATTCAAAGCCTTATAATTCATCACAAGCCTTTTCTTGCCTCTTTTCTGCTCACTATGCTTATTGACATAAAAAGCTGGGCAGGCCCAAGGGCTCTTGCAGGGTTCAATAAGCTTTTGTTCTAACAATTGTTCAATTTCTGCTTTGCATAATTCTTGCTCTTTTGGACTCATATGATTTGCACTGGCTTTTTGTGGCCTAGGAATATATCCTTCTCGGTAAGGTAGTGAAACAAAATATTTTTCTCTTGCCCAAAAGGCATCTGGCCTACTTGAAGTACAATCTGCACGAAGTTTATCAGAAATTTGTTGCAAGGTTTTGGGACCATGTAACTCTGCATTTTTTACGATCTTATTAATCTTGGTCAGATCTTGCAGACTATTGTGGAGCGATAAAAAGGTGTCTTTTAAACTCCTAATTACCTCACATTAATTGTCAACCCAGGGACGACTTTTTATTTCAAGAGTGTACTCAGTCTGAGGCAGCTATTCACTCAAGAGTAATGTTTAGTAGTACAGCGTTCAGAGAACACAAGAGTAGACGGATGCTAAACTATGACTAAATTACTTTAAAAGGATAAAATCACACAAGACAGCTTATCAGTCAAGGGTGCGGAAGTGATAACCCATCCCTCTAGAAACTGATGGAAAGGAAATTAGAGCATGGACCATAGGTCTGGGAGCTAGGCAGCGACTGCTGAGGCTCACTACAGCCTTAGACCTTCTCTCACACCAAAGCAGCAAATGCAAGTAAATGGAATGGCAGAAAGTAAAATAGAACAGCAAATAGGAAATGGAACAACAAGTCTAAAATGGAACGGCCGTAAATGGAACAACAAACTGGAATTAAAGGAACCGAACAACAAAACTAAGTAATTGGAAAGACACAACAAACTATAAATGTAATTGAATCAGCAACCTTAATCCAGCAGCATGAACATGAATCGCAGTTATTGAAGCAATTACAATCGCAGTTATATTTGAGTAGTAACTTAATTGAACAACCATGGCAATTATAAATGAGCAGCAATTAAATGGACCACGACTCTTAATTAGACAGCGCAGTATTAGATCAAAATTATCAGCAATACATGTCAAGTTATAATTAATAATTCTATCACTCACGCAATCCAATTATGATTTCAATATAACAAAGTAATTTCTGTGAAATGTTCATAAACAAAAGATCGCTGAACAAAACAATTTAAAGAAATGAAAAGGAAAACAAACCGTCACACAGCAGCAATTTTAAATATATGATACACAGCAGCAGCGTACTCCACCAGAGGCTGGGCCCTTAGCCGCCAGCGGACGCTGCTGGGTTACTTCAGAAGGAAAAGAGTGAACAGCAACGCCCAAATTATGTATTAATCATTAAATAGTGAAATCATTACAATAGTTGAAGCTTTGAGACTTACAGCATAAAACAATCCTTCCTTCCTCCTATCCTATCATGAATCCTTGCTTCTAAATCTCTAATTCAAATCATCAATTCGCCATCATTCGAATCCCCAAAGTCATCCTGAAGTCTCTTCAAATCATCCCCATCTCTGATCTCTGTTTTCATTTAAATAGAGAGAGATCAGAGAGAAGTTACAATAAGGATAAGTACAACATGATTCCTATTACAAAATTGGTTTGCTTCTAACCATTTGATCAACAAGAACAAGGCGAATTTGGCTTTGCAGCTGAGATTTGGAGGACGGCCGCAACTGCAAATCTGAGAAAATCGTGCTCAAAGAACCTTACGTTTCTCTCTGTACAAGCCAAATTTGGGAAAACCATTCTTTGTTAAAGTTAATTGGGCCCGTTCTGGACAAAACCCATGTTCCGGATTTCTCAAATTCGTCTTCATTTGCTCAGAATCTCAACCGCAAAACTGTCACTCCTTAAACCAGCGAATTTCTGAGTTGGTCGTGCTCAAAGAACCGTAGGTTTCTCTCTGTAAAAGCCGAATTTGGGCAAACAGTTCTTTCTTAAAGTTAATTGGGCCCGTTCTGGACAAAACCCATGTTCCGGATTTCTCAAATTCGTCTTCATTTGCTCAGAATCTCAACCGCAAAACTATCACTCCTTAAACCAGCGAATTTCTGAGTTGACAGATTTAAAAATCAAATCTTCAATGTGGAAGTTACTTTGGAGGCTAAAAATGGTGAATAATGTTATAAACAACTTATTAGAACTATCATTGATAAAATAATGCATAATCATTAATTTATTAGAAATAAAGGAGAATAAATAATATTCATCCATGAGAGCATAAATTATTTATAAAATGGATTTAAATGATAAATTATAATAGATGATATAATAGAGAAGAGTAAAAATGGATGAAATAAGTGTTACAAAGTGGTCGTATTCATGGCCCAACATACCCCCACACTCAATATGTTGCATGTCCTCATGCAACGAAAACTGAATATATTGCATGTTTTCATGCAACCCAAAGACAAAAACCCATGTGTTAACCAAGCGATAAAAAATATGTTCATCTCAGCTCATGAAATGGATAGAACAAATGAATCCTTCCTTAATTAATGAATATTCACTTTTAGTAATCTTGATGAAGGCATAACAATTTTTACATTGACATTCAATTATATGTATATATGAAGTTGCAACAAAATATGATATAAGTAACAACAAACTTCATTAACCATTTTCTCAAAAACTACAAACCAGCTTTTGTTGAAATTTGGCAAGTAAATTTATAATATATAAATGCCTTTATGATTCAAAAATCTGACTGTTTTGATGCACGGATCATGAGATATAAACAAAATGGCTGTAGGTGAGAGTGCATGATTTCCAAAATTTTTATGAACCAATTTATCTTGAAATTATCTAGGTATGTGTATTTTAATAGTATGTTTGTGTTTCCTAGAGATCACAAGAATTGAGTTCATAGTTTTTAAAAATATTATGGAAATCAATTTCTACACTGAAATTGTATGCCTTAAATGAGAAAGAAAATAGAAAACATCCATCATGCGTAGCAATTCCTCCCCCTCTTTGAAAAATTAGCATGCCCTCATGCGATGCTAGAAAACAAATAGAGGTGGTAGCTACTATCTGTTGAATTCTATGCTTGGTGTAAAACAACATGGCATAAGGGAGGTGTTGAGAATGAATAAGAATAGCAATGGATGATAAAGAATATGAATGGCGTGGTCATAAGAAAGAAATGAATGAAAAGAACACTCCCCCACACTCGAAAATGACATGCTGCTGAAAAAGGGGAAGTGGTAAAGATGTGGAATGAAGGATGACAAATAATGCTCAAAATGGATTTTCATTAGATTCTCCTAAATTTATAATAAATTAGAAAACTATGCAATTTTACCTCAAGTTTTACCTCCAAAAATGTGGAATGACATATAAATACTGGCAGTTGTTGAAGCTGATGTAGGCAGAGTGTTATAGACAATTTTGTGCCTTACAGCAACAAGCATGAATTATCAATAATCCAAGGGATCCAAAGTTCCCTAAACATGATGTTCCTACCCCTAGAGGAACAAGGTCAGCAAACCAACAGCTCTCAGATCAGTTCTCCACCTGAAAACACTCAAAAACAAGCAATCCTGAAATCAAAGCAGGTGCTCCACTAGGTTTCTGCGCTGAAACTCAGTTGCTCCATGGTGTACCTGCGTTGCAAAGCAAGTGGGACAAAGGCCACCTACGCTGAGCGAGAAGGGACAAGTGGCACAGTGAGTCATTGCTTTGGAATCTTCCAAAAATGACACTTGGATCAGGTATTTCGCCTTGTGATGAGTCAGAGGCTATGTTTCTCCAAGTGGAAGCAAAGTTCTCCAAGTGGACTCAAGAACTGAAGATCAACTAAAGATTAACTGAAGAGAGAGAGGACACAAGGCAGCTACACATCAGTTGCAAGCTGACTCATCCTTTCTCAATTCATCTATATATTGAGCTCTCTCCTATGAGCTCAGGAGGCTGGAATTTTGTGCAAAGTAATGATATGCTGTTGGTTTCACTATTGAGTTATTGGGTGATTGTTTGAGAGAGGTGAAGAAGAGCAATTCTTTCTGCTGGGAGGTGTTGCTGGGTTGGAGCCTTCAATGGTTGTAATACTCTCAGAACCTTTATTTCTTCATTAATAAAAGCTATTGAGGTTCTTCTATGTGCTCTTGTTTCAATTATATATTGTGATGATTGCATGTTTGGTTTACACTAATCCATGAACCAGTTATGATTGCATGCCTCTTGTAGTTTCCTCCTTTGTTATTTTGCAGGATCTCATCGTAGCTGGGCGAGCAGAAGAACAAAGAGCTAGGAGCAAGCGGCCAAAGAGAAGAGTTTGGATTCGACATTAAGCGCAAGGCAACGGTTAGTGCTTTCTCCATTCTCTTTTGCTTTCATAAAGAAGTAAACCTTAAGTAGTTTGTTTTACAGTTGTTGCTAAGGAACTGTCACCCTTAGAGTGGGATAGGGTCATCCGAGTCGGATACTTTTCCCTACAACAAACTGGCGACTCCGCTGGGGACCGTATCCGTTTGATTGTGTTTGTAGTATTTTGCTATTCATTTCCTGAACAAAAGAGTACCAAATCGAAAAGCTTTTGACTATATCAAAAGCGAAGTAGAGGGCAGCTACTCTTGCTCATTTTCTGAGTAAATTCATGATTTGAAGAGCTGATCTACAAGGATCCTTGTAAGCTCTTAGTGATAGCTTTGCACCTTCCTAATCATCCCTTTGAGTGTGCTTGACTGATTGCTTCTGATTTGAGCAAAAACCGTGCATTTTTGAGAAAATTATGACCCGGAAACTGTGAAAACGCAATTCTCGTTTTCCAAAGCAGGTAGTACACAGGCTACCTGCTTTGCAACGCAGGTCCCGAAGGGGCTACTTGCGCTGAGATCCAGTTTGGCTGTGCAGAGCTTGCGTTGGCCCAAATTTGCCTAGTGCATTTGGTGTTTCCTCCTTTCTCTTGCCTGTTTTCACTTAGTTTTGCTGCTAGGTGTCAGTCTTGTGCCTGTTTTGAAACCAATATTACTTGCCATCATTCTGCCTCTGTTATATAACGAAATTGTACTTGTTCTTTGTATTTCTTACTCATTTACAATTTCCCATAACGAAAAGTAAGTTAGTCATGCTTTTGGCCTCTTAGATCTGAACCTGTGTTAGGCATTTTGCTGGTCTAAAGAGTTAGCTTGTTTGCTGTCCATAGCTGATTAGTCATTTTACTTTCGTTAGTATGGTTTGATTTCATGTATTTCCAGTGATTAAGCAAGTGAATCTTAAGGTGTCTTTTGATTTTGGACAAACTTGTTTACTGTCGCTTTAAATCGAAATCAAAGTTATATGACCACTTTCTTTTTGTAATCCATCCACATTAAGAAAGGGAAAAGAAAATACATGCATTGTGCATTTTGCATTTGAAAAAGTTTGCATGATGATTTAGGAGAAAGTGCATTAGTTTGTGCTGTATGAACTGTGTGAAAAGAATTTGCCTTTCTTCTCCCTCAGTAGTTAAGATTTTCATCAGTCAAAAAGATTTGAAAAAGCTTGCTTCTCATCTTAGGCTGCATTTAGGAATTTGTCATATACATCTCGTGGTGAACCTTGAAAGGCAAACTTTAAAAAGATCAACTTAAAATATACTGAATGAACCTAACAACGCATTTGAAACATAACGCAAACATCTAGAGGTCTAGGTAGAGACGTGTTCCGGCGTCGTTAAACATAGTGACTGTCGATCTCTACGAAGGTGGGTGATTCCTCCTGAGAGTCGGTGGCACTAATACGGACTTGTGCTCCCACGTACCGTCGCGTATATATTGGGAGACCCCTATAGGCAATTATCCTTTATCCATAGGAAGCCGTGTCGGCCGCCCTACTGATCGCGATGCAGTGAACACAACATTCACGAAGATCGACCACCCGTACCGTAAAACGTATTCTGTGGTTTCGCGAAAGGTTTGGCACACCCTCTGCCTAGATCTCCAGAGCAGTTTCTTTTGGCCTTTTTCAAACTCTATAACTGAAAAAGTCCATCCGAGCATTTGTCACTTCGGGCTCGTTAAAACATCGAAGGAGACTAGAGTCATCTTTAGCTTTTTCTCGACTCTTTAAAACTGAAAAAGCAAGTTGTGTCTAAAGCGTCGTTATAAAATTTATTTTAAGCGGAATAATCATCACCCTTCCCTCGTTGATCTTCGAAGTTAGTCCACCACAAGTGGAAGTTCCTGTAGAATCGCTAAGAAATATTTTGGATAGACTAGATATGTCTGAACAACCGTCGACATCTAGGATTGTGTCGTCCGACACAGCTGCAGCAGAGCCTCCTGCTGCTACTCCAACGATGTTCGCTGGTATACCATCTGTCACGACAAATTGTCAACAACAAGCCGGAGTCCCATCAGGGACAACCATATGGTTAGTTCCTATTTCTTCATCTGGATTATCATCTGGTACTTCTTATGTTGAAACTCAACAAATTGATCCAATGTGTCTTCAAAGGCCAATTTACCCTTTAAGTACTGGATTTCCACCATGTGGAGGGCAGTATGCTCTTTCATTGTTCCCTCCCGGAGAACAACCATGTGGGAGTTTACAACAAAGTTCAGGTCAAACTGGAATCACATCTAGCGGTTGGGTACCAATACTGCCTCAACAATAAGGAGTTGCATATTCAATGCAACCAGTACACCCTGTGTCGAATATTCCCACCACACCTGCTACGGCGAATGCGTCGCAAGTACAAGCGCTACCTGTTGTAATACAACGACCTCTTGTCTCGGCGGCTCAATCACAATCTCAGGGTAGTGCCTCCTTATCTGGAGCGACTCAGGCTCGAACAAGTACTGTGACTCCTCATCTTGGTCAATCATCCAGTATTGGTCAACAGCAAATGGTCCAACAACCAGAGCTGGTTCAATCTCAACAACCGCCATTCCAGCAATCATATCAAGGACCTGAGCAACAAGTCTTTGTAAGTAATGGGCAACCATGCTATAATGGTTATGCCCATCAACTTTGTCAAAGTTGTCAGCACTATGCTGGTCTGCAAAGACCCATTGCTCAGGCGATACCATCTTATCCTGGATATGCTTCGCCTAACCTGAACCAACAGTTGCCCTTTATAGCAACTCTAGAATTGCCAGATCTAAATCGGCTGACGAATGATCCAATTGCTTATGCCCCTTGGTGGCCAGCGATTCCGCATAAACTTCCATCGGACATTCCTAAATTCAATGGAAATCCAGGTGAAGACTCGTCGAATCACGTCATGACTTTTCATCTGTGGTGTTCATCGAACACTCTAAACGATGATTCGATAAGACTTCGCCTCTTCCAGAGGACATTGACAGGTCCAGCGGCTAAATGGTACATTGAATTGCCAAGAGCCTCTTTCGACAATTTCAGCTCCTTAGCCACGACTTTCTTAACCCATTTTCAATTACCGATAAGGTATGAAACGGGAACAGAACTCCTTACCAACTTCAAACAGACAACGGCCACTCACATATCTGATCATATACATGAGTGGCGACGTCGTCGTAGGATGGTGAAAACTTACGTTCCCGATCAGCTATTAGCTGAATGGTTTATAAAGTCATTACTTCCGACCATAACGGAAGATGTGGCCAAGGGGGGAGTCGTAACAGAAGAGCAAGTTATAGCTCGTGCGCAATATCTAGACTTGGTTTATACTCAGTCTGGCACGCTCTACGACAAAATACCTGATGCCCCTAGACCGGAATTTTCAATTCCTCCTCCTCCTAAATCAAACAATGACTCTCATGCCGACGAGGGCATGATTGGCAAACACAAAATTTATAGTCAAAATGCAAATGAAGAACTTCTTGCCTCAGAAGTAAATGCCGCGTCGAACGACAAGGGCAAACAACTGAAGCAACCAGGGGGCAAGAAGAAAAAGAAAAGGAAAGGGAGACCCCCGACAGGGTGTCATATATGCGATGAGGATCATTGGACGAAAGATTGTCCACATATAGCTGAAGTTAAGAAACTCTTCAAGAGTTCAAAAACCCCAGTAGTATTGACTGATCCGTTTCCTAATCCAGGTCAAAATCTGGTTGCTACTCAAAATGCTTCCCGATCCCAAGTGCTTATGTTGTCTACCTCAAAGCAGCAGAATAATGCTTTGACAAGGAATAAAGATTACAGGAATCCAAAGCAGTTGAACAACAAGGCAAATAAACAACCTAGTAGTTCAACAACAACTTTGACCAAAGTCGTGCCACCCATCATTCCTGAACCAATGATAGAGTCGCCAAAGGGAGTAGTACACAAATCGACATTTAATCCTCGTGCAAAAATAACACAGGGTTACAATATAATAGAGGACCTGGCTCAACCATCGTCCGCTATGTCGACGCCTGAGGTACAGCAAAATTGCACCTCCCAAGAGCAAACTTTATTATCAGCCATTGGTGGGATTGGCCCAATGAATTCCAATCTTGTGGCCTTTGATCATAAAGGATATGACCCTCAGTTACCAGCTCAACTCGCTTTCCTTATTAAAGTGAAAGCCCTCAACAAAACTGTTCATCGAACAATTATTGATGAGGGGGCATCTACATGTCTTATGTCGATGAGTTGCTGGAAAAATCTAGGCTCACCACCCTTGTCGAAATCGTCAACGACGTTAAAAGCATTTGATGGACGATCATACACTCCATACGGGATTTTAAGTAACTTGCAAGTTGAACTGGGGGGCAAAACAGTAGAAGTTGATGTGGAAGTAATCGACGGAAACCTCGATTACAACATCCTACTGGGAAGGCCTTGGATATATGCCATGGCTGCAGTTGTGTTGACCTACTACAGGAGAATTGTATTTCCTTTTCAAGGAAAAATTACAATCGTCGACCAACAAACATTTCTCCCCAACAGTTCTCAAGTTACGGGAAGCAGCACAATGATCCATGAAAATAATCAATCGCTCCAAAATATTGGAGTAGGTCTCCTAAAAGACCCTGCCTTAATGGGTACTTTTACCCTACCGCCGGCGGGTAATCTGGCGGAAGTAGCCACAGTGGAAACCTACAATATGAAATCTTCTATATCCAACGGATTCGGAAGATTCCTAAATATTTTGTCAGCATGGATCATCGCCCTAATGGAAATACTATAAATACAGTGGGCTCCGAGGACGGTTCTTATCTCGTGTCAACCTCGTTAAAAAATGAAACAAGGAGTCATGAGGATAGTTCTTTTACTATGTCAACCTCATTAAAAAATGAAACAAATCCCCTTTTCAAAATTCAAAGGTAAACCTTCATTCCAACCACCAAGTTGAGTGCAATGAAGCTTGGGGGGCACCCTCCTTTGACATGCGTCATTATGATGCTGGGGGCATGCATAAATTCGAGCAGTTTTAGCAATGTTCATGCTCGTTAAAAAATAAACGCAAGAATTCGAGCAGTTTTTGTACAGAGTTCATGCTCGTTAAAAAATAAACATAAATTGTGAGCAATCTTTCCCTACAGTTCAAGCTCATCCAGAAAAAATGAACCGGTAAATAACCTTGAGAAATGTAACCTTTGAAAGCCATATTAAAAGCCCTTGGTCGTGTTTATATGCCATCACCTCCATCCGTTCATTTTGGCCAATCGTTCACCTCCATATGTTTGTTTACCCATTTTGAGGAACAGCTGCGAAGAGTGGTTTCACTTAGCCATCCTTGTGACACTGCCGTGATTGGAGAATTCCAACCTGTACCTGGAATCTGCTGCTATCCCTGTTCATCACTCGTTCCTCAAAAGACGAGTCTTCTTTGAGCTCTTTTCACTGACTCGTAAAATATGAAAAGTTTGCCGAGTTTTGGCCTTCCAGCTCGTTAAAGGACAAGAAGAGCTATCCCTCCTCTAGATTTTAATCTTTTTGGACCTGAGGGATTATTACACAAAAAGATCGAGCGCTTGTTTTGTTCGGCTCGTTAAAGAAATCGAAAATTCATCCCTTCTGTATTGTTTTATACTTTTTCGGACTTAAGGGATTAGAAGACGAAAAAGGAATTTTGGAGTTAACTTTTCGTACCTTTTCAGACTCTCTAAAAATGAAAAGGACCGAGTTTTCTTTGTCGTTAGACTCGTTAAAATGATTAAATAGCGACAAACTTGTCTTTAGACGAGAACGAGTTTCCCTATCGCTAGGCTCGTTAAAACATAGCGATGGGCTTGCCCGAAGGGCAGGTTATAGAACAAGCATATGTTATCCTCCTCAAGCTTGACAAAAATAAAGAGGTACTGGTCAGCAATGACTGGGGAAAAATTGGGAGAACCTCACAACATTAATGGTAGCAAGTCGCTCTTGAACATGACACTTTGTCCTCCGTATCACATCGGGTTGGGTTGTTTCATTCACCGGTCTCATAACCATGGTCTTCGCCACACCATCCACAATTGGGGTAATGCTACCAATCCATCACATCAGTGTCGTTATATGTTCAAGAGATGTGGTTCTGTAAAGAGTCAACCGTGTTCCACCCACTGCCATACATTATCCTTCATCCACTTCATGACCGCCACCCTGAATCATACATCACAGTTTGTTTTCACCTCATCACAATCACTAGCTCCGTTCCGTGTCACTGATGTGGGATTCATTAAGGCCCTCCTTTGACGGATCGCTCCTTGTCGACATCAGCTCATTATCCAAGGAGTTGATCTAGGAACACCCCCCTCAGTACTTTGAAGCTTGCATGCCTCAATGGCAAGTTTCTCACTTCCGGCGACAGGTATACATCAATGACCTTCGACCAGAAGATTTTGCATGGTGGTCGACGCCAAGTCCTTTATTCCCACCATGTGGATTGTACTGCCGTACCTTGAGGGTCATCATCCTTATCGGTGACTCCTCTCGCGCTTGTTAACGGTTTACATCATTGACCGGTAATCAAGCGATGTCTTTCCATGTTCGACTTCATGAAATTCTCACATGGATCGACTTGTACATCGAGTGAAGATCGGAAGAGATTGAAGACCCCGGATCTAGTTTCATCCATCCGGGCTGCGATATATATTCAGGACATAAAGACATTTGATATGTACACCATTACAGCAGATGATCATCCTTCTCAAAGGATGATAATTTCAGCAGAGAATTATTAGTCTACAATCAGACGATCGTCTGTTCTATGTACCAAAATGTATTTATAAAGCTGAGCATGGGAATGCCCGCCTCAGCTAGATCATGAAAAATGTATGAAAAATAATGTATTGTATTGTATCTTATTACAGGACACTTCTCAGCAGATTGAATGAACTTCGGATCCTCTCAATAAAGCATTTCACCCGATAAACGACCTCATACTTTAGGGGGCATCTGTTATAGACAATTTTGTGCCTTACAGCAACAAGCATGAATTATCAATAATCCAAGGGATCCAAAGTTCCCTAAACATGATGTTCCTACCCCTAGAGGAACAAGGTCAGCAAACCAACAGCTCTCAGATCAGTTCTCCACCTGAAAACACTCAAAAACAAGCAACCCTGAAATCAAAGCAGGTGCTCCACTAGGTTTCTGCGCTGAAACTCAGTTGCTCCATGGTGTACCTGCGTTGCAAAGCAAGTGGGACAAAGGCCACCTGCGCTGAGTGAGAAGGGACAAGTGGCACAGTGAGTCATTGCTTTGGAATCTTCCAAAAATGACACTTGGATCAGGTATTTCGCCTTGTGATGAGTCAGAGGCTATGTTTCTCCAAGTGGAAGCAAAGTTCTCCAAGTGGACTCAAGAACTGAAGATCAACTAAAGATTAACTGAAGCGAGAGAGGACACAAGGTAGCTACACATCAGTTGCAAGCTTACTCATCCTTTCTCAATTCATCTATATATTGAGCTCTTTCCTATGAGCTCAGGAGGCTGGAATTTTGTGCAAAGTAATGATATGCTGTTGGTTTCACTATTGAGTTATTGGGTGATTGTTTGAGAGAGGTGAAGAAGAGCAATTCTTTCTGCTGGGAGGTTTTGCTGGGTTGGAGCCTTCAATGGTTGTAATACTCTCAGAACCTTTATTTCTTCATTAATAAAAGCTATTGAGGTTCTTCTATGTGCTCTTGTTTCAATTATATATTGTGATGATTGCATGTTTGGTTTACACTAATCCATGAACCAGTTATGATTGCATGCCTCTTGTAGTTTCCTCCTTTGTTATTTTGCAGGATCTCATCGTAGCTGGGCGAGCAGAAGAACAAAGAGCTAGGAGCAAGCAGCCGAAGAGAAGAGTTTGGATTCGACATTAAGCGCAAGGCAACGGTTAGTGCTTTCTCCATTCTCTTTTGCTTTCATAAAGAAGTAAACCTTAAGTAGTTTGTTTTACAGTTGTTGCTAAGGAATTGTCACCCTTAGAGTGGGATAGGGTCATCCGAGTCGGATACTTTTCCCTACAACACAGAGTTGGTGCTAAATGTGATGCAAAAGGTGGAATCCAGGGAAGCACATCATGTCTGAAGAATTGTTCACGTTCGCGAGCCTCTACTGTGAAGTGCAATAGTGTGGTCATGCTACGAATAGAATTCTACCCATACTTGTTGTTCTCCTGTAAACAAAGCACTATTTTTCATACAATGTTCTTGAATCCATAGTGTTAGCTTTGAATAGCAACAGATAAAATGCATGCAAAATTTCAATTAGAAAAACTTATGTATACATGCAATACTAATATGTTGTCAAATCAACAAGGTATGGCAAAGTGTACTAATCATATCGCATGCAACCCCATAATGCATACATTCCCCCTCCAATTGGAAAATGGGTTCCATAACCATAAAGCATATGAAAGGGGTGGTGTTGATGACAAGGCAAGGGAGTGAACAATACAATAGTAAATGAAGCAGAGTACACATATCAATGATAGGACAGTGAAAGTTATGGTTATATTGAGAGCAAAGTGTGTAAAGATAGTTATGAATAAGAGATAGGATGCTTTGGATTGATGATAGTTTATGCAAAATGAAAAAGGACAACAATATGCTAAAAAAAATGCTTTGCTGACGGTATTCTAGCTGAAAATGATGTGATTGATCATAAAACAATTTCTCATGCATAAAGGTTCAAAACAGGGAAAAAGTTAAGGAAATAACTTCTCTGATAAAAAGAAAAAATAAGAAAAGGGTATTATAATAATAATTGACGATAAGATATAACTTCAATACCATAAGCAGAGCCGCTGCTGCCAGCAGGCGTCCATAGCCTCGGCAGGGTTACTTTTTAACCCATATGAGCCAGGATCCTCAATTTATAAATGGAGAGTTACAGTGTTGTTCTACAGAAGAGATCAGTGTGCTGGCGTGGTAACTAGATAATCACACTGCCATTCACTGGGATGTAGCAAAAGTGATCAGGCCGGCTCGTGATGAGACCTCCTGTTCCAAGGATAATTTGGCTATCCAATGGATCATAACCCTGGTGTGGTGGCCATAACGGGAATGTCACTCTGTTACAACCTTATGAACATGGTAGGCTGGCTCGTAATGAGACCCCATATCCTCCATCTGCGAACAAAATTTTGTTGTTATTACATATTTTTATGATAAAATGAGGGAGGCTCAATACTCCTTAAGAGCAGGGATGGCGAAAGAAGTTGAACATGTCAATAGAAAAAAATATACCCATAATCTCATTTATTACAGACAGAGAAGATTATAACCAGGAAGGGTGGAATCAGCATGGTATTAAGATGATCAATCAATATCATGTTCAACAGAAAACAATGCAGTAAAGTAGTATATAAGTAATTGTGTCCCTTTTTGAAAAAAAATCTATTATCAAGGAGCTGTCCTGTTAAAGATCATAACGTGAATGATATTAACTCGCTTCAAAAGAACCCATAATTCTTGTCCTGATAAAATTAGTGTACTTCATGCCATAAAAGGGAATCGGTAAAATGTGGTTGAGATGAATTAGGAAAATTATCACAAGAGGAAGAAAAGGGTTGCTCTCAAAAATACTCCCAAAGTGTTGCTTTTTTGAATGAACAGCAAAAACACTCAAAAAAGTGTTATTCCTTGTAGGGAACAACAAAGGAAATGCACACCAAAAAGCAAAAATACAAAAAAAAAAATATAAAAAAAATGTGAGAATGCGAATGCCGTTCCTTTGAAAAAGGAACATCAAAAATGAAAAGTGTCGAAGTGCTGTCCCTTTCGAAAAGGAACAGCAAAACGTGAAAGTGCAAAAGTGTTGTTCCATTTCGAAAATGAACAGCAAAATGTGAAAGTGCAAAAGTGTTGTTCCATTTCGAAAAGGAACAGCAAAACGTGAAAGTGTAAAAGTGTTGTTCCATTTCGAAAAGGAACAGCAGCTGTTCCATTTCGAAAAGGAACAGCAAAATGTGAAAGTGCAAAAGTGCTGTTTCATTTCGAAAAGGAACAGCAAAACGTGAAAGTGCAAAAGTGTTGTTCCATTTCGAAAAGGAACAGCAAAACGTGAAAGTGCAAAAGTGCTGTTCCATTTCGAAAAGGAACAACAGCGTTCCCATTTCGAAAAGGAACAGCAAAATGTGAAAGTGCAAAAGTGCTGTTCCATTTCGAAAAGGAACAGCAAAATGTGAAAGTGCAAAAGTGTTGTTCCATTTCGAAAAGGAACAACAAAACGTGAAAGTGCAAAAGTGTTGTTCCATTTCGAAAAGGAACAACAGCTGTTCCATTTCGAAAAGGAACAGCAAAACGTGAAAGTGCAAAAATGCTGTTCCATTTCGAAAAGGAACAACAAAACGTGAAAGTGAAAAAGTGTTGTTCCATTTCGAAAAGGAACAACAAAACGTGAAAGTGCAAAAGTGTTGTTCCATTTCGAAAAGGAACAGCAAAACGTGAAAGTGCAAAAGTGCTGTTCCATTTCGAAAAGGAACAGCAGCTGTTCCATTTCGAAAATGAACAACAAAACGTGAAAGTGCAAAAGTGTTATTCCATTTCGAAAAGGAACAGCAAAACGTGAATGTGCAAAAGTGTTGTTCCATTTCGAAAAGGAACAACAGCTGTTCCATTTCGAAAAGGAACAGCAAAATGAACTGTGAAAAAGGAACAACAAAATGAATGGCTGAACCAAAAAGTGTTATTCCTTTAGAAAATAAATAGCAAAACGAAAATGATGTCCCTTTGAAAAAGGAACAGCAGGAACGACAAAAATGCACACAAATGCTGTCCCTTCAGAAAAGGAACAGCAAAATACACAACCATAAAATGCAAACACGCAAAGAATGAATTAGCTGTTCACTGCATTGATGCTGAGGATGAGTTGCACTTTGAATGAAGCAACACCTGAAACACAAAATATAAGAGAAATTAGAAAAGAAACAACAAAAAGCAGTATGTAAATAAATAAATTGAGTTGCAACAGCTATGATGTTATGTCAAAAAAATGATCTATTCGAAAAATGTTTTGGCAGCAAAGACATGACATGAATCTTCAAATGGAAATCAATTATTCATTTGTTCTATTATGAATCTGTTGGGTAATGATTTGGATAAAATTCCTTTGTTTTATAAAAATTTCTTTGAAAAATCACTCGTCCATAAATTGACCTTTTTTATTTTCTCAGGACCTGCAAAAAACGAGTGTCTACCTGCAATAAAACATTCAATCATGGAGAAAGAGAGGTGATCGGGCTCCCCTAATCCAAGAATTATGCAAAAAACAACAAGTAGTTACTATGTATAACAAATCCATTGAGAAAATAACAAAGTAAAATTTATCTGTCACTTGCGGCAGAGCAGTGGCCAATCATGCTAGCCCGCAGTGTTTTAATCACAACTTCTTTGTTTTTCGTCGAAATCGAGTGATTCCAAAGCCAAATGAGAGCTAAATCAAAGGTTTATCTCCAGTAGAAACAGGTTTTAGAAATTCAATGATATGATATGTCAATTTCAGTTAGAACAACCTGCATAATAGAGTCATTATCGATTACCCGGCTTAGACCAACAGTTGATATTTCAAGCATAACGTTTTCGTTTGATGTCGGATTCGAATGATTCAAATTGGAAATGAAATTAGATTCATTTATTTATCTCCAATAGAAACAGGTTTTGAAGAGAAGAAGAATTGATGGGTCAAATACTGTAAGGAACAACCGGAAAGACATAGTTTTAAGGGTGCTGATTTACGATAGACAGTCAGTATTTTGATCATAACTTCCCCATACGACATCGAAAATGAGTGATTTCAATTGTATTGTAAACTAGATTCATAGGGGAATCTACCATAGAAACAGGTTTTAAAAATTCATTCATTTAGGCCTCCAAAAACTGACTGTCCCAACTCTGTTCCTGAGCTGCCCGATAGACATCCAGTCAATGTTTTGGCTCTAACTTTTTCGTTTCAAATCCAAATTGAATGATTCAAATTGGATTAGAAAGTAGACATCAAGGGCTACTTGGGGTAAAAACAGGGTTTAAAAATATTCACTTTTGGTCCCTCAAAACGTGACTGTCTCGACTGTTTTTCCAGAAAGTTCATCAAGCCCGCAATCCAAAAAAAATGAAATTCAAGCATTTTTTCAAATTGGTGATAAAAATGAAAATGAGTGTTTGTAGAACTTATTATTTTCATTATGATTCCTCTACATACACAAATTATTAAAAAAAAAAATTGTCACCGATGTTGATTTCGATAGCATGTTGCAACAAAAACAACTAGTTTTACAAAAGAACAAAATGCACTTATTTATGTCCTTATTTTATTTTATTTTTACTAACCTACTTTGATTGAAGGATGAATATGACTACGTATATGAGTACTTCCAGTGAAGCCATTTTCGAAATACGGCTTCACGTATGCACATACCCAAATTTGAAAAATGCATGTTAATGGATATTAGGGTATGAGAAGCCAACTTCCCTTCAAAAAATGGTATCAAAAATTGTTGAAGCATGGAGTGATGTTGCAAACAAATGATGGAGTGAAACCAACCTTCAATGTATCCTTTATTTTCTTGATTTCGCATAGCCATCATATCATGAAGTTCTTGAGCTTTTAAAATAGCTTGTTGATGCATAGTAAAAGAAACCTCATTTTCTTCCATAGCTTCTACAATTTTTGCATTTGAAACATTCTGAATTTCATTGTAGGTTTTCTCTAATGGCGCATGTGAGATAGAATGGGTGGGAAAGGTGGGTAAATTTGGCAGTTCAACATTGTAAGCATGTTGTACTGGTTTATTGTGGCGAGGGTGTAGAATTAGTTGAGCAAGGCATTGTGTATGGAATGGAGCATTTTGATGATGTGGTTGATTGGGTTGTGTGAATGAATATGATATGCAAGCAGGATGGTGTGGAAGAGCTGGTGGAAAATATGGAGAATGTGCTTGTGCTACAAGATGAGGGAGAGTAGTCATGCCATCATAAGATGAACCATGCCCAACTTGTAAACAAGATAGGTGGTTATATTGAAATTGACATGGCTGCCCTAACACATTAATATTCCATAATGGATTATGCAAGTAAGAAAGTGGAGAGGGAGTGTTTTGAACCATACCTGTAGGCCATGATTTCCATGGTTTTGACCTTGTTGCAGCTTCCTTACCTCTTTGATATGCTACTTCCATCCTAGATAAGGAAGAGTGAGTATCTATGAGATGCTCCTTTCGGTCCTGAGGGTCTTCATCAAATTCTTCATTTTTATGAACCTGCAAAACATCCAATTTTTCATTTAGAGAGCTAATAAAATCAACTTTAAAATTTTCAAATAACACATTGATTTCAGCTCTTATGTCTCCTATTCTTGTAGCAGATTTGGAAAAGAAAGAACAAACATCTCTAGAATTCTTACCAGCCTTGGAGATTCCTCTTGAATACCTTATGCACAACTCACAAACATCATCATATGATAACTGAAAAACATCACCTTTTCCTATCAGATTTAAGAGTTCTAAAAATTTATCTTTGATTCCTTTAAGAAGGCGTGTTTTTAAGATCTCTTTTTCCAAATGCTTATATTTTGATTTTTGAAGGTTGTATTGAAATCGATCTACATAATCCTCCAAACTTTCATCTTCCCCTTGTATCATACTGAAAATATCTTCATTGGATTTGCAATAGTCTTAGTACTTCTTCAAGAATATGTTCTTCATGTCCTCCCATGTTTGGATGCAATTCCCACCTAGGCTCATGAACCATCGGAGAGCTGCTCCTTTTAGAGTAAGAGGAAACACTTTCAATCTTTGATCATTAGTACAATAATCATATCCTCTACAAAGTATTTCGAACTCAAATAAAAATGTATCTGGATCTTCATTTGCTAAACCATGAAAATTTGGTAAAGATGGGGGAATTATGTGCATTTGTGTCACTCCTAGATCTTTGATAGGAAATTCAAAAGTAGAAACGTGAGCCATTTCTTACCATAGTTTAAGATGTTCTTCATGTGTTTCTTCGAGGCTCCTTCTTCAAATGTTCCTGTCAATCGGTTAGTGGAATGGGTGGTGCTTACATCACCACTTGCGTGAGATCATGTGATTCATTTTTTAAAAATTTCTATCTTTTTCCTAATCATTCACACAAAAAATTCAAACATCTATTTCTACCCTAGGTTCTTTAACAGTCCTGCTGGAAAGCGGACGGGGGAGCAGGGCTTTTACATGCTCCGTACGCAGGTTCTTACCTTCCGGTTTTAAGATCCAACTTTTCCCTAGCAGGTTCTCATGAGATTCACACTACTCTTTAGAAATGGCTACAACGGCGCCAAAATGTGGAGCGATAAAAAGGTGTCTTTTAAACTCCTAATTACCTCACATTAATTGTCAACCCAGGGACGAATTTTTATTTCAAGAGTGTACTCAGTCTGAGGCGGCTATTTACTCAAGAGTAATGTTTAGTAGTACAGCGTTCAGAGAACACAAGAGTAGATGGATGCTAAACTATGACTAAATTACTTTAAAAGGATAAAATCACACAAGACAGCTTATCAGTCAAGGGTGCGGAAGTGATAACCCATCCCTCTAGAAACTGATGGAAAGGAAATTAGAGCATGGACCATAGGTCTGGGAGCTAGGCAGCGACTGCTGAGGCTCACTACAGCCTTAGACCTTCTCTCACACCAAAGCAGCAAATGCAAGTAAATGGAACGGCAAAAAGTAAAATAGAACAGCAAATAGGAAATGGAACAACAAGTCTAAAATGGAACGGCCGTAAATGGAACAACAAACTGGAATTAAAGGAACCGAACAGCAAAACTAAGTAATTGGAAAGACACAACAAACTATAAATGTAATTGAATCAGCAACCTTAATCCAGCAGCATGAACATGAATCGCAGTTATTGAAGCAATTACAATCGCAGTTATATTTGAGTAGTAACTTAATTGAACAACCATGGCAATTATAAATGAGCAGCAATTAAATGGACCACGGTTCTTAATTAGACAGCGCAGTATTAGATCAAAATTATCAGCAATACATGTCAAGTTATAATTAATAATTCTATCACTCACGCAATCCAATTATGATTTCAATATAACAAAGTAATTTCTGCGAAATGTTCATAAACAAAAGATCGCTGAACAAAACAATTTAAAGAAATGAAAAGGAAAACAAACCGTCACACAGCAGCAATTTTAAATATATGATACACAGCAGCAGCGTACTCCACCAGAGGCTGGGCCCTTAGCCGCCAGCGGACGCTGCTGGGTTACTTCAGAAGGAAAAGAGTGAACAGCAACGCCCAAATTATGTATTAATCATTAAATAGTGAAATCATTACAATAGTTGAAGCTTTGAGACTTACAACATAAAACAATCCTTCCTTCCTCCTATCCTATCATGAATCCTTGCTTCTAAATCTCTAATTCAAATCATCAATTCGCCATCATTCGAATCCCCAAAGTCATCGTGAAGTCTCTTCAAATCATCCCCATCTCTGATCTCTGTTTTCATTTAAATAGAGAGAGATCAGAGAGAAGTTACAATAAGGATAAGTACAACATGATTCCTATTACAAAATTGGTTTGCTTCTAACCATTTGATCAACAAGAACAAGGCGAATTTGGCTTTGCAGCTGAGATTTGGAGGACGGCCGCAACTGCAAATCTGAGAAAATCGTGCTCAAAGAACCCTACGTTTCTCTCTGTACAAGCCAAATTTGGGCAAACCACTCTTTACCAAAGTTAATTGGGCCCGTTCTGGACAAAACCCATGTTCCGGATTTCTCAAATTCGTCTTCATTTGCTCAGAATCTCAACCGCAAAACTGTCACTCCTTAAACCAACGAATTTCTGAGTTGGTCATGCTCAAAGAACCCTACGTTTCTCTCTGTACAAGCCGAATTTGGGCAAATAGTTCTTTTCAAAAGTTAATTGGGCCCGTTCTGGACAAAACCCATGTTTCGGATTTCTCAAATTCGTCTTCATTTGCTCAGAATCTCAACCGCAAAAATGTCACTCCTTAAACCAGCGAATTTCTGAGTTGGCAGATTTAAAAATCAAATCTTCAATCTGGAAGTTACTTTGGAGGCTAAAAATGGTGAATAATGTTATAAACAACTTATTAGAACTATCATTGATAAAATAATGCATAATCATTAATTTATTAGAAATAAAGGAGAATAAATAATATTCATCCATGAGAGCATAAATTATTTATAAAATAGATTTAAATGATAAATTATAATAGATGATATAATAGAGAAGAGTAAAAATGGATGAAATAAGTGTTACAAAGTGGTCGTATACATGGCCCAACAACTATACTGGAGAGGATCCTGATCTTTAGGCTGCACATTAATTTTGTAATCACTGGAAGCAGGGACTGTGATAGGACCAGCAGTGGTGGAGAATATAACATAATCTTGTCCAAATGTGACTGGAAAATATTTCTTCAGAAAATCTTGTCCTAACAGAACATCAGCACCAGTATCAAAACTATACAAAGTGACAAAAACCTGGACATCATTCAAGAAAATAGGAAATTCAGGAGCTATATGACTTATTTCCATTAAATCACCAGTGATAGCCCTGAATTGGAGTTTAGTAGGCTGCCAATAATAATGAGGAACGGCTTTATATTTGCAGCAGCTACTCATAGCACCAGAATCTATTTGAGCATCCAAAGTATACGGTTTAATGCTAGGGACTTTAATTCTTATTGGAATAACCACTCTATCTCCGATGCCCATAACATTAAAAAGCTCAACATTTTTCTTTGGGGATATCTCTTCAATAACTGGCACATTTTTCATCAATAGGCTTGTTAATTTAAAATTACAATCATCATAATCAGAAATAAGTATTTGAAGTTTAGATGACAACTGTATCATTTCTGACCTTGTATGATGAATTGAAGATTCCAAATCTGTGATCTTCTTTTTAAGAGCATCAATTTGATTCATACCTGGAGATACTGAAATCTGCAAAGGTCTGAACATTGAATCGAACTCTTTCTCGATGAAGTCATCATCATCTCTTTCTTCTTCTGAAAATCTTTCTTTCCTTTTGGATGGCAGTTGTTTCTCAAGATTCTCAAGTTTTTCAATCAACCTTCTTCTTGCCGTAAACTGAACTGGATCTAACTGTGCTAGATCAGCTTTGACTGCTGCAATCTTCGCTTGTATCTCTCTTGAGGAATTCAAACTGAACATTTTAATATCAGGAATGAATGTTTCATCAGAATCAGATGATTCTGAATCAACTGTTAATTTCCTGATTTCAGGAATTTCACTATCTGAAGATTCTGAAGAAGAACTTGAAACTTCAAAATATTCTCCATCAGAGTGGGATATAAGATCCCAATCTTGTGGATCATGTATTGTAGAAAAGATATTCATTATCTTCATCTGTTTTTTATCTTTTCTTTCTCTGCAAGCGTTAGCATAATGACCTTCTTTACCACAAATAAAGCACACACCTTTTTTAGAAGGTTTTGATCTTTTCCTAAATACTACCCTTCGTCCTTTAAATGATCTTTTGGAAGGAAAGTATTTTTTCTTTTTAGGAAAGTATTTATCAGCCTTGCAGGAGCAAGAGTTATCAAACTTTGCCTTTTTAGAAACCTTTCTTTCACTTTTCTTGTGACAACCAAAATTATAGGTTTCTTTGAAATTATTGCAAAGCTTTGTGCTAAAGTGCATCTGTTTTGAAAAGTTCTTCTTGGCTTTGCTCTCTGCACATTCTTTCTGCAATATTGTGACAATCAATTGGTGAATAGCTGCAAATGATTGTCCTTCCAAATTCACTTTATGATCTGCTATGTACTGGTTAATTAGATCAGGAATTTTACCAGGCATAGACTAGATGTAATATCTCAGATAGGCAACATTATGTGGATCATTAGCCTGATACAGAAGTTTTTGCATAACACAAAAATACTCTTGCAAGTAATCAATGTCGCATAACTTCTGGGAGAGAAATAGCTGTGAATGATGGGCTGAATCTTCAGGGACTAATCCAACAAATTCATGTTTTAAAGCTTCAAACAGTGCTCTTAATGGATCAGTACTATGTTCAACTATTTGATCTTTCTCTTCCTCTGCAAGCCTTTCCCACCATTGCTTTAGTATGCCAGTAAAAGACCATACAATTTGAGTAACTACATCAGACCATGATACTTTGGATTCAGCTTTCCTCTGTAATGCCCAAGCATGGACATTATGCAAAACAACAATTACTTCATTATAATCAAGGCAATCAATATTTACTAACAATGAATTTCCATATCCTCTGGAAGCAGGATTGTCTAGACTTATAGGTATAGATTGCAGATTTTCAGTATATCTGCCGAACGGGCTAGATGTTGATGCTTCATGTGCATTGGTATCACCAGCACCTCTTTTTCCTTTGTTGGAATGGAAAAAAGAATCACTTCTATCTCTTTTAGAACTTGATTCACCTTGTGTTTGTTCACCAGTTACTCCTGACATGGCCATTATTGTAGGAGCAGATGGTTGGCCATTTTGTTTCATCAAAGAACTAAGGCTGACATAGTTCTTTGGCAGTCTTAGGCTTTCAACAGAAGGAAGATCAGCTAGTCTATTCTTCATCAACTCTGTCTTTTCTCTAGCTAGATTGATTCCTTTCTGGATCTTCTCAAGTCTGGCTTTATCTATATTCTCTACCCCTTTAAAAAAGATTTGCTTTGATTCATCAGAATTGGAGGAGAATTTCAGCTTTGAACTTAAGACATCTACTTCTCTATAATGAGGTGGAGAAGCAGGAGTGGGGAGTGCATTTGTAAGATGTTCCAAAGACTTGGAGATGATACCCATGTTTGACTGAATATTATTTAACTTTTGTGTGTGTGTATCCTGTATTCCCAATGTCTCAATATAACCAGTATGCATCTTTTTGATGTGCTCTTTAATTTCTAAAACATCTCGGGCTATATCATCAATATTCTGAAGCATACAAACTATTTGGTAGTTTGTATAATTATGCAGCTTTTCATTTTCGTTCTGGTCTGGATCAGAAGTTGCTCTCATAGATAACCATTGGAAATCTGCTTTCTTCGTTCCATTGCTAAATGTTCTTCTAGAATTTCCAGATTCTAAATATCTTTTTGGTATTTTTGCAGTAACTTCTGACTGGGCTCTAGGAAGTGAGAAACTTTTGATATCAGGTATAAAGACTTCAGAGCTAGGGGATTCATCAGTCTGGAATGTAGAAGATGAAGATGGAACACAGAACTGACAATCATCAGGTTTATGAGAGGTGGATTTTCTATGATCTTCTCTTGGAGCAGAATGTCTTGATGATAAACTTCTGGGAACAGAGGGTATATGTGGATTCCTACCACCCAAAATTGTAGATCTAGGGAAGGATGACTTAGATCTAGTAAGTGAAGGAGTGGTGAATTTAAGACCAGAGGATCCGTCAGGATGATGGACGAGAGACAATTTCGGAGGAACTTTAGATGTTTGAAGTTGAGGATATTTATGTGAAAGTGGAATATAAGTACTATTCCATTCATCTGGAAGAGTACATTCTGCAAAACCAATCTGTAGGGGAGCAACGTTACCAGGGCCAACAATAACACCTTCTTTTAAAGCTCTACCAGCTAACTTTGGATTCAGAGGAGGCATGGAGGTGGAGACAAATCTCAGGCATATAGAAGCATGGAGTTGAGCAATCTGTGACTGTGGGGCAACGCCAAAACCATAAAACTGAATATAAGCATTCAAGAAATCATTGATATAAGGGTCTGTCAATGAAACTTGATACCTGGGGATAACTGATGACCAAACAGGGCCATTATTGAGGGGACTTTGGAATCCTCCCAATAAAGCGTCGTCGAAATTATTCATTCTTGTATCAAGGACACATGTCAAGCATGAAGCATTTAGACCAGGACGGACCAGAGGACTAATTCCAAATTGTATGATACCGATATGGATATATCTATAACCATTTTCTAAACCCCATTTGATATTTTCTGGCTGTATTAGTGGGATTTGATATACAGACTGGCCAGTGGAAATAGGAATATTCACAGATGTAAATCTAAATAACTGAGCAGCTCGAAACTGGAAAACAGGCATTTTATAAAGCTTATCAATATCAATCTCTGGCAATGTCCAGTTAGGCTGTGGTTCAAACTCTTGTACTAATACTTTTTCATCATAGAGAACATATTCACTTCTGGTTTTATTTAAAAACTTATTCATAAAAGACCATCGATTCTTATGAGCTATCTTTCTGTCCTCGGGCTTCTGAAGAGAAAGCTCATTCATATAACCAGCCATTGAAAGGAAGTATGAGTAAGCACCTGAACAGAGGAGAATCAAAGCTTTTGTGCACCAGGAAAGCAAAGACGACAGTCCTTCGCCTTCACAGCTCTCTACCAGCGCCTTATCGCAAACTTAGACTCGTGGACAGTAGCTCAGACAAATACTACTTAATGGAAGAACCAGACAATTTAAAACAGCTCTTGGACAAAGAACCAGATAGCTCTGATACCATAAATACAAAGATGCATAAATACAAATATGCAATAAATACAAAGATGCAAAAGATATATTAGCTTCTCAGATAATTACAGAACCCAGATATGAGACTAGTGCTCCGTGATGCAAGCAGATCGAGAAACTTCTCGCAGATGCAGAGCAGGGAGATCTCGTCTCGTCTAAAACTCAAAGAACTCAAACTCACAATACAGACTATAGAGTTAAACTCCGTGATGCAAGCAGATCGAGAAAACTTCTCGCAGATGCAGAGCAGGGAGACTTCACTCAGACTTTAACAATACTCAGACTCTCAAGACTCATATACCCTCTGTTCCCAGAAGTTTATCATCAAGGCATTCTGCTCCAAGAGAAGATCATAGAAAATCCACCTCTCATAAACCTGATGATTGTCAGTTCTGTGTTCCATCTTCATCTTCTACATTCCGGACTGATGAATCCCCTAGCTCTGAAGTCTTTATACCTGATATCAAAAGTTTCTCACTTCCTAGAGCCCAGTCAGAAGTTACTGCAAAAATACCAGAAAGATATTTAGAATCTGGAAATTCTAGAAGAACATTTAGCAATGGAACGAAGAAAGCAGATTTCCAATGGTTATCTATGAGAGCAACTTCTGATCCAGACCAGAATGAAAATGAAAAGCTGCATAATTATACAAACTACCAAATAGTTTGTATGCTTCAGAATATTGATGATATAGCCCGAGATGTTTTAGAAATTAAAGAGCACATCAAAAAGATGCATACTGGTTATATTGAGACATTGGGAATACAGGATACACACACACAAAAGTTAAATAATATTCAGTCAAACATGGGTATCATCTCCAAGTCTTTGGAACATCTTACAAATGCACTCCCCACTCCTGCTTCTCCACCTCATTATAGAGAAGTAGATGTCTTAAGTTCAAAGCTGAAATTCTCCTCCAATTCTGATGAATCAAAGCAAATCTTTTTTAAAGGGGTAGAGAATATAGATAAAGCCAGACTTGAGAAGATCCAGAAAGGAATCAATCTAGCTAGAGAAAAGACAGAGTTGATGAAGAATAGACTAGCTGATCTTCCTTCTGTTGAAAGCCTAAGACTGCCAAAGAACTATGTCAGCCTTAGTTCTTTGATGAAACAAAATGGCCAACCATCTGCTCCTACAATAATGGCCATGTCAGGAGTAACTGGTGAACAAACACAAGGTGAATCAAGTTCTAAAAGAGATAGAAGTGATTCTTTTTTCCATTCCAACAAAGGAAAAAGAGGTGCTGGTGATACCAATGCACATGAAGCATCAGCATCTAGCCCGTTCGGCAGATATACTGAAAATCTGCAATCTATACCTATAAGTCTAGACAATCCTGCTTCCAGAGGATATGGAAATTCATTGTTAGTAAATATTGATTGCCTTGATTATAATGAAGTAATTGTTGTTTTGCATAATGTCCATGCTTGGGCATTACAGAGGAAAGCTGAATCCAAAGTATCATGGTCTGATGTAGTTACTCAAATTGTATGGTCTTTTACTGGCATACTAAAGCAATGGTGGGAAAGGCTTGCAGAGGAAGAGAAAGATCAAATAGTTGAACATAGTACTGATCCATTAAGAGCACTGTTTGAAGCTTTAAAACATGAATTTGTTGGATTAGTCCCTGAAGATTCAGCCCATCATTCACAGCTATTTCTCTCCCAGAAGTTATGCGACATTGATTACTTGCAAGAGTATTTTTGTGTTATGCAAAAACTTCTGTATTAGTCTAGTGATCCACATAATGTTGCCTATCTGAGATATTACATCCAGTCTATGCCTGGTAAAATTCTTGATCTAATTAACCAGTACATAGCAGATCATAAAGTGAATTTGGAAGGACAATCATTTGCAGCTATTCACCAATTGATTGTCACAATATTGCAGAAAGAATGTGCAAAGAGCAAAGCCAAGAAGAACTTTTCAAAACAGATGCACTTTAGCACAAAGCTTTGCAATAATTTCAAAGAAACCTATAATTTTGGTTGTCACAAGAAAAGTGAAAGAAAGGTTTCTAAAAAGGCAAAGTTTGATAACTCTTGCTCCTGCAAGGCTGATAAATACTTTCCTAAAAAGAAAAAATACTTTCCTTCCAAAAGATCATTTAAAGGACGAAGGGTAGTATTTAGGAAAAGATCAAAACCTTCTAAAAAAGGTGTGTGTTTTATTTGTGGTAAAGAAGGTCATTATGCTAACGCTTGCAGAGAAAGAAAAGATAAAAAGTAGATGAAGATAATGAATATCTTTTCTACAATACATGATCCACAAGATTGGGATCTTATATCCCACTCTGATGGAGAATATTTTGAAGTTTCAAGTTCTTCTTCAGAATCTTCAGATAGTGAAATTCCTGAAATCAGGAAATTAACAATTGATTCAGAATCATCTGATTCTGATGAAACATTCATTCCTGATATTAAAATGTTCAGTCTGAATTCCTCAGGAGAGATACAAGCAAAGATTGCAGCAGTCAAAGCTGATCTAGCACAGTTAGATCCAGTTCAGTTTACGGCAAGAAGAAGGTTGATTGAAAAACTTGAGAATCTTGAGAAACAACTGCCATCCAAAAGGAAAGAAAGATTTTCAGAAGAAGAAAGAGATGATGATGACTTCATCGAGAAAGAGTTCGATTCAATGTTCAGACCTTTGCAGATTTCAGTATCTCCAGGTATGAATCAAATTGATGCTCTTAAAAAGAAGATCACAGATTTGGAATCTTCAATTCATCATACAAGGTCAGAAATGATACAGTTGTCATCTAAACTTCAAATACTTATTTCTGATTATGATGATTGTAATTCTAAATTAACAAGCCTACTGATGAAAAATGTGCCAGTTATTGAAGAGATATCCCCAAAGAAAAATGTTGAGCTTTTTAATGTTATGGGCATCGGAGATAGAGTGGTTATTCCAATAAGAATTAAAGTCCCTAGCATTAAACCGTATACTTTGGATGCTCAAATAGATTCTGGTGCTATGAGTAGCTGCTGCAAATATAAAGCCATTCCTCATTATTATTGGAAGCCTACTAAACTCCAATTCAGGGCTATCACTGGTGATTTAATGGAAATAAGTCATATAGCTCCTGAATTTCCTATTTTCTCGAATGATGTCCAGGTTTTTGTCACTTTGTATAGTTTTGATACTGGTGCTGATGTTCTGTTAGGACAAGATTTTCTGAAGAAATATTTGCCAGTCACATTTGGACAAGATTATGTTATATTCTCCACCACTGCTGGTCCTATCACAGTCCCTGCTTTCAGTGATTACAAAATTAATGTGCAGCCTAAAGATCAGGATCCTCTCCAGTATAGTCTGCAAGATCTGACCAAGATTAATAAGATCGTAAAAAATGCAGAGTTACATGGTCCCAAAACCTTGCAACAAATTTCTGATAAACTTCGTGCAGATTGTACTTCAAGTAGGCCAGATGCCTTTTGGGCAAGAGAAAAGTATTTTGTTGCACTACCTTACCGAGAAGGATATATTCCTAGGCCACAAAAAGCCAGTGCAAATCATATGAGTCCAAAAGAGCAAGAATTATGCAAAGCAGAAATTGAACAATTGTTAGAACAAAAGCTTATTGAACCCTGCAAGAGCCCTTGGACCTGCCCGACTTTTTATGTCAATAAGCATAGTGAGCAGAAAAGAGGCAAGAAAAGGCTTGTGATCAATTATAAGGCTTTGAATGATGCTCTTCTTCCTATTCGATATCCTCTGCCTAACAAAGAATTGTTACTTGCTAAGATTGCTAATGCTAATGTGTTTAGCAAGTTTGATCTTAAAAGTGGATTTTGGCAGATTGGTATTATTCCTGCTGACAGGTATAAAACAGCCTTCGCTGTTCCTCATGGCCAATATCAATGGACTGTGATGCCCTTTGGTTTGAAAAATGCTCCATCTGAATTCCAAAAAAGGATGGAAGACATTTTTGGTGGGGTAGAGTACATTATCGTATATATTGATGATTTGCTTGTATTTAGCAGAGATGTAAATATGCACAAGATCCATTTAGAACAATTCTACCAACTTGTATATAAGCATGGATTAGTACTTTCAGATTCAGAAGAGAAGTTTCAGATTTGAAAAGTCAAGATTGATTACTTGGGTTTACACATAGAAAAAGGACATGTAGAACTTCAGCCACATGTGCTAACCCATCTATTAAAGTTTCCTGATATAATTGCCGATGTAAAGACCCTGCAGAGATTTCTTGGATGTCTGAATTATATAAGAAAAATTTATGCTAAACAATCAGAGGATACAAATATACTGCAGAACAGACTAAAGAAGAAAGGTGTCAGTTGGACAGATGAAATGACAGCAGCAGTAATTAGTATTAAGAGTAAGCTTAATGATTTGCCAAAACTCAAGCTTCCTGATACTAATCTTCCTTTTATACTTGAAACAGATGCTTCTTATCACACTTGGGCTGCAGTTTTGCTACAAAAGCATGGAAGAAAAGAATTGGTTTGTGCCTATTCCTCAGGATCTTTTGATGATACAGAGAAAAAGTATCCTTCTTCTCATAAAGAAATACTTGCAGTAAAGAGAGGAATAAAAAGATTTCACTTGTTCTTGAAAAGTGTTAAATTTATTGTCAGAACAGATCTAAAGCATATGAAACAGATGTTGGCAAACAAAAGATTGTTAGAACAAGGTAGTACCAGAGTACTAAGATGGGCACTATGGCTAGAAGGTTTTGATTTTGATATTGTTTACAAATCTGGTGCAGAAAATTATCTTGCTGACATGCTTACCAGAGAGGGTGCTCAAGAAACCAAGAAGATCAAGATGTTCAGACCACTTAATCAGCACGAAGCTTCCACAAGTCAGTCCAGTCATGTCGAGTCTAAAAGAGTTAAGTATGTTACAGTCTGTAGTAACTGTCATTATGAGTTTTGTCTAGAATGTCTATCAAAACAGGTCCGAGTCTTGCCATTATGCTTAAGACAAATCATTTTGCAAAAATGGTTTGATTCTGAGGAGTCTAGATGGTCATATACAAAAGAGTTACCATATAGGACATTGTCTAGGGAACCAGATCCTGTTTATTTTGGGTGTATTCAAAATACTGACTGGACATGGTCAGACTACTTTTCTATTCACCAAAGAGCTAGGATACATGGTTCGGTTAAGGTCATATTTTATGCTAATGCTATAGATCCCTCTAACAATTGGTGGAGTCCATGGTTTAAGCTATTCATGTTTAGATATTTGCCTAGAGCTAAAAGCATTTTTGATAGGACTTTTGTTGAGTTTGTCAGAATCTTTCATTGGGAAATGCATGTAGCTGTCCAAAATGATTTCGTCTTAGAGTTTGAATTCATCCACAAACACACAATTGTCATTCCTAATGAAGAAGATGAGTCCTTTAAGCTTTCTGTCAGATTTAGAGGATTGATATCAGTGGACCCACATGACAGGCCAACATTCATGTTCACATTCCCATTCTTTTGTTGTACCAAAGATGCAGCACCATATTGGCTAGATGAATCTGTCCCATACGAAGTGCTGGCTCCAAACAATGAAGAACTAATTGAGGAATTAATAAACCAAGACCAAATCATACTTGGCCATAATAATCCAGCTGTTCCAGATACTCATGCACATGATTATGACGACAGGGCTAACATCGACTGATTGAAGGGATCAATCAAATGAAATCCTTTCATATCCTGCTTTATTTGTACATATACTGCTCTTTGGTTTCCGTGGGATTTGGTCCGAATAAAATCTCCACTGTGTAATTACTTTTTTATAAGAGCCGACGTCCTAGATTCCGGCCATCTTTTCACTTCAGAGATGTCATGATTCGGTCCCCATATGGCTTAGCCTCCAAGGGATGAGATAACAAGTGGTTGTCCCCACTTGCTCGAATCTTTAGAACTATTCATTACTTTTGTACAAAGTTCTTTCGTGATAGACATCTTGCATGATGTTCTAGCGAAAGTTTGATTCTTTTGGTTTCAAGTTCCCAGTAAAACCTTTCACCGGATGACCTGCTAGGATATTATAAATACTAGCATTGTAAGCTCATTAGAGGCATGAGAGTCTGAGTATTGTTAAATTCTGAGTGAAGTCTCCCTGCTCTGCATCTGCAAGAAGTTTTCTCGATCTTCTTGCATCACGGAGTTTAACTCTATAGTCTGTATTGTGAGTTTGAGTTCTTTGAGTTTTAGACGAGACGAGATCTCCCTGCTCTGCATCTGCGAGAAGTTTCTCGATCTGCTTGCATCACGGAGCACTAGTCTCATATCTGGGTTCTGTAATTATCTGAGAAGCTAATATATCTTTTGCATCTTTGTATTTATTGCATCATGGACCCATGTTGCCTCCCAAAGTGGTAGTGCTTGGATAGATCTTTCTAACGAGCTATTGTACGCGTCAAAAGGAGATCGTATGCCAAAGTTACGACCCCGGGAAATTGATGTACCAATTTACCCAAACGGGGCCCACAATTTGGTGTTTGGTTAGGTTTTGGAATGTTAAGGGTTTTCCATTGTTTCTAAACAATAAATAGGCCTTCGAGCCTCATTGTAACACATTTTGAGAACAGTTCAGAGGCATGTAGCCGCCACATCTCTTCTCAGAGATAAGCTACCATCGCCCTAGCTGGTTTATTTCCATTTCTGGTTGTAAGCATATTTCAGTATTTTCCATTAATGAAATGAAGTATTATTTCCGCTGCATCTTTGTGTATATGGTTATCTCTGTAATTTGTTGCGTTCCTGTTTAAATCTGGATCAACCATAATCTGTGAGTTTCATTATGCAATAAGATGTACTTTTAATCACATTGGCCAATTGATTTAGATTGGGCTAGCAATAAAATTGATTTCAAATCCACTTCTGGATATGTTCTCAATTTGTGTTCTGGCCCCATGTTATGAAACCAGCTCAAGAAAAAGATAGAAAAGATAGATCAACGCCTTAGAATTCAGAACTTCGAGGGGGCAACTTCCTTTACATTACATAAATGAACAATTCTTGGATGATTCAAATGACAAAACCTCCTTTCTATATATAGGAGTCTAAGGAGTCACAATATAACCCAGCCGACCTAACAATAATAATATAAAGCCACAAAAATAACAATAGAGGGATTCTATGGGGCACAGTAATAACAATATGGGGATAATAGGGGCACAACAATATTAATAAGGGGTACAACTACAATAGTAATGGGGTAATCACTAGTATTATAGGGACCCAACATGCCCCTCTCCTTAAAAAAATTGTTGTCCTCAACACTTGAGAAGTTCTGGATGCTTTTGTATAAAATTCTCATCCTCCCATGTGGAATCTTCAGCGGAAAAGTTCTTCCACTTGATAAGATACTCCGAAATTGATCGATTTTGTAGCTGTCGAGTTCTTGTTTCTGTGACTGCTTCCGGTTCCAATATGATTTTTCCTTCCTCATCAAGTTCTGGCAATATTGTTTGAACTGGGAGCTTGTCGCCTATAACCTTCTTTAAACATGAAACATGGAAAACTGGGTGCAATCGAGAAGATGCAGTAAGCTCCAATTTGTATGTCATAGTACCAATCTTTTGCAACGCCTTGTATGGACCATAATACTTTGGTGATAATTTATTATCCTTCTTAGCTTGCTTGAGGGACATTTTCTTATATGGTTGTAGCCGTAGGAATACCCAATCACCTACATCAAAACTTCTTTCCCTACGATGTTGATCTGCCTGTTGTTTCATTCTATTATGTGCCAACACGAGGTTATCCTTTAAGAGTTGGAGGACTTGTTGTTGATGTTCAATGTGATGTTCCACTGCTTGAACTTTAGAATTTCTCTTAAATATGATGTGATGGATGGTGGCTGATACCCATAAAGTGCCATAAATGGGGTCATTTTTGTTGTTGTATGGAAGGAATGTTATACCACCATTCAGCCAGAGGCAACCATTTGACCCATTGTGTCTATTTATCAGATACAAAGTAACGAAGATATCCTTCCAAACATTTGTTTACTATCTCAGTTTTCCCATCAGATTGAGGATGATAAGATGAGCTATGAGCTAATTGAGTACCAAGACAAGAAAATAATTCTGTCCAAAAATTTCCAGTGAAAATGGGATCTCTATCACTTACAATAATCTTTGGGTTTTCGTGTAGCTTTTGAATTGTTTCCATATATGCAGTAGAAACGGTACCGGCTTTAAATGGATGTGATAATCAACAAAAGTGTGCATACTTGGTAAGTCTATCAACTACCACCATGATGACACTCTTTCCCTCAGACTTGGGTAAACCTGTGATAAAATCCATTGAAACCTCCTCCCAATGTTGGCTTGGAATGGATAAAGGTTGTAATAGACCCAGTGTCTTAATTGTTTCAACTTTATTTTGTTGGCAAACCAAACATTCTGCCACAAACTTTTGAATATCTGCTTTAAGGCCATCCCAAAAAAATTCCTTCTTAACCCTGTGGTAAGTTTTTAAAAATCCTGAGTGCCCTCCTAAGGGATAAGTGTGCAATTCCATAAGAATCTTTTGTTTTAGCTAGGAATTCTTACAGAGGTATAAGCGATCTTTGTACCATAACGAATCATTTTTCCAGCTAAATGTATCAGATGTACTGGAATGTTGTTGTAACTTTCAAATAAGTGCCCACACTTCTTCGTCATTCTTCCATTCCTCCCTTGCTTCGTTTATCCAATCTGGTTGAATAATAGAAATGGCGCACAACAATGCTTCCACATCCTCATCCTTTCTTGAGAGTGCATCTGCCACCACATTTTTCTTCCCTTTTTTGTAGATGATTTCAAAGTCATAACCCAACATCTTTGTGACCCACTTTTGTTGCTCTTTAGAGGATAATCTTTGTTCTAAAAAGTATTTAAGGCTATCATGATCCGTTTTTACCTTGAAGTGTCTTCCCATTAGGTAGGGTCGCCATTTCTTAAGTGCATGGAGTATTGCCAACATTTCCTTCTCATAAATAGCTTTGTGTAAAAACTTTCCCTTGATTGGACAACTTTCAAAAGCAATGGGTCTTTCATCTTGCATTAAAACAGCACCAATTCCATTTCCTGAAGCGTCACATTCCACAATAAAGGTTTTTGTGAAGTCCGGTGTAGCTAAGACCGGTGCTTAGCACATTGCCTCTTTAAGATGTTCGAATGCCTTTGTTGCTTATGGAGTCCATGAAAATGCATCTTTATTCAATAATGTTGTTAGAAGTGCTGCTATTCTCCCATAATTCTTAACAAACTTGCGATAATACCTTGTCAACCCGAGAAATCCTCGCAGATGCTTTATGGATGTGGGAATTTTCCATTCCTTAATGGCTTTAATTTTGCTAGGGTCTACCTTAACTCCTTCATGAGATACAATATGACCCAGATATTCCACCTCTTGTACTCCAAAGAAACATTTGGATCTTTTTTCATATAATTGTTTCTCCTCCAATAGTTGTAGCACCCTGTCAACATGTTCAACATGATCCTTCCAAGACTTGCTGTAGATTAGTATATCATCAAAAAATACTAACACAAATTTTCTAAGGAATGGTTTGAAAATTGAATTCATCAAACCTTGAAATGTTGAAGGAGCATTAGTAAGACCAAAAGGCATGACCAAAAATTCATAATGACCCTCATGAGTTCTAAATGTTGTTTTCAGAATGTCTTCAATCTTCATTCTGATTTGATGATATCCTGAATGAAGATCCAACTTGGTGAAGTAAATTGATCCATGCAATTCATCCAGTAATTCATCAATGACAGGAATGGGAAAATTATCTTTAATAGTGAGCTTGTTGAGCTCCCTATAATCCGAACACATATGCCATGATACATCCTTCTTATGCACCAAAACGACTGGAGCAGAGAAAGAACTTTAACTTGGTTGAATTATACCAGCCTCTATCATTTCTGCAACCATACGTTCAATTTCACTCTTTTGGGCATAGGGATATCTGTACGGCCTGATGTTTGGAGGAACACTTCCTGGAATCAGATGAATAGCATGATCATGATCACGAATAGGTGGGAGACCTTTGGGAGTCTCAAATACCTTGGAATGATTGTCCAAGACTTTTTGGAGATCTCAAGAAATAGATGATTCAACTGTGGACACATCTAGCGAACATAATTGTGCAATTACACATCTTTGTTCCCTTTTTAGAAGCTTTGTCATACCGTTAGAGCTGATTATCTTTCCCGATTTCCCTGCAATACCCCTTAATTCAACTTCCTTTCCTTCCACAGAAAATTTCATGAAAAGTTCTTGAAAATTAAAAGTTATTGTACCCAAGGATTGTAGCCATTGGACTCCTAGTACAACATCAACACCTCCCTTTGGAATGGAAAGCATTGGGCTAGTCAATACATATTCTCCCATGGATAGCTTGATATTATGGCACTTTCCCGAGCAATTTATTGTTCCTCCATTTGCAACCATCACTTGACACTCTGATGTTGGATATAAGAAGCAATTCAATTCTCTTGCTACCTTACAATGAATAAAATTGTGGGTACTTCCTGAATCAATCAACACTATTACCTTTTTCTTCTTGATTTGTCCTTCTATCTTGATGGTTTGAGGAGTGGTAATTCCCGCCAATGCATTACAAGATATGGTCGGATTCATTTCTTCTTTATCTAGGCTTTGTTCCTAGAGTATATCCTCTTCTTTTGACCTTTCTTGCTCCTTTTCTTCTTCCTCTTCACAATCTATGTAGAATAATTTCTTCTCAGCACACTTATGACCTTTAGTGTATTTGCTATCACAACTGTAACAAAGCCCTTTTGCTCTTTTTTCTTCCAATTGTTGTGGTGTCAACCTTATAGGTTGTGGAAGACTAGCGGCAACAACACTTCCGTCTTTATAATTGTGAGTGGTATGCTTCCTGGTTGCCATAATTTTGCTTTCCATTTTTCTTGCTAACCTGAATGCCTTCTCTAATGAATCAGGTTCCCAAAGGCGAACATCATGTTGGATATTATCCTTTAAAGACCCTATGAACACATCAATCCTATGCTCCTCTGGAATATCTTTTACCCTTATGTTCAATTTTTGGAACCCCTCAATGTGCTCCATTATTGAACCCTTTTGTTTGAGACTTATCAATTGGCTAAAAAAAGTGTTTCTTTTTGTATCCTCATAATGTGCTATCAATTCTTCCGTAAAAACTGCCCAAGTGATAAATTGTTTATGAGAGCAAAGCCATTGATACCATACAAACTGATTTGGTTCCAAATATAAAGTTGCCATACGTACCTTTTGTGTGTTTTGCACATTATTGAGATCGAAAAATTGCTCCATCTGTAATATCCATGTTGCGGGATCTTTGCCATCAAACTTCCTCATATCGATTTTTGGAATATGGTGGGTCTTTGATCCAACATTAGAGTCTATAGAATCATGATTAACATTTCTTTCATTCTCATCATGAGTTTCCTTTACTACCCTTTCACCATTAGTGACCCTTTCTTGTAGCAACTTATTCATATTTATCTTCAATTCTTCCATGTCTATCTTCAAATCATCCATCTTAGGTTCCACGTCATTCATCTTAGCTTCTACACCTTTATTTAAACAATCCATCTTAGCTTCTACACCTTTCTTTAAACCATCCATCTTAGATTCTGTTCCTTTTTGTGCAAGGGACAGTTGTTGCACTTGGTCTTGTAATTTTGATATATCATGTTGCATTTCTTCCTTTTCTTCATGAGTAATGCTAGAGATTTCAGGTTCCTTTCTAGGTGTTTGCATTTTCTTTCCTCGGGGCATCAGTTACCGATAATAATGCTCTACTATGCCCTTTGAATTCCTTCAAAATAAATTTTCAAACCAAGCTTAAGCAAAAATTTAAGAAAATCTACACACCTTTTTTCACTTTGTAGGAGCTCGATATTGCCTCTGATGTATCTCTGTATTTTCCAATCATCTAGATCTGAATTTTTGATCTACAGTAGCCCTCTGTGTCCTCTTTCCAATGCCACAAGTCTGACCCAAATTGGATTTTCCAAGGAAGAGTTATGTGAAATCTCCCACAGTGACTTGATTATAGACTAGTTCAGTAGAGCGAACTTGTACGACTTGCCACGAGTCACTGTTTCGACCTTTGGATCTGAAAAATGCATACAAGAAACTAAAATCTGTCCTCTTTCTATACCTTCTGACGTAATTTCAATCTGATCCCCAGAGAGAAAGCTATGCTGCTTTTCCCCAGGTCACCTGTTTGGAATGTAATTCAGGAATCTGCAAAAAGACCAAGTTCCTCAGATCATACCTCCGCAAATATAGCGCGAACAGCTCTGAAATTCGGACCCGAGGTTCAGCGTGATTTCTTCTCAAATGGGTTTTTTTTGCAACTTCTGAAACGTCGAAGAAAAAAAGTTATAGCGATACCACGATGACCTGTTTGGAGCAACAAAACCCTAGAATCCAAAGCTCTGATACCAAATGTTATGAAACCAACTCAAGAAAAATATAGAAAAGATAGATCAACGCCTTAGAATTCAGCCTCTTCGAGGGGGCAACCTTCTTTACATTACATAAATGAACAATTCTTGGATGATTCAAATGACAAAACCTCCTTTCTATATATAGGAGTCTAAGGAGTCACAATATAACCCATCCGACCTAACAATAATAATATAAAGCCACAAAAATAACAATAGAGGGATTCTATGGGGCACAATAATAACAATATGGGGATAATAGGGGCACAACAATATTAATAAGGGGTACAACTACAATAGTAATGGGGTAATCACTAGTATTATAGGGACCCAACACCCCATTTGTTAGTCCAGCAAAAAGCAATCTGTGATTTCTTTATCATCAATAGAAGTCAACTACATAAGTGCAATCAACATTGTCATTCATGCCATTTGGTTGCAAAACTTCCTCAATGAGCTTGGTATCATATTTCATCATTTAACTATCATCTAGTGTGACAATGAAAGCACAATAAAGTTTTGCAGAGATCCAATGCAACAACAATAATCATAACACATTGAGATCCACATGCACTACATCTGGGAACTAGTACATGATGGAGTTATTAAGTTCTAGTATTGTCCCACTTCTGATAGATCACAAACATCTTCATGAAGAATTTTACTAAGGAGAAGTTTCACTTTTTGCGAGATCATCTTGGGGGGAAGGACATAATTGCCTACGAGTTTACCTACCATCAGTGTTATACTAAGACTGACTCAAAATGGGATTTATGTTTAAGTTTTTAAGATGTAAAAGTTAATGCAAGGTCATATATCTATATTTTTATTTTTATTTTTATTGGTATTCTTTACACTACATACTAATTTCTACTAACTAACTAACCCATGGTAATATTAAACTTCTCATTAAGGCTACAGGGTCATGGTTCCTCAAGATCCAAAACTTACAACCATAAGTCTTAAAATCATATTTAAATGATAGTCTTTAGTGAGATAAATAATATCAATCTTTACAAACTACAATTTCCAATAAGCTAATTGTTCATTCTATTGCAATTAAGAGTGTTTAAGAGTGACTAATTTGATTTTGTTCTAGATAATATGCCTATGAATTCTTTGGTAAAACAAAGGGAAGAAAAACAAGATAATTCAACTTCTAAAGGAGTGGTTTCCAATTATTATGAATTCATATGTGAGCTAACAATTACAACATTTCACCTAACTAATTTGTCTTCCATGGATTTTTAATTCAATGGAATCATCATGCTTATTCTTTGAGATATTTCTAGAAACACCTTGGTTGCAAATCCTAAATTTACTTAGTCATTTTTATAGGCAATTCATAGATGTAATTAGTTACAACCATTGAAGAATTATGTCAAACATTTTGCAAGCATGAAATGTGCAGCCATTGAGGCATTTTGTGAAACACTTACAACCATAACCCTTAAGGCGATTTCACCAAAATTAACTAACATGAATCTAAGATTACATAATTTCTTTTTCTTTGTCAGTAATGCCAAGAAGTGAACCTAATACATAAGTAGAACAATCATCCATCTTGATTGCTGCATATACAAAAATTTAGGCACATAATGACTATAAATATTTAATAATTTTTACAAATAGCTCGCAGTGATGTAGCTACAACCATTGGGAATTTTGAACAACGGTTAGCAGTCACAAAACAAGCTGCTAGCTATTAAACTATCAAACAAGCAGTCACAAGTTTATTAAACTATCAATGTATTAACCATTGATACTTTAAAATAATAATTCCAAGTTTATATGATAGACTGATTTCATAAAAAGAGATTACCAGGTAAATCACAGCTACAAAAAAAAAATGCAGCAAGACAAACCACCAGGCAACAACAGCAAATCTGTAAAATATAGAAGATTACAGAATTGGATTCTGAAACTCAATTTTTGGAAATCAAAGTTGGGGCGACATGGCCATATGGTACATGTTAGGAACAAAATCTACCTTAGGCTGAGAAAGGTAAGATCTAGGGTAACATCAAACCACGCTTAACCTGGTAGCTAGCCCTACCAGGTCGAGAGAGGGCTCTCTCCTTATCAATCTCAGGAAAAGATGGACAATAAAGCTTGAGATGACAAATGTAATGACTGATTTTAGGCTAGGTATGTGTACAGAGGTGTTTGATTGAATTTGATGATGTTTTGTTGGCTCAAATGTGAAAGGAAGATTTGGTTCTGGGGAATGTGGCTCAATTTTGCAGAGATCTCTATGGGGCAAGGTAGGCAAATGGTTTGGTACTTCAAATTGAGTGAGATGGAGAGCTTTTAGACAGGTGAGGAGTTGGAGAGGGCATGAAAAACTCAGGGATCCTCTTCAAACAGCTGAAAACATAGATAACTAAACAAACCCTAGGTAGAGCACTTCACTTTCAATGTATTCTACCTTTATCCTTGTTTGATTTAGTTAAGATGAAATAAAGAGAGATAATGACATACATAAAACACATATAAACTTGCAATTACAGAAGGAAACACAATACAAAAGCAAGATGCCACAAGAATCCCATAAAGCGCTGCAAACCCTGGTCTATTCCTTTACCAAATTGCTGAAATGAGTATACAATGAAGCTCCAAGCTTTCCCAAAAGTCCAACCATGATAATGACTGAAAAATTACAATATATAGGCAACCAAAAACTCATCCTAGCCTCTAGGGGTCAAGCTCATAAGTTTAGGAGCTATTCCAATGAAATCTAAATTGAGAACTAAAAAGTAGGCAGTGGAACAGCTTGTCTCTAAAAACTAGGAAACTGATTCATTCAGTTGCAAACTACCTTTTCATGGATGAATCTACCTCTATAAGTGAATATTTATCATAATTACATCAAAATCCATCATGTCACATTAAATTACATCATGAGTTTGACAATTAGAAGGAGAAAAGTCAAACTGTGAAGAAACTAGGCGAAAAACAGAGTTTTTGGCCAAAAATGAGCAAAATTCCTCCAATGCGTCGCGCCGATTTCCCTATGCATAGCGCCTTTTTGCAGCTGATTTTGGAGGCCTTCCCGGTGTCCAAATTTTCTCCAAGTGGATTTTTTGGAAAGGTTTGCCTGTCTAATTTCCAGAACAAGTGGAATTTTTTAATTTGGCCTCCATTTGCCACTCCAAAACTGAGTTCTCCCAACACTGCTTCCTGTGTTTCCAAAAAGGGGCAGAAAGGTCATTTTTGAGGTGTCTTTGACTTTTTTGGAGGCTCAAAACTTGTCAAAATTTCTTGGCCATTTGTGGGAATGCATATTTTTCCATGAAAAATCCAAAAATGCTAAGTTTTCCTCAAAAAGAGGTCCCCATCAAAAGCGTGCGCCAGGTGGCGTGGCACATCAGGCAAAAAACCCTGTTTTTTAAGCCAAAAATTTCAAAATTGCAAAAAGTGTCCTAAATTTTTTGAAATTTGGGCTGAGTGTCCTTCATTAAGTGCTGTGTTGGGCCAAGGAAGCCTTAGCCAAGATCTGAAGTCTATCTTGCTCTTTTCGCTTCCTTGATGCCTTCTTCAACTTGGCCTTTAAAATCTTGATTCTTGCTTTGCACACCTTGTTTCTCGCCAAGTATTGGTAGGCCTTGTGCCTAAACATATTTTTCTCGTTGATGGCCTTCTCCGGCATCCTCTCCAAGTGGATATTTGTCCTCTTCAACCAAGATTCACGATCAGCATTGACTTCTTGTTCAAGTGTTGTAAACTTGACTTTCCTCCTTTTGGCAGCTTGCCGATTTTCTCGTATGTTTCGTAGCTCCATTATGGTCTGTTGATCCTCTAGCTGTTTGTTTCTTTGCTCCAGATATTTGACCATCCACTTGGCTCTTTCTAGGTTGAGAGACAAATGATAAATGTCATCTTGTTGTTCCTGAATGATCTCTCTAAACTTTGAGCTTTGTGAACCCAAATCGGTGTCGTCATCCTGAATAAGAATGAAATTTGTCTCTTACCCTCCTGAAGGCCCCTCATCATATAATGGCCACTTGCCCTTGTCCTGTACCTGCTCTGCTGATGGAGGAAACAAGACCCCTTCTACCCCGGGTGGAGATAATACTCATTTTGCCGCTGCAAACAACCTTCTAGTGCCATTTTGATAAGTGACAAACACTGGCACACTAGTGGTTTGTGTCTCATGAATCTCTTGCTGATGTGAAGGTCCTCCTGTCTCATGAAAAACTACTGGAGGTACTTGAGGACCAGTGAAGACCTCATGTGAAATGAAATCCTCCCATGAGATGTTCTAAACCAAGCCTAGTGAAGTGCATCAACAATCTGAGATTGTAGGCACACAGGAGAGAAAACCGGCCCTCACAGCTGAAATACTTAATTATGAGTTTCATCAAGGGAGCATATGAGTCTTTCAGATATCTGAAGGGAAAAAATCTGCTGAGATGCCTCTGATAACCAGCCTTGATGTAAGGCTCATAATGTTCTCCGTCAATCTGCTGCCTTTTATTCCACTGCTCACCGACATTGGGAATTCCAGTTGCTAGAGAAATAGACTCTGGTATCAAGGTGGACGTCACACCTGCTAGAGTGACTTAGCCATTTTGAATATGGAGCACAAACAACCTGGCCAACTTATGATGGTACTGGACTCTCTCTACCATCTCACAGAATTGATAACAGGATTGGTGTTGAAAAGATGTGAAAGCAATAGGACAGGCCTGCAGCTCGGCAAGTGAAGTAGGCTCCTCTCGTATATCTTTTCCACCCTTGTGAGGTCCTCTTGGTGCATGCATTTCTCTATGAGAATCACTGTGTGTCTCCTCATATCAGTCATAGGAAGGATCGGACTCCATGTTTGCTAATGTGTTAGTTTTCTTGATGAGTATGAAGAGATTTATGGTGTCTTTAGTTTTTTGCTACCAAGGATGAGAATGTATGAGGGACTATGAAGGGAAGGGGTATGAGGGGTTTGGAAATGTTGTTGACAAGTTTTTTGGGAAATAGGGGGTTTAGGGAATAGTTTGTAGGCTTAGGGATAGCAATTAGGGTTTAGGAATTTGTAACTAGGGTTTGGGATAGTGGGAGTTAGGGATATGGGTTTAGTGAATTTAGGGATATGGGAATTAGGGAATGAGTGGATGAAATTGGAAAATAAATGGAGGAGTCAAAGAGTGATGGAGTGGCCTTGGCAGCAAAAACACAAATGCAAACCCTAGGCAATTGTTTTTGAGAAAAAAATGCAAGGAGGTAGGGTTTGAGTTTTATCTCACTAAATCACCATAAACTTTAAGAAAAACTCATTCACTGGCAAGGGAAGAAGGCTTAACTTACTTGCACAAGTGGAAATTGAGCAAATTTGGTAGTTTGAATAAGTTTATGGGTGAAATCGGGCTTGCAGCTATATGCGTCGCGCCACAAATCCAACGCGCCGCACCTACTCTATGCATCATGCTAGTGTATTTTTTGCACTGTGGAGGGTGGCCCAATGAGCCGCACCAGCTCTATGCACCGTACCCATGACCCAATGCACCGCGCCCCTGAAACTTGCACAGTTTTGCTGCAAACTTGCTATTTTCTCCAACACGGCCTTTCTCTTGCTCATTCTTTCTTCTTTGAATGCAAATGAGCTCTTTGAACATGAAAAATGATTTATATACAAGAGATTTTGATTTTTCACTCATAAAACCCACTTTTATAATGTTTGCATTGTGACTTACTTTTTAAACTCTGTTTTTGGGCAGTTTACTTCATTTTTGCCTTTGATGAACTGAATGATTTGACTTTTTTGTTTTCCTTGCAGGGGATGGAGTTGCTGAAGCTTGTCAAGGTGACCAGGGTTGCCACTAAAGTTATTTACATATGAAAGAACTGAAATTACATCAAATTTATACATAAAAACATAAAATACTCTGTTTTTCCTCAAAACAGGGTTTTGAGGAAAAATCAATCACTGAGTAAGTGGTTATGGAAATTATTGTTGCTGGAACTTTATTTAACCTCCCTATGTGCCTGCTGACCATAACTGAGCATTTTGAGACCTTATTGACAAAAACCCTAAACCTAATGAGACCTAAAACCCTAAAAAATAACTTTTACAGATTTAAAGATAAAAATTAACTGCAAATGATCTAGATGAATGAAAACAGGCCAGCACATGAGGGAAATTATATAATAAGCCACTACCGTCAGATGATGCATGACCCTAATGGAATGTAACTGATCGGGTGAGACACCTAACATGCAATGCAACAAGAGAATTTGATCACTGACAGAGGGATGAAGATACCGACACTAATAGATGGTATATTCAACTAAATGATGACATGGACCGATATTTGGACAACTTTGAAAGGAGTTAAAACAAACCTTGGACCTAATACCTAGTGACCAAATCTTACTTGAAGATTCTCTGAAATAACAAAATTTGACTGTAACATCCTAAAACCACTTTGTAAGAGTATATTTGATCATTGATGGAAGGCTTCAAAGACTGACACTAACAGTACAGATACCCCCTGAAGTTAAAATAAATCGAAACAAAAATGCCCAGAAATGCGATTATTTGAAACCACAACCAAAAAAAAATCATATTATCTCATTTATCCCTTTTGTCAAACATATACTGTGAAAACTTATATACCACTGTAAAAAGAGAAGGAAAAACCAAATTTATGCTATTAACATGTTTTCATAAAACTCATGGCAGCCTAAATGCTTCAGCCATTAATACATGATGTAAATCAACTTGCAATGACACTGTACAAAAAAAAACTTACATAAAATAAACTATAGTTATTGCAAAATTCCTTCAAAATTTAGTGTGCAGCATTTGATATACATCTAAGTTTCAGTCAACAACCAAATAAGCAAAACCATGTAATGAACTACAAAAAGAAACACAATATAATGTTGTCAACATACCTCACAGTGAATTTATACAACTCAAAAAATGGGAGTATGCTCCAGCTCCAATATCCTTACCAACTCATTGTGAACCACCCGGTTTTCCTCCCAACAATATCCAGGAAGAACTTCTCCCCCTGGAACCCCTGAGTTGCAAAAGCTCACAAGCAGTACCAAAAGACAATGGTAGAGAGATTTGCAAGGCAAACTAAGGAAGCAAATTTTCACTTCCTCTCAATACCACTCATGGCCAACCTCAATAGCTAGAGATCTTAGGATTTTAACAATAATTTCAGATTTATTATGGAAGCAATTGATTACTCTCCATATTTCTCCCTCTCACTATATTTCTTAAGTCTCTTCCACTCTTGGCCTCATAATCCCGAAGTGAGAATACATGAGACTCATATATAGGAGGAGCAACCAATTCTTGTCATAAAGGAAGAGTAATGTGAATGCATTAGATTCCATTTAGAGGAGTGTAACTTATGCCATTAAGGAGAGGTATGCATGCCTTAGTTAAGGAGAGTGTAACATATGCATTAAAGAGAGCGTAAGAGGAATATTTTATGACATATTTTTTATGAGTGAAAATGAATATGCCATTCTTTGATGAGTGCATAAAATAGAGTATAATGAATTATTTAAAAGAGAGAGAGAGAGAGAGAGAGAGAGAGAGAGAGAGAGAGAGAGTTACATAGAGCCATGAGAGTCATGAAGGAGATGTGTGAATTTATTGAGGAGATAAAATTGACTTGTAATTCCTTTTTAATAATAATATCATAGCATCGTAAAAGATAATAATAATATTAATAATATTGAGGATTTAATCAAGATTGAACTATTAGGGTTGATTAATGATAAGTTAATTCGTTTTTCTTCAACTCCGCTTGATTGCCAATTTATGTAAAGTGATTTACTATTTTTGGAAAGTCGTGCTTGAGATGCTAGACATGAATTTCTATTTTTAGAAAGTCATTCCAGAATTGTGAGAATGAAATTTTATTTAAGCAAATTCATCCATGAGTGGTATTTTTATTCTATAGAATAGGGATTCCGCACCCCTATTTCGTGCATCTCTGTGCCTTAGTAGATTGAGGACTCCGCGCCCTGATCTACTCCAAAGATCCAAGATTCCAGAACTTGATCCTTTTAAATATTCAGGACTCCGCACCCTAAATATACAAGACTCCACATATTTATCTTTCTTGGATTTAGGACTCCACGCCCTAATTTCCATGCCCTCTCATCTATTGTGCTTTGAAAATTTGTGTTTCTCTGTATGGTACTGATTGTGAGCTTTTACGCATCTGATGGTTCACTGGTAAGGCCTTCTTCAAGGACCTGCACACATTACAATCTCATAGATCAAAGGAATCAAATGAATTTCATACTGAAATTATCTTAATCACATTTTACCCAGAATGGTACATGGCTTCCACAGTCATTTTGGTTTGAAGAAATGGCTTCCACAGTCATTCATAATTGAACATCCTTGTTGGAAAATGACTAGGTACCATACCACATCCTGCTTAGTACAATATTAGTCATATATAATCACGCAAATCATGTATCATCCATAAATCATAATTAACCATCGATTCCGCATAACCATGAGAATCCATGGGTATATGTGTGTCAATCTTGGATTACCATTCATGTCATATACCTGCTTCATAAATCAGATACAAACAGAAAAGCATATGTATAACAGTTTACTAAACCAAAACCATCTAATACAGATAATCAATGATGCCACATATAAGAGGAAATATAACTATATAAAACATGGTTCCCCAATCCAGTGATCAATCTGTCATACATAAACATAAAAGGAAATATAACTATGTATGTAAAACATTATTCCTCAATAAACTGATCAACCTATCATATATATATATATATAACCCTTGATAGGAGTGACAAAACTATACTAGGAAAATAGGACACTACATACTCCCCCTCTTGGAGTAAACTTGGCTCGAAGTTTAAGTAAACAAAAAAGGAAACTCAAGACACATAGAAGATGCATCTTCCCAAGTGGAAGAACTAGGACTGTACGGGTCTCATTGGACCTTTACTTGGTCCACCATGCAACATCTGAGCTATCGAGTGCGATGGTCCAAAATGCAAACTGGCTCTGCCTTAAGAGTTCCTTCATCTGTTACCTGTAATTGATGCCAATCTAAAATGTGAGAAGGATCATGAACATACTTACGTAGTACTGAAATGTGAAATACATCATGCATACGATGAAAAACTAGTGGTAAAGCAAGACGATATGCCACAGGTCCAACAAATTTGATGATCTCAAAAGGCCCAACAAATTGAGGAGAGAGCTTAGATCCTTTCCCAAACCTAATAGATCTTTTTTGAGGTTTTACTCGAAGAAAAATAAATTCCCCTTCTTTAAAACTACAATCCACTCTATTCGTATCAACATAGCTCTTTTATCTATCTTGTGCCTACTTTAATCTTTGCCTTATATGACACACTTGTTCTTCCATTTCTTGAAGAATTTCAAGACCTACTGAGATTCTGTGCTCTAATCTATCCCAACTCAAAGGTATTCTGCATGGTCTTCCATACAATAACTCATAAGGTGCCATACCAATGGAATGGTGATAACTGTTATTGTAAGCAAACTCCACTAGAGGAAGATAATCTTCCCACTTAGATTGTTGATCCATTATGTACATTCTAAGCATGGCCTATAACACTTGATTTACTCTTTCAGTTTGGCCATCAGTCTTCAGATGATAAGCTATATTGAAATTTATTTGTGTCTGAAGGGCTCCCTGGAATCTAGTCCAAAATCTTCCTGTAAATATAGAGGCCATATCTGATATGATTTTCTTAGGAAAACCATGAATTCTAACCACCTCCTTGATAAATAATTGTGTTATTTCAGATGCTTTGTAAGTATCTCTAATGGGTATAAAATGGACACTCTTAGTAAGTTTATCTACCACCACCAAAATGGAGTTATGCCTTTTGGTTATTTCAGGTAATTCAACAATAAAGTCCATAGGTATTTCTTCCCATTTGGACTCAGGCATGTTATGTGGCTGCAACAATCCTACTGGATGACCATGTTTTGCTTTAACTAGTTGACATTCCAAACATTTTGCCACAAAATTTGCTACATCCTTCTTCATGCCTGCCCAAAAGAAAATTTTCTTTAAATCAGCATACATCTTCTGGACTCCTGGGTGAGCCATATATGTTGCACGGTGAGCTTCTTTCAAAATGAACTCATGAAGCCCATCTTGATCTGGAACTACAATATTTTGCATGAATCTCACCATACTATCGTCATCACAAGAATACCCTTCTACCTTGTTTTTCTTAGCCCCCTCCCTAGAAAGAGAAACTTTAACTTCCTTGCACCATTCATCTACATCTTGTGCCCTCAAGATGTGCTCCCGTAAATCAATCTTCAATGGAATTACTGAAAATATGCGTGGTCTTCAACTGAGTGCATCGACTACTTTGTTCAATGTACCCTTGATGTAAGTTATGTCAAAATCATATTCACTTAGGAGTTCTGACCACCTTCTTTGCCTAGCATTTAGATCACTTTGAGTAAATATATGTTGCAAACCTCTGTGATTTGTTTTCAATTCAAATTTATTTCCCACCAGATAATGTCGCCAAAGTCATAAGGCATGAACTATAGCTGCTAGTTCTAGATCATGGGTTGCATAGTTTTCCTCATGCGTCCTTAACTTCCTAGAGGCATAGGAAATCACCCTACCATCTTGTGATAATATCGCACCCAATCCATATTTTGACACAATGGTACATACTATGAATGGTCTATTCATATATGGAACCTTAAGTATCGGAGATGTAGTCAAACATTGTTTGAGCTTGCAAAATGCTTGCTCACACTCGTTTGTCCAATTAAATCATACTCGCTTCCTAAGAAATGAAGTGATAGGGCTGGCTATTTTTGAAAACCCCTCCACAAATCTTCAATAGTATCCCACCATACCCATGAAGCTAGGTACTTCATGCTTATTAGAGGGTGTTGGCCATTCTGAAATTGCATCGATCTTTGCTGAGTCAACAACAATGCCTTCACTGGAAATAATGTGTCCAAGATAATGGATTTTTGATTCGAAAAAAGAACATTTGGACATTTTTGCATAAATTTTATTTTCTCTTAAGCATTGTAACACCAATCTTAGGTGTTGCTCATGCTCTTTTCGGGACTTTGAATAGATTAGAATGTCATCGAGGAACACTTTTACAAATTTATCCAAGTAATTCCTAAATACACCATTCATCATACTCATAAACACACATGGGGCATTAGATAACCCAAAAGGAACAACCATGAACTCATAATGACCAAAACGAGTTCGAAAAGAAGTTTTGGAAATGTCCTCTTCTTTAACTCTTAGCTGATGATATCCAGGTCAAAGATCGATCTTGGAGAATATGGTGGCTCCATTCATTTGATCAAATATATCATCAATGCGAGGCAAAGGATATTGATTTCTAATAGTTACTCGATTCAATTTCCTGTAGTCAACACAGAGCCGAAGGGATCCGTCCTTCTTCTTTACAAATATCACTAGAGCTCCCCAAGGTGAAACACTAGGCCTAATCTTACCCCTATCACATAACTCTTGAAGTTTCACTTGCAACTCACGAAGTTCAACAATAGACATTCGATAGGGAGCTTTGGATATAGGTTCAGTACCAGGCTTTAACTCTATGGAGAAGTCAATCTCCCGCTAAACCAAGCAACTCCTCTGGAAAGACATCGGAGAATTCTGAAAGGAAATGATATTTTTCAAAGGATGAAAGCTCTCCCTCATTTAAAGTCATTACAGCATATATTTGACATCTTTTCCTAAGACTTCTCTTCATTTGCAAGAATGAGATAAGTCTTAAAGAAACAGGTCTCCTTTCCCCATGAATAACCATAGATTAGCCCTCATCACTCAAAAAGTGGAGGGTTTTGCTTCGACAACTAAGCACAGCCCAACGGGCTTCAATCCAGTCCATCCTAATTATCACATCATAGTGACCAAGTGGCGTCACATAAAGATTCACATTTGTGACACACACTCCCAAGTCTAAAGGGCACTCTTGTACTAAGCATTCAACCTTTTGAGATCGCCCCGAGGTCATCTGAACCTGATCAAAATCATTTTGCTCTATCGCCACCAATTTACATTTCAATAAAGCAATAGGAGAAATAAAACTTTCAGTTGCACCAGGATCAATCAAAATAGTAAAAACCATACCATTTAGCTTACTTGATGCTTCAAGAACTGTAGACTGATGCTCGCCCTGGCGATTTTGCACAACTGCATGAATCCTATGGGCTCTACCCATATCTCTAACAGTGGCTTATTCCTGCTCTGATTGTGCTTCAGTCTTCTTTTCAGGGAAATCTCGCTCATAATGAGGTCCTCCACAAGTCCAACATCCATTAGTGGGAGCAATTTTCATAAATTTGACCCTTTTATTAGGTGATTCTTGAGAGAGAGCATTACTTTGTTGAAGATGTTGCATTGGGTTATTTCCTTGGCTCTTAAAAGTATGATTCTTTTGAAATCCCTGATGATGTGAACCACCTGACTTATGTCTTACATATTAGCCTCCCCTTCGATGAGGTTTCCCATGGAATGATAGATTTGGGGTTTTATCCCCCCCTTTGTTCCCCAATAATTATTCCTCAGTTGTAATTGCTTGTTGCACTACCTCATGCAATGTAGTAGGCCTCAAAATAAACACCTTTTCCTTTATAATTGGATTCAATCCATACAAAAACTTGTTTACCCTGAGGGATTCAGTATTTAGATGGGTAGCATATCTGAGCAACTCGATGAATCGTGCTTCATATTCAAGGATTGTCTTAGTTCCTTTCTTAAGATCATGGAACTCATTCAATTTCCTCTCCAAGTATTCAGCAGAAAGGTACTTTGCTCGAAATTCCTCTTCAAATCGTTCCCATGTCAAGGTAGACATGGAGTATCCCAATTGGGATTCTAAGTTCCTCCACCATAATAGTGCACTCTGCTTAAGTTGGTATATAGCCAACTTTTCCTTTTGGTTGCTAGAATAATTCCGCAACTCAAAACATAGGCGCATGTTTTCCAACCAAGCTTCTGCTACCTCCCCTTTTGTGGTACCCTTAAAGATAGGAAGCTTAACTTTTTCCAACTCTCTATGTACATCCCCATCAAATGGTATTTCTTGCCTCTCTAATTGAGATGAAGAACATGACATTGAAGGATTTCCCCCAACCCTAATAATCAAGACTTCAGTCATCTTTTGGAAAGATAACATCATATCCCTTACTTCCCTGGTGGATATTTGCCCAGATTCTTTATCTTGGGGAGGTGGAGATGAGACTTTCTTCCTCATCCTTGATGTTCTCTCCATAATTACTTAACCTGACCAAGGAAAAATTTAGGTAAGTAAATAAATATTAGCAGGCAAGCCCTAGGTCCTAGAGTTTTAACTTGGCTCTGATACCATATGTAAGGTCCCACCTTACCTACCATCAGTATTATACTAAGGCTGACTCAAAATGCGATTTAAGTTTAAGTTTTAAAGATGTAGAAGTTAATGCAAGGTCATATATCTATATTTTTACTTTTATTTTTATTGGTATTCTTTACACTACATACTAATTTCTACTAACTAACTAATCCATGGTAATATTAAATTTCTCATTAAGGCTACAGGGTCATGGTTCCTCAAGATCACAACCATAAGTCTTAAAATCACATTTAAATGATAGAGTCTTTAGTGGGATAAATAATATCAATCCTTACAAACCACAATTTCTAATAAGCTAATTGTTTGCAATTAAGAGTGACTAATTTGATTTTGTTCTAGATAATATGCCTATGAATTCTTTGGTAAAACAAAGGGATGAAAAACAAGATAATTCAACTTCTAAAGGAGTGGTTTCCAATTATTATGAATTCATATGTGAGCTAACAATTACAACATTTCACCTAACCAATTTGCCTTCCATGGATTTTTAATTCAATGGAATCATTATGCTTATTCTTTGAGATGTTTCCAGAAACACCTTGGTTTCAAATCCTAAATTTACTTAGTCATTTTTATAGACAATTCCTAGATGTAATTACCTACAACCACTAAAGCATTACGCCAAACAATTTGCAAGCATGAAATGTACAGCGATTGAGGCATTTTGTCAAACACTTACAACCATAACCCTTAAGGCGATTTCACCAAAATTAACTAACATGAATCTAAGATTACATAATTTCTTTTTCTTTGTCAGTAATGCCAAGAACTGAACCTAATACATAAGTAGAACTGTCATCCATCTTGATTGCTACATATACAAAAATTTAGGCACATAATGACTATAAATATTTAAGATTTTTTACAAATAGCTCGCAGCAATGTAGCTACAGCTATTGGGAATTTTGAACAACGGTTAGCAGTCACAAAACAAGTTGTTAGCTATTAAACTATCAAATAAGAAGTCACAAGTTTATTAAACTATCAATGTATTAACCATTGATACTTTAAAATAATAATTCTAAGTTTATATAACAGATTGATTTCATAAAAAGAGATTACCAGGTAAATCACAGCTACCAAAAAAAATCAGCAAGAAAAACCACCAGGCAGCAATAGCAAATCAGTAAAATATAGAAGATTACAGAATCAGATTCTGAAACTCTGTTTTTTGAAATCAAAGTTGGGGCGACATGGTCATAAGGTATAGATACCCCCTGAAGTTAAATTAAATCGAAACAGAAACACCCAGAAATGCGATTATTTGAAACCACAACCAAAAACAAAGTCATACTATCTCATTTATCCCTTTTGTCAAACATATACTGTGCAAACTTATCTACGACTGTAAAAAGAGAAGGAAAAACCAAATTCCTTCAGCATTTAGTGTGCAGCATTTGATATACTGCACACTAAAAAGAGAAGGAAAAACCAAATTCCTTCAGCATTTAGTGTGCAACATTTGATATACATCTAAGTTTCAGTCAACAACCAAATAAGAAAAACCATGTAATGAACTACAAAAAGAAACACAATATAATGTTGTCAACATACCTGGCAGTGAATTTATACAACTCAAAAAATGGGAGTATGCTCCAGCTCCAATATCCTTACCAACTCATTGTAAACCACCCGGTTTTCCTACCAACCATATCCAGGAAGAACTTCTCCCCCTGGAACCCCCAAGCTGCAAAAGCTCACAAGCAGTACCAAAAGACAACATTAAAGAGATTTGCAAGGCAAACTAAGGAAGTAAATTTTCACTTCCTCTCAATACCACTCATGGCCAACCTCAATAGCTAAAGATCTTAGGATTTTAACAATAATTTCAGATTTATTATGGAAGCAATTGACTACTCTCCATATTTCTCCCTATCACTATTTTCCTCAAGTCTCTTCCACTCTTGGCCTCATAATCCCGAAGTGAGAATACATGAGACTCATATATAGGAGGAGCAACCAATTCTTGTCATAAAGGAGGAGTAATGTGAATGCATTGGATTCCATTTAGAGGAGTGTAACTTATGCCATTAAGGAGAGGTAATCATGCCTTAGTTAAGGAGAGTGTAACATATGCATTAAAGAGAGCATAAAAGGAAATATTTTATGACACATTTTTAATGAGTGAAAAGGAATATGCCATTCTTTGATGAGTGCATAAAATAGAGTATAATGAATTATTTAAAGAGAGAGAGAGAGAGAGAGAGAGAGAGAGAGTTACATAGAGCCATGAGAGTCATGAAGGAGATGTGTGAATTGATTGAGGAGATAAAATTGACTTGTAATTCCTTTTTAATAATAATATCATAACATCGTAAAAGATAATAATAATATTAATAATATTGAGGATTCAATCAATATTGAACTATTAGGATTGATTAATGATAAGTTAATTCGTTTTTCTTCAACTCTACTTGATTACCAATTTATGTAAAGTGATTTACTATTTTTGGAAAGTCGTGCTTGAGACACTGGACATGACTTTCTACTTTTAGAAAGTCATTCTAGAATTGTGAGAATGAAATTTTATTTAAGGAAATTCATCAATAAGTGGTATTTTTATTCTAGAGAATAGGGATTCCTCACCCCTATTTCATGCATCTCTGTGACTTAGTAGATTGAGGACTCCGCGCCCTGATTTACTCCAAAGATCCAAGATTCCACAACTTGATCTTTTTAAATATTCAGGACTTTGCGCCCTAAATATACAAGACTCCACGTCTTTATCTTTCTTGGATTTAGGACTCCACGACCTAATTTCCATGCCCTCTCATCTATTGTGCTTTGAAACTTTGTGTTTCTCCTTATGGTACTGATTGTGAGCTTTTACGCATCTGATGGTTCGCTAGTAAGGCCTTGTTCAAAGGCCTACACACATTACAATCTCATAGATCAAAGGAATCAAATGAATTTCATAATGAAATTAAATTAATCACATTTTACCCAGAATGGTGTATGGCTTCCACAGTCATTTTGGTTTGAAGAAATGACTTCCACGGTCATTCATAATTGAACATCCTTGTTGGAAAATTACCAGGTACCCTACCACATCTTGCTTAGTACAACATTAGACATATATAATCACACAAATCATGTATCATCCATAAATCATAATTAACCATCTATTCTGCATAACCATGAGAATCCATGGGTATATGTGTGTCAATCTTGGATCACCATCCATGTCATACACCTGCTTCATAAATCAGATACAAACAAAAAAACATATGTATAATATTTTACTTAACCAAAACCATCTAATACAGATAATCAATGATGCCACATATAAGAGGAAATATAACTATATAAAACATTGCTCCCTAATCCACTGATCAATCTGTCATACATAAACATAAAAGGAAATATAACTACGTATGTAAAACATTATTCCTCAATCAAGTGATCAACCTATCATATATATATAACCCTTGATAGGAGTGACAAAACTATACTAGAAAAATAGGACACTACAATATACAGATATGTTAACGAAACCATAAGCTGTGAGCTTCATTATGCAATAAGATGTACTTTTAATCGCATTGTTCAATTGATTTAGATTGGGCTAGCAATAAAATTAATTGCAAATCCACTTCTAGATATGTTCTCAATTTGTGTTCTGGCCCCATTTGTTAGTCTAGCAAAAAGCAATCTGTGATTTCTTTATCATCAATAGAAGTCGAATACATAAGTGCAATCAACATTGCCATTCATGCCATTTGGTTGCAAAACTTCCTCAATGAGCTTGGTATCATATTTCATCGTTTAACTGTCATCTAGTGTGACAATGAAAGCACAGTAAAGTTTTGCAGAGATCCAATGCAACAACAATAAACATAATACATCGAGATCCACATGCACTACATCTGGGAATTAGTACATGATGGAGTTATTAAGTTCTAGTATTGTCCCACTTCTAAATAGATCACCAACATCTTCATGAAGAGTTTTACTAAGGAGAAGTTTCACTTTTTGCGAGAGCATCTTGGGGGGAAGGACATAATTTCCTAGGAGTTGTATTGATTTTTCAATATTGTTTTTTACCCCTTGTGGTTTTTTCTCTTTCATCTTCTTGGAGCTCTTCTATGCTACTTAAATGCATTGTAAAATTGGTACATTACATGGTTTCTTGTTGGGACCTATTTTTGTTCTCTTTAGTAGTGCTTCACATGGGGTATTGAAGACAAGATACACTTAATTGCACTTCAATTAGACTAGTGAAAGAAGTCTGCATTCAACGTTGTTGTTATCACCAAGAGGGCATTCCACAAGTGCATGCATGAGTTCTATTGATCTCAAATGATCAATGCATGGCTAGTTAACAGGACTAGGTGTCTTTATCCTTTATTGCATGTTCAGATTTCTCTAGATTCACTAGTACTAGATTAGTTCATCAATGTAGGATATATTGCATTGAATTGTATTATTTAGTAATTTTCTTTTTTTGTGCATAAATATAATTCATTAAATATTTCTTTATCATTTTTTAATTTTTTTTGCTTACAAGTTCTGTTCATCGTTTTCTACAAGAAAATTTATCTCAATGTTTAGAAACTTTAGTAAATCTTTCTAATCCTTAATATATAAATTGTAAAATGTTTAGTTAATTTTTTTTTAATATTTAAATTTGTACTTATTTTATATAGCCTTTATAAAATATGAACAATTTTCAAAATAAAATATAAATATTTAAAAAAAAGTGGTGAAAAAAATGGAAAATTAAATTAGCTCTGAAATTTTGCTTTGTTTTCTAGCTAATCCAATCAATGCAACTACAATTTCACACTCACATTAAATAATATCTCGATCTTTAAAATAAAAGCAATTTCGTGTTTCCGAGCAAGTTCCGGTTCCTGTTTAATCTGCTTTGCCTGTCCTTTCAAGGTTACAGTTTCATTTTCCAACCTGCTATACCTGTCTCTTAAGGTTTGAATTTTATTTTCCAACTTGCTCTACCTGTCTCTTATGGTTTTAATTTCATTTCCAACCTGCCACGCCTGTCTCTTTCCGGAATTCCATTTTTGTCTCCGAGTAATTTTCTACCAAATGACATATTACAGGGGTGAGCACACGCGCTTTCTTTTATAAACAAAATGTCGGTGTTTCTTTCCTGTATAAATGAGTAAAATGAGGATATAAACATAACTAGCTTGTCAAAATAACGGAGTCATCTAATGAGGCGGAGGAATTGTCTGGACGGCTAAAAGTGGTTGGAATTCAGGGAAAAATATTTCAAAAAATCTTGTAGAAACAGTGTTTGAATAGTGTTTTTATGGTGAAAATAGATTCAACACCATCAAAAACGTCTATTATGACATTTAAAATTTTAAAGTTTAACAACTATAATTTGAATTTACAAAATTCCTTGCCGAATTTTCTCTAAATGTGACCAGAATTTCCATAACTTTCCGGACAACTCTTCTGGCTTGTGAAGACTACGCGAAACAATAAATATACACCTTCAATACCCATTGTCAAGCTACTTATTTTCAGCCGAAACCGCCATTACATCGCAAATATCGGCTGCAACTGAACAGGCGGCACCTTGTAATGTCCAGAACTTTTGCATGGTCATGGCCATGGCCATCACCATGAATATGTGGTCACGGCATGACGTAAAATCCTCCATAAATCTACCAGTCACACTGATAGAATGCCAGGCGGTGCTCACCCATAAATGTCGCTTCAAGGTAAGGAAAGAGGAGATGTCGCCAATTACAGAGATTGAATGCCGGTCGGCGCGCACCCATTTTGTTGGGCCCCAGACTGCGCTTGCCCACCTCTGAATAAATAAAACGAATTGAATTAAAGGGGTAACGTCCGTAAAGGTTTTTTGGTCTATTCAATGCGCTTTGTATGGATGTTTCCCAGAAATAAATGGTGTCACCAACCAATAACACAAAGGGCGTGGTAGTGGGAAAAACATAAAAATGCAGTGCCCCTAAAAGATTATACGCTTTTTGCTTCCGGTGGATCCCCTTCACGTCACATGTTACGCGCCGTACTTGAAGAAGGCATTTGATTCGATTCGGAAGCGACTTACGCGTCACACCGAATTCAAGTGACGAGGAGAGGCGCCGTAGTTGAAGGATCTTTTCTTTTTCCTTCATCAATACTTTACGGAAAGTAGCTCACCGGACTAAGAAATATCTGGTCGTATTGATGCTGTGTATTGTACGTACATTAGTGGAGGATTTGTTCGTATGGATCCAAATTTTATGAATCCACTCCCACTCTAACCAGCGGAAACTTTGGCCTTTTTTTTTAATAAATCTCACAGAAATATTGGAAAATCTTGGTTATTGCGGTTAAATTATGGAATTTGGTGTTCCGGAAGTTTTGATGGGTGAAAAAAGTTAAAAATCTTATTGGAGCTTCAAAATCAGGATTGAATTACCATAAACTTCATATTTTACAACCCAAAACAATGAGACAACGAAACAAATATTTTTCACTGTTGTCCTGGTAGACCACTCCTTCTATGAATATTTGGTAAAGATAATTATAATAACAGTGAGTTATCTTGGAATCAGTACTTTGAGAAATCTATTGGGTATTTGGACTATGGAAAGTTGAAAGTTCAAATTAGTGATACTGACAAATCCTTACAGATTTCTGTAGGATGTCTGACAAATTTAACAGAAAAATAAGTATATAAAAATTTGGAATATAGAATTAGGGTGATGAGCATATGACGTACGATTTGTTTATTTTATTTCACCCCGCAAAGGAAGCATCTATGTTGATGCGTGCTCGATTCGCGGCCATGGGGAACACGCGTTGTGAGGACAAAATGCCCACTTTTCTTTTCCCAAATAATTAATTGGCCTTTCCCTTTTTATTTTAATGGATTTTATTCCACCGTCTTTTATTTTAATGGATTTTATCCTCACCGTCTTTCCTGAGAAAGGCTGTCTTTATTATAATGGTTTTTAGTTTTTAGAAAATATCTAGTTTGCTGCGCAGGTTGTATAATTTAAGCAAGTAAATTATTTAACAATAGACATATATAATTTATGGTAATTAATTGCCGCCCAACAAACTAGATAATTCTTGCTTTATTCTTACCCTCTATTCCTCATATAATAGTTTTTAATTTTTAATTATTATTACAAAATATTATTATAATTTATTTTAATACATCAATAATAATAGTTTTTTAAAGGCATGTATTATATAATTTCAATTTAACATTTGTAATTTTAACAATTTTTAAATTTTAAATTAAATTAATATTTAGATTATTCTATTTCAATTTTTAAATTTGATTTAATTTTATTTTCAAACATCTATTTACATTATGGATCACATAAGTTTAAATTCAAATATTTATTTACATATTTAAATTTCATTTATTTTTATTTTTTAAATATAAAATTTGTAAGTTTTAAACATTTTCGCTTTATCTTCAATTAGCATTACCATCTAATAGTAGTATGATTTTTCTTTTCAAAATTTAGAGATAAATTTTGGACTAAATTATATTTTTTTGTTTTTTAAAATATATAAATGAATTTAATGCCTTGAAAAATTATTGAAACACTCTAATGTTACCAACTTACATTTTTTTCAATAAATTTCAACTAAAATTACCCCGATAATTTATATTACAAAAATAATGATTAATTAGTAGTTAATCTTTATGCTATATTTTAATTCATGATCAAATTTATTTATAGATAAAATAAATAATTTTTTTCGACTAAAACTAAATTTAAAAACATTTTAATAATTTAACAAATTAAAATATATATATTTTAATTTATAACATCTTGATGATGATGATGGTGGTTAATGTGCATTGAGACCAAACTTTGGTCTATCGGACCTAAAGAAACGAATTATATAGTTTGATTTAAGATTTTATTCCTATGCTCAAAAAGCTTGGAGAGAAGCCTCCCGAGCTCACTGTAATTTTGACAACGTAAAAGGTTAGGAAGGTCAATATTGCAACAAAGATTTTGAAACTGAGATCTAATGTGGTTGTACACGAGGCACTCTAAGAGGAAGTGATTTTCATCCTCGATGTTCGTATTCTCATAGTGATGGCAGAACCTTTCCATCCGTGGTGTTTTAGGAACTGCCCAACGATTCGTTTCACTATGGAGTTCATGAGAGTTCATTCTAATCTTGGCTATATCAATTTTCTTCTTTGAGCTAGTTAAAACAGAGATATACTTTTGATCTTCTAGGGTGGGGTTGATGACCTCCTTTTAATATCTTAATTTTCTTTTAGTTGCTAAATCTTTCTCACACCACATTTTTTCTTTGAACTTAGAAGTAACAATATTTTTAATGTTATTAATGTTTTGCAATGCAACATTCTGGTCGATCTCCCAATGGTTTAACCAGGCCTTGGTGTTTTTATACCAACCTCGTTTGAGCCTTAGGTGGTTTTGGCTGGAATTTAAAGCTAGCTTAGGAAGTCTATGGTCTCCTATGTTATTGAGTTTTTGCTTGTACAACAGAAGCCTAGTCATAGCTAGGCTCTCGATAGGGGAAAGACCCACTTCTATAAGGAGAATAGGATAGGGTGTGTTGCTTTTAATTTTGAGGTTATACATTATAAAACGGTTCTGGATTTGCTCAATCTTTCTCCAGGATTCCCTAGAGATGCTACAACCCCAAAACTCACATCCATATAAGATAATCAGAGCGACTAAAGTTTCAAAGAGGAACTTCTTTCTATCCCACATTATGAGGTTTGCCATTTTACAGTTATTTTCAAGACCAAAATAAGTTTTCCATCCCCCATTAATCCTTTTCTCAATGCTATAGTTCCAGTTGAGCTTGTGATAAATATCAATTCCTAGGTACTTGTAGGAAGACACTTCCTCCAAGTTACTGTTGTCATACATAAAATTAGTGTAAGTGTCCTTCCTGGATTTTATAATCATAACTTTTGTTTTGTCAGTGTTAACAATCATACCCATGGTAGAGCAGAAATCCTTAAGAAGTATAAGTTGTTTATCAAGATCAGATGGGCACCTTGCGAGAAGAACAATATTGTCAGCGTAGAGAAGAAGGATGATGACTATCCTAGCTAAGATCGTGCCAACACATCCTACTTCCTCTAAACAACCTTTTAGCTTGTCGATGTAAATGCCAAATAGGGTAGGGGGAGAGGGCAACCTTGTTTAACTCCTATATTACACTTAATATCTTTTGACCACCCCTCATTGCTCTTTAACTTGGCAATTACATTCTCGTATAACCTTATAGCGGCAACTCTCAACTCAAAAGGTACCTTTAGCTCTTCTAATTTGTTCCAAAGGTTATTTCTAGGAACCATATCAAAAGCCTTTCTAAAGTCCACAAAGCAACGAAAGAGATTGGATTTATCATTACGACATTCCTCCACAATGATCCTAAGCATAATGACGTGGTCTGTTGTTGAGTGCTACTTTCTAAAACCCGCTTGGCCTTTAGCCTGCTTACCTTCACTTTCAAGCCATATGCTCAACTTCCTTTCCAAAATAATACCATATAACTTGGCTAGGAGAGGGTTGATCATAATTGTCCGATAATTAAAGGGGTTATTTGTATCCCCACTTTTAAAAACAGGGATAATGACGCTTTGAGTCCATGGTTTAGGGAACCCTTGCTTGACCACTTGATTGAAAAGCTTGTGAATGCGGGGGATGAGGACAGGACCTCCAATTTTTAAGATTTCCACTTGGTAACCTTCAATGTCCTTAGCTTTCCCATTGGCCAAGCGATTAGCCCCAAAATCAGTGTCTTCTAATGAGAAAACTTCTTTTGTTGTGAGGAGGGTTTCAAAGTTATCCATGACATTTGGAGATTCATAAAGCTTTTTAAGATAGGAATTACAGTCGTGTAAAGCAATTTTATTATTATTTTTAGTTTTCCTAGTTAGAATCTACCTCTAGAATTTCTTAGGAGCTACCTTAGAGAGGTGTAAGAGATTCTCTTGTCTTTTACGAATATACTGTCTTTTTTTCCTTTTAGTTAGGGTTTTGTATATTTTTATCTTGCTAATTTTAAGAGATTCATCAACAACTTCCTTAATTGCTCTCTTCGCACAATCTTTGCCATACCATGGGTTGGTTTTGCTATTTCTTTTATTACTTGAAACTTCAATTGAGAACTTGTTAATAGAATATGAGAGGGTTGTAGTAAAATTATGATACAGATCTTCTATGTTGTCTATACTAGATAAAGGAAGCAAATTAGTTTTTAATTCATTTAGAAAGAGATCTTTTTTATTTCTATCAAAGATTAACTTCTTTTGGCTATAAGGATTATCTTCTATGGGATCTCTATGCATGACAAAATTGAGAGTTATAAGTAAAGGCCTATGATCAGAGTCAGGCTCGTGGTCGTTTAAGATGTCAAAATTTGTTATTTCGTTGTATAGAGAGAGATAGGAGATAACATAGTCTACAACGCTGCTACCAAGCCCATGGACGCTGGTCATCTGGCTAGAATTGGGCCACTTCTTTAGACCATTGCAAATTATGAGATCCTGAGCACTACAGAGCTTGACTAGCTTTGACCCAAACACATTCTCCCCGAGGTCTTTAGAGCTCCTTTTGTACCGACTAGCCAGAGGAATGTCTTCGTCTAACCAAAGAGGATTAGGGTTGGAATGATTGATTAGAAGAATAGTTTGGTTGCTTGAAGTTTGAGCATTAAAGTCACCCATTAAAAAAATATTGCCTTCATTCCTTAAGCTAGAAATATCATTCTTTAAACCATTGTAAAAACTATTTTTATCTAGATTCTTATAAAATAATTAAAAATTTAATAATAAATATTTAAAACATTAAATTTAATATATATATATATATATATATATATATATATAATTAATTAATGTCAAACTACCGTGTGTAATGTAAGTGACAATGAACTAATCTTATTATATAACTTATAAAATTACAAGTTAGAATAATTTGCTTGCCATCATAAAATACATTTCAATTAAACAAAATATTTAAAAAATGGTCCCCTATCTTCCATCTAATCTTCAAAATTTACACATATTAAACCATTAATAGCAAATCACAATAAACACATTTAAATTAAACAGAGCATTTCGAAAATGGTCACCCAATCTTCCATCCATGATCTAATCTTCGAAAATGACGTACATTAAACAATTAAAAACAATGAGGAATTAATCTCGATCATAATGATGGTTACTTTTAAACAATGGCATACACACCTTTATAAAGTAAATAGTTATAGACAAGTCAATATAACAACCCCTGGATCATAATGGTGGTTAGTGGGCCTTATTCTTTCAAGTAGGAAAGTTAAGAATATAACATTACATATAAAATTAATAGTGAAGCTTTATAAGTTTATTTAAGTACTAAATGTCATTGTACAGATTAAGCAAATGTAAGAATGAATAATGTAAAAGATAAAGTGTATGAGTCAATTTAATATATAATATATAAAATATTAGTTGAATGAGATAATTTTTTATTTATTTTTATAAATATATAAGTTCTTGTAATAAATTGATAAAATTTGAATGGTTAATCTTCCCACAAAAATATTTTTGTGTATTTGATGACATTTAATTGTTTTTGAATGTTGTGTTGAAAAGTTGTCTTAACATCTAGTATTATTGTCATTGTCATTGTGATTGTGAGTGACTTTTGGATGGAGAGAAACTTGATGTAAGTGATAATAACCCACTAAATTAACATGGAATATTAAAAAAGTTATGAGAGATGGTTTTTATAAGTTTAGGTAAATTATAGATTGTTTTTAGTATGAAGAAATATGATATTGTTTATATTGTTGTTTTATTTTATTGATGAGTTAATATTTATATGATCTAAATTTGTGTAGGAATGAAATGAAATATAGATTTAAACAGAAACACAGAGTTATAATGAAGAGTGAATTTCAATCACTGATAAAAAAATAATGAATGTTTCATGCAGAATGGAAATAAATTAGCTCAGATGATGGTGGCTACATGCCTCTTAACCGTGTTACAATGAGACTCACAGACCTTTCTATTACTGAGAAACAAGGGAAAACCCCAACATCCAAAATCCTAAAACCCCAACATCCAAAATCCTAACTCTAGGAGATGAAACACCAAAAGTTTGTGGGGCCTCTTGGGGTTAGTTGGTACACCAACTTTCGGGGGTCATAACTTTGGCATACGATCTTCATTTGATGTGTATGATGCCTCATTAGAAAGATATATCGGAGCACTACAACTTTTGATTGCAAACCCCTACCATTAACAATGGGTTTTCCTGTTTTCCAAAAAACGTCGTTTAGGGCCTCAAAATGGCTCTGGTAGTTTAGGACTTGAAAAACTGCCAAAAATAGTAAATTGTGTCTCAATTAAGGAAACTTAATGAAACAATGTTGTGGGTCTAAGTGGAATAGGTGGGTGGCCACCAATATCCACCTGAATGAGTCCTCCCCCCTTAGGAAGCAATGGTCCCCATTGCGTTGAGTGCCTCCATGAGATGGGGAAATTTATGTTGAACTTGGTCCTTAGTGAGCCACTTGCCTTGGTGCAAGAGTTGGACAACTTTGACAACTCGATATAGTTGGATCCTTTGTTTGTGAGTGTTCTTGATTTGTGTGTCCATAATTCAATCAGTTGTGGCCTATTCAATGTAATCTGGGTTGAGCTCTGTTGGTATCAACTGCTTAACAATGTCTGAGGTGTCCAACAATGGTGAAAAGTATGGCCAAAGGCAGTCCACATTGAATATGGGGTGAAAGCCAAGGAATGGGGGGATACTGAACTCAAAAGCATTGTCTCCAAAAACCTTGGTGTTGGGCCCATATCATAGTGGTTGAAGCTTACCACACAAAATTTTAGGGGCAAATGTTCGCCCTTTGGGGAAATTAAGGGGTTTTAAATTTTTAGTGAATATTTTGCATCATAGTACATTTTTACAAATCACCTCAAATAGCCCACTTTATTTTAAGGGAGAGGGTAAAAAAGGTAAATTTAGCCCTTGAAATTAGGAGTTACAACTTTCCATTGGCCCATTTTCAAGAATAGGTTTTATTTAAGGGAGTAGTCTACCTAGGCTGTAGAATGGCCCTTTTTCTGGCACCGACCGGAAAATCGTCCGGCTCCGGCTATCGGAAATCTCTCCCTCCTCCGCCACCATCTCTCAGCTCCACCACCCTCTTTCTCTGCCACCCTCCCTGACCGCCCTGACATTCCCTGACAAAAAAACAGGATGCAGGCAGAGCGCCTGACATCCCTGACCGATCGGGGATGAGCTGGAATTCATTCCATGCGGGGGAGTAGAATGACGGTCACGAAAATACTGAAGAACTGATAGCAAAAATCCTTCATGTAATCAGCCAGGACAATGTGAGAGCAGAGTATGTCCACGAACCTATGCAAACACGGTGAAACCGAATGAATTCACCTAGGTTCAACTTGGGGAACCATAAGTTTGTAATGGAGTTTCCTGGTTCCAAGCATAGGTAGCAGAAGCATATGCAGGTGCAGGAGAGACAGTAGTTTACCCATATCCAGATCGAGACCCATTAGCGGTTTACCTTGTGCCAGGAGCAGTCGATCCACCACCATAAGCAGGTGGGTCTTTTAATGATGCAGTTCGGCTCTTCTAAGGGTTTTACCGCTTACACACCTGCACCTTCAGAATTTTCTTTCCCGCACCAGCTACTTTACCAGCCGAAAAAGCAATTCCTGGTCAGGGTTTTTGTAATGGAATTATTGAATAATGGCCTAACTGGACTCGCATAGGCGTTAGATTTACAATTTTAGCTATGGCTACGAGGGTTATTGTCAATCTTTAATCAATTTTTGGTTCTAATGAATTGTAACATTTCGAATACTGCACTCCTTTACTGTAAGGATGACAGATTCTCTGGTGTTTTCCCACGTTACTCTATTTTTTTTATACGACCGTTATCACATACAAGGAGACCTACGAGAAGCGAATATGAATGAAGGCTTCCAACCCTTCAATTCGCAAACATCCTTTACATACATTTGAATATTGGCTAAGCGATTTGGCAAATGTCGTTCGTCTTATGGAACTGTCGTTCTTCTAATGGAACTTTTATTTTGATACATCGCATTCGTGTTCAAATACAAATAGGATCTTTATATCTTTGTTCTCTCTTTCTAATGCTGGTGCAGGGGGTTATCAACTTGTCCACCCATTCTTTTAATTCGTGGTAACATAAAATTAGAAAAACACCGTTCTTTCCAATTTGATAATGACTTTTTATTTTAACAATTTCTTTATTAAGATTTTCTTTCTACAGGGGAGGGTTTATTAAAGAATTGTCGTGATAACATTTAAAACTAGAAATTGTCTCTAAAGTCGCAAAGGAACACCTAAGAAATCTAAAGGTGCAAAAGAGTACTAACTAGAAATTGTCTTTAAAGTTGTAAAGGAACACTTAAAGAATTTAAAGGTGTAAAGGTGTAAAGGCATCCACTGGTGCTCTTGGTACAGTAATCTACAAGAATACAAGAATCTTGGTAGTTTTGATTGTATTCTCCATAGGCAATGCATACTCCCCGAGGTTGAGGGAAGTTGTTCCTATAACAAATGGCTTGCTCTTTGATTCTTGAGTCAAACCTTGCCAATTTGAAACAGAGCATATAAAAAATACTAGAATATATGATAAAAACTTATTCATATGTTGTGTTGTTCTATTTGGTGCCACATAATTTTCTCTCTAAGAGTCTTACAATTGCGAGATGGCAAACATATGTCAAATAAGAAATTTGCAAACATATTTTCGATCTAATAGATGCACATCCTAATTAGCACTCAACTTCATTTACATGCACAAGGCATGCAAAAAAAGCATGTTTGCTCCCACCATTAGAAGCAAGGCCTTGGTACAGGAGCTACTTTTAAAAAGCTAACTACAAAGGAGTCCACAAATTACTACATATGTCTTATGCATGTTTAGTGGACTGTTTTTTTTTTTTTTTGCTGGTTTCCATGTGCATGTGTAGGTTTGCCTTGTACATGTTGAAGGGATCACTCTTCTTTCTGGTTAGTTTACTTGTGGGCCAATGCATGTGCATGTGTGGAACCTAGTTCCAATCTCACCAACTTGGTATGTTGCTTTGTCAAACATTAGCAATATGCTGTTATATATATTACTCAACTCAGAAAGTGAATGAGGCAAGAAGCAACATCTTAAAGGAAATGCTTGCATCCCAAATTTTTTGCATCCTTTCGTGCTATTTATTTTTGTCATTATTGAGTGATTGATATTTTAGACCTCAAAAAAAGCATAAAAGAGGTTTTATATTTATATATATGTTGAATAACTTGCTAAGATCAAAATTTCGGTTTTGATGTCCTTGCATATTGTTTGACCAGATTAGTTCAAAATGGGCAAGCGAAAGAAATGGCAATATATCATGGATCTTGAGGTGCAAGACCTCAAAGACAAATGTTGTTGACGCAGATGCCCAGGCACTTCATTTGGCAAGGGAGGAGTTGTTTAGCTATACCCATCTCATTTTAGATAACCCTCCTACTACTTTGGCGAAGACAATCCAATTGACTGATATGCTTAAAAAAATGTTGGATGAAGCCAATAATTTGCACGTTACTGATTTTGACTTCACACCTGGATTGGAATCTCTTGATCCATCTTTGAAGAGGAAGAAGAGTTTCCTTAGCCCCACAAAGAAAAGAAGAAGCAGCAGAAAAAACAATGGTTTGGAAATTGATTTAAATGTTGATCCATCAGAATATGAACCATTTGAGTTTCAATACCTCAATAAGCGAGGACGTCATCGATCAAATAATGCTGTCTCTATGGTTCCAGGTTAGTTTCATGTGTTGAATAGAGTCATGATTTTAGATTTAAGTATTTAATCATCACTATTCTTTAACATGTGGTATGTTTATTTTTACAGCAATGCAACAATCCCCAACCATGGCGATAACCCAAGACCAAAGGGAGATGCAAGACCATCCAACCTTACTTGCCATGCCAGGTACATTTGACACTCTTTCATTGTGTGTGCACATATACCTTGATGCTCTAGAAAATTTCTTTGCGATAACGTTTGACATTTTTCTAGGTAACTATAGAATAAGTGGAGAAGCATCATCTTCTACCATGACTGATCATCTACAGAAGGACTTCAACTCTAGTGGGAATCAATGAGGTATGCACAAAGAATAGATAAGCTAGGTTATTATGGCGTCGTCAGGTGGCCCTTTATCATATGATAAGTATATTTATGTTTTTCCATTGTTATGTTGTTATAAAAATACCTTTTTCATAATCTGTTCTCTTAAAGTTCATGAAACTTTGTGTTTTGACATGGAATGTTGTGTTGTTTCAGAAGGCTCTAGGTGCATTGAGAACATGGGTGCCTGCAAAATTTGAGGAAAGTTTGAGACTTCATCAGTGCAATATTAAAAATATGGGTGCCTGATGAGCACCGAGGAATGTTTGAGCTCTCATCAATGCAAAAGTAAAAGTTCAATTATATGCCACTACTCTCCTGAAGTTTCATGAAATTTTGAAATTTGACATGGAATGTCAAGTTAATTCACATGGCTCTGTAATTGTTCAACAAATTCAATTGTCGGTTCTTTTTATTGCAATGTTTCTGTATTTTCTCACGTAATTGGTCTAATACTGCAGACTAAGCTGTAACAATGCTGTATACACACCACAATTTGGGAATGAATTAGTGTTTTAGACATCAATCTAAATTGTTCTTCAAATATATTCTCAAATGTTAGATCTGTTATATGATCAAAACAAATCTAATTTTATTTATGGTGTTCATATTTAAGAAAGAAGCTCTTGGGTTTATAGCATCTTGATGTGCAGTTTTCTGAACCTGTTGCTTTTGAACCAAGTCAACATGAAACTTGCATTCTTAGTTATTCTAATGCTTCAATTATGAACTCTGTTACCAACTGCACAACCAACCACTGGGATTGAACACATGCAAGGAATCCAGGGGCATTGACTAGGTTGTAGATTTGTTGCTAGTGGACATCACCTACAGAGGCTGGTTGTAGCCATTCATGTACAGAGCATTGTCTTGGCATCTCAAAGCCAACAAATTGAACCACTAGAAACAGAACTGGATATGCTTAGAACTGTTTTGATGAGTGGGGTGCTCCATTGTCGAGAACTGGCCTTGGTTTTCATAGCACTCAAATCAGTGAAGTCTTGAAACTAGACCAGAACATAGAAAAGAGTTGCTGGCCACCATAAGCAAGTAACCAGAAGGGTAATTCATCACACAAGCACAACCAACCTCATATGCCTTCAGAAAAATAGTGAGCAGAGGTTACATCCTGTCCATACTCTATAACGTTCAATGCTTACATAAATACAAGTTTGTAGTTTTATAAAGTACACAAATAAAAAATATGTCCATACCAAGCAACGCATTTGTCTCCTTTACATAAGAATTCATGGTGCTGTCCATGCTTTTGATGCCTTCCTCATTCATTTGTGCTGTAGATGATCCCTCCTCTTGTCAATTAATGAGCTAAACCACTAACTTGACACTGCTTCATTGTGCACTATGACATTTTTATCTAACTTATTCGGAAAATGAGGAACTGATGTGATTCATCTTAATGCAAAAACTTATAAGATTCAACAAACCCCTGTTCAGCATTGAAATTGATGATAGCATCACAGCGATATCAAAGTCCTTCAATATTCTTAGAGTGGTCAAATTACAGTCCACTCAGTAAGCTTATTTAGCACTTACATAAGCATTAATCCAATATATCTACAGAGATTTGATGATTATACAGGTTGGCATACTTGCTTAAGGGTGATGTACCCTAAATGAAGTAAGAAAATTCTATCCGACTGTAAAATTTGTGTGAATTCTGCAAGTGATTGGCAAGGTGGTTGGAAATGACTGAGAAGCAGTGCCCAGGATTTACCATGCCAAGTTGTTTCTTTTCCTATTAACCTTGTAACCCAAACTGCTCATGAGTTTATCCAAACACTTGATTTTTAGCATGCATATTGTATTGAAGAACATGTTATATATGATGGTCACTTCATACTAGTTCTGTCTTAGCCATTGCAGGGAATATTGGCCCTACCTGCTGTCGAGGAACAACCCACAATCCAATCATTGGATCAACTCACAAAGATGATTACATTACCAGTAGAGGATGGAAATGTATTGCAGCCATTGCAAAGAATATTGGCCCTACCTGCTGTCGAGGGACAACCCAGTATCAAATCATTGGATGAACTCCCAGAGATGATTACATTACCAGTAGAGGATGGAACTGTATTACAGATTAACAAAGCTATGTATGCAGAAATTTATCACAAGAAATCTATGCCTTGTGAAGTGCTGTAGCTAGGAAATTGATATTTTTGACATATTTGTTTATATACCCATGGTAGCCTACATGTTTTATAGTAGAGATTGCTATCCAATGGTACTTTTACATATTCACTGCAATGGTCATCATTTGACATTTAAAACTCCATATGTATATGCGTATATATATAATGGATGCTTGGTTTTTTCAATTATGTTTACAGTTTCAAGTGATGTAAAGAGGCCAATAATCACTGAATCAAATAATATTATTTAAAATATAAACCTGAGGGAAAAGTGCACACTTGTGAGTCGAGACCTTAGTCAGCCCAGGGACCCCAAATTTGGCCTTATGTGTTCTCAAGTATTTGCTTTAAAAATATTAAAATTAAAATATTCTACAAATTAAGTCTTGAAACTAGACCAGAACATAGAAAAGAGTTGCTGGCCACCATAAGCAAGTAACCAGAAGGGTAATGCATCACACAAGCACAACAAACCTCTAAGCAATAAACTAGATACTCATTACAGTGAAAAATAAATCAGTATGTTGATGTAAGGTTTAGTTTCATTAAGTTATTGATTCAAATCTTATGAAAAGAAGTAGAGCCTTAAGTATGTAAATTATTTATTTGTGGAGATGTTAATTGATAGAGAATTGGCTTTAAAGTGTCTTTCCAGCCAAGATAGTAAGATGCATGCTGGGCTGTTGTGGGAGAGGTTTAAGATTTGGGAGGTAACCGACTTTGAATATTGATGATCATTGGGTCCCTCAATTCAGAATGTGAACATTCTCACCTTCATGCCTTGTTTCCCAACTCAGAAATTGTTTAAACTGGTGCATTGTTCCCACTGGGCTTGAACACATGCAAGGAATCCAGGGGCATTGACTAGGTTGTAGATTTGTTTCTAGTGGACATCACCTACAGAGGCTGGTTGTAGCCATTCATGTACAGAGCATTGTCTTGGCATCTCAAAGCCAACAAATTGAACCACTAGAAACAAAACTGGATATGCTTAGTATTGTTTTGATGAGTGGGGTGCTCCATTGTCGAGAACTGGCCTTGGTTTTCATAGCACTCAAATCAGTGAAGTCTTGAAACTAGACCAGAACATAGAAAAGAGTTGCTGGCCACCATAAGCAAGTAACCAGAAGGGTAATGCATCACACAAGCACAACCAACCTCATATGCCTTCAGAAAAATAGTGAGCAGAGGTTACATCCTGTCCATACTCTATAACGTTCAATGCTTACATAAATACAAGTTTGTAGTTTTATAAAGTACACAAATAAAAAATATGTCCATACCAAGCAACACATTTTTCTCCTTTACATAAGAAATCATGGTGCTGTCCATGCTTTTGATGCCTTCCTCATTCATTTGTGCTGTAGATGATCCCTCCTCTTGTCAATTAATGAGCTAAACCACTAACTTGACACTGCTTCATTGTGCACTATGACATTTTTATCTAACTTATTCGGAAAATGAGGAACTGATGTGATTCATCTTAATGCAAAAACTTATAAGATTCAACAAACCCCTGTTCAGCATTGAAATTGATGATAGCATTACAGCGATATCAAAGTCCTTCAATATTCTGAGAGTGGTCAAATTACAGTCCACTCAGTAAGCTTATTTAGCACTTACATAAGCATTAATCCAATATATCTACAGAGATTTGATGATTATACAGGTTGGCATACTTGCTTAAGGGTGATGTACCCTAAATGAAGTAAGAAACTTCTATCCGACTGTAAAATTTGTGTGAATTCTGCAAGTGATTGGCAAGGTGGTTGGAAATGACTGAGAAGCAGTGCCCAGGATTTACCATGCCAAGTTGTTTCTTTTCCTATTAACCTTGTAACCCAAACTGCTCATGAGTTTATCCAAACACTTGATTTTTAGCATGCATATTGTATTGAAGAACATGTTATATATGATGGTCACTTCATACTAGTTCTGTCTCAGCCATTGCAGGGAATATTGGCCCTACCTGCTGTCGAGGAACAACCCACAATCCAATCATTGGATCAACTCCCAAAGATGATTACATTACCAGTAGAGGATGGAAATGTATTGCAGCCATTGCAAGGAATATTGGCCCTACCTGCTGTCGAGGGACAACCCAGTATCAAATCATTGGATGAACTCCCAGAGATGATTACATTACCAGTAGAGGATGGAACTGTATTACAGATTAACAAAGCTATGTATGCATAAATTTATCACAATAAATCTATGCCTTGTGAAGTGCTGTAGCTAGGAAATTGATATTTTTGACATATTTGTTTATATACCCATGGTAGCCTACATGTTTTATAGTAGAGATTGCTATCCAATGGTACTTTTACATATTCACTGCAATGGTCATCATTTGACATTTAAAACTCCATATGTATATGCGTATATATATAATGGATGCTTGGTTTTTTCAATTATGTTTACAGTTTCAAGTGATGTAAAGAGGCCAATAATCACTGAATCAAATAATATTATTTAAAATATAAACCCGAGGGAAAAGTGCACACTTGTGAGTCGAGACCTTAGTCAGCCCAGGGACCCCAAATTTGGCCTTATGTGTTCTCAAGTATTTGCTTTAAAAATATTAAAATTAAAATATTCTACAAATTAAGTCTTGAAACTAGACCAGAACATAGAAAAGAGTTGCTGGCCACCATAAGCAAGTAACCAGAAGGGTAATGCATCACACAAGCACAACAAACCTCTAAGCAATCAACTAGATACTCATTACAGTGAAAAATAAATCAGTATGTTGATGTAAGGTTTAGTTTCATTAAGTTATTGATTCAAATCTTATGAAAAGAAGTAGAGCCTTAAGTATGTAAATTATTTATTTGTGGAGATGTTAATTGACAGAGAATTGGCTTTAAAGTGTCTTTCCAGCCAAGATAGTAAGATGCATGCTGGGCTGTTGTGGGAGAGGTTTAAGATTTGGGAGGTAACCGACTTTGAATATTGATGATCATTGGGTCCCTCAATACAGAATGTGAACATTCTCACCTTCATGCCTTTTTTCCCAACTCAGAAATTGTTTAAACTGGTGCATTGTTCCCACTGGGCTTGAACACATGCAAGGAATCCAGGGGCATTGACTAGGTTGTAGATTTGTTTCTAGTGGACATCACCTACAGAGGCTGGTTGTAGCCATTCATGTACAGAGCATTGTCTTGGCATCTCAAAGCCAACAAATTGAACCACTAGAAACAGAACTGGATATGCTTAGTACTGTTTTGATGAGTGGGGTGCTCCATTGTCGAGAACTGGCCTTGGTTTTCATAGCACTCAAATCAGTGAAGTCTTGAAACTAGACCAGAACATAGAAAAGAGTTGCTGGCCACCATAAGCAAGTAACCAGAAGGGTAATGCATCACACAAGCACAACCAACCTCATATGCCTTCAGAAAAATAGTGAGCAGAGGTTACATCCTGTCCATACTCTATAACGTTCAATGCTTACATAAATACAAGTTTGTAGTTTTATAAAGTACACAAATAAAAAATATGTCCATACCAAGCAACACATTTGTCTCCTTTACATAAGAAATCATGGTGCTGTCCATGCTTTTGATGCCTTCCTCATTCATTTGTGTTGTAGATGATCCCTCCTCTTGTCAATTAATGAGCTAAACCACTAACTTGACACTGCTTCATTGTGCACTATGACATTTTTATCTAACTTATTCGGAAAATGAGGAACTGATGTGATTCATCTTAATGCAAAAACTTATAAGATTCAACAAACCCCTGTTCAGCATTGAAATTGATGATAGCATTACAGCGATATCAAAGTCCTTCAATATTCTGAGAGTGGTCAAATTACAGTCCACTCAGTAAGCTTATTTAGCACTTACATAAGCATTAATCCAATATATCTACAGAGATTTGATGATTATATAGGTTGGCATACTTGCTTAAGGGTGATGTACCCTAAATGAAGTAAGAAAATTCTATCCTACTGTAAAATTTGTGTGAATTCTGCAAGTGATTGGCAAGGTGGTTGGAAATGACTGAGAAGCAGTGCCCAGGATTTACCATGCCAAGTTGTTTCTTTTCCTATTAACCTTGTAACCCAAACTGCTCATGAGTTTATCCAAACACTTGATTTTTAGCATGCATATTGTATTGAAGAACATGTTATATATGATGGTCACTTCATACTAGTTCTGTCTCAGCCATTGCAGGGAATATTAGCCCTACCTGCTGTCGAGGAACAACCCACAATCCAATCATTGGATCAACTCCCAAAGATGATTACATTACCAGTAGAGGATGGAAATGTATTGCAGCCATTGCAAGGAATATTGGCCCTACCTGCTGTCGAGGGACAACCCAATATCAAATCATTGGATGAACTCCCAGAGATGATTACATTACCAGTAGAGGATGGAACTGTATTACAGATTAACAAAGCTATGTATGCATAAATTTATCACAAGAAATCTATGCCTTGTGAAGTGCTGTAGCTAGGAAATTGATATTTTTGACATATTTGTTTATATACCCATGGTAGCCTACATGTTTTATAGTAGAGATTGCTATCCAATGGTACTTTTACATATTCACTGCAATGGTCATCATTTGACATTTAAAACTCCATATGTATATGCGTATATATATAATGGATGCTTGGTTTTTTCAATTATGTTTACAGTTTCAAGTGATGTAAAGAGGCCAATAATCACTGAATCAAATAATATTATTTAAAATATAAACCTGAGGGAAAAGTGCACACTTGTGAGTCGAGACCTTAGTCAGCCCAGGGACCCCAAATTTGGCCTGATGTGTTCTCAAGTATTTGCTTTAAAAATATTAAAATTAAAATATTCTACAAATTAAGTCTTGAAACTAGACCAGAACATAGAAAAGAGTTGTTGGCCACCATAAGCAAGTAACCAGAAGGGTAATGCATCACACAAGCACAACAAACCTCTAAGCAATAAACTAGATACTCATTACAGTGAAAAATAAATCAGTATGTTGATGTAAGGTTTAGTTTCATTAAGTTATTGATTCAAATCTTATGAAAAGAAGTAGAGCCTTAAGTATGTAAATTATTTATTTGTGGAGATGTTAATTGGGGTATCTCTAGCTGTTGGATGGAATGACCACTGTCTTTCTAACTCAGGATTTATTTTCCCTACCCAAGTTCAAATCTGAGCTAGTGACATCATAATGAACTATAATATCTTGCTAAATATTCTTGTATTAGCTTCTAGCTTTGACATAACTTGATCCTGCAACTTCACTCTAATCTTTCCAGTGAAAAAAAATGATCTTCCCCCCTCATTCAAGCAAATTGGAAGTAAATCCCTTTTATGCAATTGGCTTAGTAAATCCCTAATTCACTTCTAGAAAAGTGCGCCCAAGGTGCTTTCAGAAGTTTCCTAGAATAGAGAGCCTCACTCCTAGACTAATGCACACTAGTCTAAAACTGGTTACCTCATCTACCATGCACTTTTCCTATAAATTGATAACAACAATTAAAGGATAGAAACAGTGCCTAAAACAAGGATGTCTATATTTTCACTATAAGAGATGAGACAAATTGAAGAGGGAGCATGCATAAACCTCATTGACATACCATTCAAGATTTCCCACCCCAAGTAGACAACTATCTATTATCTATTGGATGAGGAGGACACATACGTAAAGAAACCTTTCATCACTGATCAACAACCAACTAACAAATCACATAGCATATCAATATCTCTCCAGAAACAAAGATCTGAGAAGGTGTTTGGGAGGATCAGACAACATCATAATGTATTGATGATAATCAGAAAATCATGAACCAGTTACTTTTCTCAAAATACATTTGTCCATGTACATGGAATATATTACATTTGTCCATAAATTTGTCTCCCATACAAAAAACTGTAATGATTGCATGTTGGGGAAAAATAAAATATTAATAGGTTCTTCTTTAGTGAAAGAACCATGCTATGATAGACCCCAGAAAAATGATAACAACAACCCATTCACACAATGGGGATTTATATTGATGGTGATCAATGATTTCTGTTGCAGTGGATGGTGATCCTATGTCATATTTGGCATCTACATATGTGCTTAAAAATGCTCTGGACATTATATCAGTGGACATCTTTTCAATATCTGCAAAGTGATTGATGGTAAAATGTTGAAATTGACAACTCCAATTTATTGCTTCCTTATGAAGAGGTTTTAAATTGTCCTTCCGAACCCGATAGATGCCTTTCATCTGATTACATATCAACTCCGAGTTGGTGAAGACTTCAATATCATTGACATCATGTTGTTTTGCCTCTTTTAACCCTTCAACAAGGGCAATGTAATATGCCTCATTGTTTGTCGTCATTCCAGGCACTTCTCTCTTTCCATGAAATAAATGATTTGTTGCCATATTGTAAAGGACGAATTTAATAACTGCTCGACCTGGATTTGGAAAGCAAGACACTTCAATGCATAAATGCCACTTTTGCACCATTTTTTACACTTCAAAAACCTGAAAAACAAATAACAATAAATTCATGTTAAACAAGTAGACAATTATCTATTTCCTAATACTCAACATGTTTTTCAATCATATATAATTAAAAAAAGCAGATAATTTGTGTTCATTTACACTGCATCACTTTTAATACTGGCAACTATTCTGCAAAAAACACATTTATCAATCACCACTTTATATAGATGAAATGCTCATTATAGGACCCAAATACATCTATGAGTTTTAAAATAAATGATACTCAAGGAAGTGAATATTGTATGCAGTTCCCTTATTTTTGGATGTGTGAATAGGAATAATTCTGATCATAGACTAATTCACATCATTCTTTGGTGTGTCTGTTGATAGTAAGTACAGATTCCCTTATTTTGGGATATGTGAATAGATTAATTCAGATCACAGTGAACATATTGCTTCATTATTCTCAAACATTTCTGTATATTAGTCCCCTCACAAAGGTACTATTACACTAAGGTTGGAGAATTATAGTGTATTATGGTGTGTCATAAATACCATCCTGTACAGCATCATCATTTCCAAACATTCTTATTTTTGAACCCTTGAGGCTTCTTATAAAATTGTTTTGCCCATTACCCTGTTTCAATGGTTGGAAGCTTTATTGATTCAGTTTCTTTGTGCCCAATATTTGATAGCAGAGAGTTTCAATTTCTATGTGTTTCTATGAATTTCATGGAGAAGGATTGTTAGACCAGATTAGTTAGGTTGAGGTGATCGTAGAGAAGTTGCACTCAGAATTGCATTGAACACAAAAACTAAAACTCAAAGCCCTGATTGGCATACTGAACAGCAAAGGTACATCTTGTTATTCCATTGCCCACTAACTGTTGTGCAAGCTACATTGAAGACAAAGATCATATTTTCACCTAACGATTGAAAGTGCACTAACATGCCTGCAAGTTTCAAAAGATTTGGAAGGAATTACTATTTCGTTGATGCTGCAGATGCTACCTCATCCTCTCTATGGCATCAAGGATAGAAAAACGCTGACAGTCCAAGTCTGCAAGGGGATAAGGGCTCTAAGGTGGAATTCCTATATTTAGAGACTACAACAGAGTTCCATCAGGTTAAGAGATAAAGAGGATACGTTAATCTGGTCCAAAACAATTTTCCATGCATTTTTCCACAATTTGTTCTTCTTGAATTAGGAGTGTAAGATTCTGTCCCACTACAATTTTCCCCTGTTGATGAGAAGCATAATTATAATTGCTCAATCTGGCCGACTCTGAACAAAGAGCAGCATTATCATTTTTCATTCTTGTCGGCAAATATCACAAGGCTTTTCAATGCCTTAGTTACATGACTTGGACTTTGGAATGACTTGACAAAGGCAAAGAGTAAGAGGCTCTAGAAAATTTCAGGGAAGACACCACATATGACTCCAGTTATAAAAAGACAAAATAATACTAGTCTTATCTATCAAAATGATAAACGTGGTCATATGTCAAATTTTCTCAGTGTTGGCAAGTTTGATCAGGTTTGATCATGAGACAAAGGGAGGTTGATGCACCATAATAATTTTGTATATTTCCATATAGTTATCACTGCCAGGTAAAGGGAGGCTGATGCTCCTTGTGCTGCTAATAATAATAACAATAATGGGTATGCTAATGCTGCAAGTGTTGGTAGAGGAAGGAAGAATGGGTTGCCTGCTAAGAATCTTATGGCAGAGAGGAGGCGGAGGAAGAAGGTCAATGATCGCCTGTTAAAGCTTCGTTCTGTGGTGCCCAACGTCTCCAAGGTGATCTCATTTCCTTTTCATTGTCCCCCCTGCTTCTTTCCCTCTTCTGGTTTTCTCTGTTGAAACGGTTACAACACTTCAGTTAGAAAACTTAAGATGACTGAAGTTAGAATCACAGTATAAAAATAATGAGCCTGGCCAAAGATTCTGTTGAAATTCAAGGACTAATTTTGCTGGCATTTGGTTGAGATTTAGGGACCAAAACTCCATGCCTTCAGAAAGGCTCGGTGGTTATATTCAGATATTCGTTTTCAGATAATCTGTCTTGGGAGTTTTGTCACATAGATTTTCATGACCAACTAGAGTCTAATGTCCTCTCAGATATATCCTGAAGTATCCTAACCTATTCTAGAAAATGCAAATTAAGTTATGTACCAAGAAAATATTACAGTCCTGGCTTCATCTTGTCCAAGAGGATTGCAGGATTGTGTTTATGGAGCAGTTGACTGTTTCCTTAGTTGTTTATATGATCTGTGGATTGTGGATCATGAGATTTGAATCCTTTTTCAGTAAGTCATGGCTTTAATGGTTTACAATTTGGATAAATAGTTGAGACACTTCAGATTACATTTTAGTATGTTTGAATGCAGTTTTCCATAGTTATTCCTACATAGTTATTCATATTCTAGATAGATTTCTGGAGCTAAACATTCGTCCATTTTGTTAGATCTATAGAGAATAGTAAAGCTGGTCCTCTCAGGCATTGTTAATACAGATGCATAGATTATATATTTTATTTGTAAAGAGTGTTGTAACAGTCACTATAGACGAGCAAGTGTGAGGCTGGTCTACCCAAAAATATAATGTGATGGGTTCAAAAGTCTCATATCAAAATTACTCTTACTCATTTCACAGAATCCTCAACTCAAAAAAAAAAATTAATCAGTTTAATCAATTTAGATACAGTTTCAGTAAAAGTCCCATTTCATCAAATGAGCAAGTTAGATTTTCGTAGTTTCAGTGGAAGTCTTGGTTCAACAAATGATTTAGATATGATAGATTCTGGTTTATTGTTCACAGTTTGAACATATAATTTGGGGAAACTTGCCTACTTTAAGAGTTTTTTCATTTGAATGCTTGTTGAGATGTTGCTAATTAATGGTAACTAACACTAAAGCTCCTCTTGCTTGGCATTTCCTTTTAGCAGAGGACAAGACCTCAATATTGGGAGATGCTGTTGAGTACTTGAAGGAGCTTCTGCAACGTATTAATGGACTACACACCGAGTTCATGTATGGGTCCCCCATGGCCAAGCCATTCACACCCACATCGCTCGATTCCCCTTGCAAAATGAACCGAGAGTATGAGCTGTTATAGTTGTGTTGAGGATCCCGAAGTCGGGTCAACAACAAGGGGGATACCCACCCGGTCCGGAACCTGGTTGGCGGCTCCTTGCCCGTTTGGAGTAGCGGGTCCGACTGGGGATGACGGGACCAGCTTCCCGATGCATGGGATGTGTATGTGTGTGTGTGTGGAATTTTGGTTAGGTTATTTCTAAGAAACGTTCTAAAACTACTGTAAATCTATCTTGCAAACTTGAATCTAAATTACTATAATCAAATGAAAAACAACACACAGAATTTACATTAACCCGGGATGTTTCTTTTGTTATGCGATCTAGAAAGATTTCTAACAGCAGCTGGTAATAAAGATCATTCAACTGATATCAGAATATAAATCAATAAAGATAAACCATTCTGCATAAGAAGTTAGGCAGAGCGGTTGTGAACAGCACATTGCATAATCAAATCATTCGCATATTAAGCATAAATAGATAAATCCATCGTACAGAAGTGCCAAATGATAACTTATATATTCATACATTAGCATGCAAACAATATCACCTGTATATCGCTTTAAGAATACAAGCATAAATTAATCAAGAGATAAAAGTACCATTAATGACTAATCCTTACTCATAGACTTCAAACAACAATGATCTACCTCTACTTGATTCTAACGTCTACCAAGAGTACAGAAGTGCAACATCAGTAGCAGACATAAAAATGCAAACATAAATAAATCACGATCCTTCCATTCATCAAAACCTCCTCTGAGGGTGCAGAAGTGCCTGTTCTGAGGACAAGTTTTTGACAAATTTCTAGACCCTTCTCCAATGCAATGAGAAGGGTTGAAATACTACTATCTAATCCTAATAATAGTATTATTACAAAATTTAGGATACGGCTCTCAAATGACCGCCCTTTTTCTAATTCAGTAAAACAAAAAGAAAAACAACTTTCTAAATTGAAATTACTTCCTAATTTGGTCCCTGAAATTGCAGTTATCAAGCATGGGCTTGAGAAGAGTCGGTTGATCGACTTCCGTGCTTAGTTGGGCTGCGAAAACAACGTCCATAAGAGCTGGCGCTACTTTCTCGGCCGCGTTCATGATGCACCTTACCGTCATGCATTGGCTGTGAGGCTTAACTAAGTAAGTCCAGTAACTTTCCCAGTTTAACCTAGCCAATGCCTTAATTGTCTTCCCGTTTTCCTGTGCTTTCTGCTTCCATTCTGCTCCCAGCTGTAACGCATTTGGTAAGTATCCCGGGGTGGACTCTGAAATCAAATTAGCTCTGTGCAAATTTTCATTTACACAATCGATAAGTATGGTCGCCTGTGTTGCCGCTGACTCTGCTGCCTGCTCCGCCTGTGTTATTTGCTCGTCCCATTTGTTGAAGAGCAAGTCTTTGTGATTTTCATTAATCTTAGGCACCCCTCATTTCTGAGCTCTGAGCTTTGTTCTTCTTTCCCATCTTCGCTTAGCGTTTCTGTTCGGTTTTGCCTTCGCACTTTGCTCCTGCAGGTTACGAGCGAAAATGGAAAGATTGATCAGAAAGGTGATGGGAGAGTTTTAAATGCAAGAGATAGATTAGATACGCCACCTTACGTGAAACAAATCCGCATTAAGGCACGCGTCTTTATGCCACTTAATAACTGACAACTAATTCATTACTAACATTAAAAGCGCATAATTTCCAAGTCAGTTTATGGTAAGTGGATTTTCTTTGGGAGGCGTGCGCGAAGGAGTCGTACTAAGGTGCTTTTATGACTTGCCAACGCATCCTCGCATGTCGTGCGATCGCAAAGGTCAGTGATCGCAACATCGCAGATTGCCATATCGCAGATCGCAATGATTCAAATATTTGCCAACGTGCCCAGCCTTATTTCTGCGATATGCGATCGCGCGATCGCAACATCGCAGATCGGCGGACTTTGAAGCTCTTCTTTATGGATGCTAGTGTATTGCGATGCGATGTTGTTCATTAATACCGAGGCGATGTGCATATTGGTTTTTAGAGGTGAAACGAAGGCATCTCTTTGATTCTTTTTGTGAAGCAATCTTAGGATTTGCTTTTATGATCACAGGTCTAGGCTTAAGTCGTCTAAGGACCTTTTTCTACGTTTTATGCTTGTAATTTCAAAAGAAGTCTTTGTTTTCTTTTTTCGGAAATTAACTAAGGGTCCCCTATTCAATCTATCATTATGACTGATATTAGGCTGAATTAGGGGGGGTTGTTGCTGGCCACAACAATTGGCGATTCACTTGGGAGAACCAGTTATCTCTGCTCTTTTTCTATTGATGTTTTCGGATTTTTTTTTTTTTTTTTTTTTTTTTTAGGGAATCCGAACTTTATTATGAAAAGATAACAACAAACAATACTTCAAAGCATCAATGATGTTTTGTTTTATCCCCATCTTATTTCAATTACTTGCATTCCCAGGTTGTTTTCCGAGTTTAGATCAGTTATTACTTGGCCTTGTTAAGACATAGAAATAAAGAGTTCTCTTATGTATCAACCCCTTTTTAAGAATGCCCTTTTGTCGCAGGTAGAGCCACTGCTGCCAGCAGGCGTCCATAGCCTCGACAGGGTTACCTATTATCCAGGAATGATCCTTTATCCAGCTTCGGGCTTTTTTAACAACTTTTTCAAAAGAAATATACCTTTGCTGATGCTTTTTCCTTTTTTTATTCTCTAAAGAACAATGTCTTGGTTTGGTGGCCAAATTATGACACAGTCATTCACTCGATTTATACTTTTGCTGAACAAGCTGGCTCGTGATGAGACCCCTTGTCTTTTGATCGCAACAATCTTGAGTCGTTGCCCTGTTTTGGTAGACAGTTTTGGCAAAGTCAGCAAGTTATAACATCTGTGATCATGATAAGTCGGCTCGTGATGAGACCTCTTATTCTTCGAGATATAGCATCTTTCTGGGTCATTTCTCTGAACGTTGCATTTTCCTTTAGCAGGGAGGAAGTCAAATTCTCTTTCCTTAAGAAAGTTCTGGACGACAATGATAGGGTTGCTTTTGATAATGGTTGCTTTTACAGAGAATCTTTATTCTAATACTGATACCTTTCATTGTGCTGATCTAAAAACAAATTCCTCACCGAGATAACTTTCTTTAAAAAATTTCTGGGTTTGAACTTTAACATCATCTCTGGGTTAAAGATCTATTGATAATAAAGGTCAGATTCCCACAGGATTAGCTGTTCATAAGAGCCGAAATTCCAAAATCTTTAACAGAGACAAGGTTTCTTCAGTAACCGTCAAATACTGTTTAGCCAGAACAAACTTTATTTTGGATAGGCAATTGTTATCTAGGGTCATGTAGAGAATACAACTGACTTTGCCTATCTTTATTGGAAGCAAACTAATACCCTATCTAAATTACCACTACTCCTACTCTAATTATGTACAGGAAATAGCTAAGAAAAATGGTATTTCCAGTGGAACCAACGATTCATTATTATTCCTAGCCGTATGGGTTTCCCAAGCATCAGTAAAAAGAATTGAATTCCCCTTGGATAGAAATTGTCGGCTAGGAAATAGGAACCCATAAACTTAGTTGGCATCTTTTCTGATTTCGTTTTCTCATGATAGGTCTTTTCCAACTCATGTGGCTTTTTAGGGTTGGTTGCTGCTCTTGCAATTTTCATTTGTGAGCACAATTCTACAATGATTGCTTTTACAGCTTGTCTGATTATGCCAAATTTATAGTCCCCAACCTTCCCTGGTAATTTATTGACAATAGCTGAAGAGACCCATTGGGGAAGGGATGCAACAAAAATTTCCTTCCATTTTGGCTCAAGAATGAGATCTGGAGTCAATGTATGCAGTCTGTGAAGGAATTCATTAAAATATTCATCAAAATGTTGCATATTATGCAACTTCATGGCCAGCAAAGTAATGGTTGTAATATCATTGGTTATCTGAGGAAAACCAATGAAATTGACTGTAATAGCATAAAGAAGCTTTCCTATCATATTGCTGACAGGCAAACTAGTGACAGGATCTATGTGAGTAGATCCATCTTCATTTTGGACGACTGCTTGTTCCCATCCTGCAAGGAGACTAGGATCTTTTAATGTCTCAGCTTTTAGCCAAGAATCCAATGTTCCTTCAAATCCTCCTATTATCCTCCTTGTTGCATTAATAGGTCCAATATCATCAGCAAGATAAGTCCTATAACATACAAGCATGGAATGTAAAACAGACATAATTTCAGCCTCTGTGCAATTATCAATATTCCATGAGTAGGTAGAATTTGCAGACCAATCCTTATGGTATTCAGATTTCATAAGATCTCTTCTATCAGGAGCAGGGTTCCAAGTAGTCTCCCATCTTGACCTAGATGATGTAGCATTGACTTGATCCTCATTATCAGGTTGCTCCTGGTCTTGATCTGTCAAAGATAAGTTATTGATACATGTTTCAAGCTCTTCAATTTGAGGTTCTGCTTCTATCTTGTGAAGAGTCATATCCCCGAAAGATGTTTCTGTCTTATGGAAACTTGTATCAAAACTTTCTTCTTCTTCTCTAGTGTAAGAATCTTCAGACATGAAATTAGAAGATTCTGGTTTGCTGGATCCTTCAATTTCTTTGGATTGCTTTATGGCAGGATGTGGACTAAAGAAACTGGGATTTGCAAACAGAGAATATGGATGAGAGGAAGTCGGTGGTGGAAAGGTTATAGAGTTGGGTGTTCTAATAAGGCTTTCCACAGAAGGAGTAATAGAATATGGAACAGAAGTCTTGGGTTCTGAAAATATAGTTGCAGATTTATAGGCCTCAACCCTAGGCTTCATTTTCAAGGATTCTATTCCTTGAGTTACTTCCCATACTTGTTTTTTTACAATATCCAAAGAATTACTAATCTTTACAATTTCTTTTCCATGAGCAGTGGTAGCATCATGGGTTTTCTTATCTATTTGTCCTGTTTGTAAAGATAGTCTGTCAAGACTCTTGGCTAGAGCCTTATCATTTTCTGCCAAAGTTGTAACACTGCTGTTCAAACATACTGTATTGTAATCTTGTTTTCTAAGAATACTTTCCAGCAGGGTCTTCATCTCAGAATTAGCAGTTTCAATATTTTCAAATTTAGAGCTGACAAATTTCTCAAGACTGGATAAAGCTAAATTTGTCCAATTAGTACCAGCCACAGCATCTCTTGCTACTAGGTTAGAATCATCAACATGAGATGGAAGTAGTTTGTACAATTTTCCATCTTGGTTTCTTATCACAAAATTTTTCCAAGGAGGAAACTCTGTGTCTGTTTCTAAAAGGCTCCCATCAAGGAGTTCCCACTTGTGCTTATTTGGGGTCCCAGTCCGCATCATGTTTACTTGGAACTGAGAACATATTTTCCTTAGTAGTTTTTCTCCTTCTATTTGAACAGCAATCAGAGATCTGGGAATGTTTGACTTGTTTAGCATACTCTGAATCTTTGGCTGAAAAACATGTGCTTTCAAAGGAGGAGGAATTACTACTGGATTTTCTTTCAGTTTTTCTTCTACAAATTTTTCTGGATCCTTGATTTTTTTCTGTTTAGCCTGGTTCCTGAATTGCTTCATCAAGGATTGTTCTATGATATTTGCAGAAGGATAATACCATTCATAGAATGATATCCATTGATTTTCTGCCTTCATCCATTCTTTCCATTTTTCAACATTCTGTCTATTGAAGGCATGACGGTCATTTTTTGGAAGAAGCAATACTTCTTCAAAATACAAATGTTCTTTCTCATGTGTAAACATATCCCAATTGAACATTTTCTTTTTCCATTGATCATCAGGATCATATGGACTGATTCCTTTAAAGATTTTTAAAAAGGCAATTATCTCTGAATCAGAAGGAATTTCAACATGCCTTGGAATTTTATCAATGGGATTTCTTCTGTATTCAGGAATAGGTGAAGAATCAACATAGCCTAAACCATAGGTAGAAGAACTGGATACAGTATGTACAAGTAGCTCTTCTTGCGGATTAAAAAATACAACCTTTTTGTAATTCTCTTCAGATGAGTCAGATGAAGGAGTGAATCTGATCATGTTTATCCTATGACGGTCTGACGACTCCCCATGTGGAGTTGGCGGTTCTGAAGAAAATTGACAGAATGTCTTGGAGCAGTGTGGATGGTCACAGACTGAACTAAAAGGCTGGGATGAGCTTGGCTGTGAAAACATCCTTCTGATAGAATCATACACTGCTTGATCTATTACAAACTGTGGAGGTGCAGGAGACTGACCAGGATGTAACTGACTGATTGTAGTAGGAATTGTAGAGATAGAAGTAGAGGGTCCTTCATTCTGAACTCTGGGAAATCTTGTGGTAACTTTCCCATCTATCTCTGTTATTATAGATTGTGCAGCAGCAACAGGTTTCTTCGTGGGCTTTCCCCAATTGGTTACCCAATCATCAGGTGGACATAAATCATTTCTGGAGACATAGACTGGTGCTACTGGATTGCACGATGAATCATACTGGATAAGAGTAACTCGGCCTTCATCTTTATCAGGAGTGTGCAGAACAGCAGGGATTGTTGTGTTATAAAACCTAACACAAGTAATATAAAATATGGCCAAATTTTTTGATTTTGCTTTGAAATTTTGATACCCAGCAGTCTGGATACCTAAGGTTAGGCATTGCAGGACATTTGGGTCGTCAAGTGCAACAGAGAAATCTGGAAAAACATCATACTGTACTGGGCCTTCAGCAAGGCTTGTTTCAATGCCACCTATCATAGCCTGGGTGAATGTGGTCCATCGATTATCAAATAGGGCTGAGAACACATAAGCTTTTTGTCCTTTTCTATGTAATGCATTCAGTCCTATCCTCACCATCCCCAGATGGACATACTGGTAACCAGCTTTGAGGGCTGATTTGATATGTTTAGCTTCCAGGAGAGATATAGTTAACATAGCATTCAAAGTTAAATCTGCTTTGATGGATTTTTCTTTGATTTTGATTTGACTCATGGCACGTAAATTAAAAGAAGATAAATTTCTGTATACATCATGCGGAGATACTGGTGGAAGTTTCCAATTAACAGAGGGATCTGTTTCTTCTTGTTCTATGATAGCAGAATTACCAGAAATGGATTCAGATCGACATAACCCTTCTAATGCAGATTTTGATTTTTCTTCATCTTTCATAGTTCTAAAGTACTTAGTTCCAAAAATAGAGTCAGAAGATTCAGCTGAAGAATGTCTAGGAGCATCCATTTTAGAATAGATAAATACCCGATCAAAAGTCTTGCAGAAAATGATGAGAAGAATTGCGGTCTTCTTCTGAAGGAGAAATTGCGGCAAATTCTCGTCCAACGTCTTCAACGCTCTCCAACGCCAACACCGGCAACAACGAGCTCGAACGCTATTCAGGACTCAAGCGAATTTTTTCACTCAAACAATATCTCACAGCAAAATATCAACTCAAACAATACTTGGCTCTGATACCATCTCACACAGCTCTGCAAACAATGGCATCTTGGTAAAGTTGGAAATTCTGAGGGGAATAAGAGGAGAAAGAGACATTTCAAGAAGAATTCCCAGATCTCCCAAGATAAGCCAAAAAGAAAACATTACAAAGCAAAACCTTACAAGCATACAAAAATGTTTTCTAAGGATAGAGAAATAATTTGTTACAACTGTAACAAAAAAGGTCACACAGCTCCAAATTGTCCAAATAAAAAGAAAGACTCTTCTAAAAAGAAAGTCCAGTATAGAAATAAGAAAGGAAAGATAAATTCATTCTATCTTCCTAGTAGCTGTGATGAATTGGTATCTTCTGATTCAGAATCCGAAAATGAATTTAATTTTGTTGATTCAGATGAATCATCTGATGAAGAATTCTGTAATGATCCCCATTGTACAGAATGTAAATCCTGTGATTGTGATGATCCTGATATTTGTACATGCAATGCAGTCAGGATGATGAAGACTGATTATGATGAAATCAGTAAGAATATTTTTGCACAAATGATGGCTGCTACAGATCCGCAAATGAAAGAAATGTACAGATCTTTGCTGACAGAACATTTGAAGAAAGCACCCTCTACTTCAAAGAATTCTTCAAATAAAGGGTATGTGCCTCCTGCTACTCTTTTTTCTGTTGAAGCCTTAACCAGACAGTTTAAGAATGAAGATTTTGGAGAAGACTTGCCACAGACTTTACCTGCAGTGCATCAGGCAATAAAAGAATTAAGAAAAACAATCAAAGAGAATAGAAAATTGTGTGTTGAAAGGCACAATGAGTTAAGCCTAAAGATGTTAAATGCACAAGCTCCTTTTGCTTCTTCATCACAAGATCCTATTTCGGGGAAGACAGAAAACTGGACCTATCATACAGGGCCAGTTCAACAACAGTATAACAAAGAAGAAGAAGAAGAAGAAGTAGCAAGAACAGATTTTGGATGCAATAGCATGAATAGAGATGTCATGTATTGTGTAAAAATGAAAGTAAAGGTTGGACACCAGTATGAGTTCTGGAAGGTACTTATGGACACTGGTTCCAGATTAAACATCGTAAGTGATACAGTAGTTGGCATGCATCACAGAAGGCCAACAACATGTCCAAGGGTGATCACAGCAAGTGGAGACATTCCCACAAAGCATGAAGCAGAAATTGATGTTCTGCTCACATACAAAATAGGAGTTCATTTGGTTTGTCCTGTTGTTCCAGGACTGGATTGTGCAATGTACCTCGGGACACCATTTTTTCAGAATTTCAGCATGCATGGAGCAAAATTTGATGCAAGCACCCAGAGGTATGGATATTTTATTAATTTTGATAATAAGGAAGTCTTTTTCCCATTTATCAATTCTAATTCTCCAATGAGGATTAAGAGAGTTGAAAGAATGGAAAATCTTTTGGCAAAGATGGAAGTGAAAAGAGAAGTATTGAAAACAGAAGAACATCTAGATAACGGAAAGTATGCTTCTGAGATAGCAAATCTCACCTCTCAGTTTAAAGAATGTTGTTCAGATGATCCAAATGCCTTTTGGCATATTAAGAAACAAGAGGTAGAACTTCCTCTAAAGAAAGATTTCAGTGGAAAATTAAGAAGGTCTAAAGCAGTGGCAATGAATGAAGAACAAATGAAACTTTGCAAAGAAGAAATTAAATATCTTTTGAAGAAAGGGCTTATCAGGAAAAGTAAAAGCCCCATAGCATGTTTTGCATTCTATGTAAATAAGCATGCTGAAGTTGCCAGAGGTAAACCAAGGTTAGTTGTGAATTATAAACCTCTGAATAAAATTCTGGATTATGATGCATATCCTTTGCCAAAGCCATCTTCCATACTTGCTCAGATATCAAAGTCCAAGATATTTTCCAAGTTTGATCTCAAATCTGGTTTCTGGCAAGTAGGAATTAAAGAAGATGGTAAATGGAAGACAACGTTCTCTGTACTAGAAGGGCATTATGAATGGAATATCATGCCATTTGGCCTGATTAATGCTCCTTCGGCCTTCCAGAGAATAATGGATGAAACTTTCAAAGGAATGGAAAGTTTCTTGAAGAAATATATTGATGATTTACTAATTCATTCTGATAATATTGCTGACCATATCAAACATTTGAAAATCTTTCTTCGCAGGGTTAAAGAAATGGGTATAGTATTATCAGAATCTAAGATGAAATTATTCCGGCCAATGATAGACTTTTTGGGTTACAATATACAGTACGGATCCTATACTGTAATCCAAAGAAGTTTAAATTTTGTTCATCATTTCCCTGATGAAATCAAGGACAAAACTCAACTGCAAAGGTTTTTGGGAAGCCTGAATTACATTTCAAAGTTTCTGAAGCATTGTGCACAAGAAAGGAAATTATTGAACAAAAGGCTTCAAAAGAATCCAATTCCATGGAATAATGATTGCACACAAGCAGACAGGGCAATAAAAGAAAAGGTCAGAAATATTCAACCACTCTCCCCTATCAGAGAAGAATGGGAGAAAATCATTATGACAGATGCCAGTTATGAAGGATGGGGAGCAGTTTTATGTCAGAAAAATCCCAGCAGCAAAAGTGAGATTGAAATCTGCCAATATGCATCTGGATTATGGGCAAAAAATCAATTGAATTGGTCAAGTTTGAAGAAAGAACTCAGAGCAGTTTGTTTAGGAATAGAAAAATTCAGGGATTTTGTTATCTACACCAAATTCACTGTTAAGACAGACTGCCAGGCATTGAAATTTGCAATTCATAAATGTGATTTTGAGGATGCTGCTATGGTCAGGTGGATCATGCAGTTAAGCCAGTACAATTTGATGTTGAATTTGTTAAAGGTGATAAGAACAATTTCGCAGATATGCTGAGTAGAGAATTTCTGTCAGAACATTCAATTTTGAGTCTGCATTGCAATTATATCAGGAGAAGGGAAAGCACTGTTGAAATAGAAACACCAAATGGTTGGGTAAGTTATATGCTTGAAACTCCAGTACTTATCCATGATGTAGATTGGTACCCAATCAAAGAAATTAGACATAGAGAAGATATTCCTTACCTATGGACAGAAACAATGCAAGACGAAATGAACCAAGAAGCAGTAGATGCACTGGACTATCTGGAATACATTGACAACATACACTATACTCTTGAGAGAGATGATGAGGATGATGATCGGATGACAAGCTGCCACATCACACTGAGGAGGTTTGATAATCCTCTCCACAGAGAAAATTATGACCCTGACAGACAAAAGGAATGTTTCTATACAGCTATGAATCTCCAAAATTGCTCAGCCAATTTATTTTATTCTATACAGTCCTCATTTTTATTTGAAGGCATGTCAGCAGAAGCCTTGGAACAAGAAGATCCTACACCAGAATGGTTCATTGAGTGGTGGCAGATATATGGTCTTTCAGCTCTAATCATCAAACCATATACACTCCATATGCTTAAAATCCCTGGTTTCAGTGAACCCTTTTCCCATATGAATGGAATTGTATACAAAGATGTTGAAAATGTTGCCGACATCAGTGATCTATCTTTTCTACAAGCAATCCGATGCTGTGGTCACATCAGATGGTTTGTTACAAACCAGTACAAGGCAAGGATGATATCTCATAGTACTAATTATGAAGATTTCCACCATCAGGTTGATATCACATCAAATCCTTTCCAACCTATCAACTTTTTGGAACCGCCCAACCAAAATATTTCACAAATGTGGGAATCAGAGAAAGAAATAAGAGTACAATACTTCAATAATTCTCTGATTGAAAGATTCAGATATCAGCATTATACACATCCGCAAATAGAATACTATACTATGGATTAAGTGACGTCTTTCTGGCCGACTATGGTGCCGGACGAGCTTTCGTGGATTCCCTCGCTCTGGAATCTCCACTTTGTACAAACCATGGGATTTGAAAATCTCATCTTTTATGACATGTTAAGTCTTTCGAGGGTTCACGGATGAATTTCCTCTGTGTAAATAGTTTGTTGGTACTAAGATTCGGTCCCCACATGCCTCGGGCTCTCTGATAAAGAGTAGGGACGAGATAACATAGGACGATAGTGTCCTATGCCCAAATCTTGCTTTCGGTGATCTACTCAGATCTGTCTGAGTACTTGTGTTTTTGAGTCATCAGTCTGTACATAGCGCACTCATGAATGTTTATTCCCTTCCAGCTTATAAATAAGAGCTAGCTGCGAAGTAAGATTCATTCGAGTCGAGAGAGTTTAGAGTCACAAACTTTTCCTGCTCTGCATCTGCGGACATTTGTGTCTGATCTGCTTGCATCACGAAGAGTTTTGTAAGTCTTAGAGTCTGGTTTGGAAGCCTGCGCATCAGTGTGCTCGGCACTGGTGAGAACCTAAAGTGGCTGAACCATTAGGAAAGTCTGGGAGTTTGTCTGTAATCTCTGAGGCAGAGCCTGTCTATTGCCAGGAGCTTCCGGTAATACTTGTTCCTTGAGAACGGTATAAAGTCCGGTGAATGCGTAGACAGTCAATCTTTGTAAGGAGATTTTTTCTTATGTAATATCTGCATCCATATAATAAAAATTCCAGTTCAAAATTCCGCAATCTTGCTGTGTTCATTTGCTTGTTAAAGGTCCTGTGTGAGATGTCATCTGAGTAACTATTGGATCACAAAAATTGGGATGAATCTCTTTTGTAAATCGGTGATCTTTCAATAGAAAGGATAACAAGCCGAATTGTGAAATAGGTTGTTTAATCCCGATGGCTTGTAACCCGTTGATTGTTAACTTTGAGTTTTTAGCGATTTCGTTTGAAATGAGAGTTTTTATATATAAATCGCCAGAATCTAATCTATCAAAGTTTTGAAAATTTAAAAATAAGTCAGATTTTGTACAAAATGAAAGTGAGTGAAAAAGAAATGATTGGGTATCTATATATACAGTGGTGTCGCACGTCTGGGAGTTACTTGAAACTCTGTGTTTTTCACAAGAACTGGCCGGGTTCTGCGAATCAGGAATTAAATCATGATTGCGATCAGGGATAGAGATCTCCTCTGGATATGAGTCGTAGATAGGAGCATCGTCTCGGACAGTAAAATTATTCAAATGAGATTTTGCTTTGAGATGAGGGTCAGACAGAACAGTTTCTGATCTAAGATGTTTCTTATAACCAGACCCTAGTTGAGTTACTTGCGACAATTCAATATCATCATAAATATCAAAGCAACTATCACGAAAGATTTTACAATTTTCCCTAGGTTCCTCTTTTTCATTATATGTTTTTAGACAAGGGAGATGAGGCAGCTCTTGCTTGATATGAATCGTAGACTGTGATATAGTGGTCTCTTTATTTTGGAAACCCAGTGATGTCTCGTTTGAATAGCCCTCTGTTGGAATAGACTTGATACTATGAGGGAGAAGATCGTCATTACTAAAAACATCGGGGTAAAGAGAAAAATGTGGATCTGGAACAATGTATTTAAAATCATCAAATAAATCTCGTTCATCAGATTCACAATAAGCATCGGGCTTTAGATCATACCTTTTTGCGTCGATACTTTTCGAAAGAGAAACAGTAGGTGGATCTAACCTTGGCACCAGGAGTTGTTGATTTGAAATGATGTTGTTTGACTTTATATTAAAGTCGTTTTCTGATGTCAGGGCACCTTCCCTTTCAGTACTCTCGCCTGCGTTTTCTGATGTTAGAGCATGCAAAACTCCTAGGCTAAATTCTGTCTGATCAGGTACAGGAGGTAGGAAACACTCATCATAATCCGAAGATTCTTCATCTGTGAGTTCATCTTCAAGATCATATTGTAGACATTTAAGATGAAATCGTATATTGAAATCCCTTACGGGCTCGTCTTGTTTCCGCAGATGGTCGATTTCATCGTATACCTGGTCGTATTCATAGCAATCAAATTCCAAGATGAAAGCTCTAACGAGTTGGTCCCAGCTGTGGACTGATGCAGCAGGGAGTTTTCTGCACCATTTCCTAGCTTCTGCTGTGAATGTGAGAGTGAAAATCCTGCATAAAACGCCTTCGTCAATTTTCTGAATATCAACACTAGAGACTCTATGGATGAACTGTAAGGCATGATGAAATGCAGAAGAATTATTCTCACCATTAAATTTTACCTGAGATAATAGTCTTACCACATCCGGTGGAGTGTTGGAAGATGTAGGAACATGGATGCAACTCCAAATGGGAATTCTGTGAGTAGACATCCTCTTTTAGTTTTAAAAATATTCCAACAGATAATAGGCTCAGGCCCTCCTTCTAGTGCCAAAAATGTTGAGGGCCCCGAAGTCGGGTCAACAACAAGGGGGATACCCACCCGGTCCGGAACTTGGTTGGCGGCTCCTTGCCCGTTTGGAGTAGCGGGTCCGACTGGGGATGACGGGACCAGCTTCCCGATGCATGGGATGTGTATGTGTGTGTGTGTGGAATTTTGGTTAGGTTATTTCTAAGATACGTTCTAAAACTACTGTAAATATATCTTGCAAACTTGAATCTAAATTACTATAATCAAATGAAAAACAACACACAGAATTTACATTAACCTGGGATGTTTCTTTTGTTATGCGATCTAGAAAGATTTCTAACAGCAGCTGGTAATAAAGATCATTCAACTGATATCAGAATATAAATCAATAAAGATAAACCATTCTGCATAAGAAGTTAGGCAGAGCGGTTGTGAACAACACATCGCATAATCAAATCATTCGCATATTAAGCATAAATAGATAAATCCATCGTACAGAAGTGCCAAATGATAACTTATATATTCATACATTAGCATGCAAACAATATCAGCTGTATATCGCTTTAAGAATACAAGCAGAAATTAATCAAGAGATAAAAGTACCATTAATGACTAATCCTTACTCATAGACTTCAAACAACAACGATCTACCTCTACTTGCTTCTAACGTCTACCAAGAGTACAGAAGTGCAACATCAGTAGCAGACATAAAAATGCAAACATAAATAAATCACGATCCTTCCATTCATCAAAACCTCCTCTGAGGGTGCAGAAGTTCCTGTTCTGAGGACAAGTTTTTGACAAATTTTTGGACCCTTCTCCAATGCAATGAGAAGGGTTGAAATACTACTATCTAATCCTAATAATAGTATTATTACAAAATTTAGGATACGGCTCTCAAATGACCGCCCTTTTTCTAATTCAGTAAAACAAAAAGAAAAACAACTTTCTAAATTGAAATTACTTCCTAATTTGGTCCCTGAAATTGCAGTTATCAAGCATGGGCTTGAGAAGAGTCGGTTGACCGACTTCCGTGCTTAGTTGGGCTGTGAAAACAACGTCCATAAGAGCTGGCGCTACTTTCTCGGCCGCGTTCATGATGCACCTTACCGTCATGCATTGGCTGTGAGGCTTAACTAAGTAAGTCCAGTAACTTTCCCAGTTTAACCTAGCCAATGCCTGAATTGTCTTCCCGTTTGCCTGTGCTTTCTGCTTCCATTCTGCTCCCAGCTGTAACGCATTTGGTAAGTATCCCGGGGTGGACTCTGAAATCAAATTAGCTCTGTGCAAATTTTCATTTACACAATCGATAAGTATGGTCGCCTGTGTTGCCGCTGACTCTGCTGCCTGCTCCGCCTGTGTTATTTGCTCGTCCCATTTGTTGAAGAGCAAGTCTTTGTGATTTTCATTAATCTTAGGCGCCCCTCGTCTCTGAGCTCTGAGCTTTGTTCTTCTTTCCCATCTTCGCTTAGCGTTTCTGTTCGGTTTTGCCTTCGCACTTTGCTCCTGCAGGTTACGAGCGAAAATGGAAAGATTAATCAGAAAGGTGATGGGAGAGTTTTAAATGCAAGAGATAGATTAGATACGCCACCTTACGTGAAACAAATCCGCATTAAGGCACGCGTCTTTATGCCACTTAATAACTGACAACTAATTCATTACTAACATTAAAAGCGCATAATTTCCAAGTCAGTTTATGGTAAGTGGATTTTCTTTGGGAGGCGTGCACGAAGGAGTCGTACTAAGGTGCTTTTATGACTTGCCAACGCATCCTCGCATGTCGTGCGATCGAAAAGGTCAGTGATCACAACATCGCAGATCGCCATATCGCAGATCGCAATGATTCAAATATTTGCCAACGTGCCCAGCCTTATTTCTGCGATATGCGATCGCGCGATCGCAACATCGCAGATCGGCGGACTTTGAAGCTCTTCTTTATGGATGCTAGTGTATTGCGATGCGATGTTGTTCATTAATACCGAGGCGATGTGCATATTGGTTTTTAGAGGTGAAACGAAGGCATCTCTTTGATTCTTTTTGTGAAGCAATCTTAGGATTTGCTTTTATGATCACAGGTCTAGGCTTAAGTCGTCTAAGGACCTTTTTCTACGTTTTATGCTTGTAATTTCAAAAGAAGTCTTTGTTTTCTTTTTTCGGAAATTAACTAAGGGTCCCCTATTCAATCTATCATTATGACTGATATTAGGCTGAATTAGGGGGGGTTGTTGCTGGCCACAACAAGTTGATCTCCACTTTATTTCACTTTATATTTCCTTCTATCTTCTATTTTTTCCTGGTAGGGGAAAATTGGAAATGCTTCCCTGCATTATCATGGGCATAGTACACTGTCAATGGCCCTAATGCTAGCTAGAGACCACAATATCTAAAAAGTCCAAATTTCAATGGCATTCTTTTTATTTGTGGGTTTGTATTTAGTTTTCTTCTGCTGTGTATTTAGCTTTTATCATCACTGCCATAAGCAGTTTTCAGAACTTGGATTTGCTTTGCTACTTTGTCTAATGATGCTGCCTTCCTTGTGTGATTTAATTTATAAATTTTTTCCATGCATTTTTCCACGATTTGTTCTTCTTGAATTAGGAGTGTAAGATTCTGTCCCACTACAATTTTCCCCTGTTGATGAGCAGCATAATTATAATTGCTCAATCTGGCCGACTCTGAACAAAGAGCAGCATTATCATTTTTCATTCTTGTCGGCAAATATCAGAAGGCTTTTCAATGCCTTAGTTACATGACTTGGACTTTGGAATGACTTGACAAAGGCAAAGAGTAAGAGGCTCTGAAAAATTTCAGGGAAGACACCACATATGACTCCAGTTATAAAAAGACAAAATAATACTAGTCTTATCTATCAAAATGATAAACGTGGTCATATGTCAAATTTTCTCAGTGTTGGCAAGTTTGATCAGGTTTAACCAAGTTTGGAGCAGACTCAGGTTTATACCACTGTCTTGATCGTAGAGAATTTTCACTCAGAATTGCATTGAACACAAAAACTAAAACTCAAAGCCCTTATTGGCATACTGAACATCAAAGGTACATCTTGTTATTCCATTTCCCACTAACTATTGTGCAAGCTACACTGAAGACAGAGATCATATTTTCACCTAACGATTGAAAGTGCACTAACATGCCTGCAAGTTTCAAAAGATTTGGAAGGAATTACTATTTCGCTGATGCTGCAGATGCTACCTCATCCTCTCTATGGCATCAGGGATAGAAAAACGCTGACAGTCCAAGTCTGCAAGGGGATAAGGGCTCTAAGGTGGAATTCCTATATTTAGAGACTACAACAGAGTTCCATCAGGTTAAGAGATAAAGAGGATACGTTAATCTGGTCCAAAACAGTGTTCAGGGTGATACACGGATGTTGGAACACTTGGGACAGAAATCTATGTTTCCTATGGGAGGTCTGGGTGGGTATTTATGATGGTGGAAATCTATTAAATTTCCATGGAAGAATCATCTTTTCATGTGACTAGCCCTTGTGAATAAGAACCTGACTTGGGGGGTCTTGAAAAAACGAACTTGGCATGGCCCTAATAGACGCACTCTGAGTAAAACTGAAGATGAAAGTTGAGTCTGAAACCATCAGCCATTTGCTTATTCACTGTCCCTTCTCAAGAGAAGTACAGGCCGATTCTTTGACTCTGAACAGAGGTCTAGGTCACTGGCAAGGGAAGGACTGAATTCATGATAACTGGTCTGGGCACTGTGGCACTCGCCATTATAAGGAGACAAAATTTTCTTATGGCATAATGATGACCTGGTTGTATATAGGAGTATTAATGCAGCAGAGCAAATTTAGGATCAACAAATATAGTCTACTTGTCTGTTTCTGAGTTGAGTAATATATATAACAGCATATTGCTAATGTTTGACAAAGCAACATACCAAGTTGGTGAGATTGGAACTAGGTTCCACACATGCACATGCATTGGCCCACAAGTAAACTAACCAGAAAGAAGAGTGACCCCTTCAACATGTACAAGGCAAACCTACACATGCACATGGAAACCAGTAAAAAGAAAAAAAACAGTCCACTAAACATGCATAAGACATATGTAGTAATTTGTGGACTCCTTTGTAGTTAGCTTTTTAAAAGCAGCTCCTGTACCAGGTCTTGCTTCTAATGGTGGGAGCAAACATGCTTTTTCTGCATGCCTTGTGCATGTAAATGAAGTTGAGTGCTAATTAGGATGTGCATCTATTAGATCGAAAATATGTTTGCAAATTTCTTATTTGACATATGTTTGCCATCTCGCAATTGTAAGACTCTTAGAGAGAAAATTATGTGGCATCAAATAGAACAACACAACATATGAATAATTTTTGATCATATATTCTAGTATTTTTGATATGCTCTGCTTCAAATTGGCAGGGTTTGACTCAAGAATCAAAGAGCAAGCCATCTGTTATAGGAACAACTTCCCTCAACCTCGGGGAGTATGCATTGCCTATGGAGTATGCATTGTCTGCAAGGAGTGATGGATGTGAATATGTATTTGACAGTGATTCTGTTGATGAATGTGATGAGGATGAGGCTGAGGATTGCTTGAAGGAGAAGATTCTTCGACTACTCCTTTCATTAATGTGGACAACACATAACAGAAACATACTCCTGTACGTAACGCAGACCACTCAGACTTGCAGATGCTACCATTTTTGGTATTGAAATTCATCCTTCTCTATGTGAAAAGTAGGTGGCATGTTTGCGCTGCCAATTCCTGTCCTTCACTTTCTGGAATGCTTCGTATGGGAAACGAGATTTGAAATTTGTCTAAGTATATGACGCCACGGGTCTCTTCCTAATACCGAGAATGGGAAACAAAATTGAATTACTGTGATTTGTCGGACAGAGGCGGTAAGAAGATCAGTACGAACATCGTCGACTTATTGAAGAGAGTGGTTTCGGTTTCCAGTTTCCAGCAGTTTTACCTATTGGATTCATTCAATTACAGGAAATAATGGAAAGAAAAGCCGTGTCAGATGAGAAGGAAATGGTCGAGAGGCGTATTGAACGCCTCTGCTCTCACGTTGTCCTGGCTGATTACATGAAGGGTACACACAGGAGTTTTCAGGAGAAGATTCTTCAGTATTTTCGTGACCGCCCGGAATTACAAACCCCGATTGAAATTTCGAAGGATGAACATCGAGAACTGATAGCAAAGGGTACCTGCGAGGAGTACCTGGCCTCCGAGCTGCAGTGCGGAATCGCAGAGGGGTAAGCCAGCACAGCGGAAGCGCAGAGCAGAGCGGGTAGTGAGTATCAGAGCTTGAATGGGGCGCGGGTGACCATTTCGAATCGGCGATTCTACTCCCCGCATGAATTCCAGCTCATCCCCGATCGGTCAGGGATGTCAGGCGCTCTAACTGCATCCTGTTTTTTTGTCAGGGAATGTCAGGGCGGTCAGGGAGGGTGGCGGAGAAAGAAGGTGGTGGAGCTGAGAGATGGTGGCGGAGGAGGGAGAGATTTCCGGTAGCCGGAGCCGGACGATTTTCCGGCCGGTGCCGGAAAAAAGGCCATTCTACAGCCTAGGTAGACTACTCCTTATTTAAGTGAATCCTATGGGCCAAAGGCCCAAATACCGTATTTATAAAAGAGGTATGGTAAATTAATAAAAATATAAATAAATGAGAGGTATGGTAAATAAATAAAACATTTTTTATATTTACTCCATAAGTCACCTTATATACATGTAAGGGTGTAAACAAATAAAAATATGAGTGAAGTGGAGGTATGGTAAATAAATAAAACGTCTTTTTATACTTACTCAAAAGGTATGGTAAATAAATAAAAATATAAATAAACTAGACGCATGGTAAATAAATAAAACCTCTTTTTATATTTAGTCCATAACCCTCGTTCTATTTATGAAGGCTCAAGAAAGAGGTTTTATTTAAGTGAATCCTATGGGCCAAATACCATACTTGTAAAAGAGGTATGGTAAATTAATAAAAATATAAATAAAGAGAGGTATGGTAAACAAATAAAACATTTTTTTATATTTACTCCATAAGTCAAATGCGTTATATTTATGTGAAACCTATGGGCAAAATACTATGGGACAAATACCATGGAATAGATTGTTATTAATACGATGCAAATTTTTTTTTATTAACCCTAATATTAGTATTAATAAAAATAAAAATGGCACATGGTATTGACCCATGGTATTCACCTGGAATGTAGCCTATTTAAATGGGGGAATTAAACTAGCATAGATCCATCTTTACTCTGGATCTAGAATATCGTGATATGCAAACTAGCATAGAACCATGGTATTCACCTGGAATGTAGCCTATTTAAATGGGGGAATTAAACTAGCATAGATCCATCTTTACTCTGGATCTACTAACCTCCGAGAGGTATCGAATATCATGATATGCAAACTAGCATAGAGTGAAAAATATTTGATCCGATCAAGAGTAAAAATAGATGCTGTAATTTAATGTATGTTAAACATTTTAGCTTGGTTAAAATAAAAAATAAAATAAAAATCAACTATTAATTTTATTAATTTTTATAAATTACTAATAATAATTTTTAAGCTCCAAGTTTACGATAACCCATGGTATTGACCCATGGTAATACCATGGTATTCATGTGAGCATAAACTATTTAAAGGGAAATTCTATCATCTTAGATCCATCTTAATTCTGGGTCTACCAAGTGCTCAGAGGGATAAATAGATTTCATCCCCCTAAGAGTGGTAGATGTGGAGTTAAGATGGATATAGGTTGGTTTTTATGATAATGAAGATATTAAATAGACTTAGGAAATTATATTGTAAAAATATCTTAAGGTGAATGGTTAAAGCATAGACATTGGACAAGTATATTTGTATACTTCTGTTTTAATCTGAACCAAATCTAGGGCTAAAAGGAATGGATTGATTGCACTAGTCATCCTTCTATAACTTTCCAACATATGCTGGAGTAAACAGATTGTAATTTGGGTAATTTTTCTAATTGCAAATAGGAACATACTTGTGTATTGGCAGGGTGGTTATGAGGTCCCTAGAAGTGATGAATTTGATTTTTTCTTGGTTTTATATATAGTATTAGGTTTTTTTCTCATGTTTCCTGTGAATGGCACAGGTGAATTTTATCCTACACCCACTAGGTTATCGATATGTAATTTCGGTAATTTTGATTTCAAAAGATATTTTAAAGAAATGCAATGATTTCATTTGTGTATTCAATAAACACAAGATTTTATAATTGAGTAAAATATTCGCCATTCCTGGTGAGAGATTCGCTAAAAAATTATATATACATATCATATTATTGATAAAATCGCCTTCCATTTTTCCTATATACCATGGAGATTCGCCCATTTATTATACATGTAAATTTAGGGGGAGTTCTTAAAATTTTCCTTGAAGCTTACAATGGGCTCCAATGAGGTGCTCTTTCTACAGATGTAACCAAACTTTGTCACCCACGTGAAACTTATGGGGCACCCAATACTAATCATGTTGTTGTTTATATTTTACATTGGATTTCTCGAGGATGTCATGAATCTATTGGCGGATGTGATGAATGTGTTCAATAAACTAAGTGGCTTTATTAGCTTCAGATTGCACATGGGTAGATTATTCTCGTGTATTTGCAAAATACAGTGCAACATCAAGGGAACATAATGGTTGAAATTCCAGGTTCACTTCAAAGGGGTTGTGGCCAGTCGAGCTATGGAGAGCTCTGTTATAATTGTGTTGCACATAGGGAAGACTCTCATCGTGGATTCTTAGATTTATACATGCGTAGTATGTGCACAATCATCTTGTTGAGAACCTATGTTAGGCCATCAGTTTGGGGGTGGAATGCAATTGACTTGGTGAGCTTGGTGTCCAACAATGAACAAAGGCCCGACCAAAACGCGCTTAGGAAACTATTATCCCAGTCTGATATAATGGTTTATGGGATCCCAAAATTTACCTACACTCATTCAAACAAGATTCTGGTAGTGGCCTCTATTGTGACACTCTTCTTGTAGGAAACCAATATGGCCACCTTATAAAATCCGTCAACGACCAAAAATACATAATCGTTGTCGTTCTTGGTAGAAATAAGGCTAGGAATGTAGTCCACGGAGATGGATTCCCAGGGTCGAATAGGAGTAGGTAAAGGAGTATACAAGCCTTGCTTCTTAATAGTTGGCTTGGAAATGGCATAGGTAGTGTAGGATCTGATGTATTTTCCAACGTCTTATTGGAGATTTGGACAATAAAAATACTTATGTAGTATGACCACAATTTTCTCCACACCAAAGTGTCCTAGGACCCGAATGTAGTGCTTCTCGCAAATCATCTTGGCGCGCTAAGTTAAAGGGACACAAAGGTGGCCCATGTAGCATAATAATGCATCCTGGAGGTGAAAGTGTGGAACTTTCTTGCCATCCACTAGCCTCTGGTATGTGGTGTCAAAATCTAGATCATTTTTATATAATTGCAACCATCTAAAGGTCTCATGGTCGCAAGAGTTGAGAACAATGGTTAATGCTGCAATCGCTGGCCGAATGAGGAAATTTGCAACATGATTGGTGTTGCTCTTCTTGTATTTGATATTCAAATGGAATTGTTGCAGATATGTGGACCACTTCTGATGGCAATCGTTCTACAACTTCCCTTGGATCTATATAAACTACAGTGGTCGGTAATCTGTGTGGATAATTTTCTCCTTCCCAGAAATAAATGTTTCCATTGCAGGCAAGCCTTCATAATGGAATACATCTCCTTATCGTAGGTGATGTGTTTATGAATTGTGTCTGAAAGTGTCTCACCTATATAGGCCACTGGATGCCATTGTTGGGTGAAAATTACACCAATAACATAGTTAGAGGCATCTGTCTCAATTTCAAATGGTTGTTGTATGTATGAAAATGTGAGTATTGGTGCAGAGGAGAGGCGGTGCTTTAGCTCAACAAATGCCTTCAATTGGGACTTAGACCATAAAAATTTGGCTTTTGCTCCACCCTTGGTAACTTGGCACAAAGGCCAAGTGATATGAGAGAATCCAAACATGAATCTCTGATAAAAATTGGCAAGGCCCAAAAAGATGCAAAGACCTGTTAGAGTGGTCGGGGCTGGCGAATCTCTAATGAATTGGATCATAGATGGGTCCACATGCATACCTTTCTCATCAATGATGTAACCCAGATATTGGATCTGTCTCATGCCAAAGGTGCATTTCTCCAAGTTGGCACATAGTTTTTGTTGTCAGAAGTTTTGAATGACATGTCGAATGTGTTGCAAGTGCTCTTCCCAACTCTTGCTGAAGATGAGGATGTCGTCCAAATATAAAACCAAAAATGACTTGGTAAAGGGTTGCACAATGTCATCCATCAACCTCATAAAATTTGTAGGGGCATTTTTTAACCCGAAAGGCATGACCAACCACTCAAAAAGGCCCTCCTTGGATTTGGAGGTAGTCTTCCATACATTCGTGGGTTCTATTAGAACTTGGTGATAACCAAGATTTAAATCGATCTTGCTGAAATACTTGGCCCCTTTGAGCTGGTCAAGAAGGTCATCAATATGTGAGATTGGATACATGTTCCTGACAATGATTATATTTAGTGCATGTAATCAATGCAGAGTCTCCAGGTCCCATCCTTATTTTGTACAAGCACAATCGGGCTTCCACAAGGTAAGGAAATTGGTCAGATGTTCCCTTTTTGTAGCAATTCTTGGATCTACTGCTTGATTTCTTCATTTTCCATAAGAAAGCAACGATATATCGACCCATTAGGTATAGGTTCTCTGGGAATCGGATTGATAGAATGCTTGCACTAACAGTGCAAAGGTACCCCTATGGGCAAGGAGAATATGTCCTTGTATTCTTCCACAACCTTATTGACCTGCTTCTCCTATATGATGGAACCCTACACGAGGGCCATGGATGTGGCCATGATATTCCCCTTACTTTTCGAACAAATAAAAAAGAAAACAAATTTCCTAGTATGGCATATGATCTTACTACATTGCTTAGAAGAGATCAAAGAGATGATATCAAGCGAGGGTACCTCTGGTATTCTGTACAACTTATTGACCAAAGTAATAATAACATTGTGAGGCCTCAAATCATACACAACATGATGCTTCCACAATTATGGATGACCTAATAATACATCAAAAACTTCAAGAGGAGCAACGTCACACAATACCTCATCCGTGAAGGGTTTGTTGTTGTAGGGAAGATGACATTGCTGGCTGACGCGAAGATCTTGTCCTTGGTGGAGCCACCCTATGGTGTATGGATTCAAGTGTGATGTGGTCGGTAGGCGTAACTGCTTAACGACCTCTTCTGGGATGAGGTTCTTTTGGTTCTCGCTGTCAACAATGAATTGCAACAATACCCCTTCGCCCACATCTATGAGTGGAAGAGATGCTCCCCTTCTTCTAGATCTTCGGGCCCAATCTTTTGGATCTTGGTGGTGGAAATGGTGGCACTAGGCTCTGCATAAATAATCTAATTCCCTTTGTCATTCCCCTTGTCAGGTTCTCACTCAGATTCAAAAAATGCATTTGACTCTGAAGCCTTTAGCGTGACCACCAGTGACCGCTTAACTTGCCATTCATTTGTGTTGTGAGTGGGGCTCTTACGGAACTCACACCACTTTCCTATGTCCTTCTTTGATTTCATAGTGTTGTTCTTTGCTTGCAGCTTCAACAGGTTGTCTTGGGTCACCCCGCCTTGGATTTTCCCTTTGTTTTGTGATTTGGAAGCACCTTTCTCTTGCTTCATATTTGCAGATCCAAAATCTTACTTCTTGTGTTTAAATTTCTGCACGTTCTTAATAATGTATTGATAGGTGATGCCAAGAGAGGAGATGTCCAAGAACTCCATCTCGTCTTGTATGTATTTTTGTAGATAGCCATAGTACTTGATTACCAAATTCCACTCAGAATCCTTGATGCCTAACTTCGTGTGAAGGGTATGAAAAATATTTGTGAACTCTGGCACGTCTTGGTCCCTTCCCTGCCACAGTGTGGTGCATTTTATGTACTTATCTTCATAGCTCCCAACAGGGTAATATTGTTCCTTGATGGCGTCTCAGAAAGAATTCCAAGTGGGCGCAACTGAAAATAGTGAGGGTTCCCTCTCATCCCTCTACTCATAGTAGGTTTCATGCCATTCCTTGATGTGGGGGGATACTTTGAGGAGGGAAAAAGTAATATTTTCCTTATTGGAAAAATCATGAACCGAAAAATATCCTTCCTACAAATTTAACCATTTATCTACAACATTTATCTGGCCTTCAAATATGGGAATGTTAAAATTGGCTTGTACCTTAAATGGAGTGTGCCTCCAGGGCAGATAGTGGATGAAGATGTGTCGCTTGTGGGAATCCATTGAAGGATCTATGAAAAGTTGTCCAACATCGTGTTCCTTCGTCACTCGAGTGATTCTTCGAGCAATATTTTAAAAGGATATCCTGCTCCCTCATATTTCTTTTCTTCTGCGATGGGAGGTCGTCAGGGTTGGCGAGGTTAGTCTTGTAAAGGTTCAACCAATTCAAGCCCTAACTCCTTATACCTCAACCTCGTTGGAGACATGCACAAAAAACAGAGAGAGCAAGCCACTCTGATACCATTGATCCATATTTTGTGCAGGAACGAAATGAAATATGGATTTAAATAGAAACACAGAGCTACAACAAAAACTAAACTTCAATTAATTGATAACAAAAAGTTGAAAACTATTTACATGCAAAATGGACATAAACTAGCTTAGGCGATGGTAACTTATCTCTGAGAATACATGTGTTGACTACATGCCTCTGAATTGTATTACAATGAGGTTCACATGCCCTTTATTATTGATAAACAAGGGAAAACCCTAAACATCCCAAAACCTAACCCTAGGAGATGAAGCACAAAGGTTTGTGGGCCCCGTTGGGGTTAGTAGCTACATCAACTTCCCAGAGTCGTAAATTTGGCATACGTTATTTGTTTGATGCGTATGATACATCGTTAGAAAGATCTATTTGAGGAATGCAAATTTCTATTGCAAACCCACGCCAAAGGATATGAGTTTTCCCATTTCCAAAAAAACATCATTTAGGGCCTCAAAACGACTCTAGAAGTTCAGGACCTGAAAATTTTCCAAAAATAATAAACTATGCTACAATTAAGGAAACAAAGGAAACAATGTTGTGGTTCCAAGTGGAATAGGTGGGTGGACACCAATATCCACATGGATCACACATGCATATAACACAATGAATATCTCCGCCAATGGTCTTTTTTTTATTATTATTAGGCCAAATCAACATTACAACTATAGATTTGTGATGTCAAAGCTAGATATGTCATAGTTCATCCACAAAATCTTAGTTACAGGTACAAAACACAATGTCAAATAATGAATTTGAATTCTAGTAGCACGTCGACCCTTTTCTCCACTCTACATGTTTGTGCAACTTGCCTTGCATCTCCTTATATAATTTTGGGCCATTTGACACTATTAAGCAACCCACTCCCTTGATGTGGTCCAACTTAAATTCCACGGCTTGACACGATCAAATTTAACTATTCTTTGACACAATCCATCCTATTTCAAACTTTCTTGGTGTTGTCATTTCTTCTTTCGCATGCACTCAATGATTTCCAAGGTAACTGCTTGGTCCACTTTACCATTGAGTCTATTGGTCGCTTTCTTCTTTATGCTACTAACTTATGATTATGTTGGCCACTCTTTTTATGGATATCCGTTTATCTTTTGCATGGCCACTTTCTAATCAAAATTATCCAAAAAAATGAAGGAACCAACACTTTAATCTTAATTGTTTTAAGGATTCCATGTCAAGTAATGTGAATAGTTATATTAATAAACATCCATTATCGAGTTTTCTTTATGTCAGGGATTACATAATGTTCATTTTTAACAAAATACCTAATACCTCGACTCCTCAAAATCCATATAAACTTATATCATTTTATTTTATGGCATGTGATGAGAAATTTTTTAATAGATAATAGCCATTATTGGGTTTTTTCAATATTAGGAGGAAATCCTGATACTCGACATCTTGATAATTGAAGGCCTGGTCATTAGTTTGCTCGATAGTTGGTAGCTTGATCATTCAATTTCTCAATAACCAAAATCCTAATCATATGATCACTCGATAGTCAATACCCAACATCTTGATAATTGAAATCTCAATCGTACAATTTCTTGATATCCCATACCCAACAATCCAATAGTTGAAAGCTAATAAACTATAGATGTTTGATGGGATGTTTTCTGTTAATTGATATAATTTATCGGCTTTTGTTAGTATCAGGAGTTTTCCATTGATGGTTTCTTAATGTTTTCATTGACACTTAATAGGATGATCAACAACAATATAGTATTTCCCAAAGAATACATAAAGTTAACTTTAACATGCATGTAGTGAATTCAATGAATTATGTAGTAATCAAATTTGGTCATGAAAGATTTATTTAAATGAATTTGGTCACATTTCCAACTTCATTCTACTTTTTTACAATTATGACTTTGTCAAAGCAATCTTTTACTATTTCCTATTGTAGGAGGATAACACAAAGAATTCAAAAAGTGTAGCTCTAGTTAGTATGAATCTTAGTTGAAAAACTCATTTCATATGTTGATTTCATTCTAAGTGTGGTTCATTTTTCCAAAACAAATATCCTAAACAAATAATGTGATGAATAAAGGGATTGGTAAATTTTAGTTCAAAGAGGAAGATGATGATAAAAACCTTGGCCTTCTTCTTGAATTATTCACATAACATTGGGGTCTTGTAATGTAAAGAAATTAAGGGATGATTGGATGAAGAAAATTAATAATATTAATACATGGGATAGAAACTTGATTTGAGAGCTAATCTCCAAGCCCGAGGAATGTTCAAGCCCAACTACCTCTTTATGGCCAAGGTTATAAAAGGACATGTTAAAGTTACTACGAGGCTCTACATGTGTGAAATTAATATGGATATTTTGAGGCCTCACTCATCACTCAAATATTGAACAACATCACTTTTTGGAAATTATATCTAGAACAAAAAGAGAGAAAAATCGACAATGAATCCACCAAATCATAAGAAGATATTTCTTTGTGATTAACATGTATTAGATACTTTTCTATTTTTAGATGTCAGATGAAGAAAAATAGGAAATAAGATTTATTTACAATTTAAATTATTATACAGGGAACCCTTTCATTAGTGGAAAGAAGGGTTGGAAAACTTGTAGTTAAGACTATATATTTTTATTAAATTGAGTATAATATCGAAGACCTATGGGTGGGAAAACCCATATTTAGCACTTTTATGTTTTTATCAAGTGGATTTTACATTCAAGGTTGATGGATTTTGCTTGGATTTGATTTTGAAGACCTATTTCTAAATATTTAATATAAGTAAAACGGCTAGTTCATGATCAGTTTGTCCAATTATGAATTTCTATAAATTATTTTATCAAGCTTTGTTAATTATTAACACTGCTTGATGAAATGATGTAGGAGCATACTACACTACAATAAGACCTAGGAAGTATTTCCATGTTTACTAAAGGGAGAGGGTTCCCTTAATTTAAATTGAGTCAAATTTATGTAATTGAAAGATAGGAATTAATTTTATTTATGAAATAGGTTATTGATAATAGAAATTTAGTTGATAAATGAAGAGAGAATTTCCTCATCAACATGTATAAATTATTTGAGGAAATTTTGTTTAAAATTTGGAGGAAATATTGAATATATTCTCCACATATTTGAGTCACCGCAAGAATCAAGGACTGTTAAGAGATCTTAGGAGGTATTTTAGGATGAAGAGATTTTAGGAATTAGTTTAGGATCTGAAACCAATTTTGGTTCACATCTATTTTTATAAATGTCTGTAAGCATATGAGGGATATTAGAGTGTGGAGAGAGTGACGGAAATTCCCATATTCTCACTATGGCCAATTTGTAAATATTTTGTGTGAATGAAATATATGTGGAATTTCTTGTGAGTTTGTGGGTGAATTCACTACATTTGTGTGTATGAATTAAATTAATATGCAGGTTTAATTTGTGTTGAAAGAAGAAGGCATGGAAAATTTGGTTGCCACGTTGAGAGTGTCCAGAAAATTGAAGAAAATAATGGGTCACCAAATGGGAATGTCAACGACGTCGACATCAAAGTGATATTGGAGTTGTTTAAGAAGTAGGAAATGAGCAATTTATTTCAAAGAGAAGGCTGACTTGGCTCTAGCTTGAGCATTTTCGAGCTTCTTTCTTCAAGTTTTAGAGGTGTAGAAACTTGTGACTTCTAATGTTTATTTCCCATGTAATACCACATTTTTTTTTTAACTTGATGCTATTCCCACTGTCAAATGATGTGATACACTTGGGGAGAAAGGTCAATGCTAATGGGAGCTACACTGATAGAAAAAGTGAGTCTATTTCTCATGACCTTATACATATCATTATATTCCATGTATTATAGGCTATTTGTCACATCTCATAAATAGGCCTCCTAATGGGATCAATCAACATCCTATTCCACCCTTTACATCATCATTACACAAATCCCAATGCATGACTCTCTCATTCGCCAGAGTTTCTGGACTAAACTACATCATCTAAGCCAGTTTTAGGAACAAAGTTCCCTGACCTCTTGCTGGACTGCATTCACCTACAGGTTGCTCCATTGTCGCTTGCGTTAATCACCTACAAGTTACTCCATTGTGGCCTGCGTTGATCACCTATAGATTTTTCCCCTTTTCACCTGCGTTGGTTCTAGAAATTCTGGAAAAAGAGAGAGAATCCCAAAGCCTCCATTTCCAAAAGCTTCCAGGATCTGTTGTAACCATTTACCTCAGATAAAACTCTTGAATCCTATCCTATCCTACACTAGAGTTTCCATCCCTTATCCTTAGATCTCATCGTCCCATCAAGAGTGGATCTCAATCCCATGATTGGTAAAGGGATAATAACTCCTAATTTACCTCACTCCTCTATATATTTACAGCCTTCCATATGCAAGGATTTTTCTTTTGGAGAGTGATTCTACCCTTATGCTGCTATTGTGAAAGTAATATTTTCATGCATTTAGGGTGATTGGAGGTGCACTTTGTGACAAAATAAGGACAAGTCAACAACTTGGAGGAGCTCTTCTACAAGATCGACACCTATTTATGGTTGTAACTCACTCCATTTATATCAATACAAAAAGTTCTTTATTCATATACGTGATGTCGTTATTTCATGTATTTCAATACCATGTTGATTTGTTGAATAAAGTAGATAGATGATGCTACATATATCTTGTAGTTTCTTGGCTTGTGTTGTCTCATTGTGCAAGTTCTAATTTTGGAAACTGGAGCTAGGATTGGATAATTCAAGCCAAAGAAGGAGTGAAACATATGACATATTCCAAGTAGGTTTCATCCCTTCATCTACTTACTTTAAGGAAAACATTGGGCCCTTTGTCTTCCTGTTGTTCTAGGCCAGTCCACCAGACCTAAGGGAGATATTTTGTCTGTAGTCATAAATCCTGCATAAAAAAATTGGTGGCCATACTGGGGAATAATTTAATCCCTTGGTGGTTTCCTTTTCCATTGTTCTTTTTTACCTCTTCTTCAAACCATTACTATCATACTTAGTCAAGAACATACCTAGGAATCCCTTTCATTGAGATTTACTTGCATTTTTTGTGCTAGAACTTCACTTGCCTTTAACACTGAACCTTGTGGTCTAGAGACGGTGTGTTGTAGTGCACCCTAGCCTTCTCTGCACCTACATTTCAGTGCACCCTAGCCTTCTCTGCACCTGCGTTGCAGTGCACCCTGGCCCTTTCAACACTTGTTGTGATCCCACTTTGATGCAAAAAATTCCTTTTTGTGATTTTATCTCTGATTAACTTTGTTTCGGTTCGTCCTTCTTGTGTACCTAAGTGTGTCTTGGTTTCTCATAAGCCTCCATTTGGTTTTATTTTATTTTTGAGTGCCTGTGATAAGGATTTGCTTAGATTTTCCTTTGTTCTTGTCAGTAGGTCATTAGTAAACTAAATTATTTAATCATTGAGTGCTTGAAAGAATTGGTACTTTAGTCATCATTCTGGATATTTTTCTTTCATCAATGATTAGACAAATATCTTAGTTTTCATCTAAAAACTGATCGGAATCCAAAAGAAAAATCTTATGCATCATGCATTACATATAGGGATTTGATTCTGATTGAAAAAGTGAAGTTGTAGAGATCGATTGTTGCATCACTTGTTTGTTGCATTGTTGATTGATTTCTTCTTCCCATACTTAGTTAGGACTTTTATTGTTAAAAGGAAAATTAAAAGAGCTCTTTTTCTCATATTAGTTGCATCAGTGTTTAGGTGACATTGAGTTTTGAGCCTTGAAACTGAAACATAATTCAAGATCAACTCTAAAATTCACCGTAATTAACCGAAGGAGAATTTTTAACATTAACATAAACATTTATAGGTCTCGACTAGAGACATGTTCTAGCGTCGTTAAATGTAGGAGTTGTCATTGTTTTCCAGCGTTGCATCCCAAGGGTGAAATCCCATTCCATGTATATCAATGTATAGGATCATTCTCCACGTACCTTTGGGTATACTGGACAGTGCTCCACACCCGTAAAGTATATGAGAACGCTCTCATCGAACTGTTACTCATTAGACATCACTACAGACTGCACTTGCATGTACCATCGAGTATTTTGGGAATCCCATATAGGTTCTTATCCATCCATAGGTAACCGAGTCGACCGCCTTGTTGACCGTGATATACCAAACACAACATTCAGGGAGATTTCCTGCACGTTCGTTAATTCCTTGGTTTTCCAAGGTGTATATTGTAGTTCATGGTTGCTTGGTAAACATTTATACCTATTTATTCCTTTGTTTTAGTCGTGTCTCTAATTTCTAAAATCAATTAATTGATTGCGGAACAACAACCTCCCCATGGAACAACTCCTTAGTGGATCTTAGGTTGAGACTAATGGTAACAATTTCGGAGTCTACCAATCAAGGGAACTGCTCTTACGGGAATCATGTTCCTTTTCCTTTTTTTGGAAATATTGGTGCTCCTTATATGGAAATGTTGTCCCTTCCCGGATTTACCATTAGTTTTCCAGTTTGTTTATTTTTGACCCTTATGATTTGAAATGTCCAAACTGCTTCTCAATCAAGTTCTCCTCCACCTAAACAACATCAACCTCGCGTTGATCCTAAAATTGACCCTTTTCCTTCTTCACCTATTGCATCTTCATCCCTTTATTCCTCTTCGCCTGGTGAAAGTCTTCATTCTAGTAACCAAGAAGCTAAGAAGAAGAAGAAAAGGATGATGAAGAAGAAGTAAAATAAGAAGGGTGCAACCAAGCAACCATTGTTACAGATGTAACTAGTATGGAAAAATCTTCCTATCAACCCTGTAAAGTTAAACTCCCTTGCATGTTATGTAAGGGTGACCATCTTCTTAGAGATTGTCTTAGTATTCCCAAGATATTAGAAGTGTGGTCCATAGGCTCACATCGATCTTTGTTGTCAGCTTCTGGATATCATGCTCATGACAAACCCTCAACTAGCGATAGTAAGGTCAATGAGAAAAAGGGTAAAGTCAAATTTCCCTATAAGTTATGTGAAGGGAATCATCCTATTCACCTTTTCCTTATATGGATGAAGCCTCAAAAGTCTTGGAAAATGTTACAGTTTCTCAACCACGACTTCCAGTTGGTTATCAGAAGCTTTCTCCCAATCCTCCACTATTTGACGAAGTGATTGATCAGAATCCTAATCCAATCAATACCGCTCTCTCTGAACGTGAATCCCGTGAGTTTGTTCCTAACCAACCATTGGTTTATAAAATGGTTGACTCAATTCCACCTTTAGTTGATCATAGCTTCCCCATAGAGAGCGAACTTCATACCACTCAGGTTCTTCTCGTTTCTTCAGGTTCTAATGAACTAGGGGATAGTTCTCCTATTCCCATGGAAAATGGGGGAAATCCTCCCATTCCCACAACATTGGAGAGAATTTCTACCATTCTTATTCCCACGACACCCCCTCCAAGTAGTATGGTCACTTCCTTTTGATTGGAGTCGATTGACAAGATATCATCTTCCTCCTTACGTGCCCTTCTAGATCATGATACATGCTTATAATGTGGTCGTACCTAGCACAATCATAGATGATGGCCCATCTGTTAGTATTCTGTCCTAAACTACTTGGCAAGATTTAGGTTCTCCGCAGCTTGTGCTCGTTACCCAAAATTTGTTGGCTTTTAACAGAGGAACCAGTCAACCATTAGGGATCCTTCCTAGGTTGCCTATTACTTTGGGAGGAAAGACTACCTATATCGAAGTGATAGTAGTCCAAGGCCCTTTGGGTTTTAATTTACTCCTTGTGCATGACTATGTTTATGTCATGGGAGCTCTTATCTCTTTACTCTTTCATGTGATATGTTTCCCGCATGAAGGAATAATTGTGACTATTGACCAAATTTCATTTGTTGGTCCTAATTTGACTCCCAATAAACTAGGTTCCCTAAATGATCCTTATATGCAAGCCATATCCCCCTCGCCACAGATTAATTATGTGGCAACCTATCCCATTCACATACTAATTGATGAAGATGAGCCTTTTACTGTATGCTCAACTTATTTCGACCTAGATCTAGTAGGTGATATGGTGAATCATTTACTGGGAGAATTGGAGTCTGATATTTCCAATGGATCCTTTGATAAATTCCAGAGAATTGTTCTCCCTTTTGATGAGAACCTCTTGGAAGCCATGGCCTTCTGTAGGTCATGATCAATTTGTCGGAGCGTGTTTCCTTTTCTTGTGTCAAGTTCATTAAAAAATGAAACAAGGTCCTTTGAGAAAAGTTTATTTTCTTGTGTCAAGCTCATTAAAAAACGAAACAAGCTTCCACAGAAGAGTTCCTTTTCTTGTGTCAATCTCATTAAAAAATGAAACAAGCTCTTATGAGGATAATTCTTTTACTATGTCAACCTCGTTAAAAAATGAAATAGGTTTCTATGAGAAGAATTCTTTTCCTATGTCATGCTCGTTAAGAAATGAAACATATCCCCTTTCAATTAGAGTCTTTCACTTGATCTTGTAAATGAAACTTCATTCCATCCACCTGTTAGTACTAGTAGTCTACTTGGGTGATGCTATGAAGCTTGGGGGACATGTACCTCGAATTGAGTTATTATGTTGGGGGCATGCAAAATTATTTCAAGCATAGTTTTTCTCTGTTTTAAGCTTGTGTAAAAATGGAACCACTTTCAAGCATAGTTTTTTTCCCATGTTTTAAGCTTGCATAAAAATGAAACCAATTTCAAGCATAGTTTCCTATATTTAAGCTTCTATAAAAATGAAACCATTCCCATTTTATTCTTCGTGATTTCCATTTTTATCAGCCTATTTTTTCCAGATGAGACTTGGTTTTCTCATTCCATTGTCACCATCTTCTTGGCCGATCATACACTTTCACTTGGTTGTTTTACCCTTTCCTAAGGAACAACTGCGATGAGTGGTATTATTAGCTAGACCCTTGACTTTTGTGCGTTTTGAGAAGTTCTATCACGACCGGAACTAGTTGCTATCCTTTTATACCACTCGTTTCTCAAGGAGGAGTCCTATTTCATCTCTTTTCAGACTCCCAAAACATGAAAAGACCATCGAGCACTTGTCTGTTCGAACTCGTAAAAGTAAATGAAAAGAAGTCTACTTAATATAAGTTTACCCCTTTTCCGAAATGAGATAGACTAACTACGATAAAGGAATACCTTAGTCGAACATGGCTATAAGGTTATCTTGGGTATTGTTTTCTACCTTTTTGGACCTAAGGGACTACCTACGAAAAGTAACATCTAGAATTTTCTTTTTCGCCTCTTTTTCAAACTCTCTAAACATGAAAAAGAAGTCGAGTTTTCACCCTCAATGGACTCGTTAAAACATCAAACAATGATGCACTCATCGATCATGATGAGACCGAACCACTCCTCCTCTGGGTTCGTTAAATATAAAGGGATCCATCTAAAGGATGAGCTTACATATAAAACATATGGTATCCTCCTCAAGCTTGTTAAAAATAAAGAGGTACTGACTAGTATGGTTAGGGAAATTGGGAAATAGGGTACTCCATTTGTTAATGGCAACGAGTCTCTCTTGAACACAACACTCTTCCACTTCATCTTTGTGGCTATTGGGGGGGTAATCTGCTTGTATTTTGGTTATGATACCGTTTTCAGAACCTCCGTTTTGGTTTTGGGTCAATGTTACCAACTTCACTCAGTGTCATCGTTGTGTTCAAGAGAAGTCATTCAACTTATATTTATTGCAATACTCTTAAGCCTTAATTCCATGTTTGCATTTCCTGATCTAGTTCCATATCAAAATCATTCTAATCATTCTATCTCAATCATCATACCCATTTTGTGTCGTTGATGGGGGATACATCAAGGCCCTCCTACGACGGGTAACTTCTTGTTGACATTAGTACATTATCCAGGAAGTTGACTTAGAAATAAACCCATCGGTACCATGGTGCTTTCATACATCAATGGCAAGTTTCCTTGCTCTCGGTGACAAGTTTACATCATTGGCCTTCGAATGAAATATTTTGTGTCATGTTCAACATCAACTCATTTATTCACACCATACAGATTGTACTTGAGTACATTGAGAGTCATTAACATCATTGGTGGTTTCTCTCGCATCTGTTAACGACTTACATCATTAGTCAGTAATCAGATGGTGTCTACCATGTTCGACCTTAGCTTATTGATTCACATGGTTAGACTTGTACACTGGTTGGTTGTGTGAACAAGATAGAAGACCTCAAATCTAATTTCCGCCATCTAGGCTGTGATTTCAGGATTATGCCAGATCACTGTGTATGATGGCCATGCTCATACTGAAAACCATTCAGTCATGGGTGCACCATCATTCATTAGTGGAAATTTCTTTTGATCATTATAGATGTAATGCTATATTATGCACTGAGTATGGGTATGCCTCCCTTAGCAATAAAAATGTCATGATGAAAATGTATTGTAACAGATGAATCTTGCCGGTTGTTCTTGATGTTGACTTGTCACAAGGTAAATCACTTCAATCATTAGTCATCATCTCTGACTTTGCACTTTATGGGGCACTCTATTATAGGCTATTTTGTCACATCTAATCAATAGGCCTCCTAATGGGATCAATTAACATCTTATTCCCCAATTTACATCATCATTGCATAAAGTCGTATGCATGACTCTCTCATTCCACAACGTTTTCACCCTAAACTGCATCATATGAGCTAGTTTTAAGACCAACGCTCCCTGACCTCTTGCTGGATTGCGTTCACCTACAGGTTTCTCCACTATGGCCTGCATTGATCACCTACAGGTTGCTCCCCTTTGCACTTGTGTTGGTTCTAGAAGCTAGGGAAGAAGAGAGAGAATCACGAAGCCTCCATTTCCAGAAGCTTCCAAGATCTGTTGCAGCTATTTAACTCAAATAAAACTTTCAAATCCTATCCTATCCTACTTTGGAGTTTCCATCCCTTATCCTTAGACCTCATCCTCCCATCAAGAGTGGATCTCAATCCCAAGATTGGTAAAAGAATAAGAACTCCCAACTTACCTCACCCCTCCATATATTTACAACCTTCCATATGCAAGGGGTTGTTGTGACAAAGGAAGGACAAGTCAAAAACTTGGAGGAGCTCTTCTACAAGATCAACACCTGTTTATGGTTGTAACTCACTACATTTATATCAATACAAAGAGTTTTTTGTTTTCCTATATGTGATTTTGTTATTTTATGTATTTCAATTCCATGTTGATCTGTTGAATAAAGTAGATAGATGATGCTACATAGATCTCGTAGTTTCTTGGCTTGTGTTGTCTGGTCGTGAAGGTTTTAATTTTCACAGCTGCAGCTAGGATTGGAGTATTCAAGCCAAAGAAGGAGTGAAACATATGATAGATTTCAAGTAAATTTCATCCCTTCATCTACTTACTTTAAGAAAAACATTGGGTCATTTTTCTTTTTGTTGTTCTAGGTCAGTCCACCAGACCTAGGGGAGATGTTTTTGTTCGTAGTCATAAATCTCGCATAACACCATGTGAAGAATGACATCAATCAAGTTATAAGGATGATTATTCAATAATTTTCCTGCATTAAATTCAACTTTCATAATTTGAAAAAATATTTTGTTGTTGTTGTTATTGTTGTTATCGCATCAAAGAACCCGCCACTGCTGAAAAATTCTGCTTCAAATTCATTGTTTTATTTAGTCATAATCCTTTTTCAAAGACTATTGCAATGATCCATACCCATGAATTGATTGAGTAATTCACAGGGGAATCCAGCAAGGGCCCAATTGGTGAAGAATGACCCACGTGGAAACATAAACAAAAAACCATGTTGAATGGTGTAGATAGGATAAAAATAAGCGTAGTGTTGAAGGAACATGAAGTTCAAACCTGATAGTAATGTTTGTATCGTGGTACCTATAAATAAATACACAATATTTTTTGGAGGCATATGAGACTAGGTGAACTTGTCGGTTGTGCATTGAGAGAAAGCTGGAGAGAAGGTATATTATACCATTGAATTACATGCTTGGATTTACAAAAGTCTGAGATCATGTAGAAAATCAAAGAAAAATCCATTGTGGGAATGCCTGCGTACATAACACCATGGATTTAAAAAAAAAGAAATAATACAATGGCAAGATTTGCAAGGCTCCATTTCTAGTGCCCTGCAAATTTACAGTTGAACCTCAAATACGTTTGATGGGTTAAAGTATTTTTTTTTAGTTTACATTTTGGTCATGGAAAACCAATTCTAATCAACATGAATTTACTCCTTTCTATTAATCAACAATTATGTGTGATATAGTCACTTTACAAGGGCTCTCCAAACATTGTAACTAAAATTCATTCTACAAACCTCAACAATGACACTTTTTCTTAGCTCTGTTGTAATGGGTTATAGCAGTCACTTGAACACAAAATATTTAGGTTGAAAAGGATATAAATCACCAATTCATTGATGTGGCTCCAACCTTTCCATTTTTTTTTTCTCAATAAATGGACTTCTAACCTTTGAAGTTCTGATTATCAGTATAGCTGTGTGAATCTACAAGCATTTTCTATGAGTGAGATTTGACAAAGAATTGGTTGGACTTCTATTGAGGGGGTAGGTCGTACTTTTGGTAACTTGCCTGAGGCTAACAATCGCGACTATGTGACTTACTATGTTAATAAGATAATATAAGGGCAAGATCAGTCACGAGGTCGCATTACAATGGAGGTCACATTATTTGATGTGTTGCTAGGCACATCAATGTGACCTCACAACTTGAAGAGAGGTCGCAGAGTTGTGATTAGGCCAGATCACATTTTTGGTTATATGTTGAAGCACAAAATCATGATTGCGCGACTGGGAGAGAAACGACTGGAGTGTGAGTACTTCTTAGCCCCACGAATACTGATATTTATGTAGTGTCATTTCCCATTGATGCTTGACACTTCTCTAGTCCTTTGCAACAACATTTGTACTTCGGATAACTCTTACATCAACTATGCCCATTGAAAATTTGCAGTGTGACCAGAGTCTAATCCTCCTGACCGGTCATGATAATGGGACGACATTGAAGGTGTGATGATATATGGATCTGTCAATGAAATATATTGCACTAACATATGACTTGGTCACATAGTGCAGCACTGCATGATTGGCATGGTCATTTTCCCCTATATGAAACCATAGTGTCATTCCCTTTCGTATTGAGATTATGGAAACAAAATATAACCAATCATCTTTTCCCCACTCCCTGTGCACAGGTGGAAATGCGTTCATATTTTCTAGATTCACCTTGAGACATTACAATGTACCCTACACAGCTCAATAAACATTATATTCTCTGGGTGCGATAAAAATTGACCATCAGCAGTCACACGTTGAATGAGTGATGCATTGGTCGCATTACTGCCGTCTCAATATCTGTATAAATTTGCTAATGTTTCCAACACTATGGTAGGTGGAATTAAGTAGTAACAATTGTCAACATTGTGATGTGACATCATCCCTTCATATCTTACCCTTTTGTGTGGGTATGATTCCAACACTTGTTCTCTTTACAAGGTTTTTCAACTGCATCGTTCATCCAATGTCACTTTTCGATATGGACACCTGGATGTAATATCGATAATGCCTTTGAAAAACATAATATTTGTAACATAAACCCAACACTACCCTGGTGTAGTATGTATTTTAATGAAGTTTTGAGGTAATGCACATTTCCATATGAGTCTCATCACACAGGCATGTATCCTGCATCAAGAGGCATGGATAAGTTTTCCACTTAACTCAAATGTACACCATATAATATGTCATAGAGTGTGCCCCATGCCTTTAACACACTCAACAACGTATCCTTGTTCTTTTTATAGGCTCTTAACACACATATAACATTGTATTTTAGAAGTGTCGACTCCAAAAATAATGTTTGCCTCAACATTGAGGTTGGTTTGTGGTTTCAGTTGCACCATAATAACACACTGCCATAATCCAAAAGGTCCTTTTTTAATGTCACCCCTATATATATATATATATATATATATATATCACAATTGCACTTATGAGCGACCTTACGTGTGCCAATAAGTGGCTCTAAATTATTTAATGAGATTGCATGGTAATGGATGACCAAGAAGCACACCTATCATTGAAACTTTGAAATTTTTGGCCGCTTTAGTGATTGTGTTCCCCATGGGAAGATGTTATGCCTTAGAGCATAGTGACGAAACTAGAGTGTTACCTTTTCAATGCACGATTTGCATTTCTAGAAGTGTATCAAGCCACCTTTATTTAGTTTCATTTTCCCTAACCTCATAGGCTCGAATTGTGTGATAGTTGAGTACTAAGTCGATGGAGTATTAATATGGTGTTGTAACACACATTTTGTTTGAAAAGAGGGCTCTTCAATCATATCGTTGTAATGCACTTGAATTCAAACCCAATGCTTAGCGTGTGATGATAAGGAAAACCCTAGTGATGTTAACATAGCCTTAAAACCCCTCGAATGGCACCCTCATATAAATCTAATATGCGTTGGTATCTTGAAGTGCAACCACCCTTTTCAACATGACTTGGAACTCTCTTTGATATTGTAACAACCCTGGTGAAAAATTCCATGTAATAAAAGTTAATAAAGGCAAAATAATAACCATGGTTGATGGGAGACTTATTCCAAGTTGAATGTTGGGAAAAACATCCTAGTGTGGGTGTTCATTGGTTTATTATGGCTAAGGAAATTGGCAAAGACAATGGCTAAGGCTTTGGAAAAATAAAATTTATTTATGAAAATTAATGGAAATTAGGAGAAAAGGGAGGTGAAAGGTCATAGGCTACATGTGAGGAGGAAAATGAAGAAAATAGAGGCCTCATTAATAAAAAGGCTTTTGAGGATCAATTCATAGATTTTTTTCAGCTCAATTTTGGATCTCTCTCTCTCTATTCTCTCTCTCTCATTCTTGGACACTTAGAGTTTTCTTGGAGCAATCTTGGAGAGTGTGGCATACTTGGAGATTTTGAGCAAGAAGGAAAAGGAAGAGCAGGAAGGTGCAAGAGTATATCAGGATCAACAACGACAATGGGTTTTTCTTACAGGTACCAAGTTGCATGTATGTTTTTCTCACTAGTTTTGGCATGCATGGCATATGCATGTGGTTCATTGGTCATGATCCGTAACTGGCATGGGGGATTGCCTAGATTGATAGTGGATGTCCTAGCCTTGACATTTCCTTGATATAAATGGTGTTGTGGGTTTATTTTTTATTTTATTTTTTTACTTATTTTATTTATATTTTATTATTTATATTTTATTAGTTTATTATTTTATTATTTTATTTTATTTTAATATTTTATCTTATTTTATTTTTTAATTTTTAAAATTTTTTAAATTTTTATTTTATTTTATTTATTTTTAATTTTTAATTAATTAATTAATTAATTAATTTTTATTTTTATTTATTTGATTTTTATTTTTTTAATTTTTAATTTTAATTTATTTTTTATTATATATATATATATATATATATTATTTTTTTATTTTATTTATTTATTTTTTCTTTCTGGTTGGTTCTCATGTTTCCTTTAGCTTGGGTTGAGTTACTAGTTCCTGGAAGCCCTAGTTGGACAAACGCTCTGGAAGCCCTGTAACAACTTGGGTTGAGTTACTAGTCCTAGAAGCCTTGGTTGGACAAATGATCTGGATGCTCTTGGTGGCTTGAGTTACTAGTCCTGGAAGCCTTGGTTAGACAAATGCTTTGGAAGATCAGATTAAGATGTGGGTTGAGTTACTAGTCATGGAAGCCTTGGTTGGAACAAACATTCTGGAGCCGTGAAAGGCTTGGGTAGAGGCCAATATGACGATGGTTTTGTGATGTTCAACCGTGAGGTGGGATCATTGTTTGATGGGTTGAGGTGGTTGGCCTCTTGAAGCCCTTGACGGTTTTGGATTGATGTGTTTTATGAGATCCCACATTCATGCTTAGAATATGGCACGAGGGTGACTGGATGAAAAGAGTTTTGGCTCATCCATGTCTACGGTCAGGTGGTTCATGGAAGTCCCACAACTAGTTGGCCTTTGCATCATTAATATGAGATTATTACTACTTTTTATTCTACGAGTATTGTACTCGTTTATATGTGGATCATATGGTTGTTTTTTCCTTGGTATTTTTGTGGTTATTATGTTGGTTATGATCATGTATTATGACAGCAGCTATGTATGGGTCTCATCATGTTTTCACTTGTAAATGAATGAAAAAAGTATCTATGGCCTAATGGATGAAATGGAAACTAATGTGTTGAGGCAGCAATGCTTCTTAGCGATTCTCAAATGAGTACGAGACCCCTGTGCTTAGATTTGTTGTTAACACCTGTAGATTACATATTTCTGATATTGTTGTATCGGCTACAACCACCCTCCAAAATTTTGCCTTAGCCTTGTTTTGGAGCCTCCCTTCCAACCTTCACAGCATCTTGCCTTGCTTCGTCAAGTTCAAAATATTCAATGTCTTTCTTACACAAAGACAACCTATCGATCATAGCTTGATCCATTCCCCTCATAGGTTGTTCACTCGGACATGGTCTATCTGCAGGCTGATCAACTCCCCCCTGAAAATTGAGCGTTTTTGGAGGGAAACCAACCTTCCCTCTAGAAATTATGCAATCCTCTTTGGCAGCCTGCTGGGCTCCAAGATTGCGTAGTCAGCTGCTTTGCATAGAAATTGCACAAATATCCTGGGCAGCAAGCCTAGCTCCCAACCAGAAATGCACATTTTTCTCCAACAGTCAAGCAGTCTCTTGCATGTGCAGCTGAGTTGACCGGTTCCCTTCGGGACTGAGAAAAACAGACTTACATGCATGGGTTGCTTCTCCCAAGGCAACATGCAAAGGCATCCCTTGTTTTCGGGCAGCATGCATAGGCATCCCTTTTTTCAGGGATTTATGTTTAGCAGTTGGAGGTTACATGCAAGGAGAAATTCCGAAACCTCCCACCAAGTGTTGCTTCCCTTGGATTCGTGGCATGCACGTCACAACCTCGATGTTATCAAAACTCATCAATCAGACACTACAGAGCTCATTCCTCACATCAACCTTGTAGATTTGACATCCCACATCACATCTAGGAGTAATCGGCACATTCAGCTCAACTGTTTTGGGGTAAGCCCGCTTCCCATGCCTTGTGCTGCATTTCTGTCTCTTTTGGGAGTACTGTTTGCTTGATTTATTTGAACACTTGTTGTCGTTTACATGTATTCTAGCTTGCCCTAGATCTGTTTCAGTTTTCAGTTTTATCTCACTGCTGTCACATGCATGAAACTATTTTGCACGTATGTTCCCCTAACCGTCGAACTGCCTCACCCACATGCATGTTGATCTGTTGGTTGAATATTTCATTCATGTTTTGCATGCATTGTTAATCACTTCTTCTATCACTTAGTGTCGCCATGCATTCACTGACTTACTTGCTTTCAGTTTCCCGTTGACGAGTCAGGCCAACCTTGCCCCGGGCTCTGCCTTCACCAAGGCTGCATTGGGCAATCTTGGAAAGGAAGGCTCAACTTCCTCTCTAGATTTGTGTATTCCTACCCAACACTGGCCTCTAGGACTGTTTTTCACATTTCTGGAGGACAGTGGCTGCTTGGCCCAAGAAATTGCGCAAATCTGTCCCTAGGCCAGTAGTCCTTCCTAGTTGGAATTGCGCATTGCGCAATCCCAGGAGTCAGCAACCAGACTGGATTGTGCATTGCGCAGTTCTAGCAGTCATTTAGTCTCCCAACAGCCCAGACTGTGCCTTGTGTAGTCTTAGCAGTCAGTCTCCCGACCTCCAGTCTTAAATTGCGCAACCTTCATGATCATTCACCCATGTATGTTGCAAGTCAATTCTCATGTTCATTTTGGTTTTCGACTGATAGATTGCTTGACATGAGTGTTGCCAGGTCTCCAGGTATTGCAGGTGTTCATCTGCCTCTCAGTAATACAGATAAAATGGTTTTCAAGAGAGAAGAGACAAAGACACTGTTCAAAGCACACTTGGGGATGTAGTCAATCAAGTGTCTATGGACTTGCTTACCCACAAAGACATCAAGATATGATAGCAACAACATCACATCGAGCAACATCATGAACAACAATTGAAGTTAGCATACCAAATGCAACGAATGCAAGAGGAGGGTTGTTGACAACACGGAGGCGGAACAAGGTTGCAAGCTCAAGTAGATCCATTGATGATGAAAGCAAGTTTGGAGACTTCGACTATGAGGTGACGACGCAACATGAAGATCGTGCGAAGACAAAGAATGGAACAATGAAGGAGTTGCATGTGCTGAAGTAGCAACTCAAGGAAGAACATGGAGTTGCACAGATAGATGAATGAGTTGCAGCATAATCAGGAACAACAGTGGGCTCATCATGCACTCAGCATGAAACTGCGCCTGTACACGTTAAAGATCCATCCCAACAGCTAACACAGAGAAGACATGGTGAGAAGTGTTGTTGATCGCACACAAGGGATTCAACATCATGCATGTCATTAAGTGCACGCATGCAATCCAACCCATTCAACACACTCACCAAGGCGAAGACAAGAAGCAAGTCCAACTGGAGCTAAACATGTACTTTGGCAAGTTGATGTGCATGACCACTAGCACACACTTGAATATCAGCACAGACACTATGCATCAATGTGTTTCCGGTTCAACCGTACCCAAGAAGACAATGTGCATGTTAGCAGATGAGTTGGATGAATGGGACGAACCAATGCATTGGTTGTTCGCTTCAGAAAGATGTAACGATGAGGTGCATGCACACCATCACTGACGACCAAGTTTGGCATCAACTCACCACCTTCACCATCACAAGCATGTCAAAGAGTTGGTCTCATCACAGTGGACCGAGTGTCAATGATGTCTTGCAAGGCTTGCTCAAGCCATGTTGTCTTACATGAGTACATGTGCATTGTAATGTTGAGTCATGTCAAGTGTAATTCAAGTGTCAATGGGGTGATGTAATAATCATAGACGAAGTGAAGAGTCATGTGGGTAGTTGAGCTGTCACAAAGGGGAATGTCAAGGGTCACCCCACCCTTTGCTATAAATAGTCCCTCATAACTCATTGTATAGGCTTTTGGTCAACCAAGCTTCAACTAAGACTATCTTGAAGAAGGCTTGGACAGTATTGTAATGTGCCTTGGCTTCTCCACTGCACGAAGCTAGTACATATCTTTGGAGGAGCAGGAGGATGTGGCTGTAACGTTCCACTATCGGGGCTAGCAGGTCTACATGGATGTATTGTATGATTGAGACTTACACTTCTTTATATAATAAGAGCCAAAACATTTTCATGCATATGTTGTTATTGTAGTTGGACTGCTCTGGTTTCCTTAATGATATATGTTGTTTAACTTATGTACTTGTGTATGAACTGATTCACATGCAATTATATGAATATTATTGTTAATGTGTTGTATATGTTGTTAATCTTTTCACCGTCCATGTTGATTGCTCTGTCGGACATCAGACAGACCTTTCACATGAACCTTGCTATAACAACCGTCGCACTCATCTCGGACTGATCCATGAGTGTTGTACATGTTATCTTACCTTGTATGATGTGACTGCCGCATCCGAGTGGACTGCTCTACCGGAAGCTGTGCATGTCCTTTTGTGTTGTGTGTTCCTAGCTGAGTTGGGACTGATCCCTTTCAACTTGGAACTCACCTTCACCTCCTTCACCCTTCGAAGTGTTACAACCTTTCATACGCCTTCCTTGACTCACTGCATCAGTCACATCCTTACTACTGATAGAGTTATCTTACTTGCCTCTGTGCAACATTGTGGTCAAGGCATTACCTTACAACCAACTACTGGGACTCCTACACCAAACAGTCTAAGGTCTAATTGGTACTTCTTACCGGGGAGATCCCCTTGACATGTTGGTGAGTCCATCACTGTCAATAGATATGTTTGACGAAATTTCTCTCATGGCTCGTAGGGGTCCAGTCAAGGGCTTGTTCAAGTAATTGCATTTGTATCACCATTCCATTGTTATCTTTCTATTTTGAAGGTATCATTGAATTCAAGGCAGTGACCTGAGCTCTAGGCTTTAAAAGTGGCTCAAATGCCGGGGACGTTGGCACAACACTGAGAAAAATAGTCCCTGGATGCTGACATGCCATGCTGTGGGAGCATCCAGAATCCTATAGATGTTCTCATGCCCATAACATGGGAGAGTCTGGGGGTTAATTGGTCTAAAAACTTAATGGGACTCATGGCCTAGTTACTTGAGAGGTTGGGATGGTTCCTGAGAGTCTTGTTGTTGTTGTTGAAGGTGTATGGTGTGTTTTCGTTGGTTCCACTTCCTTAACGCAACTTAGGAGGTCAAATCATATCATAGTAACTTCTCGTCACATGTTTAGTTCGGTTAGCTGGTTACTTGGGTAGACGTGGGAGGAGGGTGTTACAGAGTGGTATCATTGCATGGTTCACCCCTCAGACAGGATGGGTTGTGCGTTGGTCATGCATTCATGTCGGTTGCATGTGTGTCTCTTGTGTTGTAGGACCATGTGCTTGTTTCATTTATATGGGATGGGTCATGGTTGTAGCGATGTTACCATGGGAAGTTGATGATGTTGTTGTGGAAGTGTGTCATCATGAGTGTATGATTGATTATGCATTTTTTATGCATGTTAGTATTCACATGTGGTCAGGTGTACAGTGATGTGGTGGTTGTTGTCATGCATGAGTTCATGGTATGTGTATTTGACATGGTTATGCATTGATGATTGGACTTTAGCTAGAATGATGGTTACATGGTTATATGCTTAGAAGTTATATTTCTATATGTTGTTATGATTATGTTATACATGTATTACGCTGATTTGTTGATCTTGCAGATGAGATATCCTCCCCGAACTATGCTAAGGTACGTCGGTTTATTGTGATTTGGTTTAGCTGACATGATATACCTTGCAGGAAGAATATTAAAGATGACTAGCTAGATGGTAAACTATAGTGCCTGAGACTCTCCGTATGGATCAGATGAGCAACGTGTTACGTGGTGTTGGGAACTCTTCTAATTTGGAAGACACATTGAGAATCTTAAAGGAAGAAATAAGGAGTTGTAAGGAAAATAATGACAAAATCATACATGCATGGGAGAAAAAAGCATAGGTAAATGCAATGATACTTTAGAGTTTGTTAGAATTACAACCACATGGACCACTTCAGATCAACCACGACAAGGAGGAAAAAACTAATGGGGCATATGGCAGTAGGTCTCAAGGTGTTCATAGATCAGATAGAGATGACATGGTTAGAGATGGCAGATTGTTGGATACTCCGAATAGGAGAGGTGATAAACACAGGTTCTATTCTAGTTCTGGTTCTGACAGGCATGATGATTGACATCATTATCATCCTTACAGAAGGAGTGACAGGGATATTTGTCAGACAAGTTTAAGAAAGAAAAACCACCTACATTTGATGGAGAGATAAAGAAATCATAGGATTCAGAGGCATGGTTTCTTGGTATGAGGAATTTCTTCAGGTTCCATGATTATTCAGAGAACATGAAAGCTAGAATGGCTACATTCAGTCTCAAAGGTAAAACAAACATTTGGTGGGAAGATGTGAATAATGTTAGAGGTATACATGAGGAGGACTTGACTTGGAATTAGTTCGAGCGACTATTCAAGAAGATGTACCTACCATAGAGATGCTTTGATGACATGGCAAAAGAATTCTATGAGCTAAAGATGGGATCAATGACAGATGAGGAGTACACTAGCAAGTTCTTGGAGGTATTGAGGTATCTGCCTTACCTCAAGGATGAGAAGGCCAAGATTTAGAGATTCACTAGTGGGTTACCAATGGCATTCAAATAAATGATTGAGTTAGATGAGCCTAGATCATTGGAGGAGGCCATCCGAAAGCTAAAGCACTGCTATGAGCAATCAAAGCACAGATATGAGACTAAGCTAGATTGGAAAGGTAATGCAAAAAACAAAGGAAAATAGGACAAGAAACAAGTGAGACCTTAGGATTCAGGTAATAAAGAGAATGCAGTGCCATCTAAGAAGTTCAGTGTGTCTGACAGAGGACAGGGGAATTGATATGAGGAGCAGAACAAATATGTAGGCTAAAATCATATAGAGTGTTGGACTTGTGGCAAAGAACATCGTAGGAGAGATTATCCATAGAATCAGGGTGCTTGGCCTCAGATATATATAATACAGAGGAGGCACAAACTGTTGGGGATGTTGGTCATAGCGTTCCTTGCATCTATGCAGTGCTGGATAATAGAAAGGCAAATCATCAGGAATCTATCATTGAGATGGATGGTAAGATTTGTGATCAAGTTGTTTCTATTTTGATTGACCTTGGATCTAATTATAGTTATGTTAGTCCTGACCAGGTGGAATAGTGTGGTTTGAACAAATAAGTACATGTAGAGTCTTGGTTAGTGCAGCTTGCTACAGGTACAAAGAAGCGAGTTCACCATTGGGTAAGAGCTTGTTCATTTGATTTGAATGGTATGCCTACCTCAACACATTTGAATGTATTACCGTTGGGATCATACAATATGTTGTTGGGCATGGATTGGTTGTACCTTTATAGGACCAAGGTGGATTGTTATGACAAATCCATTGAGTCCTTGGATGACAATGGGGAACAAAGAGTTTTGTGAGGTAAGAAGACAGCGACATCAGTTAGGATGGTGACAGCTATGCAGGAAAATCATAGTCATAGGAAATGATGTGTGTTATTTGCAATGCACATTTCTAGTGACAAAGTTAATGAAGTTGAGGATGAAGATGGTTTGAGCGGGTACCCAGTTCTACAGTAGTTCCAGGATGTATTTGCTGAGGATATTTCAGATTTTCCACCTCACAGGGAGGTAGACTTTTCTATTGAGCTGGTTCCAAGGGAAACTCCCACATCAAAGGCACCTTACAAGACAAGTACACTTGACTGGGTAGAGTTGAAGTTGCAGTTGAAGGAAATGTTGGACAAGAGATACATTAGGCCAAGTGTATCACCATGTGGTGCATTGGTATTGTTTGTAAAGGAGAAGGATGGTACTCTCATATTATGAATTGACTACAGGAAGTTGAACAAAGTGACCATCACGAAAAGCTATTTGTTACCAAGGATTAATGACTTGTTCGATCATTTGAAGGGAGCAACTGTGTCCTTGAAGATTGATCTAAGATCAAGATATCATCAAGTACACATTAAGGAAGAAGACATCTACAAGATAGCTCTCTAGACTAGGTATGGGCATTAAGATTTTGTTTTAGTTCCATTTGGTTTGACTAATGCTCCAACTACTTTTATGTGCTTGATGAATAATGTGTTGCATCAATATTTGGATAATTTTGTTATTATGTTCATTGATGACATATCGGTATATTCTAAAAATTAGGAAGAACATGCCAAGAATTTAGTAACTGTGTTGAGACTATTGAGAGAGAATCAATTGTATGCTAATCTCAGCAAGTGTAGTTTCTTTCGGACTGAGGTACACTACTTGGGACACGTGGTTTCCAAGGATGGCATAGAAGTGGATCTAGAGAAGATAAGAGCTATCATGGAGTGGGCAGCTACTAGGAATGTGGATGTGGTGATATCTTTCATGGGGTTGGCAGGCTATTATAGGAGTTTCATTAGGAACTTCTCACAGATTGCTTATCCTATTATGTCATTGCATAGGAAATGTAAGAAGTTTGAATGGACAAAGGAGTGTGAGGTCAGTTTTGAGTAGCTTAAGCAGTTGTTGACACATGCACCAGTGTTAAAGATTGTAGATCTGGACAAAGAATTTGTAGTATGTACAAATGCTTGCAAGAGAGGACTTGGTGGAGTCCTTATGTAGGATGGATAGGTGGTATGTTATGAGTCACAAAAACTGAACGAGCACTAGCAGAACTACCCCACCCATGATATTGAGTTGAAAGTGATCATACATGCATTGAAGATGTGGAGGCACTATCTTCTTGGTAGGAGGTTTGTATTGATGAGTGATCACAATGGTTTGTGATATCTATTTGACCAACCAAATCTGAATGGAAGGTAGGCTCGGTGGTTGGCCACAATCATTGATTTCAATTTTGAGATGAGATATATCAAAGGTAAAGAGAACAAGGTGGCATATGCTCTTAGCAGGAAGATATAGGTAAATCATTTAGTAGCTATGAGCTCCTATGGGATAGACTTACAAGATAGGATTTTGCAGGCAAGTCAGCAGGATGTCAGGTATATGGAGATTGTGCACAGGTTGCAACAGAGTTCAGGTAGTGGTACAGGTTGGTAGTAGAGGTCCATGTACAAGTGGTAGTATAGGTATAAGTACAGGTGGTGGTACAGGTATAGGTACAGATGCATGTGCACAAGATGTGTACTATCGTCTCATGACAAGATAATTGGTTAGATTTAGAGATAAGAGATATGTGTGAGACAATAGTGAGCTCAAGAAGGTGATCTTAAGGGACTTTCATGTCAAGCCATATTCAGGTCACCCAGGCTATCATAAGACATTGACTGCAGTGAAGAAATTTTATTATTGGTAGAATTTGAAGAAGGATGTAGTAGATTTTGTGGCTAGATGTTTTGATTTTCAATAGGTGAAGGCATAGTGTAAGCATCTAGGTGGACTGCTATAGTCGATTGTGATTTCAGAATGAAAGTTGGAGGTCATTTCCATGGATTTTATCACAGGGTTGCCAAGGACAGTGAGACAACATGATTCCATCATGGTAGTGGTGGACAGGTTGATAAAGGTAGCACACTTCATTCTAGTGAAGTCTACATTATTAGCGAGTGATGTAGCATAGGTATTCATCAGTGATGTGGTCAAATTAAATGGAGTTCCAAAGAAGATTGTGCCAGACATGGATGTAAAGTTCACTTCCATGTTTTGGAATGAGTTGTTTGCAGGTTTGGACGCAGAGTTGACCTTTGGTACATCGTACCATCCTAAGTCAGATGGATAGACATAGAGGGTCAACATGATATTGGAGGACATGTTTAGGATGTATGTGATGCATCAACAACAGAGGTGGGGAGAGTATCTTCCACTGGTAGAGTTTTCTTACAACAATCGATATCAGGAATATTTGAAGATGAGTTTGTTTGAGGCATTGTATGGGAAGAGTTGCAATACTCCCATTAGTTGGAGCGATCCAGCGAAAAAGTTGTTGATAGGACTATACATGTTGGCGGAAATGGAACAGGAATTGCAGGTAATAAAGAGGAATTTGAAAGCAGCACATGATAGGCAGAAGAGATATGCATATCAGAATAGGTTGTTCAAGGAATTCCAGGTTGGGGAACAAGTGTACTTGTGCATAAAAATGAATAAGATCTCCTTGCACTACCTCTGACAGTGAAATTCCATAATTTTTTCCATGTGAAATTGCCTAAGAAGTATGTTAAATATGTTGATGATGTGATTTACTGGTTTGTATCGCAGGTGGAGCCATATGGATAATTCCAGTCAGAGCCTTAATGTATATTGCAGAGAAAGATGTTCATGCTCCGGAACCGAGTAATCGAGTAGGTTAAAGTGAAATGTAAAAAATTTGGGCCCGATGAAGCTACATGGGAGATGGCGGATCAGATGTGGACGATGTATCCTTCATTGTTTGTCGATTGAGGCAAATTATTTTTGGTATAGTGTTTTTGTATATGTATTTGGTATATGTTTTGGTACATGTTATGGTGGTTTTGGTATATGTACACACACACACACACACACACACTTCTGTGTGGATGTAAATACTTCTATGAGCTATGTTATAAATCTCTAACAAGCAATATGGGTGTCATGTCATTATGATGTTATACTTGTTATTCTATCATGTTGGTTTGCTTCTCAGCAAGATGATCAATGTAAATACTGCATCGAGCTAAGTTACAAAGTTCCATGGGCAATATGTTTTTATTATAGAAACCTTGTTGGTTGTAGGTGTGTTAGGATATTCGGACACATAGGAAATAGTTAAGTATAACTTGGTCTAGTGTAGAGTTAGGTAAAGTGTGTTTCTTTACTATGTACATTTGTAACTTACAATCCGACAGTCACAAAATTTTCTAGACATTAAGTGATCTGACGGTTCATTCTCTCCTCGGTATTATCGACACTTGATCCGTGGCTTAACACCCGATTGGTCCATGATCTCTATTTAACGAGCATGGAGGGTCATTTGTAGTGTAACCATTCATGAGAGAAGCTTATGTAAATTTCACTCTTTTATTAATAAATTGCCTTAAGTGGCCGCATTGGCTCAGGCCGTGGACTATTTCCCTCTTTGAGGGTTTTAACCAAGTCAAGAATACTGGTGTATTGATCTGTGATCTGTTTGTGAGCGGTGTCCTTTGGTGTTCTGTCTAAGGAACTTACCCTGTAAATTCCTACATGGTATCGGAACTATTCGAGGGCCGCATCCATTGGTGATCCAAATCTGAAGCCAGTACAACTGCATCCGACTATCGTTTCCTAGATCTACTGTTTCTAACTACTTTCGAGCCGAGAGGACTGCTCTATTGTGTTAGGAGCATCTGTTCCAGTGAGGAACCCCTTTCGTTTCATGCGAAAAGGTTTCCGGTAGCCCTAGCTACGTCATTTTTAAGATCCAGAGGTATACAGTCTTTATTTGCAGTTCTAGCTATTCATCTTTCTATTTATTTCAGTTTATTTAGCTCTTTGTTTTTTTATTACCGGATCTATACCTTTCATTTCTACGTATGCTCTTTGCCTTGTGACTCTATGTGATATGGGCAAATCAGAAACACAAATGAAGGATTTTTTCTCATGCATACGCTCTTTTCCGCTGCGCCTTAGTGTGAGCTCAGAAAATCAGAAACATTGAGGAAAATATTTAGTCTCAAGCTAAAGCTAACTTCAAGCTGTAAGGTTTATTTTTTTTGTATGCCCGTGTTGGGTTTTGTGGTTTTTGTTTTGTAGGCAAAAAAAAGAGTTTTTTCAAGTAAGCACGCACCCCAAAGCTTAAGTGATTAAAAAAAAAAATCCTTCCTCTTTTCCAAAAATTACTAACCTTTTAAACTAGCTCATTTGGTCCAAAGTTACTTTATGAGAATAGAGGTCTTGAGTTCAAGTCTTTCTTTTTAGTGAGTTACTTTTTCAAAAAACACGTGTAAAAGTGTTCTCACCCATTATAAAAAGTGAGTCACTTATAATTCTAAAGTCTCTTTATCTTTTATTTAAGTTACAATTTAGTGGGTAGCTCATAAAGTACCATTGTAAAAGTGACTTTCACTTATTTATAAAAGTGAGTCACATAAAATCATTTTTTATTTTTATTTTTTAAAGTGAGCTAATTATATTAAGTTTGGAAAAGGGGGGGGGGGATTTGTTTGAAATATAACATTATCATTCATTTATGCACATTCACGCACTTCGTTGGCATCTTCAACAACTTTTCTTCAAAAAGCCATAACTTCTTCATCCGGAAGCCGTTTTCAGAGCCGTTTTTTTTAATCAGCCTAATTTTTCGAGATCTTTCCATTGGAACACTTAGTTTCAGCATCTACAGCTTCAATTTATGTTAAAATGGAAATTTCATGCCAAGTTATTCTTGAAAGCACCAACTACTTCCAATGGTGGTCCTACATTGTGGATTTACTTAGAAGTAAAGGTCTTTACAGAATAGCCTCAGGCCAAGAAACTAAACCTTAAGATGAAGATAAGGCAACCAAATGGGAAAATAGGCAAGGTCAAGCACATGTGTTGATAGGGATGTCTATTTCTCCAGACCTTAGATCCCATATCACAAAACTTGATACTCCTAATGAAGTAATGAAACTGCTCACTAAAGTTTTTGAAATTAAAAATGAAATTAGGGCCCATCAACTCGAAAATGAGTTGCTTACATTGGACCTCAATAATTTTTCTTCCATTGAAGATTTTTTGTCCAAGTTCAAGACCCTTAGACTTCTCTTGGAAGGTGTTAAGGTTAAGAAAGAAGATGGTAGCCTTATCTATTCCATTCTTACTAAGTTGGGACCAACCTACTCTATGTTTGTTTCCACCTTCCATTCTACTAGAGAAGCCTTTATTTCTCAAGGAAAAGACTACAAGTCCCCCTCTTTTGATGCCTTTTGTGATTCTTTAATAAGAGAACAAGAAAATCTCTTATATCTTGGTCTTCTTAATCTTGGAAACTCTTCTAAGAAAGCCTTAGCCGCCTAGCAGCAACCAAATTCAAAGAATCCTAAGAAGCAGTATCATAAAAAGAATGGTCCTAAACCAAACAAGGGTCCTAAGCAATTTCAGTCTCAAAATGAAAAATCATTTCAACAAAATGATAAGGCAAATAAAAACAAAGGGAAGAAGGCTGATAGACATTGCCACTTTTGTAATTGATATGGCAACTTAGAATCCAAATGCTTTAAGATGATGGAAGCCTTGGAAGCAGCAATGAAGAAGCATAACATCCATTTGGAGCACTCTTCAACTTCAACTTCATCTTCATGAATAACACTTTCTGCATGTGGTTGTCAAGCATCTCAGTCTGGTTATGCACTAAATGTATCTTCTTTCATTCTCATGAGTGGCTCATTGATTCTGGAGCTTCTTATCACATGGCCAAAACAAAGTCATGTTTTCTTCTTTAAATGATTGTAGTACCAAACGTATATATGTTGGTGATGATAGATCTCTTAGTGTTATAGGGATTGGAACTATTCATCTAGACAATGGTCAATTTAATGATGTATTATGTGTTCCAACCTTATCTTGCAACCTTCTAGCTGTATATCAGATAACTCATTCAGGTGAAGGTAAAATCGTTGAATTTTCACCTCACGATGTTGTAATTAAGGACCTAAGAGATCCTAGACCGATTTTAGCTACTGGCATTGCTGATGATTTTACAAGGTTGTATAAGTTTAAAAACTTTGGGTCATCAAATCTTCCCTCGGTATTTGTTGCTCATAATGATGAAGTGAGCAAACTTTGGCATGAGTGATTTGGTCACTTAAACTATCGCTACCTTCAGAATCTATGTAAATAAAATATGGTGATAGGTCTTCCAATGGTATCTTGCAAATATGGTGTTTGTTTCGGATGTGTACTCAGAAAAAATCATCGAGATAGTTTTGAAAAACGTGCCTCTTGGCATGCCTCAGCCCCTTTACAGCTTGTGCATAGTGATTTATGTGGTCCACTTCCAGTTGTTTCATTCTCTGGCTACAAGTATTTCTTAACTTTCATTCATGATTTCTCCAGACGCACTTGGGTATACTTCTTAAAACTCAAGAGTGAAGTATTTAACATGTTCTTGGCCTTTAAGGCCTTTGTTGAAAAACAATCTGGACATCAAATTCTTAAGCTAAGATATGATAATGGCAGAGAATATGTTAACAACAAATTCATCAACTTTTGCACTGAGAATGGAATTCAAATGCAAGATACTATTCCATATACTCCACAACAAAATGGTGTAGCTGAAAGGAAGAATCACACCTTAAAGGAAATGGCTAATTGTATGCTTCAATCTAAAGGACTTAGCCTTAATTTTTGTGTAGAAGCAATTAACTGTGCAAATTACATAGTAAATCGCACTCCTATTAAGGTTTTAAAGAATATCACTCCAGAAGAAGCATGGAGTTCAATTAAACCAGATGTAAGTCACTTTCGTGTTTTTGGAAGTGAAGCATGGGCCCATATTCCAGATGAGAAACATAAAGCTTTAGAACCTAAGAGTGAAAAATGTATTTTTGTTGGATATTCTGAAGATGTCAAAGGATACAGACTTATTCCACTTAAGTCCAAAAATGTTAACATTAGAAGAGATGTAAGGTTTGATGAAAATATATCGGCCTACGAGCCTAGTTTGGCGGATGTGCCACCTCTCTCTATCCCTTCTACTTCTGAAAATATTTCTTCTTCAGATGATGAAAACAAGGATGACAATCCTCCCCCACCTTCTCAGGACCCTCCTTTAGCTCCTCAGCTTCCAAAATGGGTCCGTGCTACTCGGGATGTAGTAGGTGCTCTTGTAGGTGATCTTACAGATCAACAACGTACACGTTCTCAGTTTGATAAAGCCTCTTCTTTACTGGCTCAAGCTTCAGCGAATTATGATCCTGACACCTTTGCAAAAGCTCCAGGCCATCCAGATTGGGACACAACTATGAATGAAGAATATCATTCATTATTGGCAAATGATACATGGGATCTTATTCCTCTTCCAAAGGTACAAAAACTTGTTAGATGCAAATGGGTTTATAGAACCAAGTATGGACCAGATGGAAAAGTTGATAAACATAAAGCTCATCTCGTTGCTAAGGGTTTTTCACAAGTTGAAGGCATTGACTATACTGAAACATTCTCCCTTGTTGCCAAAATGAACTCTATCCACCTTATTATTTCCCTTGCTACCTCTTTCAAATGGGAAGTCCATCAGATGGATGTTAAATCTGCCTTCTTGCGTGGAGACTTGCATGAAGAAATCTATATGGAACAACCTACTAGCTTTATACAAACAAAATCCAGCCTTGTATGTCAGCTTAAGAAATCCCTTTATGGTCTCAAGCAAGCCCCTCAGGCTTGGTATGTGAAAATGGATAACTTTCTTGTAGAAACTGGCTTTTCTAGGTGTCATTCTGACAATACTGTCTACACCAAGAAAGTGGGTAAGTCTCTTATCATTATTGTTCTTTATGTTGACTATATTATCCTTACTGGTAGTGATGCCAACCTTATAAGCCATGTGAAGTCCAGCTTTAAAAAGAAGTTTGAAATGACAGGCTTAGGACACTTGCATTATTTTCTTGGTCTTCAAGTCTTGCAATCCAAGGAAGGTATTTCCCTTTGCCAGTCCATGTATGCCTGTGATCTTCTTCACCACTTTCACATAGAAGACTGTAAACCAACCCCTTCTCCCTTTAAGTCTAGAGCCAAACTTTCAGTCACTTGTACTTCCCCTAAAGTTGATTCTACCTTATATCGTCAGCTTGTAGGAAAACTTTTGTATCTGACCCATACCCATCTTGACCTTTCCTTTACTGTTGGCCTTATTGCTCGATTTATGTAAAACCCACATGAAATTCATTGGAAAGAAGCTAAAAGAATACTTCGTTATGTTTGAGGTACAATTCAGTTTGGGATTCATTACAATGCAGAAGCATCTCCTATATTGGTTGGTTTCACTGATTCCGATTGGGCTGGTGACCCTGATGATCGGAAGTCTACTGCAGGTTATGTCTTCACTCTTGGTTATGGACCTATTACATGGGCTTGCAAGAAACAAAGTGCCATTTCTCTTTCTTCAACATAAGCAAAGTATCATGGCACCATAGAATCTAGTAAGGAAGCCCTGTAGCTTCGTCAGATCTTGTCAGAGTTTGGTTTTCAGCGGTAGCATCCGACTACACTTTGGTGTGATAATCAAAGTGCCATTCAACTATGCAAAGATCCAGTCCAACATCAGCACAACAAACACATTGAACTACACATGCACTTCCTCAGAAAGCTCATTCATGACCATGTTCTTGAAGTGCAATATTGTTCAACCGATGATCAAGTTGCAGAAATCTTTACAAAGGCTCTCACAGAGGTGAAGTTTACTAAACTTCGATTTATGGTTGGAGTTCAGGAAGTTGTCACTAAGGGGGGATATGCTCTAATGCCTCCTGCCTTCTCCTATTGTGTCATATTTGTAAATCCTTTAATCCCATCCCAAGTTGTTCTTAAGGGGGGATGTTAGGATATTCCGACACATAGGAAATAGTGAAGTATAACTTGGTTTAGTGTAGAGTTAGGTAAAGTGTGTTTCTTTACTATGTACATTTATAACTTACAATCTGACGGTCATGATATGTTCTAGACATTAAGTGATCCGACGGTTCATTCTCTCCTCAGTATTACCAACACTTGATCCATGGCTTAACACCCGATTGGTCCATGATCTCTATTTAAAGAGCATGGAGGGTCATCTGTAGTGTAACCATTAATGAGAGAAGATTATGTAAATTTTCATTCTTTTATTAATAAATTGCCTGAAGTGGCCGTGTTGGCTTATGCCGTGGACTGTTTCCCTCTTTGAGGGTTTTAACCATGTTAAGCATACTGGTTTATTGATCTGTGATCTGTTTGTGAGCGGTGTCCTTTGGTGTTTTGTCTGAGGAACTTACCCTGTAAATTCCTACAAGGTGTTGTTGAACACTGAGGACAATGTTGGGATAGGGTCCCTAGGGTCAGTTTTGGGGTTAGTTAACCCAATTTTTGTATAATGTTTTGTAAAATATGTAAAGTCTCCGCGAAATGTGGATGCAGAGCGCGCAGGTAGATAGGAGTCAAAGGGGTCTTAGCCCCTTGTTTGAATAAGTAAATAGGTCAGTTTTGAGACTCACCCATGGTTCACGGACCATGGTATTGTATTGAAGAAAGCTATATATATTTGAGTTAGAGTGAGTATAAGAGGTAACGAATAGTAGTGAAGTCAAGATAGAAACTATTTTTGGCGAGGGCTAAGGTAGGACGACTTTGATTCCTATACTTAGGCGAAAATGGAAGGCTCCTGCAGCGGAGTGCATAGGAGGCATTGATAAGTTCGCAGCTGAGTGCATGGACCCTTGTAGCTAAGTGCGTAGGGTGAAAGAGTCTGTAATCTGAACGTTGAGAATGAATAAAGATTGATTTTGAAGAATTATCTTGCAATCTGAACATTACTGTTAATTCTATTTATGTTATGATTTGTCGCTTTGTAATATGTTGCACGAAACTACTGAATCTATCTTATTTCTGCATGAATGAAGTAATTATCTGTTTTCGCGAATTTAAGGGTTAATTCTATTATGTTTTATGATGAAAGGGATAGATCTACGTGAAGATAGATCTAAGGTTATTGATTAATTCGCGAAAGTGGATAATTTTCTTATTTAAGGTCCGCAAAGAATGATCGTAGACCTTCACGAAGGTCTAGCCATTTTTCTCGAGTTACAATAGCGAGCCCTAGAAGATATCGATCTGCACAAAGGCAAATCTAAACTATCATAACTTGAGGGCCACTTATCACATGTCTCTAGATGCAGAAACCTGGTTCTAGCATCCCCCAATACTGCTTCGAGTGAAACTACAACCTGCGTTATGTAGGTTGTTGCAAAAGGGCCAACAGTTAGGGTTTTGTTGGTTGGTGTGAACAACTTTGAACCTAGATCAGGCCCCCTTAAACAACAAACGGTTCTGTTGTCGGGACCAGGATCTATCTAAGAGATGTGTGGTAAATGGTTTCCTATAAAGAAAGAGCTTGATAAGTGGATTGATTGAAAATCACACGCATTCGCAGCTCAGGAGAACAGGAGCCCTAAATTATCCAAGGAACAATGGTTACAAATATTTTTGTACACAAACAAGACTGACACGTTCTTTTGTTTCTTCCCTGAAGAATTATATGAGTGGTTGTCTAAATTGGTTGATAGTCAAGGGACGTGGAGGCTCAAAGGCCCTATAGTGTGGACTCCTAAACTAGTGCGATGTCTGGAAGCATCAAAAATCAATCTCATGTGGGTTGTGGACGACTAGATTGATCACACATTGGGAAGCTTCGTGACTTATTTCGCGATCGATAGAAATATCAACTAAAGTGAAGCAGAATGATGGATCTTTAAAGGACTGTGAGGTAAGTATTTGAAATCATTGAAGACTAGGATTAAAATGTTGTTATGTGAAAAGAGGGTTATGTAATTACCTTGATGTTTGGGGCTACGCGAAGTGGGAGATTATTTAGAAGAAACAAAGGATCCAACCCAGAATATAGTCTGCTCATTGAACCCCCTTCAAGTGATGATGAAGGGATAGTGTTGACTATGCCGCGAAGTGTAATTCAGTTAATTACACAAGGTATTTCGAGGATACCTCATCCATTCACCTCCACCTCCACCTCATACACCGACGCTTTCATGCCCTCCACCTCCATTTCCACCATTCAACATGGTGAACGTGATGAAGATGCTGATTTTTAAGGGAACAAGGACCAAAGATCCAGAAAGTTCTGCTTTGTCCCAGGAGCTGTTTGGACAGTACAATAGATCACAAACGATAATATTAAGAAAGCATAGTTGGTTACAGCCTTACAGGATCATGCATTAACATGGTATATCAAGCATTGCACTGATAACCCCAACGCGACGTTGGCAGATACCCACTTAGCTTTGAACAAGGAGTTCAATAAGCCTAAGTCGGAGGCACAATCTGTAATTGAATTTAAGGAGATCCGACAGAAGATAGATGAGACACCTTGATATTTTGATCAGAGGTTGAAGTGCCTGATTAGGCAGGCTAATATGATAATCTCATATTCCCAACATCATGACTGGTTTATAGCATCGCTCTTGCCACATTTAAGAATACCTCTATCACAACAAAAGATAACAATGCAAGCGGAAGCCTTGGAGATCATGATGAAGATGGGTTCCTTCCCTATCCAGGATATGAACCTAGGAGTGCAATAGATTCATTCACAACTAGAGAGCCTACACTTGGAGTTGCAGAGCCTGAAGAAAGGAAAAGAAGCTCAACTAGAGGTGTGTGCTAAGATCTGGTGTCTGAAGTGTAAGAGCCATGGACATGATAAGGACCATTGTCCGTTCTTTAAGAATTATATTATAGGGGGAGGGCCTGTACCCCTGAAACCAGAGAATAATGTTGGGATGAGCATAGGAGTTGTTCTATTTGTCAGGTTACATGAAAACATGCTACTGATAATTTTCATCTATTATAGAAGTTTGTACATATCCCTCAATGATTATTTTGCAATTTTGTAAGTCTGTAGGAAATGTTGAACACCATTGTAGGAGTTATGAGTTGATGATGGATAGAACCCCTACCTACAGAATGCAGGAAGAGAACCGACCTCAGGATCAAGGCGTAGGCGCAGCACGCAAAGGATTTGAAGGCCCAGGACGAGGAAGAGGCATTAGACCAGGTAGAGGGCGTGGGCAGGTAATCTGTTATAATTGTGGCGAAGTAGGGCACTTTGCCTGAGATTGTACAAATCCCACACATCCCTCGTGTCAGTATTGTCGACAGTTTGACCATGTCATAGAGGAATGTTCGGTCCTTATGGAAAAAATGCAAGAAACGAAGGTGCAGGCCCAACAGCCTACGCAAAACATTCAAATGATGAGGGTTGAGCACCAAGAAGAGGATTAGAGCATAAATATGTGTTGATAAGTGGTATGATGACTGGTGCAGATAAAGGTAAGTATCCTGAGGAAGACAGACGGGTTCACAAGTCTGCTGAGAAGGAAGTAGATTTTGATCTTAATAGCACTAAAGAGACTTTCATGGAAGCCAAGAAGAACTTCACTGAGGCCTCCACCTCAGGAAGTCAGGAGAAAATGTCAGATAGTAATGCGACACAAGAAGTAGATCCTTCAATACTAGCTACTTTCTTGAAGACATGTATGAAGTTACTGTGCGACTGCAAAGCAGTAGAAGGGTTACAAGAGTTAATAGATAAATTCACTAATAAGGAAAAGACTCCTACTGAGCAGTGCACAGTAAGAAATATTGGTAAGCATAAAACACAAAAAGCGCGTGAGATGAGGCTAATTGCACAGATAGGTGATTATGAAATGGACCAGGTAATCTTGGGTTTGGGGTTTGATGCAAATGTCCTGCCAAAGCAGACATGGGAAAGGATGGGGAGATTTGCACTGTAGTGGTCTCCTATTCAGTTGCGCATGGAAAATCAACAAAATATTATTCCAATGGGGTGCTTATATGGTGTAACAGTTGACATTGAAGGTGTGAGTGCGCTGGCTGACTTTGAGGTCATTGAAATAATGGATGATAGTAACACATACCCCACACTACTAGGAATTGACTGGGCTATTGATATGAACGGGGTAATCACCTTGAAGAAGCAGAAGATGTCATTTGAGAAGAAGTCTATCAGGGTTATAGTACCATTAGACCCTACAGAAGGAGCTGTTATATTGAACCAGTGCGTGACTATGTAGAAAATGACGATGATCTAGATCGGACATACAAGATAACAACGCAAGATGAGGATTGGATCAATCCTACAACCGATGGACGAATTGTGTGGGATAGAGATAGCTCCTGCACCTCAGATTCAGATGAAGAACTTGAACACTGGCAGAATTGACTGCATGCAGTATCTACGCTCTATTGCAATATGATAACCAAAATGCTGAGGTGTGTCTAGACTCCGGTAAGAAAGAGCATCGATTCCAGGCGTTGGAATTGGCATTGCGTGCTACGCCTGCCCGTTGGTAGGGTACGCACAAGGAGAGTTTTGCTGGATGGAGAGAATACAGAGGAATGATGAAGTTAATATTTAGGTATGCTAATAATAGAATGACAAAATAATACAACGAAAAGGATGATCCGTGAGATCATTCGGCATGATGGAATAAGGTATGGGGGATAGAATCACAACCATAATGGGTGCATATTTTCTATCATACTTTAGATACGATCCCAATGAACTGGTATCTGGAAACGGAGCTTCGCCCTGGAATGACTTAGTGGGACATTTTAAGGGAGATTTTTTTATTAACCTTCAGCTTCAAAGATCATTTTCAGAGCATTGATGAGGTGCTGCCAGAAATAAAAGTAGCTATATTTTGAACGCCAAAGGAACTGGTAGAATGGACTTAGCCATATTGGAGTAGACATCAGCACTATGCGCTCGAATTTTATAATGTGACTGCTGCAGAAGAAGAGGATGATCTGTGGAATTTTACCATTCTTGAAACCGAAGGGCAACACGAAGTTGAAGGACCGAAGGTGGTGAACCTGGATATATCAGAGCCATTGAAAACTTGACAAGTAAACATTGGATTGGACGTAGAACCTAAGTTTGCGAAGATAGGAGACTATTGGGATGAAGATACAGTTGATAAGGTAGCTGAGCTACTGCACGAGTACCAGATTGGTTCCCAACAAAGTTTTCAAATTTGAAAGGGATTATCGGAGATTTAGGTGTTATGAAGATCACATTGAAACCAGATAAGAAGCTTGTTAAGCAATGACATTATCAGCTAAATCTAAAATATAAAGAAAAGGTGCGCCAAGAACTGAACAAGATGATGGATGTCTGTATTATTGAGCCTGTAGAAGAATTAGATTGGGTAATCCTAATGGTGGTCCAAGAAAATAAATAGAACAGCGAAATCCACATATGCGTAGATCTACGGAAGCTGAATGATGCTTGTGTGCAAGATCTGTTTCCAACACCGTTTATTGACGAAGTGTTAGAGAATGTTGGCGGACAGGAGGCGTATTTGTTTACTGATGGTTTTTTGGGATATCATCAAATCAAGATCACGCCAGAAGATGGCATCAAGACAACCTTCACGACTAGGTGGGGTTGCTTCCAATATACAATTATGTCATTCAGATTGAAGAACGTGCCTACAATATTTTCCCGGGTTGTGATCGCAGTGTTCAAGGAGTTTATTCATAAATTTCTGGAGATATATTTTGATGATTGGACTGTGTTTGGGTTGGTGAAGTGCCATGTTGTGAGTCTGCGCCTCATGCTGGATACATGTTGAAGGTATCAGATCGCGTTGAACTTGAAAAAATGTATATTTTGTGTGCCTTTTGGGATTTTTCTCGGCCATGTTGTATGTAAGCATGGATTGATCATCGACCCTGCGAAGATCACCATAATTGTGAATTTGGAAGCTCCTCGGAATGTGAAACAATTGTGCGCAACATTGGGGCACACTGGGTATTACAAGAAGTTTATCAAGGTGTATGCCCAGATAATTGCGCCAATGGAGAAATTGTTGAAAAAATATGCCATATTTTGCTGGGATGAATACTGTTAGCGCAACTTGGATGTCTTGAAGGAGAAAATGGTGACGACACCTATTTTGGTATTTCCCGATTGGAAGAAGGAGTTCCATGTGCATATAGATGCCTCTTGCATTACGCTAGGAGTAGTATTAACAGAGGTAGGTGAGGGAGAGATTGATCATCCAATGGTTTTCGCGAGCAGAAATTTATCCAAAGCTGAGAAGAACTACTCCACTACAAAGCGTGAAGGGCTCGCGATGATCTACACACTGTAGAAGTTTAGGCATTACTTTTTTGGTGGACACTTTAAAATGTACACAGATCACTCCGCGTTAAATTACCTCATCAATAAGCCTGTGTTGGGGGGGAAGATATGTCGATGGTTACTATTATTCCAGGAGTATGATTTTGAAGTAATTTTGAAGCCTAGAAGACTGCATGCGGGTCCAGACCATCTATCTAGGATTGAAACAGGTGAATAACCAAGTGGTTTTGAGGAAGGACTGTTGGACACAACTCTTTGTGGTGCGTGTCGTGGACGATCATTTTTCCGATATTATTTAGTTATTAACAACGAGAATAGCCCTGGAAGGTTATTCCACTCAACAAAAGGAATTAGTAGTTCACGCTAAGGATTTTTTAGTGATTGCGAGTCATTTATATAAGATGGGATCGGATGAGATATTGCGAAGGTATGTTCCAAAATTTGAATGCATTAGTATCCTAGCTTAAGCCCATGGGGGAGTGGAAGGAGGTCACTATGCAAGGAAAGCGACCGCACATAATATTTTGCACGCTGGGCTATGGTGGCCAACATTACAAAAGGATTCTAAGACATATTGCAAGGCATGTGATGCTTGCCAAATGACAGGGAAGCCTTTGCGAAGGGATGAATTGCCTTTAAATCCTCAAGTCTCGTTGCAGGTATTTGATAAATGGGCCATTGCCTTTATAGGTCCAATGCAACCACTAGGAAAGAAGATGGGTGCATCGTATACTATTACTGCAATAAAATATTTAACCAAATGGGCAGAAGCACAGCTAGTGAAGGATTGTACAACGAACACTGTTGCGAAGTTTCTATTCGAATATGTCTTAACAAGGTTTGGATGCCCTAATATTGATGAGTGATAGGGGTACGCATTTTTTGAATGAAATAATCAACGTAATGCTTGAAGAATTCCAGGTGTATCATCAGAAGAGCACGCCCTATCACCCACAAGTGAATGGAACGGTGGAAGATTTTAACAAGGTTTTGGAGCATGCATTGACAAAGGAATGCAACATGCATAGGAATGATTGGGACATGAGTGTACCTGCTGTGTTATGGGCTTATAGGATGACTTGCAAGAAGTTGACAGGACAAACGTCATTTAGGTTGGTTTATGGAATTGAAGTTGTGATGCCTATGGAGTATATTGTGCCAACTTTATGTATTGCAACATTGACAGAGATGGCAGATCGCGAGACCTTGGAAGAACGACTCGCACATATCAGGGAGTTAGAAGAAGACCGCTTCCTTGGAGGATTTCACCAAAAAGTGCAAAAGTAACGCGAGACGGAATGGCATGATCGACATATTAAGTTGAACACATTCAAGGTGGATGATTTAGTGTTGTTGTATGACAACAAGTTCACTAAATTTCCAAGCCAGTTTCAAATGCACTGGTTGGGGCCATATGTTATTAAGGAAATCACGGATGGTGGCGTTGTTCAGCTCACGAAAATGAATGGGAAACCATTTCCTGGAAAGGTGAACGGAAGTACGCTGAAGTTGCACACAGGGGATCCTGCCCATGCGCAATGACTATATGGAAGCAGGACAGTCTTAGTAATCCAGGAAGTTGCAAGGGATTGTGGAACTATAAACTACACTACTTGACTAAGTGAAAAACGTGGTAGGGAGGTTGTGCGACAGATGACAGGGCACGACAGGTGAAGCTGTGTTAGATGAGATGTGCCATGGAGGATGGTACGGCGCAGAAGGGTCCAAAAGTAGCCGTTGAGGTTACTATTCATGATTTGATGGCCAAAAATCAGTTAAGAGGAGCGGGTAGGCACTATTTATGGTGAAAATATTTGGAGATCTGTTGCCAAAGATGCATTTATTATCAGAATTTGGGGGGAATGGTCGGATTTGAATTCAAAACTTCCTATAAATTACGCGTGTTGGTCCACCGAAGAACACTTTGCATTCTGAGAGTTGTCTGGGCACTTTGTTGTTTAAAGCTTATGAATCGTCAATTCTAGGAGGAGTTTGTGACATGCCCCTCATTCATAAAATACACCGTAGAAGCCTGAGAGCTATTCATAGAATGAATGACTACTACAAACCGCACAAATTCCCTAAGTTCAGAAGCTATTGTTTCTGATGCGCCAGGCCCTAAGAGTTCAAGTATGGAAGCATAAACCCCTGTGCCTACTGCGCCGAGGTCACCTCGACCAAAACAATCCATTGCCAAAGAAAAGCAGAAGAGGCCAATGTCAATGAGACAGTCATTGAGGAAGAATCCTGAGGTGCGACAAAAGAAGAAAAAAGACAAACAACTGGAGAAAGTGGTTGATTTGGAGGAGGTGGAATACCAAGGTGTGAAGGAATTTGATGCCGAAGAGGTCAAACCTATCTCATGGCTCCCACCGTATATCCCTTTGCGTAGGGAAAAACCAAGGTTACTAAAGACCCCAATTCCGGGAAATTCTCAGTTTCGACCCCCCTATTGCCTAAACAAGTGGAATTTGAAGGCACACCATTAACACACATTCTTATGTTGCAAATGAAGGATTGGGACCTTGCATACCACGAGAGGTTCCCACAATTGGCGACCAACAAAAATATGACAAAGATATACTATGAAGAGACTTGGGTTACGCGATTGGAACCCATGAAGTGGGTTAGAGCTGTTGAGTAGGCGGGGTTGTTGCACATGCTCTGCATGCTGCATTTTCATAGATCGACTATCAACATGGTTTGTGTGCGCCAACGCCTCGCATTGGTGCAAGATGGGTGTCTATGGATTAGGTAGCCCATCTCGATTAAAGACATGTTAATCCATCGGATAATGAAGCCGTCTTATAAAGGAGTGGACCCTGCCAAGGAGTTTGGAGGGAAAAAAAGGGAAAATATTTAGCAGATAAGATGAATGCCGAATATGGGCTTATTAAGAAGTTGTGTGGATACTCTATTCGCTTTATTCAGGACGAGACGATGTAGTTCACCACTTAGATTCTTGCAGGCAAACTCACGAGGAAGTGTCCTGCGGAAGAAGTTCTGACACTGGTAGTATCACTAGCGGCCTAGTGCGCGAAGGGTGTTCAATACAACTAGGAAAAATATCTGTGCAAGGAGTTCCTCGCAAACTACCGGAAAGCTCACGAAGAGAGAAAGCCCTTCCACTATGCATGGCTATTATTGTCTATTGTTTTAGTAGCTTAAAGATTGCCGGAGGACAATCAGTTTCCCCTGCAGAAGGAATATTTACCCGAGGCAGCGAGGTTCGCTTCGCTGTGGGTCACAAAGGATCTAGAAAAGATCAAGGAGTCAAAAATCTTCTGGATTTTGATGGATATGGACTTTTTCATGGTTCTCAATCAGAAGCCAAGGATGTCCCCAACCTTGTTCGAGCAATTGACGACCTACACGGAGTTCAAGGCTGATTTCCACAGTGTGTCAATCAAAGCGTGGAAGGACCCAAAGCACCTATGGCACAAGCTGCCATATTTGGTCTCTGAGACGAATGTGCAGGAGATCCTGGGGACTTGGCCAGCAGAGTGGCGCAAACCCATGGAGCTGGGGTGGGTATAAGTAAAGGTGAAGAGACCTCTACTACGCAGAAGTGTAAGGAAGGAGCTTAGAAGGCCGTGCGAGCTTTGGCTGAGCATAAGAGAAAGGAAGCTGCTGCTAAGGCAACTGCAGAGAAAAAGCGGACAGAGAAAGAGTGTGTTGCTAATGAAAACGCTGAGAAAGAGCATCGGAATACAGAAGAAGTCAAAAACTCGACTTCATAGCACACCGATGAGCAGGATCTTTCAAAGTAGGAAGGAGGCAGTGGAGAGGAGCAGAGCACTCCCTTCACCTTGAAGAGGTGCAGAAAGGAGCAGTCTACTAGATAGCGAAAGAAGCATAAGTCTGATAAGTAGACGCGCATTGATCCCATGTTGCTTACAGAAGGCGATCTCGATGAGATTGGTGATAAGGTTCATGATACCACAATAGAGTTATGGCAGTGGTTCAAGTATCAATATATGAAGACGTTGGGGAGCGTCCAAAAGGATCTTTGCAAGCTGCAGATCTAGACTAGCAAGATCCAGGCGAGTGTTGGGAAAGTGAGCGTGGTGCAAGCGAGCGTGACACAAGGAAGTGGCACAGTCGCAGAGCTGGAACGGGCTTTGGACCTCAGGGTCATACCATTTCCCAAAGGGTCCATTCATGCAAAGCTAAATGAGGATCACGTTGCGATCAACAAAATGAAGGACATGGGACTGAATTTAGCCGCGCTGTCGCTCTAGATCCTCCATGCATTGCATCAGGGGGTTTTAGATGAGAGAGGATTCGAGAGTAGTGCACCCTCACAGTCATAAGTGAGTTTAAGGTCAACAATGAACATATTTTTGCGTAGAAAAATTAGGCATTGAAGGAAAAGGAGGATATGCAGACATGAAGCCAGAGCCTGGAGACAGCAGTCGAGCAAGCTTGCAAGCCAGTGCTCAAATTGAACATACCAGAGGATGTTGAAGTCTTAGCAAAATTAAGGAAATTGGCTGCTATAGTACGCGCATCAAAGGATGAAGTTGGCATGGTTACTTTTTACTTCCAAATGAAGATAACAAAGCTGCAGTTGAAGTTGTAGCCAACGAATTTTCCGAAGGTTCGGGAGAAGCATAGAGCAATAATCAAGGAGAATATGAACACATTGGATACCGCAGTCATAGACTATGCAATGATGTTCGACACAATAATGGAATTATGGACAAATCTGCAGGTGGATCCAAACTTGCAGAAGCTGAACACCGATGTCCAAGAGACACAATGAAAGTATGATGAGGTTTGAACGACTGAGCGCACTTTGGTGCTAGTGTAACACCTCACGAAGTTACAGGAGGGCAAGTAGCTGCAAGCACAGGCGAAAGAATTATAGCGAAAAGAGGCCCTTCTAAAGCCCAGATTAAAACCATGGCTAGAGGAAGCTTGCCAACTTACTCTGTCACTCGAGGAAAAGCTCAAGTTGCTACAACAGACACAGAGGAGAATTCTCCTAGCAGTGGACGGTCTGACAATAGAAAATTTGGTGGTCTCCGCGGCAAGAGCAAGGCGCCAACTAAGTGACTCGAGGGTGAGTCACAATCTTTGTGTTGGAGGCCTGTTGGGATAGGGTCACTCGGGTCGGTGTTGGGGTTAGTTAACCCAATTTTTGTATAAGTTTTGTAAAAGATGTAAAGTCTCCACGAAATGTGGATGTAGAGTGCACAATTCGATAGGAGTCAAAGGGGTCTTAGCCCCTTGTTTGGATAAGTAAATAGGTTTGTTTTTGAGGCTCACTTATTGAAGAAAGTTATATATAGTTGAGTCATAGCGAGTCTAAGAGGTAACGAATAGTAGTGAAGTCAAGATGGAAACCATTTGTTGGGTCTAAAATGAAGATGCAAATTAGAGTTTCATTTACTATCAATTCGGGTAAGTAAACTTCGAAGATCATCCAATATAAATGGACTTAGAGACAAACTAAACCAAGGTAGGTGAAGAAATATTAAAGCTCCCTTACAAGAGACTGTTCATTAATATTTCTAATCAACTATTTAAACTAATGAAATTAAATCTCTTACACATAATTCAGATTCATTTCATGAAATATTAAAGCTCTCTTACAAGAGACTATTCGTTTATATCTCAAGCATATAAATCAAAAACTTAAACTAATGAAATCAAACATTAAATAACAAATCAGATTCATTGAAGGAAACATTAATACTTTCTTACGAAAGGTCATTCATTAATATTTCAAGCATATGAACCTAATAATTTAATCTAATGAAATTCACAAACATAAAATAAGAGCTTACCAAAACAAAAGTGTACTTGCTAGGCAATGGGGATCCTTCCAAAGATTCACAAGCACACCAAAAGAGAAGTTAAATGTAGAGGATCAAAGAAGCTCCATTTTATTCATCATAATTTTCAAAGTACAATGGCTATAAGCTCATATGATCCTAACCAAAACTATTCTAAATTCTATCTAGATTAACATTACTAGGTTACAATGAAGGACTAGGTTCTAAGATTCTAAAAATTAAGATTACAAATTAAGATTAAGATTACAAATGAAGGAGATAACACTCCTATTTATACAAAAGCTATGATAACAAACTCATAAATGTAGATCCACTATTTCCTCCTTTGATCCACATATTTCTCAACCAATGGTGACACATAACTCTATCCTCCATGATCTCCTCCGTGAGGTCCATGATCTCCTCAAATTCGAATTTTAACATAGAGTGCCACATAAAGATGCCTTGGAAGCTTCCTTTGTACCTACACATGTCAACAAACTCATTCTAATTGTTAGGTATAAGTATATGGATATTATTTTCTAAAGTTTAACCACAAATTCACTTAAAAATACTAAGAATTAATAATGTTTTGGAAAACACAATGGTAACCCATTTAATGATGAAAGTGACGCTGATGTGGTGACATGGTGGTGGAATAGAGGTGAGAAAAAGTGTGAATGGAGTGAAAGTGGATGTATTTTAAGGATAATTCTTAGGCCCAACATACCCCCAAACTGAAGGTATTGCATGTCCTCATGCAATCTATTACATTACTTTTTGATACTTGAGCTTTGGCTTAAACTTTGCATGATATCATTTACTTAACTTTTGCAAAGTGTTTTTGATGAATTGTAACTTGGTTGGTTCTTGTGTTTCAACCATATTTTGTTTGTTGCCTTCAACTTTAATGTATGAACTTTGCATAATGATAATTTGATTTTTGTTGCAAAGTATTTTTGTTGGAATGCATCATGATTGGTTCTTGTGTAACAACCATGATTGTGTTGCATCCAATTAGATTCTAAGTACTTTTTACAAAGCCATTTATATGCTCATGCAATGGTGAATATATTTTGAAGGTATGTGGGTTTTAGAATGTGATATATGAATGTGGAAAAATATGAATGTGACAAAGTATGAATGTAAATGTATCCCCCCCCCAAAAAAAAAAACTGAAGTTTTTGGCAATTTTATGAAATGAGGAAAGGAAGTTTTTCCAAAAATTATCATTCTAGCTTTCAAGGAATTAAATAGTTAAAAGTTAGAAAATATCATACCTCAACTTACCCTTTCAAAAATGGATGAGATTTGTGCATGTGTGGTTGCAAAATTCTGATCATAGTCTTCTTCACTTGGCTATGAAAATGGTGGATGAAGTCGAAAAAGTGAATCTTTTATTGTTGCTGCATCTGCTACTGGATCTTCTGTTGAATGTTTGGAATCTGCTGCTGAATGCGGCTGAAAATGTATAAGGCTTGGAAGGTATACAAAATTTAGAATTTACACTTTCCCCCCAACCTTATTTATTGACTTGTCCTCAAGTCATTTACATCAAAAACTGAAAAGCTTCCTCTACTACAAAATGATGGATCTTCAAGTCTTCAACCCTCGTTGGCACAATCCTTGTCATGTGAATAAATGTTTCGGTGTCAAACATAACAAGAAATTGTTAACTTAGTGGCCATTAATGGATGCCACTAGTCAACACGAGAGCTCCCATCTTTGGTGTGGATGAGAGTCAAGATGCCCCTACCACATATTTCTAAGTATGAATGAATTTGTTGTTGTTGAATACTGAGAAGATCCGATGAACAAGGTACATTGATATATTCCCTTTGTTTATCGGCATGATAGCTTTCCCTTAAGGCATGCAAGCTTCAAGATGTTTTTAGAAAAATATTTAGACTCAAGGACTATAGACTCAATGGTGTATGGAAGCAAGGTTTTATTTGCAAGGGTAGGAAAAAGGAAACTCACAATGAATATTTAAAGGGGAACAAAAGGCTTGTAAATGAGCTTCGTTGCTTTTATTGGTGGTTTAGGATTGAATAAAATGTAATGAAGTGTATGTGGATAATGAGAAATGGATAATGACTCTTGCTGGGAAAAAGTGAATTATGGTATGCAAAATCTCAAAAATAACAAATCTGCTCTTTAATTCTGGACTTTCTGCTAAAATAGCTGAGTTTGACCTGCGTTGGCCAGCCACTTGTAGACATCGAATTCAAGTGTGGATAGGTATTTCACCATCCTTGTACATTTAGGAACAACCCCCAAGTCTTCAAATTTGCTAATCTATCATGCAACATATCAAACCATTAAACCCTTACAGGATGTTACAAGAACTTGTAATTTTTTGGAAATGTCATTCTTATGATCATGGTCTTGTTCTTTAGAATTTCTCATGAAAATAGTCTTTTGAAGACCAATTTTTGTCACAGTTTAATATCCTTAATGTTCAGTTGATCATCCCAAACCTACTAAAAAAAAACTTGGCATAAAGAACATAATTTTGTTCAAGAAGAGATGGCCATTCCCTTCCTGATTCTTATGCAAAAATTGTATGCCAAAATGAAACAGATTAAGGAATATCAAAATCATAATTTTAGTCCAGTTCATGATGTTAATAACAATCTATTTTTAATAAAAATAACCATGAAAAGTAATCAACTCCCTGTTTGTGTCCAATGACTCATGGAATGTGCATGTAAAAGCTTGGCATTATATATTTGTTGTGTCCTACAGATTAGTACGTTACATAAAAGCATACAACAAGAATAAAAGCATAGATTTTAATGCCAACTCTAAGCATAATCCTCCAAATGTTCGATAAATCAATCTTCCAAATTTGCTTCCAAAGTCTGCCAAACTGCTGTGCCGAGAGCTCTTGATGTCAAAACAAGACCTACTAAGGCACATATCCCTCAAGACATATAGCTTCCCACTTTGTTGCCAGAATACCACCCTGTGCAAACGTTGAGTTGATTGGTGCCATTGTCAATCTTCAGTAAATTTACTTTTGGCTGATTGGATTTAATTATTATTAATGTCAGATTTCAAAAATACTATATTTCTGTGCACATGGGGGATAGCCATCAAAACAGGTGGACAAAAATAATAGCACAGGAGAAACATGATAATACCAATATCTATTGAGCACATTCAACACTCAAATGGTGACTGTCCTGCAAAACATGGTATCAGAGATATTGAAGACTATAGAGAAACTAGGTTCCACACCATAAAACCCCAGTCATTGGTTCTTTATCCCTGCTTACTATTCTCGAGTTGATTTCACATTATGTCGACTGCAATTTCAAAATTTCTGGAAGTATATGGAAAACAGAGGAATGAGCTGAAAAACAGGATTAGATGCTCACACGGCATTGAAGTATTGAGTTGTCGAGTTCTAATTGTATTTTGATTGTCGCTGCTATAAATAAACCGCATTACATCAAGTTTCATAGTATCACATGAACTCCTCCTCACCGAGAGAGAGAAATATTTGAATGTCCTCTACATTTGTATGAAAGCTAGAAAGCCAATTCAATATTTGCAATGGAGGGAGTGAAATCACTGGAGAATGTGCTCGCCATGAAGGGCGGAGATGGAGATACAAGTTATGCTCACATTTCTTTATTTAGCTGTGTACGTATTTCAACTAGTTATCTCATTTCAATTTTTTGTTCAATTAACTATCTCTCCTTAAATCATAATCATGTTCGGTTCTCGAAACTTATATAAGATGGATCCCCACTTTAGCCCCTTCTCAGAGTATTGAAGTTGGTTTCAACCATTCTATTAATATTTGGAGATACCGTTGTAGTTGAAAGTGATACAAGTGATAAAGCCTATTCTGGAGCATGAAATCTGTCAACATATGAGTTTTGAAAACCTGAAAGGAGGAGATGGGGTCTTTCACGTTGCAGACCTTGGGTGTGCCATGGGAATTAACATTGTTAACATTGCTGACACCATCATCCAAGCCGTACAAGCAACGTGCAGTTCTCATTGGTTTTATGGAGAAACTAGGTTCGTTATTCTGGACAAAATATTAAAAACACAGATCACTTACCTCAAGATTTAAAAATTTTACCTTATGATTTGCAAGCATGTGAGTAACCTGTTTTATTCTTGGAGTTAATGCAAGGTTCTTTTGAAACCAATCTTCAATATTGTTCTTGCTCTCCAAGAAGTACCTGTTCAACATTTTCAATTTTCTCATCTGTAGATGGATTAGTAAGAAATGGGGGATTTAAAAACTGAATTTGAAACTAATTGCGAAAAAATAAAAAAGCTCAAACTTGAACTCCTTTATGAAGATCTTGTTGTCACCAGGTTTCACAAGTTAGTCCATAAAAATAAAGTGCAATAAAAATAACTTCCTAAGTCTACCTCTAAATCATCCTCCCCGACAACGACACCAAAATGTTGGGTCTAATTTACATCCGCATTTTAGGCCCAACACCGTTTTTGGTGAGTGCTAAGGCAGGAAGTCTCTGCCTCATGTACGTAGGCGAAAAGGGAAGGCTCTTGCAGCTGAGTGCGTAGGAGGCCTTGGTAAGTCTATAGCTAAGTGCGCGGACCCCTGCAGCTAAGTGCGCAGGGTGAAAGATTTTGTAATTTGAATGTTGAGAATGAACAAAGACTAATTTTGAAGAATTATCTTGCAATCTGAGCAACACTGTTGATTCTATTTATGTTATGGTCTGTCACTTCATAATATGTTTTCTATGGAATAATGAATAAATGTTGAGCGAAACTACTAAATCTATCTTATTTATGCATTAATGAAGTAATTATATGTGTTCACGAAGTTAAGGGTTAATTTTGTTATGTTTTCTGATGAAAGGGATAGATCTGCATGAAGGTAGATCTAGGGTTATTGATTAATGCGTGAAAGTGGATAATTTGTCTGTTTAGGTCTGCAAAGACTGATCGTAGACCTTCGTGAAGGTCTAGAAGCCATTTTGTCTAAGTTACAGTAGCGAGCCCTAGAAGGATACCGATCTATTGGTCCGAATGGAAAATGGCATCAACCCATGGTATTCATCCACCCATGGAACTTACCCATGGTATTGTTAGTGGCATCCACTCATGGTATTTTTCCACCCATGGTATTGTAAGTGACATCCACCCATGGTATTCATTCACCCATGGAATTGACCCATGGTATTGTGACATCCACCCATGGTATTCATTCACCCATGGAATTAACCCATGGTATTGTGACATCCACCCATGGAATTGACCCGTGGTATTGTGACATCCACCCATGGAATTGACCCGTGGTATTGTAACTGAAAAATACTATAAGTAACAAGTCACATTTTGTAAAAGGACAGATGGTTTGCCACAATGTAGCCTTTATAGTTATTAGCAATTTTAATAAAATGTTTCTTTTTGGTTTTATTTACTGTGTGTTCTATCATTTTCTTTCTGGCATTGCAATTCTTTTCAGTTCTGATGGAGGGAAGGTTGACTTTGTCGAGTTTAGTGACCTAAAGGAGCAAAGTTCATTGATAGAGGTAAATTGAGAAGCTGCAAGATGGAAAGGAAAAAAAACACATCATATGTGTTTAGGACACGTGGACTGAAAGGGTTGTGGAGTGCTACATCAACAAGTCAAGTGTTACCCTATTCAGGGTAGATTGGTAGTCAAAGTGACTGACACCAAACCCTAGTTGTATTCCTTGTATAAGTATGATTGTAAAGGTCCATGAGATCTCTTACAAGATCCCTAGAATATTGTATTATAGATTGTTAATATAATGAAGAAGGGTTCAAAAAGTTAAAAATTGTCATGTGCACTAGTTGATTCATTGATGTGTGTAAATTCCGCTACACAAAGTAGGATGGTTGAGGCATTTGAGTGTGTTTATGTCAAATATTATAAGCCCAAACCTAGATTCTCATGTGCCATGGAAATTCAAAAAGGGTGTAGTGACACGTGGAAGTGACATGTAGGAGACACCTGTAGTTTTTTTTACAAGTCAGTACTACCATGTCAGTGATGCCACATAGGCTTCCATGTGTTATGCCACCTCATCAAACCAACGGAAAAATGGAAAACCTCAAATGGCATAACTTTCATCCAAGAGTTGAAATGAGGAAAACTTTATATCATCCTAAAGGTATTAACGAGAGGAAGATGATGAGGTTATAAAAAAAAGGAAAAACTATGAAATCAAAAAATCACTCAAAATAGGAAACCAAAATCAACTCATGGTGATATTTTCAAAATTTATATATGCCCCATTTATTTTCAAGGAAAAATAAAGGCATTTGTTGAGGCCTTAACATAACCAAATCCAAAGGTTCCTTTACTCTATAAGGCACTCCCTTAGGAAAATTGTTTCTGTGTTTCTTTTCCTGAATGCAACTCTCACATGAATTAGTTGGCTCTTGAATGGGAGGAAACCCTGAATTGTCTTTGCAATAGTCCATGGCAACCAAAATGTAGATGGACAAACCTGAAATTCCATAATAAAAAATCATCCAGGAAAAGTTGTTTTTAGAGAAAATGAGTCATCATGTCTATCATACTTCATAGAAAGAGGATACATCTTATTCTTTGTCATCTTTACTCTTGTCATAAACATATTACTAGGAGGCTTATCATAGATGAAACAATCATATCTTTTAAAGTCTACATTATACCCTTTTTGAGTAAGTTGGTCAACACTAAGAATATCACGTTTCAATCATGGATCTTAGTGCACATTCGGTATGTTCCTTTTCTGACCTTGTTTGGTGAGGATGTTCACCATTCCTTTTCCCATAAATTTTATAATATTATCTCACCCTAAATTGACTTTTCTCCTTACTGAATCGTCCGTATTTGTAATTATGCTTATGTTTCCTGTCATGTTATTGCTACATTTTCTATATGTAAGCCAAATATCATTAGATAACTCTTAAGAAACGTTACTTGTAAGGAATAAATATTCTTCAAACTTCTCAGAATAATAGTTTGTATTTTATCTGCTAAGGTCAACTTTATTCTTTCTACATTCATTTGCATAATGACCTAACTTATTACAATTAAAATACTTAAATTTTGATTTTTCATACCTCTGATTTGATTGAAAACTTTTATTGCTTCTCCCCCTTGAACTATGATAATTTTTATTTGATCTCCTTTCATGTTCTAAACATCTCTTTGATTGTGGATTCTATTTTTCCTCTTTGATCTTAATCCTCCTCTACCTCTTAAGATATAAACATGCTATTTGAATGGATTTTCTGAAGATTCATCATTTCAGATTATTTGAGATTCATGGGATAGGAAGGATCCCAATAGCTCATCTAATTATATCCTTGAAAAGTATTTATACTCTTCAGTGGCCGTGACTTCTACATCAAAATCCTCACGCAAGGTTATTAGAACCTTCTCTACTAATTTCATATCTGAAATCTCTTCACCATTCACCCTTAGCTGATTGACAAAGTTTATGAATTGGGTCATGTACTAGTCCAGGGATTCAAACTACTTCATCTACAAATTTTCAAAATTCATCCACATCATCTACAACTTGACTATCGTAACCTTCATAATGCCATGACAATTAGTCTCTAAGATGTTCCATGCTATTTTGGTGAACTTTGTTGCTGATATCTTAGGTAATATAGTCCTGCCCATGTCATTTTGGACGGAAAAACGTTGTTTTTCATACTTCTTTCCATTGAGTCTACGTTGATCCTTATGTGAATTTTTCCAATATTGTTCAATTGTCTCATCATATGATTCTGTATACCCATTGACTACAAGATCCCACATATTCTTATAACATAACAAAGTATGCATCTTAATGGCCCAAAATTCATAGTTTTTTCCTATTAGAATTGTAATCGGCATCTAGAAAAGACTCCTGCTTAAAGCCATCTCTTTTCTTCAAGAAACCTTTTGTTAATAGAAATAAACCCATTTTTTAATCTCATCATAATCTCTTCAACTTCTTTCTTTATCTTTTTACCTTTCACCCTCTTTGAATCTCCCTTTTTAATTTTCATACACCATTTATGAAAACTAATTATAAAAAAAAAACATTTTCAATAATATATCCAAAAAAATATTCTCCTAAATATTATCGTGTAAATTTATTTAATCTAACAAAACCCTCCAGAACTTCATGGAATCTGTGATATTTACTAATGCTTTTATTTATAGAATACCTTGAACCCAGTTTTGTCTATGAATTGAGTACATTTTACTCCACTCTGCTGATGGAAGATAGGAATTGTGGTAGATATGAACATTTCTAATGGCTTTAACAATGGTAGCCGACAAGTCTAGCTCATGGGGATTGTTGTGCCTTAAGATAGTAGTAGGTCAGGCTACCAATGCTAGAGCATCTAAAATAATTTGTTTTGGGGGTTTTTGGTTTTAGTTTTGGAAGACCAATGAATGAAGACGAATGTAGAATTGAAGAAATTAATCCTTTGGGGTATATTAATACTTCAACAAAGGGTTGCTATAAAGCATTACACAGTGATATAGATCAAAGTAGTGGTGAATAAAAGACAACAAAAAATATGATTATCACAGATTCCAGACTGTAAAACAGAACAATCATAAGTGGGAAAACCTTCTGAACTACGTTCAAAAGATTCAAGGCAGTATACTTAAGCTTACACAAGATGCTGATGATTTATTGACTAGAGGGGATTAGCTACACAAACAATTGCATTAATCCAATCTCTTCAATATATGATCACTTCAAGAGCTTATAGGAATCAATTGAAACTCTAGTTGTTCCTACCTAGATATCTCTGTAAGTTATAAGCATATGAAGAAATAACATAATGATTGAGAACTGGAAAAACTTACAGGATAACACAAACTGTGCAAGACCATATTCAAAATCCTTTGCTTTGTATTAAGGTTCCAGAAAAACCTATTACATCAAGTGTCAACAAAATCTTCCTTCAAAGGTGGCTTCCAGGTTCAAAGTAGCATTAACAGTCAAGCCTTTAGAAGCAATGAACTATGAATCTTGAACTCGGAACAATTTACAACTCTAGAAAAGAGTTATTTATACAGTAATGAAATTCAGGAAAAGATCCTGAAATAGATTAAGATTTTTAGGAAAAGAAAGATCTTCATGGAAAGAAGATAGGGGCAGCTGTTTGAATTGCTTCTTGCTATCCCCTTTATTCAGGATATGCTGGCTTCATTTGTTTGATATTTTTCTATTTATGCTGCTTTGTTGTTTGTATCCTCTACGTTGGCTGTTTTCTTCATTTTGATCTTTCATTTGACTTCTTTAAACTCGGTAACTCTCTTTGACCATGTTGAGTAGATTTTGACTGTGCATTCTAGTTTTTACTGTGTTTTTCAACATTAAATTGCTCATGTTTGTCTTCAAACTGTTATGCAGGCTTGTGTTTATAAAACCTGGAACAACAGTCTTTACCTGCAAAACATAGCAATCTATTAAGAAAAACATAAGTGACTGAAGGTCTTCAATGGCTCTGCTGAGCTTGAAAGGCTATCGGAAGGAGTCTGGGGCATATCAGAGGGTAAACAATGGCTTTAATGGCCGCAGAGGCATAATGGAGGCTGCGCTGTGTAAAACAGGCAAAGCAGAGCAAAAAATGGCTTTTATGTGTTTAATAGGAAAAATAGTCTTCTTTTGCATTATCGGGCAAAGGTGAACAATGGTGGAAAGAGTACGGAGGGATTAATAATGGCGGGAATTTCTTAATTGTGGTTAAAAACGTGATTAGCAGTTAAAATGGAGTTTCGGGTCATTTCTTTGTTTAAATCGAAAAAAACGATTTAACATAGAAAATATTTGCAAAACACTGCGGATTTGAAATTTTATTAACCCGGGCCGATAATGATATCAGATCTGGACTAATATCACATATCGATATTGTAGTATGGAAGGGGGAAAGCGCTTCGCAAAAGAACATGATAATGAGCAGATGCAGCGTGAAATGATATATGACATATAACTATGTTGGGTCTAGGCTTCCATCAGATATCAGAAATTGCAGTGGCGGGAGATATATATATCGGACAGGATGTGTGATGAGGCCAGATGCGATGTGGTGATAGACTGTAATATATAAGGACATCGGGTCCGGATTCTCATCACATATCGCATATCGCAATGGCGAAGGGTTATGTGTTATAAGTGGGACTTTGCAATGGGAGCGGACGCGATATGGAAATAGATTGCGATATATATAGTGTCGGGTCTGGGATTCCCATCGCATATCGCAATCGGGGGGGGGGGAATGTATTCATGTGGAAAAGCTTTGAATCTACCGATATTGCAATGTGATATGTTAATACATAGTTTTATTAATAAAACTAAGGGTTTTCAGGGTATATTATTAAGGAGCTAATATATACAGGAGAGGGGAAATCTTAAGGATTTAATAATATATGTTAGTGTTAATATGAAATATAGCGGAAAAGAGGAATAACACTAAGTATAATGCTTTTTATGAGTTGTTTCTTTTCATATATGCATTAATACTTAGGGAAAACATCATTTGTGGTTTTTTTTTTGTATAAAAAGGGATTTTACATGGTAAAAGGGATTTTATGGAAATGAATGAATATGAATGAATGGAGATGAATGGGGAGTTAATTACTTGATCAAGTAGACCTTCATTTTCCTTGTATAATTGCCTCATGAGCCTAGAAACATGATAAATATTCATTTTGTCCAATCAACCATTAAACTTCTGCAACCTTTCTCTACTTACCCTTTGCTTATCCTATCATTTTTCTTCACTTAATGGGTGCATTTAAGCTAGCAAACCCTTTTCCTTTCTTCTTATTTAACAAAATAAAACTATCTAAATCTACCCTTATATCCTCCAAGGGCTCAGATTAAACTGATGAGCACCTTATTATTCTCTACCTAACTACTGATCTGCCAAGATTAAATAGTTTGGCCAGATCTTTATTCTCTAACTATAACATCAAATTTAAAGCATGAAGTAGTCAAGATTAAACAGTTTGACTGTCATGGGTTGTGGCATTTAAAACAAGCTGCACACAACCATTATTTTGCAGAAACAGAGTAGTGGCATTTAGACTTGCTCACTTTCAGAGTTTATTTGTTTTCTTTCTACCTAACATTTTCATTTTGCCTTGATTTTTTTAGAGTAGCTAACCTAACATTTTCTTTGATATGGACATCATCATCAAGATATTTTTTAAAATAACATTTTATTCACTATTGTTATGTCCATATCCTAACTTAACATTTTTTGAAATATTCTATCTTAATCAAAACCAAAAAATGCTACAACATTGGCTCCATCTAGGGACTGCTTTCTCCTGTAGAATGCAGAGAACCTCCAAATCCATATGCCTTCTCCTCGGGCTATGGAGTCCTTGCTATACGAAAATCATAATGACATCTTGGAAAGGAAAAGAAAACTGGAGTATTTACAATGAAAACTATTTCAACTTCTCAGTACTGAATGTAATGTTTGAGAAACCTTCCATTTAGAGGATAAGTGGAATATAGCCCCTCAAGATTCTGCGCACAAAAGTGTTATTACCCTTTACTTCAACAATTGCTAAAGGTCCAAACCATAAATTGTCAAGTTTGCCATGCTTTCCTTTCTCTTCTCTCCTGGCGTCCCATCTTAGAACTAAATCACCTTCCTTAAAGTCCCTTTCCTTGGCTCTTCTATCAAACAAGACCTTCATCTTATTCTGATATTTCTGCAATTTGTATTGAACTTCATCTCTGTTCTCATTAAGTTCAATAATCTGATTTATTCTTCTAGAAAAATCATCAGGTTCATCTATTGCATCCTGTAGAAATTTTAAAATAGGGAAAGCCAAATTGGTAGGGAAGATTGCATCTTTCCCGTAGACTAATTGAAATGGAGATTTACCAGTTGATCTCTTTGGAGTAATTCTGTTTGCCCATACTGCATAAATCAAATGTGAATCCCAACTCTTCTTATGATCAGCTAGAGTCTTTTTGATTACCTTTACCAAGCTTTTGTTTGATGATTCTACAAGGCCATTACCTTGAGGGTAGTATGGAGTTGAATGATGTAACAGAATTTGATATTTCTGGCAAAAGTCAATCATTTTAACACTAGAAAAAGCTGTTTCATTATCAGTGAATATTTGAGTTGGGCAACCAAACCTAGACAAGATATTTTCCTCAATAAACATAATTACTACCGCATCAGTAGCATTTCTGACTGGAATTGCTTCCACCCATTTAGTAAAGTAATCTGCTGCAGTGAGGATCCATCTATGCTAATTACTTGAAGTGGGGCGAATCTCTCCAATAAAATCTAATCCCCATTGAGAAAAAGGTGTTGAAACTATTGATGTAACAAGTGGAAGAGTTGCTAATTTTTGTTTTCTAGCAAACATTTGAAAAGGAACACAACCTCTAAGCTTTGCTCCTACTTGTAAGAACAATGTGGGCCAATAAAATCCTCCTCTCAAAATCTTGTATGCTGTTTCTCTCCAAGCATAATTTCCCCCACAAATCCTGTATGAAACTGATCAATGATTCCTTCAGTTTCTGATTCTGTTAAACATAATAACAAAATGTTGAGTGGATCTTTCCAGTATAAATTTGCATTAATAATGCAGTACTTGACTGATTTTAACTTGAGAGTTTTACACTGGGTTTTGGAGAACAATGATGGACACTCAAAATTGATCAAGAAATTTACAATATCTTGATACCAGTTTGACAACAAATATTATTCATCAATGTGTATAGGACTGATTTTCTCTGAAGGTAGAGGTTCTTGTGGATTCTCTCTTCTAGGATGAAGGGAAGGTTATTGTGGATTCTCCCCTTCTGTAAGGACAGAAGGTTCTTGTGTATTCCTCCCTTGTATTTCTAAAATAGAATTGATTCCAAGTACTTTGCAGTTGGATTCAGCTAGAATCTTAGCTAATCCTTGACCTTTTACTAGTTTGGTAGTCTTGATAGTTAGATCAAATTTCAGAATTTGAGTGATCCATCTACCTCTTTTCCCATCGGTGTCCGGTTAGGTTAAAACAATTTTGACAACACTATTTGGGACATAAGCAGTAATAGGTGAGTGTAAGAGATACATCCTGAATGATTTCAGGGTTTGAATAAGGGCATAGGCTTGCTTCTCAATGATGTCATACTTCAGCTCAACATCTCTCATAATCTTGCTAAAAAGGCTATGGGTTGGTCATGGGAATCTTCATTTTTCTGTAATAAAACAACAACAAGGGTTGTTTCAAAGGCAAAAGAGAAAATACTAAATGGCTTAGTATAATCAGGGCTGGCTAAGGTGGGAGCTTCGGAGATAGCCCTTTTTATTTGTTCAAATGCATGCCTAGAAGAAGGAGTCCATTTGACTTCATGATCCTTTTGGAGAATGTCTATTATATCATTCACTATCTCTGTATAATTTGGAATAAATCTACTTAGAAAATTAATCTTGCCCAGAAAAGCTTGAATCTCCTTTCTATTTCTAGGAAAGGTCAATGTTTCTGTGGAAGATACTCGTTTGGGATCAATTACTACTCCCTCCTTTGAAATGATATGGCCCAATAGTTTTCCTTCTTTAACAACAAACAATGACTTCTTTGGGTTCAATGATATTCCAAAATTTCTATGCCTTTCAAAAACTTTCATCCAATGCTTTAAATGTTTCTGATCAGATTTAGAAAAAACAGTTATGTCATCAAGATAAATAACCACAAATTTATTTACCTGACCCATAAAAGCGATGTCCATAGCTCTCTGAAACATTGCTCCAGCATTTGTTAAGCCAAATGGCATCCTTGCGTACATGAATGTACCCCAGGGTGTAGTAAAAGTTGTTTTCTCTCTATCTGTTGTATCAACGTTCACCTGATTATAACCTGAAAAACCATCAAGCATAGAAAGTCTTTGTGCTCCTGAAACCATTTGCAATAACTGGTCCATTTTGGGCAAAGGATAATTATCTTTTAATGATGCCTTGTTCAGATTTCTAAAATCCATGCAGAGTCTTATTTCTCCATTTTTCTTTCTAACAGGAACCAGATTTGCAACCCAATTAGAATATCTAAGAGGGAGGATGATTTTGGCATCTAACATTTTCTTAATTTCTCTTTCTACAGTTGGTAGAAGAGCTGGATTTATTCTTCTAAGCTTCTGTTGATATGGTTTTGCTTCTGGCTTCAGAGGAATCTTGTGTTGTATTAACGATGTATCATAGGTTTTCAAATCAGCGTAAGTCCAGGAAAAAACATCGTTATAATTTTGCAGTAATTTAAAATACCGAGCTTTGATTTTTGGGTCCATAGATGCACACAATTTGATGTTTTTAATATCTTCAACAGTTCCAACGTTAATCTCTTCCACGTCATCTTTTGAAGAAATAGACTGTGGGTTTTGGAAAACATCATTTTGATTGAATAATTTTTCTAAAGGAATGAGTCCATTTGGAATAAAATTATTAGATAATTGGGTAACGTTGTGATTAGCAATCTGGGATTTAAAATCTGAAGTATCATTTCCTTCTACGTTTCATTTATTTCAGCTAAATCTTCATCAATTTGCAAAAATGAGAAATCATCTACTACCTTAGAAATGAATTCAGCTATTCATCATCTTCAAATATTTGCAAATGTTTCAGATTATTTGGAATAGATGGCCTATATTTGACTTGTATCTGATAGAGTACATCAGTATGATCAGGAATTTTAAAAGCGATAGTAGAGACAGCTAAGGCATCTGTGTGAACGTTCTGATATCTGGGAATGTGAGTCAAATTAAAAGCATCAAATAAGTTTTCAATCGAATCCCATACCTCATTTCTGTAGGACCTAAGTCTAGGGTGTTTGGTCTAGCAAACATTCTTTACTTTCTTAACAATAAGTTCAGAATTGGTAAAAACACTTAAGTTCTAAACTTTTAGGCTTTTGGCTAACTGTAATCCTAAAAGGAAAGCTTCATATTCAGCAACATTATTAGTAACTTCAAAATCTAATTTACATGATTAGGTTATAGTTTCCTTTTCAGGTGAAATTAAAAAAACTCTAGCTCCTGCCCCATATTTTGTGCAAGAGCCATCAAAGAATAGTTTCCAAATATCAGTTTGGTTTGGTTTAGGACTTTCAACTACTCTTCAATCTTAACCTAAGTTTTATGTTGGCTTGAAGTGAGCTGAAAACAACCAAAGTCTTGATATGTTGCATAAATTGGATGGTTCCTTGGCTGGTCAGTCTTACAAACAATATGTGCCAATATTACCTCTCTATATAATCTCAATTTCTCTCCTCCATAAATAGGAATAGTAGCATATGACATGTCCATCTGTAGAGTTCCCCCTAGTTTGGAACAACATGACCTAAAAAGGAGAATTCCAAACTTGGGAGGGATATTTATGACAACAATATCAAGTACTACACTCTTTACTGGAATTTGGGCAAGGGTAACCACTAGATCCTTAATCAGTCCTAAACAGGGCACCCTTTTGGAATCAAAGGTGTACAGGTCATGGTAGGATTTAGTGATATCGAGTTTCAAATGGTCCATGATGGATTTTGGCATAAGGTTGTGTGATGCTCCTGAATCAAGCATACAATTGTATAACATGGAGTCATTTGTTTTAAGAGTTACATAGAAAGGAGGCACTATCTCATCTATCATGTCTGAACTAGGGCCAAAGACTACTGCTGGTTTTTCATCTTGTAGACTTATGACATCACCTTCAGCATCAACCAAGGTATTTTGAATCCATTTAGTAACTTGACTTTTATAACCAGAGTTTTTAGAAAGTTCTGACAATGGAATTGGGATCTTAACCCTCTCCAATTCTTTTTCAACATTAAATGCAGCCAAAATGTTTTTACCAGCTTGGGAAGTATCAATTCACTTATCTAATGGCTAAATAAGAGTTGTTTGAGCTTCAGCAGTTTTGGTACGTGGTTCAATTATTGGAGTTTCCTTTGGAGGTCTCCCAGGACCAGGCCTGGGCCTAAGATCATACCTTTTGTTTAATTCTGCAATTAAAAATTCAGAAAAAGCATGATATTTAGATACCTGTGCAACTTCCTGTTCTTCTTGAACCTGCTTTTGTTGTGAGAGAGGAATGATGGTTGTTTGATTGGAAGAAGAAGAATCCATACTATTAATATATTCAGTAATTGTCATAGTATTATCATTAGGTTGTTCGTCATCCATCAATAGAGGAGTAGGAACCTGTTGATCATTGGTATCTCTTTGAAGAATTTGTAGTGGTTGGTTTCTTTTATACTGACCTTGATTTTGGTTTTGGGGCCCACTAACTATTTGTTGTATGGTCCTAGGTTGGGTCCCAATCTTTGAAATCCTATTTGATAGGTTTCTAAGAAGAGATGTTATTTCATTTATTTTTGAGTCTTCTGATTTAGTCTTAGAGGAACTAGAGGCTTCTTGAATAGATTTAAGCTTTCTTTGGGCCTTTTCTTCCTTAAGTTTTAAAGAAGATGAAGCTGCTCTGTTTGCTTCTACTTCTATAGCATTTGTTTGCATATCTTCAAGAGTTCTTGAAGTTCTCTCTTGTAGCATAACAACAAAGTCATCATCGAAAGCTTTAGAAAATCTAGACTTAGTTGTTGCTACAGGAGGCTTACAATCAACAGGAATTTTGTGATAGAGTTTGTTGAATCTCTTGATGAAATCTAAAACTAGTTCATCGATGTTTCTTTTAAGCTCTTCAAATTTTGTGAGGAAGTAAAGAGGATCCTTTTTGACACCCCACTGATTTTTAAATATGGTTGTAAGCTCTTCCCAACTTCTAATGGTAGCTGCTGGTAACTGCCTAAACCAAATCCTCACATTTCCTTCAAGTGACTGTAAAAACAATCTCATATAAACATTTTCTTGTTCAATATTCATGTTGTCTGCAAAGTCAAGGAAAGCTTGAAGATGGTCCTTAGCTGAGGGACTAGTTTCTCCATTGTACTTGGGAAGGTATTTTAAGTATCCAGGTGGGAATGCATCAAGGTTATTAGGTAAGACTAAGGCAGCATATCTAGCCTATACAATAGGTCAGAAAGCCATGACAACAGGTGGTGTATGAGGTGCTTGAGGTGTATGAGTTGTATGAGGTTTTCCAGGTGGAGTATGAGGCGTTTGTGTGGATGTAGAGGATGAAGAAGAAGTAGAGGAAGAAGATGGTGATTCAAGGGTTGATGGACTAGTTGGAGGTGAAGGAGGAGGAGATCTCTTGAAAGAATTCAAAGGAGTCCTAAGAACTAACTTTGGGACCTGTAAAGGAATACCTTCTTTTGTTTCAAAGAGAGGATTGGAATATATAGAAAAGGTCTCCTCAGATTGTTTGGAAGAAGAAGCTCCAGGTAGAACAAAAATGGAAGGAAAATGATAGGTGGTAAGGGATATGAAATTATTGGGTTTATATTCTGGTAGATTAACACCCAACTCAGATTCAGTTTTAGGTGATCCTAGAGGTAGTGTGGGTATTGGATGAGATTCTAATTAATGAATAAGGTATGCTGAATTAAAATCAACTCCTCTGTTTAGAAGTTCAGCAACCCTAGGTGATAAATGGGAGTAATCAGGATCAGCTGGGATATTACTATAGGGGTCAAATGATTCTAATTCTTTAGATTGTAGGACTGAAGAGGAAGAAGAAGATGATCGGTGGTGTCCCCTTTTAGAACTGGCTTTTCTCAGAAGCCTTTCAGGATCTGACAGAGGTTTAACTATGTCAGCTTTTGAACAAGATCTGGTATGTTTATAAGGTGCTAGCTTGGGAGTTTGGAGTCGCCAAGGTTAATGATTTTAACCTTTCTAAACATTTAATCACATTTAAAGGAAAGAATGAATGATTATTGTTGTCCCAAGGGAAACTTGAATGAAATTCGAATCCCCAGCAACGACGCCAGTCTGGTGTTGTACCTCTGAGATAGTAGTAGGTCAGGTTACCAATGCCAGAGCATCTAAAATAATTTGTTTTGGGGGTTTTTGGTTTTAGTTTTGGAAGACCAATGAATGAAGACGAATGTAGAATTGAAGAAAATAATCCTTTGGGGTATATTAATACTTCAACAAAGGGCTGCTATAACGCATTACAAAGTGATATAGATCAAAATAGTGGTGAGTAGAAGACAACAAAAAATATGATTATCACAGTTTCCAGACTGTAAAACAGAACAATCTTAAGTGGGAAAACCTTCTGAACTACGTTTAAAAGATTCAATGCAATATACTTAAGCTTACACAAGATGCTGATGATTTATTGATTAGAGGGGATTAGCTACACAGACAGTTGCATTAACCCAATCTCTTTAATAGATGATCACTTCAGGAGCTTATAGGAATCAATTGAAACTCTAATTTTTCCTACCTAGATATCTCTGTAAGTCATAAGCATATGAAGAAAAAACATAATGATTGAAAACTGGAAAAACTTACAGGATAACACAAACTGTGCAAGACCATATTCAAAATCCTTTGCTTTGTATTAAGGTTATAGAAAGACCGATTACATCAAGTGTCAGCAAAAGCTTCCTTCAAAGGTGGCTTCCAGGTTCAAAGTAGCATTAACAGTCAAGACTTTAGAAGCAATGAACTATGAATCTTGAACTTCGAACAATTTACAACTCTAGAAAAGAGTTATTTATACAGTAATGAAATTCAGGAAAAGATCCTGAAACATATTAAACTTTTTAGGAAAAGAAAGATCTTCATGGAAAGAAGATAGGTGAAACTATTTGAACTGCTTCTTGCTATCCCCTTTATTCAGGCTGTGCTGGCTTCATTTCTTTGATATTTTGCCATTTATGTTGCTTTGTTGTTTGTATCCTCTACGCTGGTTGTTTTCTTCATTTTGATCTTTCATTTGACTTCTTTAAACTCTGTAACTCTCTTTTGACCCTGCTGAGTAGATTTTGACTGCGCATTCTAGTTTTTACTGTGTTTTTCAACAGTAAACCGCTCATGTTTGTCTTCAAACCGTTATGCAGGATTGTGTTTATAAAACCTGGAACAACAGTCTTTCCCTGCAAAACACAACAACATATTAAGAAAAACATAGGTAACTGAAGGTCTTCAATGGCTCTGCTGAGCTTGAAAGGCTATCGGAAGGAGTCTGGGGCATATCGGAGGGTAAACAATGGCTTTAATGGCTTCAAAGGCATAATGGAGGTTGCACTGTGTAAAATAGGCAAAACAGAGCAAAAAATGGCTTTTATGTGTTTAATAGGAAAAACAGTCTTCTTTCGCATTATCGGGCAAAGGTGAACAACGGTGGAAAGAGTACGGAGGGATTAATCATGTCAGGAATATCTTAATTGTGGTTAAAAACGTGATTAGCAGTTAAAATGGAGTTTCGGGTCATTTCTTTATTTAAATCGAAAAAACGATTTAACATAGAAAATCTTTGCAAAACACATAATGGCGGATTTGAAATTTTATTAACCCGGGCCGATAATGATATCGGATCCAGGCTAATATCGCATATTTCTATCGCAGTATGGTGGGGGGAAAGCGCTTCGCAAAAGAATATGATAATGAGTGGATGCGACGTGAAATGATATATGACATATAACTATGTCGGGTCCGGGCTTCCATCGGATATCGGAAATCGCAGTGGTGGGAGATATATATATCGGACGGGATGTGCGATGAGGCCGGATGCGATGTGGCGATAGACTGTAATATATAATGACATTGGGTTCGGATTCTCATCACGCATCGCATATCGCAATGGCGAATGGTTATGTGTTGTAAGCAGGACCTTGCGATGGGAGCGGACGCGATATGGGAATAGATTGCGATATATATAGTGTTCGGTCCAGGCTTCCCATCACATATTGCAATCAGGGGGAATGTATTCATGTGGAAAAGCTTTGAATCTGCCGATAATGCGATGCGATATTTTAATACATAGTTTTATAAATAAAACTAAGGGTTTTCGGGGTATTTTATTAAGGAGCTAATATATACGGGAGAGGGGAAATCTTAAGGATTTAATAATATATGTTAGTGTTAATATGAAATATAGTGGAAAAAGAGGAATAACACTAAGTATAATGCTTTTTATGAGTTGTTGCTTTTCATATATGCATTAATACTTAGGGAAAAAATCAATTGTGGTTTTTTTTTTTTGGATAAAAAGGGATTTTACATGGTAAAAGGGATTTTATGGAAATGAATGAATATGAATGTATGAAGGTGAAATTAGTAAATATATGAATGAATGGAGATGAATGGGGAGTTAATTACTTGATCAAGTAGACCTTCATTTTCCTTGTATAATTGCCTCATGAGCATAGAGACATGATAAATATTCATTTTGTCCAATCAACCATTAAACTTCTGCAACCTTTCTCTACTTACCCTTTGCTTATCCTATCATTTTTCTTCACTTAATGGGTGCATTTAAGCTAGAAAACCCTTTTCCTTTCTTCTTATTTAACAAAATCAAACTATCTAAATCTACCCTTATATCCTCCAAGGGCTCAGATTAAACTGATGAGCACCTTATTATTATCTACTAACTACTGATCTGCCAAGATTAAATAGTTTGGCCAGATCTTTATTCTCTAACTATAACATCGAATTTAAAGCATGAAGCAGTCAAGATTAAACAGTTTGACTATCATGGGTTGTGGCATTTAAAACAAGCTGCACACAACCATTATTTTGCAGAAACAGAGTAGTGGCATTTAGACTTGCTCACTTTCAGAGTTTATTTCTTTTCTTTCTACCTAACATTTTCATTTTGCCTTGATTTTTTTAGAGAAGCTAACCTAACATTTTCTTTGATATGGACATCATCATCAAGATATTTTTTAAACTAACATTTTATTCACTATTGTTATGTCCATATCCTAACTTAAACATTTTTTGAAATATTCTATCTTAATAAAAACCAAAAAATGCTACAACAGGGACTACGAATGATAATAAACTAGTCCTCCCAATTCCTTTCAAGTTATTTTGTTCCTATATCTTCTATGCACAAACCAAACCATCTTGGCCACAACTACTCGATATTGTGCCTCAATGGATTCAGGAATAACAAATGATTCAATGGTGGTTGTCTAAACAGTGGGAAGTTTTGTAGACTAGCTACAATTTTTCTTGAAAAACCTAAATATGCTCTGATATTACATTTTATTTCACTCATATATGGTAAATTACTTTGAATTTGATTCCTTTGACTTTGATATGCTTGGTTTATCTAGTTCCTTGGATCCTCTAGCTCTAGTACCACTTTGAAGGGACAAAGGAGAAAAACAAAATATAACATAGTTGAGTCGCTACTCAACGAATTGATTTGATTAATTTAATTGCTTGAATATACATGATTAAATAGACCCAAAACTTCTAAAAAGAGATGTGCTAGTTTTAGCTCAAATATATATATATATATATATATATATATATATATATATAACTAACTATTCCTAAATTTAGACCCAACATGGACTCCCAAAAACTAGAAATTAATCAATTATTACCTTGTGTAATTATCTCTAACAACTTATATCTAATAAATGAGATTAACGATGACAAACCAATTTCATAGTCAAATCACACACTTATTTCTCAATAGAAGCACATGTAATAATTACCAATACATTATAAGTAGTTTTCCATTAAATGCACTTGATTGGAATTGAAATGTCACGTTGTTTTTCTTGTAAGTGTAATTCCTAACAACATGCTACACACAATATAGGAAAGTTTTGAGGCCTACAAACAAAATGAAATATTGTAATATGTGAAAACTCTGAATGCCATCGATTGGATTAGCTCCCATAAATGGTATAGCCATAACACTCCAGCCAACGTCAAAATGTAGAATCACATTACCACAACTACAATAGAAAACTTGAAACTAGCATATATCTAAAATAAAATTCCATAAGAATTCAAGGTAATGAGTATATGGATAGATCATATTACTACTCTTGAACTACAATAGAAAACTTTAAACTAGCATATATATAAAATCGATTTCTATAAGAATTCAAGATAATGAGTCTATGGATAGATCATATTACTACTCATGAACTACAATAGAAAACTTTAAACTAGCATATGTATAAAATCGATTTCTTTAAGGATTAAGATAGTGAGTTTATGGATAGAATGCTATTATTCATTCAATGGAGAGATTTGAACAATAGAAATATTCCAATTCCAACGATTTAACAATTTCTTTAAGGATTAAGATAATGAGTTTATGGACAAAATGTTATTACTCATTCAATGGAGAGATTTGAACAATATCAATATTCCAGATCCAACAATTTCAAGTGAAACCATATCATTAATAAATATAAAATTAGATAAGATAAACATAAATTAATTATGTATAAGAAAAATAATATAGAAATTTAATTTTGGAATCTAAACTTTGAATGATAATAAGTAATGCATTATTATTAGGGGTTTTAAAGGAATATAATGTATCATGGATCTCTCTAGGGTGTAGTAGTATGTGATAAGGAAATTGCAATCTCTACCAAATTATTATAAAAGAACATCCTTTTTTCTTTTTTAGTATGTTTTGATTAGAAAATTATGAGAAATCTTTTTCCTCTTACTGAAAGCTAGAAGATTGGGCATCCTTGATGATTTAACTTCTCGTTGCAACATTCTCATTTACAATTTTTTTTCTTTTTTCTTTCTTCTTTTCTAATAGTTATTAGGGTTTTGAATAATTATGGGTGATTAGCTTGTTGAGTGTGTGGTAAACTCATTAATAATCACCCTTACCTTTTCATCATTCCACTTTGTTTCTCATATCTGGATTTATTTTCACTTTCTTACTATCTCTTTATTGGATTGTATAAAGGCACACTATTAAGCATACATGCTTTCCCCTTGTATAAGCTAGAACTCTCGAATTCATATTCTCTCTTCCCTCCTTCACGATCATGTATTCATAACTACCATATTGAAAAAAGGATTGATTTAGAAAGGGTGATTATTCTCTTAATTCTCTATCAGAGAGAGGTTACCTTCACTCATATTTTATAAACTAACAACATCATCATTTTCTAGTTATAAATCTTTTTGTTTATAAATCCTCCTTTGTTCAATCTACTTCATTAGACTTTTGTTGCTTAGGATATTAATAATTATTTTTCATTGGATTCGATTCTTTCTTTCTTGGAAGATGGGGCCATGTTTTTAGAGAAGTATCTAGTAAACTTGTCTTTTTTGTTGACAAAATATTGTATTCCATAATTCAAAATTTTCGGCCCACTTATAATTATCTCATTTAAGAATCATTTTATGCTATAGAAAAACCTCTATTAAGATTTAACTCAACAAAAATATTGAGATATATCATAGAATCTACCTTAGTTCAGTTGACAATTTATTTTAATATAAATAACTAGAATATTCCCATTATCCTTTCATATGGTGAATTTCAAAACTGCAATCATAATATGAGAAAACTCACTCATACAAGTATTTTGATTAATCCCAAAATATTAAAATCATATTCTAAACTCAAAACTATAAATTTCGCTTAATTTATTATAACTCCACTAAAAGCCTATTTGCAAATAAAAAATGTAAAATCCAATTAAAAGATCTCAATGTAAGTAACTTAAAGGAGCTTTTGTTAAAATCTACATGCAGTTTAGTGCATAAGTGCAATTTTCTATAGAAAAGGTACTTTTTAGTGAGTGATACCTCTTGTAATTATTATTATAAGAGGTACTTTGTAAGTCATAGCTTATGAGTTTGTAAGATTTATGTAGTGTTTTATCGCTTTTATATAAAAGCTTTTAAGTTTGAAAGTTTGTTAATAATTCAATCAATTATTGTATTAAAGAAAGAAATATGACTTTTATTGCTCTCATCTCAAAATATGAAGCCCTTTAGTCCTTTGATGAATTTAGGCCTATCTCATTATGCAATTTCATATACAAACTAATCATAAAAATCATTGCAAATAAGCTGAAACCAATTCTATCTAATTATATCTCAAGTGAACAATTAAACATTTGCCTGGAGCGTAGGTATATCCTTGAAGCCATTGAGGTTACACAGAAAGGGCTCCATAGTCTAAAATCAAGGAAAATCAAAGCATTGATGCTCAAAATCGACCTCTCAAAAGCATACGATAGAATCAACCGGGTTTACCTCCATCTTCTCCCTACTCATTTGGACTTTGAAGTACCTTTCATAAATTGGGTGATGAGTTGTATTAAATCAATGTCATTCACTATCCTGATAAATAGAGCTACCTCTGCCTTCTTTCATGCACAATGGGGCCTTCAACATGTATGCCACATGTCTCCCCTCTTATTCCCATTGGTGGCAGAATATCTGAGTAGGATTTTAGCAGATGCAAAAAGAAGGGGCGATTTAAGAGGTGCTTGGGTGGCTGAAGATTTGAACATTACACACTTATTGTTTGTTAATGACATTTTACTATTTTGTGATGGTTCAAGACATGATATTTCTTCTATTAATTATGCATTGACATTGTTTTAGAAGACCACAAATATGCACATAAATTTTCTTAAATAAATTATCTCTCTGCTTAGCCTTTCCATGGATGAATCAATCAATGTTCAAAATTTATTTCCTTTCCATTCAAATAAATTTAATGATGGATTAAAGTGTTTTGGTTTCCATCTGAAACCAAATGATTACGAAAAGGTTGATTGACATTAGACCATTGCAAAGATTGAGAGAAGATTGAAGGTGTGGTGTTATAGGTGACTCTCTAGAGTTGGTAGATTGTTTATGATAAAATCAATTCTTGAGGTTATTCCTATTTTTTAGATGTCATTGTCATGGATCTCCAAAGGAGTCTTAAATTCCATTTAGAAAATCTATTTTCATTTCTTATGGCTTTATTCCAAAGAAGGATGTATCGTCTCCTAGGTAAAATGGGATAAGATATTTTTTCCAAAGATATTGGGTGGATGGGGCTTAAAAAACCAGCTATCCTTATTTAAGCTATTGGAGTGAAGGTAGGATGGAGGTTGATTTCAACTGAAAATTTGTGGAAGGAAATGGTGTACATAAAATATATTTCCCCCTTCTCTTTAGAAGAATGGATACGACAGCCAGAAAAAAAGAGGCCTAAAATATCGATATTCTAGAAAGCTGTATATATATATATATATATATATATATATTTATGATTTAGGAGGGCCTGGCTTGGAAGCTTGGTAATGGGTATAAGGTAAAGTTAGGAATTGACCCCTAGGTGGGATGTCGGGAGCACTATCATCTTCCTTAGGAGATGATCCTACTGCTAAATTTCAAGGGCATAAATACTTTAAATGAAGTGGTTGATGACACTCATACCTGTATATGGGCTTAGGGATAGATGCTTGCACATAAGTTAAATTTACATGAAAATTTTTCAAACCTTTGGAATAATTATATTTTAGCTCAAAACATATCTCATGTTCACATACGAGAAAGAGAAGATGCTCTTCCATGGGTACATTTATTATCAAGTGAGTACACACCCAACACATGGTATTTTCATATCATTAAAAACTGGAAATCTGTGGTGTTGGAATGGTGGTGGAAGAAACTATGGAAGCTCAATTGTTTGACAAAAGCACATCTATTTTCAATAATATGTCCTACGTAACAATATCCCTAGAGGGGACAGTTTAAAAAAGAAGGGCATGGTTGGTCTTAGCTGGTGTGTGCTATGCAAGAATTAAGAGGGATTAATGCGTCATCTATTCCTCTCATGTCCTTTTGCTATAGGGGTATGAAATTTGATTAAAGTTCATCTAGGGTTTGTGAAAATATGGAAGGAAGAGCCTTTGAACGATGCTTGGAAACTAAGGTAGGAGGGGTCTCCCATAATGAACTTAGATGGCTTCATCCTCTCATTAAATGAGGTAGATGAAACTCTCGGAATAAGGATATATTTTACTACAAGCCATTTTCTCTTGACAATTTGGTTGCAAGGGTTTTAGTAATTTTGTCCCTTCTTCTTGAGACAATATCAATTCAAAATCTGAGAAACATCATTGATGAAGAGATAGATTGATCAATCCCGTGGGCCTGCTTTGATGGGGCCTCTTTACAAGGGGGATTATGTGGGCAGGGGGAGTGTTCTTTGTATCTAGGAAAATAATTTCTTTAATCAATAGAGTGGAATAGGTAGAGGATCAAATAACTACGCTGAAATTCTTAGCCTTAAGCTCCTACTCCTTTTTTCTATTGAGAAAAATGTCCTGCATATTTATATTTTTGGTGACTATGATTTTGATAAATTGGTTCAAATGTACAAATATGTCATAGGCACACAATGGCTCCTATATTATAAGAAATTTTACAACTTAAACATGATTTTGACATAACTTCATGTCATCACATCTACAAGGAAATAAAATGAACGTTTGACACACTTTGTAAAGAAGGCACTTGACAGGCTATGGGTACTTGGAAGATCACAAAAAGGATAAGGGAGACATCTTGTGAATACTACCGCATGCCCTTCAAAGAGGGTCTGCAACAGGAGCATCCTATGAACTGAATCCACGCTTTTATTTAATTTGTTTCGGTGGATATATAGATATTTTGATGAATAATGTATATAGACATTTATGTAAATTTTGTAACAACTATACAACAAACTTGATAGGTTTTTGAAAACATACCTGGTTTTTGTTTTGTTTCTAATACTATGAGAGAATCTTGAAGACCTCTTATGAATGCAAAGATGAGGTATATAGGTTGTTGATTATTTTTTCTTTTTTGGGGTGACCTATATGGTTTTTTGAATGTTGCAAAATGTAATTTCCATTATAATTAATGAAAAGTATGATTTTTTCCTCGAAAAAATAAAGAATCAAAGAATAAATTAAATTAAAGTACATTTTCAATGTAATTTAATAATTAAAGTTGGTTTTTTTTAGGGTTTTTTATCCACCTTTATAGTAGAGTTATGACTAGTCTCATTTTATAGGTATTAACAAGATTGTTGGCTAAAAAATGATTAGGGTCTATTTTAAGAAAGGATATGAAATGTTTTCTCTAAGCGCAACTAAAATGTTTGAAATGATGAACAAGATTTATCCCATTCCACCTCTCCTTATTCATTAAAAAGAAAAAAAAGGATAATATGCATTTTCCCATTTCAACACAAAACCATAAACTACCTCTTCTAAAGTTTCTTGCAACTCATGACTAGATAAGATTGTTTCCATGCTTACCAATGGTAGACGGTTAACTTCTACTTGAAGCATTGGAATATCTTTTAAATTGTCGGGCATGATAAAACTTAGCTACACCAATTATAAACATACTAAAAGGGAGTTCTTGATATAGTAATATATTGATTTTGGTATCATTGTGGGTTTAGTTTGAGCGCTTTGTATCATTTTTGAATGATTTTGAGTGCCATGTATCATTGTTATAAAATAAAAAAATTATAATTATGAAAATGAATTTATAGAATAGTCAACCAAGTTATCAAAAATTGTTATATAAAAGTAAAGAATTCAAAGTAGAGAATATATAAATAGAAATGTGGATTGGATTGTGTGTGTTGAGGTCTTATCTAGTGTAAGAGTATCAATTACTCATGGTATTAATTACAACTATAAAATTTCATAGAAGACCTCCATTATATAACAATGGAGGAGGCCTAGTGTTAATTGAAGATAACTATGACAATTGGGAAGATACAAATCCTTACTTGATCTTACAACTCATTATAGGTAGCTCATCGAGAAAATAAGCGTTGGAAAAGACCGGCTCTAACACCCCCCTTAAGTGAAACATAGGGAGTAAACATAAAGAAAAAATTGGGTCCTAGCAATGAAGCATGATAAGGTACCCAAGTACAAACTATAATAAGAGGAGAAAACAAGAAAAGCCCATAGGAAAAAAACTCCTCTCTAAAAGAGAGAAATATGCTAGTGCTTCAATAAACATGGAGGTGAAATTGTAGATCCCACAATGATCTACTCAATGGAAAGTACCAAGCTCCCCTCTAATAAAGAAGTACGAAAAGTTGAAGCACAAAAAATATGAAGATGAGATCCACGAAACCTTAATGACATTGGTTGATCTGTCACTTAGAAAATGTTGGAAAGGAAAAAGAGTGGCAAACACTGTCAACTTCCCTAGCAATGCTTTAGAGAAAATAGGTGCTGACAAAGAACCGAGACAAAGACTTCAAACAGAAGTAACACTATCAACCAAAAAATGAACAATGATGCCTACATGTATGGAAAACTTAGCTCAAACATGGTACAACAAAATTCATGAATATGTCTAAACATTGTGACCATCTCAAAGAAAAATTTTCTAGCAATATAGTCAATGAAACTAAAAAAAATATTTATCCTCATCAAACTTCCCCCTTGAAACACAACCGTAGGAGAGTTAGGAATCATCGATTTTTATCATCAACAAATTCCCCCTCTGAAACACAACTCACGAAGCAATGCCAATTAATAGATAATAAGTGGAACCTTGTATGGTTTCACAATCAATGAGACACAACAATATGAAGTTCACAAGCATCTATTGAAATGATTCCATGACCATCCATAAATCTAACCATAATTGGTCATGATGGTTAGGACTGGTCCACAATTGAGCCTTTCATGTCATTTTTGCAATGAGCTAAATGCATAAGTACTAGGTTTCTAATTCATGGGTAAAATTTTGTAATATATGGCCTCATAATTTATTTCATAGGCTCAAATATAGGGGTAGAAATGAGAGTACAACCCTATACATTAGAAACTTTGTTAGTCATTTCATCAATTTGCACAACATAATCAATAGGGGGTTGGTTTCCAGTAAATTAGTCTAAACTCCACTTGCAACGAAAGACAACCTATAGGGTTCAAGAGGGCTGAATGCAGGTAGTGAAGCAATAGAAATAATATATCCAATAACTACTCTATATGTTTTGACTTTAGGTGTAATAGGATCATAAATTCCTTGTCCATGTTTTTCAAGTCCTCTAGTATATCCCATTTTTCTCAACAATCAGGACCCAACATCGATGGTGTATTTTGTGAAGGTAATCGAAACAAAAGAACCATTATCAACATTAACAAGTGAGCTTGAAAATTCAAAAATATCATTCTCGTTTTGAGAATTCTGAAGGCAGTTGACTTCAAATTCAAGGTGTTACTTGTATTCTTTCAAGTCTTGAATGACCTCATCCTTCTTAGTAATTGTTACAATGGATCATAATATTGCTTCAGAGTTTGATATTGATCCAACAATGTATTATTATATGCTTGAAGAGGGCTTACTTCTTCACGAAGGAATTGCATTAAGGGTTTCAAATAGAAAACCTCCATAACTTGTTGATTATTTCTCTCCTCCAACTTGTAAATTTGTTTCTTCAAAATTGCATTTTCTGGCCACACAAGGACTCAACTTCCTCCAAATCATCAAGGAGGTCAGCCTTTTCCAGAAACTCATCTACAAGATTTTGGAGATACTTGCCCATGGTTGAATCCCGAAAGTCAACCTTCTTGATTTTCTTAGTGAGAATGCTATGGAAATCATTTTTAAGCGTGGAAATTTACTTCTTCAAGACAATAACAATGTACTAAAAATGAATAACCTCATTGCGCAGTTTCTCATCTTCCATTTTCTCATGAATTTCCTATAGTATTTTACCCATCCAAGTAAATTGGTCACAACATAAAGATAATTGTGTTCTACATGAACTCGAGTAGAATTTTGAAAACCCCTTCCATCATTAAGATATAGAAATACTACTACATTTTGTTTTAATGCAAATAATAATGTCATTATTGATAATTTCAAACAATACAAATAATTCCATTATTGATAATTTTAGATTTCAAAAATACACTCAAATATTCGAAAATAATGCATTGCTCCCAACTAAATACTTTTAAGAACACCACTCATTCAAACAATACAAATAATGCCATTATTGATAATTTTAGATTTCAAAAATACACTCAAAGATTCGAAAATAATGCATTGCTCCCAACTAAATACTTTTAAGAACGCCACTCAATATTTTTTAAATATTCTTTAGAAATATACTACCCAAAACACATTCCATAAAAAGAAACTTTATGAAGAAGTGGCAATATTTTTTCATGAAGGTCTATGTCAACTATATGGACTTGGCAGCCTGATCTCCCCTGGGCATCCACACATTAAATCATAAAAAAAAACACCAAATGTAATGACATAACTTACTCCCACCAAAGATGACATTCGCTTAGAAGCAAAAATAAAAGTGACAATAATATAGTAGGACTTTGTTGCAACACTGGATGAAGTAACGAAAGGAAATGTTATAATAGTAGAAGACGTAGACAATTCTGATATTAAATTATTCAACATATTCTGTCTTTGAAAAAATCAACACATGTATACAATAAAGCACATATCTATCACCGGGACTACCACTCGTATTTGGTAGAATGATGCATTTTGCCATCAAATTTCAATATTATGGTGTAATAAGTGAGTTGTGTGGCAAATTCTATCTTCAAAATACACAACCATACAAAAATGACAAATCTACATGTGACCAAAACAACTTAAAGAAACACCAGCAGAAGACAAGATCTATAGGCAGGAAATTGCAGTGAGGATGACTATCATTGTTACAGACCAAAAACACCTCCAAGATCTAATGCCACGATCTGAGTGCACATAAACAAAAAAAAAAAGCCAAGGGTTGAGACACAAATTGGAGGGAATTGTAGCCAAGGGATTGTACAAAGATTTGATGATTTTTTCACTGAATGATATTCTTGGAATCTGTAATCGACATAAAGATGCTCACTTCTTTTTATGCTTTTGAGTGAGCCTTGCATTTTGATCATGTAGAGGGTAATACTAAAATGAAATATGAAGACCATTTTTCTTTTTTAAATCTCAAATGAAATGTGTGCAAGGTTTGACAATCATTTGCTGCAACACTTTAATATGAAATCCCATAGCAACAAATTCAACTATGTTGCAATATTCTTGTTCTCTTTTGTACTGACACACATAATTTTTTTTTTCAAAGAAGAAAACAACGTAATAAAAACCAAATATTGTTACATATCAATCGATTGCTTTTCCATTTAGCTTGATACCAAAGGAGTAATATAACACCTAGGAAAGAAAAAAATACAAAACAGGATCCAAAAATGGGCTACAAGAATATATGGCTGTCTCATTGTCTGAATAAAAGAGTCATAGAGCTTGCTGCAAATTACCAAAAAGAAAAATGATAAAAGAAAGGCTCAAGAAAAACATAGTCGCTAGAGAGAGAGAGAGAGAGAGAGAGAGATCCAACAGTGAGGATGGTTCCATTGAAAAGCAACTTGTAGTGAATCTATTGAATGAAGTTTACATCTAGGTCAAACCTACGAAGCAAAATTGCAAAATTGTCGATGGCTAAGATTTCCTATAGAAGTGAAGGCGAGCTTGTGGAAGCATTAATACCTAAACTGCATCCAAACTCATCCAGAGTCACTTCCATAACTCTCTCTCCATAGCAACTCAAGCCACAGGTGAAAAACTCACTTGCTGAAAAATTTGAGTTGAGACACGTTCCAACTTTAATATAGTTCGCATCTAGTGAATCCTTTAGGACCTTGAGATACTCCACATCCTCGCCCACCGTGCATGTCTCTCCCAACTGGGGTGAATATAACATGTAAGAGTTTTTGTAGAAGATGTTTGATCTGTGAGAGAGATTGCATCAAGAAGGTGACAGACCTCACAGGTTCACAATTAAAATAAAACCCTCATTCAGATTTAAAAGAAAAAAGAAATCGAAGATTCAGAATGGAAATAAGCTTAACTTTGATGCCATGTAAAGTATTAATTATCATGGTATTAATCACAAATGTGATAATACAATGAAGACCTCCATTATACAACAATGGAGGAGGTATAATGTCATATAAAGATAACTACGACTACTATCTTAAGTGAGCTTACAACTTAGTATAGCTAACTCATTTGAAAAAAGAAAACCTTAGAAAACAAATCAATTATAATATCTAATTTTAATATTTAGATTCAAATTGAAAATTTGACTTAAAGCTATTAGATTTAAACATAAAATAATTTTTTATTCTTACAAAAAATCTAAAAAATCATTACATAAAATTTTTATTATAATATAAAACCCCAAAACATTCGTCTATCGATTATCTAAAAACAAACAAGTAAAGAAAAATATAATTTTATTAATACATTGCGAGTAGTTAATTAAATACGATCATATTGCCTTTAAATCTATGAAAATATTATCATGTTTCTTTTAAATCTATAGAAATATTATCATAGCTCCTTTAAATCTATAAAAATATTATCATAGAATTACAATGGTAAGAAATCATGTACACGCTTTTTTGGCTTTAAGAATCTTCAGGTGAGCAAAAAGTAGCTAAATCATGGTTTTTGAAAATAAAAAATAGATAAATCACGGTCTTTGAAAATAAAAAAAAGTCAAGGAAAAAAATAACAAAGTGAACAAAAACTCTTTCTTAGTTTATAGAAATAACAATTCAAATCTCTCTAAAAAGAATCACTTTCAATAAAAATAAAAAAGAGAATATATTAAATCAATAAAAATAAAATAGAGAATATTAAATATATGAATATATTAAATCTAATATGTGGTACACATTGTAGAAGTTTAGGCATTACTTTTTGGGTGGACACTTTAAAATGTACACAGATCACTCCGCGTTAAATTACCTCGTCAATAAGCCTGTGTTGGGGGGAAGATATGTTGATGGTTACTATTATTCCAGGAGTATGATTTTGAAGTAATTTTGAAGCCTAGAAGACTGCATGCGGGTCTAGACCATCTATCTAGGATTGAAACAGGTGAATAACCAAGTGGTTTTGAGGAAGGACTGTTGGACACAACTCTTTGTGGTGCGTGTCGTGGACGATCATTTTTCCGATATTATTTAGTTATTAACAATGGGAATAGCCCTGGAAGGTTATTCCACTCAACAAAAGGAATTAGTAGTTCACGCTAAGGATTTTTTAGTGATTGCGAGTCATTTATATAAGATGGGATCGGATGAGATATTGCGAAGGTATGTTCCAAAATTTGAATGCATTAGTATCCTAGCTTAAGCCCATGGGGGAGTGGAAGGAGGTCACTATGCAAGGAAAGCAACCGCACATAATATTTTGCACGCTGGGCTATGGTGGCCAACATTACAAAAGGATTCTAAGGCATATTGCAAGGCATGTGATGCTTGCCAAATGACAAGGAAGCCTTTGCGAAGGGATGAATTGCCTTTAAATCCTCAAGTCTCGTTGCAGGTATTTGATAAATGGGCCATTGCCTTTATACGTCGAATGCAACCACTAGGAAAGAAGATGGGTGCATCGTATACTATTACTGCAATAAAATATTTAACCAAATGGGCAGAAGCACAGCTAGTGAAGGATTGTACAACGAACACTGTTGCGAAGTTTCTATTCGAATATGTCTTAACAAGGTTTGGATGCCCTAATATTGATGAGTGATAGGGGTACGCATTTTTTGAATGAAATAATCAACGTAATGCTTGAAGAATTCCAGGTGTATCATCAGAAGAGCACGCCCTATCACCCACAAGTGAATGGAACGGTGGAAGACTTTAACAAGGTTTTGGAGCATGCATTGACAAAGGAATGCAACATGCAGAGGAATGATTGGGACATGAGTGTACCTGCTGTGTTATGGGCTTATAGGATGACTTGCAAGAAGTTGACAGGACAAACGTCATTTAGGTTGGTTTATGGAATTGAAGTTGTGATGCCTATGGAGTATATTGTGCCAACTTTATGTATTGCAACATTGACAGAGATGGCAGATCGCGAGACCTTGGAAGAACGACTCGCACATATCAGGGAGTTAGAAGAAGACCGCTTCCTTGGAGGATTTCACCAAAAAGTGCAAAAGTAACGCGAGAAGGAATGGCATGATTGACATATTAAGTTGAACACGTTCAAGGTGGATGATTTAGTGTTGTTGTATGACAACAAGTTCACTAAATTTCCAAGCCAGTTTCAAATGCACTGGTTGGGGCCATATGTTATTAAGGAAATCACGGATGGTGGCGTTGTTCAGCTCACGAAAATGAATGGGAAACCATTTCCTGGAAATGTGAACGGAAGTACGCTGAAGTTGTACACAGGGGATCTTGCCCATGCGCAATGACTATATGGAAGCAGGGCAGTCTTAGTAATCCAAGAAGTTGCAAGGGATTGTGGAACTATAAACTACACTACTTGACTAAGTGAAAAACGTGGTAGGGAGGTTGTGCGACAGATGACAGGGCACGACAGGTGAAGCTGTGTTAGATGAGATGTGCCATGGAGGATTGTTGGGTCCCTATAATACTAGTGATTACCCCATTACTATTGTAGTTATACCCCTTATTTATATTGTTGTGCCCCTATTACCCACATATTGTTATTTCTGTGCCCCATAGAATCCCTCTATTATTATTTTTGTGACTTTATATTATTATTGTTAGGTCGGCTGGATTATATTGTGACTCCTTAGACTCCTATATATAGAAAGGAGGTTTTGTCATTTGTATCATCCAAGAATTGTTCATTTATGTAATGTAGAGGAGGTTGCCCCCTCGAAGAGGCTGAATTCTAAGGCGTGGATCTCTCTTTTCTATCTTTTTGTGAGCTGGTTTCATAACATTTGGTATCAGAGCTTTGGATTCTAGGGTTTCGCTGCTCCAAACAGGTCATAGTGGCATTTTCGCTATAACTTTTTTTTTTTGTGACGTTCCAAAAGTAAAAAAAAAAACCCCATTTGAGAAGACATCGCGCTGAACCTTGGGTCCGAATTTCAGAGTTTTTCGCGCGATATTTTCGGAGATATGATCTGAGGAAGTTGGTCTTTTTGCAGACTCCTGAATTACACTCAAAACAGGTGACCTGGGGAAAATCGTCATAACTTTCTTTCTGAGCATCGGATTGAAATTTCGTAAGAAGTTACAGAAAGAGGACGGACTTTAGTTTTATTTTATATAATTTTCAGAGTCAAAGGTTGAAATAGTGACACGTGGTATGTCGTACAAGTTCGCTCTACTGAACTAGTCTATAATCAAGTCACTGTGGGAGATTTCGCATAACTCTTCCTTGGAGAATCCAATTTGGGTCAGACTTGTGGCATTGGAAAGAGGACCCAGAGGGCTACTACAGATCACAAATTTAGAACTAGATAATCAGAAAGTACAGAGATACATCAGAGGCAATATCGAGCTCCTACAAAGTGAAAAAAGGTGTGTAGATTTTCTTTAATTTTTGCTTAAGCTTGGTTTGAAAATTTATTTTGAAGGAATTCAAAGGGCATATTAGAGAATTATTATCGGTAACTGATGCCCCGAGGAAAGAAAATGCAAACACCTAGTAAGGAGCCTGAAAGCTCTAGCATGACTCATGAAGAAGAAGAAGAAATGCTATATGATATATCAAAATTACAAGAACAAGTGCAACGAGTGTCACTTGCACAAAAAGCAACAGAATCTAAAATGGATGGTTTAAGGAAAGATGTAGAAGCTAAGATGGACGGTTTAAAGAAAGGTGTAGAAGCTAAGATGGATGGCATGGAAGCTAAGGTGAATGGCATGGACGCTAAAATTGATGGCATGGATGATAAGATGGATAAGTTGCTACAAGAAATGGTCACTAAGGGTGAAAGAGTACTAAAGGAAACTCATGATGAGAACAAAAGAAATGTTAATCATGATTCCATAGACTCTAATTTTGGATCGAAGACTCACCATGTTCCAAAAATCGATATGAGGAAGTTTGATGGCAAGGATCCCGCCACATGGATATTACAGATGGAGCAATTCTTCGATCTCAATAATGTGCAAAACACACAAAAGGTACGTATGGCAACTTTATATTTGGAACCAAATCAGTTTGTATGGTATCAATGGCTTTGTTCTCGTAAACAGTTTATCACTTGGGCAATTTTTACGGAAGAATTGATAGCACATTATGAGGATACAAAAAGCAACACTTTTTTTAGCCAATTGATAAGTCTCAAACAAAAGGGTTCAATAATGGAGCACATTGAGGAGTTCCAAAAATTGAACATAAGGGTAAAAGATATTCCAGAGGAGCATAGGATTGATGTGTTCATAGGGTCTTTAAAGGATAATATCCAACATGATGTGCGCCTTTGGGAACCTGATTCATTAGAGAAGGCATTCAGGTTAGCAAGAAAAATGGAAAGCAAAATTATGGCAACTAGGAAGCATACCATTCACAACTATAAAGACGGAAGTGTTGTTGCCCATAGTCTTCCACAACCTACAAGGTTGACACCACAACAATTGGAAGAAAAAAGAGCAAAAGGGCTTTGTTACAATTGTGATAGCAAATACACAAAAGGTCATAAGTGTGCTGAGAAGAAATTATTCTACATAGATTGTGAAGAGGAAGAAGAAAAGGAGCAAGAAAGGTCAAAAGAAGAGGATATATTCCAGGAACAAAGCCTAGATGAAGAAAAAATAAATCCGACCATATCTTGTAATGCATTGGCGGGAATTACCACTCCTCAAACCATCAAGATAGAAGGACAAATCAAGAAGAAAAAGGTAATAGTGTTGATTGATTCAGGAAGCACCCACAATTTTATTCATTGTAGGGTAGCAAAAGAATTGAATTGCTTCCTATATCCAGCACCAGAGTGTCAAGTGATGATTGCAAATGGAGGAACAATAAATTGTTCTGGAAAGTGCCATAATATCAAGCTATCCATGGGAGAATATGTATTGACTAGCCCAATGCTTTCCATTCCAATGGGAGGTGCTGATGTTGTACTAGGAGTCCAATGGCTACAATCCTTGGGTACAATAGCTTTTAATTTTCAAGAACTTTTCATGAAATTTTCTGTGGAAGGAAAGGAAGTTGAATTAAGGGGTATTGCAGGGAAACCAGGAAAGATAATCAGCTCTAATGGCATGACAAAGCTTCTAAAAAAGGAGCAAAGAGGTGTAATTGCACAATTATGTTCGCTAGATGTTTCCACATTGGAATCATCTATTTCTCCAGATCTCCAAAAAGTCCTGGACAATCATTCCAAGGTATTTGAGACTCCCAAAGGTCTCCCACCTATGCGTGATCATGATCATGCTATTCATCTGATTCCAGGAAGTGTTCCTCCAAACATCAGGCCGTACAGATATCCATATGTCCAAAAAAGTGAAATTGAACGTATGGTTGCAGAAATGCTAGAGGCTGGTATAATTCAACCGAGTCAAAGTTCTTTCTCAGCTCCAGTAGTATTGGTGCACAAGAAGGATGGATCATGGCGCATGTGTCCAGATTATAGGGAGCTCAACAAGCTCACTATTAAAGATAAGTTCCCCATTCCTGTCATTGATGAATTACTGGATGAATTGCATGGATCAATTTACTTCACCAAGTTGGATCTTCGTTCGGGATATCATCAAATCAGAATGAAGATTGAAGACATTCCGAAAACGGCATTTAGAACTCATGAGGGTCATTATGAATTTTTGGTCATGCCTTTTGGCCTTACCAATGCACCTTCAACATTTCAAGGTTTGATGAATTCAATTTTCAAACCATTCCTTAGAAAATTTGTGTTAGTATTTTTTGATGATATACTAATCTACAGCAAGTCTTGGAAGGATCATGTTGAACATGTTGACAAGGTGCTACAACTATTGGAGGAGAAACAATTATATGCAAAAAGATCCAAATGTTTCTTTGGAGTCCAGGAGGTGGAATATTTGGGTCATATTGTATCTCATGAAGGAGTTAAGGTAGACCCTAGCAAAATTAAAGCCATTAAGGAATGGAAAATCCCCACATCCATAAAGCATCTGCGAGGATTTCTTGGGTTGACAGGGTATTATCGCAAGTTTGTTAAGAATTATGGGAGAATAGCAGCACCTCTAACAACATTATTGAAGAAAGATTCATTTTCATGGACTCTGGAAGCAACAAAGGCCTTTAAACATCTTAAAGAGGCAATGTGCCAAGCACTAGTCTTAGCTACACCGGACTTCACAAAAACCTTTATTGTGGAATGTGATGCTTCAGGAAATGGAATTGGTGCTGTTCTAATGCAAGATGAAAGACCCATTGCTTTTGAAAGTCGTCCAATCAAGGGAAAGTTTTTAAGCAAAGCTATTTATGAGAAGGAAATGTTGGCAATACTCCATGCACTTAAGAAATGGCGACCCTACCTAATGGGAAGACACTTCAAGGTAAAAATGGATCATGATAGCCTTAAATACTTTTTAGAACAAAGATTATCCTCTGAAGAGCAACAAAAGTGGGTCACAAAGATGTTGGGTTATGACTTTGAAATCATCTACAAAAAAGGGAAGCAAAATGTGGTGGCAGATGCACTCTCAAGAAAGGATGAGGATATGGAAGCATTGTTGTGTGCCATTTCTATTATCCAACCAGATTGGATAAACGAAGCAAAGGAGGAATGGAAGAATGACGAAGAAGTGTGGGCACTTATTCGAAAGCTACAACAAGATTCCAGTACTTCTGATACATTTAGCTGGAAAAATGATTCGTTATGGTACAAAGATCGCTTATACCTCTGTAAGAATTCCCAGCTAAAACAAAAGATTCTTATGGAATTGCACACTTCTCCCTTAGGAGGGCACTCAGGATTTTTAAAAACTTACCACAGGGTTAAGAAGGAATTTTTTTGGGATGGCCTTAAATCAGATATTCAAAAGTTTGTGGCGGAATGTTTGGTTTGCCAACAAAATAAAGTTGAAACAATTAAGACACCGGGTCTATTACAACCTTTATCCATTCCAAGCCAACGTTGGGAGGAGGTTTCAATGGATTTTATCACAGGTTTACCCAAGTCTGAGGGAAAGAGTGTCATCATGGTGGTAGTTGACAGACTTACCAAGTATGCACACTTTTGTGCATTATCACATCCATTTAAAGCCAGTACAGTTTCTACTGCATTTATGGAAACAGTTCAAAAGCTACATGGAAACCCAAAGATTATTGTAAGTGACAGAGATCCCATTTTCACTGGAAATTTTTGGACAAAATTATTTTCTTGTCTTGGTACTCAGTTAGCTCATAGCTCATCTTATCATCCTCAATCTGATGGGCAAACTGAGATAGTAAACAAATGTTTGGAAGGATATCTTCGTTGCTTTGTATCTGATAAACAGAAACAATGGGTCAAATGGTTGCCTCTGGCTGAATGGTGGTATAACACTTCCTTCCATACAGCAACAAAAATGACCCCATTTATGGCACTTTATGGGTACCAACCACCATCAATCACATCATATTTAAGAGAAAATTCTAAGGTTCAAGCAGTGGAACATCACATCGAACATCAACAACAAGTCCTCCAACTCTTAAAGGATAACCTCGTGTTGGCACAAAATAGAATGAAACAACAGGCAGATCAACATCGCAGTGAAAGAAGTTTTGATGTAGGTGATTGGGTATTCCTACGGCTACAACCATATAAGCAAATGTCCCTAAAGCAAGCTAAGAAGGATAATAAATTATCACCAAAGTATTATGGTCCGTACAAGGTGTTGGAAAAGATTGGTACTATGGCATACAAATTGGAGCTTCCTGCAGCTTCTCGATTGCACCCAGTTTTCCATGTTTCATGTTTAAAGAAGGTTATAGGCGACAAGCTCCCAGTTCAAACAATATTGCCAGAACTTGACGAGGAAGGAAAAATTATATTGGAATCGGAAGCAGTCACAGAAACAAGAACTCGGCAGCTACGAAATCGATCAATTTCAGAGTATCTTATCAAGTGGAAGAACTTATCCGCTGAAGATTCCACATGGGAGGATGAGAATTTTATGCAGAAGTATCCAGAACTGCTCAAGCGTTGAGGACAACACTTTTTTGAAGGAGAGGGGCATGTTGGGTCCCTATAATACTAGTGATTACCCCATTACTATTGTAGTTATACCCCTTATTTATATTGTTGTGCCCCTATTACCCACATATTGTTATTTATGTGCCCCATAGAATCCCTCTATTATTATTTTTGTGACTTTATATTATTATTGTTAGGTCGGCTGGATTATATTGTGACTCCTTAGACTCCTATATATAGAAAGGAGGTTTTGTCATTTGTATCATCCAAGAATTGTTCATTTATGTAATGTAAAGGAGGTTGCCCCCTCGAAGAGGCTGAATTCTAAGGCGTGGATCTCTCTTTTCTATCTTTTTGTGAACTGGTTTCATAACAAGGATGGTGCGGCACAGAAGGGTCCAAAAGTAGCCGTTGAGGTTACTATTCATGATTTGATGGCCAAAAATCAGTTAAGAGGAGCGGGTAGGCACTATTTATGGTGAAAATATTTGGAGATCTGCTGCCAAAGATGCATTTATTATCAGAATTTGGGGGAAATGGTCGGATTTGAATTCAAAACTTCCTATAAATTACGCGTGTTGGTCCACCGAAGAACACTTTGCATTCTGAGAGTTGTCTGGGCACTTTGTTGTTTAAAGCTTATGAATCGTCAATTCTAGGAGGAGTTTGTGACATGCCCCTCATTCATAAACTACACCGTAGAAACCTGAGAGCTATTCATAGAATGAATGACTACTACAAACCGCACAAATTCCCTAAGTTCAGAAGCTATTGTTTCTGATGCGCCAGGCCCTAAGAGTTCAAGTATGGAAGCATAAACCCCTGTGCCTACTGCGCCGAGGTCACCTCGACCAAAACAATCCATTGCCAAAGAAAAGCAGAAGAGGCCAATGTCAATGAGACAGTCATTGAGGAAGAATCCTGAGGTGCGACAAAAGAAGCAAAAAGACAAACAACTGGAGAAAGTGGTTGATTTGGAGGAGGTGGAATACCAAGGTGTGAAGGAATTTGATGCCGAAGAGGTCAAACCTATCTCATGGCTCCCACCGTATATCCCTTTGCGTAGGGAAAAACCAAGGTTACTAAAGACCCCAATTTCGGGAAATTCTCAGTTTCGACCCCCCTGTTGCCTAAACAAGTGGAATTTGAAGGCACACCATTAACACACATTCTTATGTTGAAAATGAAGGATTGGGACCTTGCATACCACGAGAGGTTCCCACATTTGGCGACCAACAAATATATGACAAAGATATACTATGAAGAGACTGGGGTTACGCGATTGGAACCCATGAAGTGGGTTAGAGATGTTGAGTAGGCGGGGTTGTTGCACATGCTCTGCATGCTGCATTTTCATAGATCGACTATCAACACGGTTTGTGTGCGCCAACTCCTCGCATTGGTGCAAGATGGGTGTCTATGGATTAGGTAGCCCATCTCGATTAAAGACATGTTAATCCATCGGATAATGAAGCTGTCTTATAAAGGAGTGGACCCTGCCAAGGAGTTTAGAGGGAAAAAAAAGGAAAAATATTTAGCAGATAAGATAAATGCCGAATATGGGCTTATTAAGAAGTTGTGCGGATACTCTATTCGCTTTATTCAGGACGAGACGATGTAGTTCACCACTTAGATTCTTGCAGGCAAACTCACGAGGAAGTGTCCCGCGGAAGAAGTTCTGACACTGGTAGTATCACTAGCGGCCTAGTGCGCGAAGGGTGTTCAATACAACTAGGAAAAATATTTGTGCAAGGCGTTCCTCGCAAACTACCGGAAAGCTCACGAAGAGAGAAAGCCCTTCCACTATGCATGGCTATTATTGTCTATTGTTTTAGTAGCTTAGAGATTGCCAGAGGACAATCAGTTTCCCCTGCAGAAGGAATATTTACCCAAGGCAGCGAGGTTCGCTTCGCTGTGGGTCACAAAGGATCTGGCAAAGATCAAGGAGTCAAAAATCTTCTGGATTTTGATGGATATGGACTTTTTCATGGTTCTCAATCAGAAGCCAAGGATGTCCCCAACCTTGTTCGAGCAATTGACGACCTACACGGAGTTCAAGGCTGATTTCCACAGTGTGTCAATCAAAGCGTGGAAGGACCCAAAGCACCTATGGCACAAGCTGCCATATTTTGTCTCTGAGACGAATGTGCAGGAGATCGTGGGGACTTGGCCAGCAGAGTGGCTCAAACCCATGGAGCTTGGGGTGGGTATAAGTAAAGGTGAAGAGACCTCTACTACGCAGAAGTGTAAGGAAGGAGCTTAGAAGGCCGTGCGAGCTTTGGCTGAGCATAAGAGAAAGGAAGCTGCTGCTAAGGCAACTGCAGAGAAAAAGCGGACAGAGAAAGAGTGTGTTGCTAATGAAAAGGCTGAGAAAGAGCATCGGAATACAGAAGAAGTCAAAAACTCGACTTCATAGCACACCGATGAGCAGGATATTTCAAAGAAGGAAGGAGGCAGTGGAGAGGAGCAGAGCACTCCCTTCACCTTGAAGAGGTGCAGAAAGGAGCAGTCTACTGGATAGCGAAAGAAGCATAAGTCTGATAAGCAGACGGGCATTGATCCCATGTTGCTTACAGAAGGCGATCTCGATGAGATTGGTGATAAGGTTCATGATACCACAATAGAGTTATGGCAGTGGTTCAAGTATCAATATATGAAGACGTTGGGGAGCGTCCAAAAGGATCTTTGCAAGCTGCAGATCTAGACTAGCAAGATCCAGGCGAGTGTTGGGCAAGTGAGCACGGTGCAAGCGAGCCTGACACAAGGAAGTGGCACAGTCACAGAGCTGGAACGGGCTTTGGACCTCAGGGTCATACCATTTCCCAAAGGGTCCATTCATGTAAAGCTAAATGAGGATCACGTTGCGATCAACAAAATGAAGGACATGGGACTGAATTTAGCCGCGCTGTCGCTCTAGACCCTCCATGCATTGCATCAGGGGGTTTTAGATGAGATGAGGATTCGAGAGCAGTGCACCCTCACAGTCATAAGTGAGTTTAAGGTCAACAATGAACATATTTTTACGTAGAAAAATTAGGCATTGAAGGAAAAGGAGGATATGCAGACATGAAGCCAAAGGCTGGAGACAGCAGTCGAGCAAGCTTGCAAGCCAGTGCTCAAATTGAACATTCCGGAGGATGTTGAAGTCTCAGCAAAATTAAGGAAATTGGCTGCTATAGTACGCGCATCAAAGGATGAAGTTGGCATGGTTACTTTTTACTTCCAAATGAAGATAACAAAGCTGCAGTTGAAGTTGTAGCCAACGACTTTTCCGAAGGTTCGGGAGAAACATAGAGCAACAATCAAGGAGAATATGAACACATTGGATACCGCAGTCATAGACTATGCAATGATGTTCGACACAATAATGGAATTATGGACAAATCTGCAGGTGGATCCAAACTTGTAGAAGCTGAACACCGATGTCCAAGAGACACAATGAAAGTATGATGAGGTTTGAGCGACTGAGCGCACTTTGGTGCTAGTGTAACACCTCGCGAAGTTACAGGAGGGCAAGTAGCTGCAAGCACAGGTGAAAGAATTATAGCAAAAAGAGGCCCTTCTAAAGCCCAGATTAAAACCATGGCTAGAGGAAGCCTGCCAACTTACTCTGTCACTCGAGGAAAAGCTCAAGTTGCTACAACAGACACAGAGGAGATTTCTCCTAGCAGTGGACGGTCTGACAATAGAAAATTTGGTGGTCTCCGCGGCAAGAGCAAGGCGCCAACTAAGTGACTCGAGGGTGAGTCACGATCTTTGTGTTGGAGGCCTGTTGGGATAGGGTCACTCGGGTCGGTGTTGGGGTTAGTTAACCCAATTTTTGTATAAGTTTTGTAAAAGATGTAAAGTCTCCACGAAATGTGGATGTAGAGTGCACAATTCGATAGGAGTCAAAGGGGTCTTAGCCCCTTGTTTGGATAAGTAAATAGGTTTGTTTTTGAGGCTCACTTATTGAAGAAAGTTATATATAGTTGAGTCATAGCGAGTCTAAGAGGTAACGAATAGTAGTGAAGTCAAGATGGAAACCATTTGTTGGGTCTAAAATGAAGATGCAAATTAGAGTTTCATTTACTATCAATTCGGGTAAGTAAACTTCGAGGATCATCCAATATAAATGGACTTAGAGACAAACTAAACCAAGGTAGGTGAAGAAATATTAAAGCTCCCTTACAAGAGACTGTTCATTAATATTTCTAATCAACTATTTAAACTAATGAAATTAAATCTCTTAAACATAATTCAGATTCATTTCATGAAATATTAAAGCTCTCTTACAAGAGACTATTCGTTTATATCTCAAGCATATAAATAAAAAACTTAAACTAATGAAATCAAACATTAAATAACAAATCAGATTCATTGAAGGAAACATTAATACTTTCTTACGAAAGGTCATTCATTAATATTTCAAGCATATGAACCTAATAATTTAATTTAATGAAATTCACAAACATAAAATAAAAGCTTACCAAAACAAAAGTGTACTTGCTAGGCAATGGGGATCCTTCCAAGGATTCACAAGCACACCAAAAGAGAAGTTAAATGTAGAGGATCAAAGAAGCTCCATTTTATTCATCATAATTTTCAAAGTACAATGGCTATAAGCCCATATGATCCTAACCAAAACTATTCTAAATTCTATCTAGATTAACATTACTAGGTTACAATGGAGGACTAGGTTCTAAGATTCTAAAAATTAAGATTAAAAATTAAGATTAAGATTACAAATGAAGGAGATAACACTCCTATTTATACAAAAGCTATGATAACAAACTCATAAATGTAGATCCACTATTTCCTCCTTTGATCCACATATTTCTCAACCAATGGTGACACATAACTCTATCCTCCATGATCTCCTCCGTGAGGTCCATGATCTCCTCAAATTCGAATTTTAACGTAGAGTGCCACATAAAGATGCCTTGGAAGCTTCCTTTGTACGTACACATGTCAAAAAACTCATTCTAATTGTTAGGTATAAGTATATGGATATTATTTTCTAAAGTTTAACCACAAATTCACTTAAAAATACTAAGAATTAATAATGTTTTGGAAAACACAATGGTAACCCATTTAATGATGAAAGTGAAGCTGATGTGGTGACATGGTGGTGGAATAGAGGTGAGAAAATGTGTGAATGGAGTGAAAGTGGATGTATTTTAAGGATAATTCTTAGGCCCAACATACCCCCAAACTGAAGGTATTGCATGTCCTCATGCAATCTATTACATTACTTTTTGATACTTGAGCTTTGGCTTAAACTTTGCATGATATCATTTACTTAACTTTTGCAAAGTGTTTTTGATGAATTGCAACTTGGTTGGTTCTTGTGTTTCAACCATATTTTGTTTGTTGCCTTCAACTTTAATGTATGAACTTTGCATAATGATAATTTGATTTTTATTGCAAAGTATTTTTGTTGGAATGCATCATGATTGGTTCTTGTGTAGCAACCATGATTGTGTTGCATCCAATTAGATTCTAAGTACTTTTTACAAAGCCATTTATATGCTCATCTAATGGTGAATATATTTTGAAGGTATGTGGGTTTTAGAATGTGATATATGAATGTGGAAAAATATGAATGTGACAAAGTATGAATGTAAATGTATCCCCCCCCCCCAAAAAAAAAAAAACTGAAGTTTTTGGCAATTTTATGAAATGAGGAAAGGAAGTTTTTCCAAAAATTATCATTCTAGCTTTCAAGGAATTAAATAGTTAAAAGTTAGAAAATATCATACCTCAACTTACCCTTTCAAAAATGGATGAGATTTGTGCATGTGTGGTTGCAAAATTCTGATCATAGTCTTCTTGACTTGGCTATGAAAATGGTGGATGAAGTCGAAAAAGTGAATCTTTTATTGTTGCTGCATCTGCTACTGGATCTTCTGTTGAATGTTTGGAATCTGCTGCTGAATGCGGCTGAAAATGTATAAGGCTTGGAAGGTATACAAAATTTAGAATTTACACTTTCCCCCCAACCTTATTTATTGACTTGTCCTCAAGTCATTTACATCAAAAACTGAAAAGCTTCCTCTGCTACAAAATGATGGATCTTCAAGTCTTCAACCCTCGTTGGCACAATCCTTGTCATGTGAATAAATGTTTCGGTGTCAAACATAACAAGAAATTGTTAACTTAGTGGCCATTAATGGATGCCACTAGTCAACACGAGAGCTCCCATCTTTGGTGTGGATGAGAGTCAAGATGCCCCTACCACATATTTCTAAGTATGAATGAATTTGTTGTTGTTGAATACTTCCTAATGACTCCAAGTTTATCTCTTCCTATTAACACAATCGTCCGATTTAACGATCTAAAGAGTTTATGTGTTAATGATGCAAAGTCGATTATAGTAACTGAATTATTTAATTTGATTTTTGATTTTAAGAATATTTTAGAAAGAGTAAAAATTAGGTTAATAATTTACTTCAAGTTTCTTGATCATATTCTAGAATATTTTTAAAATCTAAACAAAACTAAAACTAACCGAAACTTCTCCTTTCTGCAAAAGGATGTATTATCGACTTCGAAATCCAGACCATCAATCTCTTTAGCGGTTGCCATGACATATTGGAACTCCAACCCACTTATTAATTCTATAAAGCATCCAACAAAATAACAAATTAATGATCCATCCTGTATAGTTAATTTGAAGAGAAATTATGCACAATCATCATGCTATTTTGGTTTTGATGGTAAATTATTTATTGTGGAGTGGTTTGGTTATCTCTCGTTGTGGTTATAGCATGTTTTAGTGACAGATGTTGGTGTTCACTCATTTCCATAGGTGGGACAACCAACCTCCTTAGTTAGATTTGAACCTCGTGCCTTGAGCTGTGAAATTGGAGGAAATGGTGAGGCTGTTATTGTTGATCATTGTGAGTATGGAAGCTTAGGTGTTTTTTGCCACAAAGATTGTTTTTAAATATTATTTTTGGCGCATGGTTTGTTGCACAATGTTTTGTCCACTTTTGAGAGGTTTTGCTTACATTTTGTGTTTTTTCTCGATGAATTGTCTTCACAAAGGGCACGTTGAAAGATGTCAAAATTGTGGGAAGTCTGGAAACGATGGTAGAGTTGCTACGATGGAAGGTAGCCAAAATGAAGAGCTTCAAGAATTGGTTGGCTCTGAGTTGTTTGTTGATAGTAAAATTCTTGCAAGGATGGTTGACAATTTGTGATAATCTGCTGGGGCTGTTGGGCCGAGTGTCTCTCGATGTTACTCTTCGGTGACTGTTGTTCCCCACAAATAGAGGATGCACACTTCTCCTTTCTGAAATTTGCTGGTGCTTTGTCTAAATTTGATTTCATAGGTTTTGAACTTTTGGATAAAGAATTCAGTTTGTTCAGTTCATTCAATATTATATGTTGTTTATAGCAAGCTTGAATTGAATATTGGACTGCAGCCATATTCGCAGGCAACACAATCTTTGTCAGTTACTCTTCTTCTGGTTGGAGAAAGCAGTAACTACCAAAATGTATGTTCTCTCTTTATAGATATGGTTGGCCACTTGGAAAATTTGAGTTTTCTTTGTTGAAGTTTTTTCTTTTTATATAATGGTTTTTATATTTTGGTGCACAGAATGAACTTGTTTGTCATATCGTAGAAAGAAATGACATAGCTCGCGCTACAACAACTCCCGTTGTTTATGATCATCTCTAGGTTCGACCGATTTTTGGTGGGGGTAAATGACGCTCATTCTTTTATTTTTGGCAACGACATGCTTGAAGATCATAAAAATTTTTGTTCCAAGCTTGATGATATGTCTGTTGTGAAAATGTGCTAGGTGTGTTATGAATGCTATCCCTATATACAAGTTGTAAGATGGCATGAAGGCCCCATTTGCAAAAGGTGTAGGGGGGAGAAAGGCTCAGATGGTTTTTCTCGTTTTAACAACATGGATCCAGGTGAACAACCAGAATTTCTAAGAGTTTTGACACAAGTGAAGAAATGCTAATAGCAAGGGTGAATCCAATATTGCAAGTATGACATGCTCGTGGTGACCAATATAGATATAGTGGTCATACAATAAGTTTTCCCTAGGATATTTCTGTGATTGCAAAGAAACTCCTTGACGTGTTGGACAACTTGATTATGTTATTCCCAGAAGACGTGGTGCTGAATCGAGATATTATGAATGTTATGTGAAGAGACAACGTGTCATGGATGCCCTAATTTACAAAATCAAAATAGACAAATATATAGCGATGTCGAAATTGATATGGATTCAGTTGCAACTCTCCTAGAAAGACCCACTGATGTGTCCATCATGCTACAACATGTTGATAGAATCTAGAGGAACCAAGTATAGCTAAAGAGGACATAGAAAGAGAGGGTGGTAATTCTTTGCAATTCCATACACCATCATTTCTACCGTGATGGCCGAATGATTGCAAAGAAGTTGATCGAATAAGAAGATTTATTGAAAATGCAAAATCTACAGATGCAGAGACATTAGAGTGGCCAGATATTGGGACATTTCGTGTGAACGAATACAATACAGAAGGGTTGCTAGACATGGCATTGTCAACTTTGTTCCCGACTAGAGATGTTGATTGGTTGCATCCACGTATTTGCAACTTTGAAATGCATGAATATGGTTTGCACCTGCTTACATATCATGATCAAAGATTTGGAATCCATCCTAGATTTCGGTACTTTCTTTTGAATATGATTATGTAGCATCGTAGTCAGGGAATGACAACTTTTTTTTGAAGAAGGGTTTACATAAGAATGCACCTTCTACTATTCAAGAATTGCGTGAATGACTTCATGATTTGCCTATCAATAAATTGGCTGAAAAATTGATGCATTTTGGTTCGTCTCTTAGGGTACAAGGGCTTATTGGACAGTGTCGTTTTGAGCTCACTGACATGATCAACTAGTTGGGTTGCCCTACTTTTTTTTTACATTGACTGCAGATGACATAAAGTTGCCTGACTTTCATAACGTAATGCTTTTGAATATCCAATGCAATTGTCAAAATGAGAATGGAGAAAAGTTTCTAATGTTATTCAATATCCACATATTGTTTCTAATTATATGCACCAAAGATTCGGTATTTTTCGTGAGGTTTCACTTCATAAATATCTTGGGGCGACAAATTTTTGGTAGATGTTTGTTCTTGTTCCTTTTTATATTATGTCGTTCAAAATATTTAGTAGAATGTTTGTAATTGTTTTATATTTATATTTCTTTATTGCATGTCTGTTTTTGTCAGATATGAAAAGAAACATAGAGACTCTGAACATATCCATCGGGTCCTTTGGTTGACTAGAGCTCCTGACCTGGAGAGAATGGATTGGTCAAACCCTATGAAGCAAAGCAATTTTTTGACAAGTATGTCACAACTTGGAATCCTTGCGATATACATCGTCGAAATGTGATGATCCCTAGAAGTGTTAATGATGATCCATGCCTCTTAAATACACAACAGTTTTTTTCCTGTAGCGTTCAAGAAGGTTATGAGAATTTGGTCAATCGAGTGGAGATACACATGAAATGCAGTGTAGATTTGTGTTTGAGGAAGAAGGGGTTGATCCTTTATGCTGGTATGATGCTCCATGGGAGCTTCACACAAAGTCAAGATTGTATGTTGATGAGAAAGGGAAAAAAATATGAACCAACTTGAAATGATGATCATTTAAATGTTCACAATGCAGATCTTTTAACTATGTGGCGAGCACATGTTGATTGTCAGCCAATTGTTTCTCGACATGCTGTGTTGAAATATATTGAAAAATATGCTTCAAAGGTAGAAGGAAGATATGAAAGTTATCATGATATGTTGACAAGTGTTTCTTCTGACAGTCCATGTAAACTCCTACGCTGTCTACCTATAGAAGGTTCCGTGCTGAAATAATTGTTGAGCGTGACATTGGAGCACAAGAGAGTTGCCATATGTTGTTAAAGTTGCCTCTTGTTGTTTGTAGTTGTAAATTATTCCCTTTGAACGTTGGGAAAAAAGTTTACCAGAGGCTTATAGTACAATATGATATTTCTTGTGGGAAGTATTTTATTGAGATGTATCAAATGTGGCCCCACTCTTTGGACCATTTGTGCCTTATTGAAACAGAAAGATCATGGAGTTTTGATATTGGGCATAGACATGAGCAATGAAAACCACGAGAAGTCCATGTTTTCATGTCTGTCCACGTTTTTATGTTGTTCATGATGAAGTGTTGTTCATGATGAAGAGTTTGAAACATTTTGTTGGACAAAGTTGTTGTTGTACAAGCCATTTCACGACATTGCTTTGGATATTGGGGTCACTAGAGAAACAATCATTGAGTACTGGAGGAATTTCAGATATAATGCGTGGCATGTTGATCGAACTCCTTTGCAAAATGAGAATAAGGAAGAATATGTTGAGCCCATTGCACATGAGGAAAATGTTGATTGGGATTTGGAAGAGGCAATTTTTTTCTCGAATAGTTTCCCCTAACCATGTGGAGAGTTCAGATCTCCAGAATCGTTGTAGAAGGGCCTTTGATACTCACCATAATTGGAAAGAAACATTGTTTTCAGATGAAATTATTGAATAAGCAATCCATTTTATAGAAAATGCAAATTCTTACAGTGTTATTAATATGAATTCTACTAGGGAGACAATTTTCTTGCCTTCGTCTTTATCAGAGAAACAATGTGCTACATTTTAAATTGTGTTTTGCCACTTTGTTGATGCTTGAGATGATGATACATTATTAATGATTATTCAAGGAACTGTTGGAATGGGAAAATATGCTATTATTCATTGTATTTGTCATGCTCTTTCAGCTTCAACAATGGGTGAAAAACGTCCAATATTATTGCTTGCTCCAACTAGTTTAGTTGCTTTTAATATACATGGAAAAACAATACACTCTGTTTTGAAAATACCTATTAAAGATATGAAACCACTAAATGGTCAAGCTATAACAACTTTCCAAGAAGAAATGAGGCACATTCGTTATATTTTAATTGATGAAATGAGCTTTGTTGGGCCAAGGTTGTTTATGCAAATAGATTCACATTTGTGAGAAGTCTTTCCAGAAAAGAAAGATTGTCCTTTTGGCGGAAGGTCCATTATTATTGTGGGTGATCTTAGCCTACTTCCTCTAGTTAAGGATACACCCCTGTATGTAGGAAGAACAACTAGGAAAGTGTTGTGGGAAAGATTCAACATTGTTTTTACTTTGGATAAAATTTATAGGCAATAGGGAGATCATCCTAGGAAGACATCTTTTCGTAATCTTTTTACGAATATAAGAAATGTGTAGCCTTATTTGGAAGATTGGGATCTTCTTAGGATGTGCATGGATAGTTGCTTAGATTGTTAAGAAAATGTTTTATTTGATTATTCAGTTCACTTGTTTGCAACGAATGATCTTTTTATTTTCCGCAATCACAAAATGATCAAATCCTAGAATTGTCCAGTTGTAAGATGTGTTGTGGAATGTGGTAGGAGATCGGAGATTGTTGACAGTGATGATGCTGTGTTGGATCGTGACGTCTTTTTGTGTCGTGGTCAACGTGTCATGATTACGTGTAATTTGTGGGTGGAAGTCGGGTTGGTCAATGGTGTTGTTGGTTTTGTAGAAGATATTTTTTATTCACCTGGTACACAACTGCCTCTACTTCCACAGTTTTCTACAATTATTTTCAAGAAGTACACTGGTGTTCCATTTGACATTGATTGGCCTAATGTTGTGCCCATAACACATGTTGTTAGAGGGAACCTTAGACATATGCATTTAAAAATGGAATGGGGCTTGTCTATACACAAGTCACAAGGGATGACTTTGCGATGAGCCACTATAGATATTGGAGATAGAGAGAGGTAGGGTTTGACATTTACAACTATATCGAGAGTGAGATCGATTGATGGTTTACAAATTTCACCACCTTTTCCTTATTAGCATTATGCAAAAATGCAAAACAATGCTTATGTTACACTAAGGAAAAAAGAGGAGGAGCAATTGACGTCTATATAATTTTGAGGTTTTTTTTTTATTATCAAAAACTTAGTTCACTCGTGTGGCAGAGTGGTTGATAATGCTATTGATGGTTTATTTTTTTTCCTATGATGATTTAGTTATTATTTTTGGTTTGTTTTTGTTAAAGTTTTCATATTGAATGCTTGGAAAAAAATCACGTGCGTCTTAGGGTTCATATACCTTGGGTTTGTAATCTTTCTCCCTCGGGGTTAATATAATTCTCTTGGGTTTATAATTCCTTGGGTTTTTAGTATTGACCCCTTTGGTTTATTATTTCTTATCATTTGTAATATTTATTGTATGGTTTATATATCTTGGTTTATATTATCATTCTTTTGGGTTTATTAATGTTACGGTTCATATTTGGAGGGTATAACATTGTTCGAATGGTTTGGTGTTTTTGCATGCCTTGGAGAAAAAAACGAATACTTCTATATAATTGTTGTTGTTTCTTGCAATTTTTTAGATTGATAGTTTCTTTGTCCTACTTTTTCATCATTTGAATATATTTGTTGATCGATAAACTCAGTAAATTGAGCATTTCGAAGATATTGCATGGTTCTTTCAGTTGTTGGTATTCTTATTGATATTGTTTGATTGGTTAAATTAAACCTGTCTATCTTTTCTCTTTTTTTAATACTATTACATTAATGACCATTAATTTTTTTTGTTTTTAAAGAAAATATAAAAAGATTTTATACCTTAATTTTATAATTATATTCTCTTGGATTTATAATACTTCTAGAGCTTCTATAATTAAACACAAAAGTTATATTATTAATAATAATACTATATATATGAATATACATTTTAGTACACTGTATATAATTAAATTTATATAAAATATATAGACGATATTATATAATTAAATTTATATAAAATATATAGACAACATTATATATTGATGTCTATTTATCAATGTGATATTTACCAACCACTAATGTGATTAGGCTAATAAACCATACAAACTCAGACTACTCAATTTGGAATACGTTAACATAATCCGATGCTGCTAACATAAACTTAAACAGTAGTATTAATGCAGAGAGGGGCAAGCAAGTTCAGTGATAGTATACATTTTACAGCCTGAAATGGCTTTATTTATTTATGAGATGATAAAAAGGTACATAAACACACAGGCGTATGTGGGTCTATATTTTCTGATCTTACTACAATAATCAGCCATCCTATCCTTTCGTATCCATGTGGTAGCTGCTATGCTATGCATTGCGTCATCTCCTACTCATGCCAGCCATGTTAATAGTAACATAGTATAATACTAGATATATTATATGCATGCAGCAATTAATAGCATGGAGAGAGCTTCCAGAGCTGGTTGTCCTGCTTGTTCCATTTCCACAGCACAGCGCGAGTGCCATCTCTGATGCCTCCGCTCCTCCTGTCGCTGTGGAATGCGTCCAAGTTGAGCCCAATGTTGTTGGCCATTCTTATTGTTCGATATCCATAACCCATGTCCTCACTCTCACTCCACAATATGTTCTCATCATAATTGGAGGGGCCCTCGTACTGAGTGACCAGCACCTCCTGACTTTCAGCAATGGCATGGCGGAGAGCTTGACCAGTGGCTTTGTTCACCAGAGCGAATGCAGGATGACCCACTTGGTCCCTCACCTGGTTACTCCAGCTTTCATCCTTCACCCATTGCTGCATGCATACATACATATGTACATTGTATATATCAACAAATATCCATCAAGAAAATATATATATTAACAGAATCTATTCAGGCATTTAATGAATATGAGATTATTACCATTGTGGGATCATTGGGATTGTAGAAGAGCATGACGGCACTGCCATCTCTGATAGCCAAAGCGTAGTCAGGATTTGCTTTAGAGCACATCCTCACGATCTGGCCTTGTGGAATTATTCGCTGTCCGCTCATCATGCAGCCGCCTCCTGCATTATACTTGTTATAAGCTGCGGGACCTCCATATTCATTAACTCCATAGCCTCCTCCTGTTGCATTAAGACATGGGTCGCGAGGGGGATGTGGTGGCTGCTGCTGATAGCCACTCTGGTTCATCATGTAGCCTCCTCCTGCACTATACTTGTTAGAAGCAGCGGGGCCTCCATACTCGTTAAATCCATGGCCTCCTTCTGTTACATTTAGGCATGGGTCGCTAGGGGGACGTGACGGCTGCTGCTGATAGCCATAGCCTGAAATAGGCGGGGATTCGTAAATCCTCTGGTTCCTCTCTTGGCATGAATCGTACTCCCCATAGTATGCCATGGATTGATTGATTCACAGTATGCCAAACGCTAAATACTCTTGAAATAAACACAAATTACTAAACGAGATGATGGTGGTGGTTCTATATTGTTATGGAATGGCCTTATATACACAACGGTTGATTGGAGAATATGTGTATGTGGACAATATTCACGATGGAAAGGAATAACAGCATATTTTTAAAAGTGACATCAATCGATATAAGGAATTAATGCATTACAATTAAATGATGCATATGCTATCTTTATCTGCAACCGCCTTTTTTTTATATTCTTGGGCCTTGGCTCTCACTTTTCCACGTGCATGCTTGACTTCGCTTTCCAAGTGTCCTTTACAACGCTAATATTTATCCTTCGACTCATTTAGAGGAATTACACATTCGATTCGAGCAGGTGATAGCGGATAGCTATCATGTTGATCTATTAATGTAATCTTGGAGTAACGATGCCCGTGATTTTTTTTTTTTTTTTCTTCTGTGTCGTAACTACACTCAGGGAATGGCATGCTTTATAAGTTCTCGCGACGAAACCTGTAAAGTAATATGTTTTGGTAGGTGTAAACGACAAATAAAAGACGTAGAGTGTTTTGCACTTCAGGGCAGTAGTTTAAGAATATGATGTGAGTCACTTATCATGATCGGAGAGGATTTTCCACATCACTAAATAAAGTTATAGATCCCAATTATGCTATTCAATCTTCACACAATACAGGGAGTAGTGTTTGTTGTTGAAGGCATGAGACAGTGCACTTTGCTTTTGCTTATATCCCTCTCAAAACTAGCGTGTATCCATCGTAATTCACGAAAGCCGGTTGGATTCTTCCCACCTCAAAAAGTGTATGAAATTATATTATATTCTTAAAAATATCAAATATGAAAATCTATTAGGCTATTTAAAAGTAAAGTATTGATATATGATTTTCATATTTGATATTTTGAAAAATCAAATATACTTTCATATATATATATATAAAAGTGATATTTATAATGTTTTTAACAAATTAACAATATATTCATAATATTATTTAAATTTATAATTTTTTGTATCAGTTTGGATGGGTGTGGGATTTGGTTAATAAGGCAACCATTTTGGTTATGTTAAACTAGTGTTTTTGATATGAAATATAAAGATATATATTAAAAAAAATAATAGAAAAGTAAAATTATAATTTTTGTATTTTATAATTTTTTATTAAAAATATTTTGGTAAATAATTTAATTTTTCATTTTTTTTTAAATTAAAAAATATCTTTACAATTAAATGATATTGAAAAAAATTATAATAATAATAACAATTTTTTTAATATACCAATAAATGTATATTTAACATATTAAATTTGATATTTGATATAGTATGTGTTAATAAATTGTTCTATATATTCTCTCTCTCACATATATATTGGTTAAGAAAATTTATTATAAAAATTTTGCAAAATAACCATGCTTAAATATTTGGTCTTTAAAAAGGCAACATCCCACTCAAAAAGAGTCATGGAATAACAAATCTAGGTAATTGAAGATGTTGGTCTCACTACTGACAAAGGAAGTCATAGTGCTACTTGGAGTTCTTCCCATTGCTTCCTTAACACGTTGATTTCACTCTCTTGCCATTGATCCGAGCTCCATGTGCCCATAAACCCATTCTCCTTATTCTAATGCATTCCATGTTATCACCTAACCTCAAACAACACAAGTTAATATGTGAATTGAATAATTTTTTTAATTATTTTGACTCCCTACATTAAATCAAACTTCACCCCCTCTGTAAGATCTTTGCAAACTCGGGCGGTTGAGCGTCGAGTGCGACGGGCGCACGGGCACGGCGGGCGCACATTGGTGCGACGAGCGAGCAGACTTGCGACGAGCGGGCGCTCCACATGCGACGAAGACTTGGACATGCGACGTAACCATGCTACGTTATGGAGTACATGAAAAATGACTAAGTGTCGTTTCATACTTGAACGTATATGTTACAAGGGACATACGAAGGTTTTATACGCATTCACGTGGAGCATAAAGTATACCCAAAGCCGACACCATAAAAATGTAACGTGGGGGCTTCATGATACTATTTTAGATGTCGGCCCAAGATTATATGCTAAGGTATGGAGCGTATAAATGAGAGGTGGCTGCACCTCATTTCATCATCATAACTTCGCTCACCTTTCATACGCTCAAGGGGTAAAAACACTTGCGCAGATTTGGAGGTAGATACGCATACCTCATGCGTAGTCCAACCCAAGTGCGAGGTGGAAGTGTCTTGTGGCTTGAGGTATGAAGGTTCAGTTGTGAGTGCAGATTTGGGTTTCTAAGTGTGGTTTGAGTAAGGCGAGCGTGCCGAAAGTGAAGTTATGTGCAAATAATTGTGTGCAGGATTTGGCAAGGTGAAATAGGTGGCTCGGGTGAGCGTTCCACTTTGCGCAAAGGTGCATATAATTGCATAAGGCCGTTCTATGCCTTGTTGTAAAAATATTCTAAGTGTTGGCTTGAAGTCTGTCAAGCACACTTGTATTGTAAATTTGAAGAAGTTGATATAATATATTGATTGGGCAGACTTTCTGGGAGTTGCCCCTCCCTTCGCACTTGATTGTTGTTGATGTTCTCGGTTTATGATATATGGTTAATGATTGAGAATGTTCTTTGTTAAAGTATAAAGGATAACACTTTACTCGGTTGCAAAAACATAAGTTAAGGCGTAGTCCATAAACGTTAGTATTGTTAAAAATAAAGCATTCGGTGGTGCCGCACCTTACTACAAGCGGTTGAAAGACCACCGCAGGTGTAGGGGCGTGACACCCTCATAAGAGATAGATTAGTATTACTAATATAATTGTTGTTGTTTACCCAAAGCAATATACATAATGAACACTTATTTATATATTATTGAAAAAATAAACATAATGATATAATATTATTTAATAATATGAATATAGGTTAGTAAAATACTAATTCAGTTATTATTGAATATCATAATATTAATAATATTATTACATATAACTAAATTGAAATAAATATAATATATTATTATTAAAGATAATATAATAACATAACACGTGTAATATATGCAATGTTGCTGCTTAGTACTTACTTCTTATGAAAAAAATAATTGATAACAGAATAATCTCCATGAGAATAATTATAGGGTAGTATAATATATAGTTATTATATTAAAAAGATGTGCAACATTCAATTAATTAAAATCATCACTTACATGCCCACGAGGCAGAGAATAGACAGTGATGGGGTGTATTCTTAAGTCACTATGTGATGTGAAGGTCACTGACTTGAAACTCTGCGGGCAAAAAAACAGTGATGTTCAGGGCTGGTGTTGCCGAGTATGGGTGTGATCCCCGGGTGTTTTTGATAGCTTAGATGCCCTTGGGTCACGGTTTCTCAAGCCACAGCTTAAGCCTAGAGTAATCTCTAGAGAACTCAAGCATCTTGATTAAAAAGAAGGGTCAGTTACATGCTCATGGGCATAGAATAGACATTGACAGGGCGTTATGTTAGGCCACTTCGTGGTGAAAAGATTAGCGGTTCAAAACCTCATGGGTTAAAATCCAACCATGTTAAGGGTTGATGTGACCCAAACTACTTGTAATCCTGGGTGATTTTGAAGGCTTAGAAGCGCCTGGACTTTGGTTACTCAAGTTATAGGATATGCATATGAGTCATCTTAGACTCACTATACCTGACTAACAAACAAAAAATGGTCACCTACATGGAAAATAATTGTTAATTATGTAAAGTTTTTTAATTACTATATAAAAATTATAGTATAAAAGAGCATTTATAGGGTTTTTCTTAATTTAATGATTATTATTATCAATTTAATTATTAATAAAACATATTTTAAGTTTAAAGCAATTATAGCAATTATAGTTTTGCTATATTAATTATAATTTCTATATATAAAAACTTTAATAAACTTTATAAATTATTTTGAAAAATTTACAAATTAATGGAAAGTCAAAAATTTAATTTGACAAACTAATTACATTATAAACAGTCAAATAATAAAACAATATTTTAAATTTGTACATGTGATAAACCAAAAATATCTTAATAATCTTAACCATTGTTAGTATTTTTTTTAACTATATATATATATATATATATATATATATATATATATATATATATATATTTATATATATACTATATATATATATATATATATATATATATATATATATATATATATATATATATATACACACGTCTATTAAAAAGGTTGTGTGAGATGGGAAGAGGCTTTATTTATGAAATCGACTGAGAGAGGATGACGACAATATGATATGAGGGATTTTTTATATCATAAAAGACACAAAATTGAAGAAATTAAATCTTTATCTTTATCTATATATATATATATATATATATATATATATTCGGGGGTGACGAGGTCTATCAACACATACATATATCCATAAGTTCCCATCCCACAAACGTGGGGGAGGAGAACGAAGGGAACATAAGATAGGATCGAACGAGACTAGACCTGTCATGCCCCCAAGCCGACGGTAGTCTTTCAACCGCTCTTAGCGAGGTGCGGCACCACTGAACACTTTATTTTCACCAATACTTATGTTCGTGGACTATGCCTAGACTATGCCTAACCACTTACTTCTACTTAGTTTGTGTTTCACAACCAAGTATTATTATGTTATCCTTTATACCAATGAACACCCATACACATTCATTATCAACAACAATTATAAATGAGAACACAATTGCACAATATAAAGGGAGGGCCAACTCCCTGAACAATGAGTCTGCTCGATAATATATTATACAATCTTTTACAAGTTACAAGCTTTACAAGTATACTTAGAAACCCCAAGTTTCATACTCAGCCAAATTTACAATCCTCAGCAAACTCGGTTTCCCAGCTCATCGGCTTCTCCGCACGACTCTCCAACCCTTCGTTCACCTCGTCGCATGATCATGTTGTTTACCCAACTTGGGCGTGCCTCCAACTCACCACACACGGGTGCCTCTACCCGAGACACACCTCTATTCACAATCTCAACACTTCACCAAGTCACCGTGTGCACTTGCACGCTGGGCGGGTGCTCACCCGAGTCGCCAAGACACTTGCCCCAAGTCGTCGCACAAACCGGGCCCCACACACCCGTGCACGCCTCAACTGTTCGTCGGGTGCCATACACCCGTGCACGCCCTCACCCAACCACTGGGCGCTCCTGCCCACACCCTTTACTCGAAACCAAGTCAAGCATTCCTTCTACGTGCGGCTTAGCCCAAGAACGGGCGCATCCAAAACTGTGCCTTCCTTCTTAGCTTCTGCACACTTAGACTACGCCTTAACTCCTTGAGTGAAGATTTCTAAGCGATGGATGATTATCAAATGCCATCCACGCACTTGCAACTTATACCAAACGTAGGGCGAAGTCTGGCTGCCCAGCCGACTTGCCCAACACTCCACATGCCGTCGCAAAGTCTCCAAATATCATGTCGGCCCCTCCTACGCATGCTCTCAACCTTCGTCGGCTTCACACATTGTTGGTCGGCCTCCATAACTTTATCACCATGGCACCACGCATATAAACATGCTCGTTCCCTCCACATATGCGCATAACATACCGTCGCATATCAAGGGAGCTCACATATCGTCCAACCATAGCCGCACTTCAAACCAAATGCTCGTCCATTCAGCTTTACCCACGCACATGCACGTTCCATCCGCGCGCCTAGAACTGCAGGTCGTTACATCCTCCTCCACCTGAAATCGTTGTCGTCCTCGACAACATACCATCCTGGTAGCCATCCACCAAGATCAACAATGTCATCCTTGGTCCATGATGTCAACTCCTCCACATACTGCAAACATCCCTACAACATATGTAGAACTCCCATCTCCATCATGTGTCGTCCCCATCTTGTGAATTGTCCTCCTCGTCTGCCTGATACTAGCATCTCTCTGTGCACTTCTGGACCCCATGCCTGAACTAGTTTGGTAGCCAACTGTCACGCTCAAGCCATGAGAGTGAACATCCTTATGCCTTCACTAGTCTATCTCGGATTCTGCCACATCCTGGACTCACCAAGAATCTCTTCGCCATGTTCAGGTCCATGGAAACTCCATCCCATTTGCAGCATGTCATGGTGCTTGATGCCAAGCCATCCCTGAACCATCTTCCATACCTGCTCAACCTATTTTAAGGACTCACTGCCATGAGCAGCTAACAATGAGCCCCATATTCTTGTCATCTAGGAAGATGTGGAGGGAGTAGAGCCTGAAGGCTCATCCTCACTAATCAACTCAATCCATCTGTCAAGATCTTCTATCTCCATCCTCTGTAGATAAGTGACCCGATCCTCCTCCCGGACATTTGGCCTCACATATGCCTCATCATCATCATCATCATCCTCAACCACTTCTAGTCTTCTTGATAAATCCAAGATACTATCTAAAAGTGTCCTGATGACCAATGACTACTCGGTAAGCTTTGTCTCAACCGTGGACAACCGCTTACTCATGTCTTCCATCCACTTCTCATCCTCCATTTGCATCACTGCCTATTTACAGTCAGGCCTTTTCACTCCAATGGTTGGAACACTAATGGGTACATCTTCCCTTCCATCGTAAATGTACAACTTCCTCAAATGTGGAACGATCATAGCATCAAACTGTTTCATGAATTCCATTCCTAGCATAGCCTCATAGTCATCAATCCACACTATAGTGAAGTCGACCTTCCCTGTCCATTCACCAAGTGTCGTGTCCACCTTTTCAGCTACACCAAGAACATTATCAGGAGGAGAATTGGCTGTCTTCATTTGTGCCTTCATTGGTACAAATTTCAGCCTAATCCTTCTCACAGTATCTTCGCCCATGAAGTTGTGAGAAGCCCCACTATCCACCATAGTGAGTATATCAACACCTCCAACCTTCATCTGAACATACTCCAATTTTTTCCTCTCAGGATCCCTTCGAGAGATCACCTCCGTAGTAGCAGCAACACCAAGTATTTGCATCATCCCCACAGAAGCTTCTTCATTCTTCGTATTAGATTGTGCAATCGCAGCCACTTTCGGTCTAGAATGGAAATTCTTCACCGTATGTGGTCCAACACATATCCAACACTTCAAGGCTTTCTTCATCTTCGAACTATCATCGGATTTCGAAGCATCATCCTTCTTCTTCTCTTTCGGCTTATCAGACTTCTTCTTCCTATCATCAGAAGTCTCATCATAATGCTCCACCAACCTGTCAACAGCAGCGAAAGCTTCCTCAAGTGTTCTATGTTGGAAATAATACTGAGAGGGGGGGTGAATCAGTATTATTAAGTCAAATATTCCTTTTTCAAAAATCAACTGCTATACGCTACTTCAGTTAATTAAACCCGCGTATATACGCAATAATGCAGAAGAAAACCCGCGTATACAATGCAAACTTTTAATTTACTTTATCTTTCTGATGTTGATTGTTAATCTATGATTCAGAAGCAAATAACCAGTAACCAGAAATAGTAAAGCAGAGCAGAAAGACAATCGCACACAAGAACACAAGATATAAGGTGGAAACCCAATGTGGGTGAAAACCACCTGTTGCAATTCGTCTCTATCTTTTCTTTAATTAGAAACTTCTTTTTACAAATGTACTGGTGTAGTCCTTTTACCAGTATGCAGGCTTCAACCTGCAAAGAGCTACAACTCTCTCTCGTTTTCCAGCTTCTCCTGGAAGGGAGCTACAACCCCCTTAGCTCTTGCACTAACCAAGATACTAGTACGTAGGTGCTGGCCTACAGAAGGCTACAACCTTATCTTTCTTTCAAGGACCATGTTTCATAAATTTTCAGACTGGATCCACAAATAAAATCAACCATCAAGAATTTCTGCATCAACCAATCACCTTTTCACCAAAAACTAAATCAACATAAACACCTCTTTGACGACTGTACCCAGATCACAGTAACAGTACCACACACCAAAACTGAACCCAGAACACTGCAGCAATAAACAGAAGCAGCAAAAACACAACTCAAAATGTATACACTACTTTAATGGCCTGAAACCTGCGTGGATACGCTTCTGCGTATGGAACAACCTGCGTATACACTGTTTTCCTTCACTGAACCTGCGTACATACACGCCTTTGCTGAACTGAACCTGCGTACAGATCTACAAACATAATTCGCTCTTTCAAGTATTTAGGCACTGATTAACCCAGATTATTAGATTTATAGATCACGCATGTGCCAGATATAACAGATCAAAATCATGCAAAGATATTATCATTCAAGCCAAGAGATTATGACCCATCAATAGAACTTATCCTTCTTTTCGCTAAGGTTCCTCCTTCATTCAGATCCAGATCTGCTCCACTATGCTAATCACCAATATTTCAGATCTCGTACATTATCAGATATTCAATCATAATTCAGATGATTCCTTGCCACATGATCTCCTTCCTCTTATATAGTTTTAGGCCTTCCACAATACCACGGTCCAAAACCATAATAAACAATACCAAGGGCCCAAAACCTGGGGTCAACTCTTCTGACGAGATACCATGGTTCACAACCATAGGTTCAAGTTCTAAGGACTAACAACCACAGACCAAAAATAAGTTTTCCACCATGTACGCGATTTTATGTGCATAAAAGTGCGTGTATATGCATACGCGACTTCTGAATGAATAACCCGCATGTATACACATCTTCGGCAAGGTGTACCTGCGTATACAAGATTTTCTTCATTCTGAGCACCTGAACTGAGATCTGTCACCAAAGTGAGTTGCCATCAAGGACAACACCTGTACCATAGCGCCACACCTCTGCCAAAATGCCAACAATCTCCCCCTTTGGACTTGATGGCAACCCCACGATCCTCAAAGTCATTCTCCCCCTTTGTCATCAAGGGCAAAGGGCTGTGCTCCCCCTGAGTACATGCTGATATTTCTGCTCTGCTGTGTATGCTCCCCCTGACTGTAGGCAAGATCTGCAAAAAGATGTTCTTCAAGAAGAACCATATACATCATAAAAGACCTTCCTATCACCAAAAGACTCAATACATACAACCATCACCCAACCAAGTGGGGATCATCCACCCAACCAAGTGGGGATACATCAGAAATTTACATATGACAACCAATCACATCAATCATCCCAGGCATAGTGGGGAAACCAAAATAGGCCGTTACATGACCTTGATAAAATAATATACATGACATAGAGACGAAATATCAAGACTACTATCAACAGCTTTTGACAATCACTGTATATATCAGCAACCATGTTCTCCTTCTGTTCTCCTTTCTGCAGCTGATCCACCTGAACCAAAAACAGCTTGAGTACTAGAACCAAGAGCTTCTAAGGTAATGCCAACAATGCATTATTAGAAGATTATCTGCTCCCCCTGAACCCGTGCCTGATGGTCTCTGACAGACCCATATCAGACTCTCTTCAACCAGAGTCTGTCCTTGCTGATTTTCTTCAGAACTCCATATACGCGTCTGCACCTGCATAAATCGGCGCATGTACGCGGATTCCCCTCATCCAACTCACGTACACCAACTTTTCTTTGATACAGACAAGCTTCAACAGCAGGATGAAGCATCAACTACTCCCAGCTTCTGTCTGAGATATTCAAAAGTTTCCCTGGGTAGTGGTTTGGTGAGGATATCAGCAATTTGTTCCTTAGAAGGAACATACTCCAACTTGACTTTTTGCTCAAGCACTTGTTCCCGAAGAAAGTGATATTTGATAGGTATGTTCTTGGTATTTGAATGCATGACAGGATTCTTTGAAATGCTTATTGCACTTGTATTATCACATAAGATAGAGACAGGTGGAGTACATGTGATTTGAAAATCCTGCAAGGTTTGCATCATCCAAAGAAGTTGAGTGCAACAAGATCCAGCAGCCACATATTCCACTTCAGCAGTAGATAAAGCAATCGAACTCTGTTTCTTGCTGAACCAAGATACTAATCTGGAACCCATAAAGAATGCACCACCACTTGTGCTCTTCCTATCATCCACGCTTCCGGCCCAATCTGCATCTGTGTAAGCATGAAGTGTGAGATCTGTATCTCTAGGGTACCATAAGCCATAGTTTTGAGTTCCTTGAAGGTACTTGAAGATTCTCTTGACTGCCTGAAGATGAGTTTCCTTTAGATTTGCCTGAAATCTTCCAACTATTCCTACTGCATGCATGATGTCTGGTCGGGTACCTGTCAAATAAAGAAGACTTCCAATCATAGATCTATAGGTTGGTTGATGCACTGCTGCAGATTCATCATTTGCACTGAGGCTGCATCCTTTAACCATGGGGGTACATACTGGTTTTGAATCTTCCATGCCATACTTCTTCAGAATCTGCTTGAGGTACTTGGTTTGAGACAAGAAGATACCGCCTTCATTTTGTTGGATTTGCAATCCAAGAAAGTATGTCAGTTCTCCAAGCAAGGACATTTCGAATTCTTTCTGCATCACCAAGGCAAAGCTTTGACTCATAGCTTCTTCATTGCTTCCAAAGATAATATCATCTACATACACAACAAGTATTAGCAATTTGTTATTTTCAATTTTTATATAGAGATTGCTATCTGCTGATCCTTTTGAAAAACCTTGTTGATGAAGATATTTATCCAAACGATAGTACCAAGCCCTTGGAGCTTATTTAAGCCCATAGAGAGCCTTTTTAAGTCTGCATACAAGATTTGGATCATTCCCAAGGATAAAGCCATCTGGTTGCTCTATGTACACTTCTTCTTCTAAGTATCCATTCAGAAAGGCTGATTTTACGTCCATTTGAAATACTTTGAACTTCTAGAAGCTAGAGAGAGCAAGGAACATTTTGATGGCCTCAAGTCTAGCAACGGGAGCAAAAGTTTCTTCAAAGTCTATTCCTTCCTGTTGAGCATACCCTTTACAAACAAGTCTGGCCTTGTTTCTAATCACTTCCCCATTTTCATTCAACTTATTTTTGAAGATCCATTTTGTTCCTATGACATTTTTGTCTTTTGGTCTAGGAACCAACTCCCAAGTGTTATTCTTTTCGATCTGCTCAAGCTCTTCATCCATTGCCTTAACCCAAAATTCATCTTTGCATGCTTCTTTTACATTTTGCGGTTCAGTGGAAGAGAGCAATGCCAAATAGCTTGAAGCTTCTGCTATTGTTCTTCTTGTTTGTATACCTGCTTCTTTCTGCCCCAAATTTGAGATTCTGGATGATTCTTCTAAATGTACCTGGATGGAGTCTTTTCTTCTATCCTTATCTGTTCCTCTGGTGCCTCTTGGGGTTCTTCTTCATCATCTGTCTGATTTAGAGAGTAGTGTTCATCCTCATTGATATTTTCATGATTCACTTCCCTAGGGATGTATCCTTTTTCATCAACCGCTACATCAATGCTGTCAACAATTCTTCCAAGCCTTTTATTGTAACACTTATATGCTTTGCTGTAGGGAGAATAACCAAGGAGAATGCCTTCATCTGCTCTAGGTTCAAGTTTGCCAAGCTGCTCATCAGTATTCTTAATATAGCATTTGCTCCCAAAAATTTTGAAATGCTTTACCGAAGGAGTTTCACCATACCAGAGCTCATGAGGAGTTTGAGTTCTGTTCACTCGGACATTTGTTTTGTTGAGAATAACAACCGCTGCGTATGCAGCTTCACCCCAGAAGGTTGCGGGAGTTCTAAACTCATCAAGCATAGCACGAGCCATTTGTTGGACTGTTCTGTTCATCCTTTTCGCCACTCCATTTTGCTGAGGAGTCATAGCTGTAGAGAATTCCCTTCTTATTCCATGTTCTTCACAGAAATCAAAAAATTCATTTGAGGTAAATTCCCCACCTCTGTCGGACCTGAGGCACTTAATTTTGTAATCTGATTCATTTTCAGCCAAGGCTTTGAAGGATTTGAATTTTTCGAATGCTTCGTCATTGTGCTTCATAAGTCCTAACCAAACAAACCTGGAGAAGTCGTCAATGAATAGGATAAGGTATTCTTCTCCTCGAGGTGACCTTGTCCTAAATGGACCACATACATCTGTATGGACTAGCTCAAGAGGCCTGCTAGCTGATCCTTCCTTCTCAGGAAAGTTAGTTCTGGTTTGCTTACAAAACTGACATGATTTGCATATGGTGTTGTCTAGAATTTTGATATCTGGAAGACCAGGAACTGCCTGGTATTTGCATGCTTTCCTTATTTGTGAAAAGCTTAGATGCCCCAACCTCCGGTGCCATAACCAGTGTTCATCATCGTTGCTTAAATAGCATTGTTGTTGTCCTTCTTCAAATATGTATAGATTATTTGGAGTTCTTCTGCGTTTGATCACTGTTTCTCCTGTATCAAGATCACGAACACTAAATCCATTTGATCGAAATATTACCTCGGTTCCTTGATCGCACATCTACTTAGTAGATTATGCTTCAAGCCATCAACATACAAAACATTTCCAGCTTTGACCTGTTCTTTCAACTGAGCAGTGCCTTTTCCTTTTATGGCTGCAGGGGTATCATTTCCAAAAGACACCTACTTTCCCTTTTCTATTGCAGTATATGATTCAAGTTTTTCTTTATCCCCTGTCATATGCTTTGAACATCCGCTGTCGATATACCATATATTTTCCTGTCCTTCTGCATAGAAGGCTATCCCACATCTTTCTGGTTGTGGTTCCTTCATTCTCCATGTTCTGGCACTTGAGGTATGTTCCTTCTGAGTTGTCTTCCAAAACATGCTCCTGCATTTAGAATCTTCATGACCAAAGTTATTACAAATAGAACATTCAACTTCATTTTCAAGGGCCGAAAAGTTGTTATAAGTCCTTTTCATGATTCCATTCATATTCCTTTGTTTTTGAGCTTCTCTAGTCATGATTGTCTTATAGGCAACACATTGAGCTGCTTTGTGACCAAAATTATGGCAAGAGAAACATTGGCCATTGAAGAAACTCTTGCGATTATCAAATCTATCATCCAATCGATTGTAGTTTCTACTGACATCCATTCTTGAGGCAAATTGGGAAGATTTTACCTGCGGCTGATTGTAGCTTCTGTTTGTCCTTAAGGTGGCTTGTCCCCGATTTTCTTGATAGTCTTTATTCGTTCTTGAGGTAAACTGTCCCTGATTTACTTGATGATTTCTATTAGGCCTTTGCTCGCTTTTCTTTGATGCATCAAGATAACTTTTGGAGGTAGAAGCTTGAGATGTTTCTCCATTATATCCCAGACCTGTCTTGATTAGTGGAGAACGCTGCACATTGATAATCTCATCCAGAGTTTCAGATCCTTTAACAAATTTAAGATTAATAGCTTTTGTTTTCTCAATCTCCTTTCTAAGACAAACAATTTCACATTCCAATTTTTCAAGATGTTTTTCCCTTTCAGCCAGTTGATATTGTAGAGAATCAATAATTGCACTTTTCTCTTCTAAGCCGATTTTAATATTAGTCATCTCTTCAGAAAAGCCTTCTACATCTATAGCATCTATGTAGTCATCATCTTCAAAAGCCATTAAAAGTTTATATTTATTACCTCATTCATCTTCGTCACTATTTGAAAGTCCATCACTATCTTCATGAGTGTAATAGCTTTTCTTATTTGCATTCTGTTTCTTGTTCCATTTAACAGGTTCCTTCCCTTTGTCAATCTTATCCTTGTGAGGACATTTGGCAGCATAGTGACCGACACTCCACAAGCAAAGCATTTGAAAGGTAACTTACCTCGGAACCGTCCAGTACCCCATTGAATATTTCTGACAAAAATTGATTCTTCTTCTTCTTCTGACACGTGTCCTGACTCATAGTACTTGCCTTTGCCTGAAGCCTTGAAGGCAGCTTCTCTCCTGTCCGATGGTCCTCCTTTCCTCATTCCATAAGCAGTTAGAATACCGTGCAGCTGTGACATTTTAAGGCTTTGTAGATTCTCCTTTTCTTCTATTGCAGAAACTTTAGATTCAAACCTAGGGGACAAAGATCTTAGAACTTTTTCAACCACAACAGCCTCTTTTATTTCTTCACCCAAATTTTTCATACAATTAACAATCTCATCTACACGAAGAAAATAGTTAGCCACACTTTCATCATTATACATCTTGAGATTTTCATACTGAATCCTAAGGGTTTGAAGTTTTGCTCGTTTTACCTGATCATCTCCTTCATAGCTTAGGACAATCTTGTCCCATATCTCTTTTGCTGATTTTAACTGCATAACTTTCACGAATTCTGATTGAGATAGACATCCCAATAGAGTATTGACCGCCTTTGCATTTGTTTCATATTTCTTCTTCTCAACCGGATCTGTAGGAGTTGCTGCTGGAAAAGTATATCCTGTATCTATGATATCCCAGACTTCTGTACCCAACGATTGAAGATAGGCAGTAACTCTTACCTTCCAATATACGAAGTTTGTCCCATCAAAAACTGGTGGCCTGATTGATGCTTCCCTCTCGTAGTTGCTCATGATGAAGGATCTTCCTTCAAGCGATCAAGCTTCTTCAGAAGGACTTGCTCTGATACCAATTGTTGGAAATAATACTGGGGGGGGGTGAATCAGTATTATTAAGTCAAATATTCCTTTTTCAAAAATCAACTGCTATACGCTACTTCAGTTAATTAAACCCGCGTATATACGCAATAATGCAGAAGAAAACCCGCGTATACAATTTAAACTTTTAATTTACTTTATCTTTCTGATGTTGATTGTTAATCTGTGATTCAGAAGCAAATAACCAGTAACCAGAAATAGTAAAGCAGAGCAGAAAGACAATCGCACACAAGAACACAAGATATAAGGTGGAAACCCAATGTGGGTGAAAACCACCTGCTGCAATTCATCTCTATCTTTTCTTTAATTAGAAACTTCTTTTTACAAATGTACTGGTGCAGTCCTTTTACCAGTACGCAGGCTGCAACCTGCAGAGAGCTACAACTCTCTCTCGTTTTCCAGCTTCTCCTGGAAGGGAGCTACAACCCCCTTAGCTCTTGCACTAGCCAAGATACTAGTACGTAGGTGCTGGCCTACGGAAGGCTACAACCTTCTCTTTGTTTCAAGGACCACGTTTCATAAATTTTCAGACTGGATCCACAAATAAAATCAACCATCAAGAATTTTTGCATCAACCAATCACCTTTTCACCAAAATCTAAATCAACATAAACACCTCTCTGACGACTGTACCCAGATCACAGTAACAGTACCACACACCAAAACTGAACCCAGAACACTGCAGCAATAAACAGAAGCAACAAAAACACAACTCAAAATGTATACGCTACTTTAATGGCCTGAAACCTGCGTGCATACGCTTCTGCGTATGGAACAACCTGCGTATACGCTGTTTTCCTTCACTGAACCTGCGTACATACGCGCCTTTGCTGAACTGAACCTACGTACAGATCTACAAACATAATTCGCTTTTTCAAGTATTCAGGCACTGATTAACCCAGATTATTAGATTTATAGATCACGTATGTGCCAGATATAACAGATCAAAATCATGCAAAGATATTATCATTCAAGCCAAGAGATTATGACCCATCAATAGAACTTATCCTTCTTTTCGCTAAGGTTCCTCCTTCATTCAGATCCAGATCTGCTCCACAATGCTAATCACCAATATTTCAGATCTCGTACATTATCAGATATTCAATCATAATTCAGATGATTCCTTGCCACATGATCTCCTTCTTCTTATATAGTTTTAGGCCTTCCACAATACCATGGTCCAAAACCATAATAAACAATACCAAGGCCCCAAAACCTGGGGTCAACTCTTCTGACGAGATACCATGGTTCACAACCATAGGTTCAAGTTCCAAGGACTAATAACCACGGACCAAAAATAAGTTTTCCACCATGTACGCGCTTTTATGTGCATAAAAGTGTGTGTATACGCATACGCGACTTCTAAATGAATAACCCGCGTGTATACGCGTCTTTGGCAAGGTGTACCTGCGTATACAAGATTTTCTTCATTTTGAGCACCTGAACTGAGATCTGTCACCGAAGTGAGTTGCCATCAAGGACAACACCTGTACCATAGCGCCACACCTGTGCCAAAATGCCAACATTCTAATCCTCTGCCTCTTCACTTCATTGTGTGCCCAAGGTTTCTACCCAATAATGAAATTGAACACCTTGTCCCTCTCCGCCATGTCAGGAAGTTCCAAAACCACACTTGCAAACTCCCACTGATATGTCTGAAGGTTCCGAGTCTGCTTTATGAACTTAATTTTCATCCTTGCTTCCCATGTTTCATCCTGAGGATTGGAATGGGTTTGCAAAGCCTTCTTCATCCCATGCCACGAAGTAATGTCACCAGCACTGCCATTGGCAATATGATCCATCCGTCTTCGCCACCACATCTTAGCATCCTTTGTCTAGAACTGAGCAGCTACCTTGACCTTCGTCTCATCATCAGATAGACCCAATCATTCCAAGTATTGCTCCATGTCCCATAAAAAGTTGCCAAGAGTCTTTGCACTCCTTGTACCATCGTAAGATTCCGGTTCCTTGACTTTCACATGAGGCACTCCTCCACCTGAGTTATGCCTCACGGCTTTCTTCAACACAACGATCTCATCTCTGGCTTCGTCAAGAAATTTTCGCAAGTCCATGATCTCTGCAAGACCTTGGTCTCTTGCCTTTTCAACCTCCTTGACCCTTACTTCAAGTTGTGTACACATAAGATCAGTGTACTTGTGTTGAGTCCAGAGTTCATCGAGCTCTTCCCTCATCTTCGAATTGGCCTCTTGCTCCTTATCGAACAAGTCCATCTTCTTATTCCAGGAAGTTTCCAAGTCCTCCATCTTCACCAACACTTTTTCCATAAGTGCTATAGTAGCATCCTGCACACCGTGACTAGACCCAGCCTGAGATTCAAATGCCATTGCTAACATCTTCCTTCTTTTTTGCGATCTCGTTTCGACCATCCAATAGCTTCGCTAAGATGCCTACAATCTAAACCAGCTCTTGTTCCACTTGTATGTGAAACAACTTCCTTCACCTGCAAGTACCTGCTTCACTGTCACCAACTGTCAAGATTGTTCAACCCTGAATCAGCTTCAATCACCAGCTCCAACCGAGCACTGATACCAACTGTCACGCCCCCAAGCTGGCGGTAGTCTTTCAACCGCTCTTTGCAAGGTGCGACACCATTGAACACTTTCTTTTCACCAATACTTATGTTCGTGGACTACGCCTAACCACTTACTTCTACTTAGTTTGTGTTTCGCAACCAAGTATTATTATGTTATCCTTTATACCAATGAACACCCATACACATTCATTATCAACAACAATTATAAATGAGAACACAATTGTACAGTATAAAGGGAGGGGCAACTCCCTGAACAATGAGTCTACCTGATAATATATTATACAATCTTTTACAAGTTACAAGCTTTACAAGTATACTTGGAAACCCCAAGATTCATACTTAGCCAAATTTACAATCCTCGGCAAACTCGGTTGCCCAGCTCGTCGGCGCCTCCACACTGTCACCGCATGACTCTCCAACCCTTCGTTCACCTCGTCGCATGATCGTGTTGTTTGCCCAACTTGGGCGCGTCTCCAAGTCACCACACACAGGCGCCTCTACCCGAGACACACCTCCGTTCACAATATCAACACTTCACCAAGTCACCGTCCACACTTGCACACCGGGAGGGTGCTCACTCGAGTCGCCAAGACACCCGCACAAAGTTGTCGCACAAACCAAGCGCCACACACCCGTGCATGCCTCAATTGTCCATCGGATGCCACACAACTGTGCATGGCCTCACCCAACCACTGGGCGCTCCTGCCCGCACCCTTCACCCGAAACCAAGTCAAGCGTTCCTTCTACATGCGGCTTAGCCCAAGAATGGGCACATCCAAAATTGCGCCTTCCTTCTTAGCTTCTGCACACTTAGAACTGCGCCTTAACTCCTTGAGTGAAGATTTCTGAGCGATGGATGATTTTCAAATGCCATCCATGCACTTGCAACTTATACCAAACATAGGGCGAAGTCTCGCTGCCCATCCGACTCGCCCAACACTCCACACGCCATCGCAAAGTCTCCAAATATCATGTCGGCCCCTCCTATGCATGCTCTCAACCTCCGTCAGCTTCACACATCGTTGGTTGGCCTCCATAACTTTATCACCATGCCACCACGCATATAAACATGCTCGTTCCCTCCACATATGCGCATAACATACCGTCGCATATCAAGGGAGCTCACATATCGTCCAACCGCAACTGCACTTCAAACCAAATGCTTGTCCATTCAGCTTTACCTGAGTGCACGCACGTTCCATCTGCGTGCCCAGAACTGCAGGTCGTTACAAGACCAATCCAGTCATAAGTATATAATTTTTAGATATATATAATAAATATGTCCTCTACGATTTTTTTTTTCAGGAAGATATCCTCTATCACTATAAGTTATGGATATACATAAAATTTATCATGAATCACTTCAAGATTGATTGAAAGGCCGATGAGTCAACCATTATCACAACATATTCAAATTGCAAGTTGTACAATTATCAAAATTTGGCATGGCAGGGTGGTAACAGTAATAAGTAGTCAATTGGAAGGTTAATTAATAAGGTACTTAATGGTTAGGATATTTGGAAAAAGTGAGATTTTTTTAAAATAAATTTTATTACTGACCATTCTATTTAAAAGAAAATAAAATTAGTCGCATCTGGTACATATACCATTTAGAAAATAGGAATTTAGATTTAAAAAAATTAAAATTTAAGTTTTAAATTTCAAAATATTCAATTTTTTTTGTAAGTAAGATGTATCCTTTCAGCGCACATGCTTAGTACCTTGTGAGGTTTGAACACAAGCCACCTTACTAATGAAACCCTTTCTCAACTGGTTGTGCTACTGGGACTCAAATTAATTTCCAAAAATATTCAATTTAATATTCAATTTTTGTAAAAACTTTAATAAAATTTATAAATCGTTTTGAAAAAATTGCAAATTAATTGAAGTCAAATAAGTTTTACTAGCAACCAATTACAATATAACCTACATTCAACAGGTATAATAATATAATATTAAATATTATATAATATTATTAAATATAATATAATAATATATTTAGTGATATGATATTATATATAATAAAAATATTATATTACTGTGATGTCACATTGCAACATTCATTAAGATTTGCATTGTATTGCAATGTTCAACGAGGATTATGTTTAACTGTGACAATTTTCAATGGTTATGTCGAACAATGAAATTCCTCTTCATTAACTTTACGTTAAATTAGTACATTCCTTAATGAACATGTTGCATTGTTGTTGGATAGTGACATTTACTAATAGTAATTTTAGATTCTAATAGTCATCTTGCAATGTTAATGGTTGTGTTGCATTGTAGCAAGCATAAAGTGTGATGCCACATTGCCATGTTCATTAAGGATTTCATTGCATTGAAATATCCATCCAATGTGATTTCACATTGTGGCATTCATTAAGGATTTTATTGCATTGAACTACTCATCAATGGTTATGTTGGATTGTGACATTCCTCAATAGTTATGTGAAATTGTGACTTTATTCTTTGCCAATTATATAATAATAATTATTGTTATTATTTTTTAATATTATTTTAAAATAATGTTGTGGCATTAATGGTTATGTCACAATGCAACATTCAAGAAATGGTGTGTCACAATATGACATTATGATGCCCATGAAGGGTTTTGTCACATTGCAATATTCACAGAGCATTACGTTGGATTGTAACTTTGTTCAAGGGTTATGTCATATAGTGGCATTCTTCTTTACTAACATTATGTTAAATTGTTATATTCCTCAATGTTTATGTTACATTTTAATGCTCATCAAGGGTTAGATGGAGCTTGGATGACCTTGGTTGGCCTTTGTTTATTATGGATGACTATGGTGTTTAATTATCATTTACCATGGTTAATTTTTTAATGATATCACTAATGTTTATATGTCATATTGCAAAATTTGTGGAAAGTGACATCATATTGTAATATTCATCAATGACTTTGTCACAGTGCAACATTCATTAAGAGTTTTATCACATTATAAAATTTTTCTCGGATTATGTTGGATTGTGATATTCCAACATAGTTATGTCACCTTATCACATTCATATTTTCCAACTTAAATATTTCATTGCATTGCAATGTTGAATAACAGTAATGTCCCATTGAACTCTTTTTAAATTTTATTGGCCACGAATGAAATTTCTTATTTGTTACTTCATATTGTGACATTCTTCTTGTGGCATTATTGATATGATACATTATAATATTCATGAAATGTGATGTCATAATGTGACACTAAATAAGGGTTTCTTTCCCATTGTAACATTCATCAAATGTTATGTCACATTATGACATTCATTAATGGATTTGTCGCATTACCACATTCATTGAGGGTTATGTTTCATTGTGGCATTCCTTGATGTTTATGTAAAATTGAAACATCCATCTAAACCAACTTGTATGTTAAGTTTAATGGTTATGTTGCATTGTGACGTTCACCAAGGGTCACGTTGCATTGAGTTTGGCTGACTTTAGGTAATCGTTCTCTTGTTGGTTGAATTATGTTGAATTATTATGTTCCTCACTAGTTATGTCATATTGAAGTGGCAATGTGATGTTCCTTTATGGTTATGTTGAAATGTGACATTCATCTTGTGGTATTAATGGGTATGTTGCATTACAACATTCATGGTGACATTGATTAAGGGATTTATCTTTGTTAAATTAAAGAGTCCATTAAATTTCAATGCAATGTTCAATAACAGTAATGTCCCATTGAACTTTTTTAATTTGGTTGTCCATGGTTAATATTATTTAGTTGTTATTTCATGTTATGACATTCTTCAGGTGGCATTATTGATTATGATACATTATAGTATTTATAAAATGTAATGTCATAGTGTGACATAAGGTTTCTTTCCCTTTATAAAAGTCATCAAATGTCATGTTACATTATGACATTAATTAAGGGTTTCGTCACATTACCACATTCATTGAGGATTATGTTACATTGTGGCATTCCGTAATGTTTATGTAAAATTGCAACATTCATCGAGACCAACTTGTATGTTAAATTTAATGGTTATGTTGCATTGTGACATTCATCAAGGGTTATATTGTACTAGGTTTGGTTGACTTTAGGTAACAATGCTCTTGTTGGTTGACTAATGTTGACTTGTTATGTTCCTCACTAGCTATGTCATATTGAAATGTTCATCAAGGAATTTGTCGCAATGTGATGTTCCTTTATGGTTAGAATGTGACATTCATCCTGTGGTATTAATGGGTATGTTGCATTACAACATTCACGATGACATTGATTAAAGGTTTTATCACATGGCATCATTCATCAAATGTCATGTCACATTACAACATTCATTAACGGTTTTGTCCCATTGCGATGTTTAGAGAGGGCTATTGGTTGATATTAATACATTTATATTCATTGACTTTGTTGAATTTTTATGTTCTTAAATCTTTCTATGCCATCACAATAATCATCAAATTTTATCTCACACTGAATTTTGTTTCCTTTAGTGGGTCATGATTGATTATGGTCGATCATAATTTATTATGACTACTAATGTCTAATTATGGTTGATGATAATTAGTTATCGTTCAATGTTTTTTACCATGGTTAATAATGTTTGACCATGGATGACTATGGTTGACTATGTTTGACCATGATTAACTATAGTTAAACATGGTTGAACATGCTTGATTATGATTGTGAATGTTTGATCATCATAACTATGGTTGGACATGTTTCACTATGACTAACAATGGTTGAAGAGGTTATCTTCAATTTTCAACTAGATTGGCCTATTCATTAAGGGCTGTATTGCATTGTGACATTAAGTGGTTATATTTGTTGCAATTCACTTTGGTTAACTTTTCTTGACTTCATATGTTTCTCACTGGTGTTTATCAAAGAATTTTTTATAGCCTTAACTATAGCTAAGAAGGGTTGACTATGCCCAATTATCATTGACCATTTTATACTATGGCTATTAATGAGCCCAGGTATTGCAACAAGAATGCTACAACTCCCAAGGATACCAACTTAAATTATGAACCCGAGGTTTGTACAAACTTAAGAGGTGTTGTCACTATATTTGCAGCATGCAATGTTTCCTTTTTTCGTTGACGTGATGCAATGAAGTGAATACCATGAAATCCAAGCCTAAACTAATTACAGAAATGGAAAGGAAACCTAATTAATTTTTTAGAGAGGAAATACTAATTAAATTTTCAAAAAGGAAAGGCTATTCTACTTTGCATGAATGTAAATGTTAATCCTATTTGCATAAATGTAAATATTAACCAATTTGCATAGTGTGAATGGTACATCAAAAGGAAGCGTAGTCTATGCAATGGAAATAACAATGTCGGAAATGGAAAACATAGCTTAATACATATGAAACAAAATAAAATCATTCTTCAATCACTGCATTCAAGATAGATTTTTTCAACAAAGTTTTTAAGGTTCTTCATAAAGTAATCATGAAAATCATCATTATGTTCTTCAAGTCATGAATCTGCCCACTAACCATAACTGTAGAGGTGAATTGCAATGGAGAAGAGGCAAGGATTAAGATGTTTTTGGTCTTAGTCAATCATGGTTTTGGAGCCTAGGGGTCATTATTCAAGCCTAAGGGATAAAAACCAAGCTTTTGGGGCAGATCTAGTCAAGTTTACACATGCTACAGAAGTGCTATAGGACTGCTACATGAGGTGCTACAAAAGGCCCTGTTTTGTTACAGGAGTGAGATAACTTGCTGAATTCCCAAGTAAATAAAATGAAAATAAGATGGGAAAATAATTGTTATTAAGTAGTATTTACTAGGACTCGGTTCCAATTGGAATAACTCCAAAATACCTCTGTTAAGACACGCTAAAAAATAGCAGAAAATTACTACGCTAAAAATCGGAAATTCAAAAACTAGTGACCTAGTTAACCTACCAAATGTCTAACCAAATCAAGTGAAAATGATATGGGATAAATTTTGTTATTAAATTGAATGATTTTATGATCCAATACAAGTGGAATCAACACAAATGAATCTCATTAGCATGTTATAAAAAATAACAGAAAATTACTACTATTTTGCTACAAGGGACTTCCAGAAATTCTAGATTTGTGAACTAGTAAACCAATCCAAGTAGCTCAATGATGAATATGAACTTTTGAAGCTGTTCTAAGGATGAATCATTCTTGTGACTTTATAAATAACCTACAAAAAAAATCACTTCAATCATTTAACCAATATGACCTACAACAAAATAAGCATGAATAGTAAAAGCATAAATAAAATATGCAAGTGAAAAATACATTCAAAGAAAGCAAAGAGATTGTACAAGAGGGCTATAAAGATCCTAAGATGTCTAATCCCAAGTATATTCAGAGTTCTATGAAAGAAACCAAACTTTAGAAGATGCAAATGGCATTGAAATTCATTATTTGAACCCATCAAAGTACATCCCTGCTAGAAATGAAAGTGGAGCTGCTAAATAACAAATTTTCTCTACAAGAAGACTAAGAAATATATCCCCCTAAAGGAAGATTCGAATTGGTACTTATACAAAGTGATGAGGAAACATTCTCCTTAAAAGTTGGCATCTTTCCCCTCCAAAATTCCTCAAAAGGTGGATCTCGTTCCCAACACTAGGAATCTTCATTAAATGATAGGGAACACATTCCTAGATTTTCTCAATCAATGGAGCTCCATAATTTGTCAAAAATTTCATGATATTTTATTCATTTATTATCCAATTTTGGTCCATCCTATAGTAGGGAGAAAGTCCCTATATTATGTCATTAAGAAATTACTCAATATTCTCCCAATATTCTACAAAAATAAATAATATTGGGTACATAATATGCAATTATCTTTAAACCTTCCTAAGAGCATATTAAAGCTAAAAAAGCATTAATAAGTGTATAAGGAGAGATTTAATATAACCTTTATGTTCCTAAGAAAGGTTATATGGGCCTATTGAAGCCTCTAAATTCATTGCAACAATATTGGAGGATGACCACCCGGTCCAGACCTTAAAGCAACTCCTTTTCCTTTTGGAATGGTGGTTCCGACTAGTTCAACTAGGTCCAATTACCTTCTCTCAATATCTAAAATGCCTTACAATATGACTTTTATCCTCCAGTGGAGAAGATACATTAGATCAACCCTCTTGCTAATCAGGCAAGAAGGTGATCCTTAAGCTGATCTAGGGCTCAGCCAAACCACAACTAAAGTTTGAATCTTTGGGAATATGACTTATGAGAATGTAAAATTAAATCTAAATGCAAACTTATTCTATAATGCAAGCAAAGGGAACTAAATCCTAATCCTATCTCAATTAAGCATATATAGATCTAACCCAACTGAGAGAAAGATATTTAAATGATTGGAATTTAAATATGTCCGGCTTATAATCAATATCAAGCTAACGAAGTAGTTCAATTAACTGACATTATGTATACCAAAACATATTCTATTTAGAGACCTCTTCACTGAAATAATAAACTAACAACATTTACGAAGAAGTTCACAAATTGATATTGATTGTTTAATCAATAATTTGAATAATTAAACGATAATATGAGGAAGTAGTTCTCACCATATCACTATTTGTTAAACGATTATTAAAAGACAGATTTCTAAGTAAATAGTTACTCAGAAAATCAAAATTCAACCCATAATAGCAGAGACAAATAATAACATATGATTGAGACAAATCACTCATACCGACAATAGTGCACACATATAAATAAAATGAGACATTCCTGCCATCATAAAATGAAACTAGTATTTAAAATAGTAGTATTAAAAATACCAATTTATTGAATCCATTTCTCTAGCTTTGGTCTCCAACACTTCTTTATGTTGCTTGAATTTCTGTTGTTACAACAAGAGTTGCAGAAGAGTAAACTCTACCCATCATACATAATTCAAAATGCAAAAAAAATAAAAATCTTCAATAATCCCCAGATCTCAGATTTTCCCTCCTCCCACTTACAACTCTAAATTCTTATTACAGAAGTGCTTTTAGAATTCCAGAATTATAGAGGAGAGAAACACTTATTACAATCTACAATCCGCTATTTATAATAGTTTGAAAACAATTATTAACTAGAAATTTTGTTGAAGAAGAAATCTGTCTAATCAATTTTCATTGGTCAAAATTACATTCTTCTATTGCTGGAGCCTTCTCATTGATTGAGATTCTTTTATCTTTATCTCTTCAACTGTTTTCTTGCAAAACAAATCAAAACAAAATTAAAATACAAAAATAAAATCAAAATGCTAAATCTGGAATTAAAAAAAAATCCAATCAAATTCAATTAAATAGATAATTGAAAATGAAATCTGAGTTTTCTATTGATGCATGTGATGATTTAATTATCGAATGAGATTATTGACGAATGAGTCTGCACTCCGAAGAATTCATGGGCAAATAAGAATGCAGAAAATAAAACTAAGAAAATTGATTTTGCTAAAATTTCGTAGCCTGATCTTCTGCTGGATTTTAGACCCAATAAATGATAAAATATTGAAATGAAACCAATTCATACATATTCTCCACAACTTTATCTTTCCAATGAACCGTCGTGGGCCTCAATTGGCCAAGTAAAACTCCATTTATGAGCTTCTGAAGTTTGTATATTAAAATTGCCAAAATTTTGGAAATTCTATTACTTATGCTAAAGATCAAAATTTTATATTAATAATCTAATCTTAAATTAGACTACAGTGATTAATTAATTAATTCTAATTAATTGTATTTATGAGTCACGTATCAATGTGAGAGGGTGGAGAGAGAGGGTGGAGAGTGTATTACTGTGATTTTGGAGAGTATGCAGTGATAAGTAGGGGAGGGTATGGCGAGAGTATTAATGGAGGGATGAGAGTATTAATGGAGGGATAAGGAGGGTGAGTGAGGTCAAGTGAGTGGAAGATGACATGAGGGTGAGTGAGGTGGAGGATAAAAGTGAGGTGAGGTGAGTGGAGTCAGGAGGTCTAAGGAGGAAAAACAAATTATATGTTAAAATATAAAAACCCCATTGCATATTTTTTAAAATCAACAATTGTAAGTCGAATGTTTTTTAAAACAAGTGACAATATGATATTGCGATATGTGATAGGCGATAACACAATATCACATTTCGCATCGCAAAAACAATTTTTATTGTATTTTTAAAAAATCACAATTTTTAGATATAAGAGAAGGGTTGTGAAGTGGGGCCCATGTGAATTAACAGTCTTACAAATTGGACTATAGCCATTTTGTGATTTTGGGGTTTTGGGTTTGGTAATTTGTATTAAAATAACAAATTGGAGTAAATTACCAATACCGCGAAACATGTTTTCATTTATTGTACTACTTAGTTGTGTCATTTTATAGGATCGTTAGTGAAAAATGAAAGAATTAGTAAAAATTAACTAAGATTTAATATTTACAATAAATGACTATTTTAATTGCAAAAATGAAATATCATACATTTATTTACATTTTTAGTCTAGGCGAGAAAATGATCAAACTTCAAAGGAGTGTTATTTACAAACCGGTTGACTAAATGAGTCAAAACAAGTATCGATGGAAAGCTTGTGAAAAATCAGATTCAATGAAACAATTAAAACAAAAATCCGAAGAAAACTAAAAAATAAAAAAAATTGTAAGACAATCAACTTAAATGAAAATCATAAAAAATGCCTAGCTAAAAATTAATGGAAAGGGTCCCCATTACTTCAAGTAATGAAGGGGTGTTGGGTTTTCCCTACAATAGGGCCTTAATTCGTGGCTAAGTTAGAGGCACATCAATTACCATGTTTAACTATGGTTAATAATGAGCGACTATGAAACATTATGTTGATTGTGGTTCATGATTGAGACTGGTTAAATATGGTCGAGAATGGTTTGCAAGCAATGATTTATTAATGTTAACTATAGTAGAGGATGCAGATATGGTATGACTATAATTCATTATGCTTGAATAAAATTAAATAACTTTAACCATGTTGGTTGGTAGTGTTTCACTATGATTAACAATGATTGAAGGGGTACAGATTAGGACATAGATAAACTGCATAAATTGCAATGTTCACATTATAGTTAATTTTATTTATCATGGCGTTCATCAAATATTTTTATATTTAATGTAAAAATAATAAATTATTATTTAATATTGAGAAAAAATAGATATGATGAAGTTTTATGGTAAGGATTCAGTAACATGGATACTACAGATGGAGCAATATTTTGATCTCCATGATGTGTAACACGCACAAAAGGTACGCATTGCATCTTTATATTTAGAACCCAATCAATTTGTATGGTATTGATGGCTTTGTTCTCATAAACCACATGTCACTTGGTCAATTTTTACGGAGGAAATGATAACGCATTATGAGGATACAAATATAAACACCTTCTTTATTCAATTGATTAATCTCAAACAAAAGGGTCTGGGGCAGCGCCGCGGGAAGTTTTTTTTGACCCTATATTAGGTGTGCGGACCTACCTATAGTTTTGTGAATGGATTTCACACATGGTTTTGGGCATTATGGTTTTTTGTCCATGGTATTTTGTAGATCCGATCAAAATAACTACAGTTGTGTTCTAATCTAGGGTTAATGGATTGGGGTTTATGGATGCTTCGACATGTATATATATGTATTGTAACATCGAAAGGAATATAATGAAAAATCAATATGGTGGTCCTGGTTTTGGGATCCAGGGGAAAATCTTTGTGTATATTTGTTTTATGTTTTATGCTCCCTCCATTGTTTATTTTTTGTTTTTTAGAATTCGTATGCAAGTAATTTGTGTATGGGGTTAAAACCTACATTTGGTATCGAAGTTGTTTCAGCTTCAAGGGGATGTCTTTACTTTTGAGGAGTTTTTCTCGGGCTTGTGGTAGATCCTGTTTAGTGGGAGATTTGCGGGATCGATTCTTATGGTGAAATAAAATGATGAGCAGTGGAAAGATAGAGATAGAGAAATTTAATGGTAAGAGTTTTGATTTGTGGAAACTCAAGATGGAGGATTTGCTAGTGGATAAAGATAAGTGGATCATGGTAGATCCATGTACTAAACCAACAAAAATGTTAGCTGAAGACTAGACAAAGTTGGATTGGAAGGCAAAGAGCACAATACGATTGTGTGTCTCAAATTTAGTATTGTTGAATGTATCAGGGGAAGCTTTGGCGAAGGCTTTGTGGGACAAGTTAGGGAATTTGTACCAATCTTAGTCTCTGGTGAATAAACTGTTCCTATGGAAAAAGATGTATAAGTTGAGGATGAAAGATGGAGACTTGGTGACAGAGCATATGAACGCCTTTAATACTGTGGTAAGCCAGTTGTTATATGTTGATATTAAAATTTAAGATGAAGATAAATGACTTAGTTTGTTGTTTTCTCTACCAGATTCATGGGATACTTTGGTTGTTGCAATAGGTAGCAATGCAAATGCCTTTCATTTTGATGAAATAGTCTCATCCTTGCTGTCAGAGGAGATGAGACAGAAAAATATGGAGGGCCAGAATGTTGATGCCTTGTTTGTATAAGGACGATCCTAGAACAAAAACAAAAATAAGTCATTGAGTGGGAGATCTAAATCTAGAGGGAGATATAAACCTCGAGGAAAACCTGTAAAGGTGTGTTGGAAACGCGGAAAGGAATGGCACTTCAAAATGGACTGTAAATCTAAAGCTCCTAATAAAGGGAAGGGATCTGATGATTCTCCTTCTGTAGAGGCGAAAACTAGCTTAGATGAAGGTGCAGATGTGTATTGGCTTCTTCTTCAAGTACACATGCATATCATGAGACATGGTTGATTGACTCAGGTGCATCTTTTCACTTTACTCCCAATGGAGAGTGGTTCTGTGAGTATGAGAAATATGATGGTGGTGATGTCTTCTTAGGGGATAACAGGAAGGCTAGAATCATTGGTCGTAGAAAAGTCAAGTTGAAGTTGCAAGGTGGAAGGATTAGAACACTTTCAAGTGTTTTGCATATACTTGCATTAGCCAGAAATCTGATTTCTGTAAGTAAGTTGAATGATGCAGGTGTAAAAATAATGTTCGAGAAAGATACCTGCAAGATGGTTTGGGGAGCACTGGTACTGATGCAGGGATTTTGGATTGGAACTATGTACAAGCTTCAGGTTAGCACTGAAATTGATTGGTGCAACAGTTCTGTGGTTCTTGAAAGTGGAGTAGAAAATCTAGTGGTATTTGGAGAAAAGACCATGCTATGGCATCAAAGGCTTGGACATATTGGAGAAAAGGGCCTTCGAATACTTCATGGTAATGGTATGGTAGAAGGTATGTCTAATTGCTCTCTAGTTTTTTGTGAAAATTTTGTATATGGGAAGCAAACTTAGGTGAGTTTATCCTCTAGTGCTAAGAGTGACAAACATATATTAGAGCTTGTGCACAGTGATATGTTTGAACCTGTGTTGGTTCCATCACTTGGTAAGTTTGTGTACTATGTATCAGTTATAGATGACTTCTCAAGGAATACATGGATATATTTCCTCAGGAAGAAATCTGAAGTCTTTTACAGGTTTAAATAATTTAAGGCTCTCGTGGAAAACCAGACAGAGAAGAAGATAAAGGTGTTGGGGACAGATAACGATGGAGAGTTTTGCAAGAAGGAACTTGAAGAGTTTTGTAAGAAGTGTGGTATAGCACGGAAGAATACTACTCCATACGCACATCAGAAAAATGGAGTTATAGAAAGATTGAACAGGACATTGATGGAAAAGGCAAGAATCATGCTCAATGGTGTCGAGTTAGGATAGGAATTCTAGGCAGAGGAGGTGGAGACTACATGTTACTTGGTTAACAGATCACCTTCATCAGTGTTGGAGGATAAGACTTCACAAGAGGTATGGATTGGTAAGAGACCTTCTTTTTCACATCCGAGGGTATTTGGATGTGATGCATATGTACATGTTCCAAGGGAAAAAAGAAAAAAGTTAGTAAATTTGAAAGGTGCATCTTTATTGGGTATAAGGATAGTTTAAAATGTTATAAGTTTTGGAACCTAGAAACAAGGAAGGTTGTGTACAATCGAGATGTGGTATTTAGAGAGGTGAAAGATGTTTTTAAACATGAAGTCCTACCAAATTAACCTAAGAAGATAGAGTTTGAGCTAAAGGAGGAAGAAACCGTCTCTACAACAAAAGAGAAATCAGAAGATGACGAGCCACAAACTCCAGCTATGAGAAGATCAGTTCGAGAAAGAAGACAACTAGAAAGGTATAGTCCATATGCTTTCTGTTCAATTTTTTCTTTATATATTACTGAAAATGATCCCAGAACAGTGAGGGAAGAAGTAGATTCAAAGGATGGAAAAATCTAGAAAGAGGCCATGGTTGATGAAATGGCATCTTTGCACAAACATGAGGCTTGGGATCTAGTGGAGTTACTGAATGGAAGTAAACCCGTTGGCAACAAATGGGTGTTTAAGAAGAAGATGAATGCAAAAAGCAAGGTGGAGAAATGCAAAGCTCGGTTGGTAGAAAAAGGTTATTCCCAGGTGTTGGGAATTGATTTTTGTGATATTTTTTCTCATGTTACCAAGGTAACTTCTATTAGATTACTTTTATCTGTTGCTGTTGCTTTTGATAGTGAGGTAGAACAAATGGATATGAAGACAAAATTTCTTCACGGGGATCTGGAAGAAGAGATCTACATGAAGAAACCTGAAGACTTTGTGGTGAAGGGTAAGAAATAACTATTATGCAAGTTAAAAAATTCTTTGTAAGGGTTACAACAATCACCAAGGATGTGGTATCATAAATTTGATACATTTATATGGGGACTTGGCTTCACTAGAAGCAAAGCATATCACTGTGTGTATTTTAAAATAATTGGTGACCATGTTATTTATCTAGTCTTGTATGTGGATGACATGTTGCTGGTTGGAAGTGACAAAGAAATTATCCAGGATTCGAAGACCCAATTGTCCTCTAAATTCGACATGAAAGATCTTGGTGTTGCAAACTATATTTTGGGCATGGAAATTAAACGAGATCGGGGAAAGAGGAAGCTTTGGTTAAACCAAAGGAAATATGTCGAGACAATAGTGAAAAGGTTTAATATGCAGGATAGTAAACTAATGAAGGTTCCTGTTCGTCTAGGTGTAAAGTTATATGCTGAACAGTGTCCCAAGACACAAGAAGAGGAAGATGACATGTCTCGTGTTCCATATGCAGGTGCATTCGGTAGCCTGATATATGTAATGGTCTATACTAGACCATACATTACACATGCAGTGGGAGTATTGAGCAAGTTTATGTCAAAACAAGGGAAGGAGCACTGGACAACAATGAAGCTAGTTTTCAGGTATTTGTGTGGCACTAGTGATTATGGTTTGTGCTACCAAGGAAGACTAGGATTGGACAAATATTTGGACATCCTTGGCTTTGTTGATGCAGACTGGGTTGGAGATCTGGATTAGAGAATATCTACAAGTGGGTATGTGTTTAACCTATTTGTAGGTGCAGTCAATTACATGAGTAAGAGATTGTTCGTAGTGGAACTTTCAACTACAGAGGTAGAATACATGGCAGCCACTCATGCAAGAAAGGAATCAGATTGGTTGCAGAGATTGTGTTCAAGTATGGGGTTACCACAACGAGTTATAAGGATAGGCTGTGATAGCCAAAGTGCAATTTTCTTGGCAAAGGACCTTGCTTATCATTCAAAGACAAAGCACATTTTTCAGTATCATTTTGTGAGGGATATGGTTTAGGATAAAAAAGTGTTGTTGGTAAAGGTAGACACTTTGAAGAATACTGCAGATGCACTGACAAAGTCTATGAGCACTGAAAATTTCTCTTGGTGTAGAGAAACAATCGGCATTGTAGGGCTGGACCAATGACTAAGGTCTCTTGTGGCAAGGAAACAATAAGTGGGAGAATGTTGGGTGAGTGTTATATTCTTTCCATGACTACTCCACACGCGGGGGGGTGGAAGCCCACCTTATTGGGGGGTTTGTAGGGGAGATGTAGTGCCCTTGCATGGGGTCTGGGGAAACACCCTAGAATTTTTTTTGGACCCTATATTAGGGGGGAGGACCTACCTATGGTTTTGTGCATGGATTTCACACATGGTTTTGGGCATGATGGTTTTCTATCCATGGTATTTTGTAGATCTGATTAAGGGAACTACAATTATGTTCTAATCCAGGGTTAATGGATTGGGGTTTATAGATGCTTTGACATGTATATATATGTGTTGTAACATTGAAAGGAATATAATGAAAAATCAATGTGGTAGTCCCAGTTTTGGGATCCAAGGGAAAATATCTGTGTATATGTGTTTTATGTTTTATGTTCTCGCCATTATTTATTTTCTGTTTTTTAGAATTCGTATGCAGGTAATTTTTGTATGGGGTTAAAACCTACATAATGACCGAGCAGATTGTGGATTTATAAAAATTAAATATCAGGGTAACTGATATTCCAGAGGAGCATATGATTGATGTATTCATAGGGAATTTGAAGGATAACATCCAACATGAGGTTCACTTTTGGGAACCTGATTCATTGGAGAAGGCATTCAGGGGGTAAGAAAATTTGAAAGCAAAATTATGGAAACAAGGAAGTCTGCCACTCACAACTATAAATATGGAAGTTTTGTTGCTCCTAGCCTTCCATAATATACAAGGCGATACTACAACAATTGGAGGAAAAAAGATAAAAGGGATTTGTTACAGTTGTGATAAATATACACTAAAGGTCATAAGTGTGCTGAGAATAAATTATTCTACATAGATTGTGAAGAGGAGGAAAAGGGACAAGAAACATCAAAAGAGGAGGGTATACACTAGGAAACAATCCTAGAGAAAGAAGAAATGAATATGACCATATCTTGTAATGCATTGACAAGAATTACCACTCCTCAAACTCTCAATATAGAAGGATATATCAAGAAGAAAAAGGTAATAGTGTCAACCATGTGAAAAAGGTAATAGTACCCATAACTTTATTCATTGTAAGACAGCCAAGGAATTAAATTGCTTCCTATATCCAACACCAGAGTGTCAAATGATGGATGCAAATGGAGGAACTGAAAATTGTGTTCAAAAGTTCCATAATATCAAGCTAACCATGGGCGAATATGTATTGAATAGTCCAATTCTTTCCATTCCAATGGGTGGTGTTGATTTTGTACTAGGAGTCCAATGGTTACAATCTTTGGGGACGATAACTTTCAATTTTCAAGAACTTTTCTTGAAATTTTTTTGGGACAGAAAGGAAGTTGAATTATGGGGTATCGCAGGGAAACCAAGAAAGATAATCAACTCTAATGGCATGAAAATTATTCTGAAGAAAGAACAATGGGGCGTAATTGCACAATTATGCTCACTAGAGGTTCAAACATCGAAATCATATATTTATCTAGATCTCCTAAAAGTATTGGACAATCGCTCAAAGGTATTTGAGACTCCCAAAGGCCTCCCACCTATTCATGATGATGATAATTTTATTCATTTGATTTCAATAAGTGTTCCTAGAAACATTAGAGCTTACATATTTCATTATGCCCAAAAGTTTGAAATTGAATGTATGGTTAGATAAATTCTAGAGGCTGGTATAATTCAACCTAGTCAAAGTTTTTTCTCTGCTCCAATAGTATTGGTGCACAAGAAGGATGGATCATGGTTTATGTGTCCATATTATAGGGAGCTCAACACAGTGATTATTAAAGATAAATTTTCCATTCATGTCAGTGATGTATTATTAGATGAATTACATGGAGCAATTTACTTCACCATGATGGATCTTCGTTTAGGATATCAACAAATTAGAATGAAGATTGAAGACATTATGAAAACAACATTTATAACTCATGAGGGTCATTATGAATTTTTGGTCATGCCTTTTTGCCTTACTAATGCACCTTCCACATTTCAAGTTTTGATGAATTCCATTTTAAAACCCTTAGAAAATTTGTGTTAGTATTTTTTGATGATATACTAATCTACAACAAGTCTTGGAAGGATCATGTTCAACATGTTGATAGGGTGCTCAAACTATTGAAGGAAAAATAATTATATGAAAAAACCTGCAAATGTTTCTTTGGAGTATAGGGGGTGGAATATTTGGGTCATATTGTATCTCATGAGGGTGTTATGGTAGACCCTAAAAAAATTAAAACCATTAAGGAACAGAAAATCCCCACAACCATAAAGCATATTCAAGGATTTCTTGGGTTGACATGGTATTATCACAAGTTTGTTAAGAATTATGGGAGAATAGAAACATCTCTAATAATATTACTGAATAAAGATGCATTTTCTTGGACTCACGAAGCAACTAAGGCCTTTGAACATCTTAAAGAGGTAATGTGCCAAGCACTAGTCTTAGCTACGAGAGACTTCACAAAAACCTTTATTGTGGAATGTGATGCCTCAAGAAATGGAATTGTTTTTGTTTTAATGCAGGAAGGAAGACCCATTGCTTTTGAAAGTAGTCTAATCAAAGGAAAATATTTACACAAACCTATTTATGAGAAGGAAATGTTGGCAATACTACATGCACTAAAGCAATGGATACCTTACCTAATGGGAAGACACTTCAAGGTAAAAATAGATCATGATAGTATTAAATACTTTTTGGAACAAATATTATCTTCAGAAGCAACAAAAATGGGTCATAAAGATGTTTGGTTATGACTTTGAAATGATCTACAAAAAGGGAAGAAAAATGTTGTTGCATATGAACTCTCAAGAAACAATGAGGATGTGGAAGCATTTCTCTTTTCCATTTATATTGTCCAACGTAATTGGATAACTGAATCAAGGGATGAATGGAAGAATGAAGAAGAGGTGTGGACACTCATTCAAAATTTGTAGCAAGATCCCAGTACATCCAATACATTTAGCTAGAAAAATGTTTCATTATGGTACAAAGATCACTTATATATTTGTAAGAATTCCCAACTCAAGCAAAATATTATTTTGGATTTGCACATCTCCCCTTTAGATGGTCATTCCATATTTTTAAAATATTACCACGGGGTCAAGAATGAATTTTTCTGGGATGGCCTTAAATTTGATATTCAGAATTTTTTAGTATAATGTTTGGTTTGCCAAAAAAATACAGTTGAAACAATTAAGACCCTGGGTCTGTTACAACCTTTAGCCATTCCAAGTCAGTGTTGGGAGGATGTCTCAATGGATTTTATCACAAGTTTACCCAAGTTCGAAGGAAAGAGTGTCATCATGGTGGTAGTTGATAAACACCAAATATGCACATGTTTGCACATTATCTCATCCTTTTAAAGCCAGTACAATTGCTACTACATTTATAGAAAAATAAAAAAACTACATGGAAACCCAAATATTATTGTAAGTGACAGAGATCCCATTTTCATTGGAAATTTTTGGATGAAATTATTTTCTTTCCTTGGTACTCAATTAGCTCATAACTCATCTTATCATACCCAATTTGATGGAAAAACTGAGATAGTGAACAAATGCTTGGAATTATATCTTTGTTTCTTTGTATATGATAAACAAATATAATAGGTTAAATGGTTACCTTTCGCTGAATGGTGGTATAACACTTCCCTCCATACTGTAGTAAAAATGACCCCATTTATGGCACTTTATGAATATCATCCACCATACATCACATCATATTTAAGATAAAATTTTAAAGTTCAAGCAGTGGAAGATCACATCGAGCATCAACATCAAGTTCTCCAACTCTTAAAGGATATCCTCACTCTGGCGTGGAATTGAATGAAACAAAAAGTAGATTAGCATCGTAGTGAAACAATTTTTGATGTAGGCGACTGGGAATTTTTACGACTACAACCATACAAAAAAATTTCCCTCAATAAATCTAAGAAGGATGATAAATTATCACCAAAGTACTATGGTCCTTACAAGGTGTTGTAAAATATTGGTATTATGGCATACAAATTGGATCTACCTACATCTTCCTAAGGACACCCAGTTTTCCATGTTTCATGCTTAAAGAAGGTTGTCGGTGACAGGCTCCTGGTTCAAACAATGTTGCTAGAACTTGAAGAAGAAGGAAAAATCATATTTGAGCCTGAAATAGTCACGAAAATAAGAACCCGAGAGCTACGGAATAGATTAATTTCAGAGTATCTAATTAAGTGGAAGAACTTACCAGCTGAAGATTCCACATGGGAGGATGAGAATTTTATATAGAAGCATCTGAAACTACTCAAGTGTTGAGGAAAATAATTTTTTGAAGGAAAGGGGCATGTTATGTCCCTATAATACTAGTGTATTCCCCTTATTGTTATTGTTATTGTTGTGCCCCCATAGAAGCCCACTATTATTATTGTTGTGCCCTTACATTAGTATTGTTATGTAGGCTCTAATTATATTGTGACCCCTTAGACTCCTAAATATACCAAGGAGGTCTTACCATTTGTATCATCCAGGAATTGTTCATGTAATGTAAAGGAGGTTTCCCCCTCGAAGAGGATAATTTCTAAGTTGTTGATCTATCTTTTGTGAGTTGGCTAGATAACAATATTCCTTCTCCTTTTCAGAAAATTGGTACCACTTTCTCTTATACAAACCTCCATTATATAATCATATAATATAATATAAAATAGAGGGTTGTTTCAAGAAATTTCAATTAAGAAATATTTTCTGATTTTGAGGAGATAATGAATCCAATTTTAGCTTTGAAATTTCAATTCACTAATTCTGAGATTCTAGCTAGTGATTGCTTCAAAATCCATGCAAAAATATCAACAAAAATATCGTTAAAAACAAAATGAAACTCCAGGAAAAACTCAAATCTAAAAACATTCGATATTAATCATTCTAAGAACACCCAATTCAATTAAAAATAAAATCATAAATTTGAGCCCAAGTCATTTTTTTGTTGTTGAATTATTGATCAATAGACAACATTGCAATGTGGTACAATCAACAAGATGCTCTAGGGGTCTCAATTTGTTATAGTTATGTAGCACATTTTCTACTAATTTTTGGAGCATTCAGATTGTAGATTCTCCAAACTAAACCATCTTATATTTTTCTCCTTGATTTTATCTTTAGAACAAGTTACCATGATCCTTATTTCATTCCCTTTGGTCCAAGTTATGACCTCCAAAAGATAGGGTCCTGTAACAACTTAGGTTCATTTTGGAAAATGGTTTGTGTGTTTCGTTGAATGGTTAAAATCATCAATAATTATCCCACATGCATGGGATGAAATGAAGTTCTGGTGTTTATATTGGTTTAGGTTTGCATCATAGTTTTTGTGTGTTACACAATATTTTGTCACACTTGCCATCCTGTATCCTGAAGCGTAAAAAATATGAAAGCGGTTAGTGTAGTTACCATGAAACATATACATAAGCATCCCTGAAGAAGACAAGAAAAGTTTCCCTAAGAGAGTTCTGAAGCAATGCTTTTTTGCACCACTGGTGACCCGTGCTGTTGGCTTGTTGAAGCATACTAACCTAGCATTGTAGCATGGAGTTTTATAGAAAAACTCACACTAAACCTCTTTTGGAAGTTTTTCCTAAAGTGGAGCAGAATCGTTTCTTACAAGAATCCTTGAGAACGGAAAGCTGGTTACATGTGAATAAGGATTAGAGCGAGATCTCACATTCTTGGTCCTTGATCCTACTCTCATGGATCATCCCCTTTAATTGTTGAACCTCTCCCTCCTCCTATGGATCCTTAACTCCCTCTCCTCCCTATAAATGAAATCCATACTATCCACAACTGGTTGATCATTTCTTGGTTGCATTCCTATGCTGAAACTATGCCTAAATGTTTCCCATTTTGCTAAGCAGAAGGAGTGCTTGAAGGTCTTGGCTAGTACTTGTAAACTCATCCAAAGGAGGTTTCCAACATGAAGACTTAAGTGGTTGTATGCTTCCCTCATTTTCTATTAAAATATACATCATGTGTTTACTTTCCATAAGTGTGTAAAGCATTACTCATTTAGTATGATATTTCTTGATCTGTCATATAGTTTATGTTAGAATGAATTATGCTATGTATGCTTGTGTCATCTTTGTTTGATCTTCCTTGCATGTATTCATCCACAACAATGCAAAGAGGATTGAACTTGGAAGAGAGAAGATCGAGGACGGCATCAACGGGAGTTTAGCATCAGAGTGAGGTAGGTCATCTATCTTAGTTTATATTTTCTGATATAAATTAGGAATGTTTGCACATGTTTGTTGCTAGATCCTTTTATAGGACTAGAGAGACCACTTTTGTCCGCATAAGGGATTGTCTACACAACAAAATGGCTACTCCAATTGGGATGTGAGTTCCTTTCAACCTCCTTTTTATGTTTATTCTATTTGACTAGTTTGGCCAACTGCTTAGTGATTTGTCTTTTAGATTTTGTATGGGTATACATTTTGAGTAGTAATCCCTTTATAGTGTTAAGTCTGGACTTCTCTTTGAAATTATTTTTATTTTTCCAAGTCTTTCCCATCCAGTGCATCTTGTCCTGGAACCATCGAGTTGCCAGTGGAGTTTTTTCAATTACAGTAGCAGTAAAAGGCCTATCAACACAGGTTTTGACTGTCACAATTGCATTGATCCTTGAAACTTGAGAATTTTTAGGGTTTTTGTTAGAAAAGTCTAGTGTGCCTTGACCTCTGAGGTATAATCCTACCCTGTGTGCTTTGTATTTTTCAGTATTTTGGCGATTTCTTATTGATTTGCAAAATTCATTCCATTGCTTCGAGGTAGTGGAAGTGAAGTTTGGTTGAGTCCTTAGGGTTTTAGGTCAATCGGTTTTACTCCTTGTTGCTTGTGCGTGTGAAAGGGATACTGGTTTTTCTATTGGTTACACATTATTCGTTCTTTTGGAAATCATAAAGAAACAACATTTTCATTTGTTTTAGATTTTATCTCAAGATTTACTTTTCGAAATTGCATTAGGTTAAATTGCATTGAAAAGTCATTTTTTAGATTATAATTGAACATAGATCACATTGCTTGATTCTGAAAGCTGAAAGAAGTGAATTCTCATTCATTCAAAAAGAAAAGTGAAAATATTCACTTAGGTTCATTTGAATTGAATTTCATTTTACTTTGGTGAGTGCTTTGAAAAAGAAAAGTGGAAAGATTCATGTAGCTGCATGTTAACGAATTGAATATCATTTTACTTTTGTTGGGTGCGTTGAAATAGTGAAAGTGAAAGCTCTGGTTAGGGATATTTGTTTGCTGCATACTTTATTCTTGTATTAATGTGTGAAATTCTTCCCTATGTTAGATAGCTTTCATTGAATTCAAAAGAATCATTTTTTCATGATATTTGCACCATAGGTGTTCAGGTGACATCGATCTTTGAGCCTCAAAAGTGAAACTTAATTGCAGATCAACTTAAAATTTACCTCGATAAACCTAAGAAGCATTTGTCATTAACAAAAAACATTTAGAGGTCTAGGCTAGAGATGCTCTAGCATCCTTAAATGTAGGTGTTGTCATTGTTTTCCAGTGTTGTATCTTGGGGGTGAAATTTTGTTCCATTTATGGAAGTGTATAGGATCGTTCTCCAGTAATTTCGGGTATATCAGAGGTGCTCCACGCATGGTAAGTATATTGGAATTATCTCATCAAATGGTTATGCATTATACAACACTACTATGGATTGAACTCCCACGTACCGTCACATATATTTCGGGAGTCCCCTATAGGTTTCTATCCATCCATAGGTAACCGAGTCTACCACCTTGTATACCATGATACACAGAACACAACATTTGGGGAGATTGGCTGCTGTACATTAAGTCCTTGGCTATTCCAAGGTGTATGTTGCAGTTCATGGTTGGTTGGTAAACCCTCATTCCTAGTTTTACCATTTTCGATTTATTTCTTTTTTGATAATAAAATCAATCGACCACGAAATCACCAATTACCCGTGAAAGGAAAACCTCATTTTTTCCTCAAACATTAATGGTTGATTTTAAATTGGCTTTAAGCCCAAAGAATTCACCAACACACATTTCTGATTCATTTTCTGAAAATACATCGTGGCAGAACCACCAAGAGTCCCAAGCAAGACCTCAGATATCTATGGAGATACTAATACACTTGATTCACCTAGAGTTGTATGTTCTGATATTGTTGGGCCTAAATCCATGGAAAACCAAGGAGTTGAACTTGGTCTTGTCCTAATCATACAACCCCTTGCTTCTCAACCACCTCTAGAGTTGGTAGGCTCATCCGAGGAATCTCCTTCGGCTAGTCCTCAAACTATTTCAGATTTCATGATTTTTCATCCTAATCCACTCTTTGAATCAGATTATCCAATGTATTTATTGCCTATACATCCGTATAGTCCATTTGATACTCCCAACATACCTTTGAGTCCTCTAAGAATGACTCGAGTTCCCAATTGAGAGTTGTTCCCAATCATGGCAACAAAAGGTGATAATCCACGTGTAGGGTCAATGCCCCAATGTATTCCAGTGGAAACTTCTAGAACTCACATTCCCAATACGAAGATTGATCCTTTGTCACTTCTTCCTCCTGAAGGTTTTCCTTATGTTTTTTCTCCCTACATGAGGACGGGGCCAAGAATACCTCCTACTTATAGTACACCCTTGCTTCCACTGGGTTATAACTCTCTCGATTCTTTTTCAGACAATTCTTGTGCAACTTCAGTGTTTCAAAATCCTATTTGGTCCTTTGGTGTCACACCTACTACCAGCTCATTTTTCCCAAACATGCCAATAACTACACAAACCCCTACCCAAGCTACAATGTCGGTAAGTGAAACACACGTTCCTCTTAATCTTTCTTCTCCTCCTATTGTAGCCATGGTAACTGTGGTCCCCAATGTGAGTGGACAACCTACAAATACATCTGTTCCAATGTTTGGGGGGAAACTTCATCCTCCCTACACACCTCTTGCTTCTAGTGGAAACTATCCACCCCCTCCTCCCATATCGGGGGCAAGTCAACCTATCCGTGTTGTTTCTAACCCATGTGGAATTCCAATTCCATATGTATAAGGTAATATCATAGGGACCTATTTACAAGGCCATCAAGTCCCTTTGACTTAACCATCCAAACAACAACCTTATACTCCTACAGGCTCTCAACACTTCCAAACTCCTTATCAATAGGAGGTCCTCAAAGGCAGTATGGTCCTCTAATGCAATATGCTGATGGGATTGGTAATCCTCCTCTGCGGCCACAGATTCCTATTCAACCATAGCAGGGCCCTTCCCACAACCATAACCACATGTTTCCTACTTGAAGCCACAACCACAAGTTTCCTGCCCGTAGCCACAACCGTAGGTGTCTTACTCACAATTGCAGCTGCAAGTTTCCTACCAATCCCAACAGGGACCTTACTAGTAATCACAACAACAAGTTCCTATTCAACCCTAGTAGGGACCTTACTCACAACCGCAACAAAAGGTTTCCTACCAATCCCAACAGGGACCTTACTAAAAACCATTACCACAATCACGGGAGATGTAACAGGGACCTTACCAATAACAATATGGCCAGTCTGCTTCACAAATTCCTTAAATCCAATATGGTCACCAGACTCAGTATAGTCAACCTCTTTATGGTTAACCTCCTTATGGTCAACCTCCATATAGTCAATCTCCATATGGTCAACCTCCATATAGTCAACCTCCTTATGGCCAAACACCTTATGGAAAAAATCCACCATAGTGGGGGAAGAACCAAACGCAGCAAGGTTGGAATACTCATTTTGGTAAATACCAAAGACTCTATACCCCACACAATCCAGAATTGCCATTTTTGGCAACGTTGGAATTTTTGGATGTGTCAAGGCTTACAAATGATCCAATACTTCACTCACCGTATTGGCCTCCGGTACCAACCAAAATACCTAATGATTGCCCCAAATTTTAAGGTAAATCTGGAGAAGACCCCCAAGCACACATTATGACTTATCACCTTTGGTGTTCCTCTAACTCTTGGGTGGATGATTTTATCTGATTACGTCTTTTCCAGTGCACTTTGATTGGCATTGCCGCTAAATGGTACATCAAGCTCCCTCATGGTGCTTTCCAAGATTTTAATACTTTGGCTATGGCTTTCGTCACCCATTTCCAATTGCTTCTCTAGTATGAGACTGGAACCCATATCTTAACGCCTTCACAACAAATTACTTCTACTCATATCTATGATCATATCCATGAATGGAGGCATAGGCATCGTCTCATCAAATTTGATATCCCAGATAAACTTTTGACTGAATGGTTTACCAAATCATTCATCCCTTATATTGTGAAAGACATAGCCATGGGTGGCTGTGTGACTAAGGATCAAGCCATCACCTGTCGCCAATATTTTGATTTGGTTTATTCACACTCTGGAAGATTATATGAAATATTACCTGGTGCCTAGTGACGTTCGACTAGCCCTGCATATTCCAAAGCCGTAGATTCACCACCTATCGATGGTGTCATTGGATCTGTGGCTCATCAGTCTAGTAGTACTCTAACTACTTCTTCAAAACCTAAATCTACTCCAGCCGCTGCAATGTCCAATACTGTTGATAATCCTAAGAATCTTGGTAAAGCCTCAAAGGTAAATGTTGTCCAATATACCGCAGCAGATAAATCCTTAAAAGATAAGAAGAAGGTTAAAGGAAAAGCTAAACAAGATACCCCTAAACATGATTCCGAAAAACTGTCAGCTGGTGACACATCCAACGAAATCCTAAATATCCTTGCCTTATCTATGATGAAGATCATTACACCAAGGATTTTCGCTAATGTGCCGAAGTAAGTTGTCTTCTGAAAGGCACAACAGGGATGCCAGTGGTGATGAAGGAACCTTTCCCATCTCAGCAAACACAATCGGTATACCAACCCCACACTTAAACTTCTCGAAGCTCTCAAGTGTTCATGAGAGGCTTAGAACCGATTTTCATAGCCACGATGTCAAAAGATTATCTGCCTCCAGAGAAACCTATGGTGGAGAAATATACGACTAATGTACCCTCTTCCTCCACTTTACCCAGTTCCGGTCTTCTCCATATTGAGAAACCTAGCACTGATTCCGTAATCTGACCATCCTCTAAAGGTGTTCCTCAGAAATCATTCTATAATCTAAATTAGCGAGCTACCCAACACTAAAATATTGTAGAAGAATTTGCTCAAACACCGTCGGTGATGTCGGCCTCGAAAGTCCTTCAAACATGACCATCACAACATAACGATTTTCTATCTGCTATTGGAGGAATTGATCCCGCAGATTCCAGTTTGATTACTTTTGATCTTGAGAACCATGTTCCTCGTCTACCACCTCAACTTGATTTTCTCATACAGGTTGTTGTTATGGGCAAGACTATCCACCAGGCTATTTTTGATGAAGGAGCCTCCACATGCATCATGTCTATATCATGTTGGAAATCCATTGGTTCCCCTCCTCTCAAGCAATCTCCAAACACTTTAGAAGCTTTCTGTTATCACTGTAAAACTTCCTTAAAAAGTTTGGAAAACTTACATGGTTTCTCAATTCTTGTATCAGTCATGGTCAAGTCATGGTCAAGTCATTTTTATGTTTTAGAGTCTAAGTCATAGGGTTAGAGTCTCATGTCCATCTTCAAATAAAGTTTGATAGCCTCATTCCATGTCCTAGAAGCCTCACCATGTGTTTAGAAGACATATCTCACACAATTTTGGAGAAATTTTGAAACTAGCTACGAATCCACGTTTTCGTAGCGCAGACAGTGTAAAAATCCTATTTTGCGCTACGAAATCAGTGTTTTCGCAGCGCGCTGCGAAACCCCTATAGCAGCCTGTTTCAGCAGAAAAAACTGTTTTACTAGGTAACTTCCAGAAGCTTTCCAGAGCAGCTGAGAACTCAATTTTTCAAACTGAAAGAGGCTTTTCTTCCTAACATGTTGAGTTACAAAAACCTATTTCAGTTTCTTCAATTCCATTCTGAGGTGGGAGAAATGTGTGGTTAAACTTGCGCTACGAAACTGCTGTAGCTGCCTATTTTGCTGTAGCTGCCTATTTTGATGTAGTTAACCAATTTTGAGGGACAAAAGGGAAACCTTTTTTGAAAGGGATTTTCTGAAGAATGATCATTTTCACAATGCAAGCATCCAGCAAGGGAAAAATGGGCAAAGGAAAAGCATATATGAACCATAAGCCATTTGTTATAAAAGTGATCACAGCTACTATTGTTCATCATACTTCAGGCAGCGTTGAAGAGGTTTTATTTTCACAGGGATGCATGAACAAGGTCTACAGCACATGAAGAACATGGCACCTCAATACATTTTTGTGTAATCAAAGAAGATCCTTGTGGAGACCAAAAGCAAAAAAGGAGAGACATTTTTGAACTCCAAACTTCATCAGTCAACTTATCAGTCAAACTGTCTTCTTGTTTTTACCAGTTAACTTCCAGGAGCTTTTCTGAGCAGTTGAAAACTTATCTCTGAAAAGTGAAAGAGGTTTTCATTCCTAAGATACTAAAGTACAAAAACCTCTTCCACTTTTTTCAAATTGATTATGATCTGGGAGAAAAGGGTGACCAAAGTTGTGCTACGAAACTGCTGTAGGTGCAGTTTTTCATCTCCTGTTTGACAACTATTTTGCAAAGACTTATTCTGGGCAGCTGGAGTAGTGTTTCAAAAAACCAAAAGAGGTTTTTGTTCAGCATGGATTTTTTCACAAAAACCTCTTTCATTTTTTCCAAATACATTTTGTACGAGAAGTTATGACCTCTGTCCCAAGACCTATTTTTCAGCCAGAACAGAGCAAAGGACAGTTTCCTGTTTGACACGTGTTTTTCAAGGACAGATTCTGAACAGCTGGAGGAATGTTTTAAAAAACCAGGAGAGGTTTTTGTTCTAGACATCATGGGCTACAAAAAAATCCTTCAGTTTCGTAAAATGTGTCATGGATGAAGAGATAAAGGCTCTGTCCCACGTGCCAATTTTCAAGTATCTAATCCTAAAAACAGGGAAACATGTTCCCTAATTTCTAGGGTTTGTCTAGGGTTTGTCATCAGCAGTTGGGTGACCACGTGGGAGGCTTCATCAAATTCGACTTCATGGAGTGTTAGGTGTCAAAGAATGCTTTAAATGCTTAGATAAGGTTGTTGAATCATGATAAGGAGTTACACTCCTAGTTGTATTAGGTCTCTAGGACTGCTAGTTAGGTGTCATTTGCATTTAATAGTTAGTTTTGAGTATCAATAGGTGTCATAGTAGGTTGAATTCGAATTTCCCACATGTTGGAGGAGGAATCTAAGTTGTGTAAAGAGCTCTATATATAGCAGAAGAGCTGATGTACAAAGGGTTGGATATTTTATAAAAATAAGGTGCTGTTTTGGCTTATGTAAAGAACATAGTTCAGTAATATAAGTTATATGCTTTTCTTCTCAGGATTCATACAACATTTCCATGTTCAAGATGTGTCATTTTACTTTGTCCTTCATGTCTTTTTTCAGTTGCTTAGATGAGTAATCACTCAGAATTCACTTATGCTGCTCTGACTTCCTGTACTCATCTATGAACTGTGGTTTTATAAGAGTTGTATTTTGAACATTTAAATGTCACATGCCCTGACTTCTATGTTAAAGCAATATCATTATTTACTGAGGTTTGATTGACTCCATAAGCCCAATGGAAGCTTATGTAATGTTTGTCCAGCCTTCATATTTGTTAATGTTATTTCAAGAGAGTTAGCCATCTTATTAATAGTCAAAATCAATAACCCTTTGAGAGAGCCCTCTCAGGCTAAGGAGGCTAAGCCTTAGTCAAAAGATTGGTCTGAAACAGTTACTTAAAGTCTTCCTGGATAGCAGCCTTCCAGGGCCTGATTTTGAGATAACATTTTGGTGCGTCTGCCGGGAGCCTGAAGTCTATTCATTCCCGAAATTAAGAGGTTGAACTTGTGAAGGTAGCAGGAGCTCAGATATCTTTTTGAGGCTGCAAAACTACCTTGGCGACTCCACACATCAAATAACAAATTGGAAGGTGACTCCACTGCTAGAAGATCAGTAGATTGATGAAGTTTCAAGATGAGTTCCACTGTAAGAATGAATGCCAGGTATGCTCCTATGAATCGGTCTCATATCCCTGGTTTTCCAAATCCTATGCCAAAGGTTGATTGGTTAGAGGATCTTCCGATATTCAAAGATGAAAAGAAAGACAATGCTGCTCTTCATTTGGTTAGGTTTCATATGCATGTACGCAGTCTTAAGGTTCACTTTGCTGAGGATTGTCTCATGAGGATGTTTATGACCACTTTAGAAGGAAAAGCATGGTCTTGGTATAAAAGTTTGGAAAATGGTTCATTATATTCTCTTGCTGATTTCCATGATGTGTTCTGTGACATGTATAAAGAGTGTCATCCCTCCTTATTGCTGGTCAAAGATTGTTGTAAACATTCTATGAGTTTTATTCAGTACTTGGAGGATTGTTATGATGATGATGAATTTATGGATGAAGAAATTTTAGAGGCTCTTCATAACAATGCATTTCAGCACCAAGAAGAAAGTATAACATCCCATGAAACACAGCATGAAGAGTAGCAGGGGTTTACTTGTGAAAACCATGTTTCATCCTTTGATATGAATGAAGAGATGCAGCAATATTCTCAGTCTTCGAATCATAATGAAGATGAAAATGATTACACACAGCAAGAAGAAATACTGGAGGAAATTTTCTATGACCCTCAGGCGGAGGAAAAGGTTGTTCATTTTTGTGATTCCTTGCAGCAGCTTGCATCAAAGAATGATCACATTAGTGAGGAAAATTACATTGTCTATGGGAATCATGCAGAAAGGCAGTTGGATAGCACATCAAAGGAATTTTGTGTGGCTAAGGATCAGTTGTTTAAAGAGATAGAATGTTATGATGATTATCAAAATAACCATGTTTTCTTTGACCCTATAAATGAATACATGGCAAAGTTTTGCACATCAGCATTTCAATTTCATTTGCATTATGAAGATCATATACATTATAAGTTGATTTGGTCATCTCACTACCATGGTTATTTTGAGGTTGAATGCAGTCAAGAGCCTCCAATATCAGAAAGGACAATTGATTGGCTTTATTGGAAATATCATGTTGCTTGAGCTACAAGTGGAGCTTGCAGCTGATAGGGTAGGTAGGAATGTGCAAATAAGCTCAGGGTAGGTTGACTGAGCATCTGTTTCAGTAGGTTCAGTTGGAATTCTTCATTCAGAAATAATTAAAGGCTTGAGGAGCAAATTGGGCAGAAGTTCAAAGTTTTCTTCTAGAGGATGGATAGCGGCACTGGAGCTACAGGTTCTTAATGTACCACAAGGGCACACTATCCCTAGTGGAGCCACTGTTATCACTGTAAAACTTCCTTAAAAAGTTTGGAAAACTTACATGGTTTCTCAATTCTTGTATCAGTCATGGTCAAGTCATGGTCAAGTCATTTTTATGTTTTAGAGTCTAAGTCATAGGGTTAGAGTCTCATGTCCATCTTCAAATAAAGTTTGATAGCCTCATTCCATGTCCTAGAAGCCTCACCATGTGTTTAGAAGACATATCTCACACAATTTCAGAGAAATTTTGAAACTAGCTACGAATCCACGTTTTCGTAGCGCAGACAGTGTAAAAATCCTGTTTTGCGCTACGAAATCAGTGTTTCCGCAGCGCGCTGCGAAACCCCTGTAGCAGCCTGTTTCAGCAGAAAAAACTGTTTTACTAGGTAACTTCCAGAAGCTTTCCAGAGCAGCTGAGAACTCAATTTTGCAAACTGAAAGAGACTTTTCTTCCTAACATGTTGAATTACAAAAACCTCTTTCAGTTTCTTCAATTCCATTCTGAGGTGGGAGAAATGTGTGGTTAAACTTGCGCTACGAAACTGCTGTAGCTGCCTATTTTGTTGTAGCTGCCTATTTTGATGTAGTTAACCAATTTTGAGGGACAAAAGGGAAACCTTTTTTGAAAGGGAGTTTCTGAAGAATGATCATTTGCACAATGCAAGCATCCAGCAAGGGAAAAACGGGCAAAGGAAAAGCATATATGAACCATAAGCCATTTGTTATAAAAGTGATCACAGCTACTATTGTTCATCATACTTCAGGCAGCGTTGAAGAGGTTTTATTTTCACAGGGATGCATGAACAAGGTCTACAGCACATGAAGAACATGGCACCTCAATACATTTTTGTGTAATCAAAGAAGATCCTTGTGGAGACCAAAAGCAAAAAAGGAGAGACATTTTTGAACTCCAAACTTCATCAGTCAACTTATCAGTCAAACTGTCTTCTTGTTTTTACCAGTTAACTTCCAGGAGCTTTTCTGAGCAGTTGAAAACTTATCTCTGAAAAGTGAAAGAGGTTTTCATTCCTAATATACTAAAGTACAAAAAACTCTTCCACTTTCTTCAAATTGATTATGAGCTGGGAGAAAAGGTGACCAAAGTTGTGCTACGAAACTGCTGTAGGTGCAGTTTTTCATCTCCTGTTTGACAACTGTTTTTCAAAGACTTATTCTGGGCAGCTGGAGTAGTGTTTCAAAAACTCAAAAGACGTTTTTGTTCAGCATAGATTTTTTCACAAAAACCTCCTTCATTTTTTCCAAATACATTTTGTACGAGAAGTTATGACCTCTGTCCCAAGACCTATTTTTCAGCCAGAACAGAGCAAAGGACAGTTTCCTGTTTGACACGTGTTGTTCAAGGACAGATTCGGAACAGCTGGAGGAATTTTTTAAAAAACCAGGAGAGGTTTTTGTTCTAGACATCATGGGATACAAAAACCTCCTTCAGTTTCGTAAAATGTGTCATGGATGAAGAGATAAAGGCTCTGTCCCACGTGCCAGATTTCAAGTATCTAATCCTAAAAACAGGGAAACATGTTCCCTAATTTCTAGGGTTTGTCTAGGGTTTGTCATCAGCAGTTGGGTGACCACGTGGGAGGCTTCATCAAATTCGACTTCATGGAGTGTTAGGTGTCAAAGAATGCTTTAAATTCTTAGATAAGGTTGTTGAATCATGATAAGGAGTTACACTCCTAGTTGTATTAGGTCTCTAGGACTACTAGTTAGGTGTCATTTGCATTTAATAGTTAGTTTTGAGTATCAATAGGTGTCATAGTAGGTTGAATTCGAATTTCCCTCATGTTGGAGGAGGAATCTAAGTTGTGTAAAGAGCTCTATATATAGCAGAAGAGCTGATGTACAAAGGGTTGGATATTTTATAAAAACAGAGTGCTGTTTTGGCTTATGTAAAGAACATAGTTCAGTAATATAAGTTATATGCTTTTCTTCTCAGGATTCATACAGCATTTCCATGTTCAAGATGTGTCATTTTACTTTGTCCTTCATGTCTTTTTTCAGTTGCTTAGATGAGTAATCACTCAGAATTCACTTATGCTGCTCTGACTTCCTGTACTCATCTATGAACTGTGGTTTTATAAGAGTTGTATTTTGAACATTTAAATGTCACATGCCCTGACTTCTATGTTAAAGCAATATCATTATTTACTGAGGTTTGATTGACTCCATAAGCCCAATGGAAACTTATGTAATGTTTGTCCAGCCTTCATATTTGTTAATGTTATTTCAAGAGAGTTAGCCATCTTATTAATAGTCAAAATCAATAACCCTTTGAGAGAGCCCTCTCAGGCTAAGGAGGCTAAGCCTTAGTCAAAAGATTGGTCTGAAACAGTTACTTAAAGTCTTCCTAGACAGCAGCCTTCCAGGGCCTGATTTTGAGATAACACTTTTGATGGTCAAGTTTTCCGCCCATATGGTATTCTCAACTCCTTACCCATTCAATTGGAAGGAAGGATGGTTAACTTAGAAGTTGAGGTTGTTGACGCTAATCTCAATTACAAACTTATACTTGGTTAGAGCTAGACTCATGCAATGTTTTGTGTGGTTTCTTCACTTTTCCGTGTGCTTCATTTTCCCCACCAAGGGAAAATTTTCACAGTTGATCAATTGGCTTTCTTTTCCTCTGACTCTTCAACAGGTAATGTGCCTTATGTTGGGAAATCAAACATTCCTTATGAAAGTGTTGGCATAGGTCTTTTCAAGGATCATCCATGACCTCCCTTCCTCCTCCCTTTAATTTTTCCTCAATTAACATGGTGTAGTCTAATTATGACCCATGGATAATCCATAGTCTTAACCAGATCGATAATTTTGGCAACACCATGCCACTTAGCCCAGTTGAGAAAGTTTATCAAAGTGTCCTTTTGGCTTTCGTGGTTGCATCTTCAACTCATGATGGATTGAGATTTGTTCTAGACTCGTATATACAAAATCCTTGGCTTGGTTCTTTTGATTCCGAAGATCCTTTGAATGAGATGTTCCTTATTGGTGAAAGCATCATTGCAGTCTTGTCATTTGAAGGAACCTCTTGGAATTATATTCATCATCATTCCTCTTTTTTTCCTTGCCTTGGATCAATTCCTAATTGTCTAGGTACTTTACTTTCCCCTTAAATGACTACTCCATTTCATACACCTATCTTGGTTCACGAGGTGTGGTCTAAAGGAAATTTGGGGAACATTTTGGCAACCATGCCCATTGACATCTCAGTTAAACCTAGAATTTTCGAGAACATTCACATAGGGGCTTATTTTTCTCCTGTTGAGATTAAAGTCTACACAACCCTGTTCAAATAATTTCATGATGTCTTTGCTCGGTCTTACGTAGAGATGCCTGGCATCGATCCCAATATTGTGATGCATGAGATACACACCTATCCAGATGTGAAACCTATATGGCAACGTCTTCATCCGGTGCACCCAAGGAAGGTCGCTGCCAATAAGGGTGAAGTTTAAAAACTTCTCAAAGCTGGCTTTATTTACCTTATACCATTGAAAAATTGAGTTTCCAATATTGTTCAGGAAACTAAAAAATAGTGAACCATACAAGTCTGTGTTGACTATCGAGATATTAATTGATTTTGTCCTAAGGATAATTACCCTACTCCCTTTGTCGACCAGATTATCGACGAATGTGTGAGGAGTGAAATTGTATCCTTTATGGTTGGATTATTTAGATATAATTAGATTAATATCCTTCCTACTAATCAAAACGAGACTTGCTTTATCTGTCCTTGGGGGACTTTCACCTATAAAAAGCTTCCTTTTCGCCTGAAAGATACTGGTGCAACCTTCCAACGGGCCATGCATTATTCTTTCCATGATATTAAAAATATCGTTCAGCCATATCTTGATGATTTACTTGCGCATTCTTTAAATGTCAATACCATCTATCTCACCTTCGGACGATTTTTCTTCATTGTCGACACTACAATATCCATTTGAATCCTCATAAATGTGTATTTTGCATTGAATCTGGTCATCTCTTAGGATTCATAGTCTCCAAATAAGGCATCCGCATTGATCCTCTCAATGTATTGTCAATTTTCCACCTCCGTCTTCCTTAACCTTAAGAGTTTGCAAGGAAAGGAATACTTTCTTCTTAGTTTTGTCCTAAATTATGCCGAACTTGCCAAGGGTTTTACTCAACTTATGAAAAAAAGAGTTCCATTCATTTAGGATTACATTGCCCAGAAGTCCTTTAATGCTTTAAAGGCTGCACTCATTAGCACACCTTTGTTGCATCCTCTGAATTAGCATCGCGATTATCTCATGTACTTGGCTACCACTGACAATACCATTGGTATGGTGTTGGTTCAAAGCGATGACGACGGAAATGAGAATGTTATGTACTACTTGAGTCTTAACATTCTTGATGTTGATACTTGATATTCTCATGTAGAAAAGTTGGCATTGGCAATAGTTCATGTTGTCCAACGTTTTCGTCACTATATTCTCTTATGCAAAACTATAGTGATATCTGATTATAACCCCATGAACTATATTCTGTCTTGTCAGTTGCTTGTGGAAAAATAATCCAAATGGATTGTCATCCTGTAGGATTTTGACTTAGAGTTTTGTAAATCTAAGTCAAAGAAATCACTTGTTTTTGCTGAATTAATCTGTGACCTTCCCTCTGCAAACACGATTACTATATTTGATGAGTAGATTCCTGATGAATCTATCTTCCTTATTAGCACCCATGGTCCATGGTATTGAGATATCATCATATATCTCCAAACCCATACCTTTCGATTAGAGTTATCTCGCTCTGAGCAGTGCTGAATCTGGTACCAGTCCCAATCCTATCACATTATTGGGGATAACTTATACTGCCTTGGTGTGGATTTAGTCCTTTGAGGATGTCTGATGCATGGAGAAGCTGAGAAAACTTTGAATGGTTTCCACTCTCGAGCTTGTGGCAGTCATATGTCTGAATATGCCACCGCTCAAAAGATCCTGCGCGCTAGTTTTTTTGGCCCTCTAATTTCAAAGATTGCATTCTTGCAGTCCAAAAGTGTCATGCTTTCCAGATCTACAACCAGAAACAATGAACTCCACTTGCTCTACACTGAGTTATCACTGTTGGCCTATTTTCTAAATGGGGCATTGATTTTATGACTTGTAACCCTCACTTGACCTGGGGGCATGGATACATCATCTTTGTTGTTGATTATTTCATAAAATGGTCCGACGCGATGCCTACTGACAATGTTGATGGTGAAATTGCGGCTTTGTTTCTATTCAACCATGTCATAGCTCGGTTTTGTGTGCCGCAAGCCATAGTCACCAACCATGGCTCCCATTTACGAAATCACATGACGACAAAACTTAATGCTCATTTAGGCTTACGTCACAATAGCTCAACTTCGTATTACCCACAAGACTGTGGCCAAGTTGAAGCTGTTAACAATTTATTTTCATAATGCTTCAACGAACAATTGGGATGCACAAAAGGAACTAGAATATCATTCTTTTTTCGGCATTATGGGCATATTGAACCACTTCCAAAACAAAAACCAGATTCACACCTTTTAAATTTGTTTATGGTCTGGAAGACACCCTACCTATCGAATGTGAAATCCCATCTTTAAAACTAGCCGTCGAATTGCTCCCTGGCACTTCACACGAGGAAGAACAATTACTTTGTTTAGAACGTCTTGACGAGACTTGTCGAATTTCCACAGGTAGCCGACTCTTAGAAAAAATGAGTTAAAATTAAGTATGACAAAACTGTGACCCCTTGTGCATATGCAGAAGGTGACTTAGTCCTGTTATATTATAAAGATAATGAAAAATTTGGGGTCGGGAAATTCAAACCTATATGGCATGGACCATATATCGTTAAATGTGTATTACAAAAGGGTGCATATAATTTAGTTGACTATGATGACAAGTCTGAGCCTCATAATGGGATCTACCTCAAAAAATATTATGCCTTGATTTTGCATAGATACCTTGTACATTAGTGTGTGTTTCATTATTGTGCAATTTTTGTTGTGAATGTTTGCATTTTTGTGAATTTCCCTACTTACCGCGTGTTCCACTTGGTTTTCAGATGTCGACGAACCTTCTTCCTCATGTTGGTTTCGCTGATGGTTCTTGCCATAGTACACATAATCTCTCTTCCATTGCATGGGCACTTTATGCTCCTAATGGTGAGTTCATGAGTTTACAGGGCATATGGCTAGGTCGTACAATAACAATATTGTCAAATATAGTGCAATTGTCAAACTATTATAAGAAACTATTGCTCTTGGTATTAGGGAATTAGTTGTTAAACTTGATTCAAAAATCATTGTATTACAGTTAAACGAGAATTATTCCATCAGAAACCCTAATATTCTATGGATGTACTCACGTGTTCGTCTCTTGGAAAGAAATTTTGATTACATTACCTATAAACATATTCCAAGACATCTAAATACATTAACAAACACATTGGAAAATCATGTATAAAATGTTTGTTACATCAAAAAATCAAAAACTGTGTTATGAGATACATGGCTTCTCGAGTCTACATAAGTGCATAAAATAAAAACTAGAGATATCACTATCCACCGACATGGTGCACATGGTAGCATGAAGCAAATATGATAGCTCAGTTCGACAACTGGTGCAGTCTGGCTAATATCCCTACGATGTGCCTCTAATATCGCAGTGGCACCTCATCAATAGTCATATACTCTGGAATGCCTCTTGTCAAGGCTTCCAGGTTGCGTTCCACCTCTACTATGGGATCAACTCCCTTCTTATAGGGTACATCCTCAATCTGTCGTGCGACCCTCCTAGCTATCAGAGAAACCCTTAGAGGTCTCTCTGGTCCAACATCTGCAAAAATCATAAGTCTCAATCTCAATTCACATAAAACAAAAACATAAAAAAACCTAAAAAAACATAAAAAATAGTTTTTTACCTGAATTAGTCCATTGTGTGATAAGTGGAAGTGGGAGGTCAGGATCTCTCCATAAATATATACTAGCATAAGCCCAATCATTTACCATGATGATTTTTTGTCGCAGCCATCCAAAGAACGTTGGGGGAAAAGACATCTGCTGACCACCTCCATGCTGAGGCATCAACTCACCCCACCTCAACAGTTGTGGATCCCTGGGTCCTGGAGCCTCTACCTCTACCCACTGATACTTGAATAATGGTACACTTTCTAAGAAGAATGTCATCAAGATCGATCCATAGCCAAATTGTTTCAATCTTCCTGTCCTGCATTTAGTGAGTTGGTCTTTCATGTTGACCAATAACCCTTTGCACCAGTTAAATACTGTGGGACTAAGATAGTCTACTGCATATTGGAAGTGAGACTTGGTCACTTTGTGCAGGGCCTGAGCTCTAGCTATTCGAGCCATGGTATGAAGAATCTATCTAAGTGGGATACTTGTGATAGTTTATATATATATATATATATATATATATATATATATATATATATATATATTTTTCCACTCTTTATTTTTCGAGTAGTTGGGAAATGTATATCTATCAACATATCTATACTCTTTCCCCCAGTATGAGAACTAGAAAATTGAACCCGTTGTCCCCTTCTAGAAAAACCCATGATGAAATAAATGTCTGCAATATCTATCTTGAGTTCTGGGTCTCCTATGATAAATAATTGGCGGTCTACATCCCACCATCCAACCAAATGTTACAGTAATTCTGTCTGGGACCTAATCCTAGGGATACAAAAGAATTTGAGTAGTCCACATTCCTGAAGAGACCTTATGCAATTTGGATCTTGGGCTACTTCATGTTCTTCTACTTCATGACCTCTTTCCTTCCACTCTATCACACTTTTTTTAGTGAATAACCTGTGAAACATCCATAAACATAATTTTTATTAGCTTCTATGGAAGAAAATTTGAAAAACAATCATTAATCTTAGAGGTTTTTTGCAAATTTTTATGCCACATTGCCAGTGCGACCGTTTCCAATTTTTTTCTATGCTTCCAGCGCGATGGCACCATTGAGTTCAAGGAGAGCATCGCCGGTCTAATGGGTAAAACCCGCGCTAATTGACCTCGACATCCTTACTACCTACTCTACGGATGGAATCACTCAAAAAAACAATCAAAATATAGAGGAAGGACAAATCTCTTACCAACAATAAACGGTTCATCGAACGATGTCCTAGATTGGTTGCACTCCTTGCTTGAACATCGAGGGAATTTGGGGTAAAAAGTACTCTCCAAATTACCAAATGAAAAATGGTAAATTTGCTTTTACTTTCTGAGTTTATATAAAATTTTTAATATATTTTTACCATTTAGGGCACATTTTTACTTATATTCACTACAAGAAAAAATGACATTGGTGAGGGGTGAAAAATGTCACCATAAGCTCATTGGTGATGGTCAAAAGAGCATTCGTCACCAAAAATTGAACGTCACCAAAGGTGGAGTTGCCAAAATTATAGGTGTTGTAGTGACATACAAAGTCCGTCACCAATAATGATTTATAATGACAGATAACGACCGTCACCATTTCATATGAGCAATGGTGATGGACCATAGCCTCCGTCACCAAAAACTGAACGTCACCAAAAGCATAGGTGTTGTAGTGACATTGAAAGTTTGTCACCAAAAATGATTTATAATGATGGATAACGATCGTCACCATTGCATATGAGCAATGGTGATAGACCATAGCCTTAGTCACCAAAAACTGAACGTCACCAAAGGTGGTGTCGCCAAAAGTATAGGTGTTATGGTGACATTCAAGGTCCATCACGAATATTGATTATAATGATGGATAGTGACTGTCACCATTTCATATGAAAAATAATGATTTATTGTGATGGATCTTTAATGGCCGTCACTATTGGTGCATATATATGGTGACGTTAATTGACTGTCACCAAAAGCCACATTGCTAGAAGTATAGGTGTTGTGGTGACATTCAATATCCATCATGAATAATGACTATAATGGTGGACAACGACCATAACCATTTCATATCAACAACAACGATTTATGGTTACGGACCTTGTAGGGTCGTCACTATTGATGCATATGTATGGTGGCATTCTTTGACTGTCACCATTTCATATTTTTGTTGAGGGTCAAAAAATGTCACCAAAGCTCATTGGTGATGGTCAAAAGAGCCTCCGTCACTAAAAATTGATTGTCGCCATTCCATAGGGATGTCAGGGCATGATGGAATCGAGCCACCAACCTCCTGCTTGTAAAGCAGGTGCTATTCCACTGAGCTAGCACCCTTTAAAGAATTATATTTTTTAAAATTAGACGTTGAAACTTCATAAATTGTAAATTTTACAACTTTCAATAAATTAAAGTCTCAACAATATTTTACTAAACAAGCAAAGCAACATCGAAGATGTAGGTCCCTACCTAATGGTTATTGAAGTTATGAAAATTGGGTGGAGGGAACAATAGTTATGTATAAGATAATCAATATGTTCAGTTGAATAGTTAATTAGAAATGAAACTCTGAAGACATTTATAACATATAGATGACCTATAACTATAAAATGCACCAAATATTGCAAAGGAAATGTCATAAGTGGATATCATATGTAACAAGAGGAGGCAGGGACTTGGAACCATTGTACATCTTGGCATGCGTTAGCACTTGGCACATCTTAGCTTGTTTGATATATCCTTGTACTATCTAGCACATCTTAGCATGCCCTATCATTCCCTAACACACCTTGGTAGTCATGACCTCACAACTAGCATTGCATTTTTCCATGACTTGGGAACCGTACATTCACTAGAACACCTTGGCACTCCCTAGTTGTCATGCCCTTCGTTATCCTCCATAATGTCCCAGGCTAATGAAGAGATCGATGGAGATAACCATAGACCAAGCTTTTAGTTTGGTAGCTAGCCCTGCCAAACTAGAGAGGGCTCTCTTTATGAAGTCACAACCAAGAGATGACTGGAATGTAAAGGATTTTAGGTTAGATAGCTAGGGTCAGGTGGGTTTTTGGAAAATTTAGGGACTTGGAACTCTATCCAACGGTGTCATGTCTGGAAGGGACTTTATCAAGGAGGCAAGGACTTGGAACTCTATCTAGGCTAAGGCACCTAACATGCATGAAAAAATCTCCATAGAATAGAGTACCTCCTACCTAGAAGAGTGTCCCTTGCTCAAAATATAGAATCCTTCTCTACTGTGAACTTTTCTTAAAGATAAATCTGTGCATAAAATAGTATTAAGAAAAACACCTAAATTAAGAAAAGTGAGCATTTAAGTTAAACTATAAAAGTATAATAAATATGGCTCTATATATGTTTGGGAAACACTAGACAAGCATGCTTTCATACAACAACAATAAGATGCCTACAATTGATGTGATTCTTTCATCGTTGCTATACCCTCATAGCAAAACTGGAATCTATAGCATGTACCCCATGGATGTATGCATTTGCTGAAGGTGTAGATTGAAAGGATCTGTTGAGATGAAGTACTAATGAAGGAGAAACACCTTGAAAACAATAGAAATAAAGTCTATTGTGAGTTCAACCCATTTTCACATAGACCAAGGCTGCTACTAGGTACACTTCTCCGCTGAATGGAAACTACAATGTATTGTAGTGCTGCTGAAGGAAAAGCACCTTTAGTGAAACATGGATAAAACTCTAATAGATATTGTCACTATGGCCTTGGTTGTTGATGATCTTATCAATATAGGTAACAACTTCGATAATTGAAAAACCAAAAGGTGAGATGCATAGATAATTTGAAATGACAGATCTGGGCATACTTTATTATTGTTTAGGAGTGTTAGTATAGAAAATGCAAGGTAACTTGTTGCGTCTTTATGTCATAGGCCAAGGATGTGAAGAAATACATAAAATATTAAATAACATGGTATAAGTTGATTACAGGTTATTTTGAAACAGGAATGGAATTCTCCTTGTGTGGGTTCTAATCTAGTGGGTATAACTTTAAATAAAAAATTGATAGTTATGGGGTTGAAATTGTCTCACAATAGTCCCAAATTTGTTCACTAGAAAGAAGTAGAGCAAGTCGTCAGGTTTATGGAAGGGAACACCCTATTCGCAGGAAGATAACTTGAAATTAGTCGGGCATATTATTTCTCTTCTTCTTGTACGTGTGTTCTTTGAAAAGATAGCCACATCCAAAGACTCAATAACAACTCTGGTAAATTTTATAGATGTTAAGCACTTCTGAGAAAACCCATCTCTTAATGACAATTGAGAGAGGAATATGTCGAAGTATTCAATCTTACACTCAGTCATAAAAAGAAAGTTGGGGTATCCAACATTTGGCCAACAAACTGAATCAATGTGAAAGGCAGGTTAACTGTGAAATCTCTTTCCCACTTTGTAGTATTGCTCGCTCTTGAATTCCAACAGGTATCTAGTTTCTTAGATCCACAAAACTCGTGCCAGGTAAACTCTACATGATACAATTGTGACGTGCAAGCTTGACACACACTCTAGTTTCCCTCTAAAAGAGGGTAAGTCAAAATATTATGACAATCTTAACTGTAATTTGATCATACAATATTGAGGTATTGCATGGAATAAACAATATACTATCAATGCACTAATGAAGAACTCAAAATAAATGAATTTATTATTGCTACAATAGTGCCTCTTGGGATTCTCGGATAAAGCACCTAACCTGCATGGCAAAAGCTTCCTAGAATAGAGTACCTCCTACCTAGAAGTGTGTCCCCTACTCAAAATATAGAACCCTTCTCTACTGTGCACTTTTCTTAAAGATAAATCTGTGCATAAAACAAAACTAAGAAAAACACCTAAATTAAGAAAAGTGAGCATCTAAGTCAAACTATAAAAACATACTAAATATGGATGTATAAAATATTGAGATATTGCATGGAATAAACAATATATTATCAATGCACTAATGAAGAACTCAAAATAAACGAATTTCTTTTTGCTGCAATAGCACCTCTTGGGATTCTCGGATAAAGCACCTAACTTGCATGGCAAAAGCTTCCTAGAATAGAGTACCTCCTACCTAGAAGTGTGTCCCCTACTCAAAATATAGAACCCTTTTCTACTGTGCACTTTTCTTAAAGATATATCTGTGCACCTAAGAAAACAAAATTAAGAAAAACACCTAAATTAAGAAAAGTGAGCATCTATGTCAAACTATAAAGCATACTAAATATGCCTAAAATCGATGCACTTCTTTCATCGATGCTACAACCTCATAGGAAAACTATAATCTACAACATGTATCCCAAGGTTGCATGCATCTACAAAAGGTGTAGACTGAAAGTAAAACTAAGATGAAGTGTTGTTGAAGGAGAAACACCTTCAAAACAACAGATAGAGTCTAATGTGCATTCAACCCATTTGCACACAGGCCAAGGTTGCTTCTCGGTACACTTCTCCCCTAAATGGAAACTACAGTGTATTTCTGCTCTACTAAAGGAGAAACACCTTCAGAGAAACACAGATAAAACGATAACATATATTATCACTGTGGTATCGGTTGTAGAAGTTCTCATCAATATAGGTAACAACTTTGATAATACAAAAACCAAAAGGTGAGCTACATAGCTCATTTGAAATGATATATTTGGGCATACTTATTATTTTTTAGGAGTGTTAGTGTAGAAAATGCAAGGTAGCCTATTGCATTTTTATGTCACAGACCAAGGATGTGAATAAATACAAAAAATATTAAATAACATGGTACAAGTCGATTGCAAGTTCTTTAAAAACAAGAATGGAGTTCTCCTTGAGTAGATTCTAATCTATTGGGTATAGATTTAAATAAGAAATTTATAGTTATGGGGTTGGAATTGTCTCACGATTCATGGCAAGTCCCAAAGTTGTTCACTAGAAAGAAGTAGAGTGAGTTGTCAGGTTTATGAATGGGAACACCCTATTCACAGGTAGATAACTTCAAATTAGCCGGGCATATTATTTCTCCTCTTCTTGTACGTGTGTGCTTTGAAAAGATAACCACCTCCGAAGACTCAAGAAAAACTCTAGTAAAGTTTATAGGTGTGCAACACTTCTGAGAAAACCCATCACTTAATAACAATTGATCGAGGAATATGTCGAAGGATTAAATTTTGCACTCAGTCATAAAAAGGAAGTTGGGGTATCCAACATCTTGCCAACAAACCGACTCCAACCATAATGTGAAATCTAGGTTAACTGTGAAACCTCTTTCCCACTTTGTAGTATTGTTGCCTCTTGAATTCCAACAGGTATCTTGCTACTTAGATCCACAAAACTTGTCCCAGGTAAACTTTGCATGATAAAATTGTGATGTGCAAACTTGACACACACTCTCATTTCCCTCTAAAAGAGGGTAAGTCAAAATATTATGATAGGCTTAACTGTAATTTGATCATACAATGTTGAGGTATTGTATGGAATAAACATTATACTATCAATGCACTAATGAAGAATTCAAAATAAACGAATTTCTTGTTGCTACAATAGTGCCACTCTTGGGATTCTCCAAGAGCCATTAATCTATACACCTTTGGAATATTTACTTGGTCTGCAGAAAGACTAAGCAATGGTAGTGATCACTCGTTTCCCTCACATGGAAGGCCTATATAGAGTCAACAATAAATTGATTTAAAAGTGAGGTATATGCCTGAAAAATAGGAGTCCAACTCTTCAACTCTAATTTAGTGGCAAGGAAATATTCAACTGTAAATGCTTGATCTTCTACAATGTAAATTTATAGATAAATGGTTAGCGTAAATCTGTCCATTGTCCACATATCCCAGAAAACCATGTATGTCTAGACTCTGGTTGTGTGTAGGAGAGGGGAGATCACATAAATAAGCCATTATCAAAAGAAAAAGTTAAAGTACAACATTCTATGGATATTTTTAAAAAAAATTTATTACATACCTTAGAAAGTTTGAAAGGACATAATTGAAGCTTTCCTCTCCTTCCACACTTCATTAAATATGCCCCTTTTTCAATGTAGATGTGGCCTGTAGAATCACAATCAACAAATAGAATATGAAAAGTAAGTTTAATGAAATAAAGTAGCTTTGTTATACCTCAAGCAAATGGACTATGAGAAATTGGATTCATTCTCTACAAAAGATGATATAGCAAGATCTAATTACATTTTTAACTGAAACAAAGGTAAATTGGATTCATGCTCTGCAATAGATGATATAATGAGATCTAATGACATTTTCAACTCAAACAAAGGTAATTTGAGTAAGCTCAAGCTCCAAAATGATGGCATCCAACTTCTGAGTGGCAGTTACTGTTTATATCTTGCTAGAGGCTATAACATAAAGATATTTGTTATATGTGAAGATAAAAAAAATGAAAGGAATGTGAAATTTTTACCATAAACTATAAGTTCCTTGAAAGACCATGTCAGAAGAAAGTTCTATGTGGCCAGACCCTCAATTCATAGAGAGTTTCCTAGCTATAAAGTCCATGGTTGAAGAAATGTACCGAGACTTTAGAAAGCAAAAGGTGGAAGATGCATTAGGCTCTAAGAAAGAGAAAGAAGAAGATGAGTCTCACTTCCATGACAACTCCAAAGGAAAAGGGAAAGAGGAAAACTTTCTCACACCTCCTAATAGCCATGTACATAATAAGAAAGCATATTTTATTAAGTTAGATGTTAAATTTGATTTTCATATATATGATGGAGAGCCAAATGCAAAAAAATTGGACAATTGGATTAGAGAAATTGCTGTGTATTGGAGGGTACAGAACATAAACTCAGATAAGAGTAAGATTCAGCTGGCAAGCCTATGCCTAAGAGGCACTGCCTTGGTTTGGTGGGAAGGTAGAACCCAAGCTAATATAAAAAGCCATGGTAAGACCATCTTTGTCTGGAGTGACTTCGTTTTTGCAATCAGGAAACAGTTCTATCCATTAGTCTACATGCAGCAGGCCATGATGAGTTGGCAAACTATTTGGCAGTTGAAGGGGAAAAGTGTACAAGGGTATACTGTAGAGTTCAGAAACAGAGCATTTACATTGGGTATCTCACTAGACTCACCAAAGACTCTTTTGAAGTAAATTGGTGGTCTACACAGCTAAATGAGGCATACCATCCTCATGTTTAATCCCACTAGTATAGATGAGGTATCTGTACAAGCTACTCATCTAGAGGGTAGAGGAAAGAATGGAAATCCAGAAGTTGGGGGACCATCCCAACCCACTGTAAGCAAGAGCAAGGAGAAAAGAAAATAGAAGTGGAAAGCAAGGAAGGCTAACACTGCACAGAAAGCCAAAGCTTCATGCACTCACTGTAAAAAGGAGGGGCATGATGATGAGAATTGTTGGATTCTGCATCCAGAGCTGAGACCTAAGAAGTCTGAGGGCAAGAAGAAGAAGACAACTGCAACTATTCAGAGAGATTTGGGGTCAGACTCAGGAGATGAAACAACCATAGTAGCCATAGGTATAAAAGGTAAGAATTCTGAAGCATATACTAGTAATTATGCTCAATCTATTATTGATGAAGAAACTGAGAGAAAAAGACATGAGCTTTTCCATATTCGAGTTATTGCCAAAAATCAAAAGATTGATACTTTGTTTGATAGTGGCTCTCAAGTAAATTTGATTTCTGAAGAAATTGTAAAGAATTTGGGATTAGCAACTACACCTCATAAGAAACCATACCCATTAGGATGGTTGAATGATAAAGCACAACTACAAGTGATTAGACAGTGCAAACTCAAGTTTTCTTTTGGATCAACATTTGTAGATGAGGTTGAGTTAGGTATAATTCCTTTGGATATATGTGGAATTGTTTTAGGAAGTCCCTACTTGTATGATAGAAAGGATATCTTCTATAGAGCTGAGAACAAGTATCTATTGGTTAAAGATGGAATCGAATACTTTGTAAGAGCTCATAAGATGAAGCATAACTATACTCTCATAAACTTAGGATAGATGTAAAGAATGATTAATTCATGCAAACAATTCTTACTGATGGTTGTAAAGGAAAAGAAACCTGATAAAACCAATGTATTTGAGGGCTGTAATGCTGAACAACAAGTTGATATAGAAAAGGTTGTTTCAGAGTATGATGTCTTGTTTCAAGAACCTAAAGGTCTGCCACCCAAAAAGGGAATAGTACATGATATTATTTTGTAGCAAGATGTTCCATTGCCTAACATTGGGATGTACAGGTTGTCTGCTTTAGAGAATGCTGAAATCAAGAAGCAGGTGCAGGGGTTGCTCGAGAAGGGCTCCATTAGGCCTAGCACATCACCATGTGGGTCACCAATTGTTTTGGTGAGAAAGAAGAAAAGATGGCTCGTGGAGAATGTGCATTGATTATCGAGCACTAAATAAGGTAACAATCAAGAATCGTTATCTCCTTCCTCACATAGATGATCTTTAGATCAATGAAAAGAAGATGTTTATTTCACCAAGATGGATTTGCATAGTGGATACCATCAGGTCAGAGTTGCAGAGAAAGATGCATGGAAGACTGCTTTCAAAACAAAGCAGGGATTGTATGAATGGCTAGTTATGCCTTTTGGCTTAACTAATGCTCCTGCTACTTTCATGAGATTAATGAATGATGTACTCAGACCTTTTCTTGATGATTTTATTATTGTGTATCTAGATGACACTCTGATTTTTAGTAAAACACGGGAAGAAAATTTAAAGCATGTTAAGCAGACATTCAATGTTTTGAAAAGAGAAAAACTTTATGTTAAACTCTCAAAATGTGAATTTGGCAAAACATCTCTAAACTACTTGGGTCACAGAGTAGAGGGAGGTGAATTGAAAATAGATCCCTCTAAAGTGGCAGTCATTGTAAATTGGCCTAAACCCAGGTCTGCTAGAGAAGTGAGAAGCTTCTTAGGAGCAGCACAATATTGGAGGAAGTTCATCTCTAACTTCTCCATGATTGCAGCTCCCTTACATGCTTTAACAGGATTGAATAAGGTGTTTCAGTGGGGAGGCAAACATCCGAAAGCCTTCGACACCTTGAAAGAAAAAATAAGTACAACACCTATGCTAGCACTGCTAGATTTGCAAAGACCATTTGAGATCCAAACGAATGCCAGTGACTATGCCATGGGAGCAGTGTTCACACAGCACGACAAATCCATATGTTATCATTTTGAGACTTTTAATCCTGCAGTAGTTAACTATCCTACATATGATAAAGAATTGTATGCATTAGTTCAGAGCGTGAAAAAGTGGAAACATTACTTAATGGGCAAAGAGACAGTAATACATACTGATCACCAGCCACTCCAATATCTACACTCCCAAACTAAGTTGCAACAATCAAGACATTACAGGGGGATGGGTTTTCTACAACAGTTCCACCTAGTCATCAGATATAAAAAGGGCATAGATAACAAGGTTGCAGACATGTTATCTAGACCCATTATAAATGTATCTACCATACTTAAGCATAATTCTGTGCTACATGAAAGCTACATAGAACAATATGCTCAGGAAATGGATTTTAAAGATGTATATGCAACTTTGAGTCAAGGCAAAAGAGTAGAAGAATTGGACTATCATATAAAGGACCGACTCTTATAACATTGTGGGAAAATCTGCATTCCACAAATTGAGAGGATAAAGATAATTAGGGAAGCACACACTTCTCTGATATCAGGTCACTTTGGGGTAAGCAAAACAGTTGCACAACTGCAAAGATTCTGCTATTGGCTGAAAATGAATGAGACAGTTTCTAGATATGTATGAGGGTGTGCCATGTGTGCTAAAAGCAAGCCCAGCAATAGAAAACTAGGCTTGTACACTCCATTGCTAGTTCCTTCTCACCCTTGGGAAAGTGTTTCCATGGATTTTGTAGGAGGACTACCTAAATCTAGGAAAGGTCATGATTATCTATACGTTGTTGTGGATAGGTTCAGCAAAATGTGCATTTTGATACCTTGTAGTAAACAGGTCACAGCTGAACAAACTACAAAATTGTTCTTTGAACATGTATGGGTTCATTTTAGATTACCCACTTCCATTGTATCTGATCGAGACACCTGATTTGTGGGGAAGTTTTGGTCTAGTCTGTGGGAACTGATGGAAACCAAATTAAAGAAAAGCACAACTTTTCATCCACAAATAGATGGGCAGACAAAAGTAGTAAACAGGATTGTGATCCAGTTACTGAGATGATATTGCAGTAAACATCCTAAGCTTTGGGATGAACACTTGTGTTATGTGCAGCATGCTTACAACAGAGCCAAACACTCTTCTACACAGAGATCTCCTTTTGAGACTTGCTTTGGTTTCACACCATGGTCTCCTTTGGATTTTGTCTTTGGTAAAGATACCATGGTTGATGGGCACAGTGATGTGGATAAAGAAACTAGGTTCATTGAACAAATCTAGGAGATCCATCAGGCAGCACAGGAATAGCTGGAAAAGAGCCAGGCCAAGTATAAGGCTAGGCATGATAAGCATCGGATGGAGCATAGTTTTCATGTTGGAGACCAAGTCTAGTTGTATATCAGCAAAGACCGGATGCAAGGTGAAGGTAAAAAGCTAAAGCCTATCAGGTGTGGACTTTTTAGGATACTTGAGAAGATTGGTGAAAATGTGTTTTGCCTTAATCTACCAGCTTACATGCACATCTACTCAGTCGTAAATGCAGATCGTTTAAAATTGTTTGAACCTTCAATGATTGAGGACCCTGAAGAGCAAAGTCAATTGCCTTCTATTGATGACCTGCTACCTGAATACCTCAATGAGTTGCAGGAAGACACAGTGCTGGACAGGAAGGTGAGCACAACGCACAGGGGAGAATTTGAGTACCTTAGGATTGGGCTCAAAGGTTCAAAGCTGAGCAACACAAAGTGGATTGGGATTGGACAAGTGAAGAAACAATATCCTCACTTAGTCGATGCTTGAAAACCAACTTTTGGTGGTCCAAAAGCTTTTACAGTAGGGAGGCCGTGATCCGAATTGGATCCATAGAAATACTATCAAGAACCATGACTGAATTAGGTTGAACAAATCTCTAATGAAATCCAAAACAGTATCAAAAACACCCTGAACTAGTGGCCATGGCAGCCGACGTGGAACGACGGGGACCTCGGTCAAAGCGCATTGACCAAAGCCCATGGAGACCGTGCAGGAGGCCAAAGTAGCCCCTGGGAGCCTCGGAATGGGAAAAGGGCGAGGTTTTTGATGCGCGATTAGTGATAATGACGCATCACTAGGTGGACAGGGCCAAAATGGAAAAGCCTGAGCAGTCGGTCACGTGGGGGAACCAGAGGACCGCGGGCGGGAAAAGGTAAAAGTGCTAAAGTACAAAGGTGGGACCCACGCTCTGGAAACTGGCAGTTTTGATTGGGGCGCCCTTGAACGGTAAGAGGTTTTGGATAGGAGCGGAGCGATTCCATACACCAATCGATGCGTGGCAGGAAGAGGTGAGAGAAAACTGCCATTGATCACACGCTATCGGTCGAGCAAGTCAACCGCGCGAAACGTGCGTATGGCGTCAGATCTGGAGGGCCCAGATCAGACGGCTGAGATTGCGCCTGATGGAAAGAAGTGGAATCGATGGGGAATTAAGCTACGTTCTAAAGGGATTTGGAATCCGTTTGACCGCCACGGTGGAGGAAGAATGCATCCATGGTGTAACTGAAGAAATGAACCAACGAAGCATGCTGACGCCATTTAGAGGAGGACAAGTGGCCACTCCCTGAGCATTCATGATGACACCGAATGTAGGGAACTCCAAGTGCAGCTGCAGAAGGTGAATCGACACATGCGGAAGAGGAACCAAACAGGCATAGGGATTGAATGGCTAAAGCCATGAACAGAGAAAATAGAACCAATTGGAGTTGATTTGGAATCGGAATTGAGAAGAGTCCAAGCGACCAAGAGAGACAGTGAACAGTGAACCTTGAGAGGAGGACTGAACACAGAGAATAGTAAATCTAAGAAGAAGAGACAGAGGGCCGATCTGACCACAGGTAGCGTCGAGCACCAGAGAGCCTGAAGAAGCAAGCCTTCCCATAGAGGAATCTGTCCAGACTGAGCATCACATTTGGCTCTTTCCATTGTAGACCAAGAGGTCATAGAGCTAGTAGGAGAATAAGAGTCTGTGTACTCCAAGTGGCTTGGGGAATCCAAGAAACACCCTGCCAAGCAAAACATGCTTCAGGAGAACTCATATTGAGTCCTTGTATTTTAATTTCTCTACTGAAAGACACAATAAAACAAGGCCACCACTGAAGTTGGACCGGAGACGTAGCCCTGGAGAATAGTGTGAACTCCTTATTAAAATGGTTTGTGTCTTTGTGTTGCTTACTATATTTCTCTGCTATCTTTCCATTTTATTTTCTGTGTATTGGCAATTTGATCGATCCGTTGTTTCAATAACACAGAACACACACCAACACATGAGTCTGTAATAACTTTAGTCTAATAAATCTTTAACTGATGGCACTCATAGGGTGAATATCAGATCAACACCTAGGAGCCATTAATGGATTGAAGAGGTAAAAGCTTAACTCACAACTCTCTTCAATCTCATTTTCCCTCCCGCCCTGTGAAAAGTGGAAATATGCCACTCGTACACTTAAAAGCAAGGCTGAAAAAGATAGTGAATTTTGAACGAGAGACCTGAGGTGTGTGTACTCCTCCTTGTGTGGAAGAAGACTAAAAGTGGGGCATAAATGCAGCGAGGTTAGAAATGAAACATACCTGGGCGCCATTAATGGATTGAAGATCTAATGCATTGAAGATCCAATGGTGGGGGACTTGAGGTGTTTTTACTCCTACCTGTGTGGAAGAAGACTAAAAGTGGGGTGGAAATGTAGCGAGGTTAGAAATGAAACATACCGGGGTTCCATTAATGGATTGAAGATCCAATGGTGGGGTTCGATATCAGTTTGCTACTGGTAAAACCTTAATTCACAACACGCTTCAATCTCATTTTCCCTCCCGCCCTATGAAAAGTGAAACTATTCTACTCTTAAACTTAAAAGAAAGGATGAAAAAAATAGTGAATTTTGAACCAGTCCTCCTTGTGTGGAAGAAGACTAAAAGTGGGGTGGAAATGCAGCAAGGTTAGAAGGTTAGAAATGAAACACACCTTGGGCACCATTAATGGATTGAAGATCTAATGGTGGGGTTCGATATTAGTCTACTACTGGTAAAACCTTAATTCACAAGTCTCTTCAATCTAGTTTTCCCTCCCGCCCTGTGAAAAGTGAAAATATGCTACTCGTAAACTTAAAAGCAAGGATGAAAAAAATAGTGAATTTTGAGCCAAAGATGTGTGTACTCCTCCCTGTGTGGAAGAAGACTAAAAGTGGGGTGTAAATGTAGCTAGGTTAGAAATGAAACATACCTAGGCGCATTTAATGGATTGAAGATCTAATGGTGGGGTTCCATATCAATCTACTACTGGTAAAACCTTAATTCACAACTCTCTTCAACCTTGTTTTCCCTCCCACCCTGTGAAAAGTGAAAATATGCTACTAGTTTTCCCTCCCTCCACCTTATGAAAAGTGAAAATTTAATTCACAACTCTCTTCAATCTTGTTTTCCCTCCCACCCTGTGAAAAGTGAAAATATCTACTAGTTTTCCCTTCTCGCCCTATGAAAAGTGAAAATATACTACTTGTTTTAGAAAGTAAATGAAGATTGGAATTAGGAGGGCTTCGTTACATCAAAATTAAGGCTGATTTTTTTCAAAAATGTTAAAATTTCCCTCCCTAAAAAAAATAAATACAATATTTATAGAGTATAGAATAGATGTGTAGGTGTAATGTAAGTATGTAAACAATTCTAATTATGGGCTTAGTTAAAGAATAATAGTAATAATAATAATAAAAGTAAAAAGTATGGGAACGAGTGCAAAAATTTAAATGTTGGCTCAATTAGTAATAAAAATAATAAAATTCAATTTGTTCTATTTTGACTTTGTTAACTTGTGAATTTGTTTTGTTACAATACCATGAGCCAATACCATGGCTTATCAATACCTCAAGCCCAAAAACCATAACTTATTTCACAACAAAAATATTTTATAACAATATGACAAGATTCCTAACCATGGATATTCACCCCCCACTTTACAGTGGATATTATTAACTTGTAAAAAATTGGTTTTGTTATAATACCACGGGCCAATAATATGGCTTATCAATACCACATGCTCTAAGAACATAACTTATTTCACAATCAAAATATTTTATAACAATATGAAAATACTCTTAACCATGAATATTCATTCTCACTTTACCATGTATATTATTAACTTGGAAATAGACTTTGTTACATTACCATGGGCCAATACCATGGCTTATCAATATCACATGCCCAAAAAACATAACTTATTTCAAAATCAAAATATTTTATAAGAATATGACAGGATTCTTAGTCATGGATATTCATCCCGGCTTTGTAATTGATATTATGAACTTGTGAATAGGCTTTGTTACAATAGCATGGGATAATACCATGGCTTATCAATACCACAGCCAAAACATCATATCTTATTTCACAATCTAAATATTTTATAGCAATATGACAAGACTCCTAACCATCGATATTCACCCCCACTTTACCATGGATATTATTAACTTGTAAATAGGCTTTGTTACAATACCATGGGCCAATATCATGCCTTAACAATACCACATGCCCAAAAACCATAACTTATTTCACAATAAAAATATTTTAATTTAATTTAATTTTATAACATTTTTTATTTTAAGCTAATAAGAAAAGGGTTGTAATTAGTTTTGAGATAAATATAAACCCTCTATCCTCACGACTACTAAAATTATTCCCATATAAATTAAATTAAGGTTTTAATAAAATAAAAAATGAGAATAATTTTGTATTTAAAGATGTGAAATTTATATAATGCAAATATTAGTAAGAACCTACATAGATCTATCTTAACTAAGGATCCAAGTGATGATAGCAAGAAAAGTGAAGGGAAGAGAGAGGGAGGGAGATAGTGACAAAGATGGAGGGTGGAGTGAGAGAGAGAGAGAGAGAGAGAGTGAGAGAGTGATGGGGGGAGGCAGAGAGAAGGAGGTAGGAAGAAAGAGAGGGGAGAGGGAGAAGAGGAGAGTGGGGGAGAGAGATATGGAGTTGGAGGGGGGGAGAGAGGGAGGAAATAACTAAGGCATAGGGAGATATAGGTGGAGAGAGAGAAGGAGTGACAAGGGATGTATGGATAGAGAGAGAGGGAGAGAAGAGAGGAGGGGAGAGAGAGAATAGGTGGGGATAAAGATAGGGAGAGAAGGGAAAGAGAGAGAGAGGGAGGCACAAAGATGGGGGGGGGGAGACAGAGGGAGGTGAGAGAGAAAGGGAGAGAGAGGACTAAGAGAGAGAAGAGAGAGATGAAGTTAGAGGGGGAGAGAGAGGGAAGGAAGAAGAAAGACATAGAGGGAGAACAATAGAGAGAGAGAGGGAGTGACAAGGGAGCGATGGAGAGAGGAGAGATAGAGGGAAGAGAGAGAGGTGGAGAGGAAGAGGGAGGGAGAGAGAGATAGATATGGAGAGAGGGTGTGTATGTTTGGGGGGTGAGATAGAGAGAGGGAATAAGAAAGAGACAGATAGATACAAATATAGATGTTATATAGTATTATATAACCAACCTAGATCAATCTTAACCTGGATCTACTAAGCACCAAAAAAGAGGTTTTCACATCGAGAGATTGGATCCCTCTAGACACTTGATAGATCTGGGTTAAGATGGATCTAGGCTGGCTTAATAAGTTTATAGTTGTATTTGATAAACTAACATTTTTTTTATGGTTGTGTTTGAAAACAAATTTTCCATATTTGGTGTATTTATCATAATAATAATAATCTAAATTTAATTTAATTTTAAGCTTACCTTTTTTATGCAATGATTTTGTTGTTAGGTTATACAGATAGACATGTTATACTTTTGGAATTTGAAAAGGAAACACGTGCTCTTAACTTGGATGTATTGAAAACATTTAAGTGTAAGAAAGAAACATGCCCTCTTAACTTGGTTGTATTAAAAACGTAAGTGTTCTTGTATACTAGGTGGGTGCAAACAAGAGAGAGTATATGGTAAGTGGATTAAATAGTTAAAAACAAATGTTAGTGAAGGAGAAAGTTACAAAAATCTAACAAATAGGCTAGGGTTAGGATATTACTGTTTTGGGACATCTATAGTTGAAGGTACATTTTATGGAGGTGTAGTCTAAGCCCTTGGATGTAGGGCACATATTATGGGTATCTTGGACTTTTGGTGTGTGTTAGTGGTGTCAACTAGTGGTGGAGTGTCCAAATAATGAGTAGGCAAAGTTTTCATTTACAACGTTGGCATCAATCAAGTATTCTCCCTCTCTACCCAACTCTAAGATGACGAGTGTGCACAATGGACTTATTATTGTAACAAATTTCAAATAATTGATTATCTTTAAGTTCAAGGGATTGAAGTGGCTGCCTCAACCTACAAATCTTTAAAGGAACTATGTGTTTTTCAATTAAACCCTTGTGGTCAAGGAGCTGCAAAAGAGGAAGGCCTTATGGCTATTTTTAAGGGGTTGTAATGACCCTCGTCTTGTGGTAAATATGTAGATATGATGCTAATTGTCCTAATCTTAGTACATTCATGTATATAATGTAAATGTTTTCCTATCACCTTACATTGTGTAAATATGATAAATATTTTGTGGTTACCCTAATGTACATGTTGAAGTTACACTTGCATGATTATGGGAAACACTTCTCAGTTATCCTTGTGTACATGGGGAAGATCATAATTACTCTATGCGATAAAAACACCTAGTAATATTTTCACACTGAACACTATACAATAAACTTAACCCTAATATCTTAGTGAAGAACAAGTAACTAGCTAGACTCTGGAAGGGTTTTTGGATTGACTGTTAGTGAAACTCATTGCAGTTAGGTGTGCCAATGTGTGGTGAGTGTTAGTGAGTGTTAGGGAAACATAAGGGAGAACTAGGTCAAAATGCATGGAAATGAATGAATAAGAGTGTGTGATAGGGAGTGTCAATGAGTTCCAGGTGTGGTAAGAGGGGAGTGACATGGTATGCTAAGCAACGCTAATTCATTCTAGCATGCCATAGTGACATGCAGCCAATATGTGCTAGGTGCCAAATAGTGCTAGGAAGTGTTAAGGAGCATTAGGGAAACACAAGGGAGCACTAGGTGAAAATAATGCAGGAAAATGAACGATTAAGAGTTTGTGACAGGAAGTGTCAGTGATTTCAAGGTGTGCGAAGGAGGGAGTGACAAGGTATGCTAAGTAGTGCTAAGGTATTCTAGAGGCCAGGGAAACATGACAAGATGTGCTAGGTGCTAAGGTATGCCGATGCATGCCAGGGTGAGTTATCGAGTGTCAGGGAAAAACAAGGGAGCACTAGTTTCAAATGCATGGAAATGAGTGAATAAGAGTGTGTGACAAGGATTGTCAGCGAATTCTAGGTGTGCTAAGGAGGGAGTGACAAGGTATGCTAGGTAGTTCTAAGGAATGCTAGAGTGCCAGGGGGACATGCCAATATGTGCCAAGTCCTAGGCTGTGCCAATGTGTGTCAGGGAGTGCCATCAGAACACAAGGGAGAACTAGTTCAAATTGCATGGAAATGAATAGATAAGAGTCTGTGATAGGGAGTGTCAGCAAGTTCCAATTGTGTTAAAGAGGGAGTAACAAGGGTATATGCTAGGCAGTGCCAAGGCATGCTAGGGTGTCAGGGCAGGTTAGGGAGTGGTAGGGTTTTTTAGGGAGTGGAAAATCATGCCAAGGAATGCAGGGGATGATAATGTGTGTCATGTAGTGCCAATGGATTGTTATACGTGCTAGATGTTATGGCATGTGAAGATGTAAACTATGTTGCTTAGTTGTTTTACGGGCACTGTTGGATGTGAGCCTTGAATTGGTAACTTCTTAAGTGGGATGAGTTAATATTGGACATGAGCAGCCTAAGATGATTTATAGTCCATTAGGGGAACAAGGCATAGTCTATTTGTAGTAAATGTAACTTGGTAAAGTTGTTGTAGTCGAGGCAGGATTTGGTTGGGTTCCTAAGTCTAAAATAAGATAAGGGTAGTTATGAGGGAATTATAATTAAGGAGTGCCATGGCATGCTAAGGAATGAAAAGGCGTGCTGACATATGCCATATAGTGTCAATGCATGTCAAGGAGTGTTTGGGAGTGTCAGGGAATCATAAGGGAGAACTAGGTCAAAGTGCATGGAAATGAATGAATAAGAGATTATGCCAAGGAGTGCCAGTGAATTCTAGGTGTCCCATGGACGAAGTGTGTTAGGAGAATTTCATATTAGGAATTGTAGGAGGAAAGCCTATGATTGTGATAAGAGGATGGAAAAAGCAGTTTGAGACAAAGGGAGACTTTGGTCTAGGCACAACACTATTTTTCAATGACTTGGTTGGGTTCCCAAGTCACAAAAAAGTAAGGTTATCTATGAGGGCATGAAAACTAGGGAGTGCCAAGGTGTGCAGGGAATTTCAGGAAGTGCTAACACGTGTTATAAAATTCCAAGGAATGTTAGGCATGTCAAGACATGCCAAGTGCTAAGGCATGACAATGTGTGTTAGGTTCTAGGATGTGGCGCCAGCACATGCTAGGGATTTCCAAGGAAACACAAGGGAGGACTCGTTTCAATTACATGTAAATGAATGAATGTGCATGTGTGAGAGGGAGTGTTAACAAGTTATTGGTGTGCTAAGGAGGGAGTGACAACGTATGATAAGTAGTGCCAATAGATGATAGAGTGCTAGGAAATCCTACTAAGATGTGACAAGTGCCATGGTGTGCCAATGTGTGCCAAGGAGTGTTAAGGAGTGTTAGGGAAACACAAGGTAGCACTAGGTCATAATGCATGGAAATGAAGGAATAAGAGTGTGTGGCATGGAGTGTTAGTGAGTTCCAAGTGTGTTAAGCAGGAGTTACAAGGCATGCTTGGAAATGCTAAGGAATGATAGAGTTCTAGGGTGACATGCGGCCAAGATGTGCCAATGCGTGTAAGGAAGTGTTAACTAGGAGTGCTAGGGAAACACAAGGGAGAACTATGTCAAAATGAATGGAAATGAACAAATAAGAGTTTGTGATTAGAAGTTTTAGTGAGTTCTAGGTTTGCTAAGGACAAATTGACAAGGTATGTTAGGCAGTGTTAAGGCATGCTAGAGGCTAGGGCGACATGCAAAGATGTCATAGGTGCTAGGGTGTAACAACATGTGTCAAGGAGTGATAAGGAGTGCTAGGGAAAAACAAGGGATAATTAGGTAAAAATGCATGGAAATGAATGAATAAGAGTTTGTGACCAAGAGTGTCAGCGATGTCTAGGTGTGCTAAGGAGAGAGTGAGAAGGTATACTATGTAGTGCCAAGGAATGCTAGAGTGTTAAGGCAGTAGGCCAAGATGTGTCAGGTGCTAGGGTGAGCTAGAGAGTGTTAGGGGGTGTTAAGGAAACATAAGGAAGCACTAGTTCAAAATGCATGGAAATTGATGAATAAGTGTGTGAGAGGGAGTTTCAATGAGTTCTAGGTGTGTTAAGGAGGGAGCGACAAGGTTATATGCTAGGCAATGCCAAGGTATGCTAAACTACCAAGGAATGTCAGGAAGTGGCACTGTGTTCTAGGGAGTTTCAAATCATGCCAAGGAATGTAGGGGATGTTAACGCATGCCACATAGTGCCAAGGCATTCTAAGACATGTTAGGTGCTATGGCATGTCAAGATGTAAATTGTGTTGCTTAATTGTTTTAGACCAAGGTTGGATGTGATGAGCCTTGTCTTGGTAACTTGTTAAGTGGGATGAGTGAGATTGTACATGAGTACCCTAATATCAGTTACAAGTAGTTCTTAGGTGAACAAGGTGTATGTTGAATTTTCATGACACATGAGAATCCAGGTTTGGCCTAAGAATTTTTTATGCGAACACACTCAAGTGCCACAACACATCTACTATGCAGAACGAAATCTACCATGAAAGAAAAAGTAATGGATTGAATTCACATAGTTTAGGGTCTGCACATCTTCATATGTTAATTCTTATTATTGTGATATACAATAGCCATTTATATGTCTGGTGTAAGACTCCTATAGAGATTTCTATCCAACAACAACATCTCGTGGTAAAAGGTGTATTGTCAGAGGTTTCTCCATCAAAAATAGCAACCAAAATGGACCTTACTATGCACACAGATGAAGAATTAAGAATATTGTTATCTATGAGTGCTGATGTGGAGGTATGGGACAAAATTACACAGGCAACGAACCTTTTTGTTCAACCAATCAAGATATAAAAAGGAAAATGTGTGATTATATATACATGTGTGATAGTATTTGGAGAAATGCCAACCTAACCCACAAATTTGTTGACATTTTGCTGGATCTGACCTATAATTGTTCCTAAATTTAATAAACATGTAAAATAGGACTGACTTTTCAATACAAAATATAAATTGATAGGAACATGGCCAAATTGTGAAAGTGTAAAAATTGGTATGGTTTAAAGGGACTGATCCCTTTGAAAAGTATTAAATGTGGTAATGAAGGTTGAGCCTCGTTCTAGAACCCCCTTGGGCATCCATGTTAGGAATTGGTGTAGGGTGCAACACTTCAGAATAGTTTTTGTAATAGTGATGTGAACACTTGTATAGTGACATGGGGTTGGAGTTGGCTCGTCAAAGCTCATTGGTCTACTTTGGAACTTCTCTAGGGTGATGCCTTAGAGGATTTGGAGTACGATGACATGATTTGATATTTAGTTTGCATTGAAGAAGCTTTGGAGGCTAGATACTGCAGAAAAACCCCTTGTTCTGAACAAGAAAGCACATGCCATTGAAGAAAGTAACAACAAGTACACATATTTGAAACTCAAATCACATCACCATTTATTACTCTTTGAAACAAGAAATAACTAAAAATTTCAAACACTACTATTCACTTTTCCTTTAGTCTAGAAGGTACAATGAATCTGGAAACATGTAAAACAATGCCTCAAATTTCTTAACTCCTAATCCTAATGCACCTTCCTTGAATGGATAGATAAGACAAGTTCCAATTGGGAGTGCTAGCAAGTTCCAATTGTGTTAAAGAGGGAGTAACAAGGGTATATGCTAGGCAGTGCCAAGGCATGCTAGGGTGTCAGGGCAGGTTAGGGAGTAGTAGGGTTTGTTAGGGAGTGGAAAATAATGCCAAGGAATGCAGGGGATGATAATGTGTGCCATGTAGTGCTAATGGATTGTTATACATGCTAGATGTTATGGCATGTGAAGATGTAAACTATGTTGCTTAGTTGTTTTATGGGTGCTGTTGGATGTGAGCCTTGACTTGGTAACTTGTTAAGTGGGATGAGTTAATATTGGACATGAGAAGCCTAAGATGATTTATAGTCCATTAGGGGAACAAGGCATAGTCTAGTTGTAGTAAATGTAACTTGGTAAATTTGTTGTAGTCGAGGCAGGACTTGGTTGGGTTCCTAAGTCTAAAAGAAAATAAAGGTAGTTATGAGGGAATGATAATTAAGGAGTTCCATGGCATGCCAAGGAATGAAAAGGCATGATGACATATACCAGATAGTGTCAATGCATGTCAAGGAGTGTTTGGGTGTGTTAGGGAATCATAAGGGAGAACTAGGTCAAAGTGCATGGAAATGAATGAATAAGAGATTATGCCAAGGAGTGTCAGTGAATTCTAGATGTCCCATGGATGAAGTGTGTTAGGAGAATTTCATATGAGGACTTGTAGGAGGAAAGCCTACGATTGTGATAAGAGGGTGGAAAAAGCAGTTTGAGACAAAGGGAGACTTTGGTCTAGGCACATCATTATTTTTCAATGACTTGGTTGGGTTCCCAAGTCACAAAAAAGTAAGGTTATCTATGAGGGCATGAAAACTAGGGAGTGCCAAGGTGTGCAGGGAATTTCAGGAAGTGCTAACACATGTTATAAAGTTCCATGGAATGTTAGACATGTCAAGACATGCCAAGTGCTAAGGCATGCCAATGTGTGCTAGGTTCTAGGATGTGGCGCCAACACATGCTAGGGATTACCAATGAAACACAAGGGAGGACTCATTTCAATTACATGTAAATGAATGAATGTGCGTGTGTGATAGGGAGTGTTAAAAAGTTATACGTGTGTTAAGGAGGGAGGGACAACGTATGATAAGTAGTGCCAATAGACGATAGAGTGCTAGGAAATCCTACTAAGATGTGACAAGTGCCATGGAGTGCTAATGTGTGCGAAGGAGTGTTAGGGAAACACAAGGGAGAACTAGGTCATAATGCATGGGAATGAAGGAATAAGAGTGTGTGGCATGGAGTGTTAGTGAGTTCCAAGTGTGTTAAGGAGGAGTTACAAGGCATGCTTGGCAAAGCTAAGGAATGCTAGAGTTCTAGGGTGACATGTGGCCAAGATGTGCCAATGCGTGTAACGAAGTGTTAGCTTGGAGTGCCAGGGAAACACAAGGGAGAACTATGTCAAAATGAATGGAAATGAACAAATAAGGGTTTGTGATTAGAAGTTTCAGTGACTTCTAGGTGTGCTAAGGACAAATTGACAAGGTATGTTAGGCAGTGTTAAGGCATGCTAGAGGCTAGGGCAACATGCAAAGATGTCATAGGTGCTAGGGTGTAACAACACATGTCAAGGAGTGATAAGGAGTGGTAGGGAAACACAAGGGAGAACTAGGTAAAAGTGCATGGAAATGAATGAATAAGAGTTTGTGACCAAGAGTGTCAATGATGCCAAGGTGTGCTAAGGAGAGAGTGACAAGGTATACTATGTAGTGCCAAGGAATGCTAGAGTGTTAAGGCGGTAGGCTAAGATGTTTCAAGTGCTAGGGTGAGATAGGGAGTGTTAGGGGGTGTCAAGGAAACATAAGGAAGCACTAGTTAAAAATGCATGGAAATTAATGAATAAGACTGTGTGAGAGGGAGTTTCAATGAGTTTTAGGTGTGTTAAGGAGGGAGTGACAATGTTATATGCTAGGCAATGCAAAGGTATGCTAAACCACCAAGGCATGTCAGTAAGTGCCATGGTGTGCTAGGGAGTGTGAAAGCATGCCAAAGAATGTTGGGGATGTTAATTCACGCCACATATTTCCAAGGCATTCTAAGACATGTTAGGTCCTGTGGCATGTCAAGATGTAAATTGTGTTGCTTAATTGTTTTAGACCGAGGTTGGATGTGATGAGCCTTGTCTTGGTAACTAGTTAAGTGGGATGAGTGAGATTGTATATGAGTACCCTAAGATGAACTACAAGTAGTTCTTAGGTGAACAAGGCATATGTTGAATTTTCATGACACATGAGAATCTGGGTTTGGCCTTAGAATTTTTTATTCGAACACACTCAAGTGCCACAATACATCTACTATGAAGAATGAAATTTGCCATGAAAGAAAAAGTAATGGATTGAATGCACATAGTTTAGGGTCTGCACATCTTCATATGTTAATTCTTATTATTGTGATATACAATAGGCATTTATATGTCTGGTGTAAGACTGCTTTGGAGATTTCTATCCAACAACAACATATTTGTGGTAAAAGGTGTACTGTCAGAGGTTGCTCCATCAAAAATAGCAACCAAAAGAGACCTTACTGTGCACACAAATGAAGAATTAAGAATATTTTTAGCTATGAGTGCTGATGTGGAGGTATGGGACAAAATTACACAGGCAGCAAACCTTTTTTTTCAACCAATCAAGATCTAAAAAGGAAAATGTGTGATTATATATACATGTGTGATAGTATTTGGAGAAATGCCAACCTAACCCACAAATTTGTTAACATTTTGCTGGAGCTGACCTATAATTGTTCCTAAATTTAATAAACATGTAAAATAGGACTGACTTTTCAATACAAAATATAAATTGATATGAGCAAGGCCAGATTGTGAAAGTGTAAAAATTGGTATGGTTTAAAGTGACCGATCCCTTTGAAAAGTCTTAAATGTGGTAATGAAGGTTGAGCCTCATTCTAGAACCCCTTTGGGCATCCATCTTGGAATTGGTGTAGGATGCAACACTTCAGAATAATTTTTGTAGCAGTGATGTCAACACTTGTATAGTAGCATGGGGTTGGAGTTGGCATGTCAAAGCTCATTGGTCTACTTTGGAACTTCTCTAGGGTGATGCCTTAGATGATTTGGAGTACAAGGGCATGATTTGATATTTAGTTTGCATTGAAGAAGCTTTGGAGGCTAGATACTGCAGAAAAACACCTTGTTTTGAACGGGGAAGCACATGCCACTAAAGAAAGTAACATCAAGTACATAGATTTGAAACTCAAATCACATCACTATTTATTACTCTTTGAAATAAGAAATAACTAAAAATTTCAAACACTACTATTCACTTTTCCTTTAGTCTAGAAGGTACAATGAATCTGGAAACATGTACAACAATGTCTCAACGTTCTTAACTCCTAATCCTAATGCACCTTCATTGCATGGAAAGATAATACAATTAAATTTTTCCGCTAGTGAATATGATATGAGATATGCAAACATGCTTCCTTAGCTAAGGTTGAGAATTAATAACTAGGGAAGTGCTCCTTTTAACTATGCATGAAAAAAATGAATAAAACAAAGAGTTTCGCTACTCCAGGTGCCAGACACGAATCCACTGCCTAAGGTAAGTGCTTTGCCCAGAAAAAGATATTAAGGACTTAGAAACTTTATTGCTTCCTTCAAGAGGTGTATGCCAAACAAAACTAATCTATCATGCACTATTCTCCAAATTCATTCACCTTTAACATAAATCTTGTGCCCAGAAAAAGATAAGAGATTAATATCCAATAGAATTCGCTGACCAGCTAGAGAACCTTGTACTCAAACAATGGGATAATAAGGGAATGTCAACTAGGGTGGAATATCTCACCACCGAAATTGACAAGAGATAGAAGGGGTCAAAAACATGGGGGCTTCACTCAATGAACCTCTGACATATCATGTGATTTTGTGGAATATTAAACAATACCCTTAATTTGAATACATATTGGAAAATACCTCTAAACATCACATTATTTAACCCCCTACCAATACAAACCCAATACACCTTCCCAATTTAAAAACCCCTACTTTCACTAGATATTGTAGGTATCCATTTTTTCATTAACGTTTTTTATACCCCTTTATATTTTTTCATTAAATTTGGACTCCATTTTTTATACCTGCTAATATAAAAACCCTCTGCCCTCTATATATCCCCCGATATATTATGTCATCTTTTCCTCAATAAATATCCCCCAATATGAACCCACGTGGTATGGTATTGCTCCCCAAGTGAATCCCCTGTGGTCAAATACTATCAGACCTAATGCTCAAGAATAAATGAATTAATCCACACTTGGTGATCCAAAATGAATTCAATCCTTCTTTATCTATAGATTTTGCAGAGGGGTTTCATATTCTTAAGTGATTGAGTAAACCTTACTCAAAACCCCAAATTTGGGTTTTTTAATCCCAATTTCCCCAAAAATTTCCCAACAATGGGTATTTTGGGGTTTTTCCCCTTTATGGAGGACTATAGTTTACGAGGATGGATAGGATATTACGTCCCATTCGTCCTCAATTCGTAGAGGACGTTACATGGCACCAAATAAAAGAAACAATGCTTTAGTTTAGGAGGTAATAACTAAATGCTTATTTCCTTCCACATAGGACATACATCTTGCAAAAATGGTCATGGGGTACAAATACTACAAAAGGCCTAAATCTTACTAGCATTGTCATAGTCCAAGAATAAAATCCCTTTCAAGTGAAACAAGGTCCGTACCACATACTACAAGCACAAATGACAAATTCAAAAACAATATACCTGTTCAATGAAAGAATGATGAATCATATTAGCGCACTTTAAATTTAATAGCTCTTGACTTGCATTGTCAATCAAAATTTCTCAAGTTGGATCATAATTAAGCACTCAATGTTGTTTTGGGTCCAATTTGGGGAAAGGAGGAGCTCTTGGTGATAATGGGATGATCAGGATTTTTAGAAGGGAGCTCTAGTATACTTTTCAACATACAAGCCATTCATTCTAGTGGAGGAGATATAGAGAATCCTTTAATAAGGGCCTTTCCAAGATCAATTTGAAGGAAAATCCATTTTCAAAGCTTAAACATAGTTCTAGATTCAAACAAGAGTAGTCATTTTTCAAAACAATAATTAATTCCCAAGAAATTGGAGCCAAGCTGACATGTTAACCATTTATTCTTCTGCTGGACAAGGAAGCATTTATGAAAAGTGCTTGGCCCTTTGATCTAGTATTTGATGTAAATCTCTTGATTAGAAATGTAATAATAGTTGCAGTTTATATTAAGGAAAAGGGAAAAGTAGAGGGCCAGTTAATAATTATCTCTAAAAAACTCTCAATAGAATCTTAACATATTTGAAATGGAAAAGGATAACTCCATTGCTATGTTTTGCTTTAGAAACTTTGCTAATTTCCACAATTGAAGCATGTATTCATGCTTTGAAAGAAGCTCGCAAATGCTTTTGATATTGGTTGAAGCAAAGAAAATGTGCAAAGTTACACTCACATAGAGGTATGGAAAAAACATATGTGGAGCTTGTTGTCCGAGACTCCAAACAAAGAATGGACAAAAGGTGAAAAAACCAAGTCAAAAGGTATGTGTAGCTTTTGTCATGCAGAGGTAGGTGTTAACTCCACACTCTACAGCGAAGGATTTGCGGTGCAAGTGACACAAAGGTTTTCATACAGAACTTTGGATTAAAAGGCGTGGAGCTTGATGTTAAATGTCCATTATTACCCCACTTTCTATATGAGTTATAGGAGATAAAAATAATGAGATACGAGGGATACAGAGTAGATACTATTTTATTCAAATTTAATAAAAAATATTACTATGTCTTCCTCGACATAAAAGAAACATCTTCCATAAAATATTTTCTCCATGAACTTGATTTAAAATGAATCTCTTCCGTTGACATGCCCAACTGCAAATAGAAACAATGTTGATGGACCAATTTCAGTTTAGAAAATTCACAATTAGTTTCAATTTTAAGATCTCCTATTTTCAGTTCATATTTTAGTTACAAGCAGTGAAACAGGACTTGCCGATCAATTGCGATTAATCAGGAGTTGGAATCTGCTCACTCTCCATACGATTTGATCTAAATATTTGTGAGTCTAACTCACATTGACCAAGTTTAACTCATGGTCAATGCAAGTTTGACTTGAGACTTGCCGATTAAAGAAGATTTCTGCGATTGATTCCAATTTATTCAATTTTCAGCCTTGACTCGATGAGCACGAGTTTTTCAAGTTTAGGTATGCCACATTGCTAAAAAATAAAATTCGGTTGTTCCAAAATTTATTTCTCATTTCTCAGGTCCAAAAATCATATGTCGAGGCCTTCAGTAATCAATCACTACTCACTATTACATAGTCTAGACTCAATATCGATGAACCACCAAGGTGATCCTAAGTCTAGACTCCATATCAGGCAGTCGCCAATGTGTGTTCTATCCATACTGCATATTGACCCTCGGGTAGTCGTGCATCACCTTCAGCGTGTGTCACCTTTAGGCTTAACCACTTCACTATTCAACAATCGAGGTACATTGGCACTTGGCTTAAATAATAGGTATATTACTATATTGAAGTTTCAATGTCGTTTTCAATGGCAAGTTTCAAGTTTCACTGTTCGACAATCAAATGTTCGGCATATTCCTTTGGTTATGACTTTTCAACCATATAAATGGGGCTTAAATATATTTAAAACATGCACTAAGAAATGGCTTCATACCAACCATCGACCAAGTTATCAAACATTCCTTCCTTGGTCGATGTCTTTCCGACTTCAAAGGCTTTAACCATGAATTCACAACTTTGGGTATTTTTGTTCTTCTAGAATCTGTTATTGATGTATTAGTTTAGTTGTGTTAGGCTAAACAAACTTGCAAATTCAATATTATAATGCAATATATGTTGATAGTATTTCCTTTAGGTAACATTTCCTCATATATACCTAATTTTGTTTCAAGGTCATAATGATATATTAGTTAGAAATGTGCTTGTGTTGCTGGACAAACGCCTCTTTGATCCTTAACAAAACCTCATATCCTTTAAAACCAACCCTATTTTTTGTGAAGTTATATTGTATTTTACAGGAGCCAAATTAAATAGAAGTAACAACTCCAAATATAAACAGAAGCCACCATTTAAACACAAGTCAAAAACAACAACAATGCCGAGGGAGAAGGACTTTGCTTGGGCTTATTGTGACAAGATCCTTGAAGACCCTAAGCTCCTTTGTGAATTTTGCAAAGTGAAATGTAGTGGAGGAATTTATAAATTCAAGTAACACCTTGCACAAATAACTAACCATGATATAGGTCTTTGCAAAAACTTTGACGAAAATGTCAAACACCAAGCAACCTTGGCCATTGATATGTTGAGACAGCATAATGCAAAGAAAGAAAAGCAAAAAAAAGAAATAGGAACTCCTGGAGTTGACAATTTTTATTCCACTACCCCATTGTCATCTCCCTCTGTTGAATCCTCAATGCAGTTCCCAAGTTTTCCACACATGCCTCCAAGTCCAAGTCAAACTCAAGGCCAAATGAATCCTCCTGCATTCAACATTGGAGGTGGAAACATAAACACATTTTTTTTCTCCTCCCACAAAACCCGATTCCCAACCTACCTTGGATACCACTGGTTGGAAAAAAAATATCCATAGTCAGGCAAGGAAGGCCATTGATAACTTTTGGTACTATTTTGACGTACCTTACTGGCAAGCTATGATTGATGTAATTGTTGTTCTAGGTCCAGGGTTCAAATCTCCTTCATTAGAGAGCATTAGGACAAATTTTCTATTAGAAAGTGTTGAAGATGACATGCTTGTTCTATCTGAGTTTTGTTCATCATGGGTAGAAACAGGGTGCATGATCATGAGTGATGGATGGATGGATCCAAGGAATAGAAATTTAATAAATCTCCTTGTATCTTTTCCAATACGTACAATGTTTCTCAAATTAGTGGATGCCTCAGACAAGGTTAAGACGGCACAACTTATTTGTGAAATGATGGAGGAAGTCGTTCAAGAAGTGGGAGAAGAACATGTTGTACAAATTGTCACTGACAATGCACTTAATTATATGGCTGCTAGTAGACTTTTTGAGATTAGGCACCCCACTATTTTTTGGACCTATTGTGTTGCCCATTGTGTAGATTTAATGCTTGAGGACATTGGTAAGCTTGATTGGATACATGAGGTTATGGAGAAGGAAAAATCCATAACCAGATACCTATACAACCACATTATTGTCCTAAACACCATGAGGAAATACACTGAAGGTAAAGAAATTGTTCGACCTGCAGTGACTAGATTTGCAACAAATTTCATATCTTTGCAATTTGTGGTTGAGTAAAAGATAAATATGAAGGATGTCCTTGGGACCTGAGTGGATGGAATCTAAACATTCCAAGACCCTTGAATGCATTGAAGTTGTTGCACTTGTGTTTAATGACTATTTCTGGAAAGATGTCGAAGAGATTATTGCTGTGATGGAGTCCCTTGTTAGAGTTCTCAGGTACTTCAAGTATTTTAACTTTTTCATGTTTTAAATTTCATTTCAAGCTTCTTTTTATTTTCAATGTTTCATATTAATTTAAATTTGAAAGCTTGAACTTTCAAGATGGTTGATGGTGACAAACCCGTATGGGTTACATATATGAGGCGATGGATCTCACAAAGGAGGCCATCAAAAGAGGATATGGGATGAGGACGAAAACTATATGCCTCTTTGGGACATTATTGATGCACATTGGGATAGGAAATTACATTCCCCTTTACATGCTGCTAGGTACTTCTTAAACCCATAATATTTTTATGATAAGAGCAAAGTTAATGAGGATGGGGAGGTTCACAGAGGACATATGACATGCATGGAAAGGTGCTTCCCTGATCTAGAATTTCAATGTCGTGTCTTTTCCCAACTATAGGATTATAGAGAACCACCTACATTATTTTCCTATACTAGTGTTATACGAGAAAGGTCTAAGGTGTTGCTAGGTACCCTTTGAGGCTTGAAGGCTTTATCAATTCATTAAATTTGTTTAAACTTTATTTTGTATGTGAAATGTTTTATTAAATTTTGTTGTCTTTTTAAGTTTTTACTATTTAGTATTTAGTACGTCTACTCACAAACCCTTGCCACTTGCTAGGTCTTTGGTGGAAAAACTTTTGTAGTGATACGCCAAATTTGAAGAGATTTGCCATTCGAATCTTAAACCAAGCATGTAGTGCTTTAGGTTGTGAGTGCAACTAGAGCATGTTTGAGAAAATACATTCTAAGAAGTGCAACCGATTGACACACAAGCACTTAAATGACCTTGTATTTTCCCATTACAATCTATAACTTCGCAACAAGAAAATACTAGGTGAGAGCTTGAATTTGAAGGTTTCATAATCTGATTTGGAATTTAAAGTTTAAACTTTAATGTTAAAAGTCAAACTTAAATTCACATTTCAATGTCTCATGATAATGACAGGTTTGGATCATTCACGAGTAGACCTTGAAGAGATAGATTTGCAAACGACAAATGCAACAGATTGGGTCCAATTAGAGGAGGCTCCTCTTTTAAGCCTACATGACTTGAAGAAATTTGAGAGTTAAGCAAGCAGAGGAGTGGGAGGAATCGCTTCTAGTTCTCACTATTAAGAGTCTTAGAATCTTGGTTACTAATTTTTTCTAATTAGTATGCAGTTGTTTGTAAACAACTAGAAGCACTTGCTTCTAGTTCTATGTAGTCACTAGTTAGGAGTCATGACTCAGTACTTTGGATCATGTTTAGACTCATAACATATATGAGATGCTTATTCATTCATGATATTTTGGACATCTATTGATATTATGAATTGTTTGGACATAGCTTTACTAAATATCAATGAAAAACGTTTTTTTTTTTAATTCAATATATGTATATATTTTTATTTTTTGAATTCACTAATTTTTTTCCCGATTTTTTCCTGATTTTTCACCAATCTGATTAAAACTCTTAGCTCTTTTGCCTCGCCGATTTATTGTCTATTCCAAGTCTGGTAACATTGGTTACAAGTTTCATTCTTCACTTATGAGTGCTAAGGTGTGCTAGAGAGTGCCAATGCATGCTGAGGAGTGTTAGGGAGTACTAGGACAACACAAGGGAGCACTAGGTCAAAATGCATGGAAGTGAATGAATATGAGGGTGTGTTGGGGAGTGTCAATTAGTGCTAGTTGTCATGCCAAGGAGGGAGTGACAAGGTATGCTAAGAACGGGTAAGGCATGCCAGGGAATATCAGGGAATGTCAAGAAGTGCTAGAGTGTGCTAGGTAGTTCCGAGGTGTGCTAACATGTGCCAAATAGTGCCAAGGCATTCCAGGTGCTAAGACATGCTAGGATGTGCAGGGTGCCAGAGTATGCCAATATGCGTCAAGGAGTTTCAAGGTAACAAAAGGAAAAACCAAGCTAAAACGAAAGTAAATGAACACATAAGAGGGTTAATAAGTCGAGATTCTATCTTTCTCAAAGCGGCATGCTAGGCACACTAATAATATGTTCCAATACATGCCAAGTGCCAATGTGTGCCAAGTGCTAATTTTTTTCAATGCAATATTATGCCAAGGAGTTCCAGGGCATGCTAGGGACTACAGGAAATGCCAACACATGATCGAGGAGTGCTATGCTATGTTATGGCATGCCAACATGTGTTTTGGCATCCTACTCATGGCAAGATGTTCTAGGTACAAAGATGTTCCAGGTACAAAGATGTTCCAAGACAAGCGAGGTGCCAAGGAATGTTAGTGTATTGTTCCAAAGAATGTTAAGGTGTGCCATGAGTGTTGAGGTGTGCTAGGTCTCTCTAATTAATAGAATTGACAGAGCTTGATTATGTATTAAATAATATAGTTCCTACACACACTAGTGGAACTTTATTTAAAGGAAATTTGCTAGATAATAAACCTAACAGAGACGAATCATGTGTTAACTCATAGGAAGACTATATTATTATGACTTGAGGGAAATGATACACTCTAATTAATTCTTAAAAAATTGATTGGATATTATAACCACTATGACCTTGGACATATAATGAAAAAGACTCCACAACAATGGTCTTAAATCATTATATTTTGACAAAAAATATAGTAATAGGTACATATCGTCATCAAAAACTCATTGGAATGATCCATGATGATGAAATTTTTTTGACCATCACCAAAAGTAACCAAAAAGAGCAATGGGGAGGGCCAATAAAAGATCATCACTTGAAGTGTCACCAAAGAGAGAATTAGTGATGGGAAATTAACGACCCTCACCAAAAGTGTCATTGAAAATGGCTTTGGTGACAAAATTTAAAGGACCATCACTATATACACTTACAACAACTATTTTTTAAAGACCGTCACCATATGCGACATTGGTGATGGACCTTAAAGGTCCGTCACAGGCATGAAGCATCATCAAAAACTCATTGGAATTATAAATGATGACGAACATTTATTGACCGTCACCAAAAGTAACCAAAAAGATCATTGGTGATGTTCAATAAAATATTGTCACTAGAAGTGTCACCACAGAGAGAATTAGTGATGGGCCTTAAACGACCCTCACTAAAAGTTTCACCAAAGAGAGAATTAGTGACGGGCCTTTAACGAACCTCACCAAAAGTGTCATTGAAAATGGCTTTGGTGATAAACCATAAAGGACCATCACTATATACACTTACAACAATGTTTTTTAAAGACCATCACCACATGCGACATTGGTGATGGACCTTAAAGGTCTATCACAAGCATGACCCTCACCAATGACCTTTTTTCTTGTAGTGATTTTAATATTTTTCTCAAAACAGGTAACATGTGTTTACATGTGCAGTGATAGGTCATGGATAAATGGCGACAATGATTGATTTTTACTGAACTAGTGAGTTTTATTTTATCACTTTTTCATACTCGTAAAAAATAAATGAAAAAGGAACCCCCCATGGAGTATTCTTTCAGCTCTTTTCCAACTCACGAAATATGAAAAGATTGTCGAGTACTTTTCGTTTCGAACTCGTTAAAGTAAATGAAATGATGTCTACTCAGTATAATTTTACCCTTTTCTGGACTGAGATAAACTATTGTACGAAAAATGAATAACTTGGTCACATGTGGCTAATAGGTTCTCTTGAATATTGTTTTCTATCTTTTCGAATTCGAGAGACTATCTATGAAAATGGACCTCTAGAGTTTCCTTTTTGCCTCTTTTTCAAACTCTCTAAACATGAAAAAGATGTCGAGTTACCCCTTCGCCAGACTCGTAAAACTTAAACGACACAAGACTTGTCGCCATTGTGAGACCGAGTTACTTCTTTCTAGGGATCATTAAACTTACTAGGATGGCAAAGGATGAACTTATATGACAAGAATATGTTATCCACTTCAAGATTGCGATAAAAAATATTGAGGTACTCTTTAGAAATAGTGGGGAAAAATGCAAGTAAACATGTCCTGTATTTTGTATAACGACAACATGTCGCTCTTGAACATGACACTTATCTGCCACTCGTGTCAAGTCTAGGTTATCCTCACTTCATCACTTGCCTGCCTGGGTTTTTGGAATCCATTTTCCTCTCATCTGATTTTATCCTCTTGTCATCATGACCTCTGATCCTATTTTGAGTCAAATGCAATTTTAACCACTTGTACTCTCTTTGACCTTTCTTCAACAATCTTGACTCACTCTTACCTACTCTGCTACATCTTTTCGTTTCAGGTCAGTGGTATGGGAAAAATTCTGGCTGTCCTTCGATAGATCACTTATTTCTGACTTCAACGTGTTATCTAGGAACATGATCTAGAAACTCCCTTTTAGTACCTTGGAGGTGGCATGCCTCAATGGGAAGTTATTCACATTCGACGATAGGTTCACATCACTATCCTTCGATGGAATGATATTGTGGGAGTTCGACTTCAGCTTCATTGTTCACACTTATGGATTGTGTTGGTGTAGCTTGAGAACCATTGTCATTATTGGTGGTTTCTCTCGTACCTGTTAATGGTTTCCATCATTAAATAGTAATCAGGTGGTTTTCTTCCATGTTCGAATATGACACGTCTATTCACATGGTAGGATTCATGCTTTAGTTGGATCGAGATAGAGATGACGACCCTAAGTTTCGTCTAATAAATCTAGGCTGTGTGGAGTTATTAGCTATTCATGATTGTACATATGATTCCTTCTATGCGGATGGCTCCCTCCATGTTGTGGATCCATACACATGATACCTTTTATTCGGATGGCTACATCCATGCTATGGATTCATGTATTGTTAGATGCCTATTCAGAGATGTATTATTAGGCATATTTACATTAGAGATGTTAGATATATTGTATCGTGCTTGATTTGCAAGTCTTGAAATGGTGTTTCTCTAGGTCCTTGCCTTGACTTGCAAAGAATTTCACCCATCACTCCATGTTCTGCCTTCATGCTTTAGGGGGAATCTGTTACACACTATTTTGTCACACTTCCTGTCCCTTATCCTGAAGCATAAAAAAGATGAAAGGTTTTAGTGTAGTTGCCATGAAACATATACAAAAGCATCCTTGAAGAAGAGAAGAAAAGTTTCCTTGAGAGAGTTATGAAGAAGTTTGCCTAAAACCTAGTTTCCAGGATCAATGCTTTTTACACCATTGGTGACCCTTACTGGTGGCTTCTTGCAGCATACTGACCATGTGTTACCAGTACCGGTTTTTAGAGAAAAACCTGCACTAAACCTCTTTTGGAAGTTTTTCCTAAAGTGGAGGAGAAGCTTCTCTTACTAGAAGCCTCAAGAACGACGAGCTGGCTACAGGTGAATAAGGAGTAAAGTGAGATCTCCCATTCTTGGTCCTTGATCCTACTCTCATGGATCTTCCCATTGATTTCTGGATCCTCTCCCTCCTTTCATGGATCCTTAACTCCCTCTCCTTCCCTATAATTGAAATCCTTACTATCCACAACTAGTTGGTTATTGCTTGGTTGCATTCCTAGGCTGAAACTATGCCTAAATACTGCCCAATTTTCTAAGGATAAGGAGTGCTTGAAGGTCTTAGCTAGGAGTTGGAAACTCATCCAAAGGAGGCTTCCAACATCAAGGCTTAAGTGGTTGTATGCTTCCCTCATTTTATATTAATAAATACATCATGTGTTTACTTTCCATAATTTTGTAAAGCATTACTCACTTAGCATGATATTCATTGATCTGTCATATAGTTTATGTTAGAATGAATTATGCTATGTTTTCTTTTATCGTCTTTATTTGATATTCCTTGTAGGTATTCATCCAAAATGATGTAAAGCGGATTGAACTTGGAAGTGAGAAGATCGAGGATGACATCAACGGGCATTTAGCATCAGAGTGAGGTAGGTCATCTATCTTACTTTGTATTTTCTGATATAAACTAGGAAAGTTTTCACATATTTGTCTAGTTTGTTGCTATATCCTCTTATAGGACTAGAGATATTGCTTCTGTCCACAAAAGATATTGTCCACAAAACAATGTGTGGTGTGAGGAAATCATAGTGGAAGGATCACATCATAAAATTTTGACCAGAAAGAATGAGTAATAAAATATATTAAATCAAAATTCAACCCTTAAGGAATTAAGCCTTCGTTCCTTGTAGATTTACGTGGATTTGTGAGGTTATTTACGTGGAATTTAGAATTTAATTCTTGATAAACTTAAGTCTGCTAAACTCAATTCAAGGCATGGTAAGGTTATGATAAATTAAGGTTAAATCAAGTGGAGACCACGTGGAATATTAGGTCTTTAAAATGAATATATAATTGGTAAGGTTTCGATAAACTAAAGTTAACTCGAGTGGAGCCCACATAGAATCTTATATGCCTTTGAAACGAATATAAAAATACATTATATGTAAACCATATAAAGTTTGCAATGTATAACCTATGATTGGAGCCCTTCAACGCCTCCCTAACCCATGCCCAATTTTATCCCACCATTTCAACGAGATCTCATGGTGCGAGCCCAATACCAAAATGTGAAAATTCTAGTCTTGGGATGGAAAAAATACCTTCTCTCAGGTTGGTCAACTGATAGATACCAGGATGGAAAAAAATCCCATCATCATTAAGCATCTCCTATCAATCAAGCCCAAGTTGGAAATGAAGACTAACGAGGACAAATAGATCCAAATGGGCATGAATAGGAAAATTCATGTCATTTGAGGAAGAAAATCCATGTTCACACCTTTTGTAAATAGTGTCAAAACCTAGAAATGGATCATATCAAACCTGGCAAGATCCAAGTAGTGGGAGTTGCTTGTTGTTAACATGGCATACTCATAGAGGTGCCACATTGTGGTGATATGTCAAACAATGTTTGTGTGTCATCTACGTGGAGGCGCAGGTGACACATGGAAAAACATGTTTAAATGATGATACGGATACGGTTGTTGAAGTGTGTAACTTGGGAGGTATTACACAAAACCCTAGGAGGTGGGTTTTTGTGAGTTTGGCCACAAGAGGGTTTGTGGGAAAAGAACCCAAGAAAAGGGGTTTTAGACCCATGATGGGGTTTAAAATCTAAAGGAGAAATTAAGAATAAAAATTAATTCCTATGTCTAAGTGGATAAACCCCCTCAGTTCTAGAGGGTTCCTAAGAGGCTTATGGAATGTTATTTAAGGAGGCCTGAGGTTAGGATAAAAGAGATCAAGTGAAGAGGATCTCAATTGATCAAGTTGAGAGGCCGAGATGTAGCCCTAAAGAAGGCTAAGCTAGGAGGACGAGTAGGGCTACACATTAAGGCAAAATCTAATCCTTAGGTGCAACATCATCAAGAGGCATCAAAGTGATTATGCTTCCTCAAGGGGCTACAACAATAAGGGAAGATATGATCTATGTTTTCCAAGGTTATGGAGGAGGATAATCAAACTTGTGGAAGCCGAGTATGAGTAGGGTTTCTGCATTTGAAACCAAGGAAAGGAAAATCTAATAAGGGCCAAGGTTCCTCCTCTATGGAGGTGAAAAGCAGTAGATCTAGGTCGAACCTCTAACCAGCTAGAAAATGTTTTCGTAAGGCCTATGGTTTGCATAAATAAGGGTCGATTCACTTCAGGATATAGTGCAAAGGAAGGAGGGCCTACTAGGCCAAGTTAAAGTCTGCTATAGGACTAATTTATGTAGTCGTAGACCTAGAATGAAGGACGAAGGGTTTTGCTACAGAAACAATGGGAAGATCATCCATATGTTAAGGTCTGTGGAATGGCTACAAGAGTTTAGATGACGTGGATTAGAGTTGCAAGTTGGAGGAATGTCCTAGAGGATTTAGGAAGTAATTGTTTGAGCCCTAGCTGAAGCTTCCTACCAATATCATGTTGTCCCATGTAGGGTTTTTCCATGAGACTAAATACTAGCTTATATATTTTCAAAAGTGGAAGGGATGAGACCCTATTTTTGGTGTTGACACATGTGCTTATTCCTGTATGAAGACCAAATATCTGAGTGCATTTATGCATGACTTTTAGGGTGTCAATGGATCCAAATGAGGGTCGTGAATACCCTAGCTTAGGCACAAAAGGATGAGTGGATTGGACTGAAGTACAAGTAGTTGTTGGCATGGAGGAAGGAAGGATGAGATGGTAGTTTAAGGAGGTTTCTTTCATGGTTGGAACAAATGTATTGTTAGAAGCCCTAGAACTATGGTTTGAGGATCAAACAACTAGTGTAAGGGAACTGAAATTGGTAGTGTGAAGAAGCCATAGAAGTGGATAGATCTGAAGCCCTAGATCCGATAAATTTGAGGGGAAAATTGCAAGGAAGAGGGTAGCGGTTTTGTGGCACTATATCAATTAAGGAGCTGATTGTAAGTGGGAATATTAGAAGTAGTGCAAGATTGGAGTCTAGGTTGGACAGTGGTGAGTTGCATCTTAAGGAGTAGATTAGAGGGTTTACAGTAGGTTCCAAGAGAAACCCTAAGTGCACACTTGAGAAGGACTTCACGCATGCTAAGAGTGGAAAAATTATTGAGCTCAGAGATTGATCTTTAAAGGACAAAAGCAGGCATCCATGTGATATTATGTATGAGCCCTAGTTCATTGTGCAAGAGAAGGACATTTTCTATGATATTGGGCAACCTCCATGCCATATAATTTTCATATAGGAGCAATAAGCATGAAGAAGTGTGCATACCAAAGAATTGTTCACAAACAAAGTTGTGAACAACTAATTGAATACCATTTGTGCTGATGACATTAAAGGACAAAGAAGCAGCTAGAGAGTAGATTGAATTGGCCAAGTTTAGTAATCTAAAGGAGTAGATTTCGTTGATAAAGGCAGATTGAGGAGCTATAGGATGGCAAGGAAAGATTACCCACCACATGCGTTCAGGACACATGGATTGAAAGGGATATGGAGTGCTACATAAACAAGTAGGTCAAGTGTTGTCTTATTTAACGTAGATTGGTGGTCAATGTGACTAACACCAATCCCTAGTTGTATTCCTTGTATCAGTGTGATTGTAAAGGACCATGATCCCTGGTACAGGAACCCTAGATTATTTTATTATAGATTGTTAATATAATAAAGGGTTGAAAAAGTAAAAAAATTGATGTGCACTAGTTGATTCACTAATGTGTGTAAATTCCGTTGTGTAAAATAGGATGGTTGGAGCATTTTAGTATGTTTTTGTTAGAGATTCTAAGACTAAACCTAGAGTCTAATGTGGCATGGAAATTCAACATGGAACCAGAGCTACTTTGAAGGAAAATTGGATCATATTATGCATAGTGGAAGCATGTGGAACAATTGATATCATCTAGATTGAAAGGGAGTCTAGCTTCAGAGGAAGCAACCCTATGAAAGTTTGAGACCTTCAGGTTCTATTGAGACATAGATACTATACAGGGAGTGATCCATTCTACAAGATATGTTGTAGTGATGAATGCCAGATGGGTTAGTGTTGTTGGAGACTTCCAAGCAGTGGAAGTACCTCCCTTGCTAATAGGTAGTGTTAAAGTGTGTAGCTCAGGAGGTATTCCATAAAACCATAGGAGGTGGGTTTGTGTGAGTTTGGACATAAGAGGGCTTGTGGGGAAAGAAACCAAGCAAAGTATTTTTTGACCCATGACGGGGTTTAAAATATATAGGAGAAGTTAAAATGAAAAATTAGTTCCTATGTCTAAGTGGATAAACCCCCTAATTTCTATAGGGTTCATAAGAGGCTTATGGAAGGTTATTTAAGGATTCCTAAGGCTAGGCTTGAAGAGATCAAGCGAAGAGGTTGAGTTAGGAGGCCATGTAGGGTTGAATAGAAGAGATCAAGCAAAGAGGAACTCGTTTAATCAAGGTGAGAGGCCGAGATGTAGCTGTAAAGAATGTCGAGATAAGAGGTCAATTAGGGTTGCATATTAAGGCTATATTTGATACATAAGTGCAATATCCTCAAGAGGCATCAAAGAATATTGTCCTTATTCAAGAAGCCACAACAATAAGGGAAGCTCTAATCCAATTTTTCCAAGGTCATGGAGGTGGATAATCATATTTGTGGCAGTTGAGTATGAGTAGGGTTTCTCCATTTAAAAAAAAGGAAAGATAGATCTAATAAGGGTAGAGGTTCCTTCTCTATGGAGGTGAAAGGCCACAAATTTAGGTTGAGCCTCTAAGCAGCTGGGAAAGGAATTTGTAAGGCCTATGATTTGTAGAAATAATGACCGATTCACTTCAAGATAACATAGACAAAGGAACGCCTATTAGGTAAGGTTAAAGGTTTCTACATGACTCATTGATATATCCACAAACGTAGAATGAAGGCCAAAGGTTTTTGTTGTACCAAGAATGAGAAGGTCGTGCATATGTTAAGGCTTGTGGAATGAATATAAGAGTTTAAATGATATCGAGGAGAGTTGAAAGTTGGAGGAATGTCCAAAAACATTTAGGAGACAATTTTTTGAGCCCTAGTTGAGATTTCCTCCCAAGATCATGTTGTCCCATGTAGGGTTTGTCTAGGAGACTAAATATTAGCTCATATATGTTCACAGGAGGAAGGGTAGAGGCCCTAGTTTTTGGTGTTGACACATGTGCTTATTCCTGTATGAAGGACACAAATTTGAGTGCATTTATATAGGATTTTTAGGGTGTCAAAAGATCCAAACGAGGGCCATGAATACCCTAGCTTAAGCACATAAGGACGAGTGGATTGGACAAAAGTACAAGTAGTTGTTGGCATGGAGGAAGGAAGGTTGATATGGTGGTTTAAGGATGTATGTTTCATGGTTGGCACAATAGTATTATTAGAAGCCCTAGAAATAGGGTTTGAGGATCAAAATAGTCATGTATGGGTAGTGAATTTGGTAGTTTGAAGAAGCCCTAGATTTGAGAAATTTGAGGCGCTAATTGCAAGGAGGAGGGAAATTTTTGTGGCCCTATATCAGTCAAGGAGTTGATTTACAATGGGAAGATAAGAAGTAGTGCAAGAAAAACAGTCCAAGGTTGGAGTCCAGATTTGATAGTTGTGAGTTGGCATCTTAAGGAGAAGATTGGAGGGTTGATAGTAGGTGCCAAGAGAATCCCTAAGTGCAGACTTGAGAAGGAATTCAAGCATGCTAGGAGTGGTAGAATAATTAAGCTCAAGGACTGATCTTTCAAAGGAAAAATAAAGAAGCCAAGTGATCTTATGTATGGGCCCTAGTTCACTATGCAAGAGGAAAACATCTTCATTGAGAGTGGCCAACCTCCATTCCCTAGACTTGTCATATAAGAGCAACAAGAATGAAAGAGGTGGGAAAATGAAAGAGTTATTCACAAATGAAGTTATGAATGAATAATTAAATACCTTATGTGTTGTTGACCTTGAAGGACAAAGGAATAGCTAGAGGGTAGATTGACTTGGCTGAGTTCAGTGACCTAAAGGAGAAAAGTTCATTAATAGAGGTATATTGAGGAGTTTCATGAAGGAAGGAAAGAGAACCCGTCATATGTGTTCAAGACACATAGAATGAAAGGGTTGTGGAGTGCTAAAAAAACAAGTAGTTCGAATGTTATCTTATTCAGGATAAATTGGTGGTCAAATTGACTGACACCAAGCCCTAGTTGTATTCCTTGTATCAATATGATTGTAAAGGGCCACGATATCTGGTACAGGAGCCCTAGACTATTGTATTATAGATTCGTAATATAACTAAGAAGGGTTGAAAAATTTAAAAATTGTCATCTGCACTAGTTGATTCATTGATGTGTGTAAATTCTGCTATGAAAAGTAGGATGGTTGAGGCATTTGAGTGTGTTTGTGTCAATTATTCTAAGACCAAACCTAGATTATCATGTGCCATGGAAAGTTAACAAGGGTGTAGTGACATGTGGACATGATGTGTAGGAGACACCTATAATTTTTTTTCCAAGTCAGTACTACCATGTCACTGATGCCACATAGACTTCCACATGTCATGCCGCCTCATCAAACCAACGGAAAAATGAAAAACCTTAAATGGCCATAACGTTTCATCAAAGAGTTGAAATGAGGAAATATTTATATCGTCCAAAAGGTATTGACAAGAGGAAGATGACGAGGTTATAAGAAAGGAAAAAATACAAAATCGAAAAATAACTCAAAATAGGAAACTAAAAAAAACTCATGGTGATATTTTCAAAATTTATATAGGGCACCCTTTATTTTTGAGGAAAAATAAGGGGAGTTGTTGAGGCCTTAACAAAACCAAATCCAAAGTTTCCTTTACTCTTTAAGGAACTCCCTTAGGAAAATTGTTTATGTGCTTCTTTTCTTGAGTGCAACTCTCACATGAATTAGTTGGCTCTTGATTGGGAGGAAACCCTCAACTATATTTGCAACTGCAAAAGTCCATGGAAACCAAAATGTAGATGACCAAACTTGAAATTCCATAATAAAAAATCATCCAAGCAAGTTTCCTTTTGAGAAAACGAGTCATCATGTCTATCATACTTCATTGGATGAGGGTGCAACTTATTCTTTGCCATCTTTACTCTTGCAATAAACATATTACTAGGAGGTTTATCATAGATGAAACAATCATCTCTTTTAAAGTATACATTATACCCTTTTTCACTAAGTTGGTCAACACTATGAAGATTATGTTTCAGTCATGGATCATAGTGCACATTTGGTATGTTCCTCTTTTGACCTTGTTTGGTGAGGATGTTCACCATTCCTTTTCCCATAACTTTTAGAATATTATCTAACCCTAAATTGAATTTTGTCCTCATTGAATCATCCATATCTGCAATTATGCTTCTGTTTCCTTTCATATGATTGCTAAATTTGCTATATGTAAGCCATATATCATTAGATAACTCCTGAGCAACATTACATGTAAGGAATAAATATTCTTCACCTCTCATAAGAATAGTTTGCATCTTGTCTGCTAATGTCAACTTTATTATTTCTATGTTCATTTGCATAATGGCCTAACTTATTACAATAAAAATACTTAAATTTTGATTTGTCATACCTCTTATTTGATTGCAAACTTTTATTGCTTCTCCCCCTTTAACTATTATAGTTTTTATTTGATATCCTTTCATGTTCTAAACATCTCTTTATTTGTGTCTTCTATTTTTCCTATATATGCCTATTTATCTTAATCCTCCTCTATCTATTGAGATAGAAGCATGCTATTTGAATGCACTTTCTGAAGATTCACCATTCCATATTATTTGAGATTCATGGGATAGGGAGGATCCCAATAACTCATCTACTTATGTCCTTGAAAATTATTTATACTCTTCAGTGGTTGTGAACACTACATCAAACTCCTCACGCAAGGTTATTATAACCTTCTGTACTACTTTCAGATCTGAAATCTCTTCACATTCATATTTAACTGATTGACAAAGTTTATGAATTGGGTCATGTACTAGTCCATGGATTCAAACTTCTTCATCATCAAATTTTTAAAGTTCATCCTAATCATCTAAAACTTAACTATATCCACCTTCATAATGCCATGATAATTATTCTCTAAGATGTCCCATCCATGTCATTTTGGATGGAAAAAATTCTTTTTTATCCTTCTTTCTATTGAATCTAATTTGATCCTTATGTGGATTTGTCCAATATTTTTCAATTGTGTCATCATTTAATTATGTATAGCCATGGACTCCAAGATCCAACACATTCTCAGAACATAACGATATGCATCTTTATGGCCCAAAATTCATAGTTTTTTCCTATTACAATTGTAATCGACATCCGGAAAATACTCTTGCTTAAAGCCATATTTCTTTTCTTCAAGAAACATTTTGTTAATAGAAATAAACCCATTTTTTAATCTCTTCCTAATCTCTTCAACTTCTTTCTTTATTTTTTTACCTTTCACCCTCTTTTAATCCACCCTTTTTATTTTTTCATACACAATTTATGAAAACTAATTATATATATATATAATAATTTCAATAAATATGTCCAAAAAAATATTCTCCTAAATATTTCATGTAAGTTTCTTTAATCTAATAAAACCCTCTAGAACATCATGGAACCTGTGATATTTACCAATGTTTTTATTTATAGAAGAGATTGAAACCATTTTTGTCTATGACTTGAGTAGATTTTACTCGATAGAAAATTTTAAGGATAAGAATTTATCTTAAAGTTTAGAAATATTGGCGAATATTACTAGTCCCTATAATGCAAATTGTAAGAGACTTGGTGATACTTTTGTAAAAATATTCATATTTCTAATGATTTCATATAGCATCTATAAAATTTTGGAAATTTCTAAGGTAAAATATTCTTATTCTATAAAATTTGGGCGAATCATATTCTAAAAGATTGGAAATTCTTGAATCATTTTTTTTTTAAAGGCAACGGAAAATTAGACCACCTGAAAATATTAGCCCCTAAAAGTTTCCCTATTTTACTCCACTCTGCTCATGGAAGATAGGGATGGTTGTAGATATGCACATTGCTAATGGCTCTCACAATGGTAGTCCACAACTATAGCTCATGGCGACTACGACTGATAAAAAATTGGTCCTCCCAATTTCTTTCAAGTTCATTTGCTCCTATATCTTCTATGCATAGAACAAACTAACTTGGCCACAACTACTTGATATTTTTCCTCTATGGATTCAAGAAATAGAAAATGCTTCAATGGTGGTTGTCTAAACAGTGGGAAGTTCTGTAGACTAGCGTCAATTTTGCTTGAAAACCCTCAATATTCTTTGAGCTTGGATCCTATTTCACTCATATATGGTCAATTACTCTGAATTTGATTCCTTTGACTTTGTATTCTTGGTTTCTCTATTTCCTTGGATCCTCTGGTTCTGATACCACTTTGAAGGGAAAAAGGAGGAAGCCATAATATAACACAATTGAGTTGCTACTCTATGAATCAAATTGATTGATTTAATTCCTTGAAGATACATTATTAAATAGACCGAAAACTTTTAAAACGATGTGATAATTTTAACTAAAATATACATAAGTAACTATTCCTAAATTTAGACCCAACATAAAATCCCAAAAACTACAAATTAACCACTAATTACCTTGTGTAATTATCTCTAACAAATTATATCTAATAAATGAGATTAATGAGTACGAATCAATTTCATAGTCAAATCACACACTTATTTCTCAACAAAAGCACATGTAACAACGACCAATACATTATAGGTAGTTTTCCATTAATGCACCTGATTGGAATAGGAATGTCACATTGTTTTTCTTGAAGTGTAATTCCTAACAACGTGCTACACATAATATACAAAAGGATTAATGCCTACAAACAAATGCAATATTGTAATATGTAGAAACATTGAATGCCATATTGTAATATGTAAAAACATTGAATGCCATGTATTGGATTAGCTCCCATAAATGGTATAGCCATAACACTCAAGCCAACATCGAAATCAAAACGTAGAATCACATTACTACTCTTGAACTACAATAGAAAACTAACTTGAAACTAGCATATATCTAAAATCAATTTCTATAAGAGTTCAAGGTAATGAGTTTATGGATAGATCACATTAATACTCTTGAACTACAACAGAAAACTTTAAACTAGCATATATATAAAATTAATTTCTTTAAGGATTAAGATAGTGAGTTTATGGATAGAATTTTATTACTTATTCAATGGAGAGATTTGAACAATACCAATATCCTAATTCCAACGATTTAAAGTGAAACCATATCATTAATAAATATAAAATTTCCAACGATTTAAAGTGAAACCATATCATTAATAAATATAAAATTAGAAAAGATAAACCTAAATTAATTATGTATAAGAAAAATAATATAGAAATTTATTTTTGGAAGCTAAACTTTGAATGATAACATTTAATGTATTATTATTAGGGGTTTTAGAGGAATATAATGTATCATGGATATCTCTAGGGTGTAGTAGTATGCGATAAGGAAATTGTAATATCTACCAAATTATGATAAAATAACATCTTTTTTCCTTTTCATTATGTTTTGATTAAACAATTATGAACAATCTTTTTCTTCTGGTTGAATGCTAGAAGATTAGGCATCCTTAATGATTTAACTTTTCCTTGCAACGTTCACATTTACAATTCTTCTTTCTTCTTTCTTCTTTTTTCTTTTCTAATAGTTATTGGGGTTTTTAATAATTATGGGCGAGTAGCTTGTTGAGTGTGTGGTCAACTCATTAATAATCACCCTTGCCTTTTCATCATTCCAATTTTTTTCTCATATCTTGATTAATTTTCATTTTCTTACTATCTCTTTATTGGATCGTATGAATGCACATTGCACACTATTAAGAAGACATGATTTCCCCTTGTATAAGCTACAACTTTTGAATTCATATTCTCTCTTCCCTCCTTCATGACAAGGTATTCATAACTACCGTATTGACAAAAGTACTGATGTATAATTGGTGCTTATTCTCTTAATTCACTATCAAAGAGAGGCTACCTTAGATTCATATTTTCTAAACTAACATCATCATCCCTTTCTATCTCTAAACCTTTTTGTTTCTAAATCCTCCTTTGTTCAATATACTTCATTAGACTTTTGTTGTTTGGATATTACTAATTATTTGTCATTGCTTTGATTCTTTCTTTCTTGGAAGATGAGGCCATGTTTGTAGAGAAGTATATAGTAAATGTGTCTTGTTTGTTGAAAAAATATTGTATTTTATTATTCAAAATTTTTGGTCTAATAATTATCCAACTTAAGAATCATTTTATTCTATAGAAAAACCTCGATTAAGATCTAACTCAACACAAATATTGAGATATATCATAAAACCCACCTTAGTTCAGTTGACACTTTATTTTAATAGAATTAACTAGAATATTCTCAATATCCTTTCATATTGTGAATTTCAAAGCTGCAATCATAATTTGAGAAATTTCACTCATACAGGCATTTTGATTAATCTCAAAATATTAAAATAATATTCTCAAAACAATAAATTTCACTTAATTTAGTATAACTCTACTAAAAATCTATTTGCAAATGCAAAATGTAAAAAACAATTAAAAGATTTCAGTGTAAGTAACTTAAGGCGTTTTTGTTAAAATCAACATGCAATTTAGTGCACAAGTGCAATTTTCTACAGAAAAGGTACTTTTAGTGAGTGATATTGATAGTAATTATTATTATAAGAGGTATTTTGTAAGTGATAGCTTATGAATGTGTAATATTTATGTAGTGTTTTATCACTTTTTATATATAAACATTTAAGTTTCAAAATTGCTAATAATTCAATAAATTATTATGTTTAAAGAAAGAAAGATAACATTTATTGCTCTCATCCCAAAATCTAAAGCCCCTCATTCATTTGATGAATTTAGGCCTATCTCATCATGCAATTTCATATACAAAGTAATCACAAAAATCATTACAAATAGGCTGAAGCCAATTCTATCTAATTATATCTCAAAGGAACAATTCGCCTTTAGCTTGGAGGGAAGGTATATCCTTGAAGCCATTGAGGTTGCATAGGAAGGGCTCCATAGTCTAAAGTGAAGGAAAATTAAAGCATTCATACTCAAAATCAACCTCTTAGGAGCATATGACAGAGTCAGTTGGGTTTACCTCCATCTTCTCCTTACTCATTTGGGCTTTGAAGTACTTCCATAAATTGGGTGATGAGTTGTATTACATCGATGTCCTTTGCTATGCTGATAAACTAATCTACATCTGCCTCCTTTCATAGGGATGCCCCATGTCTCCCCTCTTTTTCTCATTAGTGGGAGAAGGTCTGAGTAGGCTTTTAGCAGATGCAAAAAGAAGGGGTGATTTAAGAGGCGCTTGGGTGGATGAAGATTTGGCCATTACACACTTATTATTTGTAATGAAATTTTACTATTTTGTGATGGTTCAAGACATGATATTTGTGCTATTAAATATGCATTAACATTGTTTTAGAAGGCTGCAAATATGCAAATAAATTCTCTTAAATCAATTATCTCCCTGCTTGGCATTTCCATGGATGAATCAATCAATGTTCAAAATTTATTTCCTTTCCATTCAAATAAATTTAATGATGGATTAAAGTGTTTGGGTTTCCATCTAAAACCAAATGATTACAAAAAGGTTTATTGAAATTGGCTCATTGCAAATATTTAGAGAAGATTTAAGGTGTGGAGTTATACGTTGCTCTCTAGAGTTGGTAGATTGGTTATGATAAAATCAATTCTTTAGGTGATTCCTATTTTTTGGATGTCGTTATCATGGATCTTGGAAGGAGTCTTAAATTCCATTAAAAAAATATGTTGTCATTTCTTATGGCTTGATTCCAAAGAAGGATGTATCTTCTCTTGGCTCAAATGGGATAAGATATTTTTGCCAAATATATGGGGTGGATGGGGCTTAAAAAACCATCTATCCTTCTTTAAGGTGTTGGAGTGAAGGTAGGCTGGAGGTTAATTTCAACTAAAAGTTTGTGGAAGGAAATTGTGTATAGAAAATATAATTTCCCCTTCTCTTTAGAAGAATGGATACAACAGACGAACAAAAAGAGGCCTAAAATATCAACAATCTATAAAGTTGTATTATCTTCGTTTTCTGTAATTTAGGAGGGCATAGCTTGGAAGGTTGGTAATGGGTCTAAGGTAAAGTTAGGCATTGAACCTTGGGTGGGATGTGGGGAGCACTATCAACTTCCTAGAGAAAAAAATTTTGCTACTAAATTTCAGGGGCATAAATACTTTAAATCAAGTGGTTCATGACACTCATACCTCTATATGGAATTAGGGATAGATGCTTGCACATAAGTTAAATTCACATGAAAAGTTTTCAAACCTTTGGCATAATTATGTTTTAGCTCTAAACACATACCATGTTCACATACGAGATAGAGAATATGCTATTCCATGGGTACATTCATTATCAAGTGAGTACACACCCAAAACATGGTATTTGCATATCACTGAAAACTGGAAACCTGTGGTGTTGGAATGGTGGTTGAAGAAACTATGGAAGCTTAATTGTCTAATAAAAGCAAATATATTTTCAATGGCGTGTCCTACATAACAAGATCCCTAGAGGGGACCATTTAGAAAATAAGAGTATGGTTTACACTAGATGGTGTGTGTTATGTAAGAATTAAGAGGAATCAATGGATCATCTATTCCTCTTATGTTTTTTTGCTATAAGGGTATGGGATTTGATCAAAATTAATCTAGGGTTTGTGCAAAGCTAGAAGGGAGAGTCTTTGAATGATGCTTGGAAACTATGGTGGGAGGGGGTCTCCCCTAAGGAACTTAGAAGGCTTCCTTGTCTCACTAAATGGGGTAGTTGGCACTCTCAGAATAAGGACATATTTTAATACAAGCCATCTTCTCCTGACAATGTGGTTGCAAAGGTTTTAGTAATTTTTCGCTTCTTCTTGAGACAATGTCAATTCAAAATGTGAGAAACATCATTTCTAAAGAGATAGACTGATCAATCCCCTGAGCCTACTTTGATGGGGCCTCTTTACAAGGGGGCAAATGTGGGCGGGGGGGTGGGGTGTGTTATTTGTATCTAGGAAAATAATTTCTTCAATTTCCAAAGTGGACTAGGTAGAGGATCAAATAAATATGCTGAAATTCTTAGACTTATGCTCCTACTTATTTTTGCTATTGAGAAAAATGTCCTGCATTTTTAGATTTTTGGTGACTCTATGATATTGATAAATTGGTTCAACAATGTACAAAGATGTCATGAGCATACAATGACACCTATTTTAGAAGAAATTTTACAACTTAAACATGTTTTGGACAGAATTTCATGTCATCATATCTATAAGGAAAAAAAAATGAATGGATGACCCTTTCTAAAGAAGGCACTCGATAGGCTATGGGTACTTGGAAGATAAAATAATGGATAAGGGAGACATCTTGTGAATACTACCGTAGGCTCTTAATAGAGGTTCTACAACAGGAGCATCCTATTAATTAAATCCATGCTTTTATTTATTTTGTTTCGGTCGATATATAGATATTTTGATGAACAACTTATATAAACATATTTGTGTAATTTTTGTAACAAGTTTACAACAAACTTGATAGGTTTGTTAAAACAAACCTATCTTTATTTTGTTTCTAGTACTATGAGAGTATCTTGAATACCTCTTATGAATGAAAAAATGAGGTATACAGGCTGTTGATATTTTTTTCTTTTTGGGGGGTGACATATATGGTTTTTTCAATTCATAGAAGTGCATTTGCAGAATGTAATTTTCATTCAATTAATGAAAATTACATTTTTTTCCTCAAAACATGAGGAAATAAAGATTAAATCAAATTAAATTACATTTTCAATGTAATTTAATAATTAAAGTTGGTTATTTTTTTGGTTTTTTATCCACCTTTATAGTAGAGTTATGACTGGTCTCATTTTCCAAGTATTAACAAGATTGAGGGATAAATAATGCTTAGGTTCTATTTCAAGAAATGATATGCAATATTTTCTCTACGGGATACTGAAATGTTTGAAGTGATGAACACACTTTATCCCATTCCACCTCCCCAATTTATTCATTAAATTGAAAAATTCAGGATAATATGCATTTTCCCATTTTAACACAAAACCATAAACTACCTCTTCTGAATTTTCTTGCAACTCATCACTAGATAAGCTCATATCCATGCTTACCAGTGGTAGATTTTTAACTTCTACTTGAAGCTTTGAAATATCTTTTAAATTGACGAGCATGATAACACTTAGCTACACCAATTATAAACATACTAAAAGGGTGTCCTTGATATAGTAATGTATTACTTTTGGTATTATTGTGGGATGAGTTTGCGTGCTTTGTATCATTGTTGAATGATTTTGAGTGCCATGTATGATTGTTATAAAATAAAAAACTATAATTATGAAAATGAATTTATAGAATAGTAAACCAAGTTATCACAAAATTGTTATATAGAAGTAAATAATTCAAACTAGAGAATATATAGACAGAAATGTGGAGTGGATTGTTGGTGGGCTCCAGTATTGTAGCAATAATGCTACAACTCCTGGAGCTTCCTTCTCTAATTTTATCAACCCGGTAGTTCGTAACAAACTTGGAAGCGACGGTGCTATATGCACAAGTACTAGCTCTTGTCGCAGCTGTCACTTGGTCAGCTGGCACAAGTCCACTAGGGCTCAAGCCAACTTCTATGAGTTCTCAGAAGAAGCTTCTTAACTAATGAACGAAAGCTATCTCAAAGGAAATTAACCTACTGTAGGAAGGAACTGAAAGCCAACAAGAAATGAAAGCCCTAGCAAACCCTAATTCTACCAGCTAGTCCTACTGATGCAAAGGTGGGAATGCAAACTACTGAAAGAGGTGCCATTACTTCTTGGAAGGTGAGATGCATGTGTCTAGACTACTTTGATCTAAAGAAAGCATATTTGTGTATTTTTGTTCAAGTTGTTGGAATTATTATGTGTGTGCTTCTAACTGGGTCTTGACTGTGCAGGGATAGATCAAGGAGGGAAATGCTTGGAAAAGGTCAGGAAGGCTCAGAGAGGGTCTAAGGAATCCCTAACATCCTTTCAGAGAAGTTCACAAAGTTTAGATGCCTGGCAACCGTGTTTACAAGCTTCTACAGGAAGTCTGCAGGGGTTCTACAGGATGTTCAGAATTTCTACAGGAAGTTCAGTAATTCCTACAGGATGTTCTGCAATAGGATTTTTGGGTGATGGATGAGTGGAAGAGGCTATATGGATGGACAGGGAGGTAGGAGGGGAGCTTGTGATGGCTTATGGACAGAGAGATGAGATGAAGAGGGGGTGTGCAAAGCTGGTTGGTCTAGAGGAGGTTAGAGGAAATGGAAGGCCGAAAAGGTAGAGTCACGTGGGTGATAGAAGAGTTAGGAGGCAAGTGGTCTAACTGAGAGATGAGTGGATGGCCTAGGCACGGATTAGAAGGATAAGGGAGTGAGGGAGTAGGACTGCACAGTGTAAATGAAACAAATCATCCATGTCTTGCACATAACCGAAATTTCATCAACCTATTCTAACTGTTTTTATGAAACCACAGAACAGCAACGTGATTTTGTAAGGAAACTCTTGCATGGTACTGAAGCAAAGATTCATTCCACAAGATCTGAATGCATGGACGCTGCTACAACCGAGAACATTGCATCAAAGCTTGCATGAACATGTAAAACAGTGTTTTTGGTGGGTGGCACGGTCTGCAATTCCAGTCCCTAAACAGAGGTGGAAGTGAGTGTGCAGTCAACCCTTTTTGGAACTCTGATTAACTCCAATCTCCTTACTCTAATCTAAACTACTGAAAGAAACTTTGTTCATAAAACTAACCTACTTAACCACACCAAGAAATTCAACTCAGCAAACTATGTTTCCAAATGCATGTAAAGGAAAAGAAATACAATGCTGAAAGAAAGGTAACAATACAAAGGAAGGAGGCCTATTGCTCTCAAGTTGGGCCCAACCCCGAGAGCTATGGCTCCTCTAAGAACTCAGAACTGAACTCAAATCTGCCTGCTTTTCATTAAAAGATAATAGTCATAAGTCAAATAACATGCCAAAAATGGCTTACAAAGAGCAAAACAGAGCTATCAGCTCGTAGTTCAGAATATGCAACAAAGTTTCAAAAGTCCCCATCGAAGGCTACAACCTCATCATTTATACATTACGAGGGCCAAGCTGGCCTCCTAAATTAGTGGGGTTTGGCTGACCAAACTAAGAGTAATTTGCTGCTTCCTCAAAATCCGTTTGGCTGCCTTCTAGCTCGGTGGTGGTGGCTGTTGGAGCTCGGAGTTGGGGGTGGAGATCACGAGGAAGGCCATTCAATGTTGTGGACAACCTTCCTACAAAACCTCAATCCCATCTTGGCTGTCTCCTAACCCTCATCTGCGTGGTTTTGCTCCATTAAATGTCAAAAAACCTGAAATAAACATGTGTTAGCCACCTAGGAATAGTGACTGCCCTCATTCGTACAAATGACATGAATATACTAAAAAAATGATGCATAAGTTATGAAAAATGAAGGGTTGAGCAAGGGTAGTTAGGCCAAATGAGCCCAAAATGTTACCAAATTTGGGGCTCATCATCACCCCCCAGCTAAAATGATTGCTCATCCTTGAGCAACTAATCTAGCTCCTCGTCCTTCATTGCCTTTACTGCCACCCTCACATCCCAAGCTTCTGCAGTAGTGTCCTCCTTACTGACATGGAACCCAGCCTTTCTTTCCACCTCTTCCCACTGTTCATGCTCATCTTTCTTTGTGCTGCCTTCCATCAATCCTAACAGCAGAGGTGGGCTTAGCTTGAGGCCAATCCAACTGGCCTGGATGTTCTGTATAGATTTCTTATAGAGGGGCACCCGTACTAGAGCTTCCCTCATTCGAGTTGGAGTATGATATTCTCTAATTTTTAGACTGTGGGCCAATGCGTTCCATCGGCGGGTGCAAGCTTGAACACAGTTGTCCCCTAACAGTCTCTCCATATCCTCGAAATGCGCTATGGCCTGGGCCTGCTGATCCATGTATTTCAATGAAGCTTGAGGGTCGGTGGATAAGTGTTGGTGTGCTGATATTAATGCAGTTGGATCTCCTGGTTCTGCTCTAATTAGTAATGGCTCATTCAGCTCTCGGTTCATGACCGCTTTGGCTTCTGCTGCTCTTTTGTCTTCATGGTTCAACCATGAGGCAAATTCCATTAACTGCATATCCCCTAAGACCGTGTTGGGATCCCATGAAGTCACATTAGAAAGGGCCAAATTATGGAGGTAGAACTCCGATAGTTTGGCCTTATCCTCTGATGAACTGGTATTGCATAATTCAGTGAACTGCTGCGGGTCTTGGAGCTGAGAGATACCCCTTTGCGCCAAGGTATTGATTTGAAATTGTAGCCATTGGTCTCTCAGGTACAGGCCATAGGATTTGGCCGGCTGTCTGCATTGTATAGCATCCATGGCCCAACTGGCCATGCAGGCCAATTGTGCCTCTTTCTGCTGCAGCTGTTGTTTGAGAGCTTGCACCTCAATTTGTGCTTGCAGTTCTGTTTCCTGTAGATGCGTGGTTGGCTCCCCAAGACCGATTTGCAGTTCCTTTCTGCCTTGCTGTTCTGCTGTGATGTCCCCTGAGGATGTGCCTGTTCCTCTCCTCAGCTCCTGTAGCTGCAGTCTAAGTTTTTCGTTTTCTTCCTGTAGGAACACCCGCTGGCAATTTGCCACGTGTTTAGCCATAGCTAATTCCCTTCTTGCCTCCTTGAGTTGCTCCTCCAAGGGGCCTATGTCCGCCACACCTTTTGATTTGGCTATTTTCATCCACGTGTGTGTTCGTACTCTTTCTTCCTCCAATGCAAAGAACAGTGGCATAGTGAATTTCTGTGGTATAATTTTGCCAGCTTCTAAGAAGTTATAGTATGAGCTCAGACTTGGTTGAGGGCTAGGCTCCGGAATATGCTCTTTCTCTTCTTCTCTTGGTGGCTCTACTTTGTCCTCCCTCGGTGGTGATGAGGGTGCTTCTCCTTCTATTCTCTCTGTCTCCTTAAGCCGGGCTAAGGTTTCCTGTAGAGCAGCCTCAGCATCCTGTAGCCGGGCTTTTGAAGCCAATTGGTCTAACCTTTCTTTCCAAGTAGTTGTTTTCGGGCTCCCCCTCTCATAGGTGACTGATATCTTTGAGGGGGACCTCTCCCTGGGCGAAGTAGGGGCATCCTCTATAGTGATTGGGCTGCTGGATGGAGGCTGTGGCTTGCCCGTTTTTATTCTCACACTTCTCCGAGCTTTAAAATATAGAGGGGCCTCCCTCTTTCTCTTTTCCTTTGTCTTAGGAGGTGTACTGAGGGCGGCCAGCACGGCTGCTGCCTCCCTTGCAAGAATGTCGGCTTTCTTTTCCTTGGGTTTTCCTTTCTCAGGGCTTCCTGTAGAAGGCCCTTTTTCAGCTGATTTCTGGCTTCCTATAGAAGTCGGTTTTGGTTTTCCTGTAGAAACAGGTGGCACCGCTTTAGTTTGCTTTGCTGAGGGTGTTTTGCTTTTTGACTTGGTCGAGGCTGCTATCGAGGTGCCTTTGCTGACGTGGACTGGCTCAGTCCTGTCCACCCTACTTTGTAATCTTTTCTCTCTGGGTGTTAATATGGGTGTGTCATCCTTCTCTTTGGCACCCTTTTTCTCTTGTTTCTCCTTTTGCTCTGTCTTCGGTGCTTTGGCCGTGGGTCTCTGGCCTTTTTCTTTCTTCCCTGCGGGTACTGACTCCTTCTCCTCGGTGCTGGAGGAACCAAGCTCTTCAGTCAACATTTTTATATCGCCATCCTTAGTCAAATTTCGGAAGGCTTCCCATGAGAGAGGGACTTTGTATGTGTGGAGTGCATCCTCCACGAGGAGCTTAATGAGCCCGTGATGAGCTACCTGGTCTGGTGTGCCTTCTCTCAACTTGGTGGCACATTCAGTCATAGACTGCAGTAGAAAGTAGGGAATACTTAGTTTGTTCTCTGCAGGTAGGTCCATCTGATGCCTTAATTCTGTGAGTAGCCGAAAATGGTACCCATACACAATGCTAAACCGTCCTTTGCAGGTGATGTATTTCATAATTTGGAGGCTGACTTCGCTCCAAAGTGGCAGTAAGCTGGTTCTGCGAATCCCATTCTTATCCTCTGAGAATTGCTACTCTGGTGGAAAGAATTCCTTCTTAGCCTTCTGGCCTAATTTCCTCTCTTCTTTGTCCCATGGTACCCCCATTGGGAGCTCAGTAACTCGGCTGATGAACTGTGGGGTGAGTCTGAGACTCAAACCCCTGAAATTGACGGTGGCTAATGTCTTTGATTTTGGCTTCAGAGCCCGCAAGAACTCCTCTGCCACCTCATCATCATACCCTTGCAATTTGTCGCAGAACGACATCCATTGAGCGCGAGTGAACAGCTCTACCACCTCAGGGTTCTCTCTTAGTTTCTTTGAGTCGGTTGGTTCCTTTCTGATGAACCCACCCGGCATGGTGAAAAACTGCTACGTTAGCTGGAGGTGGCGGATGCAAAAAAACTAGCCTTTTGGGACAGAGCGTAGAATTACACCTCTGCCACGCATACAATTCACGAAGACTATCTCCAGATGAGCCTTAACAGGGCTTAATTACAAATCATATCCTGTAGGAAACCTTACATACACCTCGACGACAATTCATGCAAACAGCAGACAACACTTGCAATTCTTTTATGAGCAGACTGTAGAACGTCGACTCCGCCACCCTTGAAACCAATTGCATGGGAGGCAAGGTTCAGGCTTACCTTTTTAATTCGCCACCTTTGACGTGAAGAGCCCAATTTTCCTCGTGGCAGTGAGCTTCCTGTAGCGGAGCTTTCCTGTAGAAGCAGCGCATGGGTTCTGGAGAACACTGCAGTGGTTCTGCGCCCTCTGTGCTGCTATCAGATGTTCGAACAGGCCGAAGACTTGGAGTGTCGAGCTTCAGAGGAATCCGGATGGTCACTCGACTTCTAAACGGCTGATGATAAATGCGTGGGGTGGCAATCTAACCGATAGATTTGAATCCGGCGGAATCCGTGGCGCGGGGGTGAGTTGTCCCTGCCGGACCGTTGGAAGACGTCACTTAAACATTCTACTGCAAGTTCCCTGACTGCCGCATCATTCTCCGCAGATCCGCCGCCGTCATTTCTGTTAAAACGCGCTTCTCCCCGACTGGATGGCTCTCACGTGTCCACTACCCGTTCTTCTTGCCACGACCACCTTTTACACATCCGACTAGACCATCTGACTGGTCGACGTGGCCAGTCGAATGGCCATACGACCGCTAAACCCATTCATTTCATACTTGCAAACATTTCAAAGTAGTATTCATGTAATTCGACGAAAGAAAGGGCGAGGCACTTACCTGTGCGGCCGCGACATGATTTTCCAGGCTTCAGGACGACGATGACTAGATTTTCTTGCTGTTGCTTAATTTCCCAGGCCGGAGGTTCCTCTTCGCAGGCTGCTGATGATGAAGCTTGTGACTCGGCTGCATGTGCCCGCTTTATTATTGCATGTTTCAGGCGATTGAATGGTGTACACTCTAGTTGGCTTAACTGCTACGGGATTCCTGTAGGATGTCCTGTAGCAGTTTTTCCTCCTCGGGTGCATGCTGAACGGTGAAGACAGTGGCATCACGATCACGCTCGCAGTGCCCTTGGATAGTTGTGATGGGTATTGCATGGCATCTCGGCATCTTTTTTCATTTAAGAATCGCTTCCTCTTGATAATTCAATGATCTGTTTTGATTGTGCAGGTACTTTTATTGCATGTCAACTGGGGTGGTAGAAGGAGGTGACAATAGTGTGTGATGGAGAAAATAGTAGCTTGCATGCCTTCATGTCGAACCTTGGTCGTTAGATCTCCCCACACAATTAGTTCTGGGCCGTCCAAAACTTCTACAGGAAGTTTCCTGTAGAAATACAGAACTTCCTGTAGAAAGTCTGCAGCTTCCTGTAGAAGACTAAGCTGTGATGAAATCGTGCCCATACCTTGGAGAAGATGAGTGTTTTCGGAGGAGGTGCTGGTGAGGTCACCTGGTAGCATGATAAGGACCCTTGACTTTGAGTTGAGAGACCTCCTCTCCTTCATAGAATACCTGCAACCTGCATGCATTGCCACATTGTGAACTTGCTGTCCCTGTTTTTTTTTGTTTATTGTTTTTTTTTTTTTTTTTTGAAAGACAGCAGGGGCGCCTCAATGAGGTTTTCACCCTTGCCATCTGCCTTAAGCGCCTCAGAGAGGTTTTCACTCAAGGATCTTTTTCAAATCTCTTTTTTCCCTTTTTTTTGAAAGACAGCAGGGGCGCCTCAATGAGGTTTTCACCCCTACCATCTGCCTTGGGAGCCTCAGAAAGGTTTTCACCCAAGGATCTTTTTTTTTTTTTTTTTTAAGATCTTTCAGGGTATGCCCAAAACAGAGGCAGAACCCTTCTCTATGACCAACACTGATTTCTCCACAGTTTTGATGAACTCTTGTCTTGAGAGAGGTTTCCTGTAGATCTTCAGTCGATGCCCATTGACAAGCATGGGGATGGCCTCCTCATCAATGGTCCGAATAAGAACAGATCCATTGTCATGACATTTTTCCACTGCATATGGTCCCAGCCATCTGGTTCTTAGCTTCCCCTTGAAATCTTTATGCCTGGAATCATACAACAACGCCCAATCTCCTGGCTGAAATTGCTTGTCATTGAGGTGTTGGTCATGCCACACCTTTCTCTGAAGTTGAACCACTTCTGAGTGAAGGAGGGCCTGCATTCGGTGCTCGTCCAATCCATTCAGCTGCAATAACCTTTCTTGTTGGGCATGGCTGAGATCTAGGTCCAGCTGAGCTGCCATCCTCAAAGTGTTGTATTCAAATTCAATTGACAGCAAAGCTCTCTTCCCATAGACCAGCTCATAAGGTGTGAAGCCGGTTGTGGTCTTCCAAGTGGTGTTGTAAGCCCATGTGGCCTCAACCAGGCGATCTGCCCAATCTTTCCTGCTGCTGCTCACCACCTTAGTCAAGATCCCTTCCAATGCTCTATTGGTGACTTCCACTTGCCCATTTGCCTGAGGATGATAGGGGGTGGAAGTCCTATGCTTGATTTTGTGATGAGCTAGTAGGTCTTCAATTAAGTTGGATGTGAACTGGCTTCCTTGATCGGTGACTAGCTCTCTTGGGTAGCCAAATTTGTAGAACATGTTTTCTCTTAAGAACTCAGCCACCTTTTCTTCTGTTGCTACTTTGATTGCCTTAGTTTCTGCCCACTTTGTCAGGTATTCTGTGCACACAATGATGTAAGACCTTTGCCTCGAAGGAGGGTTGATTGGAGCCACAAAATCCATACCCCACTTCTCAAATGGCTCAAGAGTCACTTGAGGTTGGAGAGGCATCTCATCCCTTTGAGTCAGTTTCCCCATCCTTTGGCATCGGTCACATTGGCTGATATACCTCCTGACATCTTGATGAAGTGTGGGCCAATAGTAGCCTGCCTGTAGGATTTTGAAGGCAGTCCTCTTTGCTGCAAAATGTCCTCCACAAGGCCCATCATGACAGGTGAGGAGGATATCAAAGACTTCCTCCTCCCTTACACAACACCTTAAGATCTGATCAGGGCCAAGCTTGAATAGGTTGCCCCCGATCCAAGTGAATGAGGCACTTTTTCTGATTATTCTGCTCTTCTCTCTTGAGGATAGGTGCGGAGGGAACTGTGCTGAAACAAGGTAGTTTGCTATATCAGCAAACCATGGAGAGAGTACTGAAATAGCAAACAGATGTTCATCGGGCATCTGGTCATCCACTGTTCCATCCTCATCTGCAGATAAATCCAATCTAGATAAAAAGTCAGCAACAACATTTTCTTTACCTGGTTTGTCAACGATAGTCAAATCAAACTGCTGCAACAAAAGTAACCATCTAATAATACGAGCATTCACATCTGGTTTATTCATTAAATATCTAATTGCAGCATGATCAATATGTACAAATGTTTGATAGCCAGTGATATAATGTCGGAACTTGTTCAGTGCATGGACCACGGCCAAGAATTCTTTCTCAGTTACGGTGTAATTCAATTCCTCTTTGGATAAGTTTTTGCTAACAAAGTAAATGGCATACGGAAGTTTTTGTTCAACTTGTCCTAAGGCTGCCCCTATGGCTTTGTGCGAGGCATCAATGTGGATGTGGAAAGGTAGGGCCCAATTTGGACCTCTCAAGATTGGGGCAGACACCAACTTGTCCTTTAGTTCATTCAGAGCCCTCTGACAATCGTCAGTCCATTTAAACTCCACATCTTTTGCCAACAGGCCAAACAATGGCGAGGCTAGCTTGCTGAAGTTTTTAATGAATCTCTTGTAATACCCTGCTAATCCTAAGAAACTCCGAACATCCCTTACCTTTTGAGGAGGTGGAACCTTCTTGATGAGAGCAATTTTGTTAGGATCCGCCTGTAACCCTTGGCAAGAAATGGTATGGCCTAGCACGGTCCCTTCAGTCATCAAGAATTCACATTTTTCAGGACTAAGGGACAGGTTCATCTCAATGCATTTGGTTAGGACTTTTCCCAGATTGGACAATGCTTCCTGGAAGTTGGACCCATAAGGAGTGAAGTCATCCATATAGATTTCCACCGCCTCATGGACCAGCTCAGAAAAGATGCTCAAGACGGCTCTCTGGAAGGTAGCAGGAGCATTGCGTAGCCCAAAGGGAAGAACTCGGTAGGCAAAGGTACCCCAAGGAAAAGTGAAGGTGGTCTTATCTTGGTCTTCCGGGCTGATTTGGATTTGGTTGTACCCGCTAAACCCATCTAGGAAAGAGAAAAACTTCTTTCCTGCCAGTCCATCCAACACTTGATCTATGAAAGGTAGAGGAAAATGGTCTTTCTTGGTAGCTTTGTTCAGTTCTCGGTAGTCCACACAGATTCTCCACTTCCCATTTTTCTTGGGAACCAACACCAGAGGGGACACCCATTCGCTATCTGAGATGGGGTAAATGAATCCGGCATCCAACAGTTTTTGCAATTCTTCCTTGACGATGTCCTTAAGGGCTGGATTCATTCTCCTCTGGGGTTGCCTAACCGGTTTACAATCCTCTTTGATGTAGATGTGATGGGTACAGACCGAAGGATGGACTCCTTTCATCTCCTTATAGCTCCAAGCAAAAGCATCTAGATGACTGGCCAACAGACTACACAGCTCCTTTTCCTGGGAAGGAGATAGGGAGGAGATGATCTTCAACGTTCTCTCAGGGCCGAACTCCACATTTTTGACTCTGGGAGTGACAGGGTTGGTCGCACAAAGGTCCACTAAGGTGCTGGCTTGGGCATCCTCCACCAATTCCTCTAAGGACAGTGCACTGGGAGGTGGATTCTGGATCAAGGTCTCAATCAAATCATCCTCGGTTGGGGGGTCTCCCCTAGTGTTGCCTAGGGTGCACAAAGGTGCTGAGTACACCTCATCCTCTTCTCCTTCCTCCAACCAAAGTGGTAAGTCATGCTCTAATGAGGGTTGGGCAGGAGGGTATAGGACTAGCTGCTTGGACATAGGACCATTTTTGATGGTCATGTTTCCTGCACGGCAGCTTATGTAAGCATTTGCAATGGCTAACCAAGGCCTTCCCAAAATAAGAGGATATCCAGTGAGCTTTGCCTTTGGTTGCAGAACCAAGAAATCTGCAAGGTATTCCCAAGAGTCAACAGAGCCCAAGACATCCTCCACAATCCCTTCGGGAGTCATGGTGGAGCGATCTGCTAGTTGTAGGACTGTCGAGGTCTTCCTCAAGGAACCCTGAAGGTTGAATTTGAGCATGGTATCTCTGGTCATCACATTAATGGCAGCCCCCAGATCAATCAAGGTGTGAGGTATGATGGTGCCATTGATGTGGACATCTACTACAGGACTCCCAGGATCTAGATACTTTGGGCAGATGACTTGTCCCAACATAAGGTCAGACAGTTGTCCTATGACATTGATGGTTGAAGCATCCCTCTTTCGCCTGCCTGGGTGTCTGAAACACTTTTCCTTAACCAGTTTGTTGTATATTGGTACATCTTTGATGGCTTGGAGAAGTGGTATTTTCACACACAACTGTTTGAGCTCTCCCAGAAGCTCATCCTCCTCTGGGTTGGGTTGTGTGGTGGCTGTTAGTCTCTCAGGAAAGCGTGGAATAGCCTTTGGTTCACTTTCCTGTTTATCTTCCTCGTCCTCTGGGGGAAGAGGTTGGCGATCCGGAAGAGTCTTTCCAGATCGCAGATTGATCTCCTAGATCTCCACAGCATAGGTAGGGCATGATGTTTCCCCAGTATATACCTGCTGGGCCTGTCTGTTGTTGGGGTTCGGGTTCGGTTGAGCAGGCATTTGAGGTTGCCTTGGAGGAGCAGGAGGTAATGGTTGCGGCTGAGCTGGTGGTGGAGGCAAAATGGCGGGAGGAGTGTTGTACTGGGGCCTCCACCCCGATTGAGGTGCATTCCACTGAGGCTGTGGCTGGGCATGTGAGTGATACGAATGAGTAGTGGGTTGAGTATGGTACTGAGGTGGGTAAGGCCATGGAGGAGGCATAGACCAGGAAGGATGAGCAGGGGGACCCCAGGAAGGCATAGGAGTAGATTGGTTGGGGCTGTAATAAGCTTGGGGTGCCCCTTGCATCCCCTGCTGGTAAGGTCTAGGTCCTTGTGGCCTCCTTTGGTTGAGGAAATAGAGAGGTTCGGTGGGGGCTTCTGTCCCTTGATACATGGCTTTAAGCCCAGGTAAGGTTGGACATTGGTTTGTGGGGTGGTCCTCCTCACAAACAAAACATACTTCAACCGAATGTAATGGGCATTCGTTCTTAGGGTGTTTCCTTGTACACCTAGGGTAGAAGATAGCCAAGGCCCTCTCAGCTTCTTCCTTCTTCTGCTGGATCCTGAATGTATCAAGTTGCATGGCAATGGTCTGTCTCACCTCACTCTTGAGATCCTCTAATTGATTTGCAAACTCATGTTTGGAGAAAGGAATACCAGCTGAGAGGAGGTTTCCTCTACCTCGTTTCCGGGCTGCCCTAGAGTGGTTTCTAAACATAGTCTTTATGTCCTCATAAGACAGTTGGTAAATATCTCCTCCCGCTAACATGTGAAGGGTATCTAAGAGGTCTTCAGGGACTCCTCGGAGCAGGACCAACTTGAGGGATTCAGGGTCAAGTGTGCACCTGGCCCTTTTATAGCTAAGTTGGAACCTTTCCTCGTAATCCTCTAAGGACTCATCATTTCCCACGGTCATCCGAAAGATTTCTCCCTTGGTTTCCTTGGACCTACAGTAGTCCCGGTACTTGGTATTGAAAGCTTGCTGCATCTGAGCCTAAGTGGTGATACTGTTCCCAGGTAAGCCCATGAACCAGCGTAATGCTGCATCATTAAGGGTTGAGGGGAAGAGTTTCAGCTTCTTCTCATCTTCAGTATAGTCATAGGTTCGACAAAGGACAACAAACTCAAACAGGAAGGTATCAGGATCTTCAGTAGTCAGTCCATGGAAGTGAGGTAAAGCAGAAGGGCTTATGTTCTTCATTTTCATGTCTCCATTGGTCTCTCGGATGGGGAAGGCACCTTCTATTCTCTCATCTTCTCCCCTATTGTTAGCCATAGCTTCAGATGGAATGGTCTCTAACTCTTCTTCTGCTATAGGATCTTCATATATCTCAGGAGGTTCACCTATAGGTTCTTCTGGATCACTGTCACCAAAGAAGAGAGAAGGGTGACTCAGTGATGTAGTGGGGGTGTTGGGTAAGAATTTTCCTGTTTTATCTCGATTCCTACGAGGCATGAAATGGAAAGACTTTTTATTGCTTTTGTTTTTTTTTTTTTTTCTGGTACCTGCAAAAACTGAAACAGATTGATCTACAACTAACTATCTTGCAGAATTGAAATGAAAGCAGGAAAGAACTAATCTACTTTGCTCAAATGAAATTGCAGGAATGGAAATGCTAGTCTACGCTTGCAGAATTGAAATGCTAATCTACGCTTGCAAAAATGAAATTGCGGAATTGAAATGTTAATCTATGAAAGCAGGAAATGTCTATGCTACTTTTGCATAATGGAAATGAAATAAACTACTTGGCAGAAGGTGAGAGTAGGAAAATAGAAGAAAAGCAACAATTACTAATACTCTGACGCTTCCCCGGCAACGATGCCAAAAAGATGGTGGGATCCAGTATTGTAGCAATAATGCTACAACTCCTGGAGCTTCCTCCTCTAATTTTATCAACCCGGTAGTTCGTAACAAACTTGGAAGCGACGGTGCTGTATGCACAAGTAATAGCTCTTGTCGCAGCTGTCACTTGGTCAGCTGGCACAAGTCCGCTAGGGCTCAAGCCAACTTCTATGAGTTCTCAGAAGAAGCTTTTTAACTGATGAATGAAAGCTATCTCAAAGGAAATTAACCTACTGTAGGAAGGAACTGAAAGCCAACAAGAAATGAAAGCCCTAGCAAACCCTAATTCTACCAGCTAGTCCTACTGATGCAAAGGTGGGAATGCAAACTACTGAAAGAGGTGCCATTACTTCTAGGAAGGTGAGATGCATGTGTCTAGACTACTTTGATCTAAAGAAAGCATATTTGTGTATTTTTGTTCAAGTTGTTGGAATTATTATGTGTGTGCTTCTAACTGGGTCTTGACTGTGCAGGGATAGATCAAGGAGGGAAATGCTTGGAAAAGGTCAGGAAGGCTCAGAGAGGGTCTAAGGAATCCCTAACATCCTTTCAGAGAAGTTCACAAAGTTTAGATGCCTGGCAACCGTGTTTACAAGCTTCTACAAGAAGTCTGCAGGGGTTCTACAGGATGTTCAGAATTTCTACAGGAAGTTCAGTAATTCCTACAGGATGTTCTGCAATAGGATTTTTGGGTGATGGATGAGTGGAAGAGGCTATATGGATGGACAGGGAGGTAGGAGGGGAGCTTGTGATGGCTTATGGACAGAGAGATGAGATGAAGAGGGGGTGTGCAAAGCTGGTTGGTCTAGAGGAGGTTAGAGGAAATGGAAGGCCGAAAAGGTAGAGTCACGTGGGTGATAGAAGAGTTAGGAGGCAAGTGGTCTAACTGAGAGATGAGTGGATGGCCTAGGCACGGCTTAGAAGGATAAGGGAGTGAGGGAGTAGGACTGCACAGTGTAAATGAAACAAATCATCCATGTCTTGCACATAACTGAAATTTCATCAACCTATTCTAACTGTTTTTATGAAACCACAGAACAACAACGTGACTTTGTAAGGAAACTCTTGCATGGTACTGAAGCAAAGATTCATTCCACAAGATCTGAACGCATGGACGCTACTACAACCGAGAAAATTGCATCAAAGCTTGCATGAACATATAAAACAGTGTTTTTGGTGGGTGGCACGGTCTGCAATTCCAGTCCCTAAACAGAGGTGGAAGTGAGTGTGCAGTCAACCCTTTTTGGAACTCTGATTAACTCCAATCTCCTTACTCTAATCTAAACTACTGAAAGCAACTTTGTTCATAAAACTAACCTACTTAACCACACCAAGAAATTCAACTCAACAAACTATGTTTCCAAATGCATGTAAAGGAAAAGAAATACAATGCTGAAAGAAAGGTAACAATACAAAGGAAGGAGGCCTATTTCTCTCAGGTTGGGCCCAACCCCGAGAGCTATGGCTCCTCTAAGAAATCAGAACTGAACTCAAATATGCCTGCTTTTCATTAAAAGATAATAGTCATAAGTCAAATAACATGCCAAAAATGGCTTACAAAGAGCAAAACAGAGCTATCAGCTCGTAGTTCAGAATATGCAACAAAGTTTCAAAAGTCCCCATCGAAGGCTACAGCCTCATCATTTATACATTACGAGGGCCAAGCTGGCCTCCTAAATTAGTGGGGTTTGGCTGACCAAACTAAGAGTAATCTGCTGCTTCCTCAAAATCCGTTTGGCTGCCTTCTAGCTCGGTGGTGGTGGCTGTTGGAGCTCGGAGTTGGGGGTGGAGATCACGAGGAAGGCCATTCAATGCTGTGGACAACCTTCCTACAAAACCTCAATCCCATCTTGGCTGTCTCCTAGCCCTCATCTGCGTGGTTTTGCTCCATTAAATGTCAAAAAACCTGAAATAAACATGTGTTAGCCACCTAGGAATAGTGATTGCCCTCATTCGTACAAATGACATGAATATACTAAAAAAATGATGCATAAGTTATGAAAAATGAAGGGTTGAGCAAGGGTAGTTAGGCCAAATGAGCCCAAAATGTTACCAAATTTGGGGCTCATCAATTGTGTGTGTTGAGGTCTTATCTAGTGTAAGAGTATCAATTACTCATGGTATTAATCACAACTATAAAATTTCATAGAAGACCTCCATTATGTAACAATGGAGGAGGCCTAGTGTCAATTGAAGATAACTATAAAAATTTGGAACATAAAATTCCTCACTTGAGCTTACAACTCATTATAGGTAGCTCATCGGGAAAGTAAGCATTGAAAAATACCAGCTCTAACACCCCCCTTAAGTGAAACTTAGGGAGTAAACATAAAAAAAACAAATTTGGGTCCTAGAAATTAAGCATGATAAGGTACTAAAGTACACACTCTCATAAGAGGATAAAATAAGAAAATCCATAGGAAAAAAACTCTTCTCCAAAAGAGAGATAGATGCCAGTGCTTCGATAAACATGGAGTTGAAATTGTAGACCCCACAATGATCCATTGAATGGAAATTATGAAGGCCCCCTCTAATCAAGAAGTACAAAAAGTTGACGCACCAAACTATGAAGATGAGATTCATGAAACCTTAATGATGTTGGTTGATCTCTCACTTAGGAAATGTTGGAAAGGAAAAAGTGTGGCAAAGGCTGTCAACATCCCTAGAAATGCTTTAGAGAAAATAGGTGTTGGCAAAGAACTGAGACAAAGGCTTCAAATAGAAGTAACACTATCAATCAAAAAATGAACAATGACACTTATATGTATAGAAAAATTAGCTTAAACATGGTACAAAAAAATTCATGAAGATGTTTAAACATTGTCACCATCTCAAATAAAAATTTACTAGAAGTATAGTCAATGCAACTAAAAAAACAATATCTATCATCATCAAACACCCCCTTGAAACACAACCGTAGGAGAGGTAGGAATCAACATTATCTATCATAAAAAATCCCCTAATTGAAACACATTTTAGGGAGAAATGCAAATTAACAACTAATAATAGCAACCTTGTACTATTGCACAATCAATGAGGCACGGTAATATGAAGTTCACAAGAATCTATTCAAATGATTCCATGATCATCCTTCAATTTGACCATAATTGATCATGATGGTTAGGACTAGTCCATGGTTGAGCCTTTCATGTCATTTTTTCAATGACCTGAATGCATAAGTACGAGGTTTCTAATTCATGGGTAAAATCCTCTAAGATATAGGCTTAGAATTTTATTTTGTAGGCTCAAATATAGGGGCAGAAATAGGAGGACAACCCTATACATTAGCTTTAATGTTAGTCATCTCATCAATTTGCACAACATAATCAATAGTGGACTAGTTTTCTAGTAGATTAGTCTAAACTCCACTTGCAACGAAAGAAAACCTATGGGGTTCAACAAGGTTGAATGTAGGTAGTGAAGCAATATAAATAATATATCCAATAACTACTTTGGATGTTTTCACTTTGGGTGCAAAAGGAACATAATTCCCTATCCATGTTTTCCAAGTTGATGTAGAAGCATGAGGCTTGGAGACAAAAGTTTTCGAATCTTATTCCAAAAATACAAAAAAAATTTACAAGCAAAGGAGTGGGATCCTTTAGCTATCACTTTACAAAGATTTCTAGATAGGATTTGAGCTAGAATTCCGAGATTTGGATTATCTTGTAATTAATTCAAGTAGTTAGGCTTAGTTGAGATTCTTGAGGAGAATATCATGCCGATTAGATAGTATTAGGCAGTTTTGATCCATTGATTTAGGATCTGGTTGTTGTATGTATAGGTATTTATGTAAGTTTTGAACTAATGTAAAGGGATTTGGCTATGGAGGATTGGACTGTAAAATTTTAAGTCTCTCTGTGTCTCTATGTATTCTACGCATCAAGGGTCAATCCTGGAGGTTTTAAATTTCCTTCAAAATATTTCTGAATACTGTTGATTTCCAATTTGGACTCTTTAGAATTGGAGTTTTATATAATTTTGTGTTATCGCGTTTAAATCTTCATACACTGTGCATTTAGATAATTTGAATGTATTTCAAAACCACAAGGTTTAGTTAGTGATATCTTGAATATAACTTAGATACAGATTAAACTTGGCGGAAGCACTAAAACCTTGTTGGAATGAAGAAAACCCCGACAAAATTCGTGAGAACCCCTTAGAATATTTGAACCATCCGATCGACAAGCAACAGATCTAACGGTGATCACATGCTAACAAGCGCGAAAGTTAATTCCAAAAACGAATGCGATAAATTATAAAACTAAGTTAATACCTCAATTAATCGTGACCGTCTGCTTGAAGGAGTCAAATCCGATGGTGGTTCCGTCGAAAAGTGCACGGGAGATAATATAAAATTCGGACACGATATTTTATCGACTATGGTTTAATCTAGTTGAATTCCGGATCGATCACAGTCGTTCATTAAGAAGGGATGAGATTCGACAAATATATCTCCAAAATATGCACACGGGTTAACTTCAATTTTGAACATGAGAAGGCTATGAATTATAGTTGTATTTCCTTTAGGTTCTGTGGAAAATATGAAGGTTTGTCGAATAACGGGTAAATTAAACAATTCTACTATTTTCGCAGAATAACTAAAATTAGAGGTTAATGACTGATAGTCCAAAGGAAACCTGAGAAGAAGTCCCACTTGAACTTGAAGAGATTGTTTCTGGTTTTGAACGATTATCCTTAACACCTACAACTAGCCCACCACAAGTTCTCTAGTATATCCCATTTTTCTTAACTATCAGGACCCAACATCGGTGGTGTATTTTGTGAACGTAAGTGAAACAAATGAACCATTATCAACATCAATAGGTGAGCCTGAAAATTCAACAATATCATTCTCCTTTTGAGCATTCTGAAGGCGAATGACTTGCAATTCAAGGCGTTATTTGCGTTCTTGCAAGTCTTGAATGACCTCATCCTTCATAGTCATTGTTATTATGGATCATAATCTTCTTTCATAGTTTGATATTGATCCAGCAATATATTATTCTTTTCTTGAAGAGGGATTGCTTCTTCACAAAGCAATTAAATTGAGGGTTTCAAATAGAAAAACTCCATAACTCATTGACCATTTCTCTCCTCCAACTTGCAAATTTGTTTCTTGAAAATTGCATTTTCTGGTAATACAAGGAGTCAACTTGCTCCAAATCATCAAGGAATTCAATATTTTCTAGAAATTAATCTACAATATTTTGGAGATACTTTCCCATGGTTGAATCATGATCTTCAACGTTCTAGATATTGTTAGTGAGAATGTTATGGAAGTGATTATTAAGCGTGGCATTTTATTTTTGCAAGACAACAATGATGGAATACAAATGAATAACCTCATTGCAGAGTTTCTCATCTTCCGTTTTCTCATGAAGTTCCTATAGTATTTTACCCATCTAGCTAAATTGGTCACACCATAACGATAATTGTGTTCTACATGAACTTGAGAAGAACTTTGAACACCCCTTCCATCCTTAAGATGTAGAAATACTTCTACATTTTGTTTTAATGCAAATAATAATGCCATTATTGATAATTTCAAACAATACAAATAATGCCATTATTGATAATTTCACATTTCAAAAAGATACTCAAAGATTCCAAAATAATGCATTGATCCCAACTAAATACTTTTAAGAACACAACTCAATATTTTTTAAATATTCTTTAGAAACATACTACCCAAAACACTTTCCATAAAAGAAAACTTTATGAAGATGTGACAACCTTTTTTCATGAAGGTCTTTGTCAACTATATGGATTTGGTAGCCTAGCCTCCCCTAGGCATCCACAAAACAGATCATCAAAACGCACATCAAATGTATTGGTAGAACTTACTCTCACCAAAGATGGCATTCCCTTAGAAGCAAAAATAAAAGTAATAATAGTATAGTAGGATTTTGTTGCAGCACAGGATGACTGTCATAGTTAAAGACCAAAAACACCTCCAAGATCCAAGGCCACGATGTGAGCGCGCAAAAAAGAAAAAAAGCTAAGGGTCAAGCATAAAATTGGAGGGAATTGTAGCCAAGGGATTGTACAAAGATCTGATGAATTTTTCATTGAATTATATTCTTGGAATCTGTAATCGGCATAAAGATGCTCACTTCTTTTTATGCCTTTAAGTAAGCCTTTGCATGTTGATCATGTAGATGATAATACTAAAATGAAATCTGAAAACCATTTTTATTTTTCAGATCTCGAACGAAATGTGTGTAGGATTTGTCAATCATTTGTTGCACCACTATAATATGCAAATCCCATAACAACAAATTCAAATATGTTGCAATATTCATGCTGTGTTTTACACTGACACACATATATTTTCTTTTTAAAGAAAAAAAGAACATAATAAAAACAAAATATTGTTACATATGCATCAATGCTTTTCCATTTAGCATGATACCAGAGGAGTAATGTAACACCTAAAAAAGGAAAAAAAAACTCAGTAGGATCCAAAAATGGGCCATAGCAGAAACCAAAATGGGCGATAACAAAATGTCAAAAGTAGTCTAGTAGGTGCCCAAAATATAGGACTATCTCATTGTTTGAATAAAAGAGTCATAGAGCTTGTTGTAAATTACAAAAAAGAAAAGTTATAAAAGCAAGGCTCAAGGAAAAAAGAGTCACTAGAGAGAGAGAGATCCAACACTGAGGATGGTTCTGTTAACAAGAACTTGTAGTGAATCTATTGTATGAAGTTTACATCTAGCTTAATCCTACGGAGAAAAATTGTCGATGGCTAAGATTTCCTATAGAAGCGAAGGCGGGCTTGTGGAAATCTTACTACCTGAACTGCTTCCAAACTCATCCGGAGTCTCTTCCATCACTCTCTCTCCATAGCAACTCAAGCCACAAGTGAAAATCTCACTTGCCAAAAAATTGAGTTGAGACATGTTCCAAATTTAATATAGTTCGCATCCAGTGAATCCTTGAGGACCTTGAGATCCTCCACATCCTCAACCACCATGCATGCCTCTCCCAACTGGGGTGACTATAACATGTAATAGGTTTTGTAGAAGGTGTTCCATCTGTGAGAGAGATTGCATCAAGAAGGCAAGGGACCTTACAGATTCACAATTAAAGCAAAAACCTCATTTAGATTTAAAAGGAAAAAGAAATCGAAGATTCAGAACGGAAAGAAACTTAGATCTTATACCATGTACGATATTAATTACTCATGTTATTAATCACAAATGTGATAGTACATTGAAGACCTCCATTATACAACACTGGAAGAGGTATACTGTCATATAAAGATAACTATGACAACTTTCAAGATATAAATCCTAGGTGAGCTTACAACTCACTTGGAAAAAGATCAATTTTAATATCTAGTTTTAATATTTGGATTTAAATTGAAAATTTAACTTAGAGCTATTAGATTTAAACATTAAAAAAAAAATATCCGTAAAAAAAAATTCTAAAAACCATTACATAAAAACCTTATTATAAAATAAAACCCATAGCATTCATCTATCTACTATCTACAAACAAACAAATAAAAAAAATATAATTTTATTAATACATTGAAAGAATTAAATTAAATACAATCATGTTTGCTTCAAATCTATGAAAATATTATCAAATATGATGATGTTTCCTTTAAATCTATGAAAATATTATCATCACAGTACAATGGTAATAAATCATGTACCTTGATTGAATGCACAAATATAGAGTTTTTTTGGTTGTAGGAATTTGCACATGAGCAAAGAGTAGCTAAATCATGGTCTTTGAAAAAAAGTCAATTTTTTTTTAGCAAACTGAACAAAGGCTCCTTCTTAGTATATAGAAATAACCATTCAAATCTCTCCCATTAACATAATAAGGAAATCATTTTCAATAAAAATAAAATATAAAATATAAAAAAAATAAAATTATTTAATATAAAACAAAATTTATAAACCAATCCACAAAATTGGTAAATCCATTGTTCTATAGTCTTCCACGCATATTTACTATAGTATATTTTAATAAATGTTCTATTTAAAATGTAAATAGAAATATATATAATTATTTTTGTTTTTAATTTTTTTAATATAAGGAAACAAAAATTTATTAAAAGGTTAAAATTTTAAATAGAAAATTAACTTAATTATTTTTTTTAAGAATTTAATGTTATTTTAACAATTTTTAAAATAAATCTATACTAGTTAGATTTTCTTTTATTTTTTTTTAATTCAACCAGAAATGTCACCTGAAAGTATTCCATGTTTCTTTACTGCCCAAGCCTATCATCGAAATGTCACTTGAACTATTCCATGTTTCTTTACCTTTTTTGCCACTCAACCAGAAATGTCACCTGAACTATTCTATGTTTCTTTACTACCCAAGTCTATTATCGAGACTCCTAGTGAAGGTCCAACCTACAAAGAATGCAAATTGTGATGCTTCCTTGCTAACTTTTGTAGAGTTGATGTCTCCACATGTTATGGATGAAGCTATTTCCTATGTCCATTAAAAAATAATCATTCGTGCGATTTTACCTTCTTTAAACTACAACAATACCTTTTGATGAGACATTTTAGTTATCATAATATGGCGAGCTATCCCGAGGATTCCAAGTTTATCTCTGCCTTAACACACTTGTCCGATCTAACAATCTAAAAAGTATATGTTCCAATGATGCAAAGTTCGTTAAAGTAACTGAACTAATACAACCACATTAACAATATTAATGTGGTTGATATAGTCCAAGGCTTCATTTGTATCTACCATTGATAAATATGTAACAATATAAACAATAATAAATCTATTGCAATAAAGTTATTATAATTATCATTATAATTAATAGTAATTATTTCTATATAATAATTATTATTTAATATTAAATGTTATATATTATTATTTCATTTTAAATTATGTATTATAAATATGAACCCTTAGATTAATAAAACCTAGGAATTGATATTATAAACCCAGGAGAATAATAAACCCAACGGGTTAATATTAAAACCCTAAGGGATTATAAACCTAAGGGAATAATATTAACCCGAGGGATAATAAACCCAAAGGATTAATAATAAAAACCATAGGGTTTATATTCCCTTGGGTTGATAATATCAATCCATTGGGTATATTTATCTAAGGATTTATATTCCTAGGGTATAATATTATTCATAGGTTTATAATATTAATCCTTTAGGTTTAACATAAATCACAGTCATCCAACAACTTATATACATTCGATTTATAATATTAGTCCCTTGGGTTTATAATACCTTGGGGTTTTAGTATTAACCATTTGATTTATAATATCAATTCCTTAGGTTTATTAATGTAAGGGTTCATATTCCTAATCTTTAATACTAAAACTCCAAGGGATTAAAAACCCAAGACAATAATATTAAGCCATGGGATAGTAAAGACAAGGGATTAATAATAAAAACCCAAGGAATTATAAATCCAAGGGAATAATATTAAACCCTAGGGATTAATATTATAAACCCAAGGTATATAAACCCTAAGATAAATATTATAAACCCTAAAATAAACATGGTTGACCATGGTTGAGAATGGTTGATTTTCATTTTGAGGCAATCCTTGTCACAATGTGACGTTGGACCATGGTTGACCATGGTCAACCATCTTTATTCTAGGGTTTATAATATTTATCTTAGGGTTTATATACCTTGGGTTTATAATATTAATTCATTGGGTTTAATATTATTCCTTTGGGTTTATAATCCCTTAAGTTTAATACTAAAAACCTAAGGAATTAGAAACCCTAGGAATAATATTAAACCTTAAGGATTAATATTAATTAAAAACGCTACAAATAATATTATACCCTCGGAATGTGAACCCTTAGACTAATAAACCCAAGGGAATAATATTAATCCAAGGGATTAATACTAAAAACCCTATGAATAATATTATACCCTCGGAATGTGAACCCTTAGATTAATAAACCCAAGGGAATAATATTAATCCAAGGGATTAATACTAAAAACCCTAGGATTTAGATAAACCCTAAAACAAACATGGTTGACCATGATCGATTCTCATATTATGAGAAACTTTGTCACAAAGCGATGTTGGACCATGGTTGACCAAGGTTGATTTTCATATTGAGACATTCTTTGTCAGAACGCAATGCTAGACCATGGTTAACCATGGTTGTCACAATGAAGCGCTCGACCATGATTTTTTTCATATTGAGACAATCCTTGTCACAATGTGACATTAGACAATGGTTGATTATGCTTAACCATGGTTGCTTTTCATATCAAGACAATCTTTGTCAAAATGCGACGCTCGACCATGGTTGAACATCGTTGACCAATGTCGACCATGATTAACAATGGTTGTCCATGATTATCATATTAAGAAAATATTTGTCATAATGCGAAGTTGGAACATTGTAAAGACAATCATTGATTTTCATATTGAGACAATATTTGTCACAGTGCGATGTTCGACCATGGTTGACCATGATAAATGGTTGACAACGATTGATTTTATAAAATATGGTTGATCATGGTTGACCATGATTGAATTTATAAAAAATGGTTGACCATGGTGACCATGATTGATATTAAAAACCCAAGGGAATAATAAAACTTAGGGACTAATAGTAAAATACAAGGGACTATAAAATATGGTCGACCATGGTTGACAATGCTCGATATTATAAACCCATGTGAATAATAAACCCTAAGTATTAAAACAAAAAACAAAAGACATTATAAACCTAATGGAATAATATTAAACTGTAGGAATATGAACCCTTAGATTAATAAACCCAAGGGAATAATAATCCAAAGGGATAAAAATTATAAACCCAAGGTATATACACCCTAAGATAAATATTTTAAACCCTAAAATAAACATGGTTGACCATGGTTGATTTTCATATTGAGACCATTCTTATCACAATGCAATGTATGAACATGGTTGAGCATGCTTGACCATGATTGATTTTCATTTCAATACAATCTTTGTCACAATACGAATTTTGACCATGGTTTACCATGGTTGATTTTCGTATTGAGACAATCATTGTCACAATGAGACATTTGAGCATGGTTGATTATGGTTGACCATGGTTGGTTATAAATGACCATGGTTGACCATGATTGGTATTATAAACGAAAGAGAGTAGTAAACCCAAGGGATTGATATTGTAAACTTGAGGGAATAATAAATCGAAGGGATTAATAATAAATCCCCAAGGGGTTATGAACCCAAGGGAATAATATTAAACCCAAGGGGCTAATATTATAAATCCAAGGTATATAAACCCTAGGATAAATATTATAAACACAAAAATATACATGTTTGACCATGGTCGATCATGGTTGATTTTTATATTGAGACAATCCTTGTCACAATGAGACGTTGGACCATGGTTGACCATGCTTAACCATAGTTGATTTTCATATCAAGACAATCTTTGTCACAGTGTGAATTTGACAATGGTTGACTGTGATTAACCATGGATGACCATGTTTTATTTTATAAAACATGGTTTAACATGGTTGACCAAGGTTGACCATAATTGACCATGGTTGACCATGATTATCATATTGAAGAAATATTTATCATAATGCAATGTTGGACCATGGTTGAGACCATCATTGATTTTCATATTGAGACAATATTTTTCACAATGCGACGTTGGACCATATTTGACCATGATTTACCATGATTGACCACGATTATTATATAAAATATGGTTGACAATGGTTTACCATGATTGAATTTATACCAACCTAGATCCATCTAACTTCGGATCTATCATGTGCCGAGAGGGATCAAATCCCTTGAGGTGCAAACCTTATTTTTGGAGTGTAGAATTTGAGGAAAGGTTTTCACTTCGAGGGATTTGATCCCTCTCAGCACATGATAGATCTGAAGTTAGATGGATATATGATGGTTCTAGTTGAGGGCAATAATGACACATTTTTATATTATCATTATTATGTATATGTTTGAGATAAACTTCATATTTTGAAATTTACATTATGTTTTCTTTGTTTGACATGATTATATTGTTCTCATCTTTAATTTTTTTTTTGTTGCTTGTCTTGAATGGTTTGTATTTCTGCGCTTGGATGCTTTGAGTGGTTTCTGTGTTTGAATTTGGATGGTAATGTTTGTGAATGCTAAAATTGTTGTGTTATATTTTTATGTGTATGTAGTTGTATGTTTGTAATTAGTTGATGATGAAGGAGGGAGACAATATTTTCAATAGTTTGCAAGAGGATTGGTATCACACATTTATTTCATTTAATTTTAGGTGTCACAAATTTTGACAATTAATAATTCTTAATAGTGTCCCTCTAGGTATTACTAAATATATCTTGAGGAGTAGTTTTAATAATTTATTGCATCAAGATTACTCTTCAAATCATTTATTTCATTGCTAATATTTGAAATAATTTATTTCCTTCAAAATATTTTGATGATTTTTTTATCTATAGTTTGTTTTCCAAAATTCAAGAAATAATGTAATATTAATTTTTTTTTAAAGAGTGGTCATATTTACAAAATATTTACACCATATATTTTTCCATATTTACATATTGATTATATGAAAATGACATTCGAGACCATAAAATATTCAATTCTTTAATTCGAACTATTGTAGTATACATCATACATTGTCTCTCTTTCTCTCCAATATTAATTGGTTGAATTACTATAACACAAAAATCAATGCACATTGTCACTCACTTTTTTTGGCTCACACTGAAATTAATTCACATTGTTAATCCAACCACTTTAAGTTAATGTACCATCATAAGTTGAGTTACATCAAATCAAAAGTCATCATCTATGATGAAATCAATGCATCTTGTTGTCACTTTTTCTAGCACCTGTAGCACGAGTGTTTCAGGAGATATAGAAAGCTTCCTAGAGACAACCTCTAGGTTTATTGTAGACCAGTGCCTAGGACATCTTAAAGAGAGGATTGCATGGGAATATTACCACTGGGGCTTTCTGCTGCACTCCAATTGCCAAGTAGTATGAAAAGATGATGAAGGGTGGCTTGGTTCAATAGTACTTCATCAAGGTAAACTCAAGAAAATACATGGATCTAAATGTACAGGGGGCAAATCAGGCTAATCTCAAAGACAAATGTCTAGATCTGGTGGTCAAAACACAACAACATGCAGCTTTAATATTGGCATTGTAGTAAAGTGAAGAGGAGGAAAGGAAGGATGGAATTTAGCGCATAGGGATGGCTATAATACAAAATAATAAGGAACGATGTTCCGACAGAAATATGAAACAGGGAGGAGATGAGAGGAGAAGAAAGAGTAGAATGATAGGAATTGTGGAGCAAGAATTAATGTTTCATACTATATACCTCATGGACACACTTGTCACTGATCAACATAAGTAAATTTGTTCACATAAAGGTACATAAGTAAATCTTTAATTAACACAGGCACTATTCCTACTTAGCAACATACATATAACCATGAGAGAGAGATACCGACAACTTCATTACACAATTTCATTATAAGAGGAACATGCATGATATGAAATACAAAGAGGAAAACATATTGCTCATTGCTCTGATAGGAATCAATAGAATAGTTTCATTAATCCTTGAAGAGTCCAAATCACCAGTCCATTACATTTAGCAATACATAGCTCAAGTCCCTCATGAATAGGAAAATAGAACCAAAAGTGGAATCACAGAATTTGAACCCCTCAAGTGCAAAATTCTGGATCCTAGGTTAAGTATTTCTCCCTCCCTTTTATAAGGAGAGGGAGAGATTTATAAACAGTTACAAAATATCTTGGCCTGAGCTCCAGCTGTCTAATAGACTAGTTGTCAGCGTGTAAGGCTCTGTCGCCCCAAATTATTACAACAGAAAAGATAATTTTCTCTAATTTGAATAACAAAACAAAAAAATCAACAAAACATAATTAACATGTGAAACTGAAATGATGATGACGAAAATATCTCCTAGTCGTCCCTGTGATTTACCCTAATCAGGCTATGTTATGCCTTATACTCTCTCAATCGGTTTCCTATCGATTTCGGTCTCAATCGCTTTAATTCTTTACTTACAGGAGCTGGAAGCGATCACCCATGATGGTCATAACATATTCTGAACATAGAGACTGACTCATCCATCCCTCTAGACTTCCTGTATAACACTATCAGGGACATGGTATGCCTAGTTACACTGTCGTAATAATATATCGGAGGTTCTCAATATTTACACTTTACACTTAGAAACATTACAAAATAGGTGAGTTTCAGGATATTTGGCCTACTTTGTTTTAGCCCCTTTTCAACATTTTTCTCCATAGGACCACTGGTTGTGATTGAAGGGTTGGATTTAAGGCGCTAGGGCCTTTTGTTCCTATTTGGGGAGGCTTTTTCCTTTGTAAATAAATTAGCACCTAATTCCTTTGAGCTTCTCTAGCGACCATATGCTAGCCCAATATATCAGACCTCCTCTACATCGAAGGTTTCCAGTCAGGGATTTTACATTGGAGCCATTACATGCTTGCAATATACGATTGCAATAGGCCTTTGGTACTCAGCCTCCAGCTCCAGCTTGGGTTCTCCAAACTAATTGTGACCATGGGATAGCCCCCACATTGGAGCTCTTGTATCGACAATTTCCAATCAGGGATTTACTTATGGAGTTGCGACATTTCAATTTTTTTGATCTAACATCATTCTCTGCCATTTGACACCTCGTGAGTGGTGACACGTGTCACCCTATTTTCCCTCTTTGGACCCTTGAAAATGCCAAATATGCATGCCACATGTCCTCCAGTACTGCCACATCATGATGATGTTAGATGCCACGTGGTATTATCGAGACCAATGGTATTCCACCATGTAGCCCTTCATAGGAGAGAGAAAAGGCCCACCCTATTTTAGTTTTGCAACTGAGTTCCTTTGTTAAATGTTTCTAGGCATCCCCTGATAGTTTGCATTATCAACGTTATTTTCCCACAATTCCTTTATAGTGGTCACTTTAAGATCACCGATTGTTGATTTGCGACATGTTTGCGTTGTTGTGATTATCGATATTCTATGTTGTTGGACCTCCGATTGCGATCGTTGATATCACACTTATGTCATGTGATGCAGCAATGTGCCATGTTGCTAAACCTCTGATATGCGATCTCTGATGTCAGACCTCCGATATTCCTCCTTTCCTTGAGGCTTTAATACTTGAACTTTAGAATACCATAACTTCTGATCCAGGAGCCCATTTTTGGACTTCTACATACCATTGGAAAGCTTGTTCAGAGAAATTTCTAATGGAGAGGGTGCAGTTTAGAATTTGAGTCTTTCTGCGGCTTGGAAGATGGTTGTAAATATTTCTTCTCTTTTACACTATGGAAAACTCAAAACACATTTTGCAGTGAGTGACAACTCATCTAATGCACACAACCAAATAAGATTGGAAAACATATACACTGAAATTAACGAATCTAATGCAATCAATCAAATAAGATTAGAAATCAATATCTACACTAAAATCAATGCATCTAGTGCAAGAAATCAAATAATATTAGAAATCAACATCTACACTAAAATCAATGCATCTAGTGTAAGGAATAAAATACGATTAGAAATCAACATATACACTGAAATCAATGCATCTAGTGCAAGAAATCAAATAGGATTAGATATCACCATCTACACTGAAATCAATGCATCTAGTGCAAGCAATCAAATAGGATTAGAAATCACCATCTATACCGAAATCAATGCATCTAGTACAAGCAATCAAATAGGATTAGAAATCAACATCTACACTGAAATCAATGCATCTAGTGCAAGCAATCAAATAGGATTAGAAATCACTATCTACACCGAAATCAATGCATCTAGTGCAAGCAACCAAATAGGATTAGAAATCACCATCTACACTGAAATCAATGCATCTAGTGCAAGAAATTAAATAGAATTAGAAATCAACGTCTAAACTGAAATGAATGTATTTAGTGCAAGCAATCAAATCAAATTAGAAAACATCCACACTGGAATCAATGCATCTAGTGCAAACAAGCAAATATGATTAGAAATCAAAATCTTCACTGAAATCAATGCATCTAGTGTAAGCAATCAAATATCATTAGAAATTAACATCTACATTGAAATCAATGCATCTAGTGCAAGCAATCAAATAGGATTAGAAATCACCATCTACTATGAATTCAATGCATTTACTGCAATTAATCTTCTTCCCTCTCTCCCCCCTCCATCTATATCTATATCTTCCTCCATCTCTCCTCCTTTGTCTCTCCATCACACCCCCAAACATACACACTGTAAAAAATTCTACAAATCCAACTCTGATACCATGTAGACAATTTCTACAAATCCAGCTCCGATACCATGTAGAAAATTTGTTATGTAGGTTAACCTGATAATGCAATATAAATCAAAGCAGAATACTATAACCTACTTCTACTATCAATTTGCGGAAGCTTAAAGATCGAGCTGAATAATATAACAACAAGAAGAAGAATCAATGCACAATACACATGAAAATAATTTCGGGAAAGCCTCAGCTAAAAACCCCACTATTTGTATTATCATACAAGGTGGAAATACATAAAGATTATATAAATCCTTAGCTCTCATAGCTAGCCAACTCTCAGTACAACCCTCACAGATGCTCATAGGAAAACTTGGCTTCTCTCAAGCTTTCCTCTCTGCCCTCCAAGCTCCTATTTCCTTGCGCTGTTCCTCTAGGATGATTCTCCTTCAACCAAGTGGAAAACCTCTTCTACCCAGTGGATGATCTCTTGATCTCACACATTGTCAGAACTGCAAAATCCTCAAGGAATGATCCCTTGACTGCATGCATGAGTTTTCTTTATAAGAAAACACATGCAACTGATAATACATTGTCCTTGTCTTTAATCTCAACTGGATCTTTCTTAGAATAGACATGCATGAGTTTCTGATGAGGGCATCTTCAGTTAACTGGATTACACTATTTGAGTGCATGCATGCATCAACTGACTGTTAACTCACCATTAGTTCGTCAAACAATTTGGAACTAATTTAACTTGACTTAACTCTATAAACTGAGTTAACTAATTACAACTCAAATATAACTCAATCTTATCTCCTTAATTTAAGGGATAACTCTTGCATGACTTTAGAAAGACTTCTAACTTGAATTTGTCCAACTAATTAATTCAAAATTAATTAATCAATTATTTCCAAGTAGTTGTTAAGACTAAATTCGATTTTACTTCACAATTTAATTCAAGGACAAATTAATTTGGAATATTCTTGTTGCCACATTTCAACACTCCCTCTCAACAAGAAAGGGATTATCTGCCACCTTGATCCTATCTCTATGGAACTCGAATTTACAATTTGATAATGCTTTTGTCAAAATGTCAGCATCTTGCTCCTCTGTCAAAATATACTGCAGCAACATGATCCTCCTCGCTGCATCAGCAGCTTGCTTTACCTTGTAAAGCCAACGGGAACTGACAATTGACTTGTTCTTCGGTCTCAGAAGCACGTCCCAAACACTGTTACGAACTATGGAGTCATACTCCTCCACCATAGTGTCAACCCGAATTGGCTGCTGCACTACTTCATCAAAGGAAGATGGCTCGGTCTCAACACATTCCTCAGCAAGGGCCATGTATCGAGTGTACCTCTTAGGTGACCTCCTTTGTTTGCGCTGAGAAGATGGTGCTCCCACATTCTCTCTCGCATCCTCCAACAATCTATCAGCTTCTCTTATGTGCTTCTGTCCATCTCTGGAAGACTCTTCTTGAGTGGATGTCTCCACTCTTGGAACCTCTGCATGCGGCTGCTCCGCATCAGTCTAAGGCTCCTCCTCCTTAGGAACCAATAGTTCCTCCATAGCCTGTAGTTGGAGCTCCCTCTCAAGGGAAACTCACATGGCCTTCTGCTCTTCATACTTGAGATCTCTGCGAACCACTGTCCTCTGACTGGTAGGAAAGAACACCTGATAGTTGTGAGGTGTATTAGTGTACCCCACAAGTATCCTCAACTCTGCTATCGGCTCAAGGTTCTTCCGTGCATCCTTTGTCACATGGAAATAAACCGATGAGCCAAAAATTCTGAAGTGATCCACATCTGGTCTCTTACCGGAGAAAGATTCCTCTGGTGTCTTCATCCCAAGTATGCGATGCAAGCTTCTATTCTGCAAATAGACCATTGTGTTTCATGCCTCAGCTCACAAGTGAAGTGGTAGGCCTTGGTCATGTAGCATTTCCCATGCTGCCCCTACAATAGTTCTGTTCTTCCTCTCAGCCACCCCATTCTGCTGTGGGTTATGAGGTGCCGTCAACTCTCATTTAATTCCTTTCGCTGCATAGAAGTTCATAAACTCTTGAGAGACATATTCTCCATCGTTGTCGCTTTTCAAGGCTTTGATCTTCTTTCATGACTCTAACCAAAGCTTTGAACTCACAAAACTTTATGAAGGTTTGGTCCTTCTTCTGCATGAAATAAATCCAACATTTACGATAATAGTCATCAATGAAAATCACAAAATACCTTTTCTTCGCTGTGGATGCCGTTGAGAATGGTCCACACACATCAGTATGAACTCGCTCTAAGATAACCTTTGCTCGACTGTCTCGATCATGAAAGGAAGACTTGGTGTACTTTCCCAAGGTACAACCTTTGCATGTGTCAACTTGCTCAAGTTTACCTTTGGGAAGTCTTGTAGATATCTGTTGCATTATCTTCAAAGCCCCATGATGCAAATGGCCCAACCACCTGTGCCAAAACTTGCCAATGTCTTGGCTTTGCACCAATTCTACTTTCATACTTAATGTTGCACAATCATCTACCGCTAGTTTATAGAGATTTTTCACCCGAATCCCTATCCTCTTGGTCTGACTTGTGACTATGTGTCTTAGGAACGCCTTTCCTTTACTAAAGACAACATCGTAGCCTTTGTCCTCCAACATCGCAACCGATACCAAGTTCTTATTCATTCCAGGCACATACTTCACATCTGTCAAGGTGATAGGAGCTCCATGCTCCCTCTGAAAAGCAACTATGCCCACTCCTGAAACACTATACCTTCCATTGTCACCCATCTCTATGCGCATCTTGAGGTCTTTCTCCTCCAAGGAACTGAATAAACTTTTATCACCGGTCATATGGAATGAGGCTCCACTGTCAAGATACCAGACACAACCCATCATCGATGACACCATGCATGCGATGAGGGTAAAGTCCATTTCAAACTGAGAGGCTAATGCCTCACCTTCCAATCCTTCCGAGGATCCCTTCTTGGACTTCTTTGATGGGAAATTAGTCGCATAATGTCCCATCTCATGAAAATTAAAGCAACTTACTTTAGACTTGTCACCCTTATTCCCCCCATGAGAAGAATTCAATTTGGAATGGGAAGCCTTCCCCTTCCCTTTCCTTGCCTTACTTGCTAAGGCCAAATTTTCTTCATCATCATTCTTTTATGAAGAACTATCTCATGTGCTCCTCCTGATCTCCTCCTACATCAGATCCGACCACTGTTGTTCCCAATCCTACAGCTTCTCCCTTTTATTCACAGAGTCTTGGTAGCTATTCCAACTCTTTGGAAGGCCAAGGAGAGCGAGGCTCACCATATCATCATCGACAGTAGTTATTCCCACATTGGCAAGCTCATCTCCGTAGGTGGTGAGCTTGTTTAGATATGTGGAAATAGTATCGCCCTTCTCCATCTTGATTCATCGAAGGTTATCCTTGAGCACCCATTTCCTCTGGTTGCTACTGTTCTGGTAGAGGTCCTTCAATGTCTTCCACATTGAAAATGGAGTATCCTTCCCATGGATACTCAAGACAATATGGTCTTGAACTCCCTCAAGGATGTTCCACTCAGCAAACTCTTATGCATTAGTTGAAGTTGGCTTTTGGATTTCTTGATCAATGAATTCCTTCAAGCCATTGTCTTCTAATATAGTCTCCATTCTATCTTTCCATGCTATGTAATTCAAGCTACCTTCCAAGTCATACTCGAGTCTCAAGCCATATAACACCATTGGGAAAGCTTGAAGTTTGATATGAGTTCGATTTGCACCTGCAACCTCGAACTTCAAACTTCGAATTCTCTTCTCAGTATACTGTTCACGGCTCCGATAAACTTGGCTCTGATACCACGTAGAAAATTTCTACAAATCTAGCTCTGATACCATGTAGAAAATTTCTACAAATCCAACTCCGAAACCATGTAGAAATTATGCTATGTAGGTTAACCTGATAATGCAATATAAATCAAAGCATAATACTATAACCTACTTCTACTATCAATTTACGGAAGCTTAAAGATCGAGTTGAACAATATAACCAGAAGAAGAAGAATCAATGCACAATACACATGAAAATACTTTGGGGAAAGCCTCAGCTAAAAAACCCACTATCTGTATTATCATACAAGGTGGAAATACATAGCGAATACAAAGCCTTAGCTCTCACAGCTGGCCAGCTCTTAGTACAATCCTCATAGATGCTCATAGACAAACTTGGCTTCTCTCAAGCCTTCCTCTCTGCCCTCCAAGCTCCTATTTCCTTATCTTGTTCCTCTGGGATGATTCTCCTTCGACCAAGTGGAAAACCTCTTCTACCCAGTGGATGATATTTTGATCTCACACACTGTTAGAATTGCACAATCATCAATGAATGATCCCTTGACTGCATGCATGAGTTTTCTTTATAATAAAACACATGCAACTGATAGTAAATTTTCCTTGTCTTTAATCTCACTGGGTCTTTCTCAGAATAGACATGCATGAGTTTCTGATGAGGGAATCTTCAGTTAACTAGAGTACACTAGTTGAGTGCATGCATGCATCAACTGACTGTTAACTCACCATTAGTTCATCAAACAATTTGGAACTAATTTAACTAGACTTAACTCGGTAAACTAAGTTAACTAATTACAACTCAAATATAACTCAATCTTATCTCCTTAATTTAAGGGATAACTCTTGCATGACTTTAGAAAGACTTCTAACTTGAATTTCTCCAACTAATTAATTCAAAATGAATTAATCAATTATTTCCAAGTAGCTGTTAAGACTAAATTCGATTTTAATTCACAATTTAATTCAAGGACAAATTAAATTGGAATATTCTTGTTGCCACATTTCAACACACACTCCCTCTCCATCTATTCCTTTTCACTCCCCCTCTCTCTCTCGCTCCACTTTTCTCTTTATATGTCTTTCTTCTTCCCTCCCTCTCTCCCCTTCCAAATCCAGCATTTTGAAGAATTGTGGACACAAGCGTTTTCTTCCATCTCCAAAGATTGGTTGTAGCGATGTATGTTCAATGTTTTTTTGGTCAAAGTCGGATATTATTTTAATAATGAATCATGGTGTTCATTTCCACAATCAGTGTGCGATTTCGCGACCACATTGATTTTCATGGGTAGTTTGACCATTATAAATTCCAGTTATCCATGATATAGAGCATTTAAAACTTCTAAAAACTTTTAAATAGAAATTGACGTGTAAAAGGATTTATTTTCCAAATTCCAAACAAAAGATAAAGGGTAATTTATTTATTTTTCCAAATTCCAAAAGGCTTACCAAACAAAAATTTCTGCCATCACATGGTTTCATGTTGTATTCACACAGCTTTAATGTTCATGAGAGTTTAAGTGCTATGGATATATATTTTTTGAACCTATACAATGTTCTATTTAATGTTTGATGAGGGGTTTATGGGAATTTGACTGTATCTTGTGGGCTTGGACAATGTTGGAAAATGTACAATTTAGTCTTTGAAGAAAGGTTTGAGTGCTTTATGGAAATTTATTTTTATATTTGGGGCGATTAGTTAAAGTATTATATAGCTTAGTATAATGAATAATGAATGGATCTCACAAAAATAGTTTTTTTTTTTTTTTTTTGTAGAATTTTGTAATAAAATTTCAAGATAGTTAATTTTTATTATTAAAAATGTTTTTTTTGAATGGATAAATAGATTTCTACTTGATTTTAGGTAGAATTGATCATAAAAAGTGTTAGAAACAAATACTATTTCATCTAACCAAACATACAAAATAATTAAAATAAGCATGAGCCGGCATGATTAGTGTATGTATCTTTATTGAACATGGAACATTTATTATAAGATGTTTGTTGGGTGTGTGTTATATTCTTTCAATGACTAGCCCCACACTTTGGGGGTCACAAGGGGGGCGATAGTCCCCCTGTTCGTTGTGCCAGGCATATCTGGGGGTTTGAGGGGGGTGGTAGCCCCCCTCTCCGGGGTGCGGGGTAGCATCCCAAGGACATTTCTTTCGGACCCTATATTAGGTGGGCGGGCCTACCTATGGTTTTGTTCGTGGTTTTCACATGTGGTTTTGGGCATGATGGTTTTTTGCCAATGGTATTTTTAGATCCGGTCAAGGGAACTACGGTTATGTTCTAATCCAGGGTTACTGGATTGGGATTTATGGATGCTTCAACATGTATATATATATATATATATATATATATATATATATATATATATTGTAGCATTGAAAGGAATATAATGAAAAATCAATCTCATACTTCCGGTTTTGGGATCGAGGGGCAAAATCTCTGTATATATGTTTTATGTCTTACGCTCTCGCCATTGTTTATTGTCTGTTTTTAGAATTCGTATGTAGGTAATTTCTATACAGGGTTAAAACCTATAATGTTGTATAATATTTTATTTTAAAAAGGATAAGTTTTTTAAATATGTATTTTTTTTATATATAATATATTACAATTTAGTTGTTAATTAGTAGCGAGGATAATTATTATTGATTGTTATTCATTAATATAGGTTTACTCATTACAATTAAAAAAAAACCACCACACCACCTAGAATGATTAATTTGTAACTTATGATTAATTTGTATCTTGTAAAGAGGAAGACTCTAACTAGTGCTAGTTGTTTTTGCATATATTCTACATAAAAGGAGAATATTGAAAAAGAAACATAGAAAAAAAGATTAAAAAACAATAACATATATATTAAAATAAAATAAAATTATATATATATATAAACAAAGAAATTATAAAAAAATAATAAGAAAAAAAAATACAAATTTAGTTAAAAAAAAAACAAAAAGAAGGTTGTGACTATGACTTCTTGAAGGAAACCACCATCCAAGACAGAATCACTGACTATGGTTGCTGATACCATGAGCCGAGATAATAGAACGACACCACCATCGCAGCATCGCAGGGCTGCCTGTCCATGCCACTCCGTCTGCGTCCACCACACCAGCTGTATATGCCTCCCTTCCACTGCCCTGTGTCCACGATCACCACACTCACTATGTTCAGCCTCTGTCTGCAGCCCACATCCATGTCTATAGTCGTCGTCCTGTCCGTAGCCCCACAGCCCTATTCGTAGCCTATCGTCTTGTCTGTTGCCCACACCTACCATGTTCGTCTTATTCCTCACTATCCACATCAGTCCAAATACCGGTCGCCAACCAACGTAGTTGTTGACCCGTCCATCCACCACCATTCAAAACCTTCGTCATTCAAAACTAATGTGGGCATATAAAATTTAATTAACTAGAAATTGCACCAAAAGTTGCAAAGGAAATGCCATAAGGCGCATAAACTCGAGAAGCATTGTGACATATAAAGAATCATTTAAGTTGAAAATGAGTAAACAAAATGTCTTTCAAAAATTTCAAAATTTGTATGCTTATCATGTTTTTAATTTACATAGACCATCTTTACTTGATTGTAGATTCTAAATATTTTGAAATGCAACATTCTGACTAAAGTCAACTAACATATTCCAAAATATGGAATCAAATTAAGCTAACCCTCATCCATAAGTAACAGTATGATTGAAAAAACACCTCCTCAAGAGTATGATCTGCCAACATCTTTTTTGCAAGTTGGACAACACTTGTGGGATTTCACTGCTGAAATTTCTTTTGTGACCATTCGTTGTTAAATTTCATGCCAACTACCGGAAGTGGGAATATTCTGAAATTTCTTCTTCAAAACCTTCATAGTTAAGAAGTATTTCTAAGACTATGTACCCGCAACGCTCTGTTTCAACTAATTGATCACCATTATACGGAACAAAAGTGTCAATCAAAATTGTAACCATTCAGCTTTTGTTATTATTTTTGTTTTCGATCCACAGTCCAACAGTGGTGGGAGTCCTTAAGAAACCATCACATATTGCCAAGGAGAGATTGTGATTGTGAAATCCACCTTGAACAATGAAGGAAACCGTTATGAAAAAAATCCCATGTTGCTTTATCAGCTCTTAACTAAATGTAACCGTTGAACTTAAGAAATATTAAATACATTACTTACAGCCCAAAACAGCAAAATGTTAACTAAATTTAGAAAGCGGAATATTAATTACATTCTTGAAATCTCCACCCCATATTGAGCTCTCTATTGAGAATTTTGTGCCCAGCCTCTGATCAAATGTTCTCTACAGTAGGTTCCCATTTTACCGACTTTGTCCAGAAGACAAAAGGGTCCTTCCTGAAACCAGCTAGAGGCAACATTATTGAGCACGTAAGATTATATCAGTACAATTTGAGTTACGAAGGATTTAACCCAGAGGCTTCCAAGGATGTAGCATCCAAGTCATTAAAGGAAAATGAGAAAGAGCTTCTGATAAACCAAGCAGATGGTACGGTTTCTGATCACGAAAGTCTAGTTCATAGAATAAGGGCCATGGAAGACCTATTGAAGGAGACATTTTCCACTGTATTTCATATGAAAACCTCTTATGAAAATCTAGAGGTGGCCCATATTCCTTATGATGCAGAGAAGCTACAGGTGACTGATAAGTAGGTGATCAGGGAAATGAAAAAGGTCTCAGAACTGAAGTAATATTATAAGAAAAATATTTCCAGTGGAGACTCGAGTGGTTCTAAGAACTAGATTGGGTTAATCTATGAGGAGACTTCAACAAGGGTTCTCTAGATTGAGATTGCACAAAAGAATTATGAGATTGAAAGCTTGAAAAAGGCATTGGAAAATGTTAACTGAGAAAGGGTGAGCATAGAAGATCAGAGAGAAGGAAAAGTGCTAGAGATTCATCGTCTCTGAATGTTGGGGATGGTCCTACAATTAAATTGTTCGAGACAAGCATGCAGAAGATGAGAGAATCAACCAAGGGTTTCACCAAATCCTTGATTTCTTTGATGAAATATGCTGAGTGGGATCTAGATGCAGCAGTTAACAACGTAGAACCAGGCATAAACTACACCATGGAAAGCCATAAAAAGCTGGCATTTCAATCCTATGTCTGCATGCGAATGTTCAGTGGATTTGAGAACGAGAATCTTTATTTGACTGGGAGGCTGTTGTCCATTATAGATCCTGATAAGCATAGAAATGATTTTTTCAAACAGTTTTTAGACATGCATAACATGAAGCCATCAGAGTTGGAGTCCATTTTCACACCAGATAGCCTGTTTGGGAAATTATGTATGAAGAAATTTCTCAATGTAGTGCATCCCAGGATGGAAGAATCCTTCTTTGGCAATTTGGAGCACAGGCACCAGATAGGTAGGGGACTCCACCCCAGGAGCCAATTTTACAACCTATTCCTCAAATTTTCCAAGTCTGTGTGGTTGGTTCACAGGCTTGCATTTTCTTTTGACCCACCTTTGTCTATCTTTCATGTCAAGAGAGGGGTGGATTTCAAGGGTTCCTACATGGATAGCTTGAATTCTATGAATATGAATCATGATGTTGACAATACTATTGTAAGTGAAGGTAATGTCCCACAGCGTCCTGAGAAGCTAAACCCTACAATTGTAGGGTTTACAGTGATGCCAGGTTTCAGGGTTGGCAAGAAGGCCATAGTGAGATGCCAGGTCTATGTAATGACTGCAACACCTGATCTTGCAATTAATGTTTTTGATCCGCTCTCGGCACCTCCCATGGAGGATCTGTAGGTTCATTGTTGTGTATCAAATATTTCTCCTTAGTTTTTGGTTTCAGGATCAATCTATGGGAGTATTCATTTTGGTTGTCGTAAATGCATTGTGTTTTTTTGTCCAAGTTTTTGAGAAAAATTTGGAGAAATTCCAGGGGATGTTCTGGGGAATTCAAAGATAAGAAAACTTTTGAGAAATTCCAGGGGAGGTTCTGGGGAATTCAAAGATGATAAAACTTTGGAGAAATCCGGGGAATTTTCTAGGGAATTCAAAGATGTTTTTTATACTTGTGGATACTTTTTTGGAAAATTTATGGTTATTTTAGACAAATAATCTACAACATTGTGTAGAGTTTTGTGAAAATTGTGGAGAGAATTTTGTGAAATTCATGATTGTTTTGTCAAACTATCTACAATATTGTGAAGATTTTGGTGACAACCATTTTTGTTTTAGTCAAACAATCTGCAACATTATGAAGAATTCTGTGGGAACATTGTTGGAAATAATACTGAGAGGGGGGGTGAATCAGTATTATCAGATCAATAATTTAATTTCAAAACTGATTTGTAAACTCTACTTCAGCTCAGTGAAATAGCATGTATACGCGACTATACTTAATGCAACCAACATATATGCAGAGATATTTTGATTAACAAAAATTATCATGTATTAAACTTTATTCATTATATCAGGAGTTCATTAGACAGTGTAGTAAAAACAGATTAAAGCATCACACATAAGCAACACACATGAACACCAAGATATAAGGTGGAAACCCAATGTGGGTGAAAACCACCTGCTGCAATCGTCTTTGTCTTCTTTTAATAAGAAAATTATGTTTATAGTTTTTGTACTCATGCAGTATTATACCAGTACACAGGCTTCTACCTGCAGAAGGCTACAACCTTCTCTCGTTCTCCAGTTTCTATTGGAAGGGAGCTACAACCCCCTAGCTCTTCTACTAGCCGATTTGTTTACTAGTATGTAGGTGTTGACCTACAGAAGGCTACGACCTTCTCCTTTTTCTTCCAGGGACCACGTTTCATAAATTTTCAGATTGGATCCATCAATAACATCATATCAAATATATCTGCATCAATAATCACCTTTCGAACCAACCACAACCAAATCAATCAATCACTTTGAAAACCCATCAATCCAATAATTCAGAATATTGTCACCAGAATACAGTAACCAGAACCCAAGCCAGAACCCAGAACACTGCAACAACAAATAGAAGCAACTAAAACATATTTTGTAAGGTATACACTACTTCCATGTGTCGAACCTACGTGTATATGCGCTTTCCTCAAAGTGAACCTACGTACAGATCTGAAAATCAAATTTATGATGTATACGCTGCTTTGATATGCAGAACCAATGTGTATACACTCCTTTTCTAAAGTGAAACTGCGTACAGATCTGTAAATGATGATTTAAACATTTCAACTATTCCAGACTTCAGTGATACCCAGATCATCATATTTACAGACTACAACATGCGCCAGTTATTTAGATACAAGATCAAATCACATAAAGATAATTCACTTCAAGCCTTGAGATCCCGATACTTCATTAGATCTTATCTTTCATCAAATGTTAAGGTTCCTCCTTGGTTCAGATCTAGCAATGCACCATAACCCAATAACCTGCATACTAGATCTCACACTTCATCAGATATTCAATGCTTGTGTATCATGGTCTAATTATCTTCTCCTCATTTTATAGTTTTAGGCCTTTCTCAATACCATGGACCAAAACCACTTAGGACCAACACCTTGGATCAAATACCTAGGGTCAATACCTTGGATCAAATACCATGGACCAAATACTTCGGACCAAAAACTTAGTTTTCCAAGGTATATGTGCCTTTCCATTTGTGAAAGTGTGTGTGTACGTATATGTGACTTGTATACATTGAACCCGCATGTATACACGTCTTTCCCAATGGTGAACCTACGTATACCTCTCTTTCTTCATTCTGTGCAGTCTGATCTGTAACTCTGTGCTGTTAACCTGGTATACTGTGATCTTTCATCTAAGTGAGTTGCCTTCTGCACTGATTCCTTGAAGCTGCCCTGCATTTCATCACATATGTAACCACTACTATCATGCATTCTGTCACATCTAATATCTCTTTTGTAGATTCATCTAGATACCATATACAAGTGAGTTGTTTTGCTATAAGTGGGTTGCCATCAAGTACAACACATACATCATACAAGTACAACACATACATCATACAAGTACAACACATACATCAAAATGCCAACAATTTCCCCCTTTGGAATTGATGGAAACAAAAACCACACCAAGTCACTCTCCCCCTTTGTCATCAAGGGCAAAGGGTCATGCTCCCCCTGAGTACATGCTGAAATCTATGATATGCTGAAGTGTGTTGATTGAGCTTACATGATCGAGTCCATTCTCCCCCTAAGCATAAGCAGAATCTACAAAACGATGTTCTAAAAGAGGAACATGACTGTATACGTACATCACAAATGACTTTCCTATCACCAATGACTCATACATACATCCATCTCCCAACCAAGTGGGGATATACCAAATTTGACTTATACACCCAACCAAGTGGGGATATACAATTGTTTATACATGTCAAAACACAAACATTACATTATCCATCCCATGCATAGTGGGGTTACAAATTAGGTCTTCTCATGACTGTTACATTAAAAGATGTACATGACTTATATAACAAAGACCAAATATATCTCTCTAGTATTTTTATAGGGATACTCTTTGACTACGAATATGATACTAATCTAATTATTTTAATATATATTCATAAATATAGGTCCTTTAGCTTTTATTTTAAAATAGAAATAACTATTTATAGATTATTCTAGTTTTAACTTATTCAACTAACTAATATTTATAAACATCTTTGATAACTAATTAATTTATTCATTTATTTTCTTAATTTAAATTAAGATTTAAATGTCCCTTAACTTATATTTTATTTAAACTATAATTAACTTATATTTAATTAAAATATAATCAACTATTCTCTATGACTTGATTTATTTTATAATTATAATATATTAACTCGCTTATTCTAACATATATTTGCAATTATAAAAGTGGTCCATTTATAAAGAAATTAATAACTAAACTTACTTAATTAAATAAATTATTCCCTTCATAGTCTAACTAGCCATTCCCTGTTTAATCTAGCTGTTATCATTTTATTCATTACCTGATCTGGAAATTTGGTCATTGGACATTCTGCCTGATCTATTTATAATGCATAGCAAGATCTGCTCATTCAACTTTTCCTGACAATGAACTACACTGGTTGGTTCGAAACGCGTCGGCAAAAAATATCTCTATGTGATTTTCGCCGAAGATTCTTCTCAAAAGAGACCAAATATCTTAAAAAAGACCATGATAGTCATCAACAACTATCATATGATTTGCACCAACAACAGCATCTAGACCATCAACCTGTATATGTCCATCATTAGTTCCCAAACTATCATCAACCATGATCTCCCCCTGAACCTGTTCCACCTATTCACTGTCACATCTGATCATTGCATATGTTAGTAAGAGATATCAAAGCATCATCATCAATTAGATAGACATCAGGTTATCAACAACTTTATGAGAACCAATATATTTCCATATGTTATCAGTAGAGTGAAATCATCATCAAACAAAGCAGATAATTGGCAGAACCAAGGCAGATCCCTTTTTCCTGAGTCTGGCCCACTGCTTTCCTTCAAACCATCATATAAGTGACTGTGCCCATAGAAACTCACGTATGTACGCAACTACGCTTTATGAAACTCACGTACAACCACCTTTCTTTGAAGAAAATAGGTTTTAACAGCAAGATGATGCAACAACTACTCCCAGCTTTTGTCTGAGATATTCAAATGTCTCTCTGGGCAGTGGTTTAGTGAATATATCAGCAACCCGTTCTTTGGAGGGAACATATTCCAGTTTGAATTTTTTTCAAGCACTTGTTCACGTAGAAAATGATATTTGATGGGTATGTGCTTGGTCTTGGAGTGCATGACTGGATTCTTTGAAATACTGATGGCATTTGTATTATCACATAAAATGGAGATAGGTGGAGTACATGTGATCTGAATGTCTTGCAAGGTTTGCATCATCTAAAGTAGTTGTGTGCAGCAAGATGCAACAGCCACGTATTCTACTTCACCTGTAGATAATGCAATAGAACTTTGTTTCTTGCTGAACCAAGACACTAACCTGGAACCCATATAGAATTCGCCACCACTAGTGCTTTTTCTGTCATCAACACTTCCTGCCCAATCTGCATCTGTATATGGATGAAGTGTAAGATCGATATCTCTAAGATACCGTAAACCAAAGTTCTGTGTTCCTTGGAGATATTTGAAAATCCTTCTGACTGCTTGAAGGTGTGTTTCCTTAGGATTTGCTTGGAATCTTCCAACTATTCCCATTGCATTCATGATGTTTGGTCGAGTACCTGTTAGATAAAGCAGACTGCTAATCATGGACCTGTAAGTTGGTTGATGTACTGCTAGTGATTCATCATTTGAGCTAAGATTGAATCCTGTTACCATTGGGGTACATACTGGTTTAGAATATTCGATGTCGTACTTTTTCAGGATCTATTTGAGATATTTGGTTTGTGAGAGAAAAATACCATCTTTATTCTGCTGAACTTGTAGACCAAGAAAGTAGGTGAGCTCACCAAGCAAGGACATTTCAAATTCCTGCTGCATTACTGAGGCAAAATTTTGACTCGTGGATTCTTCATTGCTACCAAAAATGATATCATCAACATACACAACAATTATTAGCAATTTATCAGTATCCATCTTTGTATATAGATTGCTACTGACCCCTTTGAAAAACCTTGTTGGTGGAGATATTTGTCAAGACAGTAATACCATGCTCTTAGAGACTATTTTAGAACATAGAGAGCTTTTCTAAGTTTGCATACAAGTTTTGCATCATTTCCAAGAATGAATCCTTCTGGTTGTTCAATATAGACTTCTTCTTCTAAGTCTCCATTAAGAAAGGCAGATTTTACATCCATTTGGTATACTTTGAATTTCTAAAAACTAGAAAGAGCAAGAAACATTCTTATGGCTTCAAGTCTAGCAACAGGTGCAAAAGTTTCTTCAAAATCTATACCTTATCGTTGAGCATATCCTTTGCAAACAAGTCTGGCCTTGTTTCTAATAACTTCTCCATTTTCGTTCAGCTTGTTTTTGAATATCCATTTAGTTCCTATGATATTCTTATCATGAGGTCTAGGAACTGACTCCCAAGTATTATTCTTTTCAATTTGCTCAAGTTCTTCGTTCATGGCCTTGACCCAACATTCATCTTTACATGCTTCATTCACATTTTGAGGTTCAGTGGAAGATAATAATTCTAGATAGCTTGAGGTTTCGGCAATAGTTCTTCTTGTCTGCAAACCTGCCCCTTTTTCCCCCAAAATCTGAGTTTCTGGATGATTTTTCTGAACATACCTGGACGAAGTCTTTACTTCTATAATTATCTCTTCTTCTAGTAATTCATTGGTTTCTTCTTCAGAATCAATGTGATTTGATGTGGGAAAATGATCCTCATCTTCTTCATTGTCATGATCTTCGGTTTTTATCTGTTTTTTATTTTTGGATGCTTCATCAACTACAACATCAATACTTTCAATAATTTTCTCAAGTCTTTTGTTATAACATTTATATCCTTTACTTTAGGAAGAGTAGCCAAGAAGAATACCTTCATCTGCTCTAGGTTCAAACTTACCAAGTTTTTCATCAGTCCTTTTGATTAATATTTTGTTCCAAAAAATTTGAAGTACTTTACCGTAGGAGTTTTACCATACCAAAGTTCATGCAGAGTTTGAGTGCTGTTTACTTGAACATTTGCTTGGTTGATAATAGTGACAGTGACAAATGCAGCTTCACCCCAGAAGGTTGCAGGAGTTCAAGATTCATCTAGCATAGCACGAGCCATTTGCTGAATAGTTTTGTTCATCTTTTCTACCACTCCTGTTGGGTCCCTATAATACTAGTGATTACCCCATTAATATTGTAGTTATACCCCTTATTTATATTGTTGTGCCCCTATTACCCCCATATTGTTATTTCTGTGCCCCATAGAATCCCTCTATTGTTATTTTTGTGGCTTTATATTATTATTGTTAGGTCGGCTGGATTATACTGTGACTCCTTAGACTCCTATATATAGAAAGGAGGTTTTGTCATTTGTATCATCCAAGAATTGTTCATTTATGTAATGTAAAGGAGGTTGCCCCCTCGAAGAGGCTGAATTCTAAGGCGTTAATCTTTCTTTTCTATCTTTTCTTGAGCTGGTTTCATAACATTTGGTATCAGAGCTTTGGATTCTAGGGTTCGCTGCTCCAAACAGGTCATCGTGGCATTTTCACTATAACTTTTTTTCTGTAACGTTTCAGAAGTCGCAAAAAAAACCCATTTGAGAAGAAATCGCGCTAAACCTTGGGTCCAAATTTCAGATCTTTTCACATGATATTTGCGGAGATATGCTCTGAGGAAGTTGGTATTTTTACAGACTCCTGAATTACATTCAAAACAGGTGACCTAGGGAAAATCGTAATAACTTTCTCTCTGGGGATCGGATTGAAATTTCGTCAGAAGGTACAGAAAGAGGACGGACTGTAGTTTCTTTTATATCTTTTTCAGAACCAAAGGTCGAAAATTGTACACATGGCGCTTCATACAAGTTCACTCTTCTGGAAAGGTCTATAATCATGTCATCTTCGGAGATTGTGCATAACTCTTTCTTGGAGAATCCAATTTGGATCAGATTGGTGGCATTGGAAAGAGGACACAGAGAGCTACTACAGGTCACAATTTCAGAACTAGATGATTGGAAAGTACAGAGATACATCAGAGGCAATATCAAGCTCCTACAAAGTGAAAAAAGATGTGTAGATTTTTTTAAATTTTTGCTTAAGCTTGGTTTGAAAATTTATTTTGAAGGAATTCAAAGGGCATAGTAGAGCATTATTATCGGTAACTGATGCCCCGAGGAAAGAAAATGCAAACACCTAGTAAGGAACCTGAAAGCTCTAGCATGACTCATGAAGAAGAGGAAGAAATGCAACATGATATATCAAAATTACAAGACCAAGTGCAACAACTGTCCCTTGCACAAAAAGGAACAGAATCTAAGATGGATGGTTTAAAGAAAGATGTAGAAGCTAAGATGGATGGTTTAAAGAAAGGTGTAGAAGCTAAGATGGACTGTTTAAAGAAAGGCGTAGAAGCTAAGATGGATGGCATGGAAGCTAAGGTGAATGGCATGGACGCTAAAATTGATGGCATGGATGGTAAGATGGAAGAATTGAAGATAAATATGAATAAGTTGCTACAAGAAATGGTCACTAAGGGTGAAAGAGTACTAAAGGAAACTCATGATGAGAACAAAAGAAATGTTAATCATGATTCCATAGACTCTAATGTTGGATCGAAGACTCACCATGTTCCAAAAATCGATATGAGGAAGTTTGATGGCAAGGATCCCGCCACATGGATATTACAGATGGAGCAATTCTTCGATCTCAATAATGTGCAAAACACACAAAAGGTACGTATGGCAACTTTATATTTGGAACCAAATCAGTTTGTATGGTATCAATGGCTTTGTTCTCGTAAACAGTTTATCACTTGGGCAATTTTTACGGAAGAATTGATAGCACATTATGAGGATACAAAAAGCAACACTTTTTTTAGCCAATTGATAAGTCTCAAACAAAAGGGTTCAATAATGGAGCACATTGAGGAGTTCCAAAAATTGAACATAAGGGTAAAAGATATTCCAGAGGAGCATAGGATTGATGTGTTCATAGGTCTTTAAAGGATAATATCCAACATGATGTGCGCCTTTGGGAACCTGATTCATTAGAGAAGGCATTCAGGTTAGCAAGAAAAATGGAAAGCAAAATTATGGCAACTAGGAAGCATACCATTCACAACTATAAAGACGGAAGTGTTGTTGCCCATAGTCTTCCACAACCTACAAGGTTGACACCACAACAATTGGAAGAAAAAAGAGCAAAAGGGCTTTGTTACAATTGTGATAGCAAATACACAAAAGGTCATAAGTGTGCTGAGAAGAAATTATTCTACATAGATTGTGAAGAGGAAGAAGAAAAGGAGCAAGAAAGGTCAAAAGAAGAGGATATATTCCAGGAACAAAGCCTAGATGAAGAACAAATAAATCCGACCATATCTTGTAATGCATTGGCGGGAATTACCACTCCTCAAACCATCAAGATAGAAGGACAAATCAAGAAGAAAAAGGTAATAGTGTTGATTGATTCAGGAAGCACCCACAATTTTATTCATTGTAGGGTAGCAAAAGAATTGAATTGCTTCCTATATCCAGCACCAGAGTGTCAAGTGATGATTGCAAATGGAGGAACAATAAATTGTTCTGGAAAGTGCCATAATATCAAGCTATCCATGGGAGAATATGTATTGACTAGCCCAATGCTTTCCATTCCAATGGGAGGTGCTGATGTTGTACTAGGAGTCCAATGGCTACAATCCTTGGGTACAATAGCTTTTAATTTTCAAGAACTTTTCATGAAATTTTCTGTGGAAGGAAAGGAAGTTGAATTAAGGGGTATTGCAGGGAAACCAGGAAAGATAATCAGCTCTAATGGCATGACAAAGCTTCTAAAAAAGGAGCAAAGAGGTGTAATTGCACAATTATGTTCGCTAGATGTTTCCACATTGGAATCATCTATTTCTCCAGATCTCCAAAAAGTCCTGGACAATCATTCCAAGGTATTTGAGACTCCCAAAGGTCTCCCACCTATGCGTGATCATGATCATGCTATTCATCTGATTCCAGGAAGTGTTCCTCCAAACATCAGGCCGTACAGATATCCATATGTCCAAAAAAGTGAAATTGAACGTATGGTTGCAGAAATGCTAGAGGCTGGTATAATTCAACCAAGTCAAAGTTCTTTCTCAGCTCCAGTAGTATTGGTGCACAAGAAGGATGGATCATGGCGCATGTGTCCAGATTATAGGGAGCTCAACAAGCTCACTATTAAAGATAAGTTCCCCATTCCTGTCATTGATGAATTACTGGATGAATTGCATGGATCAATTTACTTCACCAAGTTGGATCTTCGTTCGGGATATCATCAAATCAGAATGAAGATTGAAGACATTCCGAAAACGACATTTAGAACTCATGAGGGTCATTATGAATTTTTGGTCATGCCTTTTGGCCTTACCAATGCACCTTCAACATTTCAAGGTTTGATGAATTCAATTTTCAAACCATTCCTTAGAAAATTTGTGTTAGTATTTTTTGATGATATACTAATCTACAGCAAGTCTTGGAAGGATCATGTTGAACATGTTGACAAGGTGCTACAACTATTGGAGGAGAAACAATTATATGCAAAAAGATCCAAATGTTTCTTTGGAGTCCAGGAGGTGGAATATTTGGGTCATATTGTATCTCATGAAGGAGTTAAGGTAGACCCTAGCAAAATTAAAGCCATTAAGGAATGGAAAATCCCCACATCCATAAAGCATCTGCGAGGATTTCTTGGGTTGACAGGGTATTATCGCAAGTTTGTTAAGAATTATGGGAGAATAGCAGCACCTCTAACAACATTATTGAAGAAAGATTCATTTTCATGGATTCCGGAAGCAACAAAGGCCTTTAAACATCTTAAAGAGGCAATGTGCCAAGCACCGGTCTTAGCTACACCGGACTTCACAAAAACCTTTATTGTGGAATGTGATGCTTCAGGAAATGGAATTGGTGCTGTTCTAATGCAAGATGAAAGACCCATTGCTTTTGAAAGTCGTCCAATCAAGGGAAAGTTTTTAAGAAAAGCTATTTATGAGAAGGAAATGTTGGCAATACTCCATGCACTTAAGAAATGGCGACCCTACCTAATGGGAAGACACTTCAAGGTAAAAACGGATCATGATAGCCTTAAATACTTTTTAGAACAAAGATTATCCTCTGAAGAGCAACAAAAGTGGGTCACAAAGATGTTGGGTTATGACTTTGAAATCATCTACAAAAAAGGGAAGCAAAATGTGGTGGCAGATGCACTCTCAAGAAAGGATGAGGATATGGAAGCATTGTTGTGTGCCATTTCTATTATCCAACCAGATTGGATAAACGAAGCAAAGGAGGAATGGAAGAATGACGAAGAAGTGTGGGCACTTATTCGAAAGCTACAACAAGATTCCAGTACTTCTGATACATTTAGCTGGCAAAATGATTCATTATGGTACAAAGATCGCTTATACCTCTGTAAGAATTCCCAGCTAAAACAAAAGATTCTTATGGAATTGCACACTTCTCCCTTAGGAGGGCACTCAGGATTTTTAAAAACTTACCACAGGGTTAAGAAGGAATTTTTTTGGGATGGCCTTAAATCAGATATTCAAAAGTTTGTGGCGGAATGTTTGGTTTGCCAACAAAATAAAGTTGAAACAATTAAGACACCGGGTCTATTACAACCTTTATCCATTCCAAGCCAATGTTGGGAGGAGGTTTCAATGGATTTTATCACAGGTTTACCCAAGTCTGAGGGAAAGAGTGTCATCATGGTGGTAGTTGACAGACTTACCAAGTATGCACACTTTTGTGCATTATCACATCCATTTAAAGCCAGTACAGTTTCTACTGCATTTATGGAAACAGTTCAAAAGCTACATGGAAACCCAAAGATTATTGTAAGTGACAGAGATCCCATTTTCACTGGAAATTTTTGGACAGAATTATTTTCTTGTCTTGGTACTCAGTTAGCTCATAGCTCATCTTATCATCCTCAATCTGATGGGCAAACTGAGATAGTAAACAAATGTTTGGAAGGATATCTTCGTTGCTTTGTATCTGATAAACAAACACAATGGGTCAAATGGTTGCCTCTGGCTGAATGGTGGTATAACACTTCCTTCCATACAACAACAAAAATGACCCCATTTATGGCACTTTATGGGTACCAACCACCATCAATCACATCATATTTAAGAGAAAATTCTAAGGTTCAGGCAGTGGAACATCACATCGAACATCAACAACAAGTCCTCCAACTCTTAAAGGATAACCTCGTGTTGGCACAAAATAGAATGAAACAACAGGCAGATCAACATCGCAGTGAAAGAAGTTTTGATGTAGGTGATTGGGTATTCCTACGGCTACAACCATATAAGCAAATGTCCCTAAAGCAAGCTAAGAAGGATAATAAATTATCACCAAAGTATTATGGTCCGTACAAGGTGTTGGAAAAGATTGGTACTATGGCATACAAATTGGAGCTTCCTGCAGCTTCTCGATTGCACCCAGTTTTCCATGTTTCATGTTTAAAGAAGGTTATAGGCGACAAGCTCCCAGTTCAAACAATATTGCCAGAACTTGACGAGGAAGGAAAAATTATATTGGAACCGGAAGCAGTCACAGAAACAAGAACTCGACAGCTACGAAATCGATCAATTTCAGAGTATCTTATCAAGTGGAAGAACTTATCCGCTGAAGATTCCACATGGGAGGATGAGAATTTTATGCAGAAGTATCCAGAACTACTCAAGCGTTGAGGACAACACTTTTTTGAAGGAGAGGAGCATGTTGGGTCCCTATAATACTAGTGATTACCCCATTACTATTGTAGTTATACCCCTTATTTATATTGTTGTGCCCCTATTACCCCCATATTGTTATTTCTGTGCCCCATAGAATCCCTCTATTGTTATTTTTGTGGCTTTATATTATTATTGTTAGGTCGGCTGGATTATATTGTGACTCCTTAGACTCCTATATATAGAAAGGAGGTTTTGTCATTTGTATCATCCAAGAATTATTCATTTATGTAATGTAAAGGAGGTTGCCCCCTCGAAGAGGCTGAATTCTAAGGCGTTAATCTTTCTTTTCTATCTTTTCTTGAGCTGGTTTCATAACAACTCCATTTTGCTAAGGAGTCGTTGCGGTGGAGAACTGCCTTTTTATTCCATGTTGTTCATCGAAGTCAAATAATTCACCCGAGGTAAATTCCCCTCCTTGATCAGATTTGAAGCATTTGATTTTGCGATTTGATTCATTTTCAACAAAAGATTTGAAGGCTTTGAACTTTTCAAATGCTTCATCCTTATGCTTTAGAAGACCTATCCAACACATTCTAGAAAAATCATCAATGAGCAATATAAAGTATTCTTCTCCACAGGGTGACTGTTTCCTTGGTGGTCCACATAAATCAGTATGAACAAGTTCAAGAGGTTTACTAGCTAATCCTTCCTTTTTGATGAATTGAGATCTATTTTGCTTACCAAATTGACATGATTTGCATATAGTATTTTCAGGAATGTTGATATCTAGAAGATCTCGAATAGCCTGGGATCTGCATGCTTTTCTTATTTTAGAAAATTTTAGGTGTTTCAATCTTTTGTGCCATAGCCAATTTTCATAATTTTTACTTAGATAACACTATTGTTGTCCTCCCTTGAGTATGTATAGGTTGTTTGGAGTTCTTGTACCTTTAATCACAGTTTCTCCTTAATCAAGCTCACGAACAACACATCCATTTGATCGAAACACTACTTCATTTCCTTGATCACACATTTGACTTACACTCAATAGGTTATGTTTTAAGCCATCAACATACATAACATTTCCAGCTTTAACTTTTTCTTTCAATAAAACAGAGCCTTTACCTTTTATGATAGCAGGAGTGTCATTTCCAAATGAGACACTCTTTTCCTTTTCTAAGGCATTATAAGGGTGTAGTTTTTCTCTGTCACCTGTCATGTGTTTTGAGCATCCACTGTTGATGTACCACTAGTTTTGTTGTCCTTTTGCATACAAGGCTATACCACATATTTCTGTTTACGGTTCTTTCTTTCTCCATGTTTTGGTATTTAATGGAGTTTTCTCCTTTTAAGATATTTGCAGAAATTTTCTCCTGCATTCAGATTCTTCATGGCAAAAGTGGTTACAGATTGAGCATTCTATTTCATTTTCAAGAAGAGAAAAGTTATCATCGGAAATTTTCTTGATCCCTGTCACATTCCTTTGATTTTGTGCTTCTCTAGTCATGATGGTTTTGTAAGAAACACATTGAGCAGCTTTATGTCCAAAGTTATGACATGAGAAACATTGACCATTAAAGAAGTTCCCGCGATTGTCAAATCTACTGACCTTGTGATTGTAGTTTCTATTGATATTCCTCTTTGAGGCAAGTTGAGTGCGATTTACTTGAGGTTGGTTGTGGCTTTTGTTCATCCTTGAAGTAAATTGAGCCTGATTTACTTGGCGATCTGCTTTATGCCTTTGTTGATGATTGTCAAACTGTTCACTGCTCTTTGCTGCATTAAGTTAGCTTTTAGTGGAGGTTCATGGCTTCTGTAATTGAGATGCTTCTTCAGTATATCCAAGACCTATCTTTATCATAGGAGAACATTTCACTTTGATAATTTCATTTAAGGTTTCTGATCCTTTAGCAAATCTAAAATTGAGAGCTTTTGTTTTATCAAGATCCCTTCTTAGACCCACAATTTCACATTCTAGATTTTCATTGTATTTTTCTCTTTTTCCAAGTTGGTATGTTAATGTATCTATAACCATATTCTTTTCTTCTAAATATATTTTGAGTTTAGGGATTTATTCATAAAGGGCATCTTCGTCTAAAGCATCCAAAGATCATCATCTTCATAAGCCATCAGAAGTCTATAGTCATTACTATTTTCATCTTCATCACTATTTGATAAACCATCGCTATCTTCATGAGTATAGTAACTCTTTTTACTTACACTTTGTTTTCTATTCCATTTTGCAGATTCCTTCCCTTTATGATATTTAGCTTTATGAGGACATTTGGTAGCATAATGATCGACTCTACCATAGGAAAAACATTTGAAAGGTAGTTTACCTCTGAATGTTCGGGAACCCCGTTGAAGGTTTTTGACAAAGTTTGCTTCTTCTTCTCCTTTTGAAATATGTCCCGATTCATTGAGTTCTTCTTTTCCTTTTGCTGAAGCTTTAAATGAGGATTCTCTCATATTTGATGGACCTCATTTTCTCATCTCAAAAGCAGTTAAGATTCCATGCAAATGTGTCATAGTAATAGTCTATAGATCCTGCTTTTCTTCTATGGTAGATACTTTTGATTCAAACTTAGCAGACAAGGATCTTAAAATTTTTTCAACTAAAGTAACTTCCTTTATCTCTTCACCCAGATTCTTCATGCAATTAACAATCTCATCTATACGTAAGACGTAACTAGCTATACTTTCATCATTGTGCATCTTGAGAGTTTCGTATTGAATTCTAAGAGTTTGCAGTTTAGCACGTTTAATTTGAGAGTCTCCTTTGTAGCTTAGAACGATTTTGTCCCATATTTCTTTGGCAGATTTGAGCTGCATAACTTTGACAAAGTCTGATTGTGACAGACTTCCCAATAATGTATTGACAACCTTGGCATTGGTTTCATACTGCTTTTTAGCTACCGTATCTGTAGGAATTGTTGATGGAAATGTATATCCTCCTTCCACGATTTCCCAAACATCTATTCCAAGAGATTGAAGATAGGTTTTGGTTCTCACCTTCCAATAAACAAAGTTTCTCCTGTCAAATATTGGCGGTTTGATGGATCCCCCGCTTTCTCGATTACTCATGATGATGGATCTTCCTTCAAGCGATCAAGATTCTTTTGAAGGACCTGCTCTGATACCAATTGTTGGAAATAATACTGATAGGGGGGGGTGAATTAGTATTATCAAATCAATAATTTAATTTTCAAAAATTATTTGTATACACTACTTCAGCTTAGTGAACTAGCGTGTATACGCGACTGTACTTAATGCAACCAGCGTATATGCAGATATCTTTTGATTAACCCAAATTATCATGTATTGAACTCTAATCATTATATCAAGAGTTCATTAGACAATGCAGTAAAAACAAATTAAAGCATCACACATAAGCAACACACATGAACACCAAGATATAAGGTGGAAACCCAATGTGGGTGAAACCCACCTACTGCAATCATCTCTGTCTTCTTTTAATAAGAAAATTTTGTTTACAGTTTTTGTATTGGTGTAGTCTTATACCAGTACGCATGCATCTACCTACAGAAGGCTACAACCTTATCTCATTCTCCAACTTCTACTAGAAGGGAGCTACAACCCCCTACTTCTTGTACTAGCCGACGTGTTTACTAGTACATAGATGCTAACCTACAGAAGGCTACGATCTTCTTCTTTTTCTTCCAGGGACCATGTTTCATAAATTTTTAGTCTGGATCCATCAATAACATCATATCAAATATATCTGCATCAACAATCACCTTTCGAACCAACCACAATCGAATCAATCAATCACTTTAAAAACACATCAATTTGATCATTCAGAATACTGTCACCAGAATAAAATAACCAAAACCCAAGCCAGAACCTAGAACACTGCAACAGTGAACATAAGCAACTAAAACATATTTTATAAGGTATATGCTACTTCCATGTGTTGAACCTGCATGTATATGTGCTTTCCTCAAAGTGAACCTGCGTACAGATATGCAAATCAAATTTATGATGTATATGCTGCTTTGATATGCAGAACCAGCGTGTATACACTCCTTTTCTAAAGTGAACCTGCGTACAGATCTATAAATGATGATTTAAACATTTCAACTATTCCAGACTTCAGTCATACCTAGATCATCATATTTACATACTACAACATGCACCAGTTATTTAGATACAAGATCAAATCACATAAAGATAATTCACTTCAATCCTTGAGATTCTGATACATCATTAGATCTTATCTTTCATCAAATGCTAAGGTTCCTCCTTGGTTTAGATCCAGCAATGCACCATAACCCAATAACCTACATACTAGATCTCACACTTTATCAGATATTCAATGCTTGTGTATCATGGCCTAATGATCTTCTCCTCCTTTTATAGTTTTAGGCCTTTCTCAATACCATGGACCAAAACCTCTTAGGACCAATACCTTGGATCAAATACCATGGACCAATACCATGGACCAAATACTTCAGACCAAAAACATAGTTTTCCAAGGTATACACGCTTTTCTGTTTGTGAAAGTGCATGTGTACGTATACGTGACTTGTATATAGTGAACCCGCGTGTATACATGGCTTGCCCAATGGTGAACTTGCATATACCTCTCTTTCTTCATTATGTGCAGTATGATCTGTAAATCTATGTTGTTAACCTGATATACTGTGATCTTTCATCTGAGTGAGTTGCCTTCTGCACTAATTCCTTGAAGTTGCCCTACATTTCATCACATCTATAACCACTACTATCATGCATTTTGTCACATCTGATATCTCTTCTGTAGATTCATCTAGATACAATATACAAGTGAGTTGTTCTGCTATAAGTGGGTTGCCATCAAGTACAACACATACATCAAAATGCCAACAAACATTGTATGGAAATCGAAAGATATCTTTTAACATCTGTGAATGACAGTTTTTAGAAAATTTATGGTCATAAATTGCTCTTCCATTAAAGTAAATTATTAAAGACTTAAAAGAGAATATCATAATTTTAAGGTATGTCAAACAATAATCACCAAACATAAAAATATTAATAAATAATAATATCTTAACATAAAAAAATTAATAATATCAATTATAAGTTTACATAAACACATTAATAATAAGTTTTGGATGCAATTTCAAAAATAATTTTAATTTTAAATCTTACTTCAAGACCATAAGGCCAATACAACTTAAGTATTATTTACAATAATCAGAATACTAGCTCTAGCTCTAGCGTGTCATGTGGTTTCTAATAACATCTAGCCTTAGTATTGTTGGAAATAATACTGAGGGGGGGTGAATCAGTATTATCAAATTCTTTTCAATATTCCCTCTAGATTTATAATTCAATTTATTCTTCAGATGTTGACCATTAATTTGAATTTCAATACCATATAATAATGAACAGGAACAAGAAAAATAGACAGTCACATCAAAGAACACCATATATAAGGTGGAAACCCAGGGTGAAAACCACCTGCTGCAATGTCACATGTGTCTCTACCTTCTTTCAATTAGAAACTTCTTTTACAATGATTCTGTACTAGTGCAGTCCTTTACCAGTACACAGGTTGCAACCTATAGAGAGCTACAACCCTCTCTCATTTTCCAGACTCTCCTAGAAGGGAGCTAAAACCCCCTACTTCTTTTCTTTTAGGGACCACGTTTCATTAATTTTCAGACTGGATCCATGAACATCAAATAATCATCAAGTACATGTGAGTCAACCAATCTCCTTTTACAATCAACTAATGAATCAACCAATAGCCTCTCAGAATGTAGTAACCAGACAAGCAATACCAGTAATCTAAACCTAGAACTCTGCAACAATAGACGAAAGGCAGCCAACAAATATTTCAAGAAAAGTCCGCAACTTCACCAATATAAACCTGCGAATATCCACACTTCTGTTGTGTCTAGCCTGCGCAGCTTTGCACCTGATTTGTCTACTCGACAGGGTACCTCCGCACCTGACCGTCTACTGAACTGCGCATCTCCGCACCTGCGCCTTCTACTGGACTGCAAACCTCCGCACCTGCACCTTCTACTGGATTGCAGACCTCCGCACCTGCGCCTTCTACTGGACTGCGAACCTCCGCACCTGCGCCTTCTACTGGATTGTGGACCTCCGCACCTGCGCCATCTACTGGGCTGCGAACCTCCGCACCTGTGCCGTCTACTGGTCTGCGGACCTCCGCACTTGCACCGTCTACTGGTCTACGCACCTTCGCACCTGAGCCGTATCTCGCCTACGGACCTCCGGATATAAACACTTTATCAGTCCTCAATTGTACCCCAGACTGTCAGATCCACAGAACTGATCATGCGCCAAAGAGATCATGACCCCTCAATTGATCAGTCTTCTCAGGCTCAGGTTTAATTTTATTTTATCAACTGATTACAAGTATTTCAGATCTAGTTTATCTTAAGATATTCAATATTCACAAGTGTCTAGCCAAATGATCTCCTTTCCTTTTTATAGGTAAGCCCTTACACAAACCATGGATCAAAACCATATAAAGCCAATACAAGGGACCCAAAACTGGGGTTCAATATTTTAGATGCTATACCACGAACCAAAACCATAGGATCAAACACGTCAGACTAAATACCATGGATCAGTCATAAAAATTCCCACGTGCGCGTGCTTCTCTGCATTGAAGTGAGTGAAAATGACGTCTGCACCTTTTGTTAGGAGAACCTGCGGGTATGCCCACACTTCTTGTTCGGGGCACCTGCGGGTATCTCATTTTCTATTATTTTGAGAGCCTGAACAATGATTTGCCACTTGAGTGAGTTGCCATCAAGGACAACACCTGTGCCATAGCACCAAACCTGAGTCATAATGCCAACAAGTATCCAGTAGAGTATCCTAGCTTCATCTTGTATAAAGCTAGGTTGAAATAGATACTTGATACCACATGAACTCTACTTAGCCTCGATTATGATGGAAGACAAGGAATACTGGGTATCTTTGGGGTACTATAGGGGGCTGGACTGCCCTTTTGGTAGGACTAATATCTACAATTGTTTTTTATCAGTTAAGAACTAGGAAAATAGGTTGGCTACCATTTCTGGACTACCCACGGATTATTTTGGTGATATGGTTTTATTTAAATAATGGTGATGAGTAAGAGCCAACTCACATTTTTAGTTTCTCACTACCAATTGACAATTCAATTATGATAAGTTTCCAGTTAATTATGACTTCCTTATTGCCAGTCAACAACTTAATTATGATAGAGTACACCAACACCTTTAAAAAAAATAAAATTCAAATGTAAAATGACATCTTTCCAAGTGTATATTCCAAAATATCCTACTATTAACACTGCATTGCTATTGCTGAGTGGTTATTGTTTGCACAGACAATTACCCATTTTAATAAATTGCATGCATGGAAGTTTAACTTACTCTTAAGAACATGCAAATGCCTCAAAGAATGGCAGTGGTGGTAAAGAGATGATGGGAGATGAGTGAGGGGAAGTAGTTGTTGCAGGTGGGGCAGGGTGCAATTGAGGAAGAGAAGGAGGATTACGTGGAGGGGCGGTTGCAGGTGGGGTGCAGTGGGGCAGAGGAAAAGTGGGAAGATTGTATGGAATCAGGAAATTTTATAATCGACCTATCATTCATGCCAACTACCATCTCAGCTGCAGATGCCTTAGAATGTAGAGAATGCAGTTATACCCACTGCATTGACCCATGAAATGAAAAGAAAAATTGCATATCATTTTATTCTCTTTATTTATAACACATAAAAGCTTTTACATTTCTTCACAATGATAATTTAGATATCAATATATAAATGGTAATCCAAAAAATAATCTGAATTGAAAAATAAAATATAAATAATTAATTATGTAAAAAACAATTTAACTGATAAAATTTATATAACAATATTAGTTATTTTTATGAGAAAGCACAGAACTCAATGTTTATTTATATACAAAACTATCTAAAATATATATATATATATATATACATATATATATATATATATATATATATATATATACATATATATATATATATATATATATACATATATATATATATATATATATATATATATATATATATATACACATATCTATATATATATATATATATATATATATATATATATATATATATATATATATATATATATATATATATATATATATATATATATATATATATATATATATATATATATATATATATATATATATATATATATAGATATAAAACTAAAATAAACCAAAAGACCAATTACCATAAACATAAATTATGGAAACCTCAAATATAATTAAGATACACACAAAACACAAAGAAAATTCCAAAAGCTCAATTACCATAAACATCAATTCTGGAAACTTAAATTATCATAAACATCAATTCTGGAAACTTCAAATATAATTAAGATACACACAAAACACAAGGAAACTTCAAAAAGTATCCAGTGGTCATAGAGGTAAGTAGGATGTAACACCACCACGCATGTTCTAAAATAATAATAATATTATAATCTGACATATTCTTTGGTTTGATGTGGTCACAAAAGGAATTACAAAAGGCTTTGTTGTTATTGGACCAAATCAGGTCAAGACAAAAACAACAGCATTGTTTACATATGCTAGATCGTCATTTTATTCAAAACCTTCGTTGTTAAGATGTATTTCTAAGACTATGTACCCACAACGCTCTGTTGTAACTAATTGATCACCATTATATGGAACAAAAGTGTCAACCAAAATTGTAACCATTCAACTTTTGCTGTTATTTGTGTTTTCGATCCACAATCCAACAGTGGTTGGAGTCCTTAAGAAACCATCACATATTTCCAAGGAGAGATTGTGATTGTTAAATCCACCTTGAACAATGAAGGAAACCACTATGAAAAAAATCTCATCGCAGGAATTTCTCTATCAGCTCTTAACTAAATGCAACCGTTGAACTTAAGAAATATTGATTACATTACTTACCGCCCAAAACAACAAAACGTTAACTAAAATTAGAAAGTGGAATATTAATTACATTCTTGAAAGCTCCACCCCATATTGAGCTCTCTTCTGAGAATTTTGTGCCCAGCCACTGATCAAATGTGCTCTATAGCAGGTTACCATTTTACCCACTTTGTCTAGAAGACAAAATGGTCCTGCCTGAAACCAGCTAGAGGCAATGTTATTGAGCTTGCAAGATTATATCAGTACAATTTGGGTTGTGAAGGATTTAACCCAGAGGCTTCCAAGGATGTAGCATCAGAGTCATTGAAGGAAAATGAGAAAGAGCTTCTGATAAACCAAGTAGATGGTATAGTTTCTGATCATGAAAGTCTGATCCACAAAATAAGGGCCTTCAAAGACCTATTGAAGGAGGAATTTTCCACTGTGTCTCATCTGAAAACCTCTTGTGCAAAGTTACATACAACCCATATTCCTTATGACACAGAGAAGCTACAGGTGGCTGATAAGGAGGTGATCAGGGAAATGAAAAAGCTCTCAGAACTGAAGCAATATTATAAGCAAAATATTTCCAATGGAGACTCAAGTGGTTCTGAGAACCAGATTGGGTTAAGCTATGAGGAGACTTCAACAAGGGCTCTCCAGATTGAGATTGCATAGAAGAATTCTAAGATTGAAAGCTTGAAAAAGGCATTGGAAAATGTTAACTGAGAAAGGGTGAGCATAGAAGATCAGACAAAAGGAAAAGTGCTAGAGATTCGTCATCTCTGAATGTTGGGGATGGTCCTACAATTAAATTGTTGGAGACAAGCATGCAGAAGATGAGAGAATCAACTAGGGGTTTCACCAAATCCCTGATTTCTCTGATGAAATCTGCTGAGTGGGATCTAGATGCAGCAGTTAACAACATAGAACCAGGCATAAACTACACCATGGAAAGCCACAAAAAGCTGGCATTTCAATCCTATGTCTGCATGAGAATGTTCAGTGGATTTGAGAATGAGAATTTCTATTTGACTGGGAGCCTGTCGTCCATTATAGATCCTGAGAAGCACAAAAATGATTGTTTCAGACAGTTTTTGGACATGCAAAACATGGAGCCATCAGAGCTGGAGTCCATCTCACACCAGACAACTTGTTTGGAAATTTTGTATGAAGAAATTTCTCAATGTAGTGCATCCTAGGATGGAAGAATCCTTCTTTGGCAATTTGGAGCACAGGCACCAGATAGGTAGGGGACTCCACCCCAGGAGCCAATTTTATAGCCTATTTTACAACCTATTCCTCAAATTTGCCAAGTTTGTGTAGTTGGTTCACAGGCTTGCATTTTCTTTTGACCCGCCTCTGTCTATCTTTCATGTCAATGGAAGGGGTGGATTTCGAGAGTTCCTACATGGATAACTTGAATTCTGTGAATATGAATCATGATGTTGACAATATTGTTGCAAGTGAAGGTAATGTCCTGCAGCTTCCTGAGAAGCCAAACCCTACAATTGTAGGGTTTACAGTGATGCCAGGTTTTAGGGTTGGCAAGAAGGCCATAGTGAGATTCCAGGTCTATGTAATGACTGCAACACTTGATGTTGCAATTAATGTTTTTGATCCGCTCTCGGCACCTCCCATGGAGGATATGTAGGTTCATTGTTGTGTATCAAATATTTCTCCTTAGTTTTTGGTTTCAGGATCAATCTGTGGGAGTATTCATTTTGGTTGTTGTAAATGCATTGTGTTTTGTTTTCCAAGTTTCTGAGAAAACTTTGGAGAAATTCCAGGGGATGTTCTATGGAATTCAAAGATGATAAAACTTTGGAGAAATTCCAGGGGATGTTCTATGGAATTAAAAAATGTTTTTTTATACTTGTGGATACATTTTTGGAAATTGGTTATTTTAGTCAAATCATCCACAACATTGTGGAGAGTTTTGTGAAAATTGTGGGGAGAATTTTGTGAAATTCATGATTGTTTTGTCAAACTATCTACAATATTGTGAAGATTTTGGTGACAGTCATTGTTGTTTTAGTCAAACAATCTGCAACATTATGAAGAATTATGTGGGAACATTGTATGGAAATCGAAAGATATCTTTTAACATCTATGAATGACAATTTTTAGAAAATTTATGGTCATAAATTGCTCTTCCATTAAAGTCAATTATTAAAGACTTAAAAGAGAATGTCAGAATTTTAATAGTCAGTAAGTCACACAAAACTTATACAATCAGTAGCAAAAAGAAATTATAGCCAATAGCCATTGCAAGGGAAATTGTCTCACCTTGTAGCTCTAAGTCGGACTTTCACAAAGTTGGGATCTATGTCCATAGCCTGCATGCAGCCTGAAAGTGCATCTCTGAATCTACCAATAGCCATCCAAGTGGCTGCACGGTTGTTATAGCATAGCATTGATGCCCTGATATGGCTTTATGACTTCTCACTTGGCAAGATGCAACTTATCCCTTGAGTATCATATTCTTCAGCTTTAGAAAAATCTCCTTCTGCATATGCTTGATTCCCCCTGTTTGAATGATCAGAGTATACATAATTTTGCCAAATCTTCTAGAAACCAGAAAGAATATTCTTTAATCCATGTCATTATGAAAACACTTTTAGAATCTTGAATTCCATTCAATTATGGTAAGGCAAAGGATGTTGAGGAAATTCCTTTTAAATGTACCAAATATGTGAATTCGATAAAAATAGCAAACTAATTTAATCTCATTTCATGGTAGTGAAGGAATAGAAATAGCAGAATAATGTAATCTCATTTCATTGTAGTGAAGGAAAGAAGAATGTTTGTACATAAAGGCTAGAAAAACTAAAAGCAAAAAAAACAATAATGGAATTGCTCTATCAGCTCTTAACTAAATGCAACCGTTGAACTTAAGAAATATTAATTACATTACTTACAACCCAGCACAACAAGACGTTAACTAGATTTAGAAAGTGGAATATTAATTACATTCTTGAGAGCTCCAACCCATATTGAGCTCTCTACTGAGAATTTTGTGCCCAACCTCTGATAAAATGTGCTCACAACAGGTTCCGTTTTACCCACTTTGTCCAAAAGACAAAAGGGTCCTGCCTGAAACCAGCAAGAGGCAGCATTATTGAGCCCGTAAGATTATATCAATACAATTTGGGTTGTGAAGGATTTAACCCAGAGGCTTCCAAGGATGTAGCATCAAAGTCATTGAAGGAAAATGAGAAAGATCTTATGATAAACCAAGCAGATGGTATAGTTTCTGATCATGAAAGTTTGGTTCACAGAATAAGGGCCATGGACAACCTATTTAAGGAGACATTTTCCTCTGTATCTCATCTAAAAACCTCTTATGCAAAGTTACACGCAGCCCATATTCCGATTGCATAGAAGAATTCTGAGATTGAAAGCTTGAAAAAGGCATTGGAAAATGTTAATTGAGAAAGAGTGAGCATAGAATATCAGACAGAAGGAAAAGTGCTAGATATTCGTCATCTCTGAATGTTATGGATGGTCCTATAATTAAATTGTTGGAGACAAGCACGTAGAGGATGAGAGAATCAGCCAGGGGTTTCACCAAATCCTTGATTTCTTTTATTGCAACACTTGATCCTGCAATTAATGTTTTTGATCCAATCTTGGAACCTCCCATGGAGGATCTGTAGGTTCTATTAGTTCCAGTCTTTGCAGCCTATCACGAGGGATCAAAATGGGCTCTTACTAATGTCTAGTTTTCAGAGATGTTTTGCACATGATCTTCAGTGCAAATCATATCCTAAGTATTTCCTTCAGAAGAAGCTCAGAAAAATATTTCCAATGGTATATCACACTCTCGTAACCGGTTTCGAGATCAGAAGATATGATCGAAATGAATGAATGATTCTTGGTTATGGATGTTTTGAGGTCAGTTGTTGCACACAATGAAAAGTTTACTACAAGATTAGTTTCTAAAATAATGGTCAGGAATTTTTCAAAAGTGAAAGAGGTTTTTGTCCATCGCATACCAAATAACAAAAACCTCCTTTAGTTTATGCACAGGTGCTACTATGTGGGAGATACATAGTGATATTTGGAGCCTACATTAAAACAAAGCAAATTTTTCATATTTTTATTGTTTCAGCCATTTTAGTGCGGTGCCATTTTACAACATATGGAAAGTAATTTTGAAAAACCCAAGGAGGTTTTCGTTAACCACGAGACATATAACAAAAAAATGTTTCAGTTTATTCACAGGTGTCATGAATTTGAATATGTGACTAGATATTTACAGCTCATTTTGATAGATTTAGGTTTTTAATGATTTTTTGTTTTAGAGATGATTTTGTGGCATAGATTCCGAGCAACTAGAAATGAATTTCTAGAATTTGACAGAGATTTTCTCCAACATGACCCTATATACAAAAACCTCTTTTATTTTTGTAACAGGTGCTATGGTTTAGGATATACGAGTTCATCTTCAACACCTATTTTCAGAAATTCAATCCAAGTTTAATGTAACTGATTCTATTTTTAAGAAGATGGTTGAGCTCAATTCCCTTAATACAGGGATGAGCTAAATGTATAAATTTTATGAATTTCATAGTGTAGAGGTTTGATTTTTGTGGCAGATAGGCTGTCTTGGCTTTGTGTAAATTTTTTTCCTGAATATCATCTTAATAAAGCAGTCTTTTGCCCTTTGGATCTGGGATTCATCACGGTGCTGATGTTTAGTATGTTTTTCTTGTAATTCATTTACACATTATGTTTTTTCTGCCTTGTTACAGCATTATCTAAGTGATATTTTAGGAATTCATCTGTAATGATGCTCCTTTCATGATGATTTTGTTGTTAGTTATAATGGTTGTCTTAGCAGAATTCATCCTTGGCTAGATGCTCTGTTGAGCAACCTCATGATTCTCTTTCATCTAAAGTTGTTGTTGCAGATTCATCCTTTGTCTGATGCCTGTAGGGCAGTGGGCTTTCTCCCCTATACTTCTCACATTTACAATCTTCACTTGGCTGATCATGGCACTTAATTTGCCCCAGGTTTGCCGGCAAAAACAGACATCGATTCCATAGTCCAAATCATCCTTTCTCTTGCTGTTTCGACCCAAAAAAATCCAATCAAATCCTTTGAGCTACTATACCAAGCCTAAAATCCATATTTGATTCAGTCATATTGACTGAAATTCACAAGGAGAGAGCCCTCTACTGACCTGGTAGGGCTAGCTACCAAGTTAAGTTTGATTTGTGGTTATCCTAAGATTGCCTCCCTTCAGCCTAAGGTCAATCTAGGCTCTAACATAGTGGTGACCACACTGGGGAAGAGATGACAGATCTTCTCTGGGAAAGATCATTTAAGTTGCAGATCTGATTGCTGATGGTGGACATCAGTCAGATAGATATGAAAGTTGAAATCATCTACCTGATGACTCCAATGTTCAAGATCCTGAGCTTCAACTTCACTGCCAAAGAATCCAGTTTTCAGAAATGTTGATGGTAATCACCGATGACAGGGTATGTGGCAAATCCGTTATCTAGTGAAGTGTTATTGATTTTAAGGGATGAGATAGAAAACTTTCAGATTGATGAGAGTTTTTTAACATCATTGTTTCTTAGCTTGAAATCCCCCCGACTCACACCTGAGAATAAATATTGTTTTCTTGGCTTAATGGTTGAAAGATTGGAAAACAAAATTGAATTATTGGATGTTCAAATTAAATCACATGAATTCCAAGACCCTAAACAGTTCTTGGAAACTCTCCCTCCTCCCAGAGAAGAAAAGATAAGGCTACCCTTGGACGGTTGGATTGAAGGATGTTATGATTTACAATGAGGATGTGACAATCTCTAGACAAGAGCATATGTTAATGAGCTGGGGCAGCAGATAGAATCTGGTTTCTATGATCCCATAGCAGCATATATGGAATATATTTTTAAGTTGAAAGAAAAACCAGGTTGCCTTTTACAGAGCCAGAGGTACTATCGGTATATATTGCTGGTAGAATTTCCAGTTGTGTCCTGGTTCAAGCATTTCCAAGCAAAATCTTTGTCACAGTTACTTGAATGGCTGATATGGCATTGCAAAATCACTTGAACCATTGATTTTTCAGAGGTTTGTGTAAATAAATAAGCTTCCAAAGGCAACATTTCAATTTCCGGTATTTGTTATATACAGGTTGTAGTATGTGTATGTTTGTATTGGTATGAGTTGTTTTAAGTTTGTAGTTGTTTAACCGTATTGCCCAATGGATGTGGCACTTGGTCTATGGTGTTCTTGACACCTCCAAGGAGCTTCCATCCCCAATAAGGCTGATGTTAGTTCCAGTCTTCATAGCCTATCACTAGGGATCAAAATGGGCTCTTACTATGTCTGGTTTTTAGAGATGTTTTGCACATGATCTTCAATGTAAATGATATCCTAATTATTTCCATCAGAAGAAGCTCAGAAAAAATATTTCCAATGGTATATCACACTCCCGTAACTAGTTTCTGGATCAGAATATATGATCAAAATGAATGAGTGATTCTTGGTTATGGATGTTTTGAGGCCAGTTGCTGCACACAACGACAAGTTTACTACAAGATCAGTTTCTGAAATAATGGTAAGGAATTTTTTAAAAGTGAAAGAGGTTTTTGTTCATCACATACCAAATAAAAAAAAAATCCTTCAGTTGATGCACATGTGCTACTATGTGGGAGATATGCAGTGATATTTGGAGCCTACATTAAAACAAAGCAAATTTTTCATATTTTTACTGCTTTAGTCATTTTAGCGCGGTGCCATTTTACAACAGATGGAAAGTAATTTTGAAAATCCCAAGGAATTTTTTGTTAACCACGAGCCATATAAAAAAAACCTCTTTCAGTTTATTCACAAGTGTCATGAATTTGAATATATGACTAGATATTTACAGCTCATTTTGACATATTTAAGTTTTTAATGATTTTCTATTTTAGAGATTATTTTGTGGCACAGATTCTGAGAAATTGGAAATGAATTTCTAGAATTTGAGAGAGGTTTTTCTCCATCATAAGATTATCTACAAAAACCTCTTTCAGTTTTGTAACAGGTGCTTTGGTTTAGGATATACGAGTTCAACTTCAACATGTATTTTGAGAAATTCGGTCCAAGTTTAATGCAACTGATTCTATTTTGAAGAAGATGGTTGAGCTCAATTCCCTTAATACAGGGATGATCTAAATGTATAAATTTTATGAATTTCATAGTGTAGAGGTTTGATTTTTGCAGCAGAGACGCTATCTTGGCTTTGTGTAAATTGTTTTCCTAAATATCATTTTAATAAAGCAGTCTTTTGCCCTTTGGATTTGGGATTCATCACGGTGCTGATGTTTAGTATGTTTTTCCTGTAATTCATTTACGCATTATGTTTTGTCTACCTTGGTACAACATTATCTAAGTGATATGTTAGGAATTCATCCGTAATAATTTTCCTTTCATGATGATTTTGCTATTAGTTGTAATGGTTGTCTTAGCAGAATTCATCCTTGTCTAGATGCTCTGTTGAGCAACCTCGTGATTCCCTTTCATCTAAAGTTGTTGTTGCAGATTCATCCTTTATCTGATGCCCATAGGGCAGCGGGCTTTCTCCCCTATACTTCTCACATTTATAATCTTCACTTGGCTGAACATGGCACTTAATTTTCCCCAGGTTTGTCGGCAGAAACTGACATCGATTCCATAGTCCAAATCATCCCTTCTCTTGTTGTTTCGACCCAAAAAAAATCCAATAAAATCCTCTGAGCTACTATACCTAGCATAAAATCCATATTTGATTCAGTCATCTTGACTGAAATTCACAAGGAGAGAGCCCTCTCCCAACCTGGTAGGCTAGCTACCAGGTTAATCTTGGTTTGTGGTTATCCTAGGATTGCCTCCCTTTAGCCCGAGGTCAATCTAGGATCTAACAGCTTCATTGTTGTGTATCAAATATTTCTCCTCAGTTTTTGGTTTCAGGATCAATCTGTGGGAGTATTCATTTTGGTTGCTGTAAATGCATTGTTTTTTGTTTTCCAAGTTTCTGAGAAAACTTTGGAGAAATTCTAGGGGATGTTCTGGGGAATTCAAAGATGATAAAACTTTGGAGAAATTCTAGGGGATGTTCTGGGGAATTCAAAGATGTTTTTTATACTTGTGGATACTTTTTTGGGAAATTTATGGTTATTTTAGTCAAATCATCCACAACATTGTGGAGAGTTTTGTGAAAATTGTGGGGAGAATTTTGTGAAATTCATGATTGTTTTGTCAAACTATCTATAATATTGTGAAGATTTTGGTGACAGTCATTGTTGTTTGAGTCAAAAAATATGAAACATTATGAAGAATTTTGTGGGAACATTGTATGGAAATCGAAAGATATCTTTTAACATCTGTGAATGACAATTTTTAGAAAATTTATGGTCATAAATTTCTCTTCCATTAAAGTCAATTATTAAAGACTTAAAAGAGAATGTCAGAATTTTAATAGTCAGTAAGTCACACAAAACTTATACAATCAGTAGCAAAGAGCAATTATAGCCAATAGCCATGGCAAGGGAAATTGTCTCACCTTGCAGCTCTAAGTCGGACTTTCACAAAGTTGGGATCTATGTCCATAGCCTGCATGCAGCCTGAAAGTGAATCTCTGAATCTACCAACAACCATCCGAGTGGTTGCACGGTTGCTATAGCATAGCACTGATGCCGTATTCGAATGATCATAGTATACATAATTTGTAGGAATTTACAGGGTACGTTCCTCAGACAGAACACCAAAGGACACCGCTCACAAACAGATCACAAAACAATACACCAATATTGTTGATGTGGTTAAAACCCTCAAAGAGGGAAAAGGTCCACGGCTTGAGCCAACGCGGCCACTTCAGGCAATTTATTAATAAAAGAATGAACATTTACATAAGCTTCTCTCATGAACAGTAACCCTACAAATGACCCTCCATGCTCTTTAAATAGAGATCATGGACCAATCGGGTGTTAAGCCACGGATCAAGTGTCAGTAATACTGAGGAGAGAATGAAATGTCAGATCACTACATATCGTGACCGTCAGATTGTAAGTTACAAAAGTACATATTAAAGAAACACACTTTACCTAACTCTACACTAGACCAAGTTATACTTAACTCTTTCCTATGCATTGGAATATCCTAACATCCCCGCTTAAGAACAACTTGGGATAAGATTGAAGGATGTACAAATATGACATAATAGGAGAAGCAAGGAGGCACTAGAGCCAATCCCCCCTTAGTGACAACTTCCTAAACTCCAACCATAAATCGAAGTTTAGTAAACTTTTCCTCTATGAGAGCCTTTGTAAAGATGTTTGCAACTTGATCATCTGTTGAACAATATTGCACTTCAAGAACATGGTCATGAATGAGCTTTTTAATGAAGTGCATGTGTAGTTCAATGTGTTCGCTGCACTGATGTTGGACTGGATCTTTGCATAGTTGAATGGAACTTTGATTATCACACCAAAGTGTAGTCGGATGCTGCTGTTGAAATCCAAACTCTGACAAGATCTGACGAAGCCACAGGGCCTCCTTACTAGCTTCTACGACACCACGATATTATACTTCTGTTGAAGAAAGAGAAATGGCACTTTGTTTCTTGCAAGCCCATGTAATAGGTTCTGAACCAAGAGTGAACACATAACTTGCAGTAGACTTCCAATCATCAGAGTCACCAGCCCAATTGGAATCAGTGAAACCAACCAATAAAGGAGATGCTTTTGTACTATAATGAATCCCAAACTGAACTGTACCTTGAACATAACGAAGTATTCTCTTAGCTACTTTCCAATGACTTTCTGGTGGTTTTTGCATAAACTGAGCAATAAGGCCAACAACAATGGAAAGGTTAGGACGATTATGGGTCAGATACAAAATTTTTCCTACAAGTTGATGATATAAGGTAGCACCAACTTCAGAGGAAGTACAAGTGATTGAAAGTTTGGCTCCAGACTAAAAGGGAGAAGGGGTTGGCTTACATTATTCCATGTGAAAATGGCGTAGAAGATCACAGACATACTTAGACTGGGAAATGGAAATACCTTCCTTGGATTGCAAGACTTGAAGACCAAGAAAATAATGCAAATGTCCTAAGTTTGTCATTTCAAACTTCTTTTTGAGGCTAGACTTCACATGGTTTATAATGTTGGGATCACTACCAGTAAGGATAAGATCATCAACATAAGAACAAGAATAATAAGAGACTTGCCCACTTTCTTGGTGTAGACAGTGATGTCAGAATCACACCTAGAAAAGCCATTTTCTAAAAGAAAACTATCCATTTTGGCATACCAAGCCTGAGGAGATTGCTTGAGACCATAAAGTGATTTCTTAAGCCAACATACAAGGCTAGAGTTTGTTTGTATAAAGCCAGTAGGTTGTTCCATATATATTTCTTCATGCAAGTCCCCATGCAAGAAGGCAGATTTAACATCCATCTAACGGACTTCCCATTTGAAAGAGGCAACAAGGGAAAGAACAAGGCGGATAGAGTTCATTTTGGCAACAGGGGAGAAGGTTTCAGTATAGTCAATGCCTTCAACTTGTGAAAAACCCTTAGCAACAAGATGAGCTTTATGTTTATCAACTTTTCCATCTGGTCCATACTTGGTTCTGTAAACCCATTTGCATCTAACAAGTTTTCATCCCTTTGGTAGAGGAACAAGATCCCATGTATCATTTTCCAATAATGAATGATATTCTTCATTCATAGCTGCATCCCAATCTAGATGGCCTGAAGCTTCTGCAAAGGTGTCATGATCATAATTCGCTGAAGCTTGACCCAGTAAAGAAGAGGCTCTATCGAACTGAGAACGTGTATGCCGCCGATTTGTAGGATCACCGACAAGAGCACTTGCTGCATCCCGAGTAGCATGGACCCATTTTGGAAGCTGAGGAGATGAAGGAGGATCCTGAGAAGGTGGGGGAGGATTGTCATCCTCGCTTTCATCATCTGAAGAAGAAATATTTTCAAAAATAGAAGAGATAGAGAGAGGTGGCACAACTGCCGAACTAGGCTGGTAGGCCAATATATTTTCAGCAAAATTTACATCTCTTCTTATGATAACATTTTTGGACTTAAGTGGAATAAGTCTATATCCTTTGACATCTTCATAATATCCAACAAAAATAAATTTTTCACTCTTAGGTTCTAAAGCTTTATGTTTCTCATCTGGAATATGGGCCCATGCTTCACTTCCAAAAACACGAAAGTGACTTACATTTGGTTTAATTAAGCTCCATGCTTCTTCTGGAGTGATATTCTTTAAAACCTTAGTAGGAGTGCAATTTATTATGTAATTTGCACAGTTAATTGCTTCTGCCCAAAAATTAATACTAAGTCCTTTAAATTGAAGCATACAATTAGCCATTTCATTTAAGGTGCGATTCTTCCTTTCAGCTACACCATTTTGTTGTGGAGTATATGGAACAGTATGTTGCATTTGAATTCCATTCTTAGTGCAAAATTTGATGAATTTTTTGTTAACATATTCTCCGCCATTATCAGATCTTAGCTTAAGAATTTGATCTCGAGATTGTTTTTAAACAAAGGCCTTAAAGGCCAAGAACATGTTAAATACTTCACTCTTGAGTTTTAAGAAGTATACCCAAGTGCGTCTGGAGAAATCATCGATGAAAGTTAAGAAATACTTGTAGCTAGAGAATGAAACAACTGGAAGTGGACCACATAAATTAGTATGCACAAGCTGGAAAGAGGCTGAGGCATGCCAAGAGGCACATTTTTCAAAACTATCCCGATGATGTTTTCCAAGTACACATCCGGAACAAACACCATCTTTGCAAGATATCATTGGAAGACCTGTCACCATATTTTCTTTACATAGATTCTGAAGGGAGCGATAGTTTAAGTGACCAAATCGCACATGCCAAAGTTTGCGCACTTCATCATTATGAGCAACAAATACTGAGGGAATATTTAATGACCTAAAGTTGTTAAACTTATACAACCTTATAGAATCATCAGCAATGCCAGTAGCTAAAACCTGTCTAGGATCTCTTAGATCCTTAATTACAACATTGTGAGGTGAAAATTCAACGATTTTACCTTCACCTGGATGATTTATCTGATATACAGATAGAAGGTTGCAGGATAAGGTTGGAACACAGAATACATCATTAAATTGACCATTGTCTATATGAACAGTTCCAGTCCCTACAACACTAAGAGATCTATCATGACCAACATATATATTTTTGGTGTTACAGTCATTTAAAGAAGAAAACATGGCTTTGTTTTTGGCCATGTGATAAGAAGCTCTAGAATCAATGAGCCATTCATGAGAATTAGAAGAAGAAGATACATTTAGTGCATATCCAGACCGAGATGTTTCACAACCACATGAAGAAAGTGCTATTCCTAAAGATGAAGTTGAAGTTGAAGAGTGCTCCAAATGTATGTTATGCTTCTTCATTGCTGCTTCCAAGGCTTCCATCTTCTTAAAGCATTTGGATTCTAAGTGGCCATCTCGATTACAAAAGTGGCAATGTCTATCGGTCTTCTTCCATTTGTTTATATTTGCCTAATCATTTTGTTGAAATGATTTTTCATTTTGAGGCTGAAATTGCTTAGGACCCTTGTTTGGTTTAGGACCATTCCTTTTAGGATACAGCTTCTTAAGATTCTTTGAATTTGGTTGCTGCTGGGCAACTAAGGCTTTCTTTCCAAGATTAAGAAGACCAAGGTGTATGAGTTTTTCTTGTTCTCTTATTAAAGAATCACAAAAGGAATCAAAGGAAGGGGACTTGTAGTCTTGTCCTTGAGAAATGAAGGCTTCTCTTATAGAATGGAAGGTGGAAACAAACACAAAGTAGGCTGGTCCCAACTTCATAAGAATGGAATAGATAAGGTTACCATCTTCTTTCTTAACCTTAACACCTTCCAAGAGAAGTCTAAGGGTCTTGAACTTGGACAAAAAATCTTCAATGGAAGAAAAATTATTGGGGTCCAATGTAAGCAACTCATTTTCAAGTTGATGGGCTCTAAGTTCATTTTTAATTCCAAAAACTTTAGTGATTTGTTTCATTGCTTCATTAGGAGTATCAAGTTTTGCAATATGGAATCTAAGGTCTGGAGAAATAGACATCCCTATCAACCCACGTGCCTGATCTTGCCTATTTTCCCATTTCGCTGCCTTATCTTCATCTTTCATTTTGGTTTCTTGGCCTGAGGCTATTCTGTAAAGACCTTTACTTCTAAGTAAATCCACAATCTAGGACCACCATTGGAAGTAGTTGGTGCTGTTAAGAATAACTTGGCATGGACTTTCCATTTTAACATAAACTAAAGTTGTAGATGCTGAAAATAAGTGTTCCAATGGAAAGATCTCAAAAAATAGGTTGATTAAAAAAAACGGCTCTGAAAATGGCTTCTGGATGAAGAAGTTATGGCTTTTTGAAGAAAAGTTGTTGAAGATGTCGATGAAGTGCGGGAATGAATGATAATGTTATATTTAAAAAAAATCCTCCCCCTTTCAAAAATTAATCTAATTAGCTCAACAAAAAGAAATAATTGAACTCAAGACTTCTATCCTCATAAAGTAGCTTTGGACCAAGTGAGTTAGATTAAAAGGTTAGTAATTTTTGGAAAAGAGGAAGGGTTTTTTTTTTTTGTCACTGAAGCTTTGAGGTGCGTGCTTACTTGAGAAAGCTCTTTTTTTGCCTACAAAACAAAAAACACAAAACCCAACACGGATATACAAAAAAAACAAACCTTACAGCTTCAAGTTAGCTTTAGCCGGAAACTAAATATTTTCCTTAATGTTTTTGATTTTCCGAGATCACACTAAGGCGCGACGGAAAAGGGCATACGCATGAGAAAATCCTTCCTTTCTGTTTCTGATTTTCCTAGAACACACAGAGTCACGGGGAAAAGAGAATACATTGAAATGAAAGGTATAGATCTGATAATTAAAAAAAGATCTAAATAAACCGAAATAAACAGAGAGAAAATAACTAAAAACTGCAAATAAACAATGTATGCCTCCAGATGTTAAAGATGACGTAACTAGGGCTACCAGAAACCTTTTTGTGTGAAACAAAAAAGGTTCCTCACTAGAACAGATGCTCCTAACACAATAGAGTAGTCCTCTCAGCCTGAAAGCAGTTAGAAATAGTATATCTAGGAAACAACAGTCGGATGTAGTTCTACTGGCTTTAGATTTGGATCACCAATGGATGCGACCCTCAACTTTGCTTTGATACCATGTAGGAATTTACAGGGTAAGTTCCTCAGACAGGACATCAAAGGACATCGCTCAAAAATAGATCACAGATCAATACACCAATATTATTGACGTAGTTAAAACTCTTAAAGAGGGAAACAGTCTGCAGCCTGAGCCAACGTGACCACTTCAGGCAATTTATTAATAAAAGAATGAAAATTTACATAATCTTTTCTCCTGAAGGGTTACCCTACAAATGACTGTCCATGCTCTTTAAATAGAGATCATGGCCCAATCGTGTGTTAAGCCACGGATCAAGTGTCAGTAATACCGAGGAGAGAATGAACTGTCGGATCACTACATATCGTGACCATTGAATTGTAAGTTACAAAAGTACATAGTGAAGAAACACACTTTACCTAACTCTACACTAGACCAAGTTATACTTAACTATTTACAAAAAGAGATTTTAATAACAAATAAATTAATTTATAAGAAGACATAATAAACAAACTTACATAACAATACTAATAAAGTCTCATTTTAATCAATTAAGAATAGCATCATAAATATCAATAAGCATAACCATAATTAATAAGCAAGAATTTAATTATGAGGCATAATGATAAAATAAGACAAAATATAAAATTGTAATATTAATATAAAAATTAAAAATAATTACAAGGTAGTTATTAAAATAATTAAATTGTAAAATCAAAAAACTTTAATGACAATAATAAATTAAATTATCAATAAGGCAAAGAGTCGGCCATTGGTCTTCACATCTTGGGTTTTTCATATTTATACCTAACATTTCCTTCTTTTCTCCTCACATTTTGTCCTGATGATGAGTCTAGTTTCAGACTCGAAACGTCGACTACAAAACATGAACACTGTGGAAAATCCGAACTCCATTCAAAAATCACACCATAGTAATCTGCAAACTAAAATATTTCCTATGTGTCGGAATATCCTAACATAATTTTGCCAAATCTTCTAGAAACTAGAAATAATATTCTTTAATCCATGTCATTATGAAAACACTTTTAGAATCTTGAATGCCATTCAATTATGGTAAGTCAAAGTATGTTGAGGAAATTCCTTTTAAATTTACCAAATATGTGAATTCAATAAAAATATAAAACTAATGTAATCTCATTTCACTGTAGTGAAGGAAAGAAGAACGTTTGTACATAAAGGCTAGCAAAACTAAAAGCAAAGAAAACAATAACCCACTTTGATATATACACAATAGCAAAGTCATATACCTGAGTCGTCAACTTTTACAAGATTGCTCTAACTCTGCAATTTCTACAGCCATAGGAAGAGTAGGTAGTTCACTTTGTGCACTCTGCTTAGGCAATACCAAGATTGACTGTGGAACTGAGGATGAATCTAACAATCTGTCATAAGCACCAATATGTATTCTGTCTTTCTCAATTATCTGTTCATTTGATAGATTTCCTTTTGAACCTGACACATACCCTTGCGATGCATCAATTTGAAAAACAAATGGTTGTGAAGCAAAAAGGGATAATTCGAATGTCCCATCAGAAGCTCTGTATTTTGCATTCCCTTCCACTCTTGGATGATAATAATTTTTTGCAGCTCCTGATACTGAAGAACTTTTCCTGGAAGATGACCTAGAGGCAAGGCGACTTCTATGATTTCTTCCACTCACTCTAGCAGCGCTACTACTATTAATGCTATTATCACATTTATCAGTCTTCACCTTCTCGGGTGGAAAATTTAACAAATCATTTTCTGAAGTTGGATTAGGCATGTTCTTGTCAAAGGATGAGTTTTTCCATATATTTCTTGTAGCAGGAATACCACATTCTCCTTCATCTTTACCAGTCCATCTGTGTTGTTGTTCTCCTCCAATGGGCAACTCTGTGTTGTAGAAATTGTCAATGTTTATTAGTTGATCAACATCTGTTTGCAAGTTTTTATCTGTGGCCCATGGCTCTTTGCTCTTGGTGTCTTTGTCATATGGATGCAATTTGTATTTTTTTAGATACCTAGGTTGAAAAGGACTATCCCAGAGAACAAAAATCTTTTCTAAGTCTAGTATAATGGAATACCATGGTGGAGGTGTTGAATGAGACACTTCCTGGACACGAAACCCTTTCTAGTAGTGACAAGTAGGAAATGAAACCCTCTTTGGCAGCAACAAGTAGGAAACCTGCGGCCCATGGCTCTTTGCTCTCGGTGTCTTTATCATATGGATGCAATTTGTATTGTTTTAGATACCCAGGCTGAAAAGGACTATCCCGGAGGACAAAAAACTTTTCTAAGTCTGGCATAATGGAATACGATGGTGGAGGCATCGAATGAGACACTTCCTGGAAACGAAACCATTTTTGGCAGTGAAAAGCAGGAAATGAAACCCTCTCTGTGGTGAAAAGCAGGAAACTTGCTAAACAAGAATGAAAATCAGAGTGAACATCGAGAGGAGGGTTTCTACGCTTCCTGGGATATTTGCAACGCAAGCCATGGCCGAAACCATTTGATAGTAGAAAATCCTTCAATCTATGTTGAAAATGCCTACTACCTACCTTTGCGATAAATCTATGTTGAAAATGCCTGCTACCTGCCTTTGTGATAAATCTATGCTGAAAATGCCTACTACCTGCCTTACCTATCACAGGCCGAGCCACAATTTTATCAAAACCACCAAATTGCCAGAATCCAAATAATCCAATAGAAATTGAACACCACAAACCCTGGAATAACTAGCTACATCTCTAATCTACTTGTCAGTAACCATGCCAGAGCTCCAAGGATCTTGCCACAAAATAGAAACTCGTTACAATGTAACCAAATATGGAACTCAGTGTTCTGTTTTGTATGCGAAAAGTGAAAATGGGGAACCAAGATGAGATGAGATGAGGACAGGAAAATGCCAACGTAACGAATGGAATACCATGGTGGAGGTGTGGAAAGAGACATTTCCTAGATAGGAAACCTCTTTGGCGGGGACAAGCAAGAAACCCTCTCTTGTAGAGACAAGCAGGAAGCTTGCTAGACATGGACGAAACAATCGAGAGGAGGGTTTCTGCACTTCCTGGGATTTTCATGGATAAGATAGAGAGGACCTGGGATTTTCATGGATAAGACAAGAAGAGGATGACGATATTCTGCAAGGTAAGCCATGGCTACATTCTCTCAATTGTGCTCCAAGAAAAAGATTAAGTTTTAACTATTATTTTTTATTAACGCGGGAAACAGTTTAATTGTCTAACATAAGATCTGAGGGATCATAGTAACACATGTAAGACAAGAGGGGAGTTGATTTCAGAGAGGAACGCCTTACGGTGTAGTTATTATATATTTTATAGCTATATAATTAAAAAAAAAAAAAAACTTTATGTTATAAAATAATTCAACATATACTTAAATTAATTAATTTAAATTAATAATATTAAAAAAATACATAAAATTATCTAGGGTATTTTGTTAATAAAAAAGGGAAAAAAAAAGATGGTATAAGGTATTAAAAAAGGAAAGGAGAAGATTCATAAACATAATTTCTTGAAATTAAAAAGGAGTAATAATTAAAAAAAAAAAATTATTCATAAGAAGATACATTATAAAAAGGAAAAATATACATTAAAGAGGATTATTGAACGAAGAAGTTTTGAAGCAAAAAGAAGTTGAAGTAAGAAGAGCGAAGGGAAATTCCAAGTCAAAAAAAACATAAAAGGAGAATTCGTTAAGGATTAATACTAAAGTCCAAAGGAGTAATAATGTTTTGAAGGTTTTGAAGAAAAAATATGGCTTTCTTCGAAAGTATCAGGGAGGACAACAACAAATTGAGAGCATCTTAGACATATTTATATAGACAATGTAACTTTACTTCGAGATAAAATTGAACAAGGTCGAGATGCACTTCAACAATTATCCTAACAATATGGGAAATTCGAGAAATTAGAGGTTGCTTCTCACTGCAAGGGATAAAGATGGAGTGAGAATAACAAGAGAATTCTACCATATTGATAATCTTCTTGAAGAATAGGGATGATGATAGTGAGAAGCAACTATGTCGTAACTGGTTGAAGCAAATAGTCAAGATATGTGGAGGAGTCCCAAGGCTTCTGAAGGTGGTAGCAAGATTCATCAATGATGAAGAAAATTCATAAGAAGCTTGAACCATCAGTTATGTCTTTGCCTACGAAAAGCTTGACTAGACTTTGAGAGATCAACTTTTAGGCATTTTTTTCATGTTTTCGAGGCTGCGACTGGGAAAAAATTTCAGATGTTGTGCGAGAGTGAGAACTATAGATGTTTTTGAGGTTTTGTGGCAAATAACATTGCAATAAGATTAATGGAATTCGGTACCAAGGCCAGAGAAAAAATATCTAAAAATATTATTGATAAGTAACTAATGCGATTAGGGACAAGACCAAGAACAGAGCAAGAAGATCGAAAGAAAACTAAAAATTAAGAGGAATTAATGGGATTGAGGGTGGACCAAGAAGAGAGAAAAAATATTAAAGGGCTTAGTAGAATTAAGACATTAATGAGATTGAGGGAGAAATAACATAGAAGAAAGATTTAGAAACATTTACATTAGGCCAAGCAGGTAGTGAAGGAGGAGACTTAGTAGAAATAAATGACAAGAAATTTGAAAATTCTACTAAAACAAAAGAATAAATCATGAATATGAATATAAAATAAATACAAGAAACATAATAGTTTCATAACCAACTAATAAATCATGAATATAAATATAAAATAAATATAAGAAACATACCTATCATGGCTGTAACAAATATCACGGTTACGACTCTCTAGTTCCCTCCTCTCCACTGTAAATACATCCCTTCATGGAATCAAATTTCATTCATCCATGCATCCTTTATTGCTAATCCTCTTGGTCAAATTCAAATCCAGTCTTCTTTATCAAAAGCTACAAGGTACGAACATATAAACAAAATAGAAAAACCAAGGAATGAGAGGCATAGAGTCACAGTCACATAGACGTAGACATCGACACTGAAAACACGAAGCTCTTTCACTACAAATAAAATGAGATTCCTTACAATTGCAAATGATGAAACAAATAGGCTCTTCATCCATCTTATTGCTCTTCTCCATCAAAAGCTACAAGGTACAAACACACAACATAGAGACAATATAGACAGAAGCAGAGGAACCAACACATAGGAATATATATTATAAATATTATAAATTGTTCCTTTTAATATTATAAGGTTCTCCAATAAGGTTCTCTCGTTGCTTTGTTATTGTGTCATTCATGGTTCTAGAAAGTTTCATTTAGTTATGGGTAGAGGTTTGGATCCTAGCCTGAAAAAGTGGCTTAAATCCCACAGTTGCAAGCACAAAACTGGATGAAAAATACTATAGTCTCTCCCTCATAGACATCATGCGTGCAACTGGAGGGTTTCAATCGAAATCAGGTAGTGTTGTGCTAATGTCTGGGAGATCAGGGCACTGAGAAAATATTTTTAATTGAGGGTCTGGGCACCTAGAAGGGTGGTTTATCCCTTGGGGGTCCTATAACTCCTAATAGGCAAGTCATTAAGGTTTTTGGTTTGTCGATTCCTCTTCCTTAAGGTGATCTAGGAGGTTGAGTCATATCACAGTAACTCTTCGTCACATGTTTAGCCTGGTAGGTTGGTAACTTGAGTAAATGTGGGAGGATGGTGTTAACACATCTAGCCTAAAGTCATTTCCTTTTAAGCCTACCATCAAATCCGAGGAGGAAGAGCTTAGTTCACATCATATGCAAAGCTATAATTGTCATTATAGTGGTATCAAGAAGAACAATTGGTATGGATGCATGAAGATGTCAAATAGAACCAATAAACATCCTCACCAAACGAACATTGCATTGACTAACACTATTATGTGCTCAACTCTATTTTAGCATTGGGATTTAGTGTGGGTGTATATATATAATGTATATATATGCTTTTATTTAGATAATATCTTACTAATAAAATATCATAATATGACAATGTGTCAATATATTGATTAATAAAAATTAAGGGAACACATCAATAATAACTAGAGAACTTAGTAGTGTTTTTTAACACATACATACATACATACATACATATACATACATACATACATACATACATACATACATACATATACATATACATATACATATACATTTATACATATATACATATATACATGTATACATATATATATATTAGATCGAGTGAAATTAAAATTTTCAATCTGCTTTTGTAGCCACCTATTAATGTTGAAATAGTTCAGCAATTTTCAGCAGGACTCAATTCAACAACCGTCGCAATAAACATTCTAATCTCATCCTTAATTCATACAACCAAGATAAAGAAGAACCAGATCAAATTCTTTTACTTCACATTCCATGATCCAGCAACAACAACCACACTCTTCTATATACATAGCTTGTCCACTTTTCTGGTAAGTGAAGGTATGTTGTTTTCTAATCTTTAATTATGTAATTCCTTAAATGCTAAAATTGTGATTTTGGAAAATCCCTCAACACATCCATGTTCCCTTTCTCATTTTCCAAAACAATAAAATCAAAGCATATAGTGCAAGGAGTCAAATACGATTATAAATTAACATATACACTGAATCAATGCATCTAGTGCAAGAAATTAAATAAGATTAGATATCACCATCTACACTGAAATCAATTCATCTAGTGCAAGCAATCAAATAGGATTAGAAATCACCATCTATGCCGAAATCAATGCATCTAGTACAAACAATCAAATAGGATTAGAAATCACCATCTACATAGAAATCGATGTATCTAATGCAAGCCATCAAATAGGATTAGAAATCAACATCTACACCGAAATCAATACATCTAGTGCAAGCAACCAAATAGGATTAGAAATCACCATCTACACTTAAATCAATGCATCTAGTGCAAGCAATCAAATAGAATTAGAAATCAACATCTAAATTTAAATCAATGTATTTAGTGCAAGAAATCAAACAGAACTAGAAAACATCCACAGTGGAATCAATGCATATAGCGCAAACAATCAAATAGGATTAGAAATCAACATCGACAATGAAATCAATGCATGTAGTGTAAGCAATCAAATATCATTAGAAATCAACATCTACACTGAAATCAATGCATCTAGTGCAAGCAATCAAATAGGATTAGAAATCACCATCTACTATGAATTCAATGCATTTAGTGCAATAAATATTCTTCCCTCTCTACCCCCTCCATCTATATCTATATCTTCTTCCCTCTCTCCTCCTTTGTCTCTCTATCTCACCCCCAAACATGATCCAAATTGGATCCATGAAGAATTGTTAGAAGGACCATGACTGTATCAGGTCGGGGCAGAAATCAAAGAATTAAGAAAACAGCGGTCAAAAACACCTCTGAACAGTGGCAGCTCGCAGCCAGCATGGAGCAATGAGGACTTCGGTCAAAGCGCACTGACCGAGGCCCATGGAGAATGCACAGGAGGAAAAAGTAGCCCCTGGGAAACCCAAATCGGGAAACAGAGGTAGATTTTGGTGCGGGATTATGGGCAAAACCCCTCGAAATGGGAAGGCCCTGAGTGCTCGGTCACATGGGGAGCCGGGAAAAACCACGGGGAAAAGGCTAAAGGTCAAGGCAGGACCCATGCTCCGAAAACCAGCGGTATTGATCGAGGGCACCCTCAAGTGGTAAGCAGAATTGGCAAAAATGGAGCAATTCCACTTAGCGGCCGACGCATGGCAAGCGGAGGAGAGAGAAAACCGCTGCTGATCGTGCGCTAACAGTCGAGAAAGTCAACTGTGTGAAACATGCGAATGGCATCGGATCTAGAGGCCCCAGATCTAACGGCTGAGATCGTGCCTAATGGTAAAGTGGAATTTACGGGGGATTAAGCTGCGATTTCTAGGAATTTGACATTCAATTTGACTGGAAAGGTGGCAGAAGACTCATTCCACTATGTAACAGGAAAAATGAACCAACGAAGTGAGTTGGCGTAGTTGAAGGAGGACATGTGGCCACTCCCTGTAAGAATAATGATGGCACCGAACAGGGAACTCCAAGTGAAGCTGTAGCAGGCGATCCAACGGGAAGTGGAAGAGGAATCAAACAACCATGGGAATGAATGGCCTTAATGCCATGCACAAGTAAAGTAGAAAGACACAGGAACCCCAAGAGGAAGACGGGAAGGAAAAAAAAGAAGACAAAGAAAACAAAGAAAAGACAGTGAAGCAAAGCAGAACGAAAGACAGAGGGCTGAGTTGACCAAAGGCAGTATCGAGCACCAGAGAGCTTGAGAGATTCAAGCCATCCTAGAGAGGATCTATCCAGACTGAGCACCACATTGGGCTCTCTCCATTAAAGACCAAAAAGGTCACAGAGCTGGTAAGGAAAAGAGTCTGTGTACTCTAGTGGCTTGGGGCATCCAAGAACCACCCTGCTAAGCAAATTCTGTTCAGGAGACTCACATTGAGCTCCTTCATTGTAATTCTCTACTTTAAGACACAATAAAAGAAGGCCACCATTAAGAGTTGGACCGAAGACGTAGCCCTGGAGGATATGGTGAACTCCTTATTAAATTCCTATTTTCTTATATTGCTTACTATATTTCTATGTTGTTTTCAATTTCAAGTGTCTGTGTATTTGCAATCTGATCGATCTATTGGCTAAATAACATAAACACACACAAGCACATGAGTCTATAATACCTTCATGTAATAAATCTTTAACTGAAGTCACTCATAGGGTGATTATCAGATCAAGTGGTATCAGAGCCCTAGGCTGTGAAGGTTAGACAAGCTTGTGTTGGTTTAGCTGTTGAATGCTCACTAGATCAAAGCTCAAATTAGGAGAAGGAGAGTTGGTGGAAACTAATCCTGAAATTGGGAGAGTCTATCCTCAGAAGACAATGTCAGAAGAAGGTTCTGTAGGGCCAGACCCTCAATTCATAGAAAGTTTCCTAGCTATAAAGTCCATGGTAGAAGAAATGTATAGGGACTTTAGGAAACATAAGGTTGAAGATTCATCAGGTTCTAAACAAGACAAAGAAGAAGATGAGTCTCACTTCCATGACCACTCCAAGGGAAAAGGGAAAGAGGAAAGCTTTCTCACACCTCCTAATAGCCCTGTGCACAACAAGAAGGCATCTTTGATCAAGCTAGATTTTAAATTTGATTTTCCTATATATGATGGAGAGTTAAATGTTGAAAAGTTGGACAATTGGAATAGACAAATTGATGTTTATTGTAGAGTACAGAACATCGACTCAGACAAGAGCAAGATTTAGTTGGCTAGCCTATGCCTAGGAGGAACTGCCTTGGTTTGGTGGGAAGGTAGAACCCAAGTTGATATGAAAAGGCATGGTAAGACTATCTCTGTTTGGAATGAATTTGTTTCTGCAATAAAAAATCACTTCTACCCATTGCCCTACATGCAACAAGCCATGATGAGTCAGCAAACTCTTCAGCAGTTGAAAGGGAAAAGTGTGCAAGGGTACACTCAAGAATTTAGAACGAGAGCCTTGATTCTAGGAATTTCTTTAGACTCACCAGAAACTCTATTGAAGTACATTGGTGGTCTACATAGCTACATGAGGCATACCATCCTCATGTTCAATCCCACTAGTATAGATGAGGTATCTGTATAAGCTACTCATCTAGAAGCTAGAGGAAAGAATTGAAATCCAGAAGTTGGGGGACCATCCCAACCCACTGCAAGCAAGAGCAAGGAGAAAAGAAAGAAAAAGTGGAAAGAAAGGAAGGCTAACACTGCACAGAAAAGCAAAGCTTCATGCAGTCACTGTAAAAAGGATGGGCATGATGATGAGCATTGTTGGATTCTGCATCCATAGCTGAGACCTAAGAAGTTCGAGGACAAGAAGAAGAATATTGTTGCAGCTATTCAGAAAGATTTGGGGTCAGACTCGGGAGATGAAATAGCCATTGCAGCCATAGGTATCAAAGGTTTTCAACTTTAGAGAATGCTAAAATCAAGAATCAGGTGTAGGAGTTGCTGGAGAAGGGGTTCATTAGGTCTAGCACATCACCATGTGGGTCACCAATATTTTGGTGAGAAAGAAAGGTGGCTCGTAGAGAATGTGCATTGATTACTGAGCACTGAATAAGATAACAATCAAGAATCATTACCCGCTTCCTCGCATAAATGATCTTTTAGATCAATTGAAGGAAGTTGTTTATTTCACGAAGCTGGACTTGCACAGTGGATATCATTAGGTCAGGGTTGCAGGGCAAGATGCATGGAAGACTACTTTCAAAACAAAGCAGGGATTGCATGAGTGGTTGGTTATGCCTTTTGGATTGACCAATGCTCTTGCTACTTTCATGAGATTAATGAATGATGTACACAGACCTTTTCTTGATGATTTTGTTATTGTGTATTTGGATGACATTCTGATTTTTAGTAAAATGTGGGAAGAACACTTAAAGCATGTTAAGAAGACACTGGATGTTTTGAAAAGAGAAAAAAATTATGTTAAACTCTCAAAATATGAATTTGGAAAAACATCTCTAAATTATTTGGGTCATATAGTAGGGGGTGGTGAATTGAAAATAGATCCCTCTAAAGCGGCAATCATTGTAAACTAGCCTAAACCCAAGTCTGCTACAGAAGTGAGAAGCTTCTTAGGAGTAGCACAATATTGGAGGAAGTTCATTTCTAACTTTTCCTCAATTGCATCTCCCTTACATGCTTTAACAAGATTGAACAAGGTGTTTCAGTGGGGAGGCAAACATCAGAAAGCCTTTGACACTTTGAAAGAAAAGATTAGTACAACACCTGTACTAGCACTGCTTGATCTGTAAAGACCATTTGAAATCAAAACTGATGCCAATGACTATGCCATGGGAGTAGTGTTGATAGAACACGATAAACCCATATGTTATCATTATGAGACTTTTAATCCTGCAGTAGTTATCTATCCTACATATGATAAAGAATTGTATGCATTAGTTCAGAGTGTGAAAAAGTGGAAACAATACTTAATGGGAAAAGAGACAGTAATACATATTGATCATCAACCACTTCAATATTTACACTCCCAAACTAAGTTGCAGCAATCAAGACATTACAGATGGATGGTTCTACAATAGTTTCATTTAGTCATTAGATATAAAAAGGGCATACATAACAAAGTTGCAGACATGTTATCTAGACCTATTATAAATGCATCTACTATACTCAAGCATAATTATGTGCTACATGAAAGCTTCATTGAACAATATGCTCAAGATATAGACTTTAAAGATGTATATGCAACTTTGAGTCAAGGCAAAAGAGTAGAAGAACTAGATTATCATGTGAAGGACTGACTCTTATACCATTGTGGGAAACTCTGCATTCAACAAACTGAGAGAGTAAAGATAATTAGGGAAGCACACACTTCTCTGATATTAGGTCACTTTGGGGTAAGTAAAATAGTTGCACAGCTGCAAAGATTTTGTTATTGCCCAAAAATGAATGAGACAGTTTCTAGATATGTAATAGGATGTATTATGTGTGCTAAAAGCAAGCCTAGCAATAGAAAACTATGCTTGTACACTCCTTTACCAGTACCTTCTCACCCTTGGGAAAGTGTTTCCATGGATTTCGTTGGAGAACTGCCTAAATCTAGGAAAGGTCATGATTATCTATATGTTGTTGTGGATAGGTTCAGCAAAATGCGTATTTTGATGCCTTGTAATAAATAGATTACAGCTGAACAGACTGCAAAATTATTCTTTGAACATGTATGGGTTCATTTTGGATTACCCACTTCTATTGTATCTGATCGAGACACCAGATTTGTAGGGAAGTTTTGGTCATGTCCATGGGAACTGATGGACACCAAATTAAAGAAAATAACAGCTTTTCATCCACAAACTGATGGCCAGATAGAAGTAGTTAATAGGACAGTGATCCAGTTACTGAGAGGATATTGCAGCAAACATCCTAAGCTTTGGGATGAAAATTTATGTCATGTGCAACGTGCTTACAACAGAGCAAAACATTCTTCTACACAGAGATCTCCTTTTGAGACCTGTTTTGGTTTCACACCAAGGTCTCCTTTGGATTTTGTCTTTGGTAAAGATACCATGGTTGAGGGACACAGTGATACAAACAGGGCAACTAGGTTCATTGAACAAATCCAGGAGATCCACCAGGCAGTATAGGAACAACTGGAAAAGAGCCAAGCCAAATACAAGGCTAGGCATGACAAGCATCAGATGGAGCATAGTTTTCAAGTTGGTGACCAGGTCTGGCTGTATATTAGCAGGGACAAGATGCAAGGTGAAGGTAAGAAGCTAAAGCGTATCAGGTATGGACCTTTCAAAATACTTGAGAAGATTGGTGAGAATTATTTTCACCTTGATCTACCAGCTTACATGCACATCTACTCAGTCATAAATGCAGACTACTTGAGGTTGTTTGAACCCTCAATGATTGAGGATCCTAAAGAGTAGAGTCAATTGCCTTCTATCGATGACTTGCTACCTGAATATCTTAATGAATTGCAGGAAGACACAGTGCTGGATAGGAAGGTGAGCATGACATGCAGAGGAGATGTTGAGTACCTCAAAGTAGGGCTCAAAAGTTCAAAGTCAAGTAGTGCGAAGTGGATTGAGATTGGGCAAGTGAGAAAACAACACCCTCACTTAATCGATGCTTGAAAACCAACTTTTGGTGGTCCAAAAGCTTTTCAGTGGAAAGGTCGTGATTGGAATTGGATCCATGAAGAATTTTCAAAAGGACCATGACTGTATCAGGTCAGGGTAGACATCAAAGAATTAAGAAAACAACAGTCAAAAACACCTCTGAATAGTGGCAGTTAGCAGCCAGCGTGGAGCAATGAGGACCTCGGTCAAAGCGCATTGACCGAGGCCCATGGAGACTGTGCAGGAGGCGAAACTAGTCCCTGGGAAACCCGGATCGGGAAACAGAGGCAGATTTTGATGCGCGATTATGGGAAAAACCCCTCAAAATGGGGAGGCCCCGAGCGCTCGGTCGCATGGAGAGTCGGGAAAAACCGTGGGGAAAGGGTTAAAGGTCAAGGCGGGACCCGCGCTCCGAAAACTAGCAGTATTGATGGGGGCACCCTCGAGCAGTAAGCGGAATTGGCAAAAACGGAGCGATTCCACTCAACAGCTGACACGTGGCAAGCGGAGGAGAGAGAAAACCACCGCTGATCACGCGCTAATGATCGAGAAAGTCAACTACACGAAATGTGCGAATGGCATCGGATCTGGAGGCCCCAGATCTAACGGCTGAGATCGCGTCTGATGGGAAAGCGGAATCGACAGGGGATTAAGCCGCGATTTATAAGAATTTGACATCCGATTTGACTACTAAGGTGGCAGAAGACTCATTCCACGACGTAACGGAAAACTAAACCGATGAAGTGAGTTGGCGCAGCTACAAGAGGACATGTGGCCACTCCCTGTGAGCCTAATGATGGCGCCGAACAGGGAACTCCAAGCGAAGCTGTAGCAGGCGATCTGATGGGAAGTGGAAGAGAAATTGAATAGCGATGGGAACGAATGACCTTAAAGCCATGCACAAGTAAAGAAGAAAGACATGGGAACCCCGAGAGGAAGACATGAAATAAAAAAAAAAAGACAAAGAAAACAAAGAAAAGATAGTGAAGCAAAGCAGAACGGAAGACAGAGGGTCGAGTTGACTAAAGGAAGTATTGAGCACCAGAGAGCTTGAGAGATTCAAGCCATCCCAGAGAGGAGCTATACGGATTGAGCACCACATTGGGCTCTCTCCATCAAAGACCCAAAAGGTCACAGAGCTGGTAAGGAAAAGAGTCGGTGTACTCTAGTGGCTTGGGGCATCCAAGAACCACACTACCAAGCAAATTCTGTTCAAGAGACTCACATTGAGCTCCTTCATTGTAATTCTCTGCTTTAAGACACAATAAAAGAAGGCCACCATTGAGAGCTAGACCCGAGACGTAGCCCTGGAGGATAGGGTGAACTCCTTATTAAATTCCTATGTTCTTATATTGCTTACTGTATTTCTCTCATGTTTTCCATTTCAAGTGTCTGTGTATTTGCAATTTGATCGATCCGTTGCCTAAATAACATAGACACACACCAGCACATGAGTACGTAATACCTTAATGTAATAAATCTTTAACTGAAGTCACTCATAGGGTGATTATCAGATCAAACATACACACTCTCTCTCGATCTATTCCTTTTCACTCCCCCTCTCTCTCTCACTCCACTTTTCTCTTTGTATGTCTTTCTTCTTCCCTCCCTCTCTCCCCTTCCAAATACATCTCTTTGTCCTCCCTCTCTTCTCCTATGTATCCCTCCCTCTCTCCCCTTCAAAATACATCTCATTTTCCTCCCTCTTTCCTCCTCTATATCCTTCCCTCTCTCCTCTCTCTCAAGTCCTTTCTCTCCCAACTCCCTCTCTCCCCCCCCCATCTCTCTCTCTCTCTCCAACCTTGTCACTATCTCCCTCCCTCTCTCCTTCTCCTCCCCCCCCCCAACATCTTTGTGTCTCCCTCTCTCTCTCTTACCCTTCTCTCCCTCTCTCACTCCTCTCCTCTCTCTTCATTCCTCTTCTCCCTCCTCCTTTAGTTTATCTCCTTCAATGCAAGCAATAAAATAGGACTAGAAATCACCATCTACACTGAAATCAATGCATCCAGTATAAGAATTCTTCTTCCCTCTCTCCCCCATCCATCTATATTTATATCTCCCTCCATCTCTCCTTCTTTGTATCTATATCTCACCCCCTCCCCAAACACACATGATTTCTCTCTCCATATCTATCTATCTCTCCCTCTCTATATCTCTCTCTTCTTCCCTTTCTTCACCTTCCATCTATATATCTATCTCTCTCTGTCTCTATTTTGTCTCTCTATATCACCCCCAAAAAATACACACTCTTTCTCCATATTTATATATATCTCCCTCCCTATTCCTCTCCCTCTCTCTCTCTTCCCCTTCTCTCCCTCTCTTCCCCCATCTATATCTCTTCCCTCCTGCTCTCCTCTCTCCCTCTCTCTCCCTTTGTCTCCCCCCTCATTTCCCCGTCTATGTCTCTATCTCTCTCTTTGCCCTCCAACTTGGTCACTATCTCTCCTTATCTCCCACTCCTCTCTCTATTTCTCCTTATTTATCTCTCTATATCACCCCAAACATATACACTCTCTCTCCATCTCTCCCTTGTCACTCCCCCCCTCTCTCTCTATTTCCACATTTCTCTCTCTATGTGATTCTTCTTCCCTCCCTCTCTTTCCTTCCAACTCCATTTCTCTCCCTTCCTCTCACTCCCTCTATCTCTCCACCTGTATCACTCTTTCTTTGTTCTTCCTTCCCATATATATGTAGAGTTGATATATATCATGATATATGAATATATATTAATATAAGAAATTTAATATTATATTATATTATATTATATTATATTAAGATTAATATTAGATTTATTGATATTTTTTACATGGCATGATAAAAAAATTTCAAATATTACAACTTTGACATGGAAATATTTATGTCTTTAGAGATTTTAATATATCCATAAGATATGGTTTTCCTTTAAAATATTCATTTTACAAATACTTAATTAAAAGATTCTGGAGCAAGATTTTTGATGCTCTTGTTGAATTAACCTTTTCACTTTATTTTACAAAATGGTATTTTACTTTAGTAAAGAGTAAATATGTTTAAAATTTTACATGATTTGGAATTTTAATGTGGTAAATTTTTTTGTTGAATGTAAATTTATGATCCATTCAAATTCAATGTATATAATAAAATAACTATTAAAAGGATACAGATAATTGTACTAGTTTCTTAGATAAAAAAACTATAATACAATTCTCTTATGTGTTTGAATTTGAATAACTATATAAAACATTTAAATTAATTATCTTTATTTTTAGATTTTTAGATTTTTTATTTTGGCCGACATAAGTAAAATTTCAACTTTGATGATGGACGCAATTACACATCATATTGGGCTGTAGAATGCACCTCTCGGCGCAAAACATGGTTGACCATGGATGGCCATGATTGATATTATAAACCCAAGGGAGTAATAAACACTAGGGATTAATACTTAAAACACAAGGACTATAAACCTATGCGAATAAGTTTAAACCCTAGGAATATGAACCCTTAGATAAATAAACCCAAGGGATTGATATTATAAACCCAAGGGAATAATAAATCCAAGGGATAAAAATTATAAACCCAAGATATATAAACCCTAAAATAAATATTATAAATCCTAAAATAAAAATGTTTTCCCATGTTTGATTTCCATATTGAGATAATGCTTGTCACAATGTGACATTGGGCCATGGTAGACCATGATTGATTTTCATATCAAAACAATCTTTGTCACAATGCGACCTTGGACCATGGTTGACTATGATTGATTTTCATATCTAGACAATCTTTGTGAGAATATTACATTCGACCATGGTTAAACATGTTTGATTTTATAAAACACAGTTGACTGTGATTAGCCATGATTGGCCATGGTTGACCATCATTGACCATGATTTTCCATAGTTGACCATCATCATTGATCATGATAAAAGAGATTTTAATCAAGTTAATAATATTAAAACTACATCCATTCCTCAACAGATATGTTTACTTCCGTTGGCCGCACCACATTCAAATGCAGGTGGTCTCTCGTAGATTTATTCTAACTCTTCCATCTGCCAGACATGGGATTGCGCAGGTATAACCACTCTTCACCTTTGCAAAAACCAAAGATTGAACGTTTGGAAGTGAACATGCCTCCCATATCAATATCGGGTCAGCTCCTTGTCAGGTGTTTGGAACCATCACTATCCTTGTTTGGAGCTTACTGAATAACCTCCATGGCTTGTTTGGAGTGTTGAAGTGGTGGCTCTTCGACTTCACACGGGCGCATTTAGTTTCACAACAGTCAAAATTTGTAAATATATTTTTTTTTTTTTCGATCGCTATCCTTCATAGCACAACCTTGGATTTGGACTCAGATGAAGGATCTTTGAAGGATATTAACTTAACATACAATCTTGGCTGATTTGGACTCAGATGAAGGAGATTTGAAGTATATTGGCTTAATGTACAATAAAATGAAAATAATATAATAATAAATAATGTTATAGATAAAGGAATAAGTTCACCAAATTGTTTAAACTTGGTTGAACATTAGAAGATAGGATAGAATAGGAAAAATTAATGCTCAAAATTTGACCAAAGTTGTATTAGATTAGGATTAATTAGTGAATTAGGAAAATAATGGATGCTAGTATAAATGCGCCAAAATTAGATTAATTCTTAATTAGAATTTAATTACCTTTTAAACAGTGATTAATTTTTTGTAAATAAACGTTTATATGTTTTATAGTCAAAGTCATATACGACAAAGGTGATTTGTTTTCAAGCACTAAAAGGCAAGAAATAATTGATGGTGATCCATCTCCCCACCTAGATCAACGGCAGGGAAGCCACCTCACACCCCCTCGCTATGATATTGGATAACGACAGGGGGGTGCGAAAAATTTGTTTTGCCAGAGTGGGCCCCTCGCTAACGTGTCACCACCTCCACTCTTCTCACCCCCCTCACTCCTTACCTCTTTCCACCATCCCCCCTTCTAAAATTTGCTTTCTGATGTCTCGCTCTTCTTGATACAATGTCAATGGTAACATCTCCTATGCCTTCCACCTCCAACCATTTCTTGCCATGTGCTTGTTGCCGCCTATCTGTATCTGCCTATCTGTTTTCGCTGATTTATTGCTTCCTGTTGTTGATCTCCCTGCATTAAATGGCCATTATCCTCATCAGTAACGACTTTCTTGTAACGGTAAGCTAATTCCTATGATAAATATCCCTTTGCCCCATTACATGTGCTTTCCTCAACTACTATTTCACTATTCCTATTTTACAGTCTCTATCAAGCTAAGCCTACCAGTAGTACGCATCATATGAAGTTATCCTGTTATGAAACCAGCTCAAGAAAAGATAGAAAAGATAGATCAACGCCTTAGAATTCAGCCTCTTCGAGGGGGCAACCTCCTTTACATTACATAAATGAACAATTCTTGGATGATACAAATGACAAAACGTCCTTTCTATATATAGGAGTCTAAGGAGTCACAATATAATCCAGCCGACCTAACAATAATAATATAAAGCCACAAAAATAACAATAGAGGGATTCTATGGGGCACAGAAATAACAATATGGGGGTAATAGCGGCACAACAATATAAATAAGGGGTATAACTACAATAGTAATGGGGTAATCACTAGTATTATAGGGAACCAACATGCCCCTCTCCTTCAAAAAAGTGTTGTCCTCAACGCTTAAGTAGTTTTGGATACTTCTGCATAAAATTCTCATCCTCCCATGTGGAATCTTTAGCGGATAAGTTCTTCCACTTGATAAGATACTCTGAAATTGATCGATTTCGTAGCTGTCGAGTTCTTGTTTCTGTGACTGCTTCTGGTTCCAATATAATTTTTCCTTCCTCGTCAAGTTCTGGCAATATTGTTTGAATTGGGAGCCTATCACCTATAGCCTTCTTTAAACATGAAACATGGAAAACTGGGTGCAATCGAGAAGCTGAAGGAAGCTCCAATTTGTATGCCATAGTACCAATCTTTTGCAACACCTTGTACGGACCATAATACTTTGGTGATAATTTATTATCCTTCTTAGCTTGCTTTAGGGACATTTGCTTATATGGTTGTAGCCGTAGGAATACCCAATCACCTACATTAAAACTTCTTTCACTGTGATGTTGATCTGCCTGTTGTTTCATTCTATTTTGTGCCAACACGAGGTTATCCTTTAAGAGTTGGAGGACTTGTTGTTGATGTTCGATGTGATGTTCCACTGCCTGAACCTTAGAATTTTCTCTTAAATATGATTTGATGGATGGTGGTTGATACCCATAAAGTGCCATAAATGGGGTCATTTTTGTTGCTGTATGGAAGGAAGTGTTATACCACCATTCAGCCAGAGGCAACCATTTGACCCATTGTGTCTGTTTATCAGATACAAAGCAACGAAGATATCCTTCCAAACATTTGTTTACTATCTCAGTTTGCCCATCAGATTGAGGATGATAAGATGAGCTATGAGCTAACTGAGTACCAAGACAAGAAAATAATTATGTCGAAAAATTTCCAGTGAAAATGGGATCTCTGTCACTTACAATAATCTTTGGGTTTCCATGTAGCTTTTGAACTGTTTCCATAAATGCAGTAGAAACTGTACTGGCTTTAAATGGATGTGATAATGCACAAAAGTGTGCATACTTGGTAAGTCTGTCAACTACCACCATGATGACACTCTTTCCCTCAGACTTGGGTAAACCTGTGATAAAATCCATTGAAACCTCCTCCCAACGTTGGCTTGGAATGGATAAAGGTTGTAATAGACCCGGTGTCTTAATTGTTTCAACTTTATTTTGCTGGCAAACCAAACATTCCACCACAAACTTTTGAATATCTGATTTAAGGCCATCCCAAAAAAATTCCTTCTCAACCCTGTGGTAAGTTTTTAAAAATCCTGAGTGCCCTCCTAAGGGAGAAGTGTGCAATTCCATAAGAATATTTTGTTTTAGCTGGGAATTCTTACAGAGGTATAAGCGATCTTTGTACCATAACAAATCATTTTGCCAGCTAAATGTATCAGAAGTACTGGAATCTTGTTGTAGCTTTCAAATAAGTGCCCACACTTCTTCGTCATTCTTCCATTCCTCCCTTGCTTCGTTTATCCAATCTGGTTGGATAATAGAAATGGCACACAACAATGCTTCCACATCCTCATCCTTTCTTGAGAGTGCATTTGCCACCACATTTTGCTTCCCTTTTTTGTAGATGATTTCAAAGTCATAACCCAACATCTTTGTGACCCACTTTTGTTGCTCTTCAGAGGATAATCTTTGTTCTAAAAAGTATTTAAGGCTATCATGATCCGTTTTTACCTTGAAGTGTCTTCCCATTAGGTAGGGTCGCCATTTCTTAAGTGCATGGAGTATTGCCAACATTTCCTTCTCATAAATAGCTTTGCTTAAAAACTTTCCCTTGATTGGACGACTTTCAAAAGCAATGGGTCTTTCATCTTGCATTAGAACAGCACCAATTCCATTTCCTGAAGCATCACATTCCACAATAAAGGTTTTTGTGAAGTCCGGTGTAGCTAAGACCGGTGCTTGGCACATTGCCTCTTTAAGATGTTCAAAGGCCTTTGTTGCTTCCAGAGTCCATGAAAATGAATCTTTCTTCAATAATGTTGTTAGAGGTGCTGCTATTCTCCCATAATTCTTAACAAACTTGCGATAATACCCTGTCAACCCAAGAAATCCTCGCAGATGCTTTATGGATGTGGGAATTTTCCATTCCTTAATGGCTTTAATTTTGCTAGGGTCTACCTTAACTCCTTCATGAGATACAATATGACCCAAGTATTCCACCTCCTGGACTCCAAAGAAACATTTGGATCTTTTTGCATATAATTGTTTCTCCTCCAATAGTTGTAGCACCCTGTCAACATGTTCAACATGATCCTTCCAAGACTTGCTGTAGATTAGTATATCATCAAAAAATACTAACACAAATTTTCTAAGGAATGGTTTGAAAATTGAATTCATCAAACCTTGAAATGTTGAAGGTGCATTGGTAAGGCCAAAAGGCATGACCAAAAATTCATAATGACCCTCATGAGTTCTAAATGCCGTTTTCAGAATGTCTTCAATCTTCATTCTGATTTGATGATATCCTGAACGAAGATCCAACTTGGTGAAGTAAATTGATCCATGCAATTCATCCAGTAATTCATCAATAACAGGAATGGGGAACTTATCTTTAATAGTGAGCTTGTTGAGCTCCCTATAATCCGGACACATGCGCCATGATCCATCCTTCTTGTGCACCAATACTACTGGAGCTGAGAAAGAACTTTGACTCGGTTGAATTATACCAGCCTCTAGCATTTCTGCAACCATACGTTCAATTTCACTTTTTTGGACATAGGGATATCTGTACGGCCTGATGTTTGGAGGAACACTTCCTGGAATCAGATGAATAGCATGATCATGATCACGCATAGGTGGGAGACCTTTTGGAGTCTCAAATACCTTGGAATGATTGTCCAGGACTTTTTGGAGATCTGGAGAAATAGATGATTCCAATGTGGAAACATCTAGCGAACATAATTGTGCAATTACACCTCTTTGCTCCTTTTTTAGAAGCTTTGTCATGCCATTAGAGCTGATTATCTTTCCTGGTTTCCCTGTAATACCCCTTAATTCAACTTCCTTTCCTTCCGTAGAAAATTTGATGAAAAGTTCTTGAAAATTAAAAGCTATTGTACCCAAGGATTGTAGCCATTGGACTCCTAGTACAACATCAGCACCCATTGGAATGGAAAGAATTGGGCTAGTCAATACATATTCTCCCATGGATAGCTTGATATTATGGCACTTTCCAGAGCAATTTATTGTTCCTCCATTTGCAATCATCACTTGACACTCTGGTGCTGGATATAGGAAGCAATTCAATTCTTTTGCTACCCTACAATGAATAAAATTGTGGGTGCTTCCTGAATCAATCAACACTATTACCTTTTTCTTCTTGATTTGTCCTTCTATCTTGATGGTTTGAGGAGTGGTAATTCCCGCCAATGCATTACAAGATATGGTCGGATTTATTTGTTCTTCATCTAGGCTTTATTCCTGGAGTATATCTTTTCTTTTGACCTTTCTTGCTCCTTTTCTTCTTCCTCTTCACAATCTATGTAGAATAATTTCTTCTCATCACACTTATGACCTTTAGTGTATTTGCTATCACAACTATAACAAAGCCCTTTTGCTCTTTTTTCTTCCAATTGTTGTGGTGTCAACCTTATAGGTTGTGGAAGACTAGGGGCAATAACACTTCCGTCTTTATAGTTGTGAGTGGTATGCTTCCTGGTTGCCATAATTTTGCTTTCCATTTTTCTTGCTAACTTGAATGCCTTCTCTAATGAATCAGGTTCCCAAAGGCGAACATCATGTTGGATATTATCCTTTAAAGACCCTATGAACACATCAATCCTATGCTCCTCTGGAATATCTTTTACCCTTATGTTCAATTTTTGGAACTCCTCAATGTGCTCCATTACTGAACCCTTTTGTTTGAGACTTATCAATTGGCTAAAAAAAGTGTTGCTTTTTGTATCTTCATAATGTGCTATCAATTCTTACGTAAAAATTGCCCAAGTGATAAATTTTTTACGAGAGCAAAGCCATTGATACCATACAAACTGATTTGGTTCCAAATATACAGTTGCCATACGTACCTTTTGTGCGTTTTGCACATTATTGAGATCGAAGAATTGCTCCATCTGTAATATCCATGTGGCGGGATCCTTGCCATCAAACTTCCTCATATTGATTTTTGGAATATGGTGATTCTTCGATCCAACATTAGCGTCTATGGAATCATGATTAACATTTCTTTTGTTCTCATCATGAGTTTCCTTTACTACCTTTTCACCATTAGTGACCCTTTCTTGTAGCAACTTCTTCAATTCTTCCATGTCTGTCTTCAAATCTGCAATGTCTCTCTTCAAATCTGTCTTCGAATCATCCATCTTAGCTTCCATGCCCTTTATCTTAGATTCCACGCCACTTATCTTAGCTTCTGTTAGCTTCTGTGAGCGTGACATTTGTTGCACTTGTTCTTGTAATTTTGATATATCATGTAGCATTTCTTCCTCTTATTCATGAGTCATGCTAGAGCTTTCAGGTTCTTTACTAGGTGTTTGCATTTTCTTTCCTTGGGGCATCAGTTACCGATAATAATGCTTTACTATGCCCTTTGAATTCCGTTAAACCAAGCTTACACAAAAATTTAAAAAAAACTACACACCTTTTTTCACTTTATAGAAGCCTGATATTGAATCTGATGTATCTCTGTAATTTTGGATCATCCAGTTCTGAAATTGCTACCTGTAGTAGCCTTCTGTGTCCTCTTTCCAATGCCACATGTCTGAGCCAAATTGGATTCTCCAAGGAAGAGTTATGTGAAATCTCCCACAGTGACTTGCTTTTAGACTGGTTCAGTAGAGCGAACTTGTACGACGTACCAAGAGTCACTGTTTCAACCTTTGAATCTGAAACACACATACAAGAAACTACTATTTTTTCTCTTTCTGTACCTTCTTATGAAATTTCAATCCGATCCCCAGAGACCAAGTTATGACGATTTTCCTCGGGTCACCTGTTTTGAATGTAATTCAGGAGTCTGCAAAAAGACCAACTTCCTCAGATCATATCTCCGCAAATATCGTGCGAAAAGCTATGAAATTCGGACCCAAGGTTCAGCGCGATATCTTCTCAAATGGGTTTTTTTGCAACTTTTGAAACGTCACAGAAAAAAGTTATAGCGAAAATGCCACGATGACCTGTTTGGAGCAGCGAAACCCTAGAATCCAGAGCTCTGATACCAAATGTTATGAAACCAGCTCAAGAAAAGATAGAAAAGATAGATCAACGCCTTAGAATTCAGCCTCTTCGAGGGGGCAACCTCCTTTACATTACATAAATGAACAATTCTTGGATGATACAAATGACAAAACGTCCTTTCTATATATAGGAGTCTAAGGAGTCACAATATAATCCAGCCGACCTAACAATAATAATATAAAGCCACAAAAATAACAATAGAGGGATTCTATGGGGCACATAAATAACAATATGGGGGTAATAGGGGCACAACAATATAAATAAGGGGTATAAATACAATAGTAATGGGGTAATCACTAGTATTATAGGGACCCAACATATCCCTATTCCTTTTTCTCTTATCCTTCATTTTAGTTCTGTTATCATGGATCCTAAGAAGAAAGACAAACCATCTGCAAGTTCTTATGCATTACAAGAAACCCCAAAGGCCTCTGATCCCTTATACCTAGGCCACATCCCATTAGCTGACTAGTATGTTAAAGTTACAAACACAGAATGTGAATTCAACATGTTTGAATTACATAATTGGCTAAAACAGACCTACATTGACTCTAAAGATGACATAAACCTATGGGAATCCCTTCTACCTCTGAACATGTTCCTTCAAACCCATTCTTTCCCTGATCTAGTCATGTGGTGCCAAGCTAAGTATAACCCTTTACAGAGAATTGTAGTAGCTCAGAATGGAGACATTCTGATATCTATCACCCTAGAAATCAAGAACAAAATTCTTATGATCCCTAAAAATGATTCCTTTAGCTTTTTCTCCACTGCAGTATTAATGGACCTATATCAAAAGCTCACCTTCCCTCAAAGAGCTCAAATTTTTGAGATCTTTCTCCCTGAAGATGCTAAGCTCCCTAAAAAGAATCCTCCTTATCCAACATCCATGTTCCCTGAGAGAGCGAAACACATCGTTTCCCCAGTTTCTTGCTTGTTAGGCTACCAAAAGAATCAATGGGTAGATGAAGCTATCCTAGGTTATCTATCCACTTCCTCTAAAGAAAACAAACCTTCCTTCATGTATAATTACAGTCAATTCTTGGCTGAAGCTATGCATGAGAAATTGATGAATATAACTACTAAAGGAGTGTTTAAATACTCCTCTATGCTAGTACATATATTTATTTTTCAGCAGGGAGACATGTTACCTATTGTTCTACACAAGCAGGATGATCAGCAAGTGAATCAAGTAGTCACATAATGGACCTCATTGATTAGGAAGAACTCAATTGAGTTCAAATTTTCAGACTTCATTGATTGTTTCATTCACCCAGTTGCATAGCTTCTTAGCAGCCAGAGTGAACCCAGGATCAGTACAGAAATCAAAAGGATCCCGCATTTTAGTGATCAAGTTAGAACAAGAGATTGGTATCTTTACCAAAACTATATAGAGATTAGAGTATATGGCTGTGAATTGGCTCCATTTAAATTTTCCAAATATGTTCCAATGAGAAATTTCTCTCCGGAATATATTAGGCAAATGATTAATATGGATGAAATTAATTTTATTTTATGGAAGAGGAGATCTCAGTTCAAGATAAAGGCACAGGTAGGATTATTCATTTGTAATACTAGATCAACAAGTTTAGAAGTAGATACAATACTCAAATAGATGGTTTTTCAACTGAGCTTCACTTGGTCTTATGACCCATTCACTATTATCTCAAACTTAAGGATAGAACTCAAAACCACACCTTACAATCATACACCAAGACCAGAGATTGAAAAGTTTAGGAATCAAGAAGAGTGGGAGGAGAATACACTTCAGGAAGTAGAAGAATAGGTTTTACCTCCTTCTACTCTTCAAACTCCCTTTTCTCACACTAAGCAGGACAAGAGGCCTATAGAAGGATCTTCATCATCAACAATTGGAGAAAAGGAATTCATTCAATATTAGAAGAAATCAAGGATTGACTCCAAAGGCATTACTAATACTCAGGGTCAGAAGGAGTCTGTCATCATTAATTTGGATGATTCACAGATTTCCATAGGGACAAAAGAACCTGTAATCGCTACTCCATCTTCTTCTTCAGCTTCACTAAATTTGTTAGAAATAACCCAATCTGGAGGAGGATGTGAAACAAAGGAGCCAAACATCTTCACTAATTTCCTTGAAATTAAACAAAAGAATGAATCTTTAAAGGCAAATGTTTATGCACAATTTTGGAAGCAGACTTCTACTTCACATCACAGGTTGTTGACAACTTTTGACAGTGAAAAGGGTAGAATGCAAATGAATTTTCTAGAGGCCCAAGTACCTTTTCCCAAGGCTTCTTCTGATTACAAGAAGACTGTATTTTCTTTTGATGCTAATCAGATATACCCAATTGATCAAATTGACATGCATAGACAGTCTGGTGAGATGCTATTCTCTACCATGACCAATACTTCTATGGCATTGTCAAAACTCAGAACTGCTCTGTCAAATGTGCAGTCACAATTGAAGATTGAAAATATATCATCTTTAGCAAAGTATAACAGGGTCAAGTCATTAGAAGAACTAGAGATTAAAATTGGATATGACCCTACTGATGTTAAGGCTATAGAAGATATTATCAAAAAGAAAAAGGCCGATATTGCAGCATTGAGGAAGCAACTCAAACTGCCTTCAATAGAGGACCCTCAGACCAAGGAGATAGGAGAAAGTGAACAACACAAGGAAGAAATGATCAAGATGATCATTGAGCAGAATGTATAGATAAATACTATGGAGGAACAAATTGAGAAATTGCTCAAGGAATAATAGCAATTTACTGAGCTAGTTATAGATCCCATCACAACTATTTGTATTACAGTATCCAGAAGAACTCTGAAATCAACATCATACACAATAGAATCTACAACAATAGCAGGGGATTTGTGTTGGCATTATGATGCATGTGTTGTACTTGATGGCAACCCGCTCATAGAAGAACATCTCACTAATTTATAACTAGATGAATCTTCAGAAGAGATATCAGATGTGACTGAATGCATGGGATGCAAGATAGCTCAAAGGAATCAGATGGCAGTTCTCAGTATGAAAAGTTAGCTTTGCCATCAAGTCCAAAGGGGGAGATTGTTGGCATTATGAGACAAGTGTTTTCCTTGATGGCAACTCACACAGATGGTAGATCATAGTGCAGCAGATCAGTAGCAAAGATTTGATGATCAAACTACAAAGAATGAAGAAAGAAGAGTATATATGCAGGTCAGAGCATATACGTAGGTTCACTATATACCAAGTAGGGTATACACACAGGTTATACGCAGGTTCACTATGTACCAAGTTGCGTATATACGTAGGTTCGCTATATACCAAGTAGGGTATACACACAAGTTATACACGCGGCTTCACTAATACAAAGACGCGTATGCACGCGGGATTGCCGATCAAAAGTCGCATATGCGTATGCACGCAGTTTCATGCATGGAAAAGCGCGTACATGTGGGAAAGCTTATTTTTGGGTCCGTGGTATTTAGACCTATGGTTTTGGTCCTTGGTATTGCGTTCGAAGTCGTTGAACCCAGGTATTGGGTCCCTAGTATTGTTTTGTTATGGTTTTGGACCATGGTATTGAGAAAGGGCTAAGACTATAAAAGGAGATGAAGATCATTAGGCAAAAGCATCCAAAAAAATTCTTGCATATCTGATGAAGGATGAGATCTAGTATGCAGGTTATGGGTTGATGATGCATTGCTTGATCTGAGCTAAGGAGGGATCTCGCCGGTTGATGGAGAACAAGATCTAAGGAGAGATCGAGATCAAATGGTTTGAAATGGACTATCCTTATATGGTTGATTATGGTTATTCTAGATCTGCATACTGACGCATGTAATGTTCTATAAATGTTATGAGTATGACTGATATCTGGTACAGCTGCAAAGTTATAAGAAATATTTTTAGATCCGTACGTGGGTTGGCCTTTGAAAAAGTGCGTATGTACGCTAGTTTGATTCATCGTAGTAGCGTATACATTTTGAAGTTTGATGTTTGAAGTTGCAGTTGGGTCTGATTATTATTGCAAAGTTCTGTTGTCTGCTCTATGTTCTGGTGACTGTGTTGTTGACAGGGTTTCAATGTTTCAGTGATTCAGAGATTGATGATGCTAGTGTTGATTGTTTTGTGCTTCAATGATATTTATGGGTCCAGTATGAAAATTTGATGAAACGTGGCCTTCAGATTATAGTGTTGTGCTTCAGAAGTGTCCAGTCTGAAAATGTATGAAATGTGGTCCCTGGAGGGTGAAAGGAGATTGTAGGTCGGCTCCTACGTACTAGTACATCAGCTAGTACAAGAGCTAAGGGGGTTGTAGCTCCCATCCAGGAGAGTCTGGAAAACGAGAGAGGGTTGTAGCCCTCTGCAGGTAGAAGCCTACGTACTGGTAAAGGACTGCACCAGTACAAAATATTGTAAAATGAAGTATCTTATTGAAAGAAGATAGAGACGACTTGCAGCAGGTGGTTTTCACCCACTTTGGGTTTCCACCTTATATCACGGTGTTCATGTGTGCTTCTTGTGTGTGATGATCTATTCTATTTTACTGCACCTGCTTATTGTTCATATGGTTAATAAAGTTCTGATACACTAACTAAAGATCAACATTTAATGGATTAACTGAATCATAAGTATTTTGGATATACGCTAGTTGCTTTAGACACAGTTGCGTATACACGCGGTTTCCCTTGAATGAAGTGGCGTATATGTATCTAAGTATGGAAATGAAAAAGTTTTATTGATCTGATAATACTGATTCACCCCCCCTTTAGTATTATTCCCAACAATTGGTATCAGAGCAGGTCCTTTGGTAGAGGCTTGATCGTTTAAAGGAGATCTGTGGAACAATGGGAAAGAAGCTTAAGAAGAAAACACATAAGCAGAAGAAGACATCTCAGAAGAACTATGACAGTGGTAGAATCGATTGGGGATTAGGTGTAAGAAGCTCTTCAGATTCAGAATCAGATTCAGAATCATTTCAGAATGAAGATGAACTATCAGGTATGAATTTGCTATCCTCTGATGTTCCAACTATCTATCCATTTGGAAAAGATGAAAGTGATAGCGAAACAACTGAATGTGTTCTTATGGGTGAGCAAGAAAGATATCAAATAGAGGAAGAATTTAAAAGCTTGACTGACAAAATCAGAGATCAAGAAGATCTACTGAACATAAAGGATGGTGCCATCAAAGAAGCTGTTACCAGACTAAAGGCTCAACGTGAGGAAGGTAGCAAGGAAAGGAAGCTATTGAAGGAAAAATATCAAAAGTTGCAGGATGAAGTGACATCATTAAGAAATGAAGTCAATGAGAGAGACGCAATCATCACGAAACTCAGAGATAGATCCAGTTATTATGAAAGTCTTGAAGCCATGATCCGCTTGCTAAAGGAAGATCTTGAAGAATCAAAGAAGCAGAATAAAGATCTACTCCAAGCTATTGAAAAACAGGAAAACGAAGTTATCAGCTTAAAATCTCAGCTGGAATGTGCCTTCAGAATTCGTCAAATGCAGCAGGATCTGAATGAAGAACAAGAAAAGGATATTCTCAAACTGAGACATCAGTTGGAAGAAGGAAGGAAAGCTGAAGAAGACATGAAGAAGCAATGTCTAGAAAAGGAAGAACAACTTCAAGTTGAGGTAAATATCTTGAAAGGTAAATTAGAAGAAAAGCATAAACTGTTACGATTTTAAGATAGTACTAAAGCCTTGGATGATATTCTTAGTAGTCAAAGGTCTCCTGCTATCAAGACTGGTCTTGGTTTTCATGAATCTGTTGAAGGTGAATCTAGTTCACAAGGTGAGGCAAGGAACTCTAAAGAGAAATCCAAAATGATCAACAAGGAGATGAGAGGTCAACCTCATCAACAATCAAGGAAAGAGATTCTTCAAAGAAAATATCTTACTCCTAACTATGGTCGGCCATTTACTCAGATGAATAATATTGAATGTTATGAATGTCATAATCTTGGACATGTTGCAGCTAGATGCAGAAGAAGGATGGTTCAAGATCATCACACAGAAATATCATCACATTCCAGGTACTTCAATGGATATTGTTTTTCTTGTAATATGTTTGGTCACAAAGCTGTTGATTGTTACAAGAGGAATATGAAACATGTGAGATGTTATGCATGTAACAAGCTTGGACATATAGCAAAGGAATGCAGGAACAAAGTATGAACATCACAACAAAAGGAGAAAACATCATCACACTTGAAGATATGGAAGAAGAAGGAAGTACAGTCAGAAAGATGTGGCACAGCACAATATACTCAGATACATCACAACACAGACATAACAGACTCAGAGGGAGCTCAAAGTATAAAACTTAAGTGTCCTGAATCTCATACGCAAGTTTCATAAAGGGAAGTCACGTATATACGCGAGTTAGACACTACAAAGTCACATATATGTCAGTCTGAGGAAAAGCAGTGGGGACAGGCTCATAAAAAGGATCTGATATGATTCAGTCCATTATTTGCTCGATTGGTTAATAGTCACAGTCTGCTGAGGATGTGTGGAAATGTTTTTGATACTTGTAAGATGTTTAGAAGTGTTTTTATCCTAACTTGATGATGATGATGTCTTGATGCTTATTGCTGATATATGCATGATCAGATCTAACAGATGGCACAGGTTGAGGGGGAGCATATGCCTTTAATAATTCATTGTTGGCATTATGATTAATAGTCCTTGGTGATGATGCCTATATGGCTAAATGATATATCTTGCTATGATGTGGTTATGAGTTCTCCATGATATGATTCTTGTGGTTACATGGTTGATGTTCAGATCATATTTGTGGATTGATTCTTAGATGGTGCATATATGATGCTTACATGGTGATCTTCATAAGGATAAGGAGAAGTACAAAGCTTGACTTCATTACTTGATGATGAGTCACTCATATGCTATAGTTATAATGCAAGATTCCTATAGTTCTTGGATGAGAAGAAGTCTTGACAAATGATCTTGAGCTCAAGATACATAGTGATGGATATATGCATGATTACTCAAAGTTGCATTGTTGGAGACATGATGATGATGAGTTCTACCTATATGATGATAGATACTTACATATGTTGATTGATGCAGATATTCCCAAGTGATGATACATGGATGATCTTGATGGCTATGGTGTTTTTCACATATGATATAATGTGAATGATTTTATGATGATGAGTTGATATCTATATGCAGACATACCCTGTCATAGGACATTTACAGGTTGCTGAGCTGGAATTGGGTGTACGCGAGTTGCCTGAGGAGGATCCACGTACATACGCCAGTTTGTGCAGAGACAGTCGCGTATATGGAGGTTTGATGGATATCAGTAGGGACAGGCTCTGGTTGAAGATATTCTGATATGGTTCTGATAGAGACCATCTGGCACAGGTTCAGGGGGAGTAGATTAACTTCTAATAATGCATTGTTGGCGTTACCTTAGAAGCTCTTGGTTCGTGTACACAAGCTGTTTTGGTTAGAACAGGTGCAGAAGGAGAACAGAAGGAGATAATGGTTGCTGATATGAAAAGTGTTTGACAGATGCTGCTGCTATCAGTTATTGGTGACTTTCATAAGTCTTGCTCTAGATATTTCGTCTTTATGTCATGTATCTCTTTTATGGTGTCAAGGTCATGTAACGGCCTATATTGGTTTCCCCACTATGCCTAGGATGAAGAGGTAATGTTCTTGCTTTATCATGTGTAGACTTTTGATATATCCCCACTTGGTTGGGAAATGGATGTATGTATGAGTCCTTGGTAATATGAAGGTCATTCATGATAGAGTCATGTTTTTCTTGTAAGACATCTTTTTGCAGACCTTGCTTATAGTCAGGGGAAGCATGAACAACACACTTCAATAGAGCATAGACTTCAGCATGTACTCAAGGGGAGCATGGACAGATTAGTACACCTTGGCATATTCAAAGGGGGAGCTCATTCAGAGATTTCAGCAGGTACTCAGGGGGAGTATGGACAGCATAATGATTATCAAGGAAAGAGAATATCTTGGTCTGCCCTTTGCCCTTGATGTCAAAGGGGGAGAGTGATTTGCTGCTGTTGCCATCAAGTCCAAAGGGGGAGATTGTTGGCATTATGATGCATGTGTTGTACTTGATGGCAACCCGCTCATAGAAGAACATCTCACTTATTTATAACTAGATGAATCTTCAGAAGAGATATCAGATGTGACTGAATGCATGGGATGCAAGATAGCTCAAAGGAATCAGATGATAGTTCTCAGTGTGACAAGTTAGCTTTGCCATCAAGTCCAAAAGGGGAGATTGTTGGCATTATGAGACAAGTGTTGTCCTTGATGGCAACTCACACAGATGGTAGATCATAGTGCAGCAAATCAGTAGGAAAGATTTGATGATCAAACTACAAAGAATGAAGAAAGAAGAGTATATATGCAGGTCAGAGTATAGACGCAGGTTCACTACATACCAAGTAGGGTATACACACAAGTTACACGCAGGTTCACTATGTACCAAGTCGGGTATATACGCAGGTTCGCTATATACCAAGTAGGGTATACACGCAAGTTATACACACGGCTTCACTAATACAAAGACGCGTATACACGCGAGATTGCCGATCAAAAGTCGCGTATGCATATGTACGCACTTTCATGCACGGAAAAGCACGTACATGTGGGAAAGCTTATTTTTGGGTCCGTGGTATTTAGACCTATGGTTTTGGTCCTTGGTATTGCGTCCGAAGTTGTTGAACCCAGGTATTGGGTCCCCAATATTATTTTGATATGGTTTGGGTCCATGGTATTGAGAAAGGGCTAAGACTATAAAAGGAAATGAAGATCGTTAGGCAAAAGAATCCAAAAAAAGTCTTGAATATTTGATGAAGGATGAGATACAGTATGCAGGTTATGGGTTGATGATGCATTGCTTGATCTGAGCTAAGGAGGGATCTCACCGGTTGATGGAGAACAAGATCTAAGGAAAGATCGGGATCAAATGGTTTGAAATGGACTATCCTTATATGGTTGATTATGGTTATTCTAGATCTGCATACTGACGCATGTAATGTTCTATAAATGTTATGAGTATGACTGATATCTGGTACAGCTGCAAAGTTATAAGAAATATTTTTAGATCTGTACGCGGGTTGGCCTTTGAAAAAGTGCATATGTATGTTGGTTTGATTCATCGTAGTAGCGTATACATTTTGAAGTTTGATGTTTGAAGTTGCAGTTGGGTCCGATTATTATTGCAGAGTTCTGTTGTCTGCTCTTTGTTATGGTGACTGTGTTGTTGACAGGATTTCAGTGTTTCAGTGATTCAGAGATTGATGATGCTATTATTGATTGTTTTGTGCTTCAATGATATTTATAGGTCCAGTATGAAAATTTGATGAAACGTGGCCTTCAGATTATAGTGTTGTGCTTCAGGACTATCCAGTCTGAAAATGTATGAAATGTGGTCCCTAGAGGGTGAAAGGAGATTGTAGGCCGGCGCCTACGTACTAGTACATCAGCTAGTACAAGAGCTAAGGGGGTTGTAGCTCCCATCCAGGAGAGTCTGGAAAACGAGAGAGGGTTGTAGCCCTCTGCAGGTAGAAGCCTGCATACTGGTAAAGGACTGCACCAGTACAAAATATTGTAAAATGAAGTATCTTATTGAAAGAAGATAGAGACGACTTGCAGCAGGTGGTTTTCACCCACTTTGGGTTTCCACCTTATATCATGGTGTTCATGTGTGCTTCTTGTGTGTGATGATCTGTTCTATTTTACTGCACCTACTTACTGTTCATATGGTTAATGAAGTTCTGATACACTAACTAAAGATCAACATTTAATGGATTAACTGAATCATATATATTTTGGATATACGCTAGTTGCTTTAGACACAGTTGCGTATACACACGGTTTCCCTTGAATGAAGTAGCGTATATGTATCTAAGTATGGAAATGAAAAAGTTTTATTGATCTGATAATACTGATTCACCCCCCCCCAAGTATTATTCCCAACAATTGGTATCAAAGCAGGTCCTTTGGTAGAGGCTTGATCACTTAAAGGAGATCCGTGGAACAATGGGAAAGAAGCTTAAGAAGAAAGCACATAAGCAGAAGAAGACATCTCAGAAGAACTATGACAGTGGGAGAATCGATTGGGGATTAGGTGTAAGAAGCTCTTCAGATTTAGAATCAGATTCAGAATCATTTCAAAATGAAGATGAACTATCAGGTATGAATTTGTTATCCTCTGATGTTCCAACTACCTATCCATTTGGAAAGGATGAAAGTGATAGCGAAACAACTGAATGTGCTCTTATGGGTGAGAAAGAAAGATATCAAATAGAGGAAGAATTTAAAAGCTTGACTGACAAAATCAGAGATCAAGAAGATCTACTGAACATAAAGGATGGTGCCATCAAAGAAGTTGTTACCAGACTAAAGGCTCAACATGAGGAAGGTAACAAGGAAAGGAAGCTATTCAAGGAAAAATATCAAAAGTTGCAGGATGAAGTGACATAATTAAGAAATGAAGTCAATGAGAGAGACACAATCATCACGAAACTCATAGATAGATCTAGTTAATGAAAGTCTTGAAGCTACGATCCGCTCGCTAAAGGAATATCTTGAAGAATCAAAGAAGCAAAATAAATATCTACTCCGAGCTATTGAAAAACACGAAAACGAAGTTATCAGCTTAAAATCTCAACTGGAATGTGCCTTCAGAATTCGTCAAGTGCAGCAGGATCTGAATGAAGAACAAGAAAAGGAGATTCTCAAACTGAGACATCAGTTGGAAGAAGGAAGGAAAGCTGAAGAATACATGAAGAAGCAATGTCTAGAAAAGGAAGAACAACTTCAAGTTGAGGTAAATATCTTGAAAGGTAAATTAGAAGAAAAGCATAAACTGTTACGATTTCAAGATAGTACTAAAGCCTTGGATGATATTCTTAGTAGTCAAAGGTCTCCTGCTATCAAGACTGGTCTTGGTATTCATGAATCTGTTGAAGGTGAATCTAGTTCACAAGGTGAGGCAAGGAACTCTAAAGAGAAATCCAAAATGATCAACAAGGAGATGAGAGGTCAAACTCATCAACAATCAAGGAAAGAGATTCTTCAAAGAAAATATCTTACTCCTAACTATGGTTGGCCATTTACTCAGATGAATAATATTGAATGTTATGAATGTCATAATCTTGGACATGTTGCAGCTAGATGCAGAAGAAGGATGGTTCAAGATCATCACACAGAAATATCATCACATTCCAAGTACTTCAATGGATATTGTTTTTCTTGCAATATGTTTGGTCACAAAGCTGTTGATTGTTACAAGAGGAATATGAAACATGTGAGATGTTATGCATGTAACAAGCTTGGACATATAGCAAAGGAATGCAGGAACAAAGTACGAACATCACACCAAAAGGAGAAAACATCATCACACTTGAAGATATGGAAGAAGAAGGAAGTACAGTCAGAAAGATGTGGCACAGCACAATGTACTCAGATACAACACAGCACAAACATGATAGACTCAGAGGGAGCTAAAAGTATAAAACTTCAGTGTCCTGAATCTCATACGCAAGTTCCATAAAGGGAAGTCACTTATATATGCGAGTTAGAATTTGCAAAGTCACGTATATGTCAGTCTGAGGAAAAGCAGCGGGGACAGGTTCAGAAAAGGATCTGATATGATTCAGTCCATTATTTGCTCGATTGGTTAATAGTCACAATCTGCTGAGGATGTGTGGAAATGTTTTTGATACTTGTAAGATGTTTAGAAGTGTTTTGATCCTAACTTGATGATGATGATGTCTTGATGCTTATTGCTGATATATGCATGATCAGATCTAACAGATGGCACAGGTTGAGGGGGAGCATATGCCTTTAATAATTCATTGTTGGCATTATGATTAATAGTCCTTGGTGATGATGCCTATATGGCTAAATGATATATCTTGCTATGATGTGGTTATGAGTTCTCAGTGATATGATTCTTGTGGTTACATGGTTGATGTTCAGATCGTATTTGTGGATTGATTCTTATAAGGTGCATATATGATGCTTATATGGTGATCTTCATAAGGATAAGGAGAAGTACAAAGCTTGACTTCATTACTTGATGATGAGTCACTCATATGCTACAGTTATAATGAAGGATTCCTATAGTTATTGGATGAGAAGAAGTCTTGACAAATGATCTTGAGCTCAAGATACATAGTGCTGGATACATGCATGATTACTCAAAGTTGCATTGTTGGAGACATGATGATGATGAGTTCTACCTATGTGATGATAGATACTTACATATGTTGATTGATGCAGATATTCCCAAGTGATGATACATGGATGATCTTGATGGATATGGTGTTTTTCACATATGATATAATGTGAATGATTTTATGATGATGAGTTGATATCTATATGCAGACATACCCTGTCATAGGACATTTACAGGTTGCTGATCTGGAATTGGGTGTACGCGAGTTGCCTGAGGAGGATCCACGTACATACGCCGGTTTGTGCAGAGACAGTCGCGTATATGGAGGTTTGATGGATATCAGTAGGGACAGGCTCTGGTTGAAGATATTCTGATATGGGTCTGATAGAGACCATCTGGCACAGGTTCAGGGGGAGCAGATTAACTTCTAATAATGCATTGTTGGAATTACCTTAGAAGCTCTTGGTTCGTGTACACAAGCTGTTTTGGTTAGAACAGGTGCAGAAGGAGAACAGAAGGAGATAATGGTTGCTGATATGAAAAGTGTTTGACAGATGCTGCTGCTATCAGTTATTGGTGACTTTCATAAGTCTTGCTCTAGATATTTCGTCTTTATGTCATGTATCTCTTTTATGGTGTCAAGGTCATGTAACGGCCTATATTGGTTTCCCCACTATGCCTGGGATGAAGATGTAATGTTCTTGTTTTATCATGTGTAAACTTTTGATATATCCCCACTTGGTTGGGAAATGGATGTATGTATGAGTCCTTGGTAATAGGAAGGTCATTCATGATAGAGTCATGTTCTTCTTGTACGACATCTTTTTGCAGACCTTGCTTATAGTCAGGGGGAGCATGAACAACACACTTCAGCAGAGCAGAGACTCCATCATGTACTCAAGGGGAGCATGGACAGATTAGTACACCTTGGCATATTCAAAGGGGGAGCTCATTCAGAGATTTTAGCAGGTACTCAGGGGGAGTATGGACAACAGAATGATTATCAAGGAAAGAGAATATCTTGGTCCACCCTTTGCCCTTGATGTTAAAGGGGGAGAGTGATTTGCTGCTGTTGCCATCAAGTCCAAAGGGGGAGATTGTTGGCATTATGATGCATGTGTTGTACTTGATAGCAACCCGCTCATAGAAGAACATATCACTTATTTATAACTAGATGAATCTTCAGAATAGATATCAGATGTGACTGAATGCATGGGATGCAAGACAGCTCAAAGGAATCAGATGATAGTTCTTAGTATGATAAGTTAGCTTTGCCATCAAGTCCAAAGGGGGAGATTGTTGGCATTATGAGACAAGGGTTGTCCTTAATGGCAACTCAAACAGATGGTAGATCATAGTGTAGCAGATCAGTAGCAAAGATTTGATGATCAGACTACAAAGGATGAAGAAAGAAGAGTATATATGCAGGTCAGAGTATATACGTAGGTTCACTATATAGCAAGTAGGGTATACACACAGGTTATATGCAGGTTCACTATGTACCAAGTCGCTTATATACGCAGGTTCGCTATATACCAAGTAGGGTATACATGCAAGTTATACTCGCGGGTTCACTAATACAAAGATGCGTATACATGCGGGATTGCCGATCAAAAGTCGCGTATGCGTATGCACACACTTTCATGCACGGAAAAGAGTGTAGATGTGGGAGAGCTTATTTTTGGGTCCGTGGTATTTAGACCTATGGTTTTGGTCCTTGGTATTGCATCCGAAGTTGTTGAACCCAGGTATTGGGTCCCTAGTATTATTTTGTTATGGTTTTGGACCATGGTATTGAGAAAGGGCTAAGACTATAAAAGGAGATGAAGATCATTAGGCAAAATCATCCAAAAAAAGTCTTGAATATCTTATGAAGGATGAGATCCAATATGCAGGTTATGGGTTGATGATGAATTGCTTGATCTGAGCTAAGGAGGGATCTCACCGGTTGATGGAGAACAAGATCTAAGGAGAGATCGTGATAAAATGGTTGAAATGGACTATCCTTATATGGTTGATTATGGTTATTCTAGATCTGCATACTGACGCATGTAATGTTCTATAAATGTTATAGTATGACTGATATCTGGTACAGCTGCAAAGTTATAAGAAATATTTTTAGATTTGTACGTGGGTTGGCCTTTGAAAAAGCGCGTATGTACACTGGTTTGATTCATTGTAGTAGCGTATACATTTTGAAGTTTGATGTTGGAAGTTGCAGTTGGGTCTGATTATTATTGCAGAGTTCTGTTGTCTGATCTGTGTTCTGGTGACTCTGTTGTTGACAGGGTTTCAGTGTTTCAGAGATTGATGATGCTAGTATTGATTGTTTTGTGCTTCAATGATATTTATGGGTCCAGTATGAAAATTTGATGAAACATGGCCTTCAGATTATAGTGTTGTTCTTCAGGAGTATCCAGTCTAAAAATGTATGAAATGTGGTCCCTGGAGGGTGAAAGGAGATTGTAGGCCGGCGCCTACGTACTAGTACATCAGCTAGTACAAGATCTAAGGGGATTGTAGCTCCCATCCAGGAGAGTTTGGAAAATGAGAGAGGGTTGTAACCCTCTACAGGTAGAAGCTTGCGTACTAGTAAAGGACTGCACCAGTACAAAATATTGTAAAATGAAGTATCTTATTGAAAGAAGATAGAGATGACTTGCAGCAGGTGGTTTTCACCCACTTTGGGTTTCCACCTTATATCATGGTGTTCATGTGTGCTTCTTGTGTGTGATGATCTGTTTTGTTTTACTGCACCTGCTTACTATTCATATGGTTAATGAAGTTCTGATACACTAACTAAAGATCAACATTTAATGGATTAACTGAATCATAAGTATTTTGGATATACGCTAGTTGCTTTAGGCACAGTTGCGTATACACACGGTTTCCCTTGAATGAAGTAGCATATATGTATCTAAGTATGGAAATGAAAAATTTTTATTGATTTGATAATACTGATTCACCCCCCCTCTCAGTATTATTTCCAACAATTTGAACAAACTCTTAGAGGAGTTGACTCACCAGAAACAAGAAAATGAAAGGATTCATAAGAAATTTAAGTATCTGGAAGCTCAGAAGATAAAAAATGACACTTTGTATGTTGAAGAATTGCAGAAAACACAAAGGTTGAATAGAAGAATAGAAGAGTTGCAGAGTGATTCATTAATGGCTCAAACCTTGGCCCAAGCTTAGGAAAGCATTTGTGCAGATGTTAGTGAGGCCATAACTGAAGTATGGCCCTCCATTCAAATCATTTTTTAGCAGGAGGAACTTATAAACAGATGACAGATAGCTATTGATGAAGTGAAGCGACTTCTTAAAGACGAACCAAGTGAAGCTACAGACATGATCAGATTTCTTAATTCAAAAACCAAGGCCGAGTTGGAGCAGATTGAGATTCTGGACAGAACAAAAACCATTTTGGATATAAAGAAGGTTTTATAGAAAAATAACCTTATGACTCAGTTACATACCAAGTGCCAATCCTTGAGGATTTTTGTTCAAAGGTTTCATTTTAATTTTGATTTATTAAATCAGAGAGGATTGCCACAATTAGTGGCCCCAAATAACAGGTTGATAAGTTTGGAAGAATACTTTCAAAAGCTTTATACATTAGCAACTGATAAAACAAATTTCGTAGGCATAAAGGGTCATATTACAGGAAAACAAATGTTAGAAGATTTATATTTTGACTTGACTATTAAGCATGAGATTAAACACATTTTTGTAAATAAGCCCACTTTTGAGAACTACACCAAGGTTGATGAAGTTTACAGGAAATTGGTAAATCTTACTATACCAAGTGAAGGCAGATGGGATCACTTGTGTGAAGTTATCGATTAAATTTCATCAACAACTGAAAGATAGTTGGGCAACACTTTTTGGGGACCACATCATCAACAGATTCCTAAAGAATAGTGCTAGCACTTAGCAGTTTTGAAATTCCTATAGTTTTGTACTATTTTTGTATTTTTATTTTGAAAATATCTAGAAGAACTTTTTGTATAAATAACTCCTCCTTCGAGCTATTAAGGGTTCAACCCTTGGATGAGCTTTGAGAACAGAATTGTAATCAAGTTGGAGATTTGCTTCAAGTTAATGAAAGGATTTTGAATTTTCCTTCTATAGTTTGTCTCCTAGTAAGTTTTTCTTATGTGCTTATTTCATTATGTCTTTCTTCATATATTTAAGTCTTTATGCAGAGATCTGGGTAAGATCATACTGAGTATCAGTCAGTCTTAAATCCCCTGTGAAGTTATAAACAATAACTAGGGACTAGTTTATAAGACTATCTGTTATTATAAACTCCTCTATATCAATTAATTGTCACACCCATCTGCATTCGTTTAAATATATTTTTTTCTACAGGAAACGTTGTTTTCCTGTATTATTTTCTTATAACCAATCAAATATTCTGTCTGAATATTTAGTAAGTTATATTTCATCGAGGTTCTGTTATTCACTCACTTTAAATCAATTAACTATAGCCAGACAAATAGCAACCCTTTCATCCAACTTAGTAACTGTTAAGGCTTAAGCATATGTTTTCAAATTATTCATAACAATGGTCATCCAAAAACTTTAAAAACAAACAAAACATTTTAGATGCTCGCACATGACTAACTGACCTAGAGTCATCTCAGAGGACAACATTAGACTGGTGCCATTACCGTGGAGCAAAAATTGAACTATTTTCCCTGGGAAAACGATTAGGTCTTTTTCATTAAGGTGAAGAAAGAAATTGTGGGTTAAAATCATTCACCTGGCGACTCCACAAGACTAAGATGCCTCCTTCAAAACATACCAGATCTAAATCAGACTCTCAAATTATTACTCATTTATCTGATCCAGAGAGACTAGTGAGAAAGGCCTTGTTTAGAAGGAGACTTGAAGCTTTTGCTTCTTCTTCTGTACCATTACAACCTAAAGATATTTTATCTTCTGAACCCTTTAGCTCTATTCCATCCCAATTAGATTTGAATGATCTAACACCTAGGGTTTTAGAACTTTTATCTAAAGGAGTTGATCTGTAGTCAGCTCTCTTAGTCCAATCTTGGAATCATACAAACTCCCTGAAATATTTTCAGATTCACCCAAGTCAAAGGAAGAACTAGATGTACATTTACCGAAGCTAAAACTAACTGATTTTATCTCCCCCACTCATTATACATTTCCATCTACTTACGCCCAACCTGAAGAAACCTTCTCTGTATATTCAAACCCTTTGTTTGAAAGTAAAGAATAGGTTGAAATAGAGGTTCAGAAGTTAGTTATTAAAACACCTTTGAAAACTTTTAGGGATCCTCCACTTTCCCATTCTCCTCCTCCCACTTTTACACCTCCATATTCACCCACTGCTTCACCATCTTCCTCTTCATCCTCCACTACATCATCTCCTACCTCTTCTACTAAATCATCTTCTTCATCTTCAAATATGGCCTTTCAACCTATTATTCAAGCTAGATATGCTGCCCTGCATCTTCCCAACTAGCTCAACAATTTTCTTGATGGGTATTTGAAACACCTACCCAGGTTTAATGGGGAAACTGGTTTGTCTACAAAAGATCATCTAGCTGCCTTTTTAGATTTTGTAGATAATATGAACATAGAGCATGAGGATGTATATATGTGATTATTTGTTCAGTCTTTAGAGGGAAATGTTAGGATTTGGTTTAGACAACTGAGAGCTGATTCAATTCATTCTTGGAATGAATTAACTACCATATTCAAGAATTAGTGGGGTGTTAAAAAGGATCCAGTTTACTATCTTACAGAGTTTGAAGAGCTTAAAAGGAACCATGGAGAACCAGTGGCAGATTTCATTAAATGATTCAATAAAATTTACCACAAAATGCCTCCTGATTGTAAACCTCCAGTTACAACAACAAAAGTTAGGTTTTCCAAAGCCTTTGATGATGACTTTGCAGTCATTCTTAGGGAAAGGACATCCCCTACCTTACAAGACATGCAAAATAATGCTATAGAAGTTGAGGCTAATAGATCAACATCATCTAGACTCAAAGACAAGGCTAAGAAGGCTGAAATAAAAATGAAAGCTAAGGAAGAAGGATCATGATCAAAAACCAAAATCAATGATCAAAAGATAGATGAGATAACATATTTACCTAGAAACCTTTCTAATAGGATTTCTAAGATTGAAACTCAGCCTAGAATGATACAACAAATTAATGCTAGATCACAAACTCAGTTTATAAGAGTCCCTCAAACTCAAATTTTGCAGAGACCAAATAGTGATCATCAGATCCAACCCCCTCTGATGATTGATGACCAACAACCAAATGACATTGGACCTTTAATTTCGGATGATATAAATAATTTCTATTCCTCATCTGTACATAATGCTATTGTTTCTCACCCTTTAAATCAATCTTCTCAAAATCAAGAAGATAATTAAATTTCTAAATATCAGGTCTTTTCTGAATTTTTAATTGGATAATTGAATAGATGATACAATCTAAGACCTAGGTTAGGACCTGGTAGACCATCAAAAAGTCCCACTGTGAATGAACCTCAGATCAAATCTACTGAAACCTAAACAACAATCATTCAACCATTGAATCAAATAGCCAAAACAAGCCAAATTGATAAAACTGTTTTGACAACTTTTAATGTTGAAAGAGAACTCGAAAGATTTAAAATACCAATTTCCCTAGCTGAACTATCAAAGAACCCAGGGTATAACAACCAACTTTCTAAATGGATTCAATCATCCAGTGTGGATGTTGAAGGGGATGTGATGAGCCTGCAGGACGAAAAACCTCAATAGTTTTTGGTCCTAGCTCTGACATGATAGATGAGAATGTACCACCTTTTTATGTGACTCTAAAAATTCATGATTTTCTATTATATAATTTTATGTTAGATTCTGGGGCTTCCCATAATATGATGCCTAAAGTAATCATGGACTAGTTGAAATTAGAATTCACAAGAACTTATCATGATCTTTACACTTTTGACTCCAAGAAAGTACCTTGTCTTGGACTTATTAAAGAATTGGTGGTTACCTTAGCTCAGGTCCCTATCAAAAGCGTGGTTTTAGACATTGTAGTCACTGACATTCCTTCCAACTTTGGCATGATGTTATCAAGATTGTGTTGTGCTAAATTAGGAGGAAGCCTACAAATGGATATGTCTTATGCCACTATTCCGGTATATGGGGGTGAGCATCTCAGGTTATACAAAGAAATTAGATTTATGAATACTGTTTGTAAATATGATCAAGCTAGGAATCATCCTATTTATGTTGTTGACCAAGACTTTGGGTGTTTTGAATTATCAACTAATAATTCAAAAAATACTCAACTTACTATTGAAAACATTGTTGATCAACCTAAAACCATTGAAACTGATATTTGGAAATTGTACTTTGATGGTTCTTGCTCAAAGGAAGGAGCAAGAGCTGGAATTGTATTAATTTCACCAGATAAAGAAAATATTACCCAATCATACAAACTTGAATTCGATGTAACTAATAATGTAGCAGAGTATGAATCTTTTCTGCTAGGATTGGAGTTAGAAAGAAGTCTTAAGGTGCAAAATTTAAGTGTATACAGTGATTCTGAACTTATTGTCAAACAAGTTAGGAATCAATGTCAAACTAAGCACCCTAGACTAAGATCTTATAGGAATGAGATTTGGGATTCAATTGAAAATTTATTTTCAGCATTCAATATTACTGCTATTCCTAGAGATCAAAACATGCATGCAGATTGCTTAGCTATTTCTGCAAGTTCCTTCAAAGTTATTGATAAAATGTTTGTCCAATATCAAATTAAAGTCAAGTATAGACCATCTATTCTTGACAATATTAAGCACTGGCAAACCTTTGATGACGACGAGCAGCTAAAATCCTTTTTGCAAGTCATTGATGAATTCTCAAACCTACAAGTTGAGGAAAAACAACTTGATAATCTTGAAGTTGACAACAAAAATCAAACACCACAATTTGACTCTAAAATTGCTGATCATAGAATTATCCAATTATCTAAGAATTTTATTCCAAAATGGTCAATCCCTCTTGAGAATCTCTTTGATCATAACGATGTCCCCAAAAATCCACTATCTTATTTACATGAGGAAAATATTGAAATTTATAACATTGGAAGTTCTAAAGATATCATAAATGTTAAAAATTTTACATCCCTGTCAATGGAAGACAAATACAAATATTTATCCCTCCTTAAAGCCTACAAAGATGTTTTTTCCTGGTCTTATAATGAATTAAAAACATATGATACATCTCTTATTGAACATAAAATTCCATTAAAACTAGAGGCAAAACCTTTCAAACAAAAATTGAGGAGAATTAATCCTGTCCTTCTTCCTGTTATTGAAAAAGAACTTAAGAAGCTACTAGATTCTAAAATAATACTTCCATTAAGATATTTTGATTGGGTAGCCAATCTAGTTCCAGTGAGGAAAAAGAATGGTGAAATTAGATTATGTGTGGATTTTAGGAATTTGAATAAATCTTCCGTGAAAGATAATTATCCATTACCTAAGATGGATCAATTACTTAAGAAATTTTCAGAAGCCCATATAATTTCCATGTTACATGGTTTTTTTGGATATAATCAGATTATGGTTAGTCTGGAGGATAGAGAAAAAACTACATTCACAACTCCTTGGGGCAAATTCATGTATGCCTGGATGCCTTTTGGGTTAACTAACGCTGGAGCTACATTTCAACATGCTATGGACTTAGCATTTGTAGGTAATACCAACAAATTTGTTGTTATTTATTTAGATGATTTAACTGTTTTTTCCAATTCTCATGAAAAGCATTTAAAGCATTTGAGAAAGGTTTTTGACAGGTGCAGAAAGGTTGGGATTTCTCTTAATCCAAAGAAGCCTTTGTTTGCACTCCAGGAAGGAAAACTGCTTGGCCACATCATTTTTAAAGGAGTAGTCATTGATCCTGAAAGAGTCTCAGTAATTCAGACACTCATATTACCAAGGAACAAGAAGGAAGTTCAAGCTTTCCTTGGGAAAATTAATTTTTTAAGAAGGTTTATCCCTAATTATGTTGAAATAGTTAAGGACATAACTGATATGTTGAAAAAGAACCATGAAGTTAAATGGACTATTCTTTCTAGGTATGAATTTGATCATATTAAAAAGGCCATTGCAGAAGCCCAGATCCTATCCAATCCAGATTAATCTAAACCTTTCAGTGTCTTTTCTTTTGCTTCTGAAACTACCTTAGTTGTCATTCTTTTGCAAAAGAACAAAGATGGAGATGACCAATCCATTTCCTTTTTTATCAAAGTTATGAGAGATGTTGAGCTAAAGTATGAAATAATTGAAAATAAAGCCTATTCTTTAGTTGAAGCTCTAAAATCCTTTAGAGACTTTCTCCTCCACTCTTCTATCATTGCCTATGTACCTAATAACGCCGTCAAAATTGTTTTAACTCAGTCAGACACTAATGGAAGGATAGGGAGATGGATAACTAAAATTTTAGAGTATATCTCATCATCAAGACGACCAAGATGGTAAAAGGTCAAGGTCGTGCTAAGATCCTTGCTGAATCCAATTGCAAGATCTTAGGAAGAAATTATGTTTTTGAAATCCTAGCACATGAGAATCCACAAGAACCTTCTGCAACCCACACACAGGAGAATCCACAAGAACCTTCTGAAATCCCAACATAGGAGAATCCATAAGAACCTTCTACATCAGATCAAACAATTCTGATTCACATTGATGAAATTTTTTTATTATCAGATTGGTACTTTGATATTGTTATTTTTCTTAGAGAATTTGAATGTCCACCAGAATTCAATAAAAATTAATGTAAAACAATGAAATTGAGTAAAGTATTGTATTGTTAATGCAAATATTTATTGGAAGGATCCTCTACATATCCCTTTACTTTTCTTAATAGAAAATGAGACAGAAGGGATCGTTGATCAATTTCATTAAGGAATTTGTGGAGGGCACTATGCTTGGAGGGCCACATCATGCAAGATCTTAAGGGTAGGATTTTATTGGCCTGCTCTGTTTGCACAGGTGGGTGCAAAGGTTAGGAGTTGTACAAAATGTCAAATGTTTGCTAGAAACTAGAGATTAGCAGCTCTTCCATTGGTTCTAGTACTAGTCCAACCACCATTCCTTCAATGGGGATTGGATTTCATTGGTGAAATTCACCCTCCATCAAGCAGTCAGTATAGATGGATATTTACTGCTACATATTACTTTACCAAAAGGGTAGAATCCATTCCAGTTAGAAATGCTACTGATACTGTTGTTATCAAATTTATTGAAGAATACATATTGTCTAGATTTGGATGCCCCAGGAAAATAGTGACAAACAATGCATCATCATTCAACAATACTAAGATAATTAAGTTTTGTCAGAAATATCAGATCTTTTAACATCATTATACACCATACTATCCACATGGAAATGGAATGGCAGAGTCCTCAAATAAAAGTTTGGTTAAAGAAATAAAACCCCATCAAAAAAAAAAAATTATATAAGTTTGCCTGTTTAAATGCCAATTTATAGAAATAAATTGCATTTGTAATAAATAAAGGTTTTGTGTGCAACTTGTTTTTATGCCACAACCTTTTCTTCTGATTTGGATCAAATTGTTTAATCTTGATCAAATCATTTAAATTTATATCATAGATTAGTGAATAATTTCACCAAATTTTTTAAACTTGGTTGAACATTATAAGATAGGATAGAATAGGATAAATTAATGTCCTAATATGCTCAAAATTTGGCCAAAGTTGTATTAGATTAGGATTAATTAGTGAATTAGGAAAATAATGGCTACTAGTATAAATGTGCCAATATTAGATTAATTCGTAATTACCATTTAATTACCTTTTAAACAGTGATTAATTTGTTGTAAATAAAAATTTATATGTTTTATGGTCAAATTCATATACGACAAAGGTGATTTTTCGTAAAAGGTGAGCAATAATCGGTGGTGATCCGCCTCCCCACATAGATCGATGGTGGGGATGCCACTTCGCACCCCCTCACTATGATATTGGATAATGTCAGGGGGGTGCGAAAAGTTGTTTTTCCCACACGGGCTCCCCTCTAACATCTCACCACCTCCGCTCTTCGCACCCCCCTCACTCCTTATTGCTTACCACCACCCCCTCCCCCTCCGAAATCCTCTTTCTAGTTTCCCTGTCTTCCCGATACTGCATCAACTGTAACATCTCCCACGCCTTCTGCCTCCAACCATTGCTTGCCACGTGCCCATTGTCACCTATCCATTGTTGCCGATTTATTGCATCTCGTTGCTGATCTTCTTGCATTAAATGGCCGTTTTCCAAATTAGTAACGCCTTTCCTGTAATGGCAAGCTAATTCCGATGATAAATATCCCTTTGCCCAATTATGACTCATTTCTTCAACCGCTCTTTCATTGTTTAATTTCATTGTTCCTATTTTATAGTCTTTGCTGAGGCGAGCCTACCAACAATACACATCATCTGAAGGTATCCCTGTTCCTTTCTCTCTTATCCTTCATTTCATTTATGTTATCATGGCTCCTAAGAAGAAAGATAATCCATCTGCCAGTTCTTTTGCATTATGGGAAACCCCAAAGGCCTCTGATGCCTTAAACCTGGACCACATCCCATTAACTTATTAGTATTTTAAAATTATAGACACATAATGTGAATTCGACATGTTCAAATTACATAATTGGATAAAATAGACCTACATTGACTCTGAAGATGACATAAACCAATGGGAATCCCTTCTGCCTTTGTACATGTTCCCTTAAACCCTTCCTTTTCCTAGTCTAGTCATGTGGTTACAAGCTAAGTGTAACCCTTTATAGAGAACTGTGGTAGCTCATAATGGAGACATTATGATATCTATCACCCTAGAAATCATCAAAAAAATGCTTCTTATATTTGAAAATGGTTCCCTTAGCTTTTTCTCCACTGCAGTATTAATGGACCTATATCAAAATCTCACCTTCCCTCAAAGAGCTCAAATTTTTGAGATCTTTCTCCTTGAAGATGCTAAGCTCCCTAACAAGAATCCTCCTTATCTAGCATCCATGTTCCCTGAGAGAGCTAAACACATCATTTCCCTATTTTCTTGCTTGTTAGGATACCAAATAGATCAATGGGTAGATGAATCTATCCTAGGTTATCTATCTATTTTCTCTAAAGAAAACAAACCTGCCTTTGTGTATAATTACAGTCAATTCTTGGCTGAAGCTATTGATGAGAAATTGATGAATATAACTACTAAAGGTGTTTAAGTACTCCTCTATGCTAGTACATATGTTTATTTTTCAATAGGGAGACGGGTTACCTATTTTTCTACACAAGTATGATGATTAGCAAGTGAATCAAGAAATCACATAGTGGAGCTAATTGATTAGGAAGAACTCAATTGAGTTCAAATTTTCAGACTTCATTGATTGTTTCATTCACCCAGTTGCACAACTTCTCTGCAGCCAAAGTGAAACCAGGATCAGTACATAAATCAAAAGGATCCTGCATCTTAGTGATCAAGTTAGAACATGAGATTGGTATCTTTACCAGTACTATACATAGATTAGAGTATATGGCTACGAATTGGCTCCATATAAATTTCCCAAATATGTTCCAATGAGAATTTTCTCTTTGGAACATATTAGGCAAATTATTAATATGGATGAACTTCATTTTATTTAAGGGAAGAAGAGATCTCATTTCAAGATAAAGGCACAAGTAGGATCATTCCTTCGTAATACTAGATCAATAGGTTTAGAAGCGGATGCAATACTTAAACATATGGGTTTTCAACTGAGCTTCACCTGGTCTTATGACCCATACAGTATTGTCTCAAACTTAAGGGTGGAACTCAAAACCACACCTTACAATCATACGACAAGACCAGAGATTGAGAAGTTCAAGAATCAAGAAGAGTGGGAAGAGAATACACTTCAAGAAGCAGAAGAATAAGTTTTACCTCCTTCTACTCTTCAGACTCATACTTCTCACACCAAGCAGGACAAGAGGCCTAAAGAAGGATCTTCATCGTTAGTAGTTGGAGAAAAAGAATTCATTCACTATCGAAAGAAATCAAGGATTGAATCCAAAGGCACTACTACTACTCAGGGTCAGAAGGAGCCTATCATCATCAATTTGGATGATTCACATGTTTCCATAGGGATAAAAGAACCTGTAATCACTACTCCATATTCTTCTTTAGCTTCACAAAATTTGTGAGAAATCACTCAATCGGCAGGTGCAAGTGAAACAAAGGAGCCAAGCCTACTATCAATCATTGTTACTCATAGCCAACCATGGTTGAATGTCGCATTGTTACATGGATTGTCTCACCATGAAAATAAACCATGTTTATTTTAGTGTTTGTAATATTTATATTTGGGTTTATCAATGTTCAGTTTATAATATTAGTCCCTTGGGGTTTTAGTATTAACCCCTTGGTTTTATAATATCAATCCCTTGGGCTTATTATTAACTTGGTTTTATAATATCAATCATGGTCAATGATAGTCAACCATAACCAACCATGGTCAACTATGGTCAATGATGATCTGATCCCGCATTATGACAAAACTTGTCTCCACTTAGGGTTTATATACCTTGGGTTTAATAATATTCCCTTAGGTTCATAATCCCTTGGGTTTTTAGTATTAATCCCTTGGGTTTATTGTTCCTTATCAATTGCTTGGGTTTATTATTCCCATGTCAACCATGGTATATTATGATGCCAACCATGGTCAGACATAGTGAAACATGGAATTGTGATAAGGATTGTCTCAATATTACAATCAATGATGGTCAATCTTGTTTATTTTAGTGTTTATAATATTTATCTTAGGGTTTATATATGTTGGGTTTATAATATTAGTCCCTTGGGTTTAATATTATTCTCTTGGGTTCATAATCCCTTGGGATTTTAGTATTAATCCCTTGGGTTTATTATTACTTTGGGTTTTTTTTCCCCTGGAAAAATCATAATTTTTCATTATACTTTGAAAAATTACATATTGTAGATGCACGAATGCATATGTTATAGTCTGTCAGCCTGAGGGCTGAACAAGTGATCAAAATATATCAACACATTTACCAAAAACATCATGCAGGATGTTCATTCAAGTTCTTTCTGTTTTATGTACATATTTGCCACACAGGGCCATTTATATACTTTCTATCCAAAATATATACAAGAAATTGTACAATAACTTTTAAAATTTTATCATCTATTCAGTTCATGGGCTATTCGCCCTGTGGTAGTGAGGGTCTATGTAGGGTCAATGCTAATATTGGAAAGCATTTGACCCTAGCTGCTCCGGGATCAACCACTCTCCTCCGGGAAGTGACATGGCAACCTTGGATAGTTCATTGGCACTGCTATTATGTTCCCTGTAGATATGATTGCAAGTGATATCATTAAAATGAGCCTTCATATTATTTATTTCATCCAATATGTTGCTGAGTGTGTGAGTGTGGCAAGCAGTAATATTATTGAACCAATCTATAATGATCTTTGAATCTCCATATATATGAATGTTTATGAAGTTATGACCCAATGAGAATTGCATGAGATGACGAAGAGTAATGAGTTCAGCAAAATTGTTTGAGCCAATCCCCAAACCCATTTTGACTTTATAGTAGTGTTGATCACTGATGTAAAGGATGAAACCGCCTCCGCATCCCTACTATTGGGCTGCACCATCAAAATATGCCTAAGGGGAATTTTTATCGATGTGTGGAGGGTCGTGAGGCCTTCAGGTACGAGGTTGGGGAATTATTACTTTGGGTTTATAATATCAATCCTTTAGGTTTATTATTCCCTTAGGTTTATAATATCAATCATGGTCAACCATTGTCAATCATAGCCAACCATGGTTGAATGTCACATTATGACAAGGATTGCCTCACTATGAAAACAAACCATGTTTATTTTCGTGTTTGCAATATTTATATTTGGGTTTACAAATATTTGCTTTTTAATATTAGTCCCTTGGGGTTCTAGTATTAATCCCTTGGGTTCATAATATCAATCCCTTGGATTTATTATTAACTTGGGTTTATAATATCAATCATGGTCAACCATAACCAACCATGGTCAATTGTGGTCATTGATGGTTCGATCTCACATTATGATAAAAATTGTCTCCACTTAGGGTTTATATACCTTGGGTTTATAATGTTAGTCCCTTGGGTTTTTAGTATTAATCCGTTGGCTTTATTGTTCTTTTGGGTTTATAATATCAATCGCTTGGGTTTATTATTCCCTAGTCAACCATGGTCAGCCATGGTCCAACATGGAATTGTGATAAGGATTGTCTCAATATGACAATAAATGATGGTCAATCATGTTTATTTTTGTGTTTAGAATATTTATCTTAGGGTTTATATACATTGGATTTATAATATTGGTCCCTTGGGTTTAATATAATTCCCTTGGGTTCATAATCCCTTGGGATTTTAGTATTAATCCCTTGGGTTTATTATTCCTTCAGTTTATAATATCAATCCCTTGGGTTTATTATTCCCTTAGGTTTATAATATCAACCATGGTCAACCATGGTTGAATGTCGCATTGTGAGAAGGATTGTCTCACCATGAAAATAAATCATGTTTATTTTAGTGTTTATAATATTTATATTAGGGTTTACCAATGTTATGTTTATAATATTAGTCCCTTGGGTTTAATATTATTCCCTTAGGTTCATAATCCCTTGGGGTTGTAGTATTAATCGCTTGGGTTTATGTTTCCCTTGGGTTCATAATATCAATCCCTTGGGTTTATTATTAACTGGGGTTTATAATATCAATGATGTTCAACCATGGTAAACCATAACCAACCATGGTCAATTGTGGTCAATTATGGTCCGATCTCGCATTATGACAAAATTTGTCTCCATATAAAAATCATTCACAATCATTTACTTTAAAATAAAATAAAAAAATTCCGAACACTTATAAATATCTATATCATCAACATGTGCCAAATCTCCCAATTTTTTGTCAATTGAGATTTGATAAATGCAATCCTTCTCAAGTTCACACTGAAATGACAGAACTAATAAGGGAAAGCTAGGATTTTAGGTAGCCAAAAATGTCTCTTTGTCTTACCTTCATGCCTTTCAGTGTTCTTTTACATTCATATGCAAAAAGAAACCATCAATTATGGGATGTAAACATTTGTTTTTTTCTTTATTTAAATTTTATGATACTATTTTTGTTGAATCTATTTGAATGGTATTCTTAATATAAAAAATGATTTAACATAAAAAAATAATTAAATATTTTGAAAAAACTTTATAAAATTTAAATTTTATAAATTAAAATTATATTTTTTTAATAAAATTAATTAAAACTAATCAAACATAAACTAAATTTGGTATTCCAATTTTAGGTTATATTCTTTAGTGGATTTTTAAAAAAATAATAAGTGAAAATATTGATAGCCAAGATTTACATATTGAAAATATGTAAAACATTCTCAAATTCAGAGAAACCTAGAACGAATAAAGCAGAATAGAATTTTTCATTTCCTTAGCTTTGACGTCTTTTCAAGTAGTAACATAGCACAAAGAGGAATTAAAAATAAATGGAATGAAATATTTTAATTCCAATGAAAAATAATATTAATATATATAAATAATAATAATAATATTTTCTGTACTTGACAATAAAATTATTAATAAAAATTAAAATTTGAAAATTTTATTCATTTTAACAATATTAAAGATATTAACATTAATATTCTTAATATAAAGTGTATTAATATTAATATTAATAAATAACATTAATAATATTTACATTTTAATTATTTTAATCAAATGTGGTCAAATATTGCCAATACTATCAATCATTGTTACTCATAGCCAACCATGGTTGAATGTCACATTGTAACAAGGATTGTCTCACCATGAAAATAAACCATGTTTTTTTTAGTGTTTGTAATATTTATATTTGGGTTTACCAATATATTATTCCCTTGGGGTTTTAGTATTAATCCCTTGGGTTTATGTTTCCCTTGGGTTCATAATATCAATCCCTTGGGTTTATTATTAACTTGGATTTATAATATCAATCATGGTCAACCATAGTCAACCATAACCAACCATGGTCAACTGTGGTCAATGATGGTCTGATCTCACATTATGACAAAAATTGTCTCCACTCAGGGTTTATATACATTGGTTTTATAATATTAGTCCCTTGGGTTTAATATTATTACCTTAGGTTCATAATCCCTTGGGTTTTTAGTATTAATCCCTAGGGTTTATTGTTCCTTTGCGTTTATAATATCAATCGCTTGCTTTTATTATTCTCCGGTCAAGCATGGTTTATTATGATATCAACCATGGTCAACCACGGTCCAACATGGAATTGTGATAAGGATTGTCTCAATATTACAATAAATGATGGTCAATCATGTTTATTTTAGTGTTTATAATATTTATCTTAGGGTTTATAATATTAGTCCCTTGGGTTTATTTCCCTTGGGGTTTTAGTATTAATCCCTTGGGTTTATAATATCAATCCCTTGGGTTTATTATTCCCTTAGATTTATAATATCAATCATGGTCAACCATTGTCAATCATAGCCAACCATGGTTGAATGTCGCATTGTGACAAGGATTGTCTCACTATGAAAATAAACCATGTTCATTTTAGTGTTTATAATATTTATATTTGGGTTTACCAAAGTTCGGTTTGTAATATTAGCCCCTTGGGTTTAATATTATTCCCTTGGGTTTATTATTAACTTGTGTTTATAATATCAATCATGGTTAACCATCGTCAACCATAACCAACCATGGTCAACTGTGGTAAACGATGTTTCGATCTCGCATTATGAAAAAAAGTGTCTCCACTTAGTGTTTATATACCTTGGGTTTATAATATTAGTCCCTTGGGTTTAGTATTATTCCCTTAGGTTCATAATCCCTTGGGTTTTTAGTATTAATCCCTTGGGTTTATTGTTCATTTGGGTTTATAATATCAATCACTTATATTTATTATCTCCCAGTCAACCATGATTTATTATGATGTCAACCATGGTCCAACGTGGAACTGTGATAAGCATTGTCTCAATATGACAATCAATGATGGTCAAACATGATTGTTTTAGTGTTTATAATATTTATCTTAGGGTTTATATACGTTGGGTTTATAATATTAGTCCCTTGGGTTTAATATTATTCCCATCGGCTCATAATCCATTGGGTTTATTATTCCTTTGGATTTATAATATCAATCCCTTGGGTTTATTATTCCTTTAGGTTTATAATATCAATTATGGTTAACCATTGTCAATCATAGCCAACCATGGTTGAATTTCTCATTGTGACAAGGATTGTTTCACCATGAAAAAAACCATGTTTATTTTAGTGTTTATAATATTTATATTAGGGTTTACCAATGTTGGGTTTATAATATTAGTCCCTTGAGTTTAATATTATTCCCTTGGGTTCATAATCCCTTGGGTTTATGTTTCCCTTGGGTTCATAATATCAATCCCTTGGGTTTATTGTTAACTTGGGTTTATAATATCAATCATGGTCAACCATAACCAACCATGGTCAACTTTGATCAATCATGGTCTCATCTCGCATTATGACAAAATTTGTCTCCATATAAAGATCATTCACAATCATGGACAATCATCGTCAACCATGCTTGATGATGGTCAACCATGTTTTATAGAATCAAACATGGTCAACCATTTTCAATTGTGGTCAAACATATTTGAATGGTGCATTGTGAAAAAAATTGTCTCCATATGAAAATCAACCATGATCAACCATGTTCCAATGTTGCATTGTGAAAAATATTGTCTCGATATAAAAAATAACCATGGTCCAACATGGCATTGTGATAAGGATTTTATAAATATGAAAATAAACCATGGCCAATCATGTTTACTTTATTGTTTATAAAATTTATCTTAGGGTTTATATACGTTGGGTTTATAATATTAGTCCCTTGGGTTTAATCTTATTCCCTTGGGTTCATAATCCCTTGGGGTTTTAGTATTAATCCCTTGGGTTTATAATATCAATCCATAGGTTTATAATATTAATAATGGTAAACCATGGTCAATCATAGCCAACCATGTTTAACCATCGTTAAACTATATGGATATGGAAATCGACCATGGTCAACCATGGTCCAACATTGTGTTCTGACAAAGATTTTCTCGATATGAAAATCAATCACGGTCAACCATGGTCCAACGTTGCATTGTGACAACGATTGTCTCTATATGGAAATCAACAATGGTCAACCATGTTTATTTTAGGGTTTATAATATTCATGTTAGGGTTTATATACCTTGGGTTTATAATTTTTATACCTTAGGTTTATTATTCCGTTGGGTTTATAATATCAATCCCTTGGGTTTATTGATGCAGGCGTTATTATTCATAGGGTTTAATATTATTCAAAAATGGTCAACCATGGTCCAATGTCGCATTGTGACAAGGATTATCTCAATATGAAAATCAATAATGCCGAACCATGTTTATTTTAGTATTTCTAATATTTATCTTAGGGTTTTTATACATTGGGTTTATAATATTAGTCCTTTGGGTTTAATATTATGCCCTTAGGTTCATAATCCCTTGGGGTTTTAGTATTAATCCATTAAGTTTATTGTTCCTTTGGGTTTATAATATCAATCAGTTGGGTTTATTATTCCCCGATCAACCATGATTTATTATGATGTCATCCATGGTCAACCATGGTCCAACATGGAATTGTGATAAGGATTGTCTCAATATGAATATCAACGATGCTCAGTCATGTTTATTTTAGTGTTTATAATATTTATCTTAGGGTTTATATACATTGGGTTTATAATATTAGTCCCTTGGGTTTAATATTATTCCCTTGGGTTCATTATCCCTTGGGGTTTTAGTATTAATCCGTTGGGTTTATTATTCCCTTTGGTCTATAATATCAATCCATTAGGTTTATAATATTAATCATTGTCAACCATGGTCAATCATAACCAACCATGTTCGACCGTGGTCAAACAAGGTTGGATATGGAAATCAAGCATGGTGAACCATGGTCTAACGTTTTGTCCCACAAAGATTGCGTCGATATGAAATTCAATCATGGTCAACAATGGTTGACCATGTTCCAACGTTGCATTGTGACAAGGATTGTCTCTATATGGAAATCAACCATAGTCAACCATGGTCAACCATGTTTATTTTGGGGTTTATAATATTGATGTTAGGGTTTATATACCTTGGGTTTATAATTGTTATCCCTTAGGTTTATAATATAAATCCCTTGGGTTTCTAATTGTTATCACTTAGGTTTATAATATAAATCCCTTGGGTTTATTGATCTAATGGTTCATATTCCTAGGGTTTAATATTATTCAACAATGGTTACTATAGTCAACCATGATCCAATGTTGAATTGTGACAAGGGTTGTCTTAATATGAAAATCAACCATGCTCAACCATGTTTATTTTAGTATTTTTAATATTTATCTTAGGGCTTTTATACCTTGGGTTTATAATATTAGTCCATTGGGTTTAATATTATTCCCTTGGGTTCATAATGCTTTGGGGTTTTATTATTCCTTTGGGCTTATAATATCAATCCCTCGGGTTTATTATTCCCTTATGTTTATAATATCAATCATGGTGAATGAGTGTCAACAATGGTCAATCATGGGGTTTTAGTATTTTAGTATTAATCCCTTGGGTTTATTTTTCCCTTTGGTTCTTAATATCAATCCCATGGGGTTATTATTAACTTGGGTTTATAATATCAATCATGGTTAACCATGGTCAACCATAACCAACCATGGTAGGGTGTCACATTATGGAAAAAATTGTCTCCATATAAAAATCATGGACAAATATTGTCAACCATGATCACGCATGGTTGATCATGGTCAAGCATGTTTTATAGAATCAAACATGGTGCACCATGGTCAATCATGGCCAACCATGGTCAATCTTGGGTTTTTGTATTAATCCCAATGGTTTGTTATTCCTTTGGGTCAAACATAGTGAATCATAGTCAACCATGGTCAACCATGCTCAAATGTCGCTTTGTGACAAAGATTGTCTCAATATGAAAATCAACCATGGTCCAACGTCACATTGTGACAAAGAATTAATTATTATTATTAATTATTATCATTATTAATTATTATTATGTAAATATGAATTAATTATTATTATTTTTATTTATTTAATTAATATTCATATTATTATTATTTAATAATATTTAATTAAAAAATTATTATTATTGTTTAACAATAATTAACTTTTTAACTATTAATTATTTATTTTTATTAGTAAATTATTATTTTCATTATTTTTATTATAGATTATAAAATAAAATAAAATAAATATTTATATTTTTTCTCAAAACAATATTAGAATTTAATGTTTTTTAATAAAATAAATAATTATTTATTTACATTTTATAAAAAACCAATAAATTATTATTATTATATATTTGTAATGATTTGTGTCATAAATAGAAAAGAAGCCTTATGAGTATATGAGCCATATTTATTAAAATAATTATTGTTATAAAAAATATTATTGTTAATTAATGTTACGAATATTATTACGAGTTGTTATCATTATTATCATTATTATAATAGTAATATAATAGTTATAATTATTATTATTATAATATAATAATAATTATATTATATTAGAATAATAATAATAATTATTATTATTATTATTAATATAATAACTATTATATTATTATTATAATAATTATATAATTATATAATATTGTTATTATAATATTAATATAATATGTATAAATATATAAGAATATGGCGTTTATCTGATCCCTTGTTCCTGTGGGACCTCTTATATTGGGGAGACTGGTCGCTCCATTAATCAAAGGATTAGCGAGCACGCAGCGGATCTTAGGTATAGGAGAGCTAAGTCTTCCGCTTTAGATGAACATGCTGAGAAAACCAATCATCATGTTTGTATTGAGGAGGCTAGTGTTATTGCTAAGGTCTCGCATTTCCATCATTGAAAATTTAGGGAAGCGCTTGAGATTGAAAAGAGACCAAGCAATCTCAATAGAGAGGATGGATGGAAAGTCAGTAGGTGTTGGGTCCCTGCACTCTCGTCCTAGTCGTTTTTCCGCCCTCCTCTTTAAAAAAAAATTCTTTTATCTTTATTTTAATTATTATTATTATTATTTTTACTTATTTATTTATTTATTTACTTATTTATATTTCTTTATTTATTTATTATTTTATGTTATTTGATTATTATTATTATTATTATTTTATTTATTTATTTTTATTTATTTATTTATTTTTTTAATTTTTTTTATTATTTTTTTTTTTTTTTATAACTAACATTATTTTTAACTGATTTTTATTTATTTAATATTATTTATTTTATTTAATTAATTTTCCCTTTTATTTTTAGTTTAATTTTGTTTATTTATTAGTTTATTATCACTTTTTACCAATTAGCTTTTAACTTTTATAATACTTAGAAATTAGCTCTCTTTTCAATTAATTTTATATATATTTTATATTACCTTAAGGTCCTTTATATAACTAATTTTCCATTTAAATTCTAATCTAATTATTTTTAACTAATTTTCTAACTAATGTAACATCTTTTGATATTCTTTATTATATTCTATTATTATAAGGTCCTTTATGCACCTAATTTTCCTTTTAATTATTAATTAACTTTTAATTTTTAATAATACTTTTAAATATAATTGCTTTATATATTGCTTTGTATATTTTTATTTAGGCATTTAATTTTTTCATATATTATAAGGTCATTTATTTATCTAAATTCTAACTAACTTATATTTTTAATAATATTTCTTGAATATCCATAATATTTGATTTATTTTTATAGATATTGGTCCTAAATCTTACTAATTAAACTAATATAATAATTTTGACCCGGGTCCTAATGTCAAACTAGCAGTTGGTCTAGTTAGCTATTGGAGGGCTCGGCTCAGACTATTTAGCATGCTAAGCTGGATCTGTTTCTTCAACTTGTCATGACGATGAACCAAACTAGTTGGTTCGAAAGGCGTGGACAAATGATACTCCATGTGATTTTCGCTGAAAAATCTCGCACAATATAGTTGTTATTATTTATATAATTGATATTTAAAAAAATACACATAATAATTATTAATATTTTTATAACAAATTCAGAATCAAATTAATAAATATGGTTTTGTGTTAATTTATAACCAATTCAGAATAAGAATTTATACTAACCGAGCCATAATATTTTTTATAAAAAGTAAAAAATAAAACTACTTAAAATCCCAAAACCATCATTACAGAAAACATAAACCAGAAGCGTCGGTATAACCACTCTCCGCCTTTTCAAAAACTACAGACGTCTGGAAGTGAACAGGCTTCCAATATCAGGTGAAGGGTCGGCTCCTTGTCAGGTGTTTGGAACTATCACTATCCATGTTTGAAGCTTACTGAATAACCTTCGTGCATATTATTTTATTTTTTTTCGATCGCTGTCCTTCGTGCCACAGCCTTGGCTTTGGACTCAGACGAAGGGTCTTTGAAGCATATTAACTTAATATACAATCTTGGCGGATTTGGAATCAGACGAAGGATATTTGAAGTATAGCCTGAAGGATCTTTGAAGCATATTAACTTAATATACAATCTTGGCTGATTTGGACTCAGACGAAGGATATTTGAAGTATATTGGCTTAATGTACAATAAAAATAAAAAATTTAACACAGGTTCATCTAGTTGAAATAAAAAAGCTTTCAGCTAATTATTTAATTTGATTTCCAGTAAAAATTAAATTAATAATTTACTTTAAATTTCATTAATTTTTCTATTAAATTTTAGAATATTTTTAAAATCTACCATCCCAATAAAAATAAGTAAAACTAACCAAAACAAATTGCTTTTATTATTGAGTTCAAAATCCACCCTAGAATCTAGGTCAATCTGTTTAGCAGTTGCCATGGCATATTGGAACTCCAACCCACTCATTAATTATGTATCCAACCAAATAACAAATTGATCCATCCTGTATACTTAATTTAAATAAAAAGTATGAAAACATCATGTTATTTTAAACACTGCAAACTCAATTTCGAATACGCGTTAATATTGTTGGAAATTGGAATTATTCTTGCATGAAGATTCAGCAGGATTAAAATCAATTAATGTAAGAAAAGATAAATTGAATTAAGTGCGCTTCATATTTAGAGTGAATTAATTAAATTAAATGTGAGTCAAGTTGAATTTACCAAATATTTACATGTTGAAATTATTTTATGAGAGTCTCTACCTGAAAAACATAAATACTGTCTAAAAAATTTATTATAAATCAAATTAAATCAAATTTAATTGATCAATACAAGAGAAATCAAATTTGGTTATAATTTAATGTTACAACTTACATTCCAATTTTGTTCTTCATCCGAGTGGATCTTCCACATCACTGAATAAAGTTAAAGTTAGATCCTTAACGCTGAAAGAAAGGTTAGATCCCAATTATGCTCTTCAATCTTCACACAATACCGCGATAGTGTTTGGTCTTGAAGGCATGAGATGTGCACTTTGCTTTTGCTTATATCCCTCTCAAAACTAGCGTGTATCCATCGTAATTCATGAAAGCCCGTTGGATTCTTTCCACCTCAAGAAGTGTATGAAAGTATATTAGACTTGAGATGTGCACTTTGCTTTTGCTTATATCCCTCTCAAAACTAGCGTGTATCCATCGTAATTCATGAAAGCCCGTTGGATTCTTTCCACCTCAAGAAGTGTATGAAAGTATATTAGACTCTTCAAAATATGAAATATGAAAGTTTATTAGGTTATTTAAATTAATATATATATATATATATATATATATATATATATCACTTTTACAATGATTTCAACAAATTAACAATATACGAAGAAAGGTTTAATTTCTTATATATATATTATTTTGGATGTGTATGGCGTTCATAAGGCAACCATTTTGGTTGTCATAGGCATTGTTTTTGTTTTATCATGTAACTAATGTTTTTGATATGAAATATAAAAATATATATTTTAAAAAATATAAGAGAAAAATAAAATTATCATTTTTTTATTTAATTTTTTTTTATTAAAGGTATCTTGATAAATAAATTTATTTTTCATTTTGTTTTTAAATTAAAAAATATTTTTGCAATTAAGTAATAACAACAACAATAACAATTTTTAAAGTATTTTAATATGTCAATAAATGTGTATTTAGCATATTAAATTTCAATATTTTATGTAGTATGTGTTAATAGGTTGATCTATATATCCTCTCTTTTATACAGTGTGATTAAGAAATTTTATTACAAAAACTTTGCAAAATAGTGATGCCTAAACATTATCCTATCTAGTCTTTAAAAGGGCATCCTATTTTTCTTGACTCTCCTCAAAGACGTTACCATCCCATTTAAAAGGGGTCATGGAATAACAAATCTGGGTCATTGAAGATGTTGGTCTCACTACTAGAAAAGGAAGTCATAGTTCTACTTGGAGTTCTTCCCATTGCTTCCTTAACAGGTTGATTTCACCCTCTTTCCATTGAATCATAGCTCCATGTGCCCATAAACCTATTCTCCTTATTCTAATGCATTCCATGTTATCAACTAACCTCAAACCACACTCATTAATATTTAAATTGGATATTTTTTTAATTATTTTGACTCCCTGCATTATATCAAACAACTCCACCCCCTCATATGATGATAGATTAGTATTACTAATATAATTGTTGTTGTTTACCCAGAGCAATATACATAATGAAAACTTATTTATATTTTAGCTCTAAACACATCTCATGGTCACATATGAGATAGAGAATATGCTCTTCCATGGGTACATTCATTATCAGGTGAGTATACACCCAAAACATGGTATTTGCGTATCATTGAAAATCAGAAACCTGTGGTGGAAGAAACTGTGGAAGCTCAATTGTCCAACAAAATCATGTCTACTTTTAATTGTGTGCCCTATATAACAAGATCCCTATAGGGGAACATTTAAAAAGAAGAGTATGGTTGGTCCTAGTTGGTGTGCGTTATGTAAGAATATGAGGAATCAACGGATCATCTATTACTCTCATGTCCTTTTTCTATAGGGGTATGGAATTTTATTGAAAGTCAATTAGGTTTTGTGCAAATTTGGAAGGAAGAGTCTTTTAACGATGCTTGGAAACTATGGTGGGAAGGGGTCTCCCCAAAGGAAATTAGAAGGCTTCCTCCTCTCATTAAGTGGGGTAGATGACACTCTCGGAATAAGGAGTTATTTTAGTACAATCCATTTTCTCCTGACATTGTGGCTTCCCAAGTTTTAGTAATTTCTTCCCTTCTTTTAGAGATAATATTAGTTCAAAATCCAAGAAACATCATCCCTAAAGAGATAGACTAATCCATCCCCTAGGCCTACTTTGATGGAGCCTCTTTTAGGTGGCGGAAACTAGTGTGGTGGTGGTGGTCGGGGGGTGGGGGTGTTCTTTGTATTTAGGAAAATAATTTCTTCAACTCTCAAAGTGGACTAGGCAGAGGATCAAATAATTATATCGAAATTCTTAGCCTTAAGATCCTACTCCTTTTCTCTATTGAGAAAAATGTCCTACATATTTATATTTTTGGTTACTCTATGATGATGATAAATTAGTTCAACAATGTACAAAGATGTCATGAGCACATAATGAATCCTATCTTAGAAGAAATTTTATAACTTAAACATTCTTTTGACAGAATTTCATGTCATCACATCTACTAGGAAATAAAATGAACGACTAACACCCTTTCTAAATAAGGCACTCGATAGACTATGGATACTTGGAAGATCACAAAAAGGATAAGGGAGACATCTTCTTAATACTACCACAATCCCTTCATAGAGGGTCTGTAACGGAAGCATCTGATGAACTCAATCCATGCTTTTGTTTATTTTGTTTCAGTATATATATATATATATATATATATATATATATATATATATATATATATATATATATATATATATATATATATATATATATATATAGATATATGATGAAAAATGCATATAAACATATTTATGTAATTTTTATAACAAGTATACAATAGACTTGACAGGCCTGCAAAAATATATCTATTTTTTTTGGTCTTTAGTACTATGAGAGGACCTTGAAGATCTCTTATGAATGTAGAGATTAGGTATACATGTTGTTGATATTTTTTTTCTTTTTTTGGGGTGACCTATATAGTTTTTTGAACGAATAGAGGTGCATTTGCAAGATGTAAATTCCATTACAATTAATGAAAAGTACGACTTTTTTCTCAAAAAAAATAAAGAATCAAAAAACAAATTAAGTTAAATTACATTTTCAATGTAATTTAATAATTAAAGATGGTTATTTTTTAGGGTTTTTTATCCACCTTTATAGTATAGTTATGACTCGTCTCATTTTATAGGTATTAACAAGATTGATGGCTAAAAAATGCTTAGTGTTTATTTCAAGAAAGGATATGCAATGTTTTCTCTAAGCACAACTAAAATGTTTGAAATGATGAACAAGATTTATCCCATTCCACCTCTCCTTTTTATTCATCAAAAATAAAAAATCACGATAATATGCATTTTCCGATTTCAACACAAAACCATAAACTACCTCTTCTGAAGTTTCTTGCATCTCATCACTAGATAAGATTGTCTCCATGCTTACTAGTGGTATATGATTAAATTCTGCTTGAAGCATTGCAATATCTTTTAATTGACAGGCATGATAACACTTAGCTACACCAATTATAAACATGCTAAAAGGGAGTTCTTGATGTAGTAATATATTGATTTTGGTATCATTGTGGTATGAGTTTGAGTGATTTGTATCATTGCTGAATGATTTTGAGTTCCATGTATCATGGCTATAAAATACAAAAATTATAATTATGAAAATGAATCTATAGAATAATCAACCAAGTTATCACAAAATTGTTATATAAAAGTAAAGAATTCAAACTAGAGAATATATAGACAGAAATGTGGAGAGGATTGTGTGTGTTGAAGTCTTATCTAGTGTAAGAGTATCAATTACTCATGGTATTATTCAAAACTATAAAAGTTCATAGGAGACCTCCATTATATAACGATGGAGGAGGCCTAGTGTAAATTGAAGATAACTATGACAATTGGGAAGATACAAATACCTACTTGAGCTTACAACTCATTATAGGTTGCTCATAAGGAAAATAAGCTTTGGAAAAGACTAGCTCTAACACTCCCCTTAAGTGAAATGTGGGGAGTAAACATAAAGAAAAAATTGGGTCCTAGAAATGAAGCATGATAAGGTACCCAAGTACAAACTCTCAAAAGAGGAGAAAAGAAGAAAAACCAATAGGAAAAAAACTCCTCTCCAAAAGAGAGAAAGATGTCAGTGCTTCGATAAACATGGAGATGAAATTGTAGATCCCACAATGATCCACTGAATGGAAAGTACCAAGGCCCGCTTTAATAAATAAGTATGAAAAGTTGAAGCACCAAAACTATGAAGATGAGACCCATGAAACCTTAATGATGTTGGTTGATCTCTTGCTTAGAAAATGTTGGAAAGGCAAAAGAGTGACAAACATTGTCAAGTTCCCTAGAAATTCCTTAAAGAAAATAGGTGTTGAAAAAGAACCGAGAAAAAGACTTCAAACATAAGTAACATTATCAACCAAAAAATAAACAATGACGCCTATATGTATGGAAAACTTGAATCAAACATGGTACAACAAAATTGATGAAGATTGCTAAACATTGTCACCATCTCAAAGAAAAATTTATTAACAATATAGCTAATGCAACTAAAAACACAATATTTATCATCATCAAAATTCCCCCTTGAAACAAAACCGTAGGAGAGGTAGGAATCAACAATCTTTATCATCCACAAATCCCCCTCTGAAACATAACTCAGGGAGAAATTCCAATTAATAGCTAATAAGATGAACCTTGTACGATTTCACAATCAATAAGATAGAACAGTATGAAGTTCACAAGAATCTATTCAAATGATTCCATGACCATCAATCAATCTAACCATAATTGATCATGATGGTTAGGAATGGTCCACGGTTGAACCTTTCATGTCATTTTTGCAATGAACTAAATGCATAAGTACTAGGTTTCTAATTCATGGGTAAAATCCTCTAAGATATAGGCTCATAATTTTATTTCGTAGGATTAAATATATGGGTAGAAATAGGAGGAAAACACTATACATTAGAAACTCTGTTAGTTATCTCATCAATTTGCGCAACATAATCAACAATGTATTGGTTTTCCATTAAATTAGTCTAAACTGCACTTGCAATGAAAGACAACCTCTCGAGTTCAACATGGATGAATTTAGGTAGTGAAGAATTAGAAATAATATATCCAATACCTACTCTAAATGTTTTCGCTTTGGGTGCAATAGGAAGATAAATTCCATGTCCATGTTTTCCAAGTCCTCTAGTATATCCCATTTTTCTCAACAATCGGGACCCAACATCGATGGTGTATTTTGTGAAGGTAATTGAAAAAAAAGAACCATTATCAACATCAATAAGTGAGCTTGAAAAATCAACAATATAATTCTCCTTTTGAGCATTCTGAAGGCGATTGAATTCAAATTCAATGTGTTACTTGCATTCTTGCAAGTCTTGAATGACCTCATCCTTCTTACTTATTGTTACACTTGATCATAATCTTGTTTCAGAGTTTGATATTGATCCAACAATCTATTATTCTATTCATTAAGAGGGCTTACTTCTTCATGAATAAATTACATTGAGGGCTTCAAATAACAAAAATCCATAATTGGTTGATTATTTGTCTCCTCCAACTTGCAAATTTGTTTCTTCGAAATTGCATTTTCTCGCCAAACAAGGAATCAACTTCCTCCAAGTCATCAAGGAGGTCAATGTTTTCTAGAAACTCATCTACAAGATTTTGGAGCTACTTGCCCATGGTTGAATCCTGGCTGTCAACTTTCCTATTTTTCTTAGTGAAAATGTTATGGAAGTGATTATTAAGCGTGGCAGTTTCATTTTTCAAGACAACAACAATGGACTACAAATGAATAACCTCATTGTGAAGTTTCTAATCTTCCATTTTCTCATGAAGTTCCTATAGTATTTTACCCATCCAATTAAATTAGTCACAACATAAATATAGCTGTGTTCTACATGAACTCAAGAAGAAATTTGAAAACCCCTTCCATCATTAAGATATAGAAATACCACTACGTTTTATTTTATTGCAAATAATAATGCCATTATCGATAATTTCAAACAATACAACTAATGCCATTATTGATAATTTCACATTTCAAAAAGACACTCAAAGATTCCAAAATAATGCATTTCTCCCAACTAAATAATTTTAGGAACACCACTTAATATTTTTTTAAATATTCTTTAAAGACATACTACCCAAAACACTTTCCATAAAAATAAAAAAGAAATTGTTTGAAGAAGTGTCACTCTTTGTTCATGAAGGTCTCTGTGAACTATATGGATTTGGTAGTCTGGCCTCCCCTGGGCATCCACACAACAAATCATCAAAACAAACACCAAAGGTACTAGAAAAACTTACTCCCACCAAAGATAGCATTCTCCTAGATGCAAAAATAAAAGTGACAATAGTATAGTAGGACTTTGTTGCAACATTGGATGAAGTAACCAAAGGAAATGTTATACTAGTAGAAGACGTAGACGATTTTAATATTTCATCATTCAACATATCCTTTATTCGAAAAAATTAGCACTTGTATATAATAAAGCACACATATATCACTGGGACTACTAAATCATTGATCACATTTGATAGAATGATGCATTTTTCCATCAAATTTCAACATTGATTCCAACATTATGGTGTAATAAGTGAGTTGTGTGGCAAAGGCTATCTTCAAAAGACACAACCATACATAAATGGCAAATATACATATGACCACAACAACCTAAAGAAACACCAAAAGAAGACACGATCTATAGGTAGGAAATTGTAGCTAGGATGACTGTCGTCATGATAGACCAAAAACACATCTAAGATCCAAGGCCAGGATCTGAGCACGCAAGAAAAAAAAAGCCAAGGTTTGAACCATAAATTGGATGGAATTGTAGCCAAGGGATTGTACAAAGATCTAATGATTTTTTCACTAGATGATATTATTGGAATATGCAATCGACATAAAGATGCTCACTTATTTTTATGCCTTTTAGTGAGCCTTTCTTGTTGATCATGTAGATGATAATACTAAAATGAGATCTAAAAACCGTTTTTCTTTTTCAAATATCGAATGAAATTTGTGCAAGGTTTGGAAATCATTTGTTGCACCACTATAATATGAAAATCCCATAGTAGCAAATCAAACTATGTTGCAATATTCTTGTTCTCTTTTGGACTGACACACGTAATCTTTATTTTTTTCAAAGAAAAAACCAACATAATAAAAAAAAAAGAGTGTTACATATGTGTCAATTTATTTTCCATTTAGCCTGATACAAAAGGAGTAATATAACACCTAGAAAAGAAAAGAAAAAATAGAGAAGGATCCAAAAATTGGCCATAGCATGTAAAGAGAGCAAAAACCAAAATGGGCCATAACAGAATGTCAAAAGTAGCCTAGCAGGTGCCCAAAATATATGACTGTCTCACTATCTCAATAAAAGAGTCTTAAAGCTCGTTGTAAATTACAAAAAAGGAAAAGGATAAAAGCAAGGCTCAAGAAAAACATAGCCATTAGAAAGAGATAGATCTAACAATGAGGATGATTTGATTGACAAGAAAATCTTAGTGAATCTATTGAATAAAGTTTACATCTAGCTCAAACCTATGGAGCAAAATTACAAAATTTTTGATGGCTAAGATTTCTTATAGGAGTAAAAGCGGGCTTATGGATAGCTTACTACCTGAACCGTATCCAGAGTCACTTCCATCACTCTCTCCATAGCAACTCAAGCCACAGGTGAAAATCTCACTTGCCGAAAAATTTGAGTTGAGACACATTCCGACTTTAATATAGGTCACATCCAGTGAATCGTTGAGGACCTTGAGATCCTCCACATCCTCTATTAACGTGCACGCTTCTCCTAACTGGGGTGAATATAACATGTAAGAGTTTTTGTAGAAGGTGTTCTATCTGTGAGATAGATTGCATCAAGAAGGTGAGAGGCCTTATAGATTCACAATTAAAATGAAAACCTCATTCATATTTAAAAGAAAAAAGAAATTGAAGATTTAGGATGGAAAGAAAATTAGCTCTCATTCCATGTAAGGTATTAGTTACTCATGGTATTAATCACAAATGTGGTAATGCATTGAAGACCTCCATTATCCAACAATGGAGGAGGTATAATTTCATATAAAGATAACTATGACAACTTTCAAGAAACAAATCCTAAGTGAGCTTACAACTCACTATAGCTCGTTCTGTTGAAAAAAGTCTCCGAAAAAAATCAATTCTAATATCTAGTTTTAATACTTAGATTCAAATTGAAAATTTATCTTAGAACTATTAAATTTAAATAAAAAAAAAATTATATCCTTAAAAAAAAAAAATCTGAAAAACCATTTCATAAAAACCTTATTATAAAATAAAACAGCAAAGCATTTGTCTATCTACCATCTAAAAACAAACCAATAGAAAAAAAAAAATATAATTTCATTAATACATTGCAAGAAGTTAATTAAATACGATCATGTTGCCTTTAAATCTATAAAAATATTATCAAATATGATGATGTTTCCTTTAAATCTATGAAAATATTATCTAACATTACAATGGTAAAAAGTCGTGTACCTTGATTGAATGCACAATTTTGGCTTTTCACATGAGAAAAGAGTAGCTAAATCATGGTCTTTGGAAATAAAAAAAGTCAAAGAAAAAATAGAAACTAAACAAAAACTACTACTTAGTCAATAGAAATAACACTTCAAATCTCTATACCAATAATATAATAAAGAAATCATTTTCAATAAAAATATATTAAATATATTTATTTAATGTAAAACAAAACTTATAAACCAATTCTAAATAATGGTAAATCGATTGTTCAATAATCCTACTCTTCCCCACATATTTGCTATAGTATATTTTAATAAACATTCTATTTAAAATGTAAATAAAAATAGGTATTATATTAATTTATATATTATTATTTTTTTCATTGTTTTAACTTAAGGAAACAAAAATTTATTAAAAAGTTAAAATTTTGAACCATTCAGAAAATTCATTCAATTAGTTCTTTTAAGAATTTAATGTTATTTTAACAATTTTTCAAATGAATCTATACTGGTTAGAATTTTTTTGCCACTCAATCGGAAATGACACCTAAACTATTCCATGTTTTTTTACTGCCCAAGTCTATGATCGGGACTCCTAGTGAAGGTCCAACCTACAACAAATGCAAATGTTGATGCTTACTCGCTGCCTTTTGTAGATTTTATGTCTCCATATGTTATGGATGAAGTTATTTCCTATGTCCATTAAAAAAAATTCATTCTACCAATTTTACTGCCTTTAAACTTGATGATACGTTTTGATGTTTTAAGTATCATAATATGGCGAGCTATTCTAATGATTCCAATTTATCTCTGCCGGTTAACACACTCGTCCGATCTAACAATCTAAAGGGTATATGGGTCAATGACGCGGAGTGGATTAAAATAACTGAATTATTTAATTTGATTTTACATTTTAAGAATATTTTAAAAACAGTAGAAATGATGTTGATAATTTACTTCAAATATTTATATTTTATTTTATAATATTTTCCAAATCTACTATCCAAGTAAATAAAACTAAAACTAACTGAAACGTTTCCTTTCTGTAAAAGGATTTATTATCGACTTCGAAATCCAAACCATCAAGTCTACGTCAATCTCTTTAGTAGTTACCATGACATATTGGAACTCCAACCCACTCATTAATTAAGTATCTAACAAAATAACAAATTGTTCCATCCTATATAGTTAATTTTAAGAGAAACTATGCACAACCATCATGTTATTTTGGTTTTAATGGTAAATTATTAGCCCCTGCCATCTGGCATCCGGCAGGGACTATAGTAATCGATAGGACCCCGACTTAGCATTAGTTGACCCCTGCCCTTCTCTGTTATACGGCGGTTAGAGCGGGGATATCCTAAGTTTCGTTTGCACTCACTCTTTCGCCATCCTTCGCCATCTTATTTGGCCTCTTCCCGAGGCGGAAGAGGCCGGACCATAGCTTAAACTCGTATTTACGCACAATCGAGTGGCCCTGACCGTGTGCGGTTTCGTTTTAATGCTAACATTAATTCGTTAATGTTTAATGTTAAGTGCGAATAGGCATACAGCCGGGGTATGCCAAGCTTTCCTAAGGTATTATATCCTGTTGGCTGTTACAAGGTTGTGCTTTGGTGTTAAGCTGCAGGTGTCCGTGGCTGCCGGCAGGTGTCAGGAGGGCGGTCCCCAATATCAACACCTTGCATCTGCTTCCCATGTTTCTTGCATTTACTTCCCTTCTCCCACTTCCAAATTGTTTTCCCGGACTCTTCCGCTTCTTTTCTTAGACGCCTTCTGGTTTCATTGTTTATGCTTTGCAATAGCTTCTGCTAGCAATCATAGTTCAGCAGAGAGTATTTCATTCCTATTGCAGGCGAGCGTTTGTTAAATTGAAGTCATTCTTTCGTAATGGGGAAAGGCGGTAATTTTCTCGAAAAGAAAAATCACGAAGACAGTGTATCCTCAAACCGCACCTCGAGTCCTCATCTCCTTTCGCCTTTTCAGATGGGTCCGCTATTCAATCTGTCTCACAGGTAATTTACTATGTCACAAATTTCTAGTCTAGTTTCAGAGCAAGTAATTTATATAATTTTTCTGCAAAGCCAGTGAGCTTCAGGTACTAACTCATGTTCACGTACCTGCAGGGTTGTGTTGGCTCCCATGACTCGATGTCGTGCGCTCGACAACATCCCGCAGCCCGAGTCCTCATCTCCTTTCGCCTTTTCAGATGGGTCCACTATTCAATCTGTCTCACAGGTAATTTACTATGTCACAAATTTCTAGTCTAGTTTCAGAGCAAGTAATTTATATAATTTTTCTGCAAAACCAGTGAGCTTCAGGTACTAACTCATGTTCACGTACCTGCAGGGTTGTGTTGGCTCCCATGACTCGATGTCGTGCGCTCGACAACATCCCGCAGCCCGAGTCCTCATCTCCTTTCGCCTTTTCAGATGGGTCCGCTATTCAATCTGTCTCACAGGTAATTTACTATGTCACAAATTTCTAGTCTAGTTTCAGAGCAAGTAATTTATATAATTTTTCTGCAAAGCCAGTGAGCTTCAGGTACTAACTCATGTTCACGTACCTGCAGGGTTGTGTTGGCTCCCATGACTCGATGTCGTGCGCTCGACAACATCCCGCAGCCCTGCCACGTGGAGTTCTATTCTCAGAGAACCACGAGAGGAGGCCTCCTCATCACCGAGGCAAACGCAGTCTCGCAGCAAGCCATTGGGTACGCTCTCCTCATTAGCTACGCCATTTCTTTCAGTGATGAAATAAATCGAGAGTGCTTTGGCATGCAGTTTCTCCTGAAAAAATTACATTGATAATGAAAGACTTTTATGTAATGCTGTGGTAAATTTTCATGCAGAAAAAGAATTGATAATATGTTGCCTTTGTAAATCCAGCGTGGTAAATTTTCATGCAGCAAATTTTGCTGCAATACTGATTCTCACAAATTCTGGCAAATTTTTATGCAGGGAAATTTTAAATTTTCATGCCGATGAAGCTATGAAATGCTTGCCGATGAGGGGTTGAAGGAGGCCACTGTGTGCTTGCCGATGAGGGGTTGACGGAGGCGGTTGTGTTAAATTACATGCAGATATTGGGTATTAGGTACGTGGCTGCGGTGGTTGCATTGGTTGTGTCAGATTACATGCAGATTTGGGTACGTGGCTGAGGTACTAGCATGCTCATGCAACAGTATCCCACGGTAGTAGCTTGGTCATGACCCACGGTAGTAGCTTGGTCATGACCCAGGACCCAAACATTAACCGAACCAGCAGCCTGATCTGCTATGTCCTCATCTACTATCTGCAACAACTATGTTTCTGGTAGCAAATTGAATTTTCTAATGTGAAACTAATCATAGGATTAAATTTTGGTCATCATAACATGATTACTTGATAGAATAGCAGTGGGTTTGGAAACAATTAAGAGATTAATGAGATTACCTGGACTAGAGATATTCCTGAGGCCTTGCAGGACTGCAATAGCGAAAATTCTCTTAACCCACTGCCTGCTGGGGAGGCGAGTTCCGATTCCGGTGATTGCATCACTGCAGCGGCAGAACCTTCAGTTTCGCATGACAGGTCTCTCTGTACAAGTATCTTCCTGTTATGTTCTAGTTCCTGGGTTGTTCGATTATCGTGATGTCTCCTGTATTGACATATTAGCATACATATTACCATGATACGATGTTAAGTGGCATGGTTTACGCCCTCCATAACATGGAGGAGGTGAGGCATGTGGCGTTCATGGGAGGGCCCACATGGTCCATGACGTCTTTTTATCATAATATAATCTGAAGCCTAGTTTTGCCATAATTGAAAATTACCCCGGCTCTCAAGAAAATTTGTAATGATTTCAAGCACATTCAAACCATTTCACTGAAAATTAAAGTGGGTTGCTGTTACCGGTGCAGGACGGGCAGCATTCGGTATTGGGATTATCTGTTATTTGGTGTTTTCATATTCGTCAATGGATGAGGAGGACCTGAGGGAAGATCTTATCACTGAGGTGGATCGACATGAAAATCATAATATGGAAGACGATGAAATTGATGGTACACACTCACATTTAGATGCAAACAGATCAAGCAATTTGGTTACTGATGTCCAATCGCTCAGGGACTCAGAGGTTCCTGCTTATTTATTAAGATATCTTTATGCAGGTGATTTTTTTGCGAGATGGGGAACCAGGTTGTTCATGATATTTCATACTATTCTAATGCGCAATTGCATGTTTTTTCTGGTCATGTAATTTTTAACTATGCGCATTTGCAAAAAGTTTTTAATAGTATCATATGGCATGTAATTGAGCTCCTGCATTTATCATTTTCACAATCCTTTTTAAGGGAATCACATGTACTGAACATTTTATGGCCGTAGAGTCTAAAATCGAAAACTTATCAAATTTTGGAAAATCTTTCTCTGGGAAAATCTTCGCAGGCGTAATTTGAAGCCTTTCTTGGATACCACCGATAAAGCTATTGGGAAAACTATGAACTTCACAGTAGAAAGATATAAGATGAACTTAGACGAGGGCGCAGTGATTCCTAATCAAGTTGGTGGGAGATTAGGAGTTATATGATTGGTTTTATGAAGCAATGTTGGGAAAACTACGAGGTAACAATGCCTGCAAACGAGAACTGAACTCTTAAGGAGGAAAGTTATGCTCTGAACCACTGAATATGTAGTCTTTTTTTAATAACTGAATGTCCACTAGCTAGGTTAGGCATATTTTTTCACTATTCTAAGGAGTTGTGTCAAATTCTGCTGAAAGGAGAAGGGGGCCATGGCTAAACATCATACAGGTCGGGGTGCCCCTTTCATGGAAGGGAGCAGTAGTAGCTAGAGCTAAAGGTCCAGAAGTAGCCACTACTACCATAGCCACTTATCGTTCTCGGCACCCACCACCATCCATTCGCACGGTTCCTTCTACCCTAAATCCCTATCAAAAGATCTGAATCCATAAGCAGGGGTCGGTTCTATTCGCATCAGAGCCAGAAGCAACGAGCCAGCTTTAACAACCAAGCAGCTTTATAAGAACAACACCTCCCAACCTGTTATAACACACACACTTGTTGTCCAGACACTTGTTGTCCAGAATGTGCCTGAGGTGTATTGCAACAGGTCATACTAGTTTTCTCCTGTCTTGGCTTGAACTAAGAGCTTGCCAGCATAGCTATGACACATCACGTATTATGCAGGCTCAACTTAGTGCAGGGACTCGCTGCATCGCAGCTATCCTTGTTTATTGTGGAGTGGTTTGGTTATCTCTTGTCCGAGTCATAGAGGGATGTTTTAGCGACAAATGTTGGTGTTCACTCCTATCCAGAGGTGGGGTAACCAACATCCTTAGATTTGAATGTGGTGTCTTGAGCTGTGAAATTGGAGGAAATGGTGAGGTTGTTGTTGATGATCACCGTGAGTATGAAAGTTTAGGCGCTCTTTGCCACCAAGACTATTTTTAAATATTATTTTTGGTGCATGGTTTGTTACACAAATTTTTGTCCACTTTTGAGAGGTTTTGCTCACATTTTGTGTTTCTCTGGATGTGGTGTCTTCACAAAGGGCATGTTGAAAGATGTTAGAATCCTGGGAAGTCTGGAAACGATGATATATTTGCTATGATGGAAGGTGGCCAAAATGAAGAGCTTCAAGAATTGGTTGGCTCTGATTTGTTTGCTGAAAGTAGCATGCTTGCAAGGATGGTTGATAATTTGTGACAATTTGTTGGGGTTGTTGGGCCGAGTGTCTCTCGATGTTACTTTGTTGTGACTATTGTTCCCCACATATAGAGGATGTACACTTTTCCTTTCTGAAATTTGTTGATGCTTTGTCTAAATTTAATTTCATACATTTTGAACTTTTTGATAAATAATTTTGTTTGTTCGATTAATTCAATATTATATGTTGTTAATAAAGAATTTGAATTGAATATTGGATTGCAACCATAGTCATAGGCAGCGCAATATCTATCAGTTCCTCAAATTCTGGTTGGAGAAAGAAGTAACCACCAAAATGTATGTTCTCTCTTTTTAGATATGGTTGGCCAGTTGGAAAATTTGAGTTTTATTTTTGAATTTTTTGCTTTTTATGTTTTGGTGCACAAAATGAACCTATTTGTCGTATCATGGAAATAAATGATGTAGCTTGCATTGCAAAAACCCTTGTTGTTTCTAATCATCGCCAGGCTCGGTTGGGTTTTGGTGGGGAGAATAATGCTCGTTCTTTTGGCAATGACATGGTTGAACCACATAACAAATTTCATTCCAAGCTTGAAGATCTATCTCTTGTGAAAATGTCTCAAGTGTGTTATAATGTTATCTCAGTATAGAAGTTGCAAGATGGCATGAAGGCCCAATTTGTAAAAGGTGTAGGGGGAGAGAAAGACTCACATCGTTTTTCTCATTTTAACAACATGGATCCAGGTGAAAAACCATAATTTCTAAGAGTTTTGACACAAGTGGAAGAAATTCTAATACGAAGGGTGAATCCAATATTGCAAGTATTGCATGCTCTTGGTGGCCAATATAAATATGGTGTGCATATAATAAGTTTTCCCCAAGATATTTATGTGATTACAAAGAAAATTCCTCGACGTGTTGGAAAACTTGATTATGTTATTGTGAGAAGACATGGTGTTGAATCGAGATATTATGAATGTTATGTAAAGAGACAACGTGTCATGGATGCCTTGATTTACAAAATCCAAATGGACAAATATTACAGGGATGTCAAAATTGATATGGACTCAATTGCAGCTCTCCCAAAAAGACCTAATGATGTGTCCATCATGCTATAGCATGTCGATAGCAATATAGAGGAACCAAGTATGACTAAAGAGGACATAGAAAGAGAGGGTGGTAATTCTTTACAATTCCATCCATCATCATTTATATTACGTTGGACGAATGATTGTAATGAAGTTGATCGAATAAGAATATTTTTTGAAAATTCGGAATCTACAACTGCAAAGGCATTAGAGTGGCAAGATATTGGAGTGTCTCTTGTCAATGAATACAATACAGAAGGGTTGCTAGACATGGCATTCCCAACTTTGTTCCCGATTGGATATGCTGATTGGTTGCATCCACGTATTTGCAACATTGAAATGCATGAATATGGTTTGCATCCGCTTAGATATTATGATCAAAGATTTGGAAGCCATCTTAGATTTTGGTACTTTCTTTTGAATATGATTATGCAACAACATAGTTAGGGAACAACAACCTTTTTTTAAGAAGGGTTTAAATGAGAATGCACCTTCTACTATTCAAGAATTGCGTGAACAACTTCATGATTTGCCTCAAAATAAATTGGCTAGAAAATTGATGCATTTTGATTCATCTCTTAGGGTACAAGGGCTTATTGGACAAAGTGTCGATTTGAGCTCACTGACATGATCAACCAGTTGGGTTTCCCTACTCTTTTTTTTACAGTGATTGCAGTTGAAAAAAAGTGGTATGACTTGCATAATGTAATGCCTTTGAATAGCCAAATCAGCCGTCAAAATGAAAATGCAAGAAAATTTTCTAATGTTATTCAATATCCACATATTTTTACTAATTATATGCACCAAAGTTTCAATATTTTTCATGAGGTTGTTCCTCAGAAATACCTTGGGGCAAGATATTTTTGGTGCAAGTTTGTTCTTGTTCCTTTTATGTTATGTCATTCAAAATATTTAATAGAATGATTGGAATTGTTTTATATTTATATTTCTTTATTGCATGTCTATTTTTTTCAGATATGAGTGGCAACATAGAGGCTCTGCACATATCCATGGGTTCCTATGGTTTCTTGGAGCTCATGACGTGGAGAGAATGGATTGGTCGAACCCTTTGAGTGTCGATGAAGCAAAGCATTTTTTTCAAGTATGTCATAGCTCAGAATCCACAGAATATACATCATCGAAATGTGATGATCCTTACTAGTGTTAATGATGATCCATGCCTCTTAAATATGCATCGAATTTTTGCCTGTAGCGTTCAATAATATTAGAGACACACAAACTATAGTGTTGATTTGTGTTTGAGGAAGAAGGGGTTGATCCTTTGCTGCTGGTATGACGCTCCATGGGAGATTCACATAGAGTCAAGAGTGTAAGTCATTGAGAAAGGGAAAAAAAATATGAACCAACTCGAAATGATGATCTTTTAAATGTTCATAATGCAAATCCTTTGATTATGTGACGAGAAAATGTTGATTGTAAGCCAATTGTTTCTTGACATGATGTGTTGAAATATATTACAAAATATGATTCAAAGGCAAAAGGAAGATCTGAAAGTTATCATGATATGTTGACAAGAGTTGCTTTTGGTAGTCCATGTAATGCTCTTGTGTTGTTTGCATATAGAAGGTTCTTTGCTGAAACAATTGTTGAGCATGGCATTGGAGCCGAGGAGAGTTGCCATATGTTGTTAAAGGTGCCTCTTGTTGTTTGTAGTCATAAATTCTTCCCTTTGAACGTTGGGAATTTTTTTACCAAAGGCTTATAGTACAATCTAATGATATTTCCTGTGTGAACAATTATGTTGAGATGTATCATATGTGGCCCCACTTTTTGGACCATTTATGCCTCATTGCAACAACAAGATCATGGAGTTTTGATGTTGGGCATAGGCATGAGCAATGGAAACCACGAGAATTTCATGTTGTTGTTCGTGTCTGTCCACATTTTTATGTTGTTCCTGATGAAGAGTCTGAATATTTGAAACATTTTGTTGAACGATGTTGTTGTTGTACAAGCCATTTCGTGACATTGCTTTGGATAGTGGGGTCACAAGAGAAACAATCATTGAGAACTGGAGGAATTTAAGATATAATCTGTGGCATGTTTATCAAACTCGTTTGCAAAATGAAAAGAATGAAGAAGATGTTGAGCTCATTGCACATGAGGAAAATGTTGATCGGGATTCAAAAGAGTGGCAATTTTTTTCTTGAATAGTCCCCCCTAACAATGTGGAGATTTCAGATCTCTAGAATCTTGGTAGAAGGGACTTTGATACTCACCATAATTGGCAGGAAACACCATTGTCAAATGAAATTATTGAAGAAGCAATCCATTTTATAGAAAATGAAAAGTCTTCCAATGTTATTAATATGAATTCTTCTTGGAAGAATTTTCTTGCCTCCATTTTTATCAGAGAAACAACGTGCTGCATTTGAAATTGTGTTTCACCACTTTGTTGATGCTCGGGATGATGATCCATTGTTAATTATTATTCAAAGAATTGATGGAATGGGAAAATATTCTCTTATTCATTGTATTTGTCATGCTCTTTCAACTTCAACAATGGGTGAAATAAGTCCAATATTATTGCTCGCTCCAACTGGTTTAGTTGCTTTTAATATACATGGAAAAACAATACACTTTTCTTTGAGAATACATATTAAAGATATGAAACCACTAAATGGTCAAGCTCTAACAACTTTTGTAGAAAGAAATGAGGCACGTTTGTTATATTTTAATTGATGAAATGAGCTTTTGTTGGGCCAAGATTGTTTATGCAAATAGATTCACGTTTGCAAGAAGCCTTTCGGGAAAAGAAATATTGTCCTTTTGGCAGTAGGTCCATGATTCTTGTGGGTGATCTTAGCCAACTTACTCCAGTTAAGGATAAAACTTTGTATGCAGGAAGACCAACTTGTAAAGTATTGTGGGAAAGACTCAACATTGTTGTCACTTTCGATCAAATTTATAGGCAACAGGGAGAGATCCTAGGAAAACATCTTTTCAAAATATTTTTATGAAGATAAGAAATATAAAGACTTATTTGGAAGATTGGGATCTTCTTATGACACATATGGATAGTTGCTTGGATCATCAAGAAAAGGTTTTATTTGATTCTTCAGTTCACTTGTTTGCAACGAATGATCTCGTTAATTTGCACAATCACAAAATGCTCAAATCCTTGAATTGCCAAGTTGCAAGATGTGTTGCGGAATGTGGTGGGAGATCGGAGATTGTTGACAGTGATGATGATGTGTTGGATCGTGAGGTCTTGTTGTGTCATGGTCAGCGTGTCATGTTTACATGTAATTTGTGGGTGGAAGCCGGGTTGGTCAATGGTGCTGCTATTGGTTTTGTAGAAGATATGTTTTATTCACCTAGCACACAACTGCCTCAACTTCCACGATTTGCTACAGTGATTTTTGAGAAGTACATTGGCATTCCAATTGGCATTGATTGTCCTAATGTTGTTCCCATAACACCCATTGTTAGAGGGAACCTTAGACAGATGCCTTTAAAAATGGCATGGTGCTTGACTATACACAAGTCACAAGGGATGACTTTGTAATGAGCCGCTGTAGATATTGGAGATAGAGAAGGTAGGGTTTGACATTTACAACTATATCAAGAGTGAGATCGATTAATGGTTTATGAATTTCACCACTTTTTTCATATCAATGTTATGGAAAAATGCAAAATAATGCTTATGTTACACTAAGGAAAAAAAAAAGGAGGAGCGATCAAAGTCTAGATCATTTTGAGGTTTTTTACTTGAAACTTAGTTCACTAATGTGGCAGAGTGGTTGATAATGCTATTGACGGTTTATGTTCTTTCCTACGACGATTTAGTTATTATTTTTGGTTTGTTTTTGTTAAAGTTCTCATATTAATGCTTGGAAAAAAATCATGTGCATCTTAGGGTTCATATACCTTGGGTTTAGTATAATTCACTTGGGTTTATAATGCCTTGGGTTTTTAGTTTTGACCCCTTTTGTTTATTATTTCTTAGCATGTGTAATATTTATTGTACGGTTTATATATCTTGCTTTATATTATCAATTTGTTAGGTTTATTAATGTTACAATTCATATTCAAAGGATATAATATTGTTCAAATGGTTTGGTGTTTTTGCATGCCTTTGAGAAAAAGATGAATACTTCTATATAATTGTTGTTGTTTCTTGCAATTTTTTATATGCAGATTGATAATTTCTTTGTGCTTCTTTTTCATCATGTGACTAGATTTGTTGATTGATGAAGTCAGTAAATTGAGAATTTAGAAAATATTGCATGGGTCTTTCATTTGTTGGTTTTGTTGTTATTGTTTCATTGGTTAAATTAAACATGTTTTTGCTATCTTTTTTTAATGCTATTACATTAATAACCATTAATCTTTTTTAGTTTTTAAAGAAAAAAAAAAAAATTTATATACCTTAGTTTTATAATTATATTTGTATTTGCTTAGATTTATAATACTTCTAAAACGTTTATATTTAAACACAAAAGTTGTATTATTAATAATATACTATTTACATGAATGTATATTTCAATAAATGGTATATAATTAAATTCATATAGAATATATAGATAATATTATATATTAATTTATATTTATCACCCACATTTATCAATATACTTGTGTGTTAATAAAAAATACAAATTTAATTTAGAATACATTAACGTAATCCATACTGTAACATAAACTTAAACAATACTCTTAATGCAGAGAGGGCAACTTAAACACCAATCTTAATGAGAGAGGGGCAAGCCAGTTGAGTGATAGTATATATTTGACAGTCTGAAACGGCGTTTATTTATTTATGAGATGATAAAAAGATACATACACACAGAGAGGCGTCTCTGATCTATATTTTCTGATCTTACTGTAATAATCAGCCATCCTATCCTTTCGTATCTATGCGGTAGCTGCTATGCTTCATCTCCTACTCATGCCAGCCATGTTAATAGTAACATAGTATAATACTAGATATATTATATACATGCAGCAATTAATAGCATGGAGAGAGCTTCCAGAGCTGGTTGTCCTGCTTGTTCCATTTCCACATCACAGCGCGAGTGCCGTCTCTGATCCCTCCGCTCCTCCTGTCGCCGTGGAATGCGTCCAAGTTGAGCCCAATGTTGTTGGCCATCCTTATTGTTCGATACCCATAACCCATGTCCTCACTCTCACTCCACAGTATGTTCTCATCATAAGTGGAGGGGCCCTCGTACTGAGTGACCAGAACCTCCTGACATTCAGCAATGGCATGGCGGAGAGCTTGACCAGTGGCTTTGTTCACCAGAGCGAATGCAGGATGACCCACTTGGTCCCTCACCTGGTTACTCCAGCTTTCATCCTTCACCCATTGCTGAATGCATACATATATACATTGTATATATCAACAAATATCCATCAAGAAAATTAACAGTCTATGCAGGCAACAAATATTAATCAAGAAAATATATATTTACACAGAATCTATTCCTGCAGTTAATGAATATGAGATTGTTACCATTGTGGGATCATTGGGATTGTAGAAGAGCATGACGGCACTGCCATCTCTGATAGCCAAAGCGTAGTCAGGGTTGGCCTTCGAGCCGACCCTCACGATGTGGCCTTGTGGAATTATTTTCTGGTGGTTCATCACGTAGCCTCCTGCGTTATACTTGTTAGAAGCAGCGGGGCCTCCATACTCGTTAAATCCATGGCCTTCTTCTGTTACATTTAGGCATGGGTCGCAAGGGGGACGTGATGGCTGCTGCTGATAGCCATAGCCTGAAATAGGCGGGGACTCGTAAATCCTCTGGTTCCTCTCTTGGCATGAATCGTACTCCCCATAGTATGCCATGGATTGATTGATTCAAAGAATGCCAAACGCTAAGTACTCTTGAAATAAACACAAATTACTAACCTCAGATAGCACGAAACGAGATGATGGTGGTGGTTCTATATTGTTATCGAATGCCCTTATATACACGACGGTTGATTGGAGAATATGTGAATGACGATGGAAAGGAATAACATCATATTTTTAAAAGCGACACCCATCGATTTAAGGAATCAATACATTACAATTAAATGATGGACAACCGCTTCTTGTTTTTTATATTCTTGGGCCTTGCCAACTTCACTTTCCAAGTGTCCTTTGCAACACTAATACTTATCCTTCGACTCGACTCATTTAGAGGAATCACACAATTTAGGTTCACATTCGATTCGAGAAGGTGATAGAGGATAGCTATCATGCGAGCAAAAGGTTGATAGCCGTGCCTTCATTCAGGGAATGCCATGCTTTATAAGATCTGGCGACGACACCTGTAATATGCTTTCGTTGGTGTAAACGATAAATAAAAGACGTAGAGTGTTTTGCACTTCATGGCCATAGTAGTTTATAAAGAATAACATGAAGTGAGTCACTTATCAACTCACACTCCAACTTTGCTCTTCATGATCGGAGAGGATTTTCCACATCACTAAATAAAGTTATAGATCCCAATTATGCTATTCAATCTTCACACCGTACAGCGAGTAGTGTTTGGTGTTGAAGCCATGAGACAGTGCACTTTGCTTTTGCTTATATCCCTCTCAAAACTAGCGCGTATCCATCGTAATTCATGAAAGTTTGTTGGATTCTTCCCAACTCAAAATATCAAAGGTGAAAGTCTATTAGGTTCTATCTATATATAGATCACTTTAACGAAGAAATGTATAATTTTATATATTATTTAAATTTATAATTTTTTTTTTATTAGTTTGGATGAGTATGGGGATCTAGTTCATAAGATAAATTATGTAATCAATGTTTTTGATATGAAATATATATCTATATCTATATATATATATATTTTGTCAATTATGTTCATTCTTAAAAAATAAACATAATAATATAAACTTATTTAATAATATGAATTTTAATAATATTATTAAATATTTTGAAAAAATTGTAAATTAATTGAAATCAAATAAGTTTTACTAACAACTAATTACAATATAACTTATGTTTCAACACATATACTAATATAATACTAAATATTGTATAATATTATTAAATATAATATGATGATATATTTAGTGATATGATATTATATATAATAAACATATTATATTAGTGTGATGTCATATTGCAATGTTCATTAAGATTTCTACCATATTGTAATGTTCAATGAGGATTATGTTTAACTTGCACAGTTTTACAATGAGATTCTTTTTCATTAACTTTACGTTAAATTAGTACATTCCTTAATGAGCATGTTGCATTGTTGTTGGATTGTGACATTTATTAATAGTAATTTTATATTGTAATACTCATCCTGCAATGTTAATGATTGCATTGCATTGTAGCAAGCATGAAGTGTGATGCCACATTGCCACATTCATTAAGGATTTCATTGCATTGAAAAAATCATCCAATGCGATTTCACATAGTGGCATTCGTTAAGGATTTTATTGCATTGCACTACTCATCAATGGTTATGTTGGATTGTGACATTCCTCAATAGTTATGTGAAATTGTGACTTTATTCTTTGCCAATTATAGAATTTGTTTCTTGTATTATTTTAGAATAATGTTGTGGCATGAATGGTTGTGTCAGAATGCAACATTCAAGAAATGGTGTGTTAGCATTCGACAATACGATGCCCATGAAGGGTTTTGTCACATTGCAATGTTCACACAGGATTATGTTAATTTTTTAATGATATCACTAATTTTTATATGTCATATTGCAAAATTTATCAAAGGTGACATCATATTGTAATATTCATCAAGGATTTTGTCACAGTGCAACATTTATTAAGAGTTTTATCACATTATAACATTTTCCTCGGATTATGTTGGATTGTGATATTCCAACATAGTTATGTCACATTATCACATTCATATTTTCCAACTTAAATATTTCATTGCATTGCAATATTCAATAACAGTAATGTCCCATTAAACTTTTTTTTTTTAACTTTTATTGGCCAGAAATTTCTTATTTGTTATTTCATATTGTGACATTCTTATTGTGTGATTATTGATATGATACATTATAATATTCATGAAATGTGATGTCATAGTGTGACATTAAATAAGGGTTTATTTCCCTTTGTACATTCATCAAATGTCATGTCACATTATAACATTCATTAAGGGTTACGTTGCATTGTGGTGTTCCTTGATGTTTATGTAAAATTGCAACATCCATCTAAACCAACTTGTATGTTAAGTTTAGTGGTTATGATTCATTGTGACGTTCATCAAGCGTCATGTTGAACTTAGTTTGGTTGACTTTAGGAAATGATTCTATTGTTGGTTGACTTATGTTGATTATTAGGTTCCTCACTAGTTATGTCATATTGAAATGTTCATCAAGGATTCTGTCACAATATGATGTTCCTTTATGGTTATGTTTGAATGTAACGTTCATCCTATGGTATTAATGGGTATGTTGCATTACAAAATTCATGATGACATTGATTAAAGGTTTTATCTTTGCTAACTTAAAGATTTCATTGCATTGTAATGTTCAATAATGGTAATGTCCCATTGAACCTTTTTAAATTTGGTTGGCCATGGTTGAAATTATTTAGTTGTTATTTCATGTTGTGACATCTTCTTGTGGCGTTATTGATTATGATACATTATAGTATTTATAAAATGTAATTTGAAAGTGTGACATAGGGTTTCTTTACCTTTGTAAAATTCATCAAATGTCATGTTACATTATGACATTCATTAAGGGTTTTTTCAGATTACCACATTCATTGAGGGTTATGTTGCATTGTGGCATTCCTTAGTGTTTATGTAAAATTGCAACGTTCATCGAGACTAATTTGTATGTTAAATTTAATGGGTATGTTGCATTGTGACGCTCATCAAAGGTCATGTTGTACTAAGTTTGGTTGACTTTAGGTAACGATTCTCTTGTTAGTTGACTTGTGTTGACTTCTTATGTTCCTCACTAGTTATTTCATATTGAAATGTTCATCAAGGATTTTGTCGCAATGTGATCTTCCTTTATGGATAGAATGTGACATTCATATTGTGGCATTAATGGGTATGTTGCATTACAACATTCATGATGACATTGATTAAAGGTTTTATCACATAGCAACATGCATCAAATGTAATGTCACATTACATGATTCATTAACGGTTTTGTCGCATTATGAAATTTAGAGAGGGTTATTGATGTGCCTCTAAATTAGACATAAATTAAGGTCCATGCCTTTAAATTAAACATAAATTAAGGCCTATGACCATCCTTCAGCACATTAAACCTCTCTTCTTGCATTAGATAATGTATTTTTAACTTTAATATATTCATTAGGAAGGTTTATGAATAATTGCATATTTGTGCCTAATATTATTTATTTTTGTGGAATATTATGAAAGTATTGGGTAGATTATGAAGATTTGAAGGAGGAGATAATTTAGGGACTTGCTCCCTACTATAGGAGGATAAATAATAAATAATAAATCAACAAGATATTATGGAATTACAACACAAATTGTGGAACTCCAATGATTGAGAAAACCTAGGAATGTGTTCCCTACCATTTAATGCAGATTTCTAGTATTGGGGACCATATCCACTAATCAAGGGATTGTGGTGGGGAAATATTCCTCCATTCATGGGGAATGATTCCTAATCACTTTGTATAAGTACCAAGTCGAATTTTCCTCTAGGGGGGGATTTTCATTAATGTTCTTGTGGGTAAAACTCTTATTTTTGCAGCTCCATTGTATTTTCTTGTAGGGATGTAACTGGATTGATGAAAATAATAAATATTGGTGTCATGTTCAGCTTCTAAATTTTGTTCTCCTCCATAGGTCTCTGAGTTTCCTTGGGCTTGGCGATCCCAGGAGCCTCAAAGCCCTTTTGTATAATTTTCTTTCCTTCTTTTCACTTCTTATTCACATGCATCTCTTGTTTTTATTTCTTTCTACTTCTGCATTTAGTATTAATGATTTCTTGTTGTAGGATTGAGTTAAATGGTTAATGTAAGTTCTTTTGCAGGATCAAAAACATCATTTCATCCTTGGAAAATATTTGGAAGGTCATAGTAATCATTGAGCTACTTGGATTAGCTTTCTTATTCCCAAATCTAGATTTCTCGAACTCCTTTGTGGCAAAGAACAATGAATTTCTGCTATTTTTTAGATCATGCTAACGAGCTTCAATCGAGTTGGTTCCACTTGATCACAAAAACATTCTAGTTCATAATAAAAATCACCCCACTGCATTTTCACTTGATTATGTTAGGCATTTTTTAGATTTACTAGCTCACTAGTTCTCAAATTTCTAGATTTTCAACTAGTAATGTTTTTCTATTTCTTAGCATGGGTTAACATAGGTCTTTTTGAGTGACTCCACATGGAATGGGCACTTAAGACATCCCAGTTAATAAAAAAAAATTGTCCCATCCAATTTGGAGTTGATTTGTTTGGTCATTCAATGAATTATAAGTTCGTATAATAAATCTGTAACATCCTATAGTAAATTAAGGGATCCTGTAGGAAATCAATATAACATCCTATAGGAAAGCCTTTTTTTGAGCCCAAATTGAGAAAAATCATCATTGAAGTTGGGATTATGCCTCTACTTGACCTCCATGCCATCAAGACTATTTTAACCCTCTTGCTCCACACTTGTCTCACCTGCCAAAGATCAAGGAAAGATTAACATTTGCATTTATAAAGCAAAAAGATCTAAAAAATTGAGTTCTTTTATATTTACACATGCACATAGTAGTTAGTACTCTCTAGATTAGATTTCATGCTCAGTTAGTGATAAATAGGGTTAATCTAGGTTTCTTTCACATTTAGTTCATGATATTTAAGCAATTAGAATAGGTTGCTTTCCTTGTACTTTATTTCTTGCAATAGGTTAAGTTTCCCTTTCGAACATTTCATTTTCTGCAATTAGTTTAGGATTTGACTTCAGTACATGCACTCCATTACATCACGACAGTAAAGGAAGGACACATTGTATGTTGCACATATAGTGTCGATACCTCTTAAGTTTGTACGAACCTTGGGTTGATAACTAAAGTTGGTAGTCTTGGGAGTTGCAACATTCTTGTTGTAATACTGAGGCTCATCACTTTTTGGCGCTGTTGCCGGGGAGGTGTTAAGGTATGCATTGTTTTCTTCCCTAGTTGATTTATTTCTTTTCACTTTTTGCAAAAACAAAATATTTGAGTTAGGCATATTTAATTCAAAATTAGAAAACTGCATTGCATTATAGTTTTCATTCAATCATATATATATATATATATATATATATATATATATATATATATATATATATATATATATATATATATATATATATATATATATATAGATAAAATAAATAAATAAAATTAAAAATTCTCCAACACCAACCACCCCCCCATTTGATCATGTGGTGCAGTAAGAGCCACATCAACATCCACTTTTGCATTTACAAGAAGAAGAGATGGAAAATAATGTAGAAGAAATGGATAGAGATGACGACAATGAGGAAGATCCTCTCTGATTTCCCGTTCAAGATACTAATGGTAGTGTGCACATGAAGAACATCCCTCCATCTTTTCTTCCAAAATTTCATGGTCTAAGGTCAGAGGATCCGGAAACCTTTCTCTTTGAATTTGAAATTGTTTGTAGATCTTATGGTTACTTATTAAAAACTCAAAAATTGAGATTGTTTCCAGCAACATTGAAGGATAGAGCTCTTAAATGTTTCATGAGTTTAGGGACTAATTCAACAAGATCATGGAATGATATGTAAAAGATATTTCTAGAAAAATATAAAGACCATGATCTTAAAGAAGAAATCTTTAGAATGAATCAAAGAGAAGATGAGAGTCTAGAGGATCTAATAGAGAGGTTCATGTATAATGTTAAGAGGGGAAAACTACATCATTTAGGATCCAACACACTAAAAACCATCTTACTTAGAACAATTAGAGATGAGTGGATTGATATTCTTGATCTCATGAGTAGAGGTTATGTATATCAATTATCATTTGAAGAAATTTTTGAAACAACAAACACATATCAATAGGAATGGCAAGAGTAAGTCAATCGGCATCAAGATTGATAAGTCAAGCTAAACTTGAAAATTTGTTTGATGAATTTAAAATAGAAATTCCTAGCAATCTAACCGAACAAGTAGAAATGTTAAGTATAAAAAATGAGAAAGAAGAACATGTTTGTGTTGTCCATGCATAATCAAATGATGTTAAATGTTGCTCGTCATTACCAAGGTTGAAGGAAGTTCACCAAGAGGACAATAGAGAAAGTAAATTGCCAATGCAACAATTTTATGTAGCTCCAAGAGGACCGTAGCAACCTATTCAACCTGATATGATGCAAGAGCCTAATCCACAATTTCAAGGTTATGCATATCCACCTTAAATTAATTGGAACACACCTTTTCCTTGGCAACATTGGCCATCTCAACCCCAAAACAAATCTTGGCAATAAGGTTGGCAAGGAACTTATGGGAGCCATCCACAATATCCTCAACATTTTCCTCAATATCCTCCATACCCAACTCCATGTTATCCCTACCATTCATCTCCGCCACAACCACAACTGAAACCACATCCATCTCAAATATACACTCCCACTCAACTACCTGTACTGCCATTTCCAAGTCCACACATTGAAGTAGCTCAGCCCACTTACAATGGTGAGGTACAACACTTCCAAACATCTCCTCTTGAGATCAATGGTATTCACCATAGGTCAGGAAGAGTATTGAAAAAAAGAGATTATCTTGATATCATTGAACGACCACATCCAGAAGAAGAAGATTCAAATGAGAAGACCATAGTATCATGGGCTGAAATAGATGAAGAACAAACATCAAAATCAGAGATTGAGATATCTCCCTCATGGTTACCATCAAATCCTCCATGTATTCAGGAGAACAATATTCAAAAGGAGGAATATTTGAAGGTCATGCTAGAATAAGACATGAAGAATGATCCAGATCAGCAAAAGGACTAGGGACATCAAAACTATATTGAAATATGGTTCCAGACAGTCACTAAATTGCAACAATACTCTCTTCTTCAATTGTGCTTGTATACATCAAAGTCAAAGCATTTGATCACTCAAATTCAAGTACATGTCAAATCTTACATTTCAAGCCTCCATATCAGATTTTTTGTCATCTTGATGTGCACATGGCCCCATTGGAAATATTCTTATACCTGAAAGCGATTTTGTTTTTCAAGTAGGGTAGAGTAGAAAAAAAATAAAATTTGAAAAATAAGAGAAGAAAAGAAAAATCTCAGGCGAAAACATCCTTTGAGGCACCTAAGATTGTCTCATTGATTGAAAACCTTGATGAGGTGTTCAATGGGTTGGGAAAAAAGAAAAGATCCTAGCTGAAAACCTCGTTTGAGGCGCCTAGGCAGACCTACTAGTAGAAAACCTCATTGAGGCGGCTAGTAGGCCTAGAAGAAAAAAAAAAAAAAAAGGAAAAAATAAACAAATCTTTGCTTCATGTATCTCTCTAATGAATGCATGTACTCTCCAACATCTAAAAGGAACAAAAACAAGTTAAAGTATGGGGATCTAGTTCATCCGAGTGGATCTTCCACATCACTGAATAAAGTTCAAGTTAGATCCTTAGTGCTGGAAAAAAAGTTAGATCCCAATTATGCTCTTCAATCTTCACATAATACTGTGATAGTGTTTGGTGTTGAAGGCATGAGACAGTGCACTTTTCTTTTTCTTATATCCCTCTCAAAACTAGCATGTATCCATCGTAATTCATGAAAGGCCGTTGGTTTCTTCCCACAAAATATCAAAGGTGAAAGTCTATTAGGTTATATATATATATATATATATATATATATATATATATATATATATATATATATATATATATATATATATATATATATATATATATATATATATATATATATATATATATATATATATATATATATATATCACTATACGAAGAAATGTATAGTTTTATATATTATTTAAATTTATATTTTTTTTTATTAGTTTGGATGAGTATGGGGATCTGGTTCATAAGCTAAACTATGTAATCAATGTTTTTGATATATATATATATATATTTGTAAATTATGTTTATTCTTAAAAAATAAACCTAATAATATAAATTTATTTAATAATATGAACCTTAATAATATTTATTTAATGTTTTGAAAAAATTGTAAATTGATTGAAGTCAAATAAGTTTTATTAACAATTAATTACAATATAACCTACGTTCAACAAGTATAATAATATAATACTAAATATTGTATAATATTATTAAATATAATATGATAATATATTTAATGATATCATATTATATATAATAAAAATATTATATTAGTGTGATGTCATATTGCAACGTTCATTAAGATTTGTATCGTATTGTAATATTCAACGAGGATTATGTTTAACTTTCACAATTTTACAATGAGATTCTTTTTCATTAAGTTAAGAATCAATGTCAAACTAAGGACCCTAGACTAAGATCTTATAGGAATGAGATTTGGGATTCAATTAATAATTTATTTTCAGCACTCAATATTACTGCTATTCCTAGAGATCAAAACATGCATGCAGATTCCTTAGCTGTTTCTGCAAGTTCCTTTAAAGTTATTGATAAAATGCTTGTCCAGTATCAAATTCAAGTCAAGTATAGACCATATATTCCTGACAATCTTAAGCACTGGCAAATCTTTGATGATGACGAGCAGCTAAAATCCTTTTTGCAAGTCATTGATGAATTCTCAAACCTACAAGTTGAGGAAGAACAACTTGATAATCTTGAAGTTGACAATGAAAATCAAACACCACAATTTGACTCTAAAATTGCTGATCATAGAATTATCCAATTATCTAAGAATTTTATTCCAAAAGGGTTAATCCCTCTTGAGAATCTCTTTGATCATAATGATGTCCCCAAAACCCCACTATCTTATTCACATGAGGAAAATATTGAAATTTATAACATTGGAAGTTCTAAAGAGATCATAAATGTTAAAATTTTTGCATCCCTGTCAATGGAAGCCAAAGACAAATATTTATCCCTCCTTAAAGCCTACAAAGATGTTTTTTCCTGGTCTTATAATGAATTAAAAACATATGATACATCTCTTATTGAACATAAAATTCCATTAAAACTAGAGGCAAAACTTTCAAACAAAAATTGACGAGAATTAATCCTGTCCTTCTTCCTGTTATTGAAAAAGAACTTAAGAAGCTAATAGATTCTAAAATGATACTTCCATTAAGAGATTTTGATTGGATAGCCAATCTAGTTCTAGTGAGGAAAAAGAATGGTGAAATTAGATTATGTGTGGATTTTAGGAATTTGAATAAATCTTCTGTGAAAGATAATTATCCATTACCTAAGATGGATCAATTACTTAAGAAATTTTCAGGAGCCCATATAATTTCCATGTTACATGGTTTTTCTGGATATAATCAGATTATGGTTAGTCTAGAGGATAGAGAAAAAACTACATTCACAACTCCTTGGGGCACATTCATGTATGCCTCAATGCCTTTTGGGTTAACTAACGTTGGAGCTACATTTCAACATGCTATGGACCTAGCATTTATAGGTAATACCAACAAATTTTTTGTTATTTATTTAGATGATTTAACTATTTTTTCCAATTCTCATGAAAAGGTTTAAAGCATTTGAGAAAGGTTTTTGACAGGTGTAGAAAAGTTGGGATTTCTCTTAATCCCAAGAAGCCTTTGTTTGCACTCCAGGAAGGAAAACTGCTCATCCACATCAGTTTTAAAGGAGTAGTCATTGATCCTAAAAGAGTCTCAGTAATTTAGGCACTCATATTACTAAGAAACAAGAAGGAAGTTCAAGCTTTCCTTGGGAAAATTAATTTTTTAAGAAGGTTTATCCCTGATTATGTTGAAATAGTTAAGGACATAACTGATATGCTGAAAAAGAACCAAGAAGTTAAATGGACTATTCTTGCTAGGTATGAATTTGATCATATTAAAAAGGCCATTGCAGAAGCCCCCATCTTAGCCAGTCCAGATTAATCTAAACCTTTCAGTGTCTTTTCTTTTGCTTACGAAACTACCTTAGTTGTCGTTCTTTTGCACAAGAACAAAGATGGAGATGACCAATCCATTTACTTTTTTAGCAAAGTTATGAGAGATGTTGAGCTAAAGTATGAAATAATTGAAAATAAAGCATATTCTTTAGTTGAAGCTCTGAAATCATTTAGAGAATCTTATCTCCTCCACTCTTCTATCATTGCCTATGTACCTAATAACGTCGTCAACAATGTTTTAACTCAGTCAGACATTGATGGAAGGAGAGGGAGATGGATAACTAAAATTTTAGAGTATATTTCATCATCAAGACTACCAAGATGGTAAAAGGTCAAGGCCATGCTAAGATCCTTGCTGAATCCAATTGCAAGATCTTAGGAATAAATTATGTTTTTGAAATCCTAGCACAGGAGAATCCACAAGAACCTTTTGCAATCCACACACAGGAGAATCCACAAGAACCTTCTGAAATCCCAACACAAGAGAATCCACAAGAACCTTCTACATCATATCAAATAATTCTGATTCACATTGATGAAATTTTTTTATTATCAGATTGGTACTCTGATATTGTGATTTTTCTTAGAGAATTTGAATGTCCACCAGAATTCAACAAAAATCAATGTAAAACAATGAAATTGAAGGTTGTAAAGTATTGTATTGTTAATGCAAATATTTATTGGAAGGATCCTCTACACATCCTTTTACTTTTCTTAATAGAAAATGAGACAGAAGGGATCGTTGATCAATTTCATTAAGGAATTTGTGGAGGGCACTATGATTGGAGGGCCACATCATACAAGATCTTAAGGGCAAGATTTTATTGGCCTACTCTATTTGCACAGGTGGGTGCAAAGGTTAGGAGTTGTACACAGTGTCAAATGTTTGCTAGAAACTAGAGATTAGCAGCTCTTCCATTGGTTCTAGTACTAGTCCAAGCACCATTCCCTCAATGGGGATTGGATTTCGTTGGTGAAATTCATCCTCCATCAAGAAGTCAGTATAGATGGATATTGACTCCTACATATTACTTTACCAAATGGGTAGAATCCATTCTAGTCAGAAATGCAACTGATACTATTGTTATCAAATTTATTGAAGAATACATATTGTCTAGATTTGGATGCCCTAGGCAAATAGTGACAGACAATGCATCATCATTCAACAATACTAAGATAATGAAGTTTTGTCAGAAATATCAGATCTTTTTACATCATTATACACCATACTATCCACATGGAAATGGACTGGCAGAGTCCTAAAATAAAAGTTTGGTTAAAGAAATAAAACCCCATCAAAAGAAAATAAAAAAATTGTATAAGTTTGCCTATTTAAATGCCACTTTATAGAAATAAATTGCATTTGTAATAAATAAAGGTTTTGTGTGCAACTTGTTTTTATGCCACAACCTTTTCTTCTGATTTGGATCAAATTGTTTAATCTTGATCAAATCATTTAAATTTATGTTATAGGTTAGTGAATAAGTTCACCAAATTGTTTAAACTTGGTTGAACATTAGAAGATAGGATAGAATAGGATAAATTAATGTCCAAATATGCTCAAAATTTGGCCAAAGTTGTATTAGATTAGGATTAATTAGTGAATTAGGAAAATAATGGCAACCAGTATAAATGTGCCAAAATTAGATTAATTCTTAATTAGCATTTAATTACCTTTTAAACAGTGATTAATTTGTTGTAAATAAAAATTTATATGTTTTATGGTCAAATTCATATACGACAAAGGTGATTTTTCGTCAAGTGCTAAAAGGCGAGCAATAATCTGTGGTGATTCGCCTCCCCACATAGATCGATGGCGTGGAGGCCACTTCACACCCCCTCACTATGATATTGCATAACATCAGGGGGGTGCGAAAAGTTGTTTTTCCCACATGGTCCCCCCTCTAACATCTCACCACCTTCGCTCTTCGCACCCCCCTCACTCCTTACCACTTACCACCACCCCCTCCCCCTCCGAAATCCTGTTTTTGGTTTCCCTCTCTTCCCGATACTGCATCAACAGTAACATATCCCATGCCTTTTGCCTCCAACCATTGCTTGCCACGTGCCCATTGCCACTTATCCGTAATCGCTTATCCATTGTCGTTGATTTATTGCTTCCCGTTGCTGATCTCCTTGCATTGAATGACCATTTTCCCGATCAGTAACGCCTTTCTTGTAATGGAAAGTTAATTTCGATGATAAATATCCGTTCACCCAATTATGACTCCTTTCTTCAACTGCTCTTTCATTTTTTAATTCCATTGTTCCTATTTTATAGTCTCTACCGAGGCGAGCCTACCAACAGTACACATCATCTTAAGGTATCCCTATTCCTTTTTCTCTTATCCTTCATTTCATTTCTATTATCATGGCTCCTAAGAAGAAAGACAATCCATCTGCCAGTTCTTCTGCATTACAGGAAATTCCAAAGGCCTCTGATGCCTTAAACCTGGACCACATCCCATTAGCTTACCAATATTTTAAAATTACAGACACAGAATGTGAATTCGACATGTTCGAATTACATAATTGGCTAAAACAGACCTACATTGACTCTAAAGATGACATAAACCTATGGGAATCCCTTATGCCTCTGTACATGTTCCCTTAAACCCATCCTTTTCCTAGTCTAGTCATGTGGTTGCAAGCTAAGTGTAACCCTTTATAAAGAACTGTGGTAGCTCATAATGGAGACATTATGATATCTATCACCCCATAAATCATCAACAAAATGCTTCTGATCCCTGAAAACAGTTCCCTTAGCTTTTTCTCCACTACAGTATTAATGGACATATATCAAAAGCTCACCTTCCCTCAAAGAGCTCAAATTTTTTAGATCATTCTCCCTGAAGATGCTGAGCTCCCTAACAAGAATCCTCCTTATCTAGCATCAATGTTCCCTAAGAGAGCTAAACCCATCATTTCCCTATTTTCTTGCTTGTTAGGATACCAAACAAATCAATGGGTAGATGAATCTATCCTAGGTCATCTATCTAATTTCTCTAAAGAAAACAAACCTGCCTTTATGTATAATTACAGTCAATTCTTGGCTGAAGCTATTGATGAATATAACTACTAAAGGAGTGTTTAAATAATCCTCTGTTCTGGTACATATGTTTATTTTTCAATAGGGAGACAGGTTACCTATTATTCTACACAAGTATGATGATCAACAAGTGAATCAAGAAGTCACACAACGGAGCTAATTGATTAGGAAGAACTCAACTGAGTTCAAATTTTCAGACTTCATTGATTGTTTCATTCACCCAGTTGTAGAACTTCTCTGCAGCCAAAGTGAAACCAGGATCAGTACATAAATCAAAAGGATTCTGCATCTTAGTGATCAAGTTAGAACATGAGATTGGTATTTTTACCAGATTTATACATAGATTACAGTATATGGCTACGAATTGGCTCCATATAAATTTCCCAAATATGTTCCAATGAGAATTTTCTCTTTGGAATATATTAGAGAAATTATTAATATGGATGAACTTCATTTTATTTCAGGGAAGAAGAGATCTCATTTCAAGATAAAGGCACAAGTAGGATCATTCCTTTGTAATACTAGATCAATAGGTTTAGAAGCAGATGCAATACTTAAACATATGGGTTTTCAACCGAGCTTCACCTGGTCTTATGACCCATTCAGTATTATCTCAAACTTAAGGGTGGAACTCAAAACCACACCTTACAATCATACACCAATACCAGAGATTGAGAAGTTCAAGAATCAAGAACAGTGGGAAGAGAATACTCTTCAAGAAGCAGAAGAATAGGTTTTACCTCCTTCTACTTTTCAGACTCCTACTTCTCACACCAAGCAGGACAAGAGGCCTAGAGAAGGATCTTCATCATCAGCAGTTGGAGAAAAGGAATTCATTCACTATCAGAAGAAATCAAGGATTGACTCCAAAGGCACTACTACTACTCAGGATCATAAAGAGCCTATCATCATCAATTTGGATGATTCATAGGTTCCCATAGGGACAAAATAACCTGTAATCACTACTCCATCTTCTTCTTCCGCTTCACAAAATTTGTTAGAAATCACTCAATCTGCAGGTGCAAGTGAAACAAAGGAGCCAACCATACTATCAATCATTGTTACTCATAGCCAACCATGGTTGAATGTCGCATTGTGACATGGATTGTCTCACCATGAAAATAAACCATGTTTATTTTAGTGTTTGTAATATTTATATTTGGGTTTACCAATGTTCAGTTTATAATATTAGTCCCTTGGGGTTTTAGTATTAACCCCTTGGGTTTATAATATCAATTCCTTGGACTTATTATTAACTTGGCTTTATAATATCAATCATGGTCAATGATAGTCAACCATAACCAACCATGGTCAACTATGGTCAATGATGGTCCGATCCCGCATTACGACAAAACTTCTCTCCACTTAGGGTTTATATACCTTGGGTTTAATATTATTCCCTTAGGTTCATAATCCCTTGGGTTTTTAGTATTAATCCCTTGGGTTTAATGTTCCTTTGGGTTTATAATATCAATTGCTTGGGTTTATTAATCCCCTGTCAACCATGGTATATTATGATGTCAACCATGGTCAAACATGGAATTGTGATAAGGATTGTCTCAATATTACAATCAATGATGGTCAATCATGTTTATTTTAGTGTTTATAATATTTATCTTAGGGTTTATATACGTTGGGTTTATAATATTAGTCCTTTGGGTTTAATATTATTCCCTTGGGTTCATAATCCCTTGGGATTTTAGTATTAATCCCTTGGGTTTATAATATCAATCCCTTAGGTTTATTATTACCTTAGGTTTATAATATCAATCATGGTCAACCATTGTCAATCATAGCCAACCATAGTTGAATGTCGCATTATGACAAGGATTGTCTCACTATGAAAATAAACCATGTTTATTTTCGTGTTTGTAATATTTATATTTGGGTTTATCAATATTCGGTTTTTAATATTAGTCCCTTGGGTTCATAGTCCCTTGGGATTCTAGTATTAATCCCTTGGGTTTATGTTTCCCTTGGGTTCATAATATCAATCCCTTGGGTTTATTATTAACTTGGGTTTATAATATCAATCATGGTCAACCATGGTAAACCATAACCAACCATGGTCAACTGTGGTCATTGATGGTTCGATCTCACATTATGATAAAAATTGTCTCCACGTAGGGTTTATATACGTTGGGTTTATAACATTAGACCCTTGGGTTTTTAGTATTAATCCCTTGGCTTTATTGTTCTTTTGGGTTTATATTATCAATTGCTTGGATTTATTATTCCCTAGTCAATAATGGTCAACCATGGTCCAACATGGAATTGTGATAAGGATTGTCTCAATATGACAATAAATGATGGTCAATCATGTTTATTTTTGTGTTTAGAATATTTATCTTAGGGTTTATATACATTGGGTTTATAATATTGGTCCCTTGGGTTTAATATTATTCCCTTGGGTTCATAATCCCTTGGGGTTTTAGTATTAATCCCTTGGGTTTATTATTCCTTTGGGTTTATAATATCAATCCCTCAGGTTTATTATTCCCTTAGGTTTATAATATCAATCATGGTTAACCATTGTCAATCATAGCCAACCATGGTCAACCATGGTTGAATGTCGCATTGTGAGAAGGATTGTCTCACCATGAAAATAAATCATGTTTATTTTAGTGTTTATAATATTTATATTAGGGTTTACCAATGTTGTGTTTATAATATTAGTTCCTTGGGTTTAATATTATTCCCTTGGGTTCATAATCCCATGGGGTTGTAGTATTAATCCCTTGGGTTTATGTTTCCCTTGGGTTCATAATATCAATCCCTTGGGCTTATTATTAACTTGGGTTTATAATATCAATGATGTTCAACCATGGTAAACCATAACCAACCATGGTCAATTATGGTTCGATCTCGCATTATGACAAAATTTGTTTCCATATAAAAATCATTCACAATCATTTACTTTAAAATAAAAAAAAATTCCGAACACTTATAAATATCTATATCATCAACATGTGTGAAATCTCCCAATTTTTTGTCATTTTGAGATTTGATAAATGCAATCCTTCTCAAGTTCACACAGAAATGACAGAACTGATAAGGGAAAGCTAGGCTTTGAAGTAGCCAAGAATGTCTCTTTGTCTTACCTTCGTGCCTTTCAATTTTCTTTTACATTCATATGCAAAAAGAAACCATCAATTATTATGGGATGTAAACATTTGTTTTTTTTCTTTATTTAAATTTTATGATACTATTTTTGTTGAAGCTATTTGAATGGTATTTTTAATATAAAAAATGATTTAACATAAAAAAATAATTAAATATTTTGAAAAAACTTTATAAAATTTAAATTTTAGAAATTAAAATTATATTTTTTTAATAAAATTAATTAAAACTAATCAAACATAAACTAAATTTGGTATTCCAATTTTAGGTTATATTCTTTACTGGATTATTAAAAAAATATTAAGTGAAAATATTGATAGCCAAGATTTACATATTGAAAATATGTAAAACATTCTCAAATTCACAGAAACCTAGAACGGATAAAGCATAATAGAATTTTTCTTTGTCTTAGCTTTTATGTCTTTTCAAGTAGTAACATAGTACAAAGAGGAATTAAAAATAAATGGAATGAATATTTTAATTCCAATGAAAAATAGTATTAATATATATAAATAAGAATAATAATATTTTCTTTAATTGACAATAAAATTATTAATAAAAATTAAAATTTGAAAATTCTATTCATTTTAACAATATTAAAGATATTAACATTAATATTCTTAATATAAAGTGTATTAATATTAATATTAATAAATAACATTAATAATATTTACATTTTAATTATTTTAATCAAATGTGGTCAAATATTGCCAATACTATCAATCATTGTTACTCATAGCCAACCATGGTTGAATGTCACATTGTGACAAGGATTGTCTCACCATGAAAATAAACCATGTTTATTTTAGTGTTTGTAATATTTATATTTGGGTTTACCAATGTTCGGTTTATAATATTAGTCCCTTGGGTTTAATATTATTCCCTTGGGTTCATAGTCCCTTGGGGTTTTAGTATTAATCCCTTGGGTTTATGTTTCCCTTGGGTTCATAATATCAATCCCTTGGGTTTATTATTAACTTGGCTTTATAATATCAATCATGGTCAACCATAGTCAACCATAACCAACCATGGTCAACTGTGGTCAATGATGGTCTGATCTCACATTATGACAAAAATTGTCTCCACTTAGGGTTTATATACCTTGGGTTTATAATATTAGTCCCCTGGGTTTAATATTATGACCTTAGGTTCATTATCCCTTGGGTTTTTAGTATTAATCCCTAGGGTTTATTGTTCCTTTGCATTTATAATATCAATTGCTTGCTTTTATTATTCCCCAGTCAACCATGGTTTATTATGATTTCAACCATGGTCAACCACGGCCAATGTGGAATTGTGATAAGGATTGTCTCAATATTACAATAAATGATGGTCAATCATGTTTATTTTAGTGTTTATAATTGTCTTAGGGTTTAGATACGTTGGGTTTATAATATTAGTCCCTTGGGTTCATAATCCCTTGGTGTTTTAGTATTAATCCCTTGGGTTTATTATTCCCTTGGGTTTATAATATCAATCCCTTGGGTTTATTATTCCCTTAGGTTTATAACATCAATCATGGTCAACCATTGTCAATCATGGCCAACCATGGTTGAATGTCGCATTGTGACAAGGATTGTCCCACTATGAAAATAAACCATGTTCATTTTAGTGTTTGTAATATTTATATTTGGGTTTACCAATGTTCAGTTTATAATATTAGCCCCTTGGGTTTAATATTATTCCCTTGGGTTTATAGTCCCTTGGGGTTTTAGTATTACTCCCTTAGGTTTATGTTTCCCTTGGGTTCGTAATATCAATCCCTTGGGTTTATTATTAACTTGGGTTTATAATATCAATCATGTTTAACCATGGTCAACCATAACCAACCATGGTCAGCTGTGGTCAATGATGTTTCGATCTCGCATTATGATAGAAAGTGTCTCCACTTAGTGTTTATATACCTTGGGTTTAATATTATTCCCTTAGGTTCATAATCCCTTGGGTTTTTAGTATTAATCCCTTGGGTTTATTGTTCCTTTGGGTTTATAATATCAATCACTTACGTTTATTATTCCCTAGTCAACCATGGTTTATTATGATGTCAACCATGGTCTAACATGGAACTGTGATAAGGATTGTCTCAATATGACAATCAGTGATGGTCAAACATGATTATTTTAGTGTTTGGAATATTTATCTTAGGGTTTATATACGTTGGGTTTATAATATTAGTCCCTTGGGTTTACTATTATTCCCTTGGGCTCATAATCCCTTGGGGTTTTACTATTAATCCCTTGGGTTTATTATTCCTTTGGATTTATAATATCAATCCCTTGGGTTTATTATTCCCTTAGGTTTATAATATCAATTATGGTTAAGCATTGTCAATCATAGCCAACCATGGTCAACCATGGTTGAATGTCTCATTGTGACAAGGATTGTTTCACCATGAAAAAAACCATGTTTATTTTAGTGTTTATAATATTTATAGGGTTTACCAATGTTGGGTTTATAATATTAGTCCCTTGAGTTTAATATTATTCCCTTGGGTTCATAATCCCTTGGGGTTTTAGTATTAATCCCTTGGGTTTATGTTTCCCTTGGGTTCATAATATCAATCCCTTGGGTTTATTGTTAACTTGGGTTTATAATATCAATCATGGTCAACCATGGTCAACTTTGATCAATCATGGTCTCATCTTGCATTATGACAAAATTTGTCTCCATATAAAGATCATTCACAATCATGGTCAACCATGGTTGATGATGGTCAACCATGTTTTATAGAATCAAACATGGTCAACCATTTCCAATTGTGGTCAAACATATTTGAATGGTGCATTGTGAAAAAATTTGTCTCGATATGAAAATCAACCATGATCAACCATGGTCCAACGTCGCATTGTGACAAATATTGTCTCAATATAAAAAATAACCATGGTCCAACATGGAATTGTGATAAGGGTTGTCTCGATATGAAAATCATCCATGGTCAATCATGCTTACTTTAGTGTTTATAAAATTTATCTTAGGGTTTATATACGTTGGGTTTATAATATTAGTCCCTTGGGTTTAATCTTATTCCTTTGGGTTCATAATCCCTTGGGGTTTTAGTATTAATCCCTTGGGTTTGTTATTACCTTGGGTTTATAATATCAACCCATTAGGTTTATAATATTAATAGTGGTAAACCATAGTCAATCATAGCCAACCATGTTTAACCATGGTTAAACTATATGGATATGGAAATCGACCATGGTCAACCATGGTCCAACGTTTTGTTTTGACAAAGATTGTCTCGATATGAAAATCAATCATGGTCAACCATGGTCCAACATTGCATTGTGACAATGATTTTCTCTATATGGAAATCAACAATGGTCAACCATATTTATTTTAGGGTTTATAATATTCATGTTAGGGTTTATATACCTTTGGTTTATAGTTTTTATACCTTAGGTTTATTATTCCCTTGGGTTTATAATATCAATCCCTTGGGTTTATTGATGCAGGCGTTCATATTCCTAGGGTTTAATATTATTCAAAAAAGGTCAAACATGGTCCAATGTCGCATTATGACAAGGATTGTCTCAATATGAAAATCAATCATGCTCAACCATGTTTATTTTAGTATTTTTAATATTTATCTTAGGGTTTTTATACCTTGGGTTTATAATATTAGTCCCTTGGGTTTAATATTATGCCCTTAGGTTCATAATCCCTTGGGGTTTTAGTATTAATCCCTTAGGTTTATTATTCCTTTGGGTTTATAATATCAATCGGTTGGGTTTATTATTCCCCGGTCAACCATGGTTTATTATGATGTCAACCATGGTCAACCATGGTCCAACATGGAATTGTGATAAGGATTGTCTCAATATGAAAATCAACGATGCTCAATCATGTTTATTTTAGTGTCTATAATATTTATCTTAGGGTTTATATACGTTGGGTTTATAATATTAGTCCCTTGGGTTTAATATTATTCCCTTGGGTTCATAATCCCTTGGGGTTTTAGTATTAATCCCTTGGGTTTATTATTCCCTTGGGTTTATAATATCAATCCATTAGGTTTATAATATTAATCATTTTCAACCATGGTCAATCATAACCAACCATGTTCAACCATGGTCAAACAAGGTTGGATATGGAAATCAAGCATGGTCAACCATGGTCTAACATTGTGTCCCACAAAGATTGTCTCGATATGAAAATCAATCATGGTCAACAATGGTTGACCATGGTCCAACATTGCATTGTGACAAGGATTGTCTCTATATGGAAATCAACTATAGTTAACCATGGTCAACCATGTTTATTTTGGGTTTATAATATTGATGTTAGGGTTTATATACCTTGGGTTTATAATTGTTATCCCTTAGGTTTATAATATAAATCCCTTGGGTTTATTGATCTAATGGTTCATATTCCTAGGGTTTAATATTATTCAACAATGGTTAACCATAGTCAACCATGTTCCAATGTTGAATTGTGACAAGGATTGCCTCAATATGAAAATCAACTGTGCTCAACCATGTTTATTTTAGTATTTTTAATATTTATCTTAGGGTTTTATACCTTGGGTTTATAATATTAGTCCCTTGGGTTTAATATTATTCCCTTGGGTTCATAATGCCTTGGGGTTTTATTATTTCTTTGGGCTTATAATATCAATCCCTTGGGTTTATTATTCCCTTAGGTTTATAATATCAATCATGGTGAACGATTGTCAACCATGGTCAATCATGGGGTTTTAGTATTTTAGTATTAATCCCTTGGGTTTATTTTTCCCTTTGGTTCATAATATCAATCCCTTGGGGTTATTATTAACTTGGGTTTATAATATCAATCATGGTCAACCATGGTCAACCATAACCAACCATGGTAGGATGTCACATTGTGGAAAACATTGTTTCCATATAAAAATCATGGAAAATTATTGTCAGCCATGGTCACGCATGGTTGATCATGGTCAAGCATGTTTTATAGAATCAAACATGGTCCACCATGGTCAATCATGGCCAACCATAGTCAATCTTGGGTTTTGTATTAATCCCAATGGTTTGTTATTCCTTTGGGTCAAACGCAGTGAATCATAGTCAACTATGGTCAACCACGCTCAAATGTCGCTTTGTGACAAAGATTATCTCAATATGAAAATCAACCATGGTCCAACGTCACATTGTGACAAAGAATTAATTAATATTATAAATTATTATTATGTAAAGATAAATTAATTATTATTATTTTTATTTAATTAATTAATATTCATATTATTATTATTTAATAATATTTAATTAAAAAATTATTATTATTGTTTAACAATAATTAACTTTTTAACTATTATTTATTTATTTTTATTAGTAAATTATTATTTTTATTATAGATTATAAAATAGAATAAAATAAAAAAATATTTATATTTTTTCTTTTTTAATAAAATAAATAATTATTTATTTACGTTTTATAAAAAACCAATAAGTTATTATTATTATAAGTTATTATTATTATATATTTGTAATGATTTGTGTCATAAATAGAAAAGAAGCCTTATGAGTATATGAGCCACATTTATTAAAATAATTATTGTTACATAAAACAAAAACCAGAAGCGTCGGTATAACCACTCTCCGCCTTTGCAAAAACTACAGATTGAACGTCTGGAAGTGAACAGGCTTCCAATATCAGGTGAAGGGTCGGCTCCTTGTCAGGTGTTTGGAACTATCACTATCCGTGTTTGAAGCTTACTGAATAACCTGCATGACCTGTATCACACCGCTGGAGAGTCGATGTGGTGGCTCTTCGACTTCACACCGGCGCGTTCAATTTCATAGCGGTCAAAATTTGTAAATATTTTTTTATTTTTTTTCGATCGCTGTCCTTCGTGCCACAGCCTTGGATTTGGACTCAGACGAAGGATCTTTGAAGCATATTAACTTAATATACAATCTTGGCGGATTTGGACTCAGACGAAGGATATTTGAAGTATAGCCTGAAGGATCTCTGAAGCATATTAACTTAATATACAATCTTGGCTGATTTGGACTCAGACGAAGGATATTTGAAGTATATTGGCTTTATGTACAATAAAAATAAAAAATTTAACGCAGGTTCATCCATTTGAAATAAAAAAAGCTTTCAGCTAATTATTTAAGTTGATTTTCAGAATATTTAAGAGTAAAAATTAAATTAATAATTTACTTTAAATTTCTTTAATTTCTCTATTATATTTTAGAATATTTTTTAAATCTACTATCCAAATAAAAATAAATAAAACTAACCAAAACAAATTGCAAATTGCTTTTATTATTGACTTCAAAATCCACCCTAAAATCTAGGTCAATCTCTTTAGCAGTTGCCATGACATATTGGAACTCCAACCCACTCATTAATTACGCCGTAAGGCGTTCCCCTCTGAAACCAACTCTCCTTTGAGGTTACGTGTCTATTTGTGAGTGCTTGATTTAGTTGTTAGACGATTAAAATTGTTTCAGCCATCGGATTGATTCCACCGAAACGTTATAAGAATCGCAATTGATAGATCTCCATTGTTGAGTTGAGAGTTTGATAACAATTTATAGAAGACGGTTCAACTATCGGGACTCTGTAATGTCGATCAAAGCGGCGGCTTTGCCACAACATCAACTGCTTCCTTCCCTGAGAACTTGCTTGAAGGTATCGGTCCCAATCTTCCTCAAGTCCTCGTCTGTGTTTCACGGCAAACGCAGAGGTTTCAAGTTCAATTCTCTGCGATGTCAATCCTTGCAATCCACGGCTGTTTCGAAGGACCTCTCGACGCAGGCGGGGAACGGATTCCTAGAGCCGAATGCTATTGAGCGCAATGTGGTTCGTCTGGGGTTGCCGAGCAAGGGTCGAATGGCACCATGCAGGCGGGCAATGGGTATTGTGGGTCTCCTCTATGGCATTTGGGTTTCTGAGATTAACAGTCCATACTTGAGGTGGGGTGTGAAAGTCCCATAACTTCAAGTCATAGAGCTATTGGCTCTGAGCACCATGGATCCCTTAATTATGAAAGTATGGAGGCAAAGTTAGACAAACTACCTAGCAAAGAAAATTTTCAGGCTTCTGATCTGCGTAAAGCATTCCAAGTAAGTATGATTTTCTACCCTTGATACAGACTCCAGAGTAGAACATTGAAGATCCTCAATTTCAAAACCAATGATTTAAGTATTATTTACTGAACCGAGTTGAGAGAATTTCATACTAAACCCACTGCAGTAAATTTTAGTTGAAGAAAACGCTGACCCTCCGACTGCTTTGTCTCTTTATATTGATATGGGAATCCCAATTTCTCTCACCTATTAATCTTGATATGCATGCAGACTTTATTCAAAGGCAGATCATTTAGAGAGTTTACGAGTGGAGCTTTGTCCGGGGCCATGGCTAAAACTGCGGTGGGTCCTTTGGAAACTATCAGGTAACTTTTCTTCATTCATTCTTTGTTTTATTCAGAGACAAGATGAAATGTTTTTAATCTTTTTATTGGAAATTTCAAGTTGCATTATGCAGACAGCATGGTGTGCCTATGATTTCATGGTCTCTTATTTTAACGTTGCAGGGTACACACCTGGTATAATTCGTCAGAAATAAGTCCCTTTCCATCTGCAAAAGGCACCTCTGAGTTGTCAAATACTTCATCTGCCATCCCATTTCCAACCAGATAACCCTGAAAAACTAGCCATGCAAGAAGTCAGACCATGAGACCATCTAGTAAAATTCCTAACGAACATAACGCTGTTCATAGTCACCAACATATTTTGGAGAGGCCTGAATGAAGAAAGCTATGAATTTCAATTATTAGCAAAGAGTTTTGACCTTAATGTTCAAGGTTTGTTTAATACCTGCTTCATTTCCTGTCATAGCCAAGAAAGACAAGTTGCAACAGTCAAACATCAAAGTATCAATCATAAAACAAATTGTATTAAGAAAAATACAATGTCTAGAACATATGTTTTCCTGAAATGCAACCTCAAATCAACTTATAGGACTCCTGCTGCCACAAAGAAATTCCAGCCTATTCCAAAAACAGAGAATCCAAGAAGTCAACTGAATAACAAAACATGGGTCATGTGTGCTTTACCATTTACTATTTCATGTACCACCATTGGAATATTAATACCACAATAAGATTCCCCTCCGACATAAAATGGATTAGATAGAAACTTAGAGAATGCTTCGAACCACTACATCCAAGATTATAAACTGTACTGAGATTCACAAAAATATATACACTTGTAAACTGATTTTTTGTAGCGTGATAGAACTGAAAACCTTTATGAGGAAAGTATGTATATCTGAAGCAGCCTTAAAATCTCCAGTCTTGTAAGCTATAGCTGTATTGGAGTAAGAAAAACCAGTCCCAACTGGAGAATCAACAAAAAGAATGTTGGAGACCTACATGTGCAAAACCATTCAAGGTTAATCCATTACAACAAAAATTTATACATTCAGTGGCATCCAAGTTAAGTCCAAGTTGGATGAGAAACAATTTAATAATGGCAAATTCCAAAGTGATGAAAGCAACAGAACATAAAGGTTGATAACATAGATGCTTTATCAGTGACATAATATAGTATGCTCACTTGACGAATGTTTGAAAGAGGGAAAAAAATTTGGTGCCCTAATTGAAAACATTTCATTATAACCATAGTGGCAGAGGCAGGAGCCTTGAACGCCAACCTTAGTCCAAGAGTGTGGATTGGGGATAAGCGTGGGCAAACTCCTAGAATTGTTACTGAGATCAAAACTCATTGGACCTGCAATAGGAGAAAAAATTTGGGATAAATATTAGAAGATCTCTATCATTTTATTTTACAAATTTCTAAAAATCACTATTATGTTCTGTTTTTCTCTACACAAGGATTCCATCAAAATAGCCTCCCACCCTGCCTAGCCTTGCAAGTCTGGCAAGTGCATTATCTTTTCACGATCAATGCTGAACATTGAATAGGTAATGTTTCAAGAGTATGAAATCCATAATTTATCGATTTCCGTTATTCTTTGGTTTACAATGATATCTTAGTATTGCATAAGCCTAATTATAACAGCAGTTGACTCAGTTTTGGGTGCCAATTCCAACAACATGGGTAAAAGTGAGCTTACAGTTAGCCATTTGAACAAGCCGTTCCCATGGCCAGATTAAACAATTTGAAAACTTAATATGTACAAGATCAAAATTCATTCAGTAAATAGCAACTTTGAGCATTGAAACAAACAATAAGAGCAAGAATTCCCATAGCTGACCAATCTCATAGACAAATCCAGTGAAACCAGTGCAACCAGGACCTCCCTCAAGCCAAAGAAGAAGTGGATCATTTGTTGGATTACTTTCTGACTTCACAAAATAGTAGAAAAGTTCTCTTCCATTGGCCTCACTAACTGTCACATACCTGCATGAATATGAAGAAAACACAAAGACTTTCATGCAGTTAATTGGTCATCCAATAGAATATAAGAGTGGTAGAATCACATCTTTAAGCACTCCATATAACAATTTTCGCTCCTAGTCTTTTACATATTTTGAACTCTCCATGCAACAATTTTGACTTTAATATTTTTTAGCTTCAATTGTCACCAAATTGATTAAGTATCCATAGAAATTAAACTCTGTTCAAACATATTCACAGTCTGTGCATAACAATTAGATATCTGTATATCTTTTATGTTTTTCTGTCTTTCTTTGTCATATAAGCATGCATTCTACAAGCTATGAACATTCTACAAGCTATGAACTCTTTGGTTATGTTCTTAATCTTTGCATAAATACACAGCTAATTGTTTATTTACAAACAGGAGCAAATTCATGCATGATATTTTTGAACATGACTGTGTTAATGAATAAATATTCTTGCCAGTGAAAAATCTGGCACTTTGAATTTGTTACTTTCAATTATTGTTACATTTGAACATAGACTTTATTCATGAAAAATTATACTTTACCTTGGATAGATATGGCACTTACCCAGCATATATCTCATAACTAATATTGCCATGATATCCTGGAAAGGACTCCACTCTGGCATTTGCAGGTGCTGCCTTGCAATTCAGCTGAAGTGAGGTGATAATCAGAGATATAATTACATGGGTAGTGAATAAATTAACCACAAATTGCATGGACTTGAAGAAAATGCTGACCCTCCGACTGCTCTGTCTCTTTATATTGATATGGGAATCCCAATTTCTCTCACCTATTAATCTTGATATGCATGCAGACTTTATTCAAAGGCAGATCATTTAGAGAGTTTACCAGTGGAGCTTTGTCCGGGGCCATGGCTAAAACTGCAGTGGGTCCTTTGGAAACTATCCGATAACTTTTCTTCATTCATTCTTCGTTTTATTCAGAGACAAGATGAAATGTTTTTAATCTTTTTATTGGAAATTTGAAGTTGCATTATGCAGACAACATGGTGTGCCTATGATTTCATTGTCTCTTATTTTAACGTTGCAGGGTACACACCTAGTATAATTTGTCAGAAATAAGTCCCTTTCCATCTGCAAAAGGCACCTCTGAGTTGTCAAATACTTCATCTGCCATCCCATTTCCAACCAGATAACCTTGAAAAACTAGCCATGCAAGAAGTCAGACCATGAGACCATCTATTAAAATTCCTAACAAACATAACGCTGTTCATAGTCACCAACATATTTTGGAGAGGCCTGAATGAAGAAAGCTATGAATTTCAATTATTAGAAAAGAGTTTTGACCTTAATGTTCAAGGTTGGTTTAATACCTACTTCATTTCCTGTCATAGCCAAGAAAGAGAGGTTGTAACGGTCAAGCATCAAAGTATCAATCATAAAACAAATTGTATTAAGAAAAATACAATGTCTAGAACATATGTTTTCCTGAAATGCAACCTCAAATCAACTTATAGGACTCCTACTGCCATAAAGAAATTCCAGCCTATTCCAAAAACAAAGAATCCAAGAAGTCAACTGAATAACAAAACATGGGTCGTGTGTGCTTTACCATTTACTATTTCCTGTACCACCATTGGAATATTAATACCACAATAAGATTCCCCTCCGACATAAAATGGATTAGATAGAAACTCAGGCAATGCTTCAAACCACTACATCCAAGATTATAAACTGTAGTGAGATTCACAAAAATCTATACACTTGTAAACTAATTTTTTGTAGCATGATAGAACTGAAAACCTTTATGAGGAAAGTATGTATATCTGAAGCAGCCTTAAAATCTCCAGTCTTGTAATCTGTAGCTGTATTGGAGTAAGAAAAACCAGTCCCAACTGGAGAATCAACAAAAAGAATGTTGGAACCTACATGTGCAAAACCATTCCAGGTTAATCCATTACAACAAAAATTTATACATTCAGTGGCATCCAAGTTAAGTCCAAGTTGGATGAGAAACAATTTAATAATGGCAAATTCCAAAGTGATGAAAGCAACAAAACATAAAAGTTGATAAAAGAGATGCTTTATCAGTGACATAATCTAGTATGCTCACTTGACGAATGTTTGAAAGAGGAAAAAAATTTGGTGCCCTAATTGAAAACATTTCATTATAACCATAGTGGTAGAGGCAGGAGCCTTGAACGCCAACCTTAGTCCAAGAGTGTGGATTGGGGATGAGCGTGGGCAAACTCCCAGAATTGTTACTGAGATCAAAACTCATTGGACCTGCAATAGGAGAAAAACTTTGGGATAAATATTAGAAGATCTCTATCATTTTATTTTACAAATTTCTAAAAATCAATTTTATGTTCTGTTTTTCTGTACAGAAGGATTCCATCAAAATAGCCTCCCACCCTGGCTAGCCTTGCAAGTCTGGCAAGTGCATTATCTTTTCACGATCAATGCTGAACAATGAATAGGTAATGTTTCAAGAGTATGAAATCCATAATTTATCGATTTCCGTTATTCTTTGGTTTACAATGATATCTTAGTATTGCATAAGCCTAATTATAACAGCAGTTGACTCAGTTTTGGGTGCCAATTCCAACAACATGGGTAAAAGTGAGCTTACAGTTAGCCATTTGAACAAGTCGTTCCCATGGCCTGAAGGATATTTGAAGTATAGCCTGAAGGATCTTTGAAGCATATTAACTTAATATACAATCTTGGCGGATTTGGACTCAGACGAAGGATATTTGAAGTATAGCCTGAAGGATCTCTGAAGCATATTAACTTAATATACAAGCTTGGCTGATTTGGACTCAGACGAAGGATATTTGAAGTATATTGGCTTTATGTACAATAAAAATAAAAAATTTAACGCAGGTTCATCCATTTGAAATAAAAAAAGCTTTCAGCTAATTATTTAAGTTGATTTTCAGAATATTTAAGAGTAAAAATTAAATTAATAATTTACTTTAAATTTCTTTAATTTCTCTATTATATTTTAGAATATTTTTTAAATCTACTATCCAAATAAAAATAAATAAAACTAACCAAAACAAATTGCAAATTGCTTTTATTATTGACTTCAAAATCCACCCTAAAATCTAGGTCAATCTCTTTAGTAGTTGCCATGACACATTGGAACTCCAACCCACTCATTAATTATGTATCCAACCAAATAACAAATTGATCCATCCCGTATACTTAATTTAAAGAAAAAGTATGAAAACATCGTGTTATTTTAAACACTGCAAACTCAATTTCGAATACGCGTTAATATTGTTGGAAATTGGAATTATTCTTGCATGAAGATTCAGCAGGATTAAAATCAATTAATGTAAGAAATGATAAATTGAATTAAGTGCGGTTCATATTTAGAGTGAATTAATTAAATTAAATGCGAGTGAAGTTGAATTTACCAAATATTTGCATGTTGAAATTATTTTATGAGTCTCTAGCTGAAAAACATAAATACTCCCTAATAAATTTATTATAAATCAAATTAAATCAAATTTAATTGATCAATACAGGAGCAATCAAATTTGGTTAATCAATACAAAAACAACTACTCATATTGTGTGAATTTTGTGTTAAATTTGCATCTTTCTTTCTCGGTCTTTCCAACCAAGGTAATCCTGTGCTGCGAACATAAACTTAAACATTAATCTTAATGCAGAGGGGCAAGCAAGTTGAGTGATACTATAAATTTGATAGTATAAACATTAATCTTTTTATTTATGAGATGATAAAAAGACACATACACACACAGAGGCGTCTGTGGTCTATATTTTCTGATCTTACTATAATAATCAGCCATCCTATCCTTTAGTATCCATGCGGTAGCTGCTATGCTTCATCTCCTACTCATGCCAGCCATGTTAATAGTAACATAGTATAATACTAGATATATTATATAAATGCAGCAATTAATAGCTTGGAGAGAGCTTCCAGAGCTGGTTGTCCTGCTTGTTCCATTTCCACATCACAGCGCGAGTGCCATCTCTGATCCCTCCGCTCCTCCTGTCGCCGTGGAATGCGTCCAAGTTGAGCCCAATGTTGTTGGCCATCCTTATTGTTCGATACCCATAACCCATGTCCTCACTCTCACTCCACAGTATGTTCTCATCATAAGTGGAGGGGCCCTCGTATTGAGTGACCAGCACCTCCTGACATTCAGCACTGGCATGGCGGAGAGCTTGACCAGTGGCTTTGTTCACCAGAGCGAATGCAGGATGACCCACTTGGTCCCTCACCTGGTTACTCCAGCTTTCATCCTTCACCCATTGCTGCATGCATATATACATTGTATATATCAACAAATATCCATCAAGAAAATTAACAGAATCTATGTAGGCAACAAAGATTAATCAAGAAAATATATATTTAAACAGAATCTATTCAGGCATTTAATGAATATGAGATTGTTACCATTGTGGGATCATTGGGATTGTAGAAGAGCATGATGGCACTGCCATCTCTGATAGCCAAAGCGTAGTCAGGGTTGGCCTTAGAGCCGACCCTCACGAAGTGGCCTTGTGGAATTATTTTCTGGCGGTTCATCATGTAGTTTCCTCCTGCACTATACTTGTTAGAAGCAGCGGGGCCTCCATACTCGTTAAATCCATGGCCTCCTTCTGTTACATTTAGGCATGGGTCGCAAGGGGGACGTGACGGCTGCTGCTCATAGCCATAACCTGAAATAGGCGGGGACTCGTAAATCCTCTGGTTCCTCTCTTGGCATGAATCATACTCCCCATAATATGCCATGGATTGATTGATTCACAGTATGCGAAACGCTAATTAGTCTTGAAATAAACACAAATTACTAACCTCAGATAGCACGAAACGAGGTGATGTGGTGGTTCTATATTGTTATGGAATGGCCATATATACACGACGGTTATGGAATGGAAAGGAATAAGAGCATATTTTTAAAAGTGACATTAATCGATTTAAGGAATCAATCCATTACAATTAAATGATGGATATGCTCTCATTATCTGCAACCGCTTCGTTGTTTTATATTCTTGGGCCTGGGCTCTCACTTTTCCGAGTTCATGCTTCACTTCACTTCCTTTACAACACTAATAATTATCCTTCGACAGTTTGGGTGCACATTCGATTCGAGGAGGTGATCGAGGATAGTTATCATGTTGATCTATTAATGTAATGTAATCTTGGAGTAAGATCCTTCTCTCTTACGTAACTGCATTCAGGGAATACCATGCTTTATAAGATCTCGCGACGACAACTGTACGTGTTGTGTATGTAAACGATAAGTAAAAGACGTAGAGTGTTTTGCACTACATATGATGTGAGTCACTTATCAACTTACACTCCAATTTTGTTCTTCATCCGAGTGGATCTTCCACATCACTGAATAAAGTTAAAGTTAGATCCTTAACGCTGAAAAAAAGTTAGATTCCAATTAAGCTCTTCAATCTTCACACAATACCGCGATATTAGATTCCAATTATGCTCTTCAATCTTCACACAATACCGCGATAGTGTTTGGTCTTGAAGGCATGAGATGTGCACTTTGCTTTTGCTTATATCCCTCTCAAAACTAGCGTGTATCCATCGTAATTCATGAAAGCCCGTTGGATTCTTCCCACCTCAAAAGGTGTATGAAAGTATATTAGACTCTTCAAAATATGCAATATGAAAGTCTATTAGGTTATTTAATTATATATATATATATATATATATATATATATATATATATATATATATATATAACTTTTACAATGATTTCAACAAATTAACAATATAAGAAGAAAGGTTTAATTTCATATATTATTTAAATTTATATATATATATTTTTGTATTAGTTTGGATGTGTATGGCATTCATAAGGCTAGGTCATAGCCATTGTTTTTGTTTTATCATGTAACTAATGTTTTTGATATGAAATATAAAAATATATATTTAAAAATATAAGATATCATTTTTGTATTTTAAATTTTTTTATTTGATAAATAATTTTATTTTTCATTTTGTTTTTAAATTAAAAAATATTTTTACAATTAAATAACAACAACAACAACAATTTTTAAAATATTTTAATATGTCAATAAATGTGTATTTAGCATATTAAATTTCAATATTTTATGTAGTATGTGTTAATAGGTTGATCTATATATCCTCTCTTTCATACAGTGTGATTAAGAAATTCTATTACAAAAACTTTCCAAAATAGTGATGCCTAAACATTATCCTATCTAGTCTTTAAAAGGGCATCTTATTTTTCTTGACTCTCCTCAAAGACGTTACCATCCCATTTAAAAGGGGTCATGGAATAACAAATTTGGGTCATTGAAGATTTTGGTGTCACTACTAGAAAAGGAAGTCATAGTTCTACTTAGAGTTCTTCCCATTGCTTCCTTAACACGTTGATTTCACCATCTTTCCATTGAATCATAGCTCCATGTGCCCATAAACCTATTCTCCTTATTCTAATGCATTCCATGTTATCACCTAACCTCAAACCACACTCATTAATATTTAAATTGGATATTTTTTTAATTATTTTGACTCCCTACATTATATCAAACAACTTCACCCCTCATATGATGATAGATTAATATTACTAATATAATTGTTGTTGTTTAACCAGAGCAATATACATAATGAAAACTTATTTATATTTTAGCTCTAAACACATCCCATGGTCACATATGAGATAGAGAATATGCTCATCCATGGGTACATTCATTATCAGGTGAGTATACACCCAAAACATGGTATTTGCGTATCATTGAAAATCAGAAACCTGTGGTGGAAGAAACTATGGAAGCTCAATTGTCCAACAAAAGCATGTCTACTTTCAACTATGTGCCCTATATAACAAGATTCCTAGAGGGGAACATTTAAAAAGAAGAGTATGGTTGGTCCTAGTTGGTGTGTGTTATGTAAGAATTATGAGGAATCAATGGATCATCTATTACTCTCATGTCCTTTTTCTATAGGGGTATGGAATTTTATTAAAAGTCAATTAGGGTTTGTGCAAATTTGGAAGGGAGAGTCTTTCAATGATGCTTGGAAACTATGGTGGGAAGGGGTCTCCCCAGAGGAAATTAGAAGGCTTCCTCCTCTCATTAAGTGGGGTAGATGACACTCTTGGAATAAGGAGTTATTTTAGTACAATTCATTTTCTCCTCACATTATGGCTTCCCAAGTTTTAGTAATTTCTTCCCTTCTTTTAGAGATAATATTAGTTCAAAATACAAGAAACATCATTCCTAAAGAGATAGACTAATCCATCCCCTGGGCCTGCTTTGATGGAGCCTCTTTAGGTGGTGGAAACTAGTGTGGTGGTGGTGGTCAGGGGGTGGGGGTGTTCTTTGTATTTAAGAAAATAATTTCTTCAACTGTCAGAGTGGACTAGACAGAGGATCAAATAATTATGTCGAAATTCTTAGCCTTAAGATCCTACTCCTTTTCTCTATTGAGAAAAATGTCCTGCATATTTAGATTTTTGGTTACTCTATGATTATGATAAATTAGTTCAACAATGTACAAAGATGTTATGAGCACATAATGAATCCTATCTTAGAAGAAATTTTATAACTTAAACATGCTTTTGATAGAATTTCATGTCATCACGTCTACTAGGAAATAAAATGAACGACTAACACCCTTTCTAAATAAGGCACTTGATAGACTATGGATACTTGGAAGATCACAAAAAGGATAAGGGAGACATCTTCTTAATACTACCACAATCCCTTCATAGAGGGTTTGTAACAGAAGCATCTAATGAACTCAATCCATGCTTTTATTTATTTTGTTTCAGTTGATATATATATATATATATATATATATATATATATATATATATATATATATATATATGATGACAATGCATATAGGCATATTTATGTAATTTTTATAACAAGTATACAACAGACTTGACAGGCCTGTAAAAATAGATCTAGTTTTTTTGGTCTTTAGTACTATGAGAGGACCTTGAAGATCTCTTATGAATGTAGAGATCAGGTATACATGTTGTTGATATTTTTTTCTTTTTTTGGGGTGACCTATATAGTTTTTTGAACGAATAGAGGTGCATTTGCAAAATGTAATTTCCATTACAATTAATGAAAAGTATGATTTTTTTCTCAAAAAAATAAAGAATCAAAGAACATATTAAATTAAATTACATTTTCAATGTAATTTAATAATTAAAGATGGTTATTTTTTAGGGTTTTTTATCCACCTTTATAGTATAGTTATGACTTGTCTCATTTTATAGGTATTAACAAGATTGATGGCTAAAAAATTCTTAGTGTTTATTTCAAGAAAGGATATGCAATGTTTTCTCTAAGCGCAACTAAAATGTTTGAAATGATGAACAAGATTTATCCCATTCCACCTCTCCTTTTTATTCATCAAAAATAAAAAATCACGATAATATGCATTTTCCCATTTCAACACAAAACCATAAACTACCTCTTCTAAAGTTTCTTGCATCTCATCACTAGATAAGATTGTCTCCATGCTTACCAGTGGTAGATGATTAACTTCTACTTGAAGCATTGAAATATCTTTTAAATTGACGGGCATGATAACACTTAGCTACACCAATTATAAACATGCTAAAAGGGAGTTCTTGATATAGTAATATATTGATTTTAGTATCATTGTGGGATGAGTTTGAGTGATTTGTATCATTGCTGAATGATTTTTAGTTCCATGTATCATGGTTATAAAATACAAAAATTATAATTATGAAAATTAATTTATAGAATAATCAACCAAGTTATCACAAAATTGTTATATAAAAGTAAATAATTCAAACTAGAGAATATATAGACAAAAATGTGGAGAGGATTGTGTGTGTTGAGGTCTTATCTAGTGTAAGAGTATCAATTATTCATGGTATTAATCAAAACTATAAAAGTTCATAGATGACCTCCATTATATAACGATGGAGGAGGTCTAGTGTCAATTGAAGATAACTATGACAATTGGGAAGATACAAATACCTACTTGAGCTTACAACTCATTATAGGTTTCTCATTAGGAAAATAAGCTTTGGAAAAGACTAGCTCTAATACTCCCCTTAAGTGAAACGTGGGGAGTAAACATAAAGAAAAAATTGGGTGCTAGAAATGAAGCATGATAAGGTACCCAAGTACAAACTTTCATAAGAGGAGAAAAGAAGAAAAGCCAATAGTAAAAAAAATCCTCTCTAAAAGAGAGAAAGATGTCGGTGCTTCGATAAACATGGAGGTGAAATTGTAGATCTCACAATGATCCACTGAATGGAAAGTACCAAAGCTCACTTTAATAAATAAGTACGAAAAGTTGAAGCACCAAAACTATGAAGATGAGACCCATGAAACCTTAATGATGTTGGTTGATCTCTTGCTTAGAAAATGTTGGAAAGGCAAAAGAGTGGCAAACATTGTCAACTTCCCTAGAAATGCTTTAAAGAAAATAGGTGTTGAAAAAGAACCGAGAAAAAGACTTCAAACATAAGTAACATTATCAACCAAAAAATGAACAATGACGCCTATATGTATGGAAAAATTATCTCAAACATGGTACAACAAAATTGATGAAGATGTCTAAACATTGTCACCATCTCAAAGAAAAATTTACTAACAATATAGACAATGCAACTAAAAACACAATATTTATCATCATCAAACTTCCCCCTTGAAACAAAACTGTAGGAGAGGTAGGAATCAACAATCTTTATCATCCACAAATCCCCCCCTCTGAAACATAACTCAGGGAGAAATTATAATTAATAGCTAATAAGATGAACCTTGTACAATTTCACAATCAATAAGACAGAATAGTATGAAGTTCACAAGAATCTATTCAAATGATTCCATGACCATTAATCAATCTGACCATAATTGATCATGATGGTTAGGAATGGTCCATGGTTGAGCCTTTCATGTCATTTTTGCAATGAACTAAATGCATAAGTACTAGGTTTCTAATTCATGGGTAAAATCCTCTAAGATATAGGCTCATAATTTTATTTCGTAGGCTTAAATATATGGGTAGAAATGGGAGGAAAACACTATACATTAGAAACTCTGTTAGTCATCTCATCAATTTGCGCAACATAATCAACAGTGTATTGGTTTTCCATTAAGTTAGTCTAAACTCCACTTGCAATGAAAGACAACCTCTCAAGTTCAACATGGATGAATGTAGGTAGTGAAGCATTAGAAATAATATATCCAATACCTACTCTGAATGTTTTCACTTTGGTTGCAATAGGAAGATAAATTCCATGTCCATGTTTTCCAAGTCCTCTAGTATATCCCATTTTTCTCAACAATCGGGACCCAACATCAATGGTGTATTTTGTGAAGGTAATTGAAACAAAAGAACCATTATCAACATCAACAAGTGAGCTTGAAAAATCAACAATATAATTCTCCTTTTGAGCATTCTGAAGGCGATTGAATTCAAATTCAATGTGTTACTTGCATTCTTGCAAGTCTTGCATGACCTCATCCTTCTTACTTATTGTTACACTAGATCATAATCTTGTTTCAGAGTTTGATATTAATCCAACAATCTATTGTTCTATTCATTAAGAGGGCTTACTTCTTCATGAATAAATTACATTGAGGGCTTCAAATAACAAAAATCCATAATTCGTTGATTATTTGTCTCCTCCAACTTGCAAATTTGTTTCTTCGAAATTGCATTTTCTCGCCAAACAGGGACTCAACTTCCTCCAAGTCATCAAGGAGGTCAATCTTTTCCAGAAACTCATCTACAAGATTTTGGAGGTACTTGCCCATGGTTGAATCTCGACTGTCAATTTTCCTATTTTTCTTAGTGAGAATGTTATGGAAGTGATTACTAAGCGTGGCAGTTTCCTTTTTCAAGACAACAACGATGGACTACAAATGAATAACCTCATTGTGAAGTTTCTAATCTTCCATTTTCTCATGAAGTTCCTATAGTATTTTACCCATCCAATTAAATTAGTCACAGCATAAATATAGCTGTGTTCTACATGAACTCGAGAAGAAATTTGAAAACCCCTTCCATCATTAAGATATAGAAATACTGCTAGGTTTTATTTTATTGCAAATAATAATGCCATTATCGATAATTTCAAACAATACAAATAATGTCATTATTGATAATTTCAAATTTCAAAAAGACACTCAAAGATTCCAAAATAATGCATTTCTCCCAACTAAATACTTTTAGGAACACCACTTAATATTTTTCTAAATATTCTTTAGAAACATACTACCCAAAACACTTTCCATAAAAAAAAAAAAAAATAAATAAAAATAAAAAAATAAAAAAATAAAAAAATAAAAAATAAAAAATAAAATTGTTTGAAGAAGTGTCACTCTTTGTTCATGAAGGTCTTTGTGAACTATATGGATTTGGAAGTCTGGCCTCCCCTGGGCATCCAAACAACAAATCATCAAAACAAACACCAAATGTACTAGAAAAACTTACTCCCACCAAAGATAGCATTCTCCTAGATGCAAAATTAAAGTGGCAATAGTATAGTAGGAATTTGTTGCAACACTCGATGAAGTAACCAAAGGAAATGTTATACTAGTAGAAGACGTAGACAATTTTAATATTTCATCATTCAACATATCCTATCTTCGAAAAAATCAACACTTGTATGTAATAAAGTGCACATATATCACTGGGACTACTAAATCATTGATCACATTTAATAGAATGATGCATTTTTCCATCAAATTTCAACATTGATTCCAATATTATGGTGTAATAAGTGAGTTGTGTGGCAAAGGCTATCTTCAAAAGGCACAAGCATACATAAATGACAAATATACATATGACCACAACAACCTAAAGAAACACCAAAAGAAGACAAGATCTATAGGTAGGAAATTGTAGCCAGGATGACTGTCATCGTGACAGACCAAAAACACCTCTAAGATCCAAGGCCATGATCTAAGCGCGCAAGGAAAAAAAAGCCAAGGTTCGAACCACAAATTGGAGGGAATTGTAGCCAAGGGATTGTACAAAGATCTAATGATTTTTTCACTAGATGATATTATTGGAATATGCAATCGTCATAAAGATGCTCACTTATTTTTATGCCTTTTAGTGAGCCTTTCTTGTTGATCATGTAGATGATAATACTAAAATGAGATCTAAAAACCATTTTTATTTTTCAAATATCGAATGAAATTTGTGCAAGGTTTGCAATCATTTGTTGCACCACTGTAATATGAAAATCTCATAGCAACAAATCAAACTATGTTGCAATATTCTCGTTCTCTTTTGGACTGACACACGTAATCTTTATTTCTTTCAAAGAAAAAACCAACATAATAAAAAAAAAGAGTGTTACATAAGTGGCAATTTATTTTCCATTTAGCCTAATACAAAAGGAGTAATATAACACCTAGAAAAGAAAAGAAAAAATAGAGAAGGATCCAAAAATTGGCCATAGCATGTAAAGAGAGCAAAAACCAAAATGGGCCATAACAGAATGTCAAAAGTAGCCTAGCAAGTGCCCAAAATATATGACTGTCCCACTATCTCAATAAAAGAGTCTTAAAGCTCGCTATAAATTACAAAAAAGGAAAACGATAAAAGCAAGGCTAAAGAAAAACATAGTCATTAGAAAGAGATAGATCCAACACTGAGGACGATTTCGTTGACAAGAAAATGTTAGTGAATCTATTGAATAAATTTTACATCTAGCTCAAACCTATGGAGCAAAATTACAAAATTTCTGATGGCTAAGATTTCTTATAGGAGTAAAAGTAGGCTTATGGACAGCTTACTACCTTAACTGCATCCAGAGTCACTTCCATCACTCTCTCTCCATAACAACTCAAGCCACAGGTGAAAATCTCACTTGCCAAAAAATTTGAGTTGAGACACATTCTGACTTTAATATAGGTCGCATCCAGTGAATTGTTGAGGACCTTGAGATCCTCCACATCCTCTGCCAACATGTGTGCCTCTCCCAACTGGGGTGAATATAACATGTAAGAGTTTTTGTAGAAGGTGTTCTATCTGTGACATAGATTGCATCAAGAAGGTGAGAGGCCTTATAAATTCACAATTAAAATGAAAACCTCATTCATATTTAAAAGAAAAAAGAAATTGAAGATTTAGAATGGAAAGAAAATTAGCTCTCATACCATGTAAGGTATTAGTTACTCATGGTATTAATCACAAATGTGATATTGCATTGAAGACCTCCATTATCCAACAATGGAGGAGGTATAATGTCATATAAGGATAACTATGACAACTTTCAAGAAACAAATCCTAAGTGAGCTTACAACTCACTATAGCTCATTCTATTGAAAAAAGCCTCTGAAAAAAATCAATTCTAATATCTAGTTTTAATATTTAGATTCAAATTGAAAATTTAACTTAAAACTATTAAATTTAAATATAAAAAAAAATTGTATCCTAAAAAAACTAAAAAACCATTATATAAAAACCTTATGATAAAATAAAACACCATAGCATTTATCTATCTACCATCTAAAAACAAACCAATAGGAAAAAAAATATAATTTCATTAATACATTGCAGGAAGTTAATTAAATACGATCATGTTACCTTTAAATCGATAAAAATATTATCAAATATGATGATGTTTCCTTTAAATCTATGAAAATATTATCATAACATTACAATGGTAAGAAATCGTGTAACTTGATTGAATGCACAATTTTGGCTTTAAGAATTTTCACATGAGCAAAGAGTAGCTAAATCATGGTCTTTGGAAATAAAAAAAAAGTCAGGAAAAAATAGAAAACTGAACAAGAACTACTCCTTAGCCAATAGAAATAACACTTGAAATCTCTACCAATAATATAATAAAGAAATCATTTTCAATAGAAATAAAATAAAAAATATATTAAATATATTTATTTAATGTAAAACAAAACTTATAAACCAATTCTAAATAATGGTAAATCGATTCTTCAATAATTCTACTCTTCCCCACATATTTGCTATAGTATATTTTAATAAACATTCTATTTAAAATGTAAATAAAAATAGGTATTATATTAATTTATATATTATTTTTGTTTTTCATTGTTTTAACCTAAAGAAACAAAAATTTATTAAAAAGTTAAAATTTTAAACAATTCAGAAAATTCATTCAATTAGTTCTTTTAACAATTCTTCAAATGAATCTATACTGGTTAGAATTTTTTTGCCACCCAATCGGAAATGTCACCTAAACTATTCCATGTTTTTTTACTGCCCAAGTTTATGATCGGGACTCTTAGTGAAGGTCCAACCTGCAACAAATGCAAATGTTGATGCGTGCTCGCTGCCTTTTGTAGATTTTATGTCTCCATATGTTATGGACGAAGTTATTTCCTATGTCCATTAAAAAGGAATCATTCTACCGATTTTACTGTCTTTAAACTTGATGAGACGTTTTGATGTTTTAAGTATCATAATATGGCGAGCTATTCTAATGATTCCAATTTTTCTCTGCCGGTTAACGCACTCGTCCGATCACAATCTAAAGAGTATATGGGTCAATGATGCAGAGCAAAAGGATTTATTATCGACTTCGAAATCCAGAACATCAACTCTACGTCAATCTCTTTAGTAGTTACCATAACATATTGGAACTCCAACCCACTCATTAATTAAGTATCCAACAAAATAACAAATTGCTCCATCCTATATAGTTAATTTTAAGAGAAACTATGCAGAACCATCATGTTATTTTGGTTTTGATGGTAAATTATTTATTGTGGAGTGGTTTGGTTCCCTTGTCCGAGTCATAGAGGGATGTTTTAGCGACAAATGTTGGTGTTCGCTCCTGTCCAGAGGTGGGAAAACCAACATCCTTAGTTAGATTTGAATGTAGTACCTTGAGCTGTGAAATTGGAGGAAATGGTGAGGTTGTTGTTGATGATCACCGTGAGTACGAAAGTTTAGGCGCTTTTTGCCACCAGGACTATTTTTAAATATTATTTTTGGTGCATGGTTTGTTGCACAAATTTTTGTCCACTTTTGAGAGGTTTTGCTCACATTTTGTGCTTTTCTCGATGTGGTGTCTTCACAAAGGGCACGTTGAAAGATGTCAAAATCGTGGGAAGTCTGGAAGCGATGGTAGATGCGCTATGATGGAAGGTGGCCGAAATGAAGAGCTTCAAGAATTGGTTGGCTCTGATTTGTTTGCTGAAAGTAGCATGCTTGCAAGGATGGTTGATAATTTGTGACAATTTGCTGGGTTGTTGGGCCGAGTGTCTGTCGATGTTACTCTGTTGCGACTGTTGTTCCCCTCATATAGAGGATGCACACTTTTCCTTTCCGAAATTTGCTGATGCTTTGTCTAAATTTAATTTCATACATTTTGAACTTTTGATAAATAATTTTGTTTGTTCGGTTAATTCAATATTATATGTTGTTAATAAAGAATTTGAATTGAATATTGGACTGCAACCATAGTCATAGGCAGCGCAATCTGTGTCAGTTCCTCAAATTCTGGTTGGAGAAAGAAGTAACCACCAAAATGTATGTTCTCTCTTTTTAGATATGGTTGGCCACTTGGAAAATTTGAGTTTTCTTTTTTGAAGTTTTTGCTTTTTATATAATGGTTTTTATGTTTTGGTGCACAAAATGAACCTATTTGTCGTATGATGGAAATAAATGATGTAGCTTGCACCGCAAAAACCCTTGTTGTTTCTGATCATCGCTAGGTTTGGTTGGGTTTTGGTGGGGGAGAATAATGCTTGTTCTTTTGGCAATGACATGGTTGAAGCACATAACAAATTTCGTTCGAGCTTGATGATCTATCTCTTGTGAAAATGTCTCAAGTGTGATATGAATGTTATCCTAGTATACAAGTTGCAAGATGGCGAATGTTATCCTAGTATACAAGTTGCAAGATGGCATGAAGGCCCAATTTGTAAAAGGTGTAGGGGCGAGAAAGACTCACCTCGTTTTTCTCATTTTAACAACATGGATCAAGGTGAAAAACCATAATTTCTAAGAGTTTTGACACAAGTGGAAGAAATTCTAATACGAAGGGTGAATCCAATATTGCAAGTATTGCATGCTCTTGGTGGCCAATATAAATATGGTGTGCATATAATAAGTTTTCCCCAAGATATTTATGTGATTACAAAGAAAATTCCTCGATGTGTTGAAAAACTTGATTATGTTATTGTGAGAAGACATGGTGTTGAATCAAGATATTATGAATGTTATGTAAAGAGACAACGTGTCATGGATGCCTTGATTTACAAAATCCAAATGGACAAATATTACAGGGATGTCAAAATTGATATGGATTCAATTGCAGCTCTCGCAAAAAGACCTAATGATGTGTCCATCATGCTACATCATGTTGATAGCAAAATAGAGGAACCAAGTATGACTGAAGAGGACATAGAAAGAGAGGGTGGTAATTCTTTACAATTCCATCCATCATTTATATTACGTTGGACGAATGATTGTAATGAAGTTGATCGAATAACAAGATTTATTGAAAATTCAGAATCTACCGATGCAAAGACATTAGAGTGGCAAGATATTGGAGTGTCTCTTATCAAAGAATACAATACGGAAGGGTTGCTAGACATGGCATTCCCAGCTTTGTTCCCAATTGGATATGTTGATTGGTTGCATCCATGTATTTGCAACATTGAAATGCATGAATATGGTTTGCATCTGCTTAGATATTATGATCAAAGATTTGGAAGCCATCTTAGATTTTGGTACTTTCTTTTGAATATGATTATGCAACAACATAGTTAGGGAACAACATCTTTTTTTAAGAAGGGTTTAAATGAGAATGCACCTTCTACTGTTCAAGAATTGTGTGAACAACTTCATGATTTGCCTCAAAATAAATTGGCTAGAAAATTGATGCATTTTGGTTCATCTCTTAGGGTACAAGGGCTTATTAGACAAAGTGTTGGTTTGAGCTCACTGACATGATCAACCAGTTGGGTTTCCCTACTCTTTTTGTTACATTGATTGCAGTTGACACAAAGTGGTATGACTTGCATAACGTAATGCCTTTGAATAGCCAATGCAGCCGTCAAAATGAACATGCGAGAAAATTTTCTAATGTTATTCAATATCCACGTATTTTTACTAATTATATGCACCAAAGTTTCAATATTTTTCATGAGGTTGTTCTTCAGAAATACCTTGGGGCAAGATATTTTTGGTACAAGTTTGTTCTTGTTCCTTTTATGTTATGTCGTTCAAAATATTTAATAGAATGTTTGGAATTGTTTTATGTTTATATATCTTTGTTGCATGTTTATTTTTTTCAGATATGAGTGGCAACATAGAGGCTCTGCACATATCCATGGGTTCCTATGGTTTCTTGGAGCTCATGATGTGGAGAGAATGGATTGGTCGAACCCTTTGAGTGTTGATGAAGCAAAGCATTTTTTTCAAGTATGTCATAGCTTGGAATCCACACAATATACATCATCGAAATGTGATGATCCCTACTAGTGTTAATGATGATCCATGCCTCTTAAATATACATCAAATTTTTGCCTGTAGCGTTCAAGAATATTAGAGACACACAAAATGTAGTGTGGATTTGTGTTTGAGGAAGAAGGGGTTGATCCTTTGTTGCTAGTATGACGCTCCATGGGAGATTCGCGCAGAGTCAAGAGTGCATGTCAATGAAAAAGGGAAAAAAAAATATGAACCAACTCGAAATGATGATCTTTTAAATATTCATAATGCAAATCTTTTGATTATGTGACGAGCAAATGTTGATTGTAAGCCAATTGTTTCTTGACATGATGCGTTGAAATATATTGCAAAATATGCTTCAAAGGGAAAAGGAAGATCTGAAAGTTATCATGATATGTTGACAAGAGTTGCTCTTGGTAGTCCATGTAATGCTCTTATGTTGTTTGAATATAGAAGGTTCTTTGCTGAAACAATTGTTGAGCATGACATTGGAGCCGAGGAGAGTTGCCACATGTTGTTAAAGGTGCCTCTTATTGTTTGTAGTCATAAATTCTTCCCTTTGAATGTTGGGAATTTTTTTACCAAAGGCTTATAGTACAATCTAATGCTATTTCCTGTGTGAAAAAATTATGTTGAGATGTATCATATGTGGCCCCACTTTTTGAACCATTTGTTCCTGATTGAAACAACAAGATCATGGAGTTTTGATGTTGGGCGTAGGCATGAGCAATGGAAACCATGAGAATTTCATGTTGTTGTTCATGTCTGTCCACGTTTTTATGTTGTTCTTGATGAAGAGTCTAAATATTTGAAACATTTTGTTGGACGATGTTGTTGTTGTACAAGCCATTTTGTGACATTGCTTTGGATATTGGGGTCACAAGAGAAACAATCATTGAGAACTGGAGGAATATAATGTGTGGTATGTTTATCAAACTCCTTTGCAAAATGAAAATAATGAAGAAGATAATGAGCTCGTTGCACATGAGGAAAATGTTGATCGGGATTCAAAAGAGTGGCAATTTTTTTCTTGAATAGTCCCCCCTGACAATGTGGAGATTTCAGATCTCCAGAATCTTGGTAGATGGGACTTTGATACTCACCATAATTGGCAGGAAACACCATTGTCAAATGAAATTATTGAAGAAGCAATCCATTTTATAGAAAATACAAAGTCTTCCAATGTTATTAGTATGAATTCTGCTTGGGAGAATTTTCTTTCCTCCATCTTTATCAGAGAAACAATGTGCCGCATTTGAAATTGTGTTTCACCACTTTGTTGATGCTTGGGATGATGATCCATTGTTGATTATTATTCAAAGAATTGATGGAATGGGAAAATATCCTCTTATTCATTGTATTTGTCATTCTCTTTCAACTTCAACAATGGGTGAAAAAAGTCCAATATTATTGCTCGCTCCAACTGGTTTAATTGCTTTTAATATACATGGAAAAACAATACACTTTTCTTTGAAAATACATATTAAAGATATGAAACGACTAAATGGTCAAGCTCTAACAACTTTTGCAGAAAGAAATGAGGCACGTTTGTTATATTTTAATTGATGAAATGAGCTTTTGTTGGGCCAAGATTGTTTATGCAAATAGATTCACGTTTGCAAGAAGCCTTTCTGGAAAAGAAATATTGTCCTTTTGGCGGTAGGTCCATGATTCTTGTGGGTGATCTTAGCCAACTTACTCCAGTTAAGGATAAAACTTTGTATGCAGGAAGACCAACTTGGAAAGTATTGTGGGAAAGATTCAACATTGTTGTCACTTTCGATCAAATTTATAGGCAACAGGGAGAGATCCTAGGAAAACATATTTTCAAAATATTTTTACGAAGATAAGAAATATAAAGACTTATTTGGAAGATTGGGATCTTCTAATGACACATATGGATAGTTTCTTGGATCATCAAGAAAAGGTTTTATTTCATTCTTCAGTTCACTTGTTTGCAACGAATGATCTCTTTAATTTGCACAATCACAAAATGCTCAAATCCTTGAATTTCCAAGTTGCAAGATGTGTTGCGGAATGTTGTGGGAGATCGAAGATTGTTGAAAGTGATGATGATGTGTTGGATTGTGAGGTCTTGTTGTGTCATGGTCAGCGTGTCATGTTTACGTGTAATTTGCGGGTGGAAGCTGGGTTGGTCAATGGTGCTGCTATTGGTTTTGTAGAAGATATGTTTTATTCACCTAGCACACAACCGCCTCAACTCCCACGATTTGCTACAGTTATTTTTGAGAAGTACATTGGCATTCCATTTGGCATTGATTGTCCTAATGTTGTGCCCATAACACCCATTGTTAGAGGGAACCTTAGACAGATGCCTTTAAAAATGGCATGGTGCTTGACTATACACAAGTCACAAGGGATGACTTTGTAAAGAGCCACTGTAGATATTGGAGATAGAAAGAGGCAGGGTTTGACATTTACAACTATATCGAGAGTGAGATCGATTAATGGTTTATGAATTTCACCACTTTTTTCATATCAGCGTTATGGAAAAAATGCAAAATAATGATTATGTTACACTGAGGAAAAAAAAAGGAGCGATCAAAGTCTAGATCATTTTGAGGTTTTTTACTTGAAACTTAGTTCACTAATGTGGCAGAGTGGTTGATAATGCTATTGATGGTTTATGTTCTTTCCTACAACGATTTAGTTATTATTTTTGGTTTGTTTTTGTTAAACTTATCATATTGAACGCTTGGAAAAAATCATGTACATCTTAGGGTTCATATACCTTGGGTTTAATATAATTCACTTGGGTTTATAATGCCTTGGGTTTTTAGTTTTGACCCCTTTTGTTTATTATTTCTTAGCATGTGTAATATTTATTGTACGGTTTATATACCTTGCTTTATATTATAAATTTGTTAGGTTTATTAATGTTACGATTCATATTCAAAGGATATAATATTGTTCAAATGGTTTGGTGTTTTTGCATGCCTTTGAGAAAAAGATAACTACTTCTATATAATTGTTGTTGTTTCTTGCAATTTTCTATATGCAGATTGATAATTTCTTTGTGCTTCTTTTTCATCATGTGACTAGATTTGTTGATTGATAAAGTCAATAAATTGAGCGTTTAGAAGATATTGCATGGGTCTTTCATTTGTTGGTTTTGGTGTTATTGTTTGATTGGTTAAATTGAACATGTTTCTGCTATTTTTTTTTTAATGCTATTACATTAATGACCATTAATTTTTTTTAGTTTAAAAAAAAAATATAAAAAAATTTAAATACCTTAGTTTTATAATTATATTTGCTTGGATTTATAATAATTCTAAAACGTTTATATTTAAACACAAAAATTGTATTATTAATAATAGTATACTATTTACATGTATGTATATTTCAATACATTGTAGATAATTAAATTCATATATAGATAAATATATATTAATATATAAATATGATATTTATCACCCACATTTATCAATATGCTTGTGCTAATAAAAAATACAAATTTAATTTAGAATACATTAACGTAATAAAAAGTACAAATTTAATTTAGAATACATTAACGTCATCCATACTGTAACATAAACTTAAACAATACTCTGTAATGCAGAGAGGGCAACTTAAACATTAATCTTAATGAGAGGGGCAAGCCAGTTGAGTGATAGTATATATTTAACAGTCTGAAACGGCTTTTATTTATTTATGAGATGATAAAAAGATACATACACACACAGAGGCGTCTCTGGTCTATATTTTCTGATCTTATAATAATCAGCCATCCTATCCTTTCGTATCCATGCGGTAGCTGCTATGCTTCATCTCCTACTCATGCCAGCCATGTTAATAGTAACATAGTATAATACTAGATATATTATATACATGCAGCAATTAATAGCATGGAGAGAGCTTCCAGAGCTGGTTGTCCTGCTTGTTCCATTTCCACATCACAGCGCGAGTGCCGTCTCTGATCCCTCCGCTCCTCCTGTCGCCGTGGAATGCGTCCAAGTTGAGCCCAATGTTGTTGGCCATCCTTATTGTTCGATACCCATAACCCATGTCCTCACTCTCACTCCACAGTATGTTCTCATCATAAGTGGAGGGGCCCTCGTATTGAGTGACCAGAACCTCCTGACATTCGGCAATGGCATGGCGGAGAGCTTGACCAGTGGCTTTGTTCACCAGAGCGAATGCAGGATGACCCACTTGGTCCCTCACCTGGTTACTCCAGCTTTCATCCTTCACCCATTGCTGCATGCATACATATATACATTGTATATATCAACAAATATCAATCAAGAAAATTAACAGAGTTTATGCAGGCAACAAAAATTAATCAAGAAAATATATATTTAAACAGAATCTATTCATGCAGTTAATGAATATGAGATTGTTACCATTGTGGGATCATTGGGATTGTAGAAGAGCATGACGGCACTGCCATCTCTGATAGCCAAAGCGTAGTCAGGGTTGGCCTTCGAGCCGACCCTCACGATGTGGCCTTGTGGAATTATTTTCTGGCGGTTCATCATGTAGCCTCCTCCTGCGTTATACTTGTTAGAAGCAGCGGGGCCTCCATACTCGTTAAATCCATGGCCTCCTTCTGTTACATTTAGGCATGGGTCGCTAGGGGGACGTGACGGCTGCTGCTGATAGCCATAGCCTGAAATAGGCGGGGACTCGTAAATCCTCTGGTTCCTCTCTTGGCATGAATCGTACTCCCCATAGTATGCCATGGATTGATTGATTCACGGAATGCCAAACGCTAAGTACTCTTGAAATAAACACAAATTACTAACCTCAGATAGCACGAAACGAGATGATGGTGGTGGTTCTATATTGTTATCGAATGGCCTTATATACACGACGGTTGATGGGAGAATATGTGCATGATGATGGAAAGGAATAACATCATATTTTTAAAAGTGACACCCATCGATTTAAGGAATCAATCCATTACAATTAAATGATGGACAACCGCTTCTTGTTTTTTATATTCACTTTCGAAGTGTGCTTTGCAACACTAATAATTATCCTTCGACTCGACTCATTTAGAGGAATCACACAATTTAGGTTGACATTCGATTCGAGGAGGTTGATAGCCGTGCCTTCGTAGGTGACGACACCTGTAATATGCTTTCGTAGGTGTAAACGATAAATAAAAGACGTAGAGTGTTTTGCACTTCAGGGCAATAGTAGTTTATAAAGAATAACATGAAGTGAGTCACTTATCAACTCACACTCCAACTTTGCTCTTCATGATCGGAGAGGATTTTCCACATCACTAAATAAAGTTATAGATCCCAATTATGCTATTCAATCTTCACACAGTACAGCGAGTAGTGTTTGGTGTTGAAGCCATGAGACAGTGCACTTTGCTTTTGCTTATATCCCTCTCAAAACTAGCGTGTATCCATCGTAATTCATGAAAGTTTGTTGGATTCTTCCCACCTCAAAATATCAAAGGTGAAAGTCTATTAGGTTATATCTATATATAGATCACTTTTACGAAGAAATGTATAATTTTATATAATATTTAAATTTATAATTTTTTTTTTTCGTATTAGTTTGGATGAGTATGGGGATCTAGTTCATAAGGTAAACTATGTAATCAATGTTTTTGATATGAAATATATATATATTTTGTCAATTAGGTTCATTCTTAAAAAATAAATATAATAATATAAATTATTGGATAATATGAATTTTACTAATATTTATTAAATGCTGTGAAAAAATTGTAAATTAATTGAAATCGAATAAGTTTTACTAACAACTAATTACAATATAACCTATGTTTAACACATATAATAATATAATACTAAATATGGTATAATATTATTAAATATATTATGATAATATATTTAGTGATATGATATTGTATATAATAAAAATATTATATTAGTGTGATGTCATATTGCAATGCTCATTATGAATTCTACGGTATTGTTATGTTCAATGAGGATTATGTTTAACTTTCATAGTTTTACAATGGGATTCTTTTTCATTAACTTTACGTTAAATTAGTACATTCCTTAATGAGCATGGTGCATTGTTGTTGGATTGTGACATTTATTAATAGTAATTTTATATTCTAATACTCATCTTGCAATGTTAATGGTTGCGTTGCATTGTAGCAAGCATGAAGTGTGATGCCACATTGCCACATTCATTAAGGATTTCATTGCATTGAAGAATCATCCAATGCGATTTCACATAGTGGCATTCGTTAAGGATTTTATTGCATTGCACTACTCATCAATGGTTATGTTGGATTGTGATGTTCCTAAATAGTTATGTGAAATTGTGACTTTATTCTTTGCCAATTATAGAATTTGTTTCTTGTATTATTTTAGAATAATGTTGTGGCATGAATGGTTGTGTCAGAATGCAACATTCAAGAAATGGTGTGTTAGCATTCGACATTATGATGCCCATGAAGGGTTTTGTCACATTGCAATATTCACAGATGATTATGTTAATTTTTTAATGATATCACTAATTTTTATATGTCATATTGAAAAATTTATCAAAGGTGACATCATATTGTAATATTCATCAAGGATTTTGTCACATTGCAACATTCATCAAGAGTTTTATCACATTATAACATTCTTCTCAGATTATGTTGGATTGTGATATTCCAACATGGTTATGTCACGTTATCACATATATATTTTCCAACTTAAATATTTCATTGCATTGCAATATTCAATAACAGTTATGTCCCATTAAACTTCTTTTTTTTTAACTTTTATTGGTGAGAAATTCCTTATTTGTTATTTCATATTGTGACATTATTATTGTGTGATTATTGATATGATACATTATAATATTCATGAAATGTCATGTCATAGTGTGACATTAAATAAGGGTTTATTTCCCTTTGTACATTCATCAAATGTCATGTCACATTATAACATTCATTAAGGGTTATGTCGCATTGTGGTGTTCATTGATGTTTATGTAAAATTGAAACATCCATCTAAACCAACTTGTATGTTAAGTTTAATGGTTATGATGCATTGTCACATTCATCAAGTGTCATGTTGCACTTAGTTTGGTTGACTTTATGAAATGATTCTCTTGTTGGTTGACTTATGTTGATTATTAGGTTCCTCACTAGTTATGTCATATTGAAATGTTCATCAAGGATTCTGTCACAATATGATGTTCCTTTATTGTTATGTTTGAATGTAACGTTCATCTTGTGGTATTAATGGGTATGTTGCATTACAAAATTCATGATGACATTGATTAAAGGTTTTACCTTTGCTAACTTAAAGATTTCATTGCATTGTAATGTTCAATAATGGTAATGTCCCATTGAACCTTTTTAAATTTCGTTGGCCATGGTTGAAATTATTTAGTTGTTATTTCATGTTGTGACATCTTCTGGTGGCGTTATTGATTATGATACATTATAGTATTTATAAAATGTAATTTCAAAGTGTGACATAGGGTTTCTTTCCCTTTGTAAAATTCATCAAATGTCATGTTACATTATGACATTCATTAAGGGTTTTGTTAGATTACCAAATTCATTAAGGGTTATGTTGCATTCCTTAGTGTTTATGTAAAATTGCAATGTTCATCGAGACCAACTTGTATGTTAAATTTAATGGGTATGTTGCATTGTGACGTTCATCAAAGGTCATGTTGTAGTAAGTTTGGTTGACTTTAGGTAACGATTCTCTTGTTGGTTGACTTGTGTTGACTTCTTATGTTCCTCACTAGTTATTTCATATTGAAATGTTCATCAAGGATTTTGTCGCAATGTGATCTTCCTTTATGGATAGAATGTGACATTCATATTGTGGCATTAATGGGTATATTGCATTACAAAATTCATGATGACATTGATTAAAGGTTTTATCAAATTGCAACATTCATCAAATGTAATGTCACATTACATGATACATTAATGGTTTTGTCGCATTACAAAATTTAGAGAGGGTTATTGATGGTGTTGTGGGGAAAAATGCCTATGCAGGACGATCCTATCCACCTAACGTGTGACAGTGCCTTAGCAACAAACAGAAACAACTATTCTAGTATTCTTCCTTTATGAATTAAGAATGAAGAGAGATGGATGGACTAACCGGTGTCTTCTGTTTGTCCCTCGATCCGACTTCTCTTCTCTTTGAGAGTTCCCAGCTACTTGCCTTCTCGCTCGCCCAGCTTCAACAGGTTTCTGCAATATCACAAGAAGAGAACACTACACAAAGACATAGATTCATATTCATAACTAGTTCAGGATTAGAAATAAACTAAACATACTAATGCAATCATACATCAAAGATACATCAGTATATAGGAGAAACCAAGATAGCTTTATTGATGAATAACAAGGTTCAGGAGGAGATACAACCAAGAGGGCTCCAATCCAGCATCTCCTTCCCAGTAAATGAAATTCCTATCTTCACCTCCCTTCAAAGCATTAAGCACCCAATGATTCCAATCTCAAACCAACAACAATTCTTTGCAATAACAAAATTCCTGCCTCTAGATCTCATGGAGGAGAGATCCATATATAGATGTTTGGAGAGAGGATGAGTCAGCTTGAGATCTGACTAGTGTCCTCCCCCTCTGTCAGTTCTTGCTTCCACTTGGAGACTAAGAGCCTCTTACTCATCACTAGTCGAATTCCTTGAGGCAAGTGTCATTGGAGAAGATTCTGGAAGCTTCCAGGGTCTTTCCACCTCGTTGAATGAACTTGCCATTTGTCACTTCCCGCTCAACGCACCCTGGTAGTGCTTCTACCTGCGTTGCAGTGCACCTAGCCAGTGTAATCTCTGTATTTTAGCGCAGACAGCTAGTGGAGCCTCTGAATTGATCCTGAATTGACTTGTTTTTGAGCAGTTTCTGGTGGAGAACTTCTGTGAATTGCTGTGGTTTGTTAGCCTTGTTCCTCTAGGGGAAGGAACAACATGTTTAGGGACTTTGGATCCCTTAGATTATGGACATTTCATGCTTATAGCTGTAAGGCACAAAAATGTCTATAATAGTTTCCCCCTAAAGTATGAGGTCGTTTATCGGGTGAAATGCTTTATTAGGAGGATCCGAAGTTCATCCAATTCTGGGAGGAGACCTGTAATAAGATACAATACAATACATTATTTTTCATACTTCTTTCATGATCTAGATGAGGCGGGCATTCCCATGCTCAGCTTTATAAATTCATTTTTCGGTACATAGAACAGACAATCGTCTGATGGTAGACTGATAATTTTGATGAAATTATCATCCTTTGGGTAGGATGATTATCTGCTGCAATGCTGTACATGTCAATGTCTTTATTTTTCCTGAATATATATCGCAGCCTGGATGGATGAAACTAGATCCGGGGTCTTCAAACTCGTTCGATCTTCACTCTAAGTACAAGTCGATCCATGTGAGAAATGTTCTGAAGTCGAACATGGAAAGACATCGCTTGATTACCGGTCAATGAGGTAAACCGTTAACAAGCGCGAGAGGAATCACCGATAATGTTAATGACCCTCAAGGTACTGCAGTACAATTCATGTGGTGTGAATAAAGGACTTGGCGTCGAACACCACGCAAAATCTTTCGGTCGAAGGTCATTGATGTATACCTGTCGCCGGAAGTGAGAAACTTGCCATTGAGGCATGCAAGCTTCAAAGTACTGAAGGGGTTGTTCCTAGATCAACTTCTTGGATAATGAGCTGATGTCGACAAGAAGTGATCTGTCAAAGGAGGGCCTTAATGTATCCCACATCAGTGACATGGAACGGAGCAAATGATTTTGATGGAGGTGAAAATGATCTGATGACATATGATTCAGGGTGGCGGTCATGAAAGGATGAAGGATAATGTATGACAGTGGATGGGACACGGTTGACTTCTCTGAACGACTTCTCTTGAACATATGGCGACACTTATGCGATGGATCGGTAGCATTACCCCAAATATGGATGGTTTGGCGAGACCATGGTGATGTGACTGGTGAATGAAACAACCCAACCCGACTGTGGTACGGAGGAAAAGTGTCATGTTCAAGAGGGACTTGCTACCATCGAAGTTTTCTTGAGTTTCTCCCAATTTTTCCCCAGTCATTGCTGACCAGTACCTCTTTATTTTTGTCAAGCTTGAGGAGGATAACATATGCTTGTTCTATAACTTGCCCTTCGGGCAAGCCCATCGCTATGTTTTAACGAGCCTAGTGATAGTGAAACTCGTTCTCGTCTAAAGACAAGTTTGTCGCTATTTAATGCTTTTAACGAGTCTAACGACAAATATAACTCGGTCCTTTTCATTTTTAGAGAGTCTGAAAAGGTACGTAAAGTCAACTCTGAAAGTCCTTTTTCGTCATCTAATCCCTTAAGTCCGAAAAAGTATAAAACAATACAGAAGGGATGAGTTTTCGATAGTTTTAACGAGCCGAACAAAACAAGCGCTCGATCTTTTTGTGCAATAATCCCTCAGGTCCAAAAAGATTAAAATCTAGAGGAGGGATAGCACTTCCGGTCGCTTTAATGAGATGGAAGGCCAAAACTCGGCAATCTTTTCATATTTTACGAGTCAGATGAAAAGAGCTTAAATAAGACTCGTCTTTTGAGGAACGAGTGATAAAACGGGTTAGCAGCTGATTCCAGGTACGGGTTGGAATTTTCCAATCACGGCAGTGTCACGAGGATGGCTAGTGAAATCACTCTTCGCAGCTGTTCCTCAAAACGGGTAAACAATCATATGGAGGTGAACGATCGGCCAATGGAAAAGTGGAGGTGACGGTGCAAACACGACCAAGGCTTTAATGGCTGATGATGTTACATTCACGGTGGTTATTTACCGGAATAGTTCATTTTTTAACGAGCTTAAACGCGGGAAAAACACTGCTCAGTCTTATGTTTATTTTTTAACGAGCATGAACTATGTGCTAAAACTGCTCGAATCTTGCGTTTATTTTTTAACGAGCATGAACTGTGTGCTAAAACTGCTCGATAACATGGTCTAATTTTGATTTTTTACCATAACTAGCTTTGCCCTTTTCAAAGATAGTACTGTACCTTCAATTGCTGCATCAAATTAGTTAGAAATGAATAACATTGGCTTGAAAATGAGATTAAAACCCTAATATTTTGGTTTGAACTACGCAAAAAACAATTAAAAAGTGTTTTTACCTCTCATTTTACCATTTCATTTGAACTTGGTTTGTTGGAGCTTTGGAGGTGCCTCTTCCCCCTTGATTTTCACCAGCTGATTTCGGGAGATTCTGTGGACGATTCTCGGCGCCGCCTGGACCAGGTAGGAGCTACACCCTAGCTCTTTCTTTTCATGGTTTCCTTTTTGCATTCTGTGCCTCTTTTCCTATTTTTCTGAGCCCCTGGGGTTTCATGAGCTCGTTTTCCAATCAACGCACCCTGTGCCTAGCGAAACCTGCACTGAATGTCAGCCAGTATGAAGGCAGTTTGACATTCAACGCAGGTGGATCACTTCTGCAGGTGCGTTGGGTGAAGAAAAGGAACTTGTTGCACATTTTTTGATGAAAATTTTGCCTGTTTTGCATCAAAATCAGGATCTTACTCCTTCTCTTGTTTGTTTTGCAGGGATCTTTGAGCAAAATGACCCTTACATGGCGAGAAAGAGAGCATGAAGAAGAGGACATGATTGCCTTACATGATCCTGTCACGGTGAACGCGCTGCGGAACTGTGGCCTGCTGAAGTTCTTTCGTATCTCTAGCATGAGATAACAGATCTCTCTACTGCAGTATTTGCTCGACGCTTGGGATCCTATCAACCAAGTACTTCAGATTAGGGGCAAATCCATCCCCTTGACCGTAGTAGACATTTACTTCTTGACTGGTTTGTCGAGGCGGGGTGCCCCCATTTCTTTGTCAGGTTCGGCCCGAGGGAGTGACTCTGTGAGAGATTATGTCCGCCAGTATTGCAGGGAAGGATCTCAGCCGAGCAGAGACGGCAAGATCGTTATCCGTGAGATCGCTAACAGGTCCCTCAGGTCTATCTTGTATACTATTGGTAGGATGGCCGGTAGCGCGTCTCTTCACGTAGCCAACAGATCCTATGTGCAGCATGCCTTGGAGTGTCTCCAACCGAAAATATTCAACTGGTGTGATGCAGTACTTCTTCAGATGAAAAGTCAGTTAACCAAGGTAAAGGACGGGAAGCTGAAGAACTTTGGGTTTGGTTCTATTTTGACCGCCTTTTCCTTGGAGAAGATACCACTGATGCAGCCACAGTATATTGCACTTGACTTGCCTTCTCCTACTGAACCACACATGCAGAGATGGGTTGATCACATGTCTAGGCATGCTGGTCAATCTCGGATTTCTTTCACTGATACCTTCTTCAGGTGGTTCGAGCGTCAGGAGATGGTCTATTCCGAGTATCCATATGTTGGCATGGATTTTCGGGGCGATCCGGATTTGGTACTGCCGGACGGCGAGCAGTGGGGCGCTATTGGTAAAATCTTCGACCATATCACTGTTTACTGTTTTTATTTATAATGTCCTTGTGCTTTATTCTATCAAGACCTTAATCAAACTCATGTGTGCATGCAGATGTTGGTCCTGTTCATCCAGCAGTTCGCCCGAGAGCGCCAGCCGCTGCCCCAGCAGGGGAGACTGCTGGGAGGGTTATTCTTCGTGACCTTGATGTGGCTGAGACCCTTACAGCTGTGCAGGAGCAGGTTGAGAGCCTTACTCTCGGCATTCCAGATGTGAGGATCGACGAGTTACCTTTACAGTTGCAGCGGCATACTACTGGTGTGCCTAGACGATGGACTCGTCTCTTACGCATGATCGCACAGGCCGTGACGTGCTATCATGAGCATCACTAGACTAGGGTGCCCCCTAGCATTTTTGAGTTTTTGGGTCATGTGACCGATTTTGTCTTGGTTACAAAACATTATATGTAAACCATAAACAACTTATATATATATATTTTGATTTTCGGGGTTTTATTCTGGTTGAGTTATGTGATCCATATGTACAATACTGATGATGTGTTCCTTTTTATAAATGTCGCAAATGTCTATCTAACACATAGTTTGCTAATGAGTCGGTTAATGTGTTTAAGTTTATGGAAATATGTTGGTATTGAATTAAATCAAATTGTCTTTTCAAAATCCTAACCCTTAGGAACATCCGGTAAATAGCTGGATTGCGGACGGAATATATACCATTGAGTTGTAGTATCATGAGTTGTGAGTCTAGCCTGACGATTAGTCGGCGTATACCATGGGTGATGGCATCAGAGAGTAGTTCTATCAACGTGCTATACTCAGCAATGTTATTCGTTGATTGCCCAATACATACACCTCTGAAACTTACTAACTCGCCGCTTGGATCAAAAATGGCCCATGTTGCGGAGGACAGGTTCCGCGAACTACGAATCGCTCCGTCGGCATATCCAACACATATCTACAAAAGGTTTGACATCTGCAATAAATGTAAAAAGGTGGATTACTCGACCAAAACAAACACTTTATCGAAAACAAAATACAACAAAAGCATACAGGTTACTATTTAAGCATAGTAACGCTTGAGGTACAACCCATTACGGGGCTGCGCCAGTGGAATTCCGTCATAATCCATTAAATCATAGGCTCCTTTTGCTAACACTCGTTTAAAAATATAGGGGCCCATCCATAAAGAATTAAATTTACCCGCTCCCAATTTATCGGATTCTTGGTCATAGAGCAAGACCAAGTCACCTTCTGAGAAGACACGGGGTTTGACATTTTTGTCGAACTGCGCCTTGACTCGTTTCTTATGGGCTTCGTTAGCCAAAGCGGCATCACGACGGGTTTCATCCAATTGGATTAATTCCAAGAAACGGGCCTCTTCTTCTGAAGTTCCGGGGAGGAGATCAATTGCGAGTTTAAGAGACGAGATTTCACACTGGATTGGTAGGACTGCTTCCAGGCCATACACCAGTTGGAAAGGTGTGAACCCGGTCGCATTCCTTACCGATGTTCGGTAAGCCCACAAGGCTGAGTACAGGATTAGGTGCCACCTTCTTTTGTGAACTCCGATCATCCTTTGCAACATACGCTTCAGGACTTTGTTGATCGCTTCAACCTGTCCGTTGGCTTGCGGATAATACGGGGTAGAGCTGTCGTGAGATAGCCCTAGCTTGGCAGCTAATTCAACCATCATGTGATTGCAAAAATGTGATCCATGATCTGTAACTATAGCCTGTGGTACGCCGAATCTGGCGACTACATGATTGAAAAAGAAAAGGGTAGCTGTTTCACCAGTATTATCTAATGTAGGCATCGCCTTGGCCCATTTGGTAAAATAGTCAACGGCGACTATAATATACCCATGCCCCCCGGTCGAGGTGGGATTACATGTCATGAAATCGATGCCCCATTTGGCGAAAGGCCCAACAGCAACTATTGGTTGTAAAGGTGCGGGTGGTCTTCTGGTTTTGCTATCAAAAATTTGACAAGCATGGCAACTTCTGACTGCGGTTATGCAATCTTTGAACATGGTTGGCCAGAAGTATCCTGCTGTAGCATATCCGGATTGATGCCCCCGACACGCGCTTGAATGACACTCATTCAGGGCTTTTTTGGCCTCCTCATGGGTGATGCACCTTCTCAGAACCGTATCGATACCACGACGGTAAAGCATATCACCGACGATCATGTAGTCTTTTGCTTGGTATCGTATACGTTTCTATTCTGAGTGAGAGGTGTTAGGCCTGAACTTTTGGGTTTGGAGATAAACGATTATATCTCCATACCACTCATTTCTTGTATCAGAAACAAATTCTCGTCCATGATTGATTCTTCGGATGTTTCATCGTTGGACGACGATGGGAGATCACACAATAATTCTGCGAAAACTGGAGCTTTCTTTGATTTGGATTTTACGAATTCCAGATCAAACTCTTGAAGGATTGCTATCCATTTTGAATATTTGCCCCCCAGCAACTGTCGCGACAATATATAAGTCATGGGGTTGCAATTAGACAAAATGGTAGTTTTCCGAAAGAGGACATAGTGTCGAAACCTTTGTATCGCTTGAACTGCTGCAAGCGCTAGTTTTTCAACATACGAATATTTGCTTTCTGTATCATTTAAGTTTTTACTTAAATAATATATAGGATGTTCAATTCCATCGACTTCTTGATCTAAAAACATCGCAATGGTCGTATCCGCTGCAGCCAGATACAGGTTAAAATCTCTTTGATAGTCTGGGGCATACATTAATGATGCTTTTACTAGAGAATGTTTTAGAGCGTCAAAGGAAGCTTGCGCCACCTGATCCCAGACAAAAGGTACATCCTTTTTCAAAAGACGAGTATAAACTTTAGCAAGTTCTGCGTAATTTGGAATGAACCTCCTCAGAAAGTTTGCTTTCCCTTGGAGTTTCTGAATCTGAAGCAAATTTGAAGGTGGAGGAAAATTGATGATTGCCTGAACCTTGCAAGGGTCGAGACGAATCCCATCCTTGGAGACTACAAAGCCAAGTAAACGACCAGAACTGATGCAAAATACACATTTGTGTGGATTGAGTCGTATCTTGTAGTGTCGGCAACGTAGAAATATCGCTCTTAAATGCTGCGGATGATCAGTCCGTTTTCGCGAATGAGCTGGAAGGTCGTCGAGGTATGGTTGAACGATGTTTTTGATGTCATGGAAGGCATAATTCATTGCCCTCTGAAACGTCGCCCCAGCGTTCTTTAAACCAAAGGGTAATTTTCTATATGCGAATGTGCCCCACGGACAAATGAATGCAGTCTTTGACTGGTCCTGTGGGCGGATATTTATTTGATTATACCCAGAAAATCCATCCATAAATGAAAAGATTTCACATCCGGCGCATTCGTCAATTATCTGGCCGATGAAGAGTGTAGGGTAGTTGTCTTTTGGACAAGCTTGATTTACATCCCTATAATCGAAGCACACTCTAATTGTTCCTTGTTTTTTCATAACAGGGACAATATTCGATACCCAATCGGTTAGAGGAACCGGGTAGATGAAACCAGCATGGAGAAGTTTTTCAACTTCTGCCTTAATTGTAGCGGCTTTCTTGGGGTGCACCTGCCTGACATATGGATAAATCTTAATTTCATGTTCAACGATACTCGAGTCGATACCTGGCATTTCATCATATGACCAAGCAAAGACATCTCTGAATTCGCAAAAAAGAGCATTATATATTTACAGTTATAAAGGAGAACAACATTTGCCATCATAAATATTCTCTACAACATCTGCTTTGGTTGAGATATTTATGGCTATAGTCTCTTCAATATTGGATAGGTTCCGCTCGGAATCCACCGTATTTACAGTATTTGATAGGAATTCAAAGACTAAAGGGTGATAAAGGTCATCATGAGTATCTTCTTCACAATCCGGAAGAAAGGAACGATGTGTGGCTATCATTCCATGGTGCCCCCTCAATCAACATTGATTGTAGAATTCCTTCGTCGGTTCCATGCACTCGCGACCAAGGATCTAATGGTGTAACATATTCTCTAGACCTATCTACCCAAATGCTTGATGAGCGTTGACTTGGGTTCGCCTCCCATGCCAAAAACATTGATTGCTACAAAATTTCTATTGGGCTTGGGGGCAAAACCAGTGCATGATCCATGTTGATATCGTCTTCTGAGATCTTCGTGGAAGATATCATATTGCAGGTACCTATCGACGCTACTTCTGCCAAATCGCTTGGTGGTGGAAAAGCGAAAGTTCCCATTAGTATAGAATCTTTTAGTAGGCCTACTCCGATATTCTGAAGCGAATGAGGGCTTTCATGGATCATGGGAATGCTTCCTGTAACTTGTGAACCATTCGGTAGGAAGTTTTGTTGGTCGACGATCGTAATCCCTCCTTGAAAGGGGAATGCAATCTTTCTAAAGTAGGTCGACACAACAGCTACCATGGCATAGATCCACGGTCTTCCTAGTAGGATGTTGTAATCAAGATTCCCATCGATGACTTCAACATCTATTTCTACTATTTTTCCCCCTAGTTCAACCTTCAAGTTATTTAGGATACCATACGGGGTATATGTCCTTCTGTCGAATGCTTTTAATGTTGTCGAGGACCGCGACAAGGTTGGAGATCCCAAAGTTTTCCAGCAACTCATCGACATAATACATGTAGATGCCCCCTCATCAATAATTGTTCGGTGAACAGTTTTGTTGAGGGCTTTCACTTGGATAAGGAAAGCTATTTGAGCTGGTAACTGAGGATCGTATCCTTTGTGGTCAAAGGATACAAGATTGGAATCCTTAGGATCAATCCCACCAATGGCTGATAACAAAGCCTGCCTTTGGGATGGGAAATTTTGTAGTACTTCAAGAGTCGACATAGCGGATGGCGATTGGGCCAAATCTTCCACTATGTTATAATGCTGCGCTGCTCTGGCGTGAGGATTAAATGTCGACTTCTGTACTACTCCCTTTGGCGGTTTTATTGTTAATTCAGGGATGATGGGTGGTACAACTTCTGTCGAAGTTGTTGTCGAACTGCTTGGTTGATCTTTTTCCTTGTCATTCGACAGCTGTGGATTCCCATAATCTTTGTTCCTTGTCGAAATCAAAGCATCATTTTGTTGCTTGGAAATCGACAACATAAGCACTTGCGACGAGGAAGCATTTCCACTATCAACCAGATTTTGACCTAGATTTGGAAACGGATCAGTTAATACAGCTGAGGTTTGCAAACTCTTGAAGAACTTTTTAAGCTCAGCTTTGTATGGACAATCTGCAGTCCAATGATCCTCATCGCATATATAACATGGATTTTTTGGTTTCCTATTTCCAGGAGGGTTTGAAGAAGTTTTTTCAGGGGATGATTCACCCTGTTTCTTTTTCTTCACTTTGTCTTGCTTCTTCTTGCTTCCTGGTTGTTTGGTTTCTTTGCCTTTATCTGCTAATACGACATTTACTTCCGAAGCAAGAATTTTGTCTTTTGCATTTTGATCTGAAATCTTACGGGCCTTTCTGGAGTTGGCCTTTGTTGATTTCGCGTTTGTCATGCCAATCACGCCATCACCGGCATGAGAGTCACTGTTTGATTTAGGAGGAGGAGGAATTGAGAATTTTGGTCTAGGGGAGTCAGGTATTCTGTCGTAGAGCATGCCAGACTGAGTGTAGACTAAGTCTAGATACTGCGCACGAGCGATAACTTGCTCTTCTATTACGACTCCCCCCTTTGCCACATCTTCCGTTATAGCAGGAAGTAACGACTTGATAAACCATTCAGCTAATAGCTGATCGGGAATGTATGTTTTTACCATCCTACGACGACGTCGCCACTCATGTATATGATCAGATATGTGAGTGGCTGTTGTCTGTTTGAAGTTGGTTAAGATTTCCGTTCCCGTTTCATACCTTATCGGTAATTGAAAATGGGTTAAGAATGTCGTGGCTAAGGTGCTGAAATTGTTGAATGAAGCTCTAGGCAATTCAATATACCATTTTTCCACTGGACCCGTTAACGTCCTCTGAAAAAGGCGAAGGCTTATCGAATCATCGTTCAGGGTATTTGATGAACACCATATATGAAATGTCATCACGTGATTCGATGGGTCCTCACCTGGATTTCCATTAAATTTAGGAATGTCTGAAGGAAGTTTGTGAGGAATCGCTGGCCACCAAGGGGCGTAAGCAATTGGATCGTTTGTTAACCGGTGTAAATCGGGTAACTCTAAAGTTGCCACGAATGGTAACTGTTGATTCAGGTTAGGCGAAGCATACCCAGGATATGATGGGATTGCCTGAGCAGTTGGCCTTTGCATACCAGCATAATGTAATTGATGCTGGTATGACTGATACGGTTGGTGGAAATGACCACTGTAAAGTGGTTGATTTTGACCGTTTTGAATGTACGGTTGTCCACTGTTCGCAAAGATCTGCTGCTCAGAACCTTGGTATACTTGTTGGAATTGTGGTTGTTGGTATTGCACCAACCATGGTTGCGAAGCCATGTTCTGTTGCGCTATACTAACCGTTGGACCAAGGTGTGGGGTAATTGTACCCGTTTGGACCTGTGTCGCCCCACCAGTAGGCGATTGTGGTTGAGTCACAGGGTCAAGGGGCTGCTGCATTACAACTTGAGAAATCTGAGGTTGACATACAACAAGCAACGTTTGAACCTGCGACACTGTCACAATAGCCGGTGTGGTCGGGATGTTTGACATAGGTACACATTGTTGCATAGAATACACAACCCTTGGTTGTTGAGGTAGCATAGGTACCCAACCACTTGATGTAACTCCAGTATAACCTGAATACTGTTGTGAGCTCCCGTATGGATATCCTCCCGGAGGGGGTAATGAAAGGGCATACTGCCCCCCATATGGTGGCAATCCGGAACTCAAGGGGATTGTTTGTCCTTGGGGACTGGATTGCCCAAATTGACCTCCAAATGGTTCAATCTGGCAAGTTTCAACATAAGAGTTGCCGGATATTATTCCGGAGGAACAAACTGGAATGGACCACACTGTCGAAATAGCCCCTGGGTGGACTCCTTCTAGCGGTTGAGAGCTAGTCGGGACAGGTGGTATGCCGGCAAACATTATCGGAGTGACGACAGGGAGTTCTGCTGTCGCTGTGTCATTCGACACAGTCCTAGATGTTGACGGTTGTTCAGACATTTTGAGTCTATCGAAGAGATTACCTAGCGATTCTACAGGAACTTCCAATGGTGGTAGACTAACTTCTGATGTCGAAGGAAATAGAGTGACCCCGACTCCAAATTGTGTTGGAGTGCTTGCTTACGGATCTTCTACAATTTCCTCTATCGCAATCAAACCAGGTGGAAGGGGAAGACCGTCAGGTCCGTAAAATATTTCTGGTGTCGAAGAAGGGGTTGAATCAACAGCGACAGATGTTTGAAGAACAAGACTCTCTAAACCGGTTACAGATGGAACTGGTTCAGTAACACAAGTGTTTGTTCTCAGACTAGGATCAGTATCACTGTCCCTCTGTGACTGTTGAACTTCTTCTGTAGAGGCAGGGTTTCCAGAAATGTTTGGAGTAACTGGAATCTCAGATGTTGTTGGAACACTTGTTCTAACTTTGATAGGAGATTTCGAACCGATTAAACGAGTTCGCTTTGTCCGTACTGTTTTCGATTCCGGAGACAAAGACGGTTGACTCGTAAGCCTCCGCGAACGACGGGGTTTCAATTGACTTTCTTCCATGATTGCGGATTACTCGATCAACCAAAATACAAAAAGGGGAAAGTGTGTTTCTGAATTAAATGATTTTTTTAGATGCTTTAGACACAACTTGCTTTTTCAATTTTAAAGAGTCGAGAAAAAGCTAAAGATGACTCTAGTCTCCTTCGATGTTTTAACGAGCCCGAAGTGACAAATGCTCGGATGGACTTTTTCCGTTATAGAGTCTGAAAAAGGCCAAAAGGAACTGCTCTGGAGTTCTAGGTAGAGGGTGTGCCAAACTTTTCGCAAAACCGCAGAATTCTTTTTAAGGTATGGGCGGTCAATCTTCCTGAATGCTGTGTTCAGTGCATTGCGATTAGTAGGGCGGCCGACACGGCTTCCTAAGGATAAAGGTTTTATGCCTATAGGGGTCTCCCAATATATACTCGACGGTACGTGGGAGCACAATCCGTACTGGCGCTATCGTCCCTCAAGAGGAATCACCCACCATCAGCGAGATCGACAGTCACCAGGCTTTATGACGCTGGAACACGTCTCTAGCCTAGACCTCTATGTTGTGCGTTAAGTTACAAAGCGTTGTTAAGTTCATTCAATTTATTTTAGGTTGATCTTTTTAGAAGTTTGCCTTTTGAGGTTCACCACGAGATGTATGATACAATTCCTAAATGCAGTCTAAAGATGATAAGCAAGCTTTTATATCTTTTCAACAATGAAAATCCTAGCTACAAAGGGAAAAGAAAGACACCATCTTTTCTCAAAGAGCAATCAACACACTCTAAATGCACTTTTCCTAAATCAAGCATGCAAACTATCAAGATGCAAATGCACAATGCAGGTGTTTGTTTTCCGCTCTCTTAATATTGATGCCTAAAAAGAAAGCTTTTTGTACAACTTTGAATTTGCTTTTAAATGACAAATACAAACAAGTTTACTTTTTCGAAATCAGAAAGGGTAGAAGAGATTACAACACTTAACGATTTTCGAAATAAATACTTGTTTTGACACTCAAAAGAGACAAACTCAAACCAAAAGCAAAAGTAAATGTATAATCAACTGTAAACAGCCAATGAACTCTCTCCTAAGATCACAATCAACAGATCTGAATCAAGGGCTACAGGATGACTATTTCACTCTTGCAAAGGAAAACTGTAAATGACGCGACAAACACATAAAAACACTCACAGTCTTTTTGTACAAAAGGAGGCAGAATTTAAGCAGAGAAAAGGAGTTATCAGACAGGTACCTATGCTGGTTACAGGCTGCAAAAATCAGAGATCAAAACAAGGCAAAATAGAGCAGAGAACCCCAGCTGCACAAGGCCTAACTGGATCAATGCACCCCTAACACAGAGGTTTTGACATTCAGCGCAGGTAGCCTTCACGGGACCTACGTTGAAATGTAGAACCTCTTCACGGAGTCTGCGCTGAAGGAGAAACGAGAGTTCCTCACTGGGTTCTGGGTCACAGTTTGCTGATTAATCTACGGTTTCAGGCCAAAGCAAAGCAACAAGAAAGGTACAATCAAAGGGATGCTTTGAGGGAGGACTAAGATCTATCACACAGGATCATCAAATCATTTGTGAGTCCATTGTTCAGATCATAGACAAATCCAGTGATTGGATCAAAGCAGCAGCTGTCTACATTGCATCTGAAAATAGCAAATGCAGTTCGATTGCTGCTCTTGAGTCTATGAAACAAACAATGATAGAGACACAAATAAAATGACTAAGCAGATCTCCCCAGTGGAGTCGCCAATTTGTTGTGGGGAAAAATGCCTATGCATGACGATCCTATCCACCTAAGGTGTGACAGTGCCTTAGCAACAAACAGAAACAACGATTCTAGTATTCTTCCTTTATGAATTAAGAATGAAGAGAGATGGATGGACTAACCGGTGTCTTCCGTTTGTCCCTCGATCTGGCTTCTCTTCTCTTTGAGAGTTCCTAGCTACTTGCCTTCTCGCTCGCCCAGCTTCAACAGGTTTCTGTAAGATTACAAGAAGAGAACACTACACAAAGACATAGATTCATATTCATAACTAGTTCAGGATTAGAAATAAACTAAACATACTAATGCAATCATACATCAAAGATACATTAGTATATAGGAGAAACCAAGATAGCTTTATTGATGAATAACAAGGTTCAGGAGGAGATACAACCAAGAGGGCTCCAATCCAGCATCTCCTTCCCAGCAAATGAAATTCCTATCTTCACCTCCCTTCAAAGCATTAAGCACCCAATGATTCCAATCTCAAACCAACAGCAATTCTTTGCAATAACAAAATTCCCGCCTCTAGATCTCATGGAGGAGAGATCCATATATAGATGTTTGGAGAGAGGATGAGTCAGCTTGAGATCTGACTAGTGTCCTCTCCCTCTGTCAGTTCTTGCTTCCACTTGGAGACTAAGAACCTCTTACTTATCACTAGTCGAATTCCTTGAGGCAAGTGTCATTGGAGAAGATTCTGGAAGCTTCCAGGGTCTTTCCACCTCGTTGAATGAACTTACCATTTGTCACTTCCCGCTCAGCGCACCTTGGTAGTGCTTCTACCTGCATTGCAGTGCACCTAGCCAGTGTAATCTCTGCATTTCAGCGCAGACAGCTAGTGGAGTCTCTGAATTGATCTTGAATTGACTTGTTTTTGAGCAGTTTCTGGTGGAGAACTTCTGTGAATTGCTGTGGTTTGTTAGCCTTGTTCCTCTAGGGGTAGGAACAACATGTTTAGGGACTTTGGATCCCTTAGATTATGGACATTTCATGCTTATAGCTGTAAGGCACAAAAATGTCTATAACAGATGGGCCTCTAAATTAGACATAAATTAAGGTCCATGCCTTTAAATTAAACATAAATTAAGGCATATGACCATCCTTCAGCACATTAAACCTCTCTTCTTGCATTGGATAATGTATTTTTATCTTTAATATATACATTAGGAAGGTTTATGAATAATTGCATATTTGTGCCTAATATTATTTATTTTTGTGGAATATTATGAGAATATTGGGTAGATTATGAAGATTTGGAGGAGGAGATAATTTAGGGACTTGCTCCCTACTATGGGAGGATGAATAATAAATAATAAATCAACAAGATATTATGGAATTATGGCATAGATTGTGGAACTCCAATGATTGAGAAAATCTAGGAATGTGTTCCCTGCCATTTAATGTAGATTTCTAGTATTAGGGACCATATCCACTAATCAAGGGATTGTGGTGGGGAAATCTTCCTCCATTCATGGGGAATGATTCCTAATCATTTTATATAAGTACCAAGTCGAATTTTCCTCTGGGGGGGGATTTTCATTAATGTTCTTGTGGATAGAACTCTTATTTCTGCAGTTCCATTGTATTTTCTTGTAGGGATGTAATTAGATTGATGAAAATAATAAATATTGGTGTCATGTTCAGCTTCTAAATCTTGTTCTCCTCCATAGGTCTCTTAGTTTCCTTGGGCATGGCCATCCCAGGAGCGTCAAAGCCCTTTTGTATAATTTTCTTTCCTTCTTTTCACTTCTCATGCACGTGCATCTCTTGTTTTTATTTCTTTCTACTTCTGCATTTAGTATTAATGATTCCTTGTTGTAGGATTGAGTTAAATGGTTAAAGTAAGTTCTTTTGCAGGATCACAAACATCATTTCATCCTTGGAAAATATTTGGAAGGTCATAGTAATCATTGAGCTACTTGGATTAGCTTTCTTATTCCCAATCTAGATTTCTCGAACTCCTTTGTGGCAAAGAAAAATGAATTTATGCTATTTTTTAGATCATGCTAACGAGCTTCAATCGAGTTGGTTCCACTTGAATTAGATCACAAAAACATTCCAGTTCATAATAAAAATCACCCCACTGCATTTTCACTTGATTATGTTAGGCATTTTTTAGATTTACTAGCTCACTAGTTCTCAAATTTCTAGATTTTTGACTAGTAATGTTTTTCTATTTCTTAGCATGGGCTAACAGAGGTATTTTTGAGTGATTCTACTTGGAACGAGCACTTAAGACATCTCAGTTAATAAAAAAAAATGTCTCATCCAATTTGGAGTTGATTTGTTTGGTCATTCGATGAATTATAAGTTCGTATAGTAAATCTGTAACATCCTGTAGTAAATCAGGCGATCCTGTAGGAAATCACTGTAGCATCCTATAGGAAAGCCTTTTCTTGAGCCTGAATTGAGAAAAATCATCATTGAAGTTTGGATTAGGCCTCTAATTGACCTCCATGCCATCAAGACTATTTTAACCCTCTTGCTCCACACTTGTCTCCCCTGCCAAAGATCAAGGAAAGATTAACATTTGCATTTATAAAGAAAAAATATCTAAAAAAATGAGTTCTTTTATATTTACACATGCACATAGTAGTTAGTACTCTCTAGATAAGATTACATGCTTAGTTAGCGATAAATAGGGTTAATCTAGGTTTCTTTCACATTTAGTTCATGATATTTATGCAATAAGAATAGGTTTCTTTCCTTGTACTTTATTTCTTGTAATAGGTTCAGGTTCCCTTTCGAACATTTCATTTTATGCAATTAGTTTAGGATTTGACTTCAGTACATGCACTCCATTACATCACGACGGCAAAGGAAGGACACATTGTATGCTGCACATATAGTGTCGATACCTCTTAAGTTTGTACGAACCTCGAGTTGATAATTAAAGTCGGTAGCCTTGGGAGTTGTAGCATTCTTGTTGTAATACTGAGGCTCATCACTCTTTGGCATCGTTGTCGGGGAGGTGTTAAGGTATGCATTGTTTTCTTCCCTAGTTGATTTATTTCTTTTCACTTTTTGCAAAAACAAAATATTTGCGTTAGGCATATTTAATTCAAAAGTAGAAAGCTACATTACATTATAGTTTTCATTCAATCATAAAAAATATAAAAAGAAATTTCTCCAACACCAACCCACCCCCCATTTGATCACGTGGTGCAGTAAGAGCCACATCAACATCCACTTTTGTAGGTACAAGAAGAAGATATGGCAAGGAATGTAGAAGAAATGGATAGATATGACGACAATGAGGAAGATCCTCTTGGATTTCCCATTCAAGATACTAATGGTAGTGTGCACATGAAGAACATCCCTCCATCTTTTCTTCCAACATTTCATGGGCTAAGGTCAGAGGATCCAGAAACCTTTCTCTTTGAATTTGAAATTGTTTGTAGATCTTATGGTTACTTGTTAAAAACTCAAAAATTGAGATTGTTTCCAGCAACATTGAAGGATAGAGCTCTTAAATGGTTCATGAGTTTAGGGACTAATTCAACAAGATCATGGAATGATATGTAAAAGATATTTCTAGAAAAATATAAAGATCATGATCTTAAAGAAGAAATCTTTAGAATGAATCAAAGAGAAGATGAGAGTCTAGAGGATCTAACAGAGAGGTTCATGTATAATGTTAAGAGGAGAAAACTACATCATTTAGGATCCAACACACTAAAAACCCTCTTACTTAGAACAATTAGAGATGAGTGGATTGATATTCTTGATCTCATGAGTAGAGGTTATGTATATCAATTATCATTTGACGAAATTTTTGAAACAACAAACACATATCAATAGGAAAGGCAAGAGTATGTAAATTAGCATCAAGATTGATAAGTCAAGCTAAACTTGAAAATTTGTTTGATGAATTCAAAACAGAAATTCCTAGCAATCTAACCGAACAAGTAGAAATGTTAAGTATAAAAAATGAGAAAAAAGAACATGTTTGTGTTGTCCATGCATAATCAAATGATGTTAAATGTTGCTCGTCATTACCAAGGTTGAAGGAAGTTCACTAAGAGGAGAATAGAGAAATTCAATTGCCAATGTAACAATTTTATGTAGCTCCAAGAGGACTGTGGCAACCTATTCAACCTGATATGATGCAAGAGCCCAATTCACAATTTCAAGGTTATGCATAGCCACCTTAAAGTAATTGGAACACACCTTTTCCTTGGCAACATTGGCCATCTCAACCCCAAAACCAATCTTGGCAACAAGGTTGGCAAGGAACTTATGGGAGCCATCCACAATATCCTTAACATTTTCCTCAATATCCTCCATACCCAACTCCATGTTATCCCTACCATTCATCTCCACCACAACCACAACCGCAACCACATCCATCTCAAATATACACTCCCACTCAACTACCTGTACCGCCATTTCCAAACCCACACATTGAAGTAGCTCAGCCCACTTACAATGGTGAGGTACAACACTTCCAAACATCTCCTATTGAGATCAATGGTATTCACCATTGCTCAGGAAGAGTATTGAAAAAAAAAGATTATCTTGATATCATTGAAGGACCACATCCAAAAGAAGAAGATTCAAATGAGAAGACCACAGTACCATGGGCTGAAATTGATGAAGAACAAACATCAAAATTGGAGATTGAGAAATCTCCCTCATGGTTACCATCAAATCCTCCATGTATTCAAGAGAACAATATTCAAAAAAAGGAAGATTTGAAGGTCATGCTATAAGAAGACATGAAGAATGATCCAGATCAGCAAAAGGACTAGGGACATCACAACTATATTGAAATATGGTTCCAGACAATCACTAAATTGTAACAATACTCTCTTCTTCAATTATGCTTGTATACATCAAAGTCAAAGCAATTGATCACTAAAATTCAAGTACATGTCAAATCTTACATTTCAAGCCTGCAAATCAGTTTTTTTGTCATCTTGATGTGCACATGGCTCCATTGGAAGTATTCTTATACTTGAAAGCGATTTTGTTTTTCAAGTAGGGTAGAGTAGAAAAAAATAAAAATTGAAAAATAAGAGAAAAAAATAAAAATCTCAGGCGAAAACATCCTTTGAGGCGCCTAAGATTGTCTCATTGGTTGAAAACCTCGTTGAGGCGGCTAGTAGGCCTAGAAGGAAAAAAAAAGGAAAAAATAAAAAAATCTTTGCTTCATGTATTTCTCTGATGAATGCGTGTACTCTCCAACATCTACAAGGAACAAAAACAAGTTAAAGTATGGGGATCTGGTTCATCCGAGTGGATCTTCCACATCACTGAATAAAGTTCAAGTTAGATCCTTAACGCTGGAAAAAAAGTTAGATCCCAATTATGCTCTTCAATCTTCACATAATACCGCGATAGTGTTTGGTGTTGAAGGCATGAGACAGTGCACTTTTCTTTTTCTTATATCCCTCTCAAAACTAGCGTGTATCCATCGTAATTCATGAAATCCTGTTGGATTCTTCCCACCTCAAAATATCAGAGGTGAAAGTCTATTAGGTTATATCTATATATATATATAGATCACTATACGAAGAAATGTATAATTTTATATATTATTTAAATTTATAATTTTTTTTTATTAGTTTGGATGAGTATGGGGATTTGGTTCATAAGCTAAACTATGTAATCAATGTTTTTGATATATATATATATATATATATATATATATATATATATATATATATATATATATATATATATATTTGTCAATTATGTTTATTCTTAAAAAATAAACCTAATAATATAAATTTATTTAATAATATGAACCTTAATAATATTTATTTAATGTTTTTGAAAAAATTGTAAATTGATTGAAATCAAATAAGTTTTATTAACAATTAATTACAATATAACCTACGTTCAACAAGTATAATAATATAATACTAAATATTGTACAATATTATTAAATATAATATGATAATATATTTAGTGATATGATATTATATATAATAAAAATATTATATTAGTGTGATGTCATATTGCAGCGTTCATTAAGATTTGTATCATATTGTAATATTCAACAAGGATTATCTTTAACTTTCACAATTTTACAATGAGATTCTTTTTCATTAACTTTACATTAAATTAGTACATTTCTTAATGAGCATGTTGCATTGTTGTTGGATTGTGACATTATTAATAGTAATTTTAGATTCTAATAGTCATCTTGCTATGTTAATGGTTGTGTTGCATTGTAGCAAGCATAAAGTGTGATGCCACATTTCCACATTCTTTAAGGATTTCATTGCATTGAAAAATTCATCCAATGTGATTTCACATTGTGGCATTCATTAAGCATTTTATTACATTGCACTACTCATCAATGGTTATGTTGGATTGTGACACTCCTCAATAGTTGTGTGAAATTGTCACTTTATTGTTTGTCAATTATATAATTTTTTTCTTGTATAATTTTAGAAGAATTTTGTGGCATTATTGGTTATGTCAGAATGCAACATTCAAGAAATGGTGTGTCACAATATGACATTATGATGCCCATCAAGGGTTTTTTCACATTGCAATGTTCACAAATGATTATGTTGGTTTGTAACTTTCTCCAAGGGTTATGTCAAATAGTGGCATTCTTCTTTACTAACTTTATGTTAAATTGTTATATTTCTCCATGTTTATGTTACATTGTAATGCTCATCAAGGGTTGGATAGAGTTTGAATGACTTTGGTTGGCCCTTTTTTCATTATGGTTGACTATGGTGTTTAATTATGGTTGACCATGGTTAATTTTTTAATGATATCACTCATTTTTATATGTCATATTGCAAAATTTATCAAAGGTGACATCATATTGTAATATTCATCAAGGACTCTGTCACAGTGCAACAGTCATTACGAGTTTTATCACATTATAATATTTTTCTCAGATTATGTTGGATTGTGATATTCCAACATGGTTATGTCACATTATCACATTCATATTTTTCAACTTAAAGATTTCATTTCATTGCAATGTTTAATAACGGTAATGTCCCATTAATTTTTTTTGAACTATTATTGGCCATGAATGAAATTCTTTATTTGTTATTTCATATTGTGACATTCTTCTTATGGCATTATTGATATGATACATTATAATATTCATGAAATGTGATGTCATAGTGTGACATTAAAAAGAGTTTCTTTCCCATTGTAACATTCATCAACTCGTATGTCACATTATAACGTTCATTATGGGTTTTGTCACATTACCACATTCATTGAGGGTTTTGTTGCATTGTGGCATTCATTGATGTTTATGTAAAATTTCAAAATCTATTTAAACCAACTTGTATGTTAAGTTTAACGGTTATGATGCATTGTGATGATCATTAAGGGTCACATTGCATTGAGTTTGGCTGACTTTAGGTAATGCTTCTCTTGTTGGTTGACTTATATTGAATTATTATGTTCCTCACTAGTTATGTCATATTGAAATGTTCATGAAGGATTTTGTTGCAATGTGATGTTACTTTATGGTTATGATCGAATGTGACATTCATCTTGTGGTATTAATGGGTATGTTGCATTACAACATTCATGAAGACATTGATTAAGGGTTTTACCTTTGCTAACTTAAAGATTTCATTGCATTGCAATGCTCAATAATGGTAATGTCCCATTGAACATTTTTTAATTTGGTTGGCCATGGTTGAAATTCTTTAGTTGTTATTTCATGTTGTGACATTCCTCTTGTTGCATTATTGATTATGATACATTATAGTATTTATAATATGTAATGTCATAATGTGACATAGGGTTTCTTTCCAATTGTAAAATTCATCAAATGTTATGTTGCCATTACCACATTACCACATTCATTCAGGGTTATGTTGCATTGTGGCATTCCTTAATGTTTATGTAAAATTGCAACATTCATAGATACCAACTTGTATGTTAAATTTAATGGTTATGTTGCATTGTGATGTTCATCAAGAGTCACGTTGTACTAAGTTTGGTTGACTTTAGATAACAATTCTCTTGTTGGGTGACTTAAGTTGACTTTTTATGTTGCTCAGTAGTTATGTCATATTGAAATGTTCATTAAGGATTTTCTTAAAATGTGATCTTCGTTTATGGTTAGAATGTGACATTCATCTTGTGGTATCAATGGGTATGTTCCATTACAAGATTCATGATGACATTGATTAAAGGTTTTATCACAGTGCATCATTCATCAAATGTCATGTCACATTACAACATTCTTTAACGGTTTTGTTGCATTGTGATGTTTAGAGAGGGTTATGTTGTTTGATATTAATACATTTATGTTCATTGACTTTGTTGAATTTTTATGTTCCTAAATGTTTCTATGCCATCACAATAATCATCAAATTTTATCTCACATTGAATTTGGTTTAATTTAGTGGGTCATGATTGATTATTGTTGATCATAATTGACTATGACTACTAATGTCTAATTATGGTTGATGATGATGAGTTATAGTTCAACGTGTTTAACCATGCTTGATAATGTTTGACCATGGTAGAACATGGTTGACCATGCTTGATTATGATTGTGAATGTTTGAACATAATAACTATGGTTGGCCATGTTTCACTATCACTGATAATGGTTGAAGAGGTTATCTTCAATTTTCAATTAGATTTGCCTATTCATTAAGGGACATATTGCATTGTGACATTAAGTGGTTTTTTTTGCAATTCACTTTGATTAACTTTTCTTGACTTCATATGTTTCTCACTGGTGTTTATCAAAGATTTTTTTATAGGATTAACTATAGTTAAGTAGGGTTGACTATGCCTAGTTATCATTGGCCATGTTCTACTTTGGTTATCAATGAGATGAAATATTGCAACAAGAATGCTGCAACTCACAAGGATACCAACTTAAATTATCAACCTAGGGTTCATACAAACTTAAGAGGTGTTGGCACTATATGTGCACCATGCAATGTGTCCCTCTTTCATTGATCTGATGCAATGAAGTGAATGCCATGAAATACAAGCCTAAACTAATTATAGAAATGGAAAGGAAACCTAATTACTTTTGCAAAGAGGAAATCCTAGTTACTTTTGCAAAAAGGAAAATCTATTTCACTTTGCATGTATGTAAATTTTAATCCTATTTGCCGAAATTTAAACATTAACCAAATTGCAGAGTGTGAATGGTACATGTAAAGGAAGCCTAGTCTATGCAATAGAAATATCAATGTTGGAAATGGAAACCATAGATTAATACACATGAAAACAAACAAAAGCATTCTTCAATCACTGCATTCAAGATAGATTTTTCAACAAAGTTCATAAGGTGCTTCATAAAGTAATCATGAAAATCATTATTATGCTCTTCAAGTCATAAATCTGTTTGTTGTAACGTGTTTTATTTTTGATAAGTTAGTTTTTATTTTATAAAAGAGGGTATGAAAAAATAAAGAAAAAAATGGAAATATGAAAAAATAGAAAATAAAAAAAGAGATGAAATAAAACCCCATCAAAAGAAAATTAAAAAATTGTATAAGTGTGTTTGTTTAAATGCCAATTTATAGAAATAAATTGCACTTGTAATAAATGAAGGTTTTGTGTGAAACTTGATTTTATGCCACAACCTTTTCTTCTGATTTGGATAAAATTGTTTAATCTTGATTAAATCATTTAAATTTATGTTATAGATTAGTGAATAAGTTCACCAAACTCTTTAAACTTGGTTGAACATTAGAAGTTAGGATAGAATAGGATAAATTAATGGCCTAATACGCTCAAAATTTGGCCAAAGTTGTATTAGATTAAGATTAATTAGTGAGTCAGGAAAATAATGGCTGTCAGTATAAATGCGCCAAAATTAGATTAATTCTTAATTAGAATTTAATTACGTTTTAAACGGTGATTAATTTTTTGCAAATAAACATTTATATGTTTTATAGTCAAAGTCATATATGAAAAAGGTGATTTATTGTCAAGCACTAAAAGGTGGGTAATAATCGATGGTGATCCACCTTCCCACCTAGATCAATGACGGGGAACCCACTTTGCACCCCCTTGCTATGATATTGGATAACGATTGAGGGGGCGGGCGGGCACATAAATTTGTTTTGCCTTTGTGGGCCCCCTGCTAAAGTGTCACCACCTCCACTCTTCGCACCCCTCTCACTTCTTACCTCTTACCACCAACCCCCCTTCGAAATCCGCTTTCTGGTTTCATGCTCTTCCCGATACTGCATCAACAGTAACATGTCTAGTGCCTTCCACCTCCAATCATTGCTTACCATGTGCCTGTTGTCGCCTATCTATATCTGCCTCCAATCGTTGCTTGCCACATGTCTGTTGCCACCTATCTGTATCTGCCTCCATCCATTGCTTGCCACGTGCCCATTGTCGCCTATCTGCCATCAATTTATTGCTTACCTGTGTTTATCTCCCTGCATTAAATGACCATTTTCTAGATCAGTAACGACTTTACTGTAATGGCAAGCTAATTTCGATGATAAATATCCCTTCGCCCCATTACGACTATTTTCCTCAACTACTCTTTCAATGTTTAATTCCATTGTTCCTATTTTATAGTCTCTACCAAGCCGAGCCTACTAGTAGTACGCATCATCTGAAGGTATCCCTGTTCCTTTTTCTCTTATCCTTCATTTCAGTTCTGTTATCATGGCTCATAAGAAGAAATACAAGCCATCAGCCAGTTCTTTTGCATTATAGGAAACCCCAAAGGCCTCTGATGCCATAGACCTGGACCACATCCCATTAGCTTACCAGTATTTTAAAATTACAGACACGAAATGTGAATTCGACATGTTCGAATTACATAATTGGCTAAAACAAACCTACATTGACTTTGAAGATGACATAAACCTATGGAAATCCCTTCTACCTTTGTACATGTTCCCTCAATTCCATCCTTTTCCTGATCTAGTCATGTCGTGCGAAGCTAATTATAACCCTTTAAAGAGAAGTGTAGTAGCTTAGAATGGAGACATTCTGATATCTATCACCCCATAAATCATCAACAAAATGCTTTTGATCCCTGAAAACGATTCCCTTAGATTTTTCTCCACTGTAGTATTAATGGACCTATATCAAAAGCTCACCTTCCTTCAAAGAGCTCAAATTTTTTATATCTTTCTCCTTGAAGATGTTGAACTTCCTAAAAAGAATCCTCCTTATCCAACATCCATGTTCCCTAAGAGATATAAACACATCATTTCCATAGTTTCTTGCTTGTTAGGCTACCAAATAGATCAATGGATAGATGAAGCTATCCTAGGTTATTTGTCCATTTTTTCTAAAGAAAAAAACCCGCCTTTATGTATAATTATAGTCAAATCTTGGCTGAAGCTATGCATGAGTAATTGATGAATATAACTACTGAAGGAGTGTTTAAATACTCCTCTATGCTAGTACATATGTTTATTTTTCAGCAGGGAGAAAAGTTACATATTATTCTACACAAGCAGGATGATTAGCAAGTGAATCAAACAATCACATAGTGGACCTCACTGATTAGGAAGAACTCAAACGAGTTTATATTTTCAGACTTCATTGATTGTTTCATTCACCCAGTTGCATAGCTTCTCAGTAGCCAAAGTGAACGTAGGATTAGTACATAAATCAAAAGGATCCTGCATCTCAGTGATCAAGTTAGAACAGGAGACTGGTATCTTTACCAGAACTATAGAGAGATTAGAGTATATGGTTGCGAATTGTCTCCATATAAATTGCCCAAATATGTTTTGATGAGAATTTTCTCTCTGAAATATATTAGGCAAATGATTAATATGGATGAACTTAATTTTATTTCAGGGAAGAGGAGATCTCAGTTCAAGATAAAGTCACAAGTAGGATCACTCATTTGCAATGCTAGATCCGCAGGTTTAGAAGCAGATGCAATACTCAAATAGATGGGTTTTCAACCGAGCATCACCTGGTCTTATGACCCATTCAGTATTATCTCAAACTTAAGGGTGGAACTCAAAACCACGCCTTACAATCATACACCAAGACCAGAGATTGAGAAGTTCAGGAATCAAGAATAGTGGGAAGAGAGGTTTTGCTCACATTTTGTGTTTTTCTCGATGTGGTGTCTTCACAAAGGGCACGTTGAAAGATGTCAGAATTGTGGGAAGTTTGGAAGCGATGGTAGATTTGCTATGATGGAAGGTGGCCGAAATGAAGAGCTTCAAGAATTGGTTGGCTCTGATTTGTTTGCTAAAAGTAGCATGCTTGCAAGGATGGTTGATAATTTGTGACAATTTGCTGGGGTTGTTGGGCCGAGTGTCTATCGATGTTACTCTGTTGCGACTGTTGTTCCCCACATATAGAGGATGCACACTTTTCCTTTCCGAAATATGCTGATGCTTTGTCTAAATTTAATTTCATACATTTTGAACTTTTTGATAAATAATTTTGTTTGTTTGGTTAATTCAATATTATATGTTGTTAATAAAGAATTTGAATTGAATATTGGACTGCAACCATAGTCATAGGCAGTGCAATCTCTATCAGTTCCTCAAATTCTGGTTGGAGAAAGAAGTAACCACCAAAATGTATGTTCTCTCTTTTTAGATATGGTTGGCCACTTGGAAAATTTGAGTTTTCTTTTTGAAGTTTTTTCTTTTTATATAATGGTTTTTATGTTTTGGTGCACAAAATGAACCTATTTGTCGTATCATGGAAATAAATTATGTAGCTTTCGATGCAAAAACCCTTGTTGTTTATGATCATCACTAGGTTCGGTTGGGTTTTGGTGGGGAGAATAATGCTCGTTCTTTTGGCAATGACATGGTTGAAGCACATAACAAATTTTGTTCCAAGCTTGATGATCCGTCTCTTGTGAAAATGTCTCAAGTGTGTTATGAATGTATCCCAGTATACAAGTTGCAAGATGGCATGAAGGCCCAATTTGTAAAAGGTGTAAGGGGGAGAAAGACTCATGTCGTTTTTCTCATTTTAACAACATGGATCTAGGTGAACAACCATAATTTCTAAGAGTTTTGACACAAGTGGAGGAAATTCTAATACCAAGGGTGAATCCAATATTGCAAGTATCACATGCTCTTGGTGGCCAATATAAATATGGTGTGCATATAATAAGTTTTCCCCAAGATATTTATGTGATTACAAAGAAAATTCCTTAATGTGTTGAAAAACTTGATTATGTTATTGTGAGAAGACATGGTGTTGAACCGAGATATTTTGAATGTTATGTAAAGAGACAACTTGTCATGGATGCCTTGATTTACAAAATCCAAATGGACAAATATTACAGGGATGTCAAAATTGATATGGATTCAATTGCAGCTCTCCCAAAAAGACCTAATGATGTGTCCATCATGCTACAACATGTCGACAGCAATATAGAGGAACCAAGTATGACTGAAGAGGACATAGAAAGAGAGGGTGGTAATTCTTTACAATTCCATCCATCATCATTTATATACGTTGGACGAATGATTGTAATGAAGTTGATCGAATAAGAAGATTTATTGAAAATTCAGAATCTACAGATGCAAAGGCATTAGAGTGGCAAGATATTGGAGTGTTTCTTGTCAATGAATACAATATGGAAGGGTTTCTAGACATGGCATTCCAAACGTTGTTCCCGACTATATATGTTGATTGGTTGCATCGACGTATTTGCAACATTGAAATGCATGAATATGGTTTGCATCTACTTAGATATTATGATCAAATATTTGGAAGCCATCCTAGATTTTGATACTTTATTTTGAATATGATTATGCAACATCATAGTCAGGGAACAACAACTTTTCTTTTAAGAAGGGTTTAAATGAGAATGCACCTTCTACTGTTCAAGAATTGCATGCACAACTTCATGATTTGCCTCACAATAAATTGGCTAGAAAATTGATGCATTTTGGTTCATCTCTTAGGGTACAAGGGCTTATTGGACAAAGTGTCGGTTTGAGCTCACTGACATGATCAACTAGTTGGTTTTCCCTACTTTTTTTTTTTACATTGATTGCAGCTGACATAAAGTGGTCTGACTTGCATAACGTAATGCCTTTGAATAGCCAATGCAGCCGTCAAAATGAGCATGCGAGAAATTTTCTAATGTTATTTAGTATCCACATATTTTTACTAATTATATGCACCAAAGTTTCAATATTTTTCATGAGGTTGTTCTTTAGAAATACCTTGGGGCAAGATATTTGTGGTACAAGTTTGTTCTTGTTCCTTTTATGTTATGTCATTCAAAATATTTAATAGAATGTTTGGAATTGTTTTATGTTTATATTTCTTTATTGAATGTCTATTTTTTTTAGATATGAGTGGCAACATAGAGGCTCTGCACATATCCATGGGTTCCTATCGTTTCCTGGAGCTCATGACATGGAGAGAATGGATTGGTCAAACCCTTTGAGTGTCGATGAGGAAAAGCATTTTTTTTAAGTATGTCATAGCCTGGAATCCACATGATACACATCGTCGAAATGTGATGATCCCTACTAGTGTTAATGATGATCCACGCCTCTTAAATACGCATCACATTTTTGCCTGTAACGTTCAATAATATTAGAGACACACAAAATGTAGTGTGGATTCATGTTTGAGGAAGAAGGGGTTGATCCTTTGTTGCTGGTATGACACTCCATGGGAGATTCGCGTAGAGTCAAGAGTGTATGTCGATGAGAAAGGGAAGAAAATATGAACCAACTCGAAATGATGATCTTTTAAATGTTCATAATGCAAATCTTTTGATTATGTGACGAGCAAATGTTGATTGTAAGCCAATTGTTTCTTGACATGCTGTGTTGAAATATATTGCAAAATATGCTTCAAAGGAAAAAGGAAGATCTGAAAGTTATCATGATATGTTGACAAGAGTTGCTTTTGGTAGTACATGTAATTCTCTTGTGTTGTTTGCATATACAAGGTTCTTTGCTGAAACAATTGTTGAGCATGACATTGGAGCCCAGGAGAGTTTTCATATGTTGTTAAAGTGCCTCTTGTTGTTTGTAGTCATAAATACTTCCCTTTGAACGTTGGGAATTTTTTTACCAGAGGCTTATAATACAATCTAGTGATATTTCTTGTGTGAACAATTATGTTGAGATGCATCAAATGTGGCCCCACTTTTTGGACCATTTGTGCCTCATTGAAACAACAAGATCATGGAGTTTTGATGTTGGGTGTAGGCATGAGCAATGGAAACCACGAGAATTTCATGTTGTTGTTCATGTCTATCCACGTTTTTATGTTGTTCCTGATGAAGAGTCTAAATATTTGAAACATTTTGTTGGACGATGATGTTGTCGTACAAGCCATTTCGTGACATTGCTTTGGATATTGGGGTCACAAGAGAAACAATCATTGAGAACTGGAGGAATTTAAGATATAATGCATGGTATGTTTATCGAACTCCTTTGCAAAATGAAAAGAATTAAGAAGATGTTGAGCCCGTTGCACATGAGGAAAATGTTGATCGGGATTCAAAAGAGTGGCAATTTGTTTCTTGAATAGTCCCCCCTAACAATGTGGAGATTTCAGATCTCGAGAATCTTGGTAGAATGGACTTTGATACTCGCCATAATTGGCAGGAAACACCATTGTCAGATGAAATTATTGAAGAAGCAATCCATTTTATAGAAAATGCAAAGTCTTTCGACGTTATTAATATGAATTCTGCTTGGGAGGCAATTTTCTTGCCTCCATCTTTATCAAAGAAACAACGTGCTGCATTTGAAATTGTGTTTCACCACTTTGTTGATGCTTGGGATGATGATCCATTGTTAATTATTATTCAAAGAATTGATGGAATTGGAAAATATGCTCTTATTCACTGTATTTGTCATGCTCTTTCAACTTCAACAATGGGTGAAAAAAGTCCAATATTATTGCTCGCTCCAACTGGTTTAGTTGCTTTTAATATACATGGAAAAACAATACACTTTTCTTTGAAAATACATATTAAAGATATGAAACCACTAAATGGTCAAGCTCTAATAACTTTTGCAGGAAGAAATGAGGCATGTTCATTATATTTTATTTGATGAAATGAACTTTTGTTGGGCCAAGATTGTTTATACAAATAGATTCACGTTTGCAAGAAGCCTTTCCAGAAAAGAAATATTGTCCTTTTGGTGGTAGGTCCATGATTCTTGTGGGTGATCTTAGCCAACCTACTCCAGTTAAGGATAAACCTTTATATGCAAGAAGACTAACTTGGAAAGTATTGTGGGAAAGATTCAACATTGTTGTCACTTTGGATCAAATTTATAGGCAACAGGGAGAGATCCTAGGAAAACATATTTTCAAAATATTTTTACGAAGATAAGAAATATAAAGACTTATTTGGAAGATTTGGATCTTCTTATGACACATATGGATAGTTGCTTAGATCATCAAGAAAAGGTTTTATTTGATTCTCCAGTTCACTTGTTTGCAATGAATGATCTCTTTAATTTGCACAATCACAAAATGCTCAAATCCTTGAATTGCCAAGCTGCAAGATGTGTTGCGGAATGTGGTGGGAGATCGAAGATTGTTGACAGTGATGATGATGTGTTGGAACGTGAGTTCTTGTTGTGTCATGGTCACCGTGTCATGTTTACGTGTAATTTGTGGGTGGAAGCTGGGTTGGTCAATGGTGCTGCTATTGGTTTTGTAGAAGATATGTTTTATTCACTTGGCACAAAACTGCCTCAACTTCCATGGTTTGCTACAGTTATTTTTGAGAAGTACATTGGCATTCCATTTGGCATTGATTGTCCTAATGTTGTGCCCATAACACCCATTGTTAGAGGGAACCTTAGATAGATGCCTTTAAAAATGGCATGGTGCTTGACTATATACAAGTCACAAGGAATGACTTTCCAATGAGCCACTGTAGATATTAGAGATAGAGAGAGGCAGGGTTTGACATTTACAACTATATCGAGAGTGAGATCGATTAATGGTTTATGAATTTCACCACTTTTCTCATATCAGTGTTCTGGAAAAATGAAAAATAATGCTTATGTTACACTAAGGAAAAAAAAGGAGGAGCGATCAAAGTCTATATCATTTTGAGGTTTTTTACTTGAAACTTAGTTCACTAATGTGGCAGAGTGGTTGATAATGCTATTGATGGTTTATGTTCTTTCCTACGACAATTTAGTTATTATTTTTGGTTTGTTTTTGTTAAAGTTCTCATATTGAATGCTTGGAAAAAAATCATGTGCATCTTAGGGTTCATATACCTTGGGTTTAATATAATTCACTTGGGTTTATAATGCCTTGGGTTTTTAGTTTTGACCCCTTTTGTTTATTATTTCTTAGCATATGTAATATTTATTGTACGGTTTATATACCTTGCTTTATATTATCAATTTGTTAGGTTTATTAATGTTAGGATTCATATTCAAAGGATATAATATTGTTCAGATGGTTTGGTGTTTTTGCATGCCTTTGAGAAAAAGATGATTACTTCTATATAATTGTTGTTGTTTCTTGCAATTTTTTATATGCAGATTGATAATTTCTTTGTGCTTCTTTTTCATCATGTGAATAGATTTGTTGATTGATAGAGTCAGTAAATTGAGCATTTAGAAGATATTACATGGGTCTTTCATTTGTTGGTGTTGTTGTTATTGTTTGATTGGTTAAATTAAACCTGTTTCTGCTATCTTTTTTTTTTTAATGCTATTACATTAATGAACATTAATTTTTTTTTAGTTTTTTAAGAAAATATAAAAAAAATTATATATCTTAGTTTTATAATTATATTTGCTTGGATTTATAATACTTCTAAAATGTTTATATTTAAACACAAAAGTTGTATTATTAATAATAGTACTATTTACATGAATGTATATTTCAATACATTGTATATAATTAAATTCATATAGAATATATAGATAATATTATATATTAATGTATATTTACGCCGTAAGGCATTCCCCTCTGAAATCAACTCTCTTTTGAGGTTATGTGTCCATTCGTGGGCCCTTGATTTAGTTGTTAGACGATTAAAATTGTTTGAGCCATCGGATTGTTTCCACCGGTATTAAATTGGATTTATAGTTAAACATTATAAGAATCGCAATTGAGAGCAACGCCCTCTCCTTGCTTGGCACTACTTGGATTGCCCTTGCTCAGAGATACTGGATTGCGCTTGCTGGGTATATTAAGGTGGAAAACGTAGACCAGCATGAGTTGCTGGCAGCGAGGCTAGCGCGTTAGAGCTACTTAAAAATGCAATACTATTATTTCCGTTTACCTTTCTGTCAATACAGTTTCCAAATAGGGCTGCATGTAGGTTTATTGCACCATTTCGATTTGTGTGTTTGTACAAATGCAAAGGAAAGCCAAGTTGGTGCTTCCATCATTCTATTTTTTTCCTGGACAGGCAGGTTTTATTTTTGTGTTTTGCATCAATTACCTTTTACAGATGTATACCGTCATTTTTATCTGTCAATACTCATGTATATATTACCTTGTAAATATGATTAGGGTTTTAGGGGGGCTAAAAATAGATTCTGTAGAGAAATTGAGAAATATTTTTTAAAGTGGCACGGACTCATATATGTAGTTTGATTGAATATAACATCCTTGTTGCAGCCTTTGATTGCCCAAGTGAATTCACGAGGAGGTATGGTTTCACATAGACTGTATGCATCTAGGTTTCGTAGGTGTTGTGAGTGTGGTGCATATTTTATTGAAACAATAACAAGTTTTGAAAAGTGCATGCACAAGGGTTCACTCATTTCTCTGATTGGAATTGATGCAAATCACAGTCGAAACACTCAAAGTGAGTTTTTTCAATCATTTGAAAAATGTGTTCCATGGCAGAGTTGAACATAGTTCTCTATTTTATGTAAAATAGGGATGGGAGGAGTTCTGCAAAATGTGATGTGAGGTTACCTACATACCTACTAAAGGCTTAAACGTGCTTATTTCTTCTCTGTGGTATACTGCAGTGGCTGGAAATAACTCGAAGAATGGGTGAAGACTGCTATTAATGTTGTTGTGGTAGAAATTGCAGGCATGGTAATGTGCCAAAGTTACTAAAGTTTTTCCTATGATTTTCTAGAAGGGATTTTTGTTCATAAGCGTCATTTTGCATGTTGCAGGTACCTCACCAGATTCTGCAGATGATGAAAATGGACTCTGTCTTTGGAAGAAATTGATACAATTCTAATTGGTATCGATACCCTGATTCTGAGCTTGTTTGTGACTGCATGGTTTTATGCTGCTTGTATGTGCTTGGAATTTAAGATCTTTTATTGCATGGATAATGATGGGAGTAAGTTATTCTCGGTTCGCTTTCTAAATATTTTTTTTCTTGTTGGAATTCATAATACTTACTCCATTATTATGAATCCATTCCATTACTTTTAGTCTATGCATTCCATTAGGATTTTAACCAAGAAATTATGTATTATTAAAAGGAATTAACCAATCCATTTTCTCAACAAAAACAACAAATATGCCCTTTTCTAATTTCCAAATTAACATGTACAAAACTCTGTTTGAATGCAAGGCCTCTCCTCAATCTCATTCTTTCAACTTTATTATAGAAATTGATTGAAAGTAGACAATGCCGTATGCTAGCATGCATTAGTGTGATAGAAAATAGCCGGTAAGAAGAAACCTGACAGGTACAGGTAACAATTTTCTGAATACTATGATGGAAGTGAAAAGACCCTACTTCAGATACAGGTTATAAACTTCATATTTTCCTAAATTCTAGGTCACTCCTAACTTATTGTTGAACTCCACCTACAAATGAGATAAAATATCTCACACTATCCATCATATACTCCCTCTGTATGATAAAAGTGATCTCAGTATCAATTTCCATACATGAATTGGTGGAGTTCATTTCATTTCATAGTGTATGTAGAGGACAGAGGAAACAGATTGAGGTTCTTTATCAACTTGCAGAAGCTTGCAGAGAGAAAGAAAACATTGCCAAACAATTGGATGAAGTATCTAGGGAAAGGATTGACGCACTCCATCAAAAATGAAGAAACTTGGGAAGAAAATAAAGGGATTGCCAAAAAATTAGCTGAGGTTTTGAGATTGAATGAAAATGCAGTTAAGTAGAAAGATGCAAGAATTTTGGAGGCTTTGTCAAAACTTGAATTTGAAAGGAAGCATGGAAGTCTGCTGAAGCAAAGAAAACATATTTGAAGCTGGAATTAAACCAAACGAGGGTATTTGCCCACAAGGAACTTGGAAAGAATCATGCACTAAAGATGTAGAGAGACGTAGCAGGGAGAATTGACAGTCTGTAGTTGGAGGCATATTTTCTACTTTGCTATTTTCAATGTTAAAATATATGCATTAGCTGTGTTTAGGCTAATAGAGCTATGGGATACCTCTTAATTTTCATTTTGTAGTGAATAGTGCGTCCATGGCTGGGACTTAAGCTACTTAAACTAAACGAACTTGTTATAGCTCAGCTTAAAGTGAGAGGTCTAGCTTTTCCTGATGTAATAGAGGGTGTTCTTGTGCCATAGGTGAGCTACCTTGGGATAAAACTTGTGCATCTGTGGATTTGTTTTTTCTTTTTATTGCACTGGTTATGATAAAATGTTTATGCAATAAATCTATAGTGGAAGTTAGTCTAAACATTCATAATACATGGGAGGATTTTACTTGGATGGTTGCTAATAAGGTCTTTGTGTTCTATTTCCTAATTCCATTCTTGCATTAATAATTGAATTTTAACTCAGTTTACCTCTGTCTAATGCTGTTTTTTGCATATGGAAATTCAAAGGAGCGTATACTATATTTGATACCTTTCTGGCCTACCAAATTGATGGTACAAATTATGTTTTACATTTAAACATATGTTTTTGATTGAAACATCATAAGTGACTCCTAGATCACCTACTTATCGAGCTGGATTCTGTCCTAGAGATGTCGTCATTCAGTTTGATGGGAAACCAACTAAAAGCATCAAGGAGGTGAGTTGGAGCATGTTTTTTATAATCAGCAGCACACAACAATAGAGAAATGTCATGATTTCTAATTTCTTATATAAATGGGCTACAACAGATTGTTGAGATAATGGGTGAAAAAGTTGGAATGGATTTCAAAGTAATTTTGAAGCAATCAAATAATATACAATTGACCTTGACTATAGTGCCAGAGGAAGCCAACCGAAATCTATTTTGAGTACGAAGGGTAATATGCATTTTCTCTGCATTAATTGCATTGGGTTTTTGTGAAGCAATTCATCATTTGCTAGGCCACACCTAAGGATTCCCTTGATTGTAATAATGGCATCCAGGAATATATAAAGCCCACACGAGAGAAAACCAAATAAAGTGCAGGACCTTACCTCACTTAGAAGGCATTGAATTCTTTGAGCTCAGGTGAAATACCGAGTAAATCTTTTCAGGATAAAATGAAGCTGGCACATGAACTTATCTTAGAAGGTTAGAGATTCCATGACCAATCTATGAAAAATTGCAATTCACATGTACAAACCTCTGTTTGAATGCAAGGTCTCTCTTCAATCTCATCATTTCAACTATATTATAGAAATTTCATAAGTTATTGATCGAGACAGACCTTCCAATTCATGGATTTATCTTTCAGCTTCTATCTTTTCATAGCCTTATGAATTACTTATAAAAGAGGCTACTGCATCCATAAAATTGTCGCATCTCGTCAGTAGTGACTGACCCATCATATCTATGGAATTCCATAGGAATACCCAAACAAGGTCTACACATGCCTGGAGGGAAATGGCAAGTAATACAAAAATTCATAAAACATAGTATCCAAGAAGCCCACTAAACCAATGAATGCATCCTGAATCAACCTCATATACCCAATATGGAACTCGTAAATCACTTAAATAAATAATTTTAGCTGCCTTGCTGATCGGAAGGATTTTTGCTTACATAGAGTAGGTCAATTTGATCGTTTAACCTATAATGATAGAAGAGGTCTCTTTGTTGTTTATTTTGGCTGAGGTGGATCGTTTAACCTATAATGATAGAAAAGGTCTCTTTGTTGTTTATTTTGGCGTAGGTGGAAATATAATTTTCTTATTTCGTTTAAAATTTTATTGTGTTGCTCTTAATATGTGTTTCCCACAAGTGTATTTAAAAATGAAAATCAGGAAAATAGAAACAATTGTGAAATTGGAAAATGGAAGATTGGAAAGCCAAAAAACTAGGATTTTGGAGAGTTGGAAAGCCAAGAAAAAAGCGTAAAAGGATTAAAATAGATTATTAATCATTTTGTAAATATATTTTTTATTTTCTAAGAGTTTACATAAATAAAAGCTATTAGCTCACGACAGTAATCTGACAGGATATAGCAGTCCCTGTGGTAAGCAAGAAACAGACAACCATGTTCCATTACTTTTAGTCTATGCATTCTATCAGGATTTTAGCCAAGAAATTATGTATTATTAAAAGGAATTAACCAATCCATTTTCTCAACAAAAACAAGAAATATGCCCTTTTCTAATTGCCAAATTCACATGTGCAAACCTTTGTTTGAATGCAAGGCCTCCCTTCAATCTCATTCTTTCAACTTTATTATAGAAATTGCTTGAAAGTAGACAATGTCGTATGCTAGCATGCATTAGTGTGACAGAAAATAGCAGGTAAGAAGAAACCTAACAGGTACAGGTAACTGTTTTCTGAATAGACCCTACTTTAGATATAGGTTATATACTTCATATTTTCCTGAATTCTGGGTCACTCCTAACTTATTGTTGGACTCCACCTGCAAATGAGATAAAATATCTCACACTATCCATCATATACTCCCTCTGTATGATAAAAGTGATCTCAGTATCAATTTCCATACATGAATTGGTGGATTTCATTTCATTTTATAGTGTATGTAGAGGACAGAGGAAATAGGTTGAGGCTCTTTGTCAACTCCCAGAAGCTTATAGAGAGAAACAAAACATTGCCAAACAATTGGATGAAGTATATAGGGAAAGGAATGATGCACTCCATCAAAATGAAGAAACTTGGGAAGAAAATAGAGGGATTACCAAACAATTAGCTGAGGTTTTGAGATTGAATGAAAATGTAGTTAAGCAGAAATATGCAAGACTTTTGAAGGATCTGTCAGAACTTGAATTTGAAAGGAAAGCACAGAAGTCTGTTGAAGAAAAGAAAACATATTTGAAGATGGAATTAAACCGAATGAGGGTATTTTCCCACAAGGAACTTGGAAAGAATCATGCACTAAAGGGGTAGAGAGACGTAGCAGGGAGAATTGACAATCTGTAGTTGGATGCATATTTTGTAGCTTTGCTATTTTCAATGTTAAAATATATGCATTAGCTGTGTTTAGGCTAATAGAGCTATGGGATACCTCTTAATTTTCATTTTTTAGTGTGTAGTGCGTCCATGGATGGGACTTAAGATGCTTGAACTGAATGAACTTGTCACATATTAGCTTAAAGTGAGAGGTCCAGCTTTTCCTGATGTAACATAGGGTGTTCTTGTGCCATAGGTGAGCTACCTTGGGATAAAACTTGTGCATCTGTGGATTCGTTTTTTCTTTTTATTGCACTGGTTATGATAAAATGTTTATGCAATAAATCTATAGTGGAAGTTAGTCTAAACATTCATAATACATGGGAGGATTTTACTTATATGGTTGCTAATAAGGTATTTGTGTTCTATTTCCTAATTCCATTCTTGCATTAATAATTGAATTTTAACTCAGTTTACCTCTGTTTAATGTTGTTTTTTGCATATGGCAATTCAAAGGAGCGTATACTATATTTGATACCTTTCTGGCCTACCAAATTGATGGTACAAATTATGTTTTACATTTAAACATATGTTTTTGATTGAAACATCATAGGTGACTCCTGGATCACCTGCTTATCGAGCTGGATTCCGTCCTGGAGATGTCGTCATTCAGTTTGATGGGAAACCAACTAAAAGCATCAAGGAGGTGAGTTGGAGCATGTTTTTTATAATCAGCAACACACAACAATAAAGAAATGTCATGATTTCTAATTTCTTATATAAATGGGCTACAACAGATTGTTGAGATAATGGGTGACAAAGTTGGAATGGATTTCAAAGTAATTTTGAAGTGATCAAATAATATACAATTGACCTTGACTATAGTGCTAGAGGAAGCCAACCCAAATCTATTTTGAGTACGGAGGGTAATATGCATTTTCTTTGCATTAATTAGATTGGGTTTTTGTGAAGCAATTCATCATCTGCTAGGCCACACCCAAGGATTCCCTTGATTGTAATAATGGCATCCAAGAACATATAAAGCACGCATGAGAGAAAACCAAATAAAGTGCAAGACGTTACCTCACCTAGAAGGCATTGAATTCTTTGAGCTCAAGTGAAATACTGAGTAAAGCTTTTCAGGATAAAATGAAGCTGGCACATAAAATTATCTTAGAAGGTTAGAATTTCCATGACCAGTCTATGAAAAATTGCAATTCACATGTACAAACCTCTATTTGAATGCAAGGCCTCTCTTCAATCTCATTATTTCAACTGTATTATAAATTTTTCATAAGTTATTGATCCAGATAGACCTTCCAATTGATGGAGTTATCTTTCAGCTTTTATCTTTTCATAGACTTATAAATTACTTATAAAAGAGGCTACTGCATCCATAAAATTGTCCGATTTGGTCAATAGTGACTGACCCATCATATCAATGGAATTCCACAGGAATACCCAAACAAGGTCTACACATCCCTGGAGGGAAATGTGAAAGTAATACGAAAATTCATAAAACATAGTACCCAAGAAGCCCACTAAACCACTGTATGCATCCTGAATCAACCTCATATACCCAATATGGAACTTGTAAGTCACTTAAATAAATAATTTTAGTTGCCTTTCAGATCGAAAGGATTTTTTCTTACATAGAGCAGGTCAATTTGATCATTTAACCTATAATGATAGAAGAGGTCTCTTTGTTGTTTATTTTGGCTCAGGTGGATCATTTAACCTATAATGATAGAACAAGTCTCTTTGTTGTTTATTTTGGCTCAGGTGGAAATATAATTTTCTTATTTCGTTTAAAAATTTACTGTGTTGCTCTTAATATGTGTTTCCCACAAGTGTATTTAAAAATGAAAATCAGGAAAATAGAAGCAATTATGAAATTGGAAAATGGAACATTGGAAAGCCAAAAAACCAGGATTTTGGAGAGTTGGAAAGCCAAGAAAACAACATAAAAGGATTAAAATAGATTATTACTCATTTTGTAAATATATTTTTATTTTCTAAGAGTCTACATAAATAAAAGCTATTAGCTCACGACAGTAATCTGACAGGGTATAGCAGTCCTTTTTGTTACAGGGAAAAGCGTCTATTTAGAACTACTCTATCCCACTAAGGTGTGACAACTACCTTAGAAACAAACAGAGAAAAACTACTTTTGTATTTCCTTTATGAATTATAGATAGAGAGGAATAGAAAGAACCAACCTGTGTCTTGCGCTAATCCTTTGATCAAATCCCTCTCTTCTTTGATGGTCTCCAGCTACCTGCTCCCTTGCATGTCCAGCTTCACGAAGTACCTGTAAGATCACAGAGGCAGAGCACTATACAAAGACATGGATCTATATTCATAAACAACTTAGGATCAGATTTAAGTTAACCATACAAATGTAACTAGCATCAATGATACAAAAGCATGGAGGAGAACTCAAATAGTTTTTATTGATAAACAAGAAAAGATCCAGGAGGAGTTACAACCAGTGGTTCTGACCCAACATCAACCTCCCAGCAAAGAAGCCCCTCTTCACCTCAAACAAAGCATAAATCACCCAACAATCTGATGTTTTGTCTCTAGAAACCAACAACAATTCCTTATAATATGCAAAATTCCAGCCTCCTCAACCTCTGGATCTCTGGGATGAGAGATCTATATATAGATATTTGTAGAGGTGTGAGTCAGCTCTGGGTTTTTGATTAGTGTCTTCTCTCTGATAGTTCTTGATTCCACTTGGAGATCTCATTGATCTCTTACTCATCTTTGGGCGATTTTGCGAGGCAAGTGTCCCAGGAGAAGTTTCTGGAAGATTCCATGATCATCCACCTCGCAAACTGTCTCCGCCACTTGACTTTTCCTATCCATCGCACCCCACAGAAGGGTTTTTCGAAATGCAACACACTTCCTGTGTGTACAAGGTGTGATGCATCACACCCTGGCCATGGAGCAAGTGCATTGATCCAGTTTTGACCAGTTCTGAGTAGTTTTTCATGGAGAACTTCTAGGAGAAGTTGTAATCTATTGACATTGTTCCTTTAGGGGTTAGAACAACACTTTTAGGGATTTAGGAGCCCTTGGTTTATGGAAATTTCATGCTTGGGGTTGTAGGGCCCAATAATGTCTATAACAGTTGCCCCCTAAAGCATGAGGCCGTTAATCTTTTGATGTTGGGTGAAATGCTTTATTGTGAGGATCCAAAGTTCTTTCAATGCTGGGAGGAGACCTGTAATAAGATACAATACAATGCATTATCTTCATAATATTTTCATGATCTGGCTGAGGTGGGCATTCCCATGCTCAGCTTTATAAATTCATTTTCATGTACATAGGACAGACAATTGTCTGAGTGTAGACTGATGATTTTGATAGAGCCATCATCCTTTTGAGTGGATGATTATTTGTGCAGCAATGATGTACATTTAATGTCTTTATTTCCCTGAATATATATCGCAGCCCGGATGGATGGAACTAGATCCGGGGTCTTCAATCTCATCCGATCTTCACTCGTAGTACAAGTCGATCCATTTGAGAAATGTTCTGAAGTCGAACATGGAAAGACATCGCTTGATTACTAGTCAATGATGTAAACTGTTAACAAGCGCGAGAGGAATCACCGATAATGATAATGACCCTCAAGGTACTGCAGTACAATTCACGTGGTGTGAATAAAGGACTTGGCGTCAAACACCACGCAAAATCTTTCAGTCGAAGGCCATTGATATATACCTATCGCCGGAAGTGAGAAACTTGCCATTGAGGCATGCAAGCTTCAAAGTACTAAATGGGGTGTTCCTAGATCAACTACTTGGATAATGAGCTGATGTCAACAAGAAGTGATCCGTCACAGGAGGGCCTTAATGAATCCCACATCAATGACACGGAATGGAGCAAATGATTTTGATGGAGGTGAAAACGATCTGGTGATATAAGGTTCAGGGTGGTGGTCATGAAAGAATGGAGTATAATGTATGGTAGTGGGTGAGACACAGGTGACTTCTCTGGATGACTTCTCTTGAACATATCGACGACACTGATGTGATGGATTGGTAGCATTAACCCCAAATGTGGATGGTATGGCGTGACAATGGTGATGTGACCGGTGAATGAAACAACCCAACCCGACTTGGACACGGAGTGGAAGTGTCATGTTCAAAAGCGACTTGCTACCAACAAAGTTTCTTTGAGTTTTCTTCCCAATTTTTCCCCAGTCATTGCTGACCAGTACCTCTTTATTTTTGTCAAGCTTGAGGAGGATAACATATGCTTGTTCTATAATTTGCCCTTCGGGCAAACCCATCGCTATGTTTTAACGAGCCTAGCGATAGTGAAACTCATTCTCGTCTATAGACAAGTTTGTCGCTATTAATCTTTTTAATGAGTTTAACGACAAAGATAACTCGATCCTTTTCAATTTTAGAGAGTCTGAAAAGGAACGTAAAGGTAACTCCAAAATTCATTTTTCGTCATCTAATCCCTTAAGTCCGAAAAAGTATAAAACAATACAGAAGGGATGAATTTCTGATACTTTTAACGAGCCGAACAAAACAAACGCTCAATCTTTTTGTGTAATAATCCCTCAGGTCCAAAAAGATTAAAATCTAGAGGAGGGATAGCACCTCCTGTCCCTTTAACGAGCTGGAAAGGCCAATGGCTCGGCAATCTTTTCATATTTTATGAGTCAGTTGAAAAGAGCTTAAAGGAGACTCGTCTTTTGAGGAACGAGTGATAAAACGGGTAGCAGCTGATTCCAGGTAAGGTTTGGAATTTTCCAATCACGGCAATGTCACAAGGATGGCTAGTGAAATCACTCTTTGTAGTTGTTCCTCAAAATGGGTAAACAATCAAATGGAGGTGAATGATCGGCCAATGAAAAGTGGAGGTGACGGTGCAAACACGACCAAGGCTTTAATGGCTGAAGTACTACATTCACGATGGTTATTTACCGGGGAATAGTTCATTTTTTAATGAGCTTAAACAATGGTGGAAACATTTGATCATGTCTTATGTTTATTTTTTAACGAGCTTGAACTATGTGCTAAAACTGTTCGATGCGGGTTTATTTTTTAACAAGCTTGAACCCTACGGTAACACTGCTCGAGGCGGGTTTATTTTTTAACGAGCTTGAACCCTACAGTAACACTGCTTGTGATAAGTTTGCATGCCCCTAGCATAATACGCAAATCGATTCAACTCGATGGTTGGAATGAAGGTTTACCTTTGAGATTTGGAAAGGGGATTTGTTTCATTTTTTAATGAGTTTGATACAGTAAAAGAACTATCCTCATGACTCCTTGTTTCATTTTTTAACGAGGCCGACACGAGATAAGAACCGTCCTTGGAATCCACCGTATTTACAGTATTTGATAGAAAATAAAAAACTGATGGATGATTAAGGTCATTGGAATAATCTTCGTTGTAATCCGGGAGATGGGAACGATGGTGGTGATCTTCTAATGGTGCCTCTCCTATCATCATTGATTGAATGATTCCTGCGTCTGTAGAATGTACATGCGACCAAGGATCTGAAGAGGTGCCATATTCCTTAAACCTATTTATCCAAACACTGAATGAGCGTTGATTTGGGTTTGCCCCCCAGGCCAAGAAAATTGATTGCTACAATATTTCTATTAGGGCGATGATCCATGCTGAAAAAATGTTTAGGAATCTTCCGAATCCATTAGATATAGAAGATTTCATATTGCAGGTTTCCACTGTGGCCACTTCCGCCAGATTACTCGGAGGCGGTAGGGAAAAAGTACCCATTAAGGCAAGGTCTTTCAGGAGGCCTACTCCAATATTTTGAAGTGAATGATTGCTTCCATGGATCATTGGAATGCTTCCCGTAACTTGTGAGCTGTTGGGGAGAAATGTTTGTTGGTCGACGATTGTAATTCCTCCTTGGAAGGGAAATGAAATCTTCCTGAAGTAGGTAGACACAACTGCAGCCATGGCATATATCCAGGGCCTTCCCAGTATGATGTTGTAATCGAGGTTTCCGTCGATTATTTCAACATCAATTTCTACTGTTTTGCCCCCCAATTCAACTTGCAAGTTACTTAAAATCCCGTATGGAGTGTATGATCGTCCATCAAATGCTTTTAACGTCGTTGATGATCTCGACAAGGGTGGTGAGCCTAAATTTTTTCAGCAACTCATCGACATAATACATGTAGATGCTCCCTCATCAATAATCGTTCGATGAACATTTTTGTTGAGGGCTTTCACTTGAATAAGGAAAGCTAGCTGAGCTAGTAACTGAGGGTCATATCCTTTGTGATTAAAGGATACAAGATTGGAATCCGTTGGGTCAATCCCACCTATTACTGATAATAGATCCTACTTTTGGGAGAGGCAATTTTGCGGTACCTCAAGTGTCGACATAGCGGACAGCGATTGGGCTGGGTCCTCTACTATATTATAATTTTGTACTACTTTGGCATGAGGATTAAATGTTGATTTGTGTACTACTCCCTTTGGCGGCTTTATCATTGGTTCAGGAATGATGGGTGGCGCAACTTCGGTCAAAGTTGTTGTCGAACTACTAGGTTGATCTTTATCCTTGTTGTTCGACAGCTGTGGATTCCCGTAATCTTTATTCCTTGTCAAAGCATCATTTTGCTGCTTTGAGATAGACAACATAAGCACTTGGGATCGGAGGCATTTTGATTAGCAACCAGTTTGGTTCCCAGGTTTGGAAACGGATCAGTCAGAACCGCTGAGGTTTTTGAACTCTTAAAGAGTTTCTTAACTTCAGATTTATGTGGACAATCTCTCGTCCGATGATCCTCGTCGCATATATGACACCCCGCAGGGGGTTTCCTTTGCCCAGAAGGGTTTGCAGAAGGTTTTTCATGAGATGACTCATCCTGCTTCTTTTTTCTCCCTTTCTTTTTCTTCTTGCCCGCTGGTTGCTTCAGTTGTTTGCCCTTGTTGGTCGACATGGCATTTACTTCCGAGGCAAGAAGTTCCTCATTTGCATTTTGACTAGAAATCTTACGGGCCTTTTTAGATGTAGCCTTTGTCGATCTCGTGTCTGTTGCGCCAATCACACCATCGTCGTCATGAGAGTCATTGTTTGATTTAGGAGGGGGAGGAGCTGAGAATTCCGGTCTAGGAGCGTCATGTATTTTATCGGAGAGCGTGCCGGACTAAGTGTAAATCAAGTCCAAGTATTGTGCACGAGCGATAACTTGCTCTTTGGTGACGACTCCCCCTTTTGCCACATCTTCCGTGATGGAAGGAAATAATGACTTAATAAACCATTCAGCTAAAAGCTGATCAGGAACATACATTTTCACCATTATACGAAAACGTCTCCACTCATGTATATGATCAGATATGTGAGTGGTCGTCGTTTGTTTGAAATTGGTAAGAAGTTCCATTCTCGTTTCGTACCTTATCGGTAACTGAAAATGGGTTAAAAAAGTCGTGGCTAGGGTACTGAAGTTGTCGAATGAAGCTCTAGGCAATTCGATATACCATTTTACTGCCAGACCAGTTAACGTCCTCTGAAAAAGGCGAAGCCTAATCGAATCATCGTTTAGGGTGTTTGATGAACACCACAGATGAAAGGTCATCACATGATTCGACGGATTTTCACCTGGATTTCCATTAAATTTAGGAATATCTGACAGAAGTTTATGCGGAATCGCTGGCCACCAAGGGGCATAAGCAACTGGATCATTCGTCAGCCGGTTTAGATCTGGTAATTCTAGAGTTGCTACAAAGGGAAACTGTCGATTCAGGTTAGGCGAAGCATACCCAGGATAAGATGGAATCACCTTAGTAGTGGGTCTTTGCATACCAGCATAATGTATTTGATGTTGGCAACTTTGACAAGGTTGATGGGCATAACCATTATAATATGGTTGTTGATAACCGCTTTGGAAATGCAGTTGCCCATTACTTACAAAGACTTGTTGCTCAGGTCCTTGATATGATTGCTGGAATTGCGGTTGTTGAGATTGAACCAGCCCTGGTTGTTGGATCATTTGCTGTTGTCCAATACTGGATGATTGACCAAGATGAGGAGTCATAGTACTTGTTTGAGCCTGAGTCGCTCCAGATAAGGAGGCACTAACCTGAGGTTGTGATTGAGCCGTTGAGACAAGAGGCTGTTGTATTGCAACCTGAGAAACTTGGGGTTGACATACAATAGGTAGCGCTTGTACTTGCGACGTAGTCACCATAGCAGGTATAGTGGGAATATTCGACACAGGGTGGACTGGTTGCATTGAATATACAACCCTTGGTTGCTGAGGCAATATTGGTACCCAACCGCTGGATGTAATTCCAGTTTGACCTGAACTTTGTTGTAAAATCCCACATGGTTGTTCTCCGGGAGGGAACAATGAAAAAGCATACTGCCCTCCATATGGTGGCAATCCAGTACTTAAAGGGTATATTGGCCTTTGAAGACACATTGGATCGATTTTTTGAGTTTCAACATAAGAAATACCAGATGATAATCCAAATGAAGAAAGAGGAACAGACCATGTCGTCGAAACAGTCCCTGATCGGACTTCGGCTTGTTGTTGATAACTTGCCGAGACAGATGGTATACCGGTGAACATTGTTGGAGTAGCAACATGAGGTTTTGTCCTAGATGTCGACGGTTGTTCAGACATATCTAGTCTATCCAAAAGATTTCCTAGCGATTCTACAAGAACTTGCGATGAAGGGAGACTAACTTCGAAGACCAACGAGGGAAAGGTGATGATTATTCCGTTTAAAATAAATTTTAGACGCTTTGACACAACTTGTTTTTTCAATTTTTAAGAGTCGAGAAAAAACAAAAGATGACTCTAGTCGCCTTCGATTTTTAATGAGCCTGAAGTGACAAGTGCTCAGATGGACCTTTTCCGTTAAGGATTCTGAAAAGGAAGGAAAGGGACTACTTTGGAAATCTAGGTAGAGGGAGTACCAAACCAATCGCAAAATTGCAGAATACTTTTTACGGTACGGCAGTCAATCTTCCCGAATGTTGTGTTCAGTGCATTGCGATCGATAGGGTGGCAGACATGGCTTCCTATGGATAAAGGATTTAAGCCTATAGGGGTCTCCCAAAATATACTCGACGGTATTTGGGAGCACAAGTCCGTACTGGCACTTATCGTCTCAAAGTGAAGGAATCACCCAACCATCAGTGAGAACAATAGTTACCAGGCTTTACGACGCTGGAATACGTCTCTAGCCTAGACCTCTAAATGTTGTGCGTTAAGTTCCAAAGCGTTGTTAGATTCATTGAATTTATTTTAATTTGATCTTGTTTATGAAGTTTGCCTTTCGGGTTCACCACGAGATGTAGATGTAATTCCTAAAATGCAATCTAAGATGATAAACAAACTTTTTATCTCTTTTATGCAATGAAAATCCTAGCTACTAGGGAAAAGAAAGACAGAATCTTTTCACAAAGAGTAAAGAGCACACTCTAAATGCACTTTCCTAAATCAAGCCAAACAGACCGTCTATATGCAAATGCACATGCATGTATTTGTTTTCAACTTTCTTAGTATATGGATGCTAAAAAGAAAGTTGATGTACAAATCTGAATTTCTTTTCAAGCGACAAATATAAACAAGATTTTTTTTTTTGAAATCAAAAATAGAGATGATTACGACACCTTACGATTTTGAAATGAACACTCGTTCTTGACACTAGGAAATTACAAATTCAGACCAAAAGCAATAGTAACAGGATAATCGACCATCAACAGCAATCAAACTTTTTCCTACGATCGAAATCGACACTTGCGACAGATTCAAATCAAAGGATGACAGTATGATTATGCTACTTTTGCAAAGGAGAACTGTAAATGACTCAACAAACAGACAAAAACATCTAAAATTCTTTTGTGCAAAAGAGGCGGAATAACAGCAAGGAAAAGGGGTTTCAAACAGACATATACTGATCATAGGCAGCAAAATTTAGGAATAGAACTAGAAAGAATGAAGCACAAAAGCCACAGCTGCACAGAGCTAGTATGATCAGCGCACCTGTAACACAGAGAATCTGAAATGCAGCGCAGGTTGTCTACTCGGGAAGTGCGTTGAAATTCAGAATCTCTGAACAGTACCTGCGCTGGGCCAGAAATGAGACTTTGTTTGGGTTCCGGGTCACAGTTTGCAGTTCAGTCCTTGGTTTTTGGTCGAGTAAAAAGTAATCAGTAATGCAACAATCAGGGGTAGATCTAAGGAGGATCTAAGAGCTATCACAAGGGAAATCAGATAGTTTGTGAATCAGCTGTTTAAATCATAAACAGATCCAGTGAATGGATTGAAGCAACAGTTATCTACTTTGCATTTGTTATGGCAAATGCAGTTCGAATGCTACTTGTAAGTTTATGAAACAAACAACAAAGAATGATAAGCAAACAAACTAATTAGCTCCCCAGTGGAGTCGCCATTTTGTTACAGGGAAAAGTGTCTATTTAGAACTACTCTATCCCACTAAGGTGTGACAGCTACCTTAGAAACAAACAGAGAAAAACTACTTTTGTATTTCCTTTATGAATTATAGATAGAGAGGAATAGAAAGAACCAACCTGTGTCTTGCGCTAATCCTTTGATCCAATCCCTCTCTTCTTTGATGGTCTCCAGCTACCTGCTCCCTTGCATGCCCAGATTCACAAAGTACATGTAAGATCACAGAAGCAGAGCACTATACAAAGACATGGATCTATATTCATAAACAACTTAGGATCAGATTTAAGTTAACCATACAAATGTAACTAGCATCAATGATACAAAAGCATGGAGGAGAACTCAAATAGTTTTTATTGATAAACAAGAAAAGGTCCAGGAGGAGTTACAACCAGTGGTTCAACCCAGCATCAACCTCCCAGCAAAGAAGCCCCTCTTCACCTCAAACAAAGCATAAATCACCCAACAATCTGATGTTTTGTCTCTAGAAACCAACAACAATTCCTTACAATATGCAAAATTCCAGCCTCCTCAACCTCTGGATCTCTGGGATGAGAGATCTATATATAGATATTTGCAGAGGTGTGAGTCAGCTCTGGGTTTTTGATTAGTGTCTTCTCTCTGATAGTTCTTGATGCCACTTGGAGATCTCATTGATCTCTTACTCATCTTTGGGCGATTTTGAGAGGCAAGTGTCCCAGGAGAAGTTTCTGGAAGATTCCATGATCATCCACCTCGCAAATTGTCTCCGCCACTTGACTTTTCCCATCCATCGCACCCCATAGAAGGGCTTTTTGAAATGCAACGCACTTCCCATGTGTACAAGGTGCGATGCATCACACCTTGGCCATGGAGCAAGTGCATTGATCCAGTTTTGACCAGTTCTGAGTAGTTTTTCATGGAGAACTTCTGGGAGAAGCTGTAATCTGTTGACCTTGTTCCTTTAGGGGTTAGAACAACACTTTTAGGGACTTAGGAGCCCTTGGTTTATGGACATTTCATGCTTGGGGTTGTAGGGTCCAAAAATGTCTATAACACTTTTGGTAAGCAAGAAATAGACAACCATGTTCCATTACTTTTAGTCTATGCATTCCATCAGGATTTTAGCCAAGAAATTATGTATTATTAAAAGGAATTAACTAATCCATTTTCTCAACAAAAACAAGAAATATGCTGACAGACCTTCCCATTCATGGAGTTATCTTTCGGCTTTTATCTTTTCATAGCCTTATAAATTACTTATAAAAGAGGTTACTGCATCTATAAAATTGCCCCATCTGGTCAGTAGTGACTGACCCATCATATCTATGGAATTCCATAGGAATACCCAAATAAGGTCGACACATGCCTGGAGGGAAATGTGCAAGTAATACAAAAATTCATAAAACATAGTACCCAGGAAGCCCACTAAACCATTGAACGCATCCTGAATCAACCTCATTAACCCAATATGGAACTCGTAAATCACTTAAATAAATAATTTTAGCTTCCTTTCTAATTGGAAGGATTTTTGCTTACATAGAGTAGGTCAATTTGATCGTTTAACCTATAATGATAGAACAGGTCTCTTTGTTGTTTATTTTGGCTTAGGTGGAAATATAATTTTCCTATTTCGTTTAAAATTGTATTGTGTTGGTCTTAATATGTGTTTCCCACAAGTGTATTTAAAAATGAAAATTAGGAAAATAAAAACAATTGTGAAATTGGAAAATGGAAGATTGGAAGGCCAAAAAACTAGGATTTTGGAGAGTTGGAAAGGCAATAAAATAGCGTAAAAGGATTAAAATAGATTATTACTCATTTTGTAAATATATTTTTATTTTCTAAGAGTTTACATAAATAAAATCTATTAGCTCACGACAGTAATCTAATAGGGTATAGCAGTCCTTGTGGTCAGCAAGAAATAGACAACCATGTTCCATTACTTTTAGTTTATGCATTCCATCAGGATTTTAGCCAAGAAATTATGTATTAATAAAAGGAATTAACCAATCCAGTTTCTCAACAAAAACGAGAAATATGCCCTTTTCTAATTGCCAAATTCACATGTACAAACCTTTGTTTGAATGCAAGGCCTCCCTTCATCTCATTCTTTCAACTTTATTATAGAAATTGCTTGAATGTAGACAATGCCGTATGCTAGCATGCATTAGTGTGATAGAAAATAGCAGGTAAGAATAAACGTGACAAGTACAGGTAACAGTGTTCTGAACAGTATGATGGAAGTGAAAAGACCCTACTTCAGATATAGGTTATAAACTTCATATTTTCCTGAATTATGGGTCACTCCTAACTTATTGTTGAACTCGACTTGCAAATGAGATAAAATATCTCACACTATCCATCATATACTCCCTCTGTATGATAAACGTGATCTCAGTATCAATCATACATGAATTGGTGGATTTCATTTCATTTCATAGTGTATGTAGAGGACAAAGAAAACAGATTGAGGTTCTTTGTCAACTCGCAGAAGCTTGCAGAGAGAAAGAAAACATTGCCAAACAATTGGATGAAGTATCTAGGGAAAGGAATGATGCACTCCATCAAATGAAGAAACTTGGGAAGAAAATAAAGGGATTTCCAAAAAATTAGCTGAGGTTTTGAGATTGAATGAAAATGTAGTTAAGCAGAAAGATGCAAGACTTTTGGAGGCTCTGTCAGAACTTGAATTTGAAAGGAAAGCACGGAAGTCTACTGAAGCAAAGAAAGCATATTAGAAGATGGCATTAAACCAAATGAGGGTATTTGCCCACAAGGAACTTGGAAAGAATCATTGACTAAAGAGGTAGAGAGACGTAGTAGGGAGAATTGAGAGTCTGTAGTTGGATGCATATTTTGTAGCTTTACTATTTTCAATGTTAAAATATATGCATTAGCTGTGTTTAGGCTAATAGAGCTATGATATACCTCTTAATTTCTATTTTGCAGTGCGTAGTGCGTCCATGGCTGGGACTTAAGATGCTTGAACTTAACAAACTTGTTATAGCTCAGCTTAAAGTGAGAGGTCCAGCTTTTCCTGATGTAACAAAGGGTGTTCTTGTGCCATAGGTGAGCTACCTTGGGATAAAACTTGTGCATCTGTGGATTCATTTTTTCTTTTTATTGCATTGGTTATGATAAAATGTTTATGCAATAAATCTATAGTGGAAGTTAGTCTAAACATTCATAATACATGGGAGGATTTTACTTGGATGGTTGCTAATAAGGTCTTTGTGTTCTATTTCCTAATTCCATTCTTGCATTAATAATTGAATTTTAACCCAATTTACCTCTGTCTAATGCTGTTTTTCACATATGTAAATTCAAAATAGCGTATACTATATTTGATACCTTTCTAGCCTACCAAATTGATGGTACAAATTATGTTTTACATTTAAACATATGTTTTTGATTGAAACATCATAGGTGACTCCTGGATCACCTGCTTATCGAGCTGGATTCCATCTTGGAGATGTCGTCATTCAGTTTGATGGGAAACCAACTAAAAGCATCAAGGAGGTGAGTTGGAGCATGTTTTTTATAATTAGCAGCACAAAACAATAGAGAAATGTCATGATTTCTAATTTATTATATAAATGGGCTACAACAGATTATTGAGATAACGGGTGACAAAGTTGGAATGGATTTCAATGTAATTTTGAAGCGATCAAATAATATACAATTGACCTTGACTATAGTGCCAGAGGAAGCCAACTCAAATCTATTTTGAGTACGGAGGGTAATATGCATTTTCTTTGCATTAATTGGATTGGGTTTTTGTGAAGCAATTCATCATATGCTAGGCCACACCCAAGGATTCCCTTGATTGTAATAATGGCATCCAGGAACATATAAAGCCCGCACGAGAGAAAACCAAATAAAGTGCAGGACCTTACCTCACTTAGAAGGCATTGAATTCTTTGAGCTCAGGTGAAATACCGAGTAAAGCTTTTCAGGATAAAATGAAGCTGGCACATGAACTTATCTTAGAAGGTTAGAGTTTCCATGACCAATCTATGAAAAATTGCAATTCACATGTACAAACCTCTATTTGAATGCAAGGCCTCTCTTCAATCTCATTATTTCAACTGTATTATAGAAATTTCATAAGTTATTGATCCAGACAGACCTTCCAATTCATGGAGTTATCTTTGAGCTTTTATCTTTTCATAGCCCCTCCATTATGTTTCTCAGAACAAAAAAAATTATTGCTCGAGGGACTTTCAATATCTCGATTAATGCCACTGATACCACTTTTATGATCCTAAGCACTGCATATGATATTATATCTACTATTAAGACAACAATATCTGATATACCGACTCAGGTCAATTCTCTCCTGGCATATTGCCCCACAACAATTTGCCTTCCCCGAATCTAGATAGATCCATGAAGCCATTGGATCAGCCCAGGAAGCCATCCACTCAATATGGACCAAACATCTAAAAAGCATCATTCTCAAGATTGACCTTTCCAAAGCTTTTGATCGAGTCAGCTGGATTTATATTAAGATGCTCCTTATCCATTTGGGTTTTCCTCATAATTACATTACTTGGATCATGGCTTGCATTACCACTCCCACCTTCAGTGTTCTCATTAATGGCTCGGCCTCCCACTTCTTCCACTCTGAAAGGGGGCTTAGGCAAGGCTGCCCTCTATCTCCCCTCCTCTTTCTTATAGTCATGGAAGGTCTTAGTCGCTTAATTGCATCAGCCAAGAGGGATGGAGACATTTGTGGCCTCAAGATTACGGATGACTGCTTTCTCACCCACCTTCTATTTGTGGATGACGTGCTTATTCTGCTGGATGGCAGCATTCGGGATTCCAGATCTTTTTCCAAGATACTCCTCCTCTTCTCATCTGCATCTGGGATGCTTGCTAACCAATCCAAATCCACCATCACCTTTACCCGCACTTCTATTCATGAATCCCAATTTGCTCATCAGGTCTTTCCCTACAGTATCCACCCTTTGGACAGAGGTCTCAAATATCTGGGTTTTTGGCTTAAACCTACCTGTCAGAGGATTGCAGACTAGGTCTGGCTTGTCACAAAATTGGAGAAGAGACTGTCCATCTGGAGTTATAGATATTTATCCAGGGCAGGCAGGCTGGTTCTTATCAAATCGGTCCTGGAAGCTACCCTAGTTTTCTGGATGGCTCTTGCATGGATCCCCAGGAATATCCTATCTCGTCTGAAACAATTATGCAACAGATATCTCTGGAATGGGAATCAGGATAAAAAATTATTTGCCTGGATCAGCTGGCAAAAGATTGCAATGCCAAAGAAATGGGGAGGATGGGGACTGAAAGACCTTCCCCTTTTCGCACAAGCCCTAGCTACAAAAATGGGTTGGACCTTGTTGACTGGTCAGAATCTATGGACACATATCTCATATCATAAATATATCTGGCCACAGAACATGTTGGATTGGGTTCGACTGTCTAATTGGCCGTCGACTGGCAGCTCATCCATATGGAAGGCATTGCTACACTCCCTTCCCCATATAAGAGACAATCTGGTGTGGAGAATCAATGATGGTTCCCTGGGTCGGATCGGGGTGGATCCATGGATTGGTAGTGGAGGAAGACACTTACTTTCTAGAGACCTCATCATGTATCTTCACACACATGAGATCAGGGTTTTCTCGCACATTGCAGATCAACAAAATACGGATATTTTTTCACAAGCATGGAAATCTGCTCGTCAACTCGACCTTCCCCCTCGATGGCACCAGGAATGGCATGAATATATTACAACATTATCTGAATCTCACATAAGGATAAAAGAGGGACTTGATGAATTAGTTTGGTGCTTGGCAGAAAATGGTATATATTCCCCAAAGTCAGGTTACAGTTCCCTGATACAACACAAAAGACCAGAATAGATATCGAGTTGGTGGAGATACATTTGGAAGCTTACTGCACCTCCACGCACCAGACTATTCTTCTGGTGCATACTTAGAGACAAAGTGCCCACAGGGGAGCACCTAGCACATAGATCTTTTTACGGGCCTACCTGGTGTATTTTGTGCAAATGTGAATCAGAATCAACGGAACACCTTTTTCTTCTCTGCACCGCACTGCAATCTCTTTGGCGGAGCTTATCCTCATCTATCTGTTTCTCTGGGCTATGGGCTGGCAATGATCTAAGCAGTGCTTGGGATGACTGGTCTGACAGACACAAGGGATCCAAACTACAGAGCCTCCCCTTGCTTGTCAGCTGGTATATCTGGCTGGCTCGAAACCGTTTCATTTTTTATAACAAAGTTGTGTGTTGGCCGCACATAGAGGCTGGTATAATCTCTGCTTATAATGAATTTCCTGAACCTCCACCTCCTAGAGAGCGCCGCACACATCCACCCCCCAGCATTGACAAATCTACTCCCTGGGCTTTCTTTGATGGGGCTGCAAATCAACAGGGCTGTGGAGGTGGTTTCATTTTTTATATAAATGAACAACATTTCTATAAAGTCAAGATGGGATTAGGAGCTGGCACCAATAATTTTGCGGAACTCATTACCCTCCGTCACTTATTGCATTTCTCCTTGGGACATCAGTGCTTCAACCTAAATATTTTTGGGGACTCAAAGATTATTATTAACTGGTTCAATGGCATATCTATTTGTCACATACACACACTCAGCAACATATTAAACGAAGTAAATATTTTCAAGGCAGAATTTAACAATATCTCTTGCAATCTTATTTACAAGGAGCATCACTGCAGTTTTAACCAACTATCCAAGGAGGCCGCGTAATTACCCAGAGGAGAATGGGTGATTCAAGAGCAGAGGGGGATAAATGAATTCCGCTATTATCATCGGCCTTATATAGACCAGCACTATCAGGGGGACCTCGGTCCTTGAACAACAAATGTTTTTTTGTCAAATATTGTAAAACTCAAATTTTTGAAATCTTTTGAATATACATTGACATATATTTTTGAGATATTATACTGAAAGGGCCCTACGTAGCCTATGTACAGGTTTATATAGACTTATAATATTTTTATACAACTGATTTTTAGGCAGATCGCCCTGCGTGGTGTATCTGGACAGCTCAGAGTCTCTCATGTTAGTCCATGGTCGACTCAGTTTACAGCATATGCAACTGCATCTACAATATGTAATTTTTCTATATTAATGAAAAATTATGGATTTTTCCAGGGGAAAAAAAAATATCTGATATACCATACATTTTTACAGTTGAATTTAGTGTTCATACCCATTGATCAGAATATTGCTCAATCCCATTTTTATTCCTTTTAATCCCATGTTGCTTCTGCCATTCTTGTTAACATAAACATAGGAATATGAATATGAACAATGAGATTTACATTGTATATATGTTTCAGGAATTTGTATGTTGTGTTTGGAGTTTACAATATTCAATTTGTCAACGTCCAGGGTGATAACTGGAAGTTTCAGCCAATTCAGTGAGATGGGTGACACCCAAATGCCGATGTTACAATCAAATGTGTGAGATACCCAATCATACAATCCAAAAATATGGAAAACCCCTCCATTATGTTTCTCAGAACAAAAAAAATTATTGCTCCAGGGACTTTCAATATTTGGATTAATGCCACTGATGCCACTACTATGATCCTAAGCACTGCATATGATATTATGTCTACTATTAAGACAACAATATCTGATAGACCATACATTTTTACAGTTGAATTTAGTCTTCATACCCATTGATTAGAATACTCCTCTCTCCCATTTTTATTCCTTCTAATCCCATGTTGCTTCTGCCATTCTTGTTAACAAAAACAGAGGAATATGAATGTGAACAATGAGATTTACATTGTATATATGTTTCAGGAATTTGTGTGTTGTGTTTGGAGTTTACAATATTCAATTCGTCAACGTCCAGGGTGATAACTGGAAGTTTCATCCAATTCAGTGAGATGGGTGAGGTTTGCAAGTGAATCGCCCCTGTTCAAATATCTAGAGGCATCACCCATACTCATATGCCTATAGTGTAAGAGGATACAAGAAATATGAAAGCAAGTCACATCACCAACTCCTACCTCTAGATGAAGCCCAAAACTATTAAAAAGAAAATGATTTTTTGAGTTGGAGTGAATTAAAAGAAAAAAATATTACCGAATGATAAGGAATTAATGACTCTACAAACTTTTGTGAAAATGAGCCACAACCTGAAGTGAAGTCAGATTTTTATTAATTAACCAGACTTATAAAATATTAATTATGTTTTAAAAATTGGAGTTGAAAAATATTTAAAATTGTAACTTATGGAATGATTCTTTTTAACATTTGTAAATAATAAAAAATAAAAATTAAATTAAATATATTTAATAGTCTTGGATTCATTTTTATATTAAAAATAAATAATTTAATTTCTTCAAATCATAGATTTAGTAATGATTAAATAATATACTTCTAACCATAATAAATTAAAAGAATTATTTAATTATTAAATAATGCATTTACAAATCTTCAATACAAAAATTATATCTGTCCTCGTTATATTCTTCAATTAGTTGTAGTGGGGTCTAGATATAGATATGGATGACACACTGATCCCAACAAAAATTACCTATTAATTAATAGTTAATAATGTTCTTATTCCATCATCATGTTAAAATCCAAACTTTATATTAAAGCCCAAACCCATCACGGAATTTTCTAAACTTTGAAAAATGATCGGTGGTTTTTTATGGTAAGTTCTTTTATGAGTACTGTTAAATTTATTTAAAATTTGTAATTGTATAGCTAATAATTAGTTTATAATTTGAATAAACCATAGGCTATATTATATCTATAATTTAATTCTTTCTCGTTTTTCTTGTCACTTATGATTGATTTTAAATTTTATTAATTTATACAATACATGCAATAAAGCCACTTGGATACAAGAAACAAGATGCCCAAACATGTGCATTATAGGTAATTTGATGTCAGTACATTTTATCACCTTCTTGATAGATTTTTGTTGCATCATGCAATCACTACAATACAGGGAATTGATCATCTGAAATATGATAACTGCTATAAGCGTGGCACAAATCCCCGGTATACATACATGGATATAGACTTCTATATCGACCTCATATAAAAACAATACAAGTACTCAAAAACTAGTGAAGCTCTTAGCAAGGCATACCACCCTATATTCTATTCACTGGGTGAAGGGTAAGAAGCATTTATGAACAATAATCCGTCTTTAATCAAAGAAGCAAATACATACATGGATATAGACTTCTATATCGGCCTCATATAAAAGCAATACAAGTACTCAAAAACTAGTGAAGCTCTTAGCAAGGCATACCACCCTATATTGTATTCACTGGGTGAAGGGTAAGAAGCATTTATAAATAGTAATCTATCCACCCTATATTGTATTCACTGGGTGAAGGGTAAGAAGCATTTATAAATAGTAATCTATCTTTAATCAAAGAAGCAATGCTTTGACTGCAAAAATGTTTTGATTCTGCACGGGTGACCAGAGTCCTCGAACTTGGGCACCCAAGATTGCAAAACTACATGAGACATTAGACAAATGGAAAAGGTAATGCAACGCATAGCTTCATTGAGAGGGTATATTGTCTTTTAAACGCTGAAATTGAACACTATATATTCCTTTGTCTAATATAACTTAAATGACCTTGAAATAATATTATGACTATAAATTGTTTCTCCCAACATCACATCTAGAGCTGACCAGGATGACCAGTGGACACCTTATTTAAGGACTAGTGAATGAAAGGATAAATTCACAACTCTATCGATTTCATATAAATTATCATGATGTTACTACCAACATTTGATGATAATTTGTAATATCAAGTGCCATTCTTTTCAAATTTATGCCTTACAGTGTTTCCTTTGCAACATATAATACAAATGCTAATTATAAATATGATATTTATCACTCACATTTATTACTATAATTGTACTAATAAAAAAACAAATTTAATTTAGAATAATCCATTATGTAACCTAAACTTAAACATTACTCTTAATGCAGAGAGGGCAACTTAAACATTAATCTTAATGAGAGAGGGGCAAGCCCGTTGTGTGATAGTATATATTTGACAGTCTGAAACGGCTTTATTTATTTATGACATGATAAAAAGATATATACACACACAGAGGCGTCTCTGGTCTATATTTTCTGATCTTACTATAATAATCAGCCATCCTATCCTTTCGTATCCATGCGGTAGCTGCTATGCTATGCTGTTATGCTTCATCTCCTACTCATGCCAGCCATGTTAATAGTAACATAGTATAATACTAGATATATTATATACATGCAGCAATTAATAGCATGGAGAGAGCTTCCAGAGCTGGTTGTCCTGCTTGTTCCATTTCCACATCACAGCGCGACTGCCGTCTCTGATCCCTCCGCTCCTCCTGTCGCCGTGGAATGCGTCCAAGTTGAGCCCAATGTTGTTGGCCATCCTTATTGTTCGATACCCATAACCCATGTCCTCACTCTCACTCCACAGTATGTTCTCATCATAAGTGGAGGGTCCCTCGTACTGAGTGACCAGAACCTCCTGACATTCAGCAATGGCATGGCGGAGAGCTTGACCAGTGGCTTTGTTCACCAGAGCGAATGCAGGATGACCCACTTGGTCCCTCACCTGGTTACTCCAGCTTTCATCCTTCACCCATTGCTGCATGCATACATATATACATTGTATATATCAACAAATATCCATCAAGAAAATTAACAGTCTATGCAGGCAACAAAGATTAATCAAGAAAATATATATTTAAACAGAATCTATTCAGGCAGTTAATGAATATGAGATTGTTACCATTGTGGGATCATTGGGATTGTAGAAGAGCATCACGGCACTGCCATCTCTGATAGCCAAAGCGTAGTCAGGGTTGGCCTTCGAGCCGACCCTCACGATGTGGCCTTGTGGAATTATTTTCTGGCGGTTCATCATGTAGCCTCCTCCTGCGTTATACTTGTTAGAAGCCGCGGGGCCTCCATACTCGTTAAATCCATGGCCTCCTTCTGTTACATTTAGGCATGGGTCGCAAGGGGGACGTGGTGGCTGCTGCTGATAGCCATAGCCTGAAATAGGCGGGGACTCGTAAATCCTCTGGTTCCTCTCTTGGCATGAATCGTACTCCCCATAGTATGCCATGGATTGATTGATTCACAGAATGCCAAACTCTTGAAATAAACACAAATCACTAAACTCAGATAGCACGAAACGAGATGATGGTGGTGGTTCTATATTGTTATCGAATGGCCTTATATACACGACGGTTGATTGGAGAATATGTGCATCACGATGGAAAGGAATAACATCATATATTTAAAAGCATCGATTTAAGGAATCAATCCATTACAATTAAATGATGGACAATCGCTTCTTGTTTTTTATATTCTTGGGCCTTTGCCAACTTCACTTTCCTAGTGTCCTTTGCAACACTAATAATTATCCTTCGAGTCGACTCATTTAGAGGAATCACACGATTTAGGTTCACATTCGATTCGAGGAGGTGACAGAGGATAGCTATCATGCGAGCAAAAGGTTGATAGCCGTGCCTTCATTCAGGGAATGCCATGCTTTATAAGATCTGGCGACGACACCTGTAATATGCTTTCGTAGGTGTAAACGATAAATAAAAGACGTAGAGTGTTTTGCACTTCATGGCAATAGTTTAAGAATAATACGTGAGTCACTTATCAACTCACACTCCAACTTTGCTCTTCAGGATCGGAGAGGATTTTCCACATCACTAAATAAAGTTATGGATCCCAATTATGCTATTCAATCTTCACACAGTACAGCGAGTAGTGTTTGGTGTTGAAGCCATGAGACAGTGCACTTTGCTTTTGCTTATATCCCTCTCAAAACTAGCGTGTATCCATCGTAATTCATGAAAGTTTGTTGGATTCTTCCCACCTCAAAATATCAAAGGTGAAAGTCTATTAGGTTATATATATATATAGATCACTTTTACGTAGAAATGTATAATTTTACATATTATTTAAATTTTTAATTTGTTTGTATTAGTTTGGATGAGTATGGGGATCTGGTTCATAAGGTAAACTATGTAATCAATGTTTTTGATACTAAATATATATATTTAGTCAATTATGTTCATTCTTAAAAAATAAACGTATAAACTTATTTAATAATATGAATTTTAATAATATTTATTGAATGTTTTGAAAAAATTGTAAATTAATTAAAATCAAATAAGTTTTATTAACCACTAATTACAATATAACCTAAGTTTCAATAAGTATAATAATATAATACTAAATATTGTATAATATTATTAAATATAACATGATAATATATTTAGTGATATGATATTATATATAATAAAAATATTATATTAGTGTGATGTCATATTGCAATGTTCATTAAGATTTCTACCATATTGTAATGTTCAATGAGGATTATGTTTAACTTTCATAGTTTTACAATGAGATTCTTTTTCATTAACTTTACGTTAAATTAGTACATTCCTTAATGAGCATGTTGCATTGTTGTTGGATTGTGACATTTATTAATAGTAATTTTATATTTTAATACTCATCTTGCAATGTTAATGGTTGCATTGTAGCAAGCATAAAGTGTGATGGCACATTGCCACATTCATTAAGGATTTCATTGCATTGAAAAAATCATCCAATTCGATTTCACATAGTGGCATTCGTTAAGGATTTTATTGCATTGCACTACTCATCAATGGTTATGTTGGATTGTGACATTCCTCAATAGTTATGTGAAATTGTGACTTTATTCTTTGCCAATTATAGAATTTGTTTCTTGTATTATTTTAGAATAATGTTGTGGCATTAATGGTTGTGTCAGAATGCAACATTCAAGAAAGGGTGTGTTAGCATTCGACATTACGATGCCCATGAAGGGTTTTGTCACATTGAAATGTTCACAGAGGATTATGTTAATTTTTTAATGATATCACTAATTTTTATATGTCATATTGCAAAATTTATCAAAGGTGACATCATATTGTAATATTCATCAAGGATTTTGTCACAGTGCAACATTCATTAAGAGTTTTATCACATTATAACATTTTTCTCAGATTATTTTTGATTGTGATATTCCAACATGGTTATGTCATATTATCACATTCATATTTTCCAACTTAAATATTTCATTGCATTGCAATGTTCAATAACAGTAATGTCCCATTGAATTTTTTTTTAACTTTTATTGGCCAGAAATTCCTTATTTGTTATTTCATATTGTGAGATTCTTATTTTGTTATTATAGATATGATACATTATAATATTCATGAAATGTCATGTCATATTGTGACATTAAATAAGGGTTTATTTCCCTTTGTACATTCATCAAATGTCATGTCACATTATAACATTCATTAAGGGTTATGTTGCATTGTGGTGTTCCTTGATGTTTATGTAAAATTGCAACATCCATCTAAACCAACTTGTATGTTAACTTTAATGGTTACGATGCATTGTGATGTTCATCAAGTGTCATGTTGCACTCAGTTTGGTTGACTTTAGGAAGTGATTCTCTTGTTGGTTGACTTATGTTGATTATTAGGTTCCTCACTAGTTATGTCATATTGAAATGTTCATCAAGGATTCTGTCACAATAGGATGTTCCTTTATGGTTATGTTCGAATATAACATTCATCTTGTGGTATTAATGGTTATGTTGCATTACAAAATTCATGATGACATTGATTAAAGGTTTTATTTTGCTAACTTAAAAGATTTCATTGCATTGTAATGTTCAATAATGGTAATGTCCCATTGAACCTTTTTAAATTTGGTTGGCCATGGTTGAAATTATTTAGTTGTTATTTCATGTTTTGACATCTTCTTGTGGCATTATTGATTATGATACATTATAGTATTTGTTGGAAATAATACTGAGAGGTGGGGTGAATTAGTATTATCAAATCAATTATTTTTCGTGTCACAATCAGATTTGTATACGCTACTTCAGTTATAGGAAACTGCGTATATATGCTACTATGTCTAAAGCAACCAACATATATCAGTAGACTTATGATTCATTAAATGTTGATCTTTAATTAGTCCATTAGAACTTCATTTACCATAAGAACAGTAAACGGGTGCAGTAAAACAGAACAAATCGTCACACACATGGACACAAGATATAAGGTTGAAACCTAATGTGGGTGAAAACCACCTGCTGCAATTCCTCTCTATCTTCTTTTAATAAGAAAATTCTTTTTACAATGTTTATGTACTGGTGCAGTCTTATACCAGTACGCAAGCTTCTACCTGCAGAAGGCTACAACTTTCTCGTGTTCTCCAGCTTCTCCTAGAAGGAAGCTACAACCCCTTAGCTCTTGTACTAGCTGATGTACTAGTACGTAGGTGCTGACCTATAGAAGGCTACAACCTTCTCCTTTTTTTTTAGGAGACCATGTTTCATAAATTTTCAGACTGGATCCATCAACAACAATAATCAAACATCAAATACATCTGCATCAACCAATCTCCTTTGCTTCAATCAAAACTAAATCAAACAATTACTTCTCTGAATGTTGTAACCAGAATACATTAACAGTAACCAGAAACCAATCCTGAACGCAGAACACTGCATCAATAAATAGAAGTAGCTAAACATATTTCATGAGACGTATGCTACTTCAATATGTAGAACCTGCATGCATATGCTTTTGTATTAAGGCCAACCAGCGTATACGCTGTTTTGACTTACTGAACTAGCGTGCATATGCGCCTCTGATGTGCCAAACCTGCGTATAGATCTATAAAAGATAATTTACCCTTTTCACTTATTCAAACATCAATTATACCCAAATTATCAGATTTATAGATCAAGTCATGCGCCAAATATAACAGATCAAAATCACACAAAGATACTACTATTCAAGCCTTAAGATCTTGACCCATCAATAGAACTTATCCTTCTTCTATCATTGAGGTTCCTCCTTGGTACAGATCCAGCTATGCACCATAACCCAATGACTAGTATTCTAGATCTTACTCTTCATAAGATATTCAATGCTTGAGTGAATGCCTTTGCCTAATGATCTCCTTCCCCTTTTATAGTCTTAGGCCTTTCTCAATACCATGGTCCAAAACCATAGAGAATCAATACCATGGACCCAATACTTGGGTTCAACACTTTGGATGAGATACCATGGTCCAAAAACCATAGGTCCAAATACCATGGACCAAAAATAAGTTTTCCCACATGTATGCACTTTTCCTTGCATGAAAGTGCGTGCATACATATACGCATCTCTTGATTGTCGAACCTGCGTGTATATGCAACTTGGTTAAGAGGAACCTGCGTATATCTCTTTTTTCCTTCATTCTGAGAGCCTGAACTGTGATCTGTCATTTGAGTGAGTTGCTATCAAGGACCATGCTTGTGCCGACAATCTCCCCCTTTGGACTTGATGGCAACGCCAAGTCACTCAAAGTCATTCTCCCCCTTTGTCATCAAGGGAAAAGGATTATGCTTCTACTAAGTACATGCTGAAATCTATGCTCTGCTATGCTGTCCATGCTCCCCCTGACTGTAGGCAAGGTCTACAAGAAGATGTTCTACAAGAAGAAACATGACTTTATACATCATAAATGACCTTCCTATCACCAAAGACTCATACATACATCCATCTCCCAACCAAGTGGGGATATACCAATATTGACTCATCCACCCAACCAAGTGGGGATACACCAAAATTTTACACATGATTAGACAAGAACATTACATCATCCATCCTAGGAATAGTGGGGAAACCAACATAGGCCGCTACATGACCTTGATAACAAAATAAATACATGAGATAGAGGCTAAATATCTAAGACAAGACTATGATAGTCATCAGCAACTAAGCAGCATCTATTAACCATCATTCAGACTAGCAACCATGATCTCCTCTGCACCTGTTCCACCTTAACAAAAACAATTATGAAATTGAACCAAGATCTTCTAAAATAATGCCAACAATGCATTATTAGAAGTATATGCTCCCCTTGAACCTATGCCAGATGGTCTCTGTCAGACCCATATCAGACTCTTTTCATCCTAAGTTTGGCCCCACTGTTTGTTTTCAAACCATAATATACATGACTGTGTCCACAGACACCTGCATATGTACGCGGATACACTTCATGAAACTTGCGTACAACCATTATTCTCTGAAACAGATAATTTCAACAAGAAGATGATGCATCGACTACTCCCAGCTTCTGTCTGAGATATTCAAATGTCTCCCTAGGCATTGGTTTGGTGAATATATCATCAACCTGTTCCTTGGAGGGAACATACTCCAATTTGACCTTTTGTTCAAGCACTTGTTCCCGTAGAAAATGATATATGATAGGTATGTGCTTGGTCTTCGAATGCATGATTGGATTCTTTGAAATACTGATTGCACTTGTATTATCACAAAAAATGGAGATAGGTGAAGTACAAGTGATTTGAATGTCTTGCAATGTTTGCATCATCCAAAGGAGTTGTGTGCAGCAAGATGCAGCAACCACATATTCTGCTTCAGCTGTAGATAATGCAATTGAGCTTTGTTTCTTGCTGAACCAAGATACTAATCTGGAACCCATAAAGAATGCACCACCACTAGTGTTTTTTTGTCATCCACGCTTCCTGCCCAATCTGCATCTGTATATGCATGAAGTGTGAGATCTGTATCTCTAGGATACCATAAGCCATAATTTTGTGTTCCTTGAAGATATTTGAAAATCCTCTTAACTGCCTGAAGGTGTGCTTCCTTTGGATTTGCTTGGAATCTTCCAACTATTCCTACTACATGCATGATGTCTGGTAGGGTACTTGTTAGATAGAGTAGGCTACACTGCTGCTGATTCATCATTTGTGCTAAGGCTGCATCTTCTTACCATAGGGGTACATACTGGTTTCGAATCCTCCATCCCATATTTCTTCAATATCTACTTGAGGTACTTGGTTTGTGATAGAAATATACCGTCTTTGTTTTGTTGGACTTGTAAACGAAGAAAATATGTGAGCTCACCAAGTAAGGACATTTCAAATTCTTTCTGAATCACCAAAGCGAAGTTTTGACTCATCGCTTCTTCATTGCTACCAAAGATGATATCATCAACATACACAACAAGTATTAGCAATTTATCATTATCAATTTTTATATATAGATTGCTATCTGTTGATCCTTTTGAAAAGCCTTATTGATGGAGGTATTTGTCCAACTGAAAATACCAAGCCCTTAGAGCCTGTTTAAGGCCATAGAGAGCCTTTTTGAGTCTGCATACAAGTTTTGGATCATTTCCAGAGATGAATCCATCTGGTTGCTCAATGTACACTTCTTCTTCTAAGTTTCCATTTAGAAAAGTAGTTTTCACATTCATTTGCTATACTTTGAACTCCTGAAAGCTAGAAAGAGCAAGGAACATTCTTAGGGCATCAAGTCTAGCAACTGGTGCAAAATTTTCTTCAAAGTATATGCCTTCTTGTTGAGCATACCCTTTACAAACAAGTCTAGCCTTGTTTCTAATAACATCTCCATTCTCATTCAGCTTGTTTTTTAATATCCATTTTGTCCCTATGACATTCTTATCATTTGGTCTAGGAACCAACTCCCAAGTGTTATTCTTTTCAATCTGCTCAAGTTATTCATTCATGGCCTTGACCCAGCATTCATCTTTGCATGCTTCACTTACATTTCGTGGTTTAGTGGAGGAGAGCAATGCTAGATAGCTTGAAGCTTCTGAAATAGTTCTTCTTGTTTGTACACCTGCCTCTGTCTACCCCAAAATTTGCGTCTCTGGATGATTCTTCTAGACATACCTAGATGGATTCTTTTATTCTACCCTTATCTGTTCTTCTGGTGCCTCATAGGTTTCTTCTTCATCATAAGTCTGATTTGATGTTGAAGGATAGTCCTCATCATCTTTGAAATCTTCAGATTTTACTTGCCTTGGATTGTTTCCTTCTTCATCAACCACTACATCAATACTTTCAACAATTTTTCCAAGTCTTTTATTGTAACACTTATATCCTTTGCTTTGGGGAGAGTAACCAAGGAGAATGCCTTCATCTGCTCTAGGTTCAAACTTGTCAAGGTTTTCATCAGTCCTTTTGATGTAACATTTACTTCCAAAAATTTTGAAGTATTTTATCGTAGGAGTCTTACCATACCAAAGTTCATGAGGAGTTTAAGTGATGTTCACCCAGATGTTTGTCTTGTTGGCAATAGTAATGGCAGCAAATGCAGCTTCACCCCAAAAGGTTGCAAGAGTTCGAGACTCATCAAGCATAGCACGAGCCATTTGTTGAACCATTCTGTTCATCCTTTCTACTACTCCATTTTGCTGAGGAGTCCTTGTAGTAGAGAATTCCCTTCTTATTCCATGTTCTTAATAAAAATCGAAAAATTCATCCGAGGTAAATTCCCCTCCTCGATCAGACCTGAGGCATTTAATTCTGTGATCTGATTCGTTTTCAACCAAGTCTTTGAATCCTTTGAACGTTTCAAAAGATTCGTCTTTATGCTTAAGAAGTCCTGTCCAACACATCCTGGAAAAGTTGTCAATGAACAATATGAAGTATTCTTCTCCTTGAGGTGACCTTTTCTGGGATGGACCAATACTTTAGTATGGACAAGTTCAAGTGGCTTACTAGCTGATCCTTCCTTCTTAGTGAAATTAGTTCTAGTTTTCTCACCAAACTGACATGATTTTCATATTGTATTGTCTGGAATTATGATGTCAGGGAGATCACAAACCGCCTGATATTTGCATGCTTCCCTTATCTGAGAGAAGCTTAGATGCCCCAATCTTCTGTGCCATAGCCAGTGTTCATCATTCTTTCTTAGATAGCATTGTTGTTCTCCTCCCTTGAGTATGTATAAATTATTTGGAGTTCTTATGCCTTTAATCACTATTTCTCCTGTATCAAGCTCATGCACAATACATCCATTTGATTGAAATATTACCTCATTTCCTTGATCACACATTTGACTGACACTCAATAGATTATGCTTTAAGCCATACACATACATAACATTTCCAGCTTTGACCTTTTCTTTTAAAAGAATAGAACCTTTACCTTTTATGAGTGCTGGGGTGTCATTTCCAAATGAGACCTTCCTTTCCTTTTCTAAGGCACTATATGACTGAAGTTTTTCTTTATCACCTATCATATGTTTGGAGCATCCACTGTCGATGTACCATTGATTTTCCTGTCCTTCTGCATATGAGGCTATACCACATATTTTTGGTTGCGGTTCTTTCTTTCTCCATGTTTTGGGACTCAATCAAGCTTGCTCCTACTGAGTTGTTTGCTGAAACCTACTCCTGCATTCAGAATCTTCATGACCAAAGTTGTTACAAATAGAACATTCTATTTCATTTCCAAGAGCAGAAAAGTTATTGTAGGTTATTTTCATGATTCTAGTCACACTCCTTTGATTTTTTGCTTCTCTGGTCATGATGGTCTTGTAGGCAACACATTGAGCTGCTTTGTTTGCAAAGTTATGACAAGAGAAACATTGGCCATTGAAGAAATTCCTGCGATTATCAAACCTACCGTCCAGGTTATTTTAGTTTCCATAGACATTCATTATTGAGGCAAATTGAGAATGATTTACCTGCGGTTGGTTGTAACTTCTATTCATCCTTGAAGTATATTGCCCTCGATTTACTTGGTGATCTTTGTTCATCCTTGAAGTAGATTGACCCTGGTTTACCTGGTGATCTGCTTTATGCCTTTGCTATCGATTGTCATCCTGTTCACTTCTCCTTGCTACATCAAGATAACTTTTCGAGGTGGATGGCTTCTGTGCTTGAGATTCTTCTTCAGAACATCTAAGACCTGTCTTGATTAGAGGAGAATGCTGCACTTTGATAATCTCATCTAAAGTTTCAGATCCTTTAGCAAATCTAAGATTAAGAGCTTTTGTTTTCTCAATATCATTTCTAAGTCCCACAATTTCACATTCTAACTTTTCATTGTGTTTTTCCCTTTCAGCAAGTTGGAATGTCAGAGTATCTATGATCATACTCTTTTCTTCTAAACAGATTTTAAGTTTAGAAATTTCTTCATAGAGATCATCTTCATCTATAGCATCCAAGAAATCATCATCTTCAAAAGCCGTCAAAAGTCTATAATCATTACATTGCTCATCTTCATCACTAATTAAAAATCCGTCACTGTCTTCATAAGTATAATAGCTCTTCTTACTTACATTATGTTTTATGTTCTATCTAACTGGTTCCTTACCTTTGTCAAGCTTATCTTTATGAGGACACTTGGCTGCATAGTGACCGACTCTTCCACAAGAAAAGCATTTGAAAGGTAGCTTAGCTCTGAATCTTCCAGAACCCCATTGAAGGTTCTTGACAAAGTTTGATTCTTCCTCTCCTTCTGACATATGTCCTGACTCATTGTAATCTCCTTTTCCTGAAGCTTTGAATGTGGCTTCTCTCCTGTTTGATGGTCCCCCCTTTCTCATTTCGAAAGTAGTTAGGATTCCATGCAGTTGTGACATGGTAATGCTTTGTAGATCCTGCTTTTCTTCTATGGCAGAAACTTTTGATTCAAACATAGAAGACAAAGATCTTAGCACCTTTTCAACCAAAGTAACTTCTTTTATTTCTTCACCCAAGTTTTTCATATGATTAACAATCTCATCTATACGTAAGAAATAATTAGACACACTTTCATCATTGTGCATTCTGAGATTTTCATATTGAATTCTGAGAGTTTATAGTTTTGCACATTTTACCTGATCGTCTCCTTCATAGCTCAGAATGATCTTGTCCCATATTTCTTTTGCAGTTTTGAGCTGCATAGCCTTGACAAATTTTGATTGAGATAAACTCTTTAATAGAGTATTGATAGCCTTTGCATTTGTTTCATACTGCTTCTTACCAGCCGTATCTGTAGGAGTTGCTGATGGAAATGTGCATCCTTCTTCCACGATATCCCAAACTTCTATACCAAGAGATTGAAGAGAGGTTGTGATTCTTACCTTCCAATAGACAAAGTTTCTCCCGTCAAAAATTGGTGTCCTGATAGATGCTTCTTTTTCATAGTTGCTCATGATGATAGATCTTCCTTCAAGCGATTAAGCTTCTTCTGAAGGACCTACTCTGATTCCAATTGTTGGAAATAATATTGAGAGAGGGGGGGGGGGGGGGGGGGGGGGGGGGGCGAATCAGTATTATCCAATCAATTATTTTTCATTTCACAATCAGATTTGTATATGCTACTTCAGTTATAGGAAACTGCGTATATACGTTACTATGTCTAAAGTAACTAGCGTATATCAGTAAACTTATGATTCATTAAATGTTGATCTTTAATCAATCCATCAGAACTTCATTAACCATAAGAACAGTAAATAGGTGCAGTAAAACAGAACAGATCATCACACACATGGACACAAGATATAAGGTGGAAACGTAATGTGGGTGAAAACCACCTGCTGCAATTCGTCTCTATCTTATTTTCATAAGAAACTTCTTTTTACAGTGTTTCTGTATTGGTGCAGTCTTACAGCAGTACACAGGTTCTACCTGCAGAAGGCTACAATCTTCTCTCATTCTCCAGCTTCTCCTAGAAGGAAGCTACAACCTCCTTAGCTCTTGTACTAGCTGATGTACTAGTACGTAGGTGCTGACCTACAGAAGGTTACAACCTTCTCCCTTTTTTTTTTTATGGACCACGTTTCATAAATTTTCAGACTGGATCCATCAACAACAATAATCAAAAATCAAATACATCTGCATCAACCAATCTCATTTGCTTCAATAAAAACTGAATCAAACAATTACTTCTCTGAATGTTGTAACCAGAATACATTAACAGTAACCAGAAACTAATCCTGAACCCATTACATTGCAGCAATAAACAGAAGTAGCTAAAACATATTTCATGATATGTACGCTACTTCAATATGTAGAACCTGCGTGCATACACTTCTGTATTAAGGCCAACCAGCATATACGTTGTTTTGACTTACTGAACTAGTGTGTATACATGCCTCTGATGTGATGAACCCATGTACAGATCTATAAAAGATAATTTACCCTTTTCACTTATTCAGACATTAGTTATACCCAGATTATCAGATTTATAGATCAAGTCATGTGCCAAAAATAACAGATCAAGATCACACAAAGATACTACTATTCAAGCCTTAAGATCTTGACCCATCAATAGAACTTATCTTTCTTCTAGCACTCAGGTTCCTCCTTGGTTTAGATCCATCTATGCACCATAACCCAATGACCAGTATTCTAGATCTTTCTCTTCATAAGATATTCAATGCTTGAGTGAATGCCTTTGCATAATGATCTCCTTCCACTTTTATAGTCTTAGGCCTTTCTCAATACCATGGTCCAAAACCATAGAGAATCAATACCATGGACCCAATACCTGGGTTCAACACTTCGGATGAGATACCATGGTCCAAAAACCATAGGTCCAAATACCAAGGACTAAATACCATGGACCAAAAATAAGTTTTCCCACATGTACACACTTTTCCTTGCATGAAAGTGCATGCATACGTATACGCATATCTTGATCATCGAACCCGCGTGTATACACGACTTGGTTAAGAGGAACCTGCGTATATCTCTTTTTTCCTTCATTCTGAGAGCCTGAACTATGATCTGTCATTTGAGTGAGTTGCCATCAAGGACAACACCTATGCCAACAGTGTTTATAAAATGTAATTTCAAAGTGTGACATAGGGTTTCTCTCCCTTTGTAAAATTCATCAAATGTCATGTCCCATTATGACATTCATTAAGGGTTTTGTGAGATTACCACGTTCATTGAGGGTTATGTTGCATTGTGGTATTCCTTAGTGTTTATGTAAAATTGCAACATTCATTGAGACCAACTTGTATTTAAAATTTAATGGGCATGTTGCATTGTGATGTTCATCAAAGGTCATGTTGTACTAAGTTTGGTTGACTTTAGGTAACGATTCTCTTGTTGGTTGACTTGTGTTGACTTCTTATGTTCCTCACTAGTTATTTCATATTGAAATGTTCATCAAGGATTTTGTCACAATGTGATCTTCCTTTATGGTTAGAATGTGACCTTCATATTTTGGCATTAATGGGTATGTTGCATTACAACATTCATGATGACATTGATTAAAGGTTTTATCACATTGCAACATTCATCAAATGTAATGTCACATTACAACATTCATTAACGGTTTTGTCACATTACGAAATTTAGAGAGGGTTATTTATGGGCCTCTAAATTAGACATAAATTAAGGTCCATGCCTTTAAATTAAACATAAATTGAGGCCTATGACCATCCTTCAGCACATTAAACCTCTCTTCTTGCATTAGATAATGTATTTTTAACTTTAATATATTCATTACGAAGGTTTATGAATAATTGAATATCTGTGCCTAATATTATTTATTTTTGTGGAATATTATGAGAATATTGGGCAGATTATGAAGATTTGGAAGATGAAATAATTTAGGGACTTGCTCCCTACTACAAGAGGATAAATAATAAATAAGAAATCAACAAAATATTATGGAATTACGGCACAGATTGTGGAACTCTAATGGTTGAGAAAATCTAGGAATGTGTTCCCTGCCATTTAATGCAGATTTCTAGTATTGGGTACCATATCCACTAATCAAGGGATTGTGGTGGGAAAATCTTCCTCCATTCATGGGGAATGATTCCTAATCATTTGTATAAGTACCAAGTCGAATTTTCCTCTAGGGGGGGATTTTCACTAATGTTCTTGTGGACAGAACTCTTATTTCTGCAGCTCCATTGTATTTTCTTGTAGGGATATAATTGGATTGATGAAAATAATAAATATTGGTGTCATGTTTGGCTTCTAAATCTTGTTCTCCTCCATAGGTCTCTGAGTGTCCTTGGGCTTGGCTATCCCAGGAGCCTCAAAGCCCTTTTGTATAATTTTCTTTCCTTCCTTTCACTTCTTATGCACATGCATCTCTTGTTTTTATTTCTTTATACTTCTGCATTTAGTATTAATGATTCCTTGTTGTAGGATTGAGTTAAATGGTTAATTTAACTTCTTTTGTAGGATCAAAAACATCATTTCATCCTTGGAAAATATTGGAAGGTCATAGTAATCATTGAACTACTTGGATTAGCTTTCTTATTCCCAAATCTAGATTTCTCGAACTCCTTTGTGGCAAAGAACAGTGAATTTTTGCTATTTTTTACATCATGCTAACGAGTTTCAATCAAGTTGGTTCCACTTGCATTATATCACAAAAACATTCTAGTTCATAGTAAAAATCACCCCACTGCATTTTCACTTGATTAGGTTAGGCATTTTTTAGATTTACTAGCTCACTAGTTCTCGAATTTCTATATTTTCGACTAGTAATGTTTTTCTATTTCTTAGCATGGGTTAACAGAGGTCTTTTTGAGTGATTCCACTTGGAACGGGCACCTAAGACATCCCAGTTAAAAAAAAAATTGTCCCATCTAATTTGGAGTTGATTTTTTTGGTCATTCGATGAATTATAAGTTCGTATAGTAAATATGTAACATCCTGTAGTAAATCAAGGGATCCTGTAGGAAATCACTATAGCATCTTGTAGGAAAGCCTTTTTTTGAGCCCGAATTGAGAAAATCCATCATTGAAGTTGGGATTAGGCCTCTACTTGACCTCCATGCCATCAATACTATTTTAACCCTCTTGCTCCACACTTGTCTCCCCTGTGAAAGGTCAAGTAAAGATTAACATTTGCATTTATAAAGCAAAAATATCTAAAAAAACGAGTTCCTTTATATTTACACATGCACAGAGTAGTTAGTACTCTCTAGATTAGATTTCATGCTCAGTTAGTGATAAATAGGGTTAATCTAGGTTTCTTTCACATTTAGTTCATGATCTTTATGCAATTAGAATAGGTTTCTTTCCTTGTACTTTATTTCTTGCAATAGGTTAAGGTTCCCTTTCAAACATTTCATTTTCTGTAATTAGTTTAGGATTTGACTTCAGTACATGCACTCCATTACATCACAATAAAAAAGGAAGCACACATCGTATGTTGCACATATAGTGTCGATACCTCTTAAGTTTGTATGAACCTCGGGTTGATAATTAAAGTCGGTAGCCTTGGGAGTTGCAACATTCTTGTTGCAATACCGAGGCTCATCACTTTTTGGCGCCGTTGCCGGGGAGGTGTCAAGGTATGCATTGTTTTCTTCCCTAGTTGATTCATTTCTTTTCACTTTTTGCAAAAACAAAATATTTGCATTAGGCATATTTAATTCAAAAGTAGAAAACTGCATTACATTATAGTTTTCATTCAATAATAATAATAATAATAAATTTCTCCAACACCAACCCAGCCCCCCATTTGATCACGTGGTGCAGTAAAAGCCACATCAATATCCACTTTTGCAGGTACAAGAAGAAGAGATGGCAAAGAATGTAGAAGAAATGGATAGAGATGATGACAATGAGGAAAATCCTCTCGGATTTCCCATTCAAGATACTAATGGTAGTGTGCACATGAAGAACATCCCTCCATCTTTTCTTCCAAAATTTCATGGTATAAGGTCAGAGGATCCGGAAACATTTCTCTTTGAATTTGAAATTGTTTGTAGATCTTATGGTTACTTATTAAAAACTCAAAAATTGAGATTGTTTCCAGCAACATTGAAGGATAGAGCTCTTAAATGGTTCATGATTTTAGGGACTAATTCAATAAGATCATGAAATGATGTGTAAAAGATATTTCTAGAAAAATATAAATATCATGATATTAAGGAAGAAATCTTTAGGATGAATCAAAGGGAAGATGAGAGTCTAGAGGATTTAATAGAGAGGTTCATGTATAATGTTAAGAGGGTAAAACTACATCATTTAGGATCCAACACGCTAAAAACCCTCTTACTTAGAACAATTAGAGATGAGTGGAATGATATTCTTGATCTCATGAGTAGAGGTTATGTATATCAATTATCTTTTGAAGAAATTTTTGAAACAACAAACAAATATCAATAGGAAAGGCAAGAGTAAGTCAATCAGCATCAAGATCGCTAAGTCAAGCTAAACTTGAAAATTCGTTTGATGACTTTAAAACAGAAATTCTTAGCAATCTAACCGAACAAGTAGAAATGTTAAGTAAAAAAAATGAGAAAAAAGAACATGTTTGTGTTTTCCATGCATAATCAAATGATGTTAAATGTTTCTCGTCATTACCAAAGATGAAGGAAGTTCACCAAGAGGACAATAGAGCAAGTCAATTGCCAATGCAACAATTTTATGTAGCTCCAAGAGGACCGTAGCAGCCTATTCAACTTGATATGATGCAAGAGCCTAATTCACAATTTCAAGGTTATGCACATCCACCTTAAAGTAATTGGAACACACCTTTTCCTTGCCAACATTGGCCATCTCAACCCCAAAACTAATCTTGGCAAGAAGGATGGCAAGGAACTTATGGGAGCCATCCACAATATCCTCAACATTTTCTTCAATATCCTCCATACCCAACTCCATCTTATCCCTAACATTCATCTCCATCACAACCACAACCGCAACCACATCCATCTCAAATATCCACTCCCACTCAACTACCTGTACCGCCATTTACAAACCCACACATTGAAGTAGCTCAGCCCACTTACAATGGTGAGGTACAACACTTCCAAACATCTCCTCTTGAGATCAATAGTATTCACCATAGCTCAGGAAGAGTATTGAAAAAAAGAGATTATCTTGATATCATTGAAGGACCACATCCAGAAGAAGAAGATTCAAATGAGAAGACCACAATACCATGGGCTGAAATTGATGAAGAACAAACATCAAAATCATAGATTGAGAAATCTCCCTCATGGTTACCATCAAATCCTCCATGTATTCAAGAGAACAATATTCAAAAAGAAGAAGATTTGAAGGTCATGCTAGAAGAAGACATGAAGAATGATCCAGATCAGCAAAAGGACTAGGGAAATCACAACTATATTGAAATATGGTTCTAGACAGTCGCTAAATTACAACAATACTCTCTTCTTCAATTGTGCTTGTATACATTAAAGTCAAAGCATTTGATCACTCAAATTCAGGTACATGTCAAAGCATACATTTCAAGCCTGCATATCAGTTTTTCTGTCATCTTGATGTGCACATGGCTCCATTGGAAGTATTCTTATACTTGAAAGTGATTTTGTTTTCAAGTAGGGTAGGGTAGAAAAAAAATAAAAAATGAAAAATAAGAGAAAAAAATAAAAATCTTAGGCGAAAACATCCTTTGAGGCGTCTATGATTCTCTCATTGATTGGAAACCTCGATGAGGTATTCAATGGGTTGGGAAAAAAGAAAAAAGAGGATAAAAAAAGATCCCAAGTGAAAACCTCCTTTTAGGTGCCTAGGCAGACCTACTAGTAGAAAACCTCATTGAGGCGGCTAGTAGGCCTAGAAGAAAAAAAAAGGAAAAAAATAAAAAAATCTTTGCTTCATGTATCTTTCTAATGAATGCATGTACTCTCCAACATATACAAGGAACAAAAGCAAGTTAAAGTATGGGGATCCGGTTCATCCGAGTGGATCTTCCACATCACTAAATAAAGTTAAAGTTAGATCCTTAACACTAAAAAAAAGTTGGATCCCAATTATTCTCTTCAATCTTCACATAATACTGCGATAGTGTTTGGTGTTGGAGGCATGAGACAATGCACTTTGCTTTTGCTTATATCTCTCTCAAAACTACCATGTATCCATCGTAATTTATGAAAGCCCGTTGGATTCTTCCCACCTCAAAATATTAAGGGTGAAAGTCTATTAGGTATATATATATATATATATATATATATATATATATAGATCACTGTACAAAGAAATGTATAATTTTGTATATTATTTAAATTTATAATTTCTTTTTATTAGTTTGGATGAGTATGGGGATGTGGTTCATAAGCTAAACTATGTAATCAATGTTTTTGATATGAAATATCTATCTATCTATCTATATATATATATATATATATATATATATATATATATATATATATATATATATATTATGTTAATTCTTAAAAAATAAACTTAATAATATAAATTTATTTAATAATATGAACTTTAATAATATTTATTTAATGTTTTGAAAAAATTGTAAATTAATTGAAATCAAATAAGTTTTATTAACAATTAATTACAATATAACCTACATTCAACAAGTATAATAATATAATACTAAATATTGTATAATATTATTAAATATAATATGATAATATATTTAGTGATATGATATTATATGTAATAAAAATATTATGTTAGTGTGATGTCATATTGCAACTTTCATTAAGATTTGTATCGTATTGTAATATTCAATGAGGATTATGTTTAACTTTCACAGTTTTACAATGAGATTCTTTTTCATTAACTTTACGTTAAATTAGTACATTTCTTAATGAGCATGTTGCATTTTTGTTGGATTGTGACATATATTAGTAGTAATTTTAGATGCTAATAGTCGTCTTGCTATGTTAATGGTTGTGTTGCATTGTAGCAAGCATAATGTGTGATGCCACATTTCCACATTCATTAAGGATTTCATTGCATTGAAAAATTCATCCAATGTGATTTCACATTGTGGCATTCATTAAGCATTTTATTACATTGCACTACTCATCAATGGTTATGTTGGATTGTGACACTCCTCAATAGTTGTGTGAAATTGTCACTTTATTGTTTGTCAATTATATAATTTTTTTCTTGTATAATTTTAGAAGAATTTTGTGGCATTATTGGTTATGTCAGAATGCAACATTCAAGAAATGGTGTGTCACAATATGACATTATGATGCCCATCAAGGGTTTTTTCACATTGCAATGTTCACAAATGATTATGTTGGTTTGTAACTTTCTCCAAGGGTTATGTCAAATAGTGGCATTCTTCTTTACTAACTTTATGTTAAATTGTTATATTTCTCCATGTTTATGTTACATTGTAATGCTCATCAAGGGTTGGATGGAGTTTGAATGACTTTGGTTGGCTTTTTTTTTATTATGGTTGACTATGGTGTTTAATTATGGTTGACCATGGTTAAATTTTTAATGATATCACTAATGTTTATATGTCATATTGCGAAATTTATCAAAGGTGACATCATATTGTAATATTCATCAAGGACTCTATCACAGTGCAACAATCATTATGAGTTTTATCACATTATAATATTTTTCTCAGATTATGTTGGATTGTGATATTCCAACATGGTTATGTCCACGGAAAATTTTAAGAACGCCCCCTAAATTTATAAATATAATAAATGGGCGAATCTCCATGGTATATAGGAAAAATGGAAGGCGATTTTATCAATAATATAATATGTATATATAATTGTTTGGTGAATCTCTCACCAGGCGTGGCGAATATTTTACTCAATTATAAAATCTTGTAAGATCTTGGCGAGTCTTTCACTAAATAATAAAACTTTGTAAAGTCCTAGTGAATCTTAGCATAGGCTACATGTTGGTTTAATTCCCCCATTTAAATAGGCTACATTCCAGGTGAATACCATGGGTCAATACCATGTGCCCTTTTGGTGAATACCATGGGTCAATACCATGTGCCATTTTTATTTTTATTAATTCTAATATTAGCGTTAATAATGGTTTTTTGCATGGTATTAATAACAATCTAGTCCATGGTATTTGTCCCATAGTATTTTGGCCATAGGTTTCACCTAAATATAAACCATTTCTTGAGTGTTCGTAAATATAAGGTGACTTATGGAGTAAATATAACAAAATATTTTATTTGTTTACCATACCTCTCGTTTATTTATATTTTTATTAATTTACCATACCTCTTTTACAAATATGATATTTGGCCCATAGGATTCACTTAAATAAAACCTCTTTCTTGAGCCTTCATAAATAGAACGAGGGTTATGGACTAAATATAAAAAGAGGTTTTATTTATTTACGATACGTCTAGTTTATTTATATTTTTATTTGTTTACACCCTTACATGTATATAAGGTGACTTATGGAGTAAATATAAAAAATGTTTTATTTATTTACCATACCTCTCATTTATTTATATTTTTATTAATTTACCATACCTCTTTTATAAATATGGTATTTGACCCATAGGATTCACTTAAATAAAACCTATTCTTGAAAATGGGCGAATGGATTCACTTAAATAAAACCTATTCTTGAAAATGGGCGAATGGAAGGTTGTAAGTCCTAATTTCAAGGGCTAAATTTACCTTTTTTACCCTCTCCCTTAAAATAAAGTGGGCTATTTGAGGTGATTTGTAAAAATGTACTATGATACAAAATATTCGCCCACTAAAAATTTAAAACCCCTTAATTTCGCCAAAGGGCGAACATTCGCCCCTAAAATTATCCTTGGTTATGTCACATTATCACATTCATATTTTCCAACTTAAATATTTCATTGCATTGCAATGTTTAATAATGGTAATGTCCCATTAATTTTTTCTTAAATTTTTATTGGCCATGAATGAAATTCCTTATTTGTTATTTCATATTTTGACATTCTTCTTATGGCATCATTGATATGATACATTATAATATTCATGAAATGTGATGTCATAGTGTGACATTAAATAAGAGTTTCTTTCCCACTGTAACATTCATCAACTTGCATGTCACATTATGACATTCATTATGGGTTTTGTCACATTACCACATTCATTGAGGGTTATGTTGCATTGTGGCATTCCTTGATGTTTATGTAAAATTTCAACATCTATTTAAACCAACTTTTATGTTAAGTTTAATGGTTATGATGCATTGTGATGTTCATCAAGGGTCATGTTGCATTGAGTTTGGCTGACTTTAGGTAATTCTTCTCTTGTTGGTTGAATTATGTTGAATTATTATGTTCCTCACTAGTTATGTCATATTGAAATGTTCATGAAGGATTTTGTCGCAATGTGATGTTCCTTTACGGTTATGATCGAATGTGACATTCATCTTGTGGTATTAATGGGTATGGTGCATTAAAACATTCATGATGACATTGATTAAGGGTTTATATTTGCTAAGTTTAAGATTTCATTGCATTGCAATGTTCAATAATGGTAATGTCCCATTGAACATTTTTTAATTTGGATGGCCATGGTTGAAATTCCTTAGTTGTTATTTCATGTTGAGAAATTTCTTCTTGTTGCATTATTGATTATGATAAATTATAGTATTTATAAAATGTAATGTCATAGTGTGACATAGGGTTTCTTTGCATTTGTAAAATTCATCAAATGTCATGTTACATTATGACATTCATTAAGGGTTTTTTCACATTACCACATTCATTTAAGGTTATGTTACATTGTGGCATTCCTTAATGTTTATGTAAAATTGCAACATTCATCGAGACCAACTTGTATGTTAAATTTAATGGTTATTTTGCATTGTGATGTTCATCAAGGGTCACGTTGTACTAAGTTTGGTTGACTTTAGGTAACAATTCTCTTGTTGGTTGACTTAAGTTGACTTGTTATGTTCCTGAGTAGTTATGTCATATTGAAATGTTCATTAAGGATTTTTGCAAAATGCGATCTTCGTTTATGGCTAGATTGTGACATTCATCTTGTGGTATCAATGGGTATGTTTCATTACAAGATTCATGATGACATTGAATAAAGATTTTATCACAGTGCATCATTCATCAAATGTCATGTCACATTACAACATTCTTTAATGGTTTTGTTGCATTGTGATGTTTAGAGAGGGATATGTTGGTTGATATTAATACATATATGTTCAGTGACTTTGTTAAATTTTTATGTTCCTAAATGTTTCTATGCCATCACACTAATCATCAAATTTTGTCTCACATTGAATTTGGTTTAATTTAATGGGTCATGATTGATTATTGTTGATCATAATTGAATATGACTACTAATGTCTAATTATGGTTGATGATGATGAGTTATGGTTCAACGTGTTTAACCATGGTTGATAATGTTTGACCATGGTAGAACATGGTTGACCATGCTTGATTATGATTGTGAATGTTTGAACATAATAACTTTGGTTGGCCATGTTTCATTATCACTGATAATGGTTGAAGGGGTTATCTTCAATTTTCAATTAGATTTTCCTATTCATTAAGGGACGTATTGCATTGCAACATTAAGTGGTTTTCACTTTGGTTAACGTTTCTTGACTTCATATGTTTCTCACTGGTGTTTATGAAAGTCTTTTTTATAGGATTAACTATAGTTAAGTAGGGTTGACTATGCCTAGTTATCATTGGCCATGTTCTACTTTGCTTATCAATGAGATGAAATATTGCAACAAGAATGGTGCAACTCCCAAGGCTACCAACTTAAATTATCAACCAAGGTTTCATACAAACTTAAGAGGTGTTGGCACTATATGTGCAGCATGCAATGTGTCCCTCTTTCATTGATCTGATGCAATGAAGTGAATGCCATGAAATACAAGCCTAAACTAATTATAGAAATGGAAAGGAAACCCAATTACTTTTGCAAAGAGGAAATCTTAGTTACATTTGCAAAAGGGAAAATCTATTCCACTTTGCATGAATGTAAATTTTAATCCTATTTGCAGAGATGTAAACATTAGCCAAATTGCAGAGTGCGAATGGTACATCAAAAGGAAACCTAGTCTATGCAATAGAAATATCAATTTTGGAAATGTAAACCATAGATTAATACACATGAAAACAAACAAAAGCATTCTTCAATCACTGCATTCAAGATAGATTTTTTCAACAAAGTTCATAAGGTGCTTCATAAAGTAATCATGAAAATCATCATTATGCTCTTCAAGTCATGAATCTGTTTGTTGTAACATGTTTTATTTTTGATAAGTTAGTTTTTATTTTATAAAAGAGGGTATGAAAAAATAAAGAAAAAAATGGAAACATGAAAAAATAGAAAATAAAAAAAGAGATGAAATAAAACCCCATCAAAAGAAAATCAAAAAATTGTATAAGTGTGTTTGTTTAAATGCCACTTTATAGAAATAAATTGCATTCGAATTAAATAAAGGTTTTGTGTGCAACTTGTTTTTATGCCACAACCTTTTCTTCTGATTTGGATCAAATTGTTTAATCTTGATCAAATCATTTAAATTTATGTTATATATTAGTGAATAAGTTCACAAATCTATTTAAGCTTGGTTGAACATTAGAAGATAGGATAGAATAGGATAAATTAATGGCCTAATATGCTCAAAATTTGGCGAAAGTTGTATTAGATTAAGATTAATTAGTGAGTTAGGAAAATAATGTTTGCCAGTATAAATGCGCCAAAATTAGATTAATTCTTAATTAGCATTTAATTACATTTTAAACAGTGATTAATTTGTTGTAAATAAACATTTATATGTTTTATAGTCAAAGTCATATACGACAAAGGTGATTTATCGTCAAGCACTAAAAGGTGGGCAATAATTGATGGTGATCCACCTCCCTGCCTAGATCAATGACGGGGAAGCCACTTTACACCCCCTCGCTATGATATTGGATAACGACCAGGGAGGGCGGGGGGGGCATAAATTTGTTTTTCCTATGTGGGCCCCCCGCTAATGTGTCACCACCTCCACTCTTTGCACCCCTCTCACTTCTTACCTCTTACCACCCCCCCCGTCCAAAATCCGCTTTCTAGTTTCCCGCTCTTCCTGATACTGCATCAATGGTAACATCTCTAGCGCCTTCCACCTCCAATCATTGCTTACCACGTGCTTGTTGTCACCTATCTGTATCCGCCTCCAATCGTTGCTTGCCATGTGTCCATTGCCACCTATCCGTATCCACCTCCAACCATTGCTTGCCACGTGCCCTTTGCTACCTATCCATTGCCATCAATTTATTGCTTCCCGGTGTTGATCTCCCTGCATTAAATGACCATTTTCTCATTCAGTAACAACTTTACTGTAATTGCAAGCTTATTTCGATGATAAATATCCCTTTGCCCCATTACGACTGCTTTCCTCAACTACTCTTTCACTATTTAATTCCATTATTCCTATTTTATAGTCTCTACTGAGCCGAGCCTACCAGCAGTACGCATCATCTGAAGGTATCCCTGTTCCTTTTTCTCTTATCCTTCATTTTAGTTTTGTTATCATGGCTCATAAGAAGAAATACAAGCCATCTGCTAGTTCTTCTGCATTATAGGAAACCCCAAAGGCCTCTGATGCCTTAGACCTGGACCACATCCCATCAGCTTACCAACATTTTAAAATTACAGACACGAAATGTGAATTCGACATGTTCAAATTACATAATTGGCCAAAACAAACCTACATTGACTCTACAGATGACATAAACCTATGGGAATCCCTTCTGCGTCTGTACATGTTCCCTCAAATCCATCCTTTTCCTGATCTAGTCATGTGGTGCCAAGCTAATTATAACCCTTTAAAGAGAAGTGTAGTAGCCAAAAATAGAGACATTCTAATATCTATCACCCCAAAAATCATCAAAAAAATGCTTTTGATCCCTGAAAATGATTCCCTTAGATTTTTCTCCATTGTAGTATTAATGGACCTATATCAAAATCTCACCTTCCCTCAAAGAGCTCAAATTTGTTATGTCTTTCTCCCTAAAGCTGTTGAGCTCCCTAAAAAGAATCCTCCTTATCCAACATCCATGTTCCCTGAGAGAGATAAACACATCATTTTCCTAGTTTCTTGCTTGTTAGGCTACCAAATAGATCAATGGGTAGATGAAGCTATCCTAGGTTATCTGTCCATTTTCTCTAAAGAAAACAAACCCGTCTTTATGTATAATTACAGTTAACTCTTGGCTGAAGCTATGCATGAGTAATTGATGAATATAACTAATGAAGGAGTGTTTAAATACTCCTCTATGCTAGTACATATGTTTATTTTTCAGCAGGGAGACAGGTTACCTTTTGTTCTACACAAGCAAGATGATTAGCAAGTGAATCAAGCAGTCACATAGTGGACCTCATTGATTAGGAAGAACTCAACCGAGTTTAGATTTTTAGACTTCATTGGTTGTTTCATTCACCCAGTTGCATAGCTTTTCAGTAGCCAAAGTGAACGTAGGATTAGTACAAAAATCAAAAGGATCCTGCATCTCAGTGATCAAGTTAGAACATGAGACTAGTATCTTTACTAGAACTATAGAGAGATTAGAGTATATGGCTGTGAATTGGCTCCATATAAATTGCCCAAATATGTTTTGATGAGAATTTTCTCTCTGCAATATATTAAGCAAATGATTAATATGGATGAACTTAATTTTATTTCAGGGAAGAGGAGATCTCAGTTCAAGATAAAGGCACAAGTAGGATCACTCATTTGCAATACTAGATCTACAGGTTTAGAAGCATATGCAATACTCAAATAGATGGGTTTTCAATCGAGCATCACCTGGTCTTATGACCCATTCAGTATTACCTCAAACTTAAGGATGGAACTCAAAACCACGCCTTACAATCATACACCAAGACCAAAGATTGACAAGTTCAGCAATCAAGAATAGCGGGAAGAGAATACACTTCAAGAAGCAGAAGAAGAGGTTTTACCTCCTTCTACTCTTTAGACTCCTACTTCTCACACCAAGTAGGACAAGAGGCCCAAAGAAGGATCTTCATCATCAACAGTTGGAGAAAAGGAATTCATTCACTATCAGAAGAAATCAAGGATCGAATCCAAAGGAACTACTACTACTTAGGCTCAAAAGGAGCCTATCATTATCAATTTGGATGATTCATAGGTTTCCACAGGGACAAAAGAACCTGTAATCACTACTCCATCTTCTTCTTCACCTTCACAAAATTTATTAGAAATCACTCAATTTGCAGGAGAAAGTGAAACAAAGGAGCCAAACATCTTCACTATTTCCTTGAAATTAAGTAGAAGAATAAATCTTTAAAGGCAAATGTTTATGCACAGTTTTGGAAGCAGACTTCTACTTCATAGCACGGGTTGTTGACAACTTTTGACAGTGAAAAGGGTAGAATGCAAATGGAATTTCTATAGGGCCAACTAGCTATTCTCAAGGCTTCTTCAGATTACAAGAAAATTGTATTTTCTTTTGATGCTAAGTAGATACACCCAATTGATCAAGTGGACATGCATAGGCATGTTGGTGAGATTGTTTTCTCTACCATGACCAATACTTCCATGGCACTGTCAAAACTCAGAACTGCTCTGTCAAATGTGCAATCACAATTGAAGAGTGAAAAGATATCATCTTTAGCAAACGATAACAGGATCAAGTCATTAGAAGACATAGTGACTAAAATTGGATATGACCCTACTGATGTTAAAGCTGCAAGATATTATCAAAAAGAAAAATACAGATATTGTAGCATTAAGGAAGCAACTCAAACTTCCTTCTACAGAGGACCCTTAGACCAAGGAGATAGGGGAAAGTGAACAATGCAAGGAAGAAATGCTCAAGCTGATCACTGAGAAGAATGAATATATAAATAATATGGAGAAAAAATTGAGAAACTTCTAAAGGAAAAAGAGAAATTTACTCAGTTAGCTATAGCTCCCATCACAACTATTCTTATTGCAGTGTCGAGAACAGCAGGGAAATCGAAATCAGCCAAAACAGAATCTACATCAATAGCAGGGGATTTGAGCAAACTCTTACAGGAGATGGCTCACCAGAAACAAGAAAATGAAAGGCTTCATAAGAAATTTAAGAATCTAGAAGCTCAGAAGATAAAAAATGACACTCTGTATGTTGAAGAAATGCAGAAAACAAACAGATTGAATAGAAGAATAGAAGAGTTGTAAAGTGAGTCGTTAATGTCTCAAACCTTTGCCCAAGCTAAGGAAAGAATTTGGGCATATATTAGTGAGGCCATAATTGAAGTATGGCCCTTTATTCAGATCATTTTGTAGCAGGAGGAACTTATAAATAGATGTCAAATAGCTATTGATGAAGTGAAGAAACTTATTAAAGACAAACAAAGTGAAGCTACAAACATGATTATATTTCTTAATTCAAAAATGAGGGTCGAGTTAGAGAAGATTAAGATTCTGGACAGAACAAAAACCATTTTGGAGATCAAGAAGGTTTTGTAGAAAAAGAACCTGATGACTCAGTTAGAGACTAAGTGCTAAACCTTGAAGATTTATGTTCAAGATTAATTTATTAAATCAGAGAGGATTGCGAGGATTAGTGGACCCAAATGATAGGTTGATTAGTTTGAAAGAAAATTGCCAAAAGTTTTATACATTAGCAACTGATAAAGCAAATTTTGCAGGCATAAAGGGTCATATTACTGGAAAACAAATGTTAGAAGCTTTAGATTTTGACTTGACTATTAAACATGCGATTAAACACAATTTTGTAAATAAGCCCACTTTTAAGAAGTACACCAAGGTTGTTGAAGTTTAAATGAAATTGGTAAATCTTTCTATACCAAGTGAAGACAATGGGATCAGTTGTGTGAAGTTATCCATTAACTTTCTTCAACACTAAAAGATAGTTGGGCAACACTTTTTGGGTACCACATTAGCAATAGATTCCTAGAGAATAGTGCCAGCACTTAACATTTTTGAAATTCCTATAGTTTTGTAATATTTTTGCATTTTTGTTTTGAAAATATCTAGAATAAATTTTTATATAAATAACTCTTCCTTCGAGTTATTAAGGGTTGTACCCTTGGATGAGCTTTCAGAACAAAATTGTAACTGAGTTGGAGATTTGCTTCAAGTTAATGAAAGCATTCTGAATTTTCCTTCTATAGTTTGTCTTCTAGTAACTTTTTCTTATGTGCTTATTTCATTATGTCTTCCTTCATATATTTAAGTCTTTATGCAAAGGTCTGGGTAAGATCATATTGAGTATCAGTCAGTCTTAAACCCCCTATGAATTTATAAACAATAACTAGGGACTAGTTTATAAGACTATCTGTTATTATAAACTCCTCTACATCAATTAATTGTCACACCCATCTGCATTTGTTTAAATATATTTTGTTCTATAGGAAACGTTGCTTTCCTGTATTCTTTTCTTATAACCAATCAAATATTCTATCTAAATATTTAGTAAGTTATATTTCATCAAGATTCTGCTATTCACTCACTTTAAATAAATTAGCTATAGCTAGACAAATAACAACCCTTTCATCCAACTTAGTAATTGTTAAGGCTTAAGCTCCTATTTTCAAATTATTCATAACATTGGTCCTCCAAAAACTTTAAAAACAAACAAAACATTTTAGATGCTCTAGCATGACTAACTGGCCTAGAGTCATCTTAGAGGACAACAATAGGCTGGTGTCGTTTCCGGGGAGTGAAAATTGAACTATTTCCCTAGGACAACGATTAAGACTTGTTATCTAAGGTGAATAAAGAAATTTTAGGTTAAAATCATTCACTTAGCAATTCCAAAAGACCAAGTTGGCTCCTTAAAAACATACCAGATCTCACTCTGACTCTCAAATTATTTCTCCTTTATCTGATCTAGAGAGACTGGTGAGAGAGGCCTCATTTAGAAGGAGACTTGAAGCTTCTGCTTCTTCTTCTGTACCATTACAACCTAAAGATATTTCAGCTTTTGATCCTTTTAGCTCTATTCCATCTCGATTAGATTTGGCTGATGTAACACCTATGGTTTTAGAACTTTTATCTAAAGGAGTTGATATGCAGTCAACTCTCTTAGTCCAATCTTGGAATCATACAAACTCCCTGAAATATTTTCATATTCACCCAAGTCAGAGGAAGAACTAGATGTACATTTACTGAAGCTAAAACAAAATGATTTTATCTCCCCCACTCATTATACATTTCCATCTACTTCTGTCCAACCTGAAGAAACCTTCTCTGTATATTGAAACCCTTTGTTTGAAAGTAAAGAATAGGTTGAAACAGAGGTTCAGAAGTTAGTTATTAAAACAACTTTGAAAACTTTTAGGGATCCTCCACTTTCCCATTCTCCTCCTCCCACTTTTACACCTCCATATTCACCCACTGCCTCACCATCTTCCTCTTCATCGTCCACTATATCATCTCCTGCCTCTTATACTGAATCATCTTCTTCATTGTCTTCAAATATGGCCTTTCAACCTATTATTCAAGCTAGATATGTTGCCCTGCATCTTCCTAACCAGCTCAACAATTTTACTGATGGGTATTTGAAACACTTGCCCAGGTTTAATGGGGAAATTGGTTTGTTTGCAGAAGATCATATAACTTCCTTTTCAGATTTTGCAGATAATATGAACATAGAGCATGAGGATGTATATATGCAATTATTTGTTCAGTATTTAGAGGGAAACATTAGGATTTGGTTTAGACATTTGAGATATGATTCAATTCATTCTTGGAATGAATTAACTACCATATTCAAGAATCAGTGGGGTGTTAAAAAGGGTCCAGTTTACTATCTTATAGAGTTTGAAGAGCTTAAAAGGAACCATGGAGAACCAGTGGCAGATTTCATTAAAATATTCAATAAACTTTACCACAAAATGCCTCCTGATTGTAAACTTCCAGTTACAATAGTAAAAGCTAGGTTTTCCAAATCCTTTGATGACAAATTTGCAGTCATTCTTAGGGAAAGGATATCCCCAACCTTACAAGACATGCAAATTAACACTATAAAAGTTGAGGCTAATAGATCAGCATCATTTAAACTCAAAGCCAAGGTTGAGAAGGCTAAAAGAAAAATGAAATCTAAGGAAGAAGGATCTTCCTCAAAAACCAAAAATGATGATCAAAAGATAGATGAGATAACATATTTACTTAGAAACCTTTCTAATAGGATTTATAAGATTGAAACTTAGCCCAGAATGATACAACAAACTACTGCTAGACCACAAACTCAGTTTAGAAGAGTCTCTCAAACTCAAATTTTGCATAGACCAAACATTGATCATCAGATCCAACCCCCTCTAATGATTGATGGACCAACAACTAGAAGACAATCAAATTTATAAATATGAGGCCTTTTATGAATTTTTAATTGGAGAATTGAATAAAACATATGATCTAAGACCTAGTTCAGGGCCTGGTAGAGCTCCAAAAAGTCCCACTCTAAATGAACCTCAGACCAAATCTGCTGAAATCTAGACAACAATCATTCAACCATGAGTCAAACAGCTGAAACAAGCCAAGTTGATAAAACTATTTTGACAACTTTTAATGTTGAAAGAGAACTGGAAAGAGTTAAAATACCAATTCCCCTAGCTGAACTATCAAAGAACCTAGGGTATAAGAACCAAGTTTCTAAATGGATTTAGTCATCTAGTGTGGATGTTGAAGGGGATGCGATAAGTCTGCACGAAAAAAAGCATGTAGTAGTTTTTGGTCCTAGCTCTAACATGATAGATGAGAATGTACCGCCTTTTTATGTGACTATGAAAATTCATGATTTCCTGTTATATAACTATATGTTAGATTTTGGGGCTTCCCATAATCTGATGCCTAAAGTAATCATGGACCAGCTGCAATTAGAAGTCACTAGAACTTACCATGATCTTTACACTTTTGACTCCAAGAAAGTACCTTGTCTTGGACTTATTAAAGATTTGGTGGTTACCTTAGCTCAGATCCCTATCAAAAGTGTGGTTTTAGACATTGTAGTCACTGACATTCCTCCCAAATTTGACATGTTGTTATCAAGATCTTGTTGTGCTAAATTAGGAGGAAGCCTACAAATGGATATGTCTTATGCCACTATTTTGGTATATGGGGGTGAGCATCCCAGGTTATACAGAGAAGTTAGATTTATGAATACTGTTTGTAAATATGATCAAGCTAGGAATCATCCTATTTATGCTATTGACCAAGACTTTGGGTGTTTTGAATTATTAGCTAATAATTCACAAAATAATCAACTTATTATTGAAGACATTGTTGATCAACCTAAAACCATTGAAACTAATATTTAGAAATTGTACTTGGATGGTTCTTGCTCAATGGAAGGATCAGGAGTTGGAATTGTATTAATTTCACTAGATAAAGAAAATATTACCCAATCATACAAACTTGAATTCTATGTAACTAATAATGTAGCAGAGTTTGAAGCTTTTCTGCTAGGATTAGATTTAGAAAGAAGTCTTACGGTTCAAAATTTAATTGTATACAGTGATTCTGAACTTATTGTCAAACAAGTTAGGAATCAGTGTCAAAATAAGAACCCTAGACTAAGATCTTATAGGAATGAGATTTGGTATTCAATTGAAAATTTATTTTCAGCATTCAATATTACTAGTATTCCTAGAGATCAAAACATGCATGCAGATTCCTTAGCTGTTTCTGCAAGTTCCCTTAATGTTATTGATAAAATTCTTGTCCAATATCAAATTCAAGTCAAGTATAGACCATCTATTCCTGACAATATTAAGCACTAGAAAATATTTGATGATGACGAGCAACTAAAATCCTTTTTGCAAGTCATTGATGAATTCTCAAACATGCAAGTTGAGGAAAAACAACTTGATAATCTTGAAGTTACAAACACCACTATTTGACTCTAAAATTACTGATCATAGCATTATCCAATTATCTAACAATTTTATTCCAAAAGGGTCAATCCCTCTTGAGAAGATCTTTGATCATAATAATGTCCCCAAAACTCCATTATCTAATTGACATGAGGAAAATGTTGAAATTTATAACATTGGAAGTTTTAAAGATATCATAAATGTTAAAAATTTTGCATTCCTGTGAATGGAAGTCAATGAAAAATATTTAGGCCTCCTTAAAGCCCACAAATATGTTTTTTCCTAGTCTTATAATGAATTAAAAACATATGATACATTTCTTATTGAACATAAAATTCCATTAAAACGAGAGGCACAAACTTTCAAACAAAAATTGAGGAGAATTAATCATGTCCTTCTTCCTGTTATTGAAAAGAACTTAAGAAGCTATTGGATGCTAACATAATATGTTATATACCTAGGGGGGATAATATGGGGTACCAAGGGAGGTACCCAAGGTAATAATGTAATAATGGGATGGGCCATAGTAATAAATAAGGTGGTTAACCCATATCATGTAAGGGACCACAAGTAGTTAATAATAATGTAATGGGAACATGGTATTAGTTGATGGTATGAGGGAACCATGGTAATGATCCATGGTATTGTATGTATGAGGCCTATATAGAGGCTAGACACTCCACATGGATAATAGTGAAGGATTATTGTATGAACAGGCATATGGCTTGTGGAGTGTTTTCCTTTCTTAAGGAGTGAATGTATGGTGTTGCCCTACCTTAAGGGTTTGATCAATAAAGCGAATCATTTCTATCTATATTCAGATCTTGTTATTCTTGGGTTTATTTATATTCTCATATATCTTTTGCATCGGATCTACAACAAGTGGTATCAGAGCACTTTCTTGGGCAAACCGTGGAGAATTTTTTTTTTTTTTTTTGCAAGGTTTCGGGGGCGGCGAGTTTTCAGATCCGATCTATACGTTTTAGTGCAATATATACTAAATCTAATTGTAGATCTGGATTATTTGTGAAAAAATAGCCGATTTCAAAAAAAAAATCGGTTGAATCGGAGTCCGGATGAAGGAGATATCGCTGATCTAAAAATCAGTGGGGTTGCAGACAATTTTTCAGGACAACGAGTTCACGGCACAGATCTGGACGTCCTGATGCAAGATCTGAAAAATCTAATTGTAGATCTAGAATCTTTGTGAAAAAAAAACCTAATTTCAAAAAAAAAATCAGTCGAATCGAAGTCTGGATGAGGGAGATATCGCTGATTTAAAATTAGCTCTTTTTTCAGAAATTTTGGGTGACGGCGGGAGAGTAGCAGCGCAGATCTGGAATTCGAGTGCATGGATTAGGATTTCTATCACATGGGTAGATGCAGAATGATTGTTCCATTTCTGAAAATAGGTTATAATTGAGATTCTGAGCAATATTGACAGAATTGTGACAAATTCAAATTTTCACCATTTTTTTTCAAAACCCTCTTCATGGCTTCTAGCAAGGTTCTATTATTTACAAGAAAAGATAATGGTCCTACTATTGAAGAATACATAAAAAAACAGAAGTGGGTAATATGGGGTACCAAGGGAGGTACCCAAGGTAATAATGTAATAATGGGATGGGCCATAGTAATAAATAAGGTGGTTAACCCATGTCATGTAAGGGACCACAAGTAGTTAATAATAATGTAAGGGGCCCATGGTATTAGTTGATGGTATGAGGAAACCATGGTAATGATACATGGTATTGTATGTATGAGGCCTATATAAAGGCTAGAGACTCCACATGGAGGATATGAAGAGAAGTATTCTTGTATGAACAGGCATATGGCTTGTGGAGTGTTCTCCTTCCTTAAGGAGTGAATGTATGGTGTTGCCCTACCTTAAGGGTTTGCTAATAAAGAAGCATTTCTATCTATATTTGATCTTGTTATTCTTGGGTTATTTCTATTATCATATATCTTTTGGGTCAGAGCTACAACAATTGGTATCAGAGCTACAACATTATGGAACAACAATTGGAAATGGTGGATAGTGCAGAATTTTAGAGATGAGGCAACCACATGGTGGGGATTACTTAACCAAAAGAAGTGTTCCAATCTGCCCGATGAAGAGTTTGAAAAATTACTTTTAGACAGATGGTCTCATACTAGAAAACAAAATAAGGAGAAACATGTGGGGTTATTTCCTACTGGTATATCTTTATTGCAGGTTCATGGATTGATTCAGAAAGAGAAAATCATGGTTTCTATAAATCCTAGTTGCAAGCATAATTTCATCAATGTTCATTTAGTAAAAAAATTGCAAGTTCCAACAAAACACATTGAAAATACACAGGTTGATGATGAGAATTTTCAAGTGTACAAGGATTTGAAGATTTCTATGGATAAGTATGTGTTGCATAGTGATTTTTATGCTTCAAATATGGATAACATAGATGTTGTTTTGGGATACCCTTGGATGGAATCAGTGGGTACTATCAATATTAATGTACAGAAGAAATTCCTGAAGCTTTGGTATAAAAAGAAGAAAATTACATTACAGGATATTTCCATTAATAAACAGGTAGAATGCAAGGAGGCTGAAGCAGAAGATGTTCCAGGGTCTGACATATTAGATGATGAGCCAGTGATGATAGACAATCAAACACAAACAGAGGCGGAAGCAGAAAAGGTTACAGGTGTTGATACATCAGAGGAGGGCTTAGTGGTTGAAGTCATATTGGAAAAGAAGACACCACAACAGGCACCACAACAGGGTGAATTAAAGAAAAAGACATCGTGGGTTAAAACTTCAACATATCATCACCCACATCACCCCGCAAGAAAACAACCAACAAGATGGCAACCAACTAGCCACAAGGACAACAACCCCCGTATGATGGATTGCAAGGAGCCTAAATCCACCTACTACACATCAACACAGAAGAGCTGCCACGGTCAACTTCCATCTCAAGCGAGCGAGGCACTAGCAAGATCGAGGGTTCACCTTTCTCTTGGATGGCTAGATGCACGTGCATGGTACTAGTGGACTACTCTTTTGAGTAGATCTTATTATTTGTGTTCTTCCCATGTTTCGGGGACGAAACATGCTTAGGGGGGTGGAATGTTATATACCTAGGGGGGATAATATGGGGTACCAAGGGAGGTACCCAAGGTAATAATATAATAATGGGATGGGCCATAGTAATAAATAAGGTGGTTAACCCATATCATGTAAGGGACCACAAGTAGTTAATAATAACGTAATGGGCCCATGGTATTAGTTGATGGTATGAGGGAACCATGGTAATGACCCATGGTATTGTATGTATGAGGCCTATATAGAGGCTAAAGACTCCACATGGATAATAGTGAAGGATTATTGTATGAGCAGGCATATGGCTTGTGGAGTGTTCTTTTTCCTTAAGGAGTGAATGTATGGTGTTGCCCTACCTTAAGGGTTTGATCAATAAAGTGAATCATTTCTATCTATATTCAGATCTTTTTATTCTTGGGTTTATTTATATTCTCATATATCTTTTGGATCGGATCTATAACAAGTGGTATCAGAGCCATAACAAGTGGTATCAGAGCTACAACATAATACTTCCACTAAGATATTTTGATTGGGTAGCCAATCTAGTTCCAGTGAGGAAAAATAATGGTGAAGTTAGATTTATGTGTGGATTTTAGGAATTTGAATAAATCTTCCCTGAAAGATAATTATCCATTACCTAAGATGCATCAAATACTTCAGAAAGTTTCAGGAGCCCATATAATTTCCATGTTAGATGGTTTTTTCTAGATACAATCAAATTATGGTTAGTCCAAAGGATAGAGAAAAAACTGCATTCACAGCTCCTTAGTATGTCTGGATGCCTTTTGGGTTAACTAACGCTGGAGCTACATTTCAATGTTCTATGGAACTAGCATTTGTAGGTAAGACCAACAAATTTGTTGCTATTTATTTAGATGATTTAATTGTTTTTCCAATTCTGATGAAAAGAATTTAAAGCATTTGAGAAAGGTTTTTGATAGGTGCAAAAAATTTGTGATTTGTCTTAATCCCAAGAAGTCTTTGTTTGCACTCCAAGAAGGAAAACTGCTCGGCCACATCATTTCTAAAGAAGGATTAGTCATTGATCCTAAAAGAGTCTCAACAATTTAGGCACTCATATTACCAAGGAACAAGAAGGAAGTTCAAGCTTTCCCTAGGAAAAATAATTTTTTAAGAAGGTTTATCCCTAATTATGCTGAAATAGTAAAGCACATAACTACTATGCTGAAAAAGAATCATGAAGTTAAATGGACTATTCCTGCTAGGTATGCATTTGATTAGATTAAAAAGGCCACTGTAGAAGCCCCCATCTTAGCTAGTCTAGATTACTCTGAACCTTTTAGTGCCTTTTCTTTTGCTTTTGAAACTACCTTAGTTGTCATTCTTTTGCAAAAGAGAAAAGATGAAGATGACCAACCCATTGCCATTTTTAGCAAAGTTATGAGAGATGCTGATCTAAAGTATGAAATATTTGAAAAGTAAGCCTATTCTTTAGTTGAATCTCTGAAAGCCTTTAGAGTCTATCTCCTCCACTCTTCTATCATTGCTTATGTACCTAATAGTGTTGTCAAAACTGTTTTAACTCAGCCTGACACTAATGCAAGGAGAGGGAGATGGATAACTAAAATTTTAGAGTATGATCTCATCCTCAAGACTACCAAGTTGGTAAAAGTTTAAAGCCTATTTAAGATCCTTGCTGAATCCAATTGCAATATCTTAGGAATAAATTCTATTTTTGAAATCCTAGCACAGGAGAATCCATAAGAACCTTCTGCAACCCCCACACAGGAGAATCCACAAGAACCTTCTAAGAGCCCAACTAAGAAGAATCCACAAGAACCTTTCGAAATCCCAACACAGGAGAATCCACAAGAACCTTCTGCATCAGATCAGAAAATTCTGATTCACATTAATGATATTTTTTTATTACCAGATTGGTACTCTGATATTGTGAATTTTCTTAGAGAATTTGAATTTCCACCAGAATTAAGCAAAAATCAATGTAAAACACTAAAATTGAAGGTTGTAAAGTACAATATTGTTAATGAAAATCTTTATGGGAAGGATCCTCTAAACATCCTTTTACTTTTCTTAACATAAAATGAGATAGAAGGGATCATTGATCAATTTCATGCAAGAATTTGTGGAGGGCGCTATGCTTGGAGGGCTACAACATACAAGATCTTAAGGGCAGGGTTTTATTGGCCTAATCTATTTGCAAAGGTTAGGAGTTGTACACAATATCAAATGTTTGCTATAAAGTAGATATTAACATCTCTTCCATTGTTTCCATCACTAGGCCAAGCACCATTCCTTCAATTGGGATTGGATTTCATTGGTGAAATTCATCCTCCATCAAGAAGGCAGCATAGATGGATATTGACTGCTACAGATTACTTTACCAAATGGGTAGAAGCCATTCCAATAAAAAATGCAACTAATAATGTTGTTATCAAATTTATTGAATAATACATATTGTCTAGATTTGGATGCCCCAAGCAAATAGTGACAGATAATGAAGCATCATTCAATAGTATTAAGATAATTGAGTTATGTCAAAAATATCAGATCTTGTTGCATCATTCTACACCATACTATCCACAGGCAAATGGACTGGCAGAGTCCTCAAATAAAAGTTTGGTTAAATTTATAAAGAAAACATTGGAGGATCATAAAAGGAGTTGGGATATTCATCTCATTTATGCACTTTGGGCCAACATGATTTCACCCAAAAGCTCAATAGGTAAAATCCCCTTTTCATCTTGTTATGGTAAAGAAGCTATGTTTCCCGCACATTTAGCTTTTCCTATTATGAAGATTTTGCAAGAGTCAAATGAAGAGCCTGATGACTTATCTGGAAGAATAAATCAGATCATAGAATTAAATGAGGATAGAGATGAATTTCATTACAAGCTTAAGAAATATCAGAGTAAAATGAAAGGTGTGTTTGATAGGAAAACTAGGAAAAGAGATTTTAGGGAAGGTGATTTGGTACTAAGATGGGATGCTAGAAAAGAAGACAAACGGAAACATGGCAAGTTTGATAACCTTTGGTTGGGTCCTTTTAACATTTTTGAGGTTAAGGATAATAACACTTTCATTCTGTAGAATTTGGAGGGTGAGTATTCCTCATTTCTTGTTAATGGGAAATACTTGAAGCACTACATTCAGTATTGAGAGGTTTCCATTCATTCATCATTGTATTATAACGGAGAGTTTATTTCACAAGCAGTGTGTATTTGTTTCAACATAAACCCCATTAGCCCAAGGAGAAGGCACATGGATCTGCAAGTTCTCTGCAACTTGCAAGAGGAAGCAGTCCCCAGTTGAAGTCGATGTTGTAACATGCTTTATTTTTTATAAGTTAATTTTTATTTTATAAAAGAGGGTATGAAAAATAAAGAAAGAAATGGAAATATGAAAAAATAGAAAATAAAAAAGAAGATGAAATAAAACACCATCAAAAGAAAATCAAAAAATTGTATAAGTGTGCCTGTTTAAATCCCACTTTATAGAAATACATTTCATTTGTAATAAATAAAGGTTTTGCATGCAACTTGTTTTTATGCCACAACCTTTTCTTCTGATTTGGATCAAATTGTTTAATCTTGATCAAATCATTTAAATTTATGTTTTAGATTAGTGAATAAGTTCACCAAACTGTTTAAACTTGGTTGAACATTAGAAGATAGGATAGAATAGAATAAATTAATGGCCTAATATGCTCAAAATTTGGCCAAAGTTGTATTAGATTAGGATTAATTAATGAATTAGGAAAATAATGGTTGCTAGTCTAAATGCACCAAAATTAGATTAATTTTTAATTAGCATTTAATTACCTTTTAAACGGTGATTAATTTGTTATAAATAAACATTTATATATTTTATAGTCAAAGTCATATATAAAAAAAGGTGATTTGTCGTCAAGCACTAAAAGGCGAGCAATAATCGACGGTGATCCACCTCCTAGCCTAGATCAACAAAGGGGAAGCCACTTCGCACCCCCTCGCTATGATATTGGATAATGGTAGCAGGGTGTGAAAAGTTGTTTTTCCCACGTGGGCCCCCCACTAACGTGTCACCACCTCGGCTCTTCGCACCCCCCTCACTCCTTACTGCTTACAACCACCCCCACTCCGAAATCCTCTTTCTGGTTTCCCGCTCTTCCTGATACCGCGTCAATGGTAGCATCTCCCATGCCTTCTACCTCCAACCATTTCTTACCAAGTGCATGTTGCCACCTAGCCATATCTACCTATCCGTTGCTGCCAATTTATTGCTTCCCGTCACTGATATCCCTGCATTAAATGACCATTTTCCCGATCAGTAACTGATATATTATAGAGAACTGTGGTAGCTTAGAATATATATATTCTGATATTTATCACCCCAAAAATCATCAACAAAATTATTATGATCCTTGAAAATGATTCCCTTAGCTTTTTCTCTGCTGCAGTATTAATGGACCTATATCAAAAGCTCACCTTCCCTTAAAAAGCTCAAATATTTGAGATCTTTCTCCCTGAAGATGTTGAGCTCCCTAACAAGAATCCTCCTTATCCAACCTCCATGTTTGTTGATAGAGCTAAACACATCATTTCCCTAGTTTCTTGCTTGTTATACTATAAAATAGATCAATGGGTAGATGAATATATCCTAGGTTATTTGTCCATTTTCTCTAAAGAAAAAAAATCTACCTTTATGTATAATTATAGTCAATTCTTGGCTGAAGCTATGCATGAGAAATTGATGAATATAACTACTGAATGAGTGTTTAAGTAATCCTCTGTGCTAGCACATATGTTTATTTTGCACCAGGGAGACAGGTTACCTATTGTTGTACACAAGCAGGATGATCAACAAGTGAATAAAGTAGTCACACAGTGGACCTCATTGATTAGGAAGAAATCAACTGATTTCAAATTTTCAGACTTCATTGATTGTTTCATTCACCCAGTTGCCCAACTTCTCAGTAGCCAAAGTGAACCCATGATCAGTACAAAAATCAAAAGTATCCTGCATCTCAGTGATCAAGTTGGAACAGGAGGCCATGTTTTGCTAGAGGAGTGAGATAACTTGCTGAATGCCCAAGTAAATCAAATGCAAATGAGATGAGATTTATTATTATTATTATTATTAAGTAGGATATCCTAGGAATTAGTTCCAAGTGGAATCACTCCAAAATACCCCTATTAACACATGTTAAAAAATAGCATAAAACTACTACTCTATAAACCAAAAATTCAAGAACTAGTGAATTAGTTAACCTACCAAATGCCTAACGAAATGAAGTGAAAATTCTATGGGGTATTTTTTATTTATTTATTTATTTAACTTGAATGTTTTTATGACCTAATACAGGTGGAACAAACTCAGATGAATCTCATTAACATGCTCTTAAAAATAACATAAAATTACTACTATTACGCTACAAGGGACTTCGAGAAATTCTAGATTTGTGAACTAGTAAACCAATCCAAGCAGCTCAATGATGAATATGAATTTTCAAAGGTATTCTAAGGATGCATAATTCATATGACTCTATAAATAACCTGAAATCAAGTTACTTCAATCATTTAACCAATATGACCTATAACAAAAGAAGCATGAATAGTAAATGTAGAAATAAGAGATGCAAGTGAAAAAGACATTCAAAGAATACAAAGAGATTGTATAAGAGGGCTATGAGGATCCTGGGATGCCCAAGTGTAAGGATAATAAGATTCCTATGAAAGAAACCAAGATTTAGAATCTAAAAATGGCACCAAACTTCATTATTTGAATCCATCCAAGTACATCCATGTTAGAAATGAAAGTGGAGCCGCTAAATAACAAGTTTTCTCCACAAGAAGACTAAGAATGTAACACCCTCCTCCCACATCTACCCAAGCGACCAACCAGTTAGGGTAAACATGCGATGAGAGGATACTATGATATGATTCAACCTCCTAGGTAAGCTTAAGGAAATGGAATCAACAGAAACACAACATACAGACCTCCCTCAATTACAACAGGGCCCCTAGGAGCTAATCCACCACTCTAGGTGCCCAACCCCTGAGTTAACCTAGCATTTAGATGAATTAAACCCAAATTCGCTCCCATGACAAGGCATGCATGTGATCGTAACCCTATAGTTTCTCTCACAGCCTTGCTTTCCAGTGATTAGAGACCCAAATTGTTAGTGCTATGTTAGCGACTCTGGGATTTGAGCTACTTTTTCAAGCCTAGATCCCAGGTCACTGCCTTGAATTGGACCATCTCTTCAAATCAGTAAAATAACATGGAAATGACATTACTAAAGAAAATTCTTCTTCAAGACCTTACCTAGACCCCTACTAGCCATGACAAAAATTTTGTCAAACACTTAGTAAATATGGAACCTACAAGTGTAAATAACATATCTAAGCATAGGGGTCTCATACTTATCTGAGATTTGCTATGAAGCATAGTCTCCTTATCACATTAGCATCTATTTCATCCATTAGGTCATAGATACATTTATCATCCAATAACAAGTAAGAACATGATGAGAGCCATACATAGGTGCTGTCATAAAATACATACATAACCAGCATAATAAGGAAAACAATACCAATGAAATCACAACCATATAAACCACATATAATCCACCATAGTTCTCATAGAGATATAAGGAGAGCTAACCTTTCATTAATGATGCAAAATCCAAACCCGGGATGGGACTTCCATTTTCCATCCAACCATAGAATGGCTAAGCCAAGTCTCTCTTTAGTCATTCACCCCCATGCCATATTCCAAGCATGAATGTGGGATCTCATAGAACACATAAATTAAAATTCATCCAGGGCTTCCTGAGTTCATCCACCTCAACCCATCAAAGAGTGATTCCACCTTGTTGGAATTATGATGCACATGTTGTCATTGATGGAAACTCACTTGTAGCAGAATAAGTATATGGTAACTAGATGAATCTACGTGAAAGATCAAAGGTGACAGAATGATGGAACACCATACTAGTCAAAGGTTTGATACAGGGAGATTGTCAGTGTGTGTTGTCCTCAATAAGAGATGTCCTTAATGACAACCTATTTTGATGAATGGACTAATTGATAAAGGTATAAACAAGATGAGATAGAATGCATGGCAGTTGTGTTTACAAATGTGACAAAATGCAGGGCAGTTCAGAGGAATTAGTTCAAAAGTGATGTGTGATGGAAAATCACATTATAATAGGTCTATTCAGAGGTAACAGAGTAATGGTATAGAAGAACATGATGATGGAATAAAATACTATAGATCGGAATCATGCAATTGAGGAAAAAGAATGTTTTTGGGTATGTTAAGTTGTATACGCGGGTTCACCATACAAAAAGAGTGTATACAAGTGGGTTCACAGTAAAAAAAGAGCATATACATATGCATGCACTTTAACAAGAGGATAAGCATGCATGGGATAGAAAATTAAGGAAATTAAGGTGAAAGAATGCCAAGGGTCCATACCATGGTATTAGCCCACAATATTGAGCAGAATAATGGTTACTTGATACCTTCAACGAATACCACAAGTTCTAAGTGTTGTTTTGGTCCGAGGTATTGAGAAAGGCTAAAACTATATAAGAAGGAGAAGGTCAAAGGGCTAAGTGTACAAGTAAAGAATATCTTATGAAGTGTTAGTTGAAAATAAAATATGCGTGTAATGGGTTTCTAATGCTTTACTTGATCTAAACTAAGTATGCACCTGAGTGTTTGATGGATGAGATCTAATGATGGATCAAGATCATAATGACTTATCATTATGTGATCTGATAATGGATAGGCTAGATCTAAGTGCTAACAAATGTTTTTTCCTTTAAATGTTATGATCTGGGTATGTCTGAAGTCTGGAATAGCTATGAAGTTATAAGTATTTGTAGATATATACGCTAGTTTGCTTTAGTGAAGGTGCATATACACGTTTGTTCGGCTCTTCCAAGTACCATATGCAAAAGAAAAGCTTGATGTTCAGAGACGACTGATCTATCTGATCAGTGCTATTGTTTTACTATTGTTTGTCAATGATGTCTTCTTAGATATGAAAGTAGAGCTGAATGCATAAGGAGATTGAGTCTGATTGATTGATTGATTAAGTGAGAAAGGTGATCATTGCTGCTATATATTTAGAACTCTGTATTTTGATAGTAGATCTTCAGAATGTCACTGGTTGGTACAGTTTTTGGTTCATAGATTTTATGATTCAATATGATTAGATGTATACAAAGGTTGGATTAAATGAAGTAGCGTATACACACAGGTTGGCTTCATTGAAGTAGTGTATACATTCTGGCATATGATTTTTTGAGGGTGCAGTTGGTTTTGGTTATTGATGGAGTGTTCTGGGTTCAAATCTGTGTACTGGTTACAATGATCTATCTGTTCCAGTTGATTAGTTAAATTGATGATTAGTGATGATTTATTTTGAGCTTCAATGTTAATGATGGGTCTAGTGTGAAAATTTGATGAAACGAGGCCTTCATATTGTGTTATTGTGTACTAGGAGTATCTAGTATGAAAATTTATGAAACATTGTCCTTGGAGGAAACTGAGGGTTGGAGCCTTTAGTGAGGAAGTCGAACCTTCCTTCTAGTCGTGATTGATGATTAGATCAGAGGGTTGGAGTTCCCTTCTAGTAGCATCTGGAGAACGAGAGAAATTTGGAGCCTTCTGTAGGCCAGTGCCTATGTACTGTTAAACATATCGACTAGTAAAAGAGCTAGGGGGTTGTAGCTCCCTTCTAGTCGAAGCTTGAGAATGAGAGAAGGTTGTAACCTTCTGTAGGTGGGTGCTTGCATACTGGTATAAGTTTGCACTAGTAGATTATTATAAACAAATTATTCTTTATATTAAAAGGAGAACATAGACAACAATAGGAGGTGGTTTTTCTTCTGCATTGGGTTTCCACCTTAAATATTGGTGTTCATGTGTGATGGTTTATTCTATTATTACTGCACATGGTTATTGTTTAATGTTTAATGAAGTACTGATGCACTGATTAAATATCAACAAATGATGAATTAATTGAATCATAAGTTCACTGGATATAAACCGGTTTCCTTAAAAACAGTTGCGTGCACACGCGAGTTCCCTTCATTGAAGTAGCATATAAAAATCTGATTATGAAATGGAAAAAGTTATTTATTTGTAAATAGTAATTCATCCCCCCCAGTATTAATCCCAACAATTGGTATCAGAGAAGGTCCTTTGGCAGAAGCTTGATCACTTGAAGGAGATCCATAGTAACAATGGGAAAGAAGCAAAAGAAGAAAGCACCTCAAAAGAAGAAGACATCTCAAAGGACCTATGATAGTTTGAGAGACGATTGGCCATTATGTGGAAGCAACTCTTCAAATTTAGAATCACCTTAGAATGAAGATGAACAAGCAAAAGAATTATCATGTACGAATTTGTTGTCCTCTGGTGATACATTTCTCTGTTCATTTGAAGATAATGAATGTGACAGCGAAACAACTGAATTTTCTCTTATGGGTGAAAGAGAAAGAAATCAAATAGAGGCAGAATTTAAAAAGCTCACAGACACAAGTAGGAATCAAAAGGATCTAATTGATAAAAGGGAATGTGCCTACAAAGAAGAAGTTACCAAATTAAAAGCTCAGTTGGAGGAAGGAAACAAAGTAAGGAAGTAGTACAAGGAAAAGGAAGATCAATGTCAAAGGCTGCAGGATGAAGTGACATCATTAAGAAATGAAGTAAATGAAAAGGATACAACAATAAAGAAACTTAAAGATAAATCCAGTTACTATGAAAGTCTTGAAGCTGAGGTCGTCTCTCTAAAACAAGATCTTGAAAATTCAAATAAGCATAATGAAGAACTACCTCAAGAAGATAACAATGAGATTCTCAAATTAAGACAACAAGTGGAAGAAGGAATAAAAGTTGAATAAATCAAGAAGAAGCAATATCTGGAAAAGGTGGAGCAATATCAGGTTGAGGTAAATATCATAAAAGATAAATTAGAAGAAAAGGATAAACTTTTACGATTTCAAGATAGTAATAAGATTTTCACGGATATTCTTAGTACTCAAAGGTCTCCTGCCATCAAATCTGGTCTTGGTTTTCATGAAACTGTTAAAGGTGAATCTAGCTCACAAACTAAAGCAAGGAACTCTAGTGCAAAATATGAAATGCTCAGCAAGGAGATAAGTGGTCAACCCCACCAACAATCAAGGAAATAAAGTATTCAAATAAAATCATTTACTTCGTTCAAATAAAGAAAAGCACTAGAAACCCATAACATGCATATTTTCTTTTGATCTAACACTTCATAAGATATTCATTACTTGTACACTTAGCCCTTTGATATTCTCCTCCTTATATAATTTTATCCTTTCTCAATACCTCAGACCAAAACAATACTTAGAACTTGTGGTATTTGTCGATAAGATCAAGTAACTGTTATTCCGCTCATAATTTTGGACATGTTGCATCCAGATGCAAAAGTAAAATTTTTCAAGCTAATAAATGTCTCACAGAAAGATCATCAGCTTCCAGGTACTTTAAGAGGTATTGTTTTTCTTGCAATATGTTTGGTCACAAAGCCATTGATTGGTATAGAAGGAATATGAAACATATAAGATGTTATACTTGTAACAAGTTTGGGAATATAGTAAAAGAATGCAGGAGAAAATTTCAGCCAACATACCAAAAGGAACAAACATCATCACACTCCAAGGTATGGAAGAAGAAGGAATTACACTCAGAAATATGTGGGATAGCTCAGTATACAGACAAAACAATCTCATGAGGAAGTGAAAGTATGAAATTCAGTGTTCTAATTCCCATATGTAGGTATTGTGAAGACAAGTTGCATATATACACAAGTTAGAAGATGCAAAACCACGTATATGATGGTTTGATGAAGAAGCAGTGGGACAGACTCAAGAAAAAGGGGTTAGATATGGTTCAGAAAATTATCAATTATATTTTATGTCTAGATGATTGATGACTACAGTCTGTGGATGTTAACTAGAAGTGATTTTGACCCTCATAAGTTGTTTATGACTTGATGTATAACTAGTTGATGATGGTACCTTCATGATTCTGATTGATATATGCAATGATTAGATCTGACAGTGAACATTTGTTACAGGTTCAGGGGGAGAATATGCTATGCTTCTAATAATGCATTGTTGGCATTATTTTTAGAATTCTTTGGTACATAGTGATTCTTATCAATGGTGAGGATGCTTAGGTTGTTGAAGTGTTTAAATGATACATCATGTTGGAATCATGAGTTGCCTAAGATGAAATCTTAGATGATACTTATATTGTTTGATCTACATAGTTGTTATTCAGATCAGATTTATGGATGATTTTGGATGACTCTTTTGATGATGCATATAGTACATATGGTATGTTTCTTACATGATGATCTTTATAAGGACAAGGAGAAGAACAGAGCTTGAGTACACAACTTCATTATTTGATAAGAGTCATTTCTTTTATGCTATAGTCATCATGCCTTCAAAGATGCATAAAATTCATATGGTGCAACAATGGTGTAGGATTCCCATAGTTCTTGTGTCTCACATGGTATATTGGTTGAGGATTATTGCTCTTGATGGTATCAAAATTTTTGACAAATGACTATGAGCTCATGTTTTGTACATATTTCTATCTATATGATGGATACATATTATTTTGGATACATGGATGATTACACATTGATAAATAATGTTGGTTGGCCAAGAGAATGGTGTTATTGCAGGTTTCTCGAAGACATATCTATTTGAAAACATGACTATTTGGAGACATGGATTACTCACATAATGATGATGACTTCTTACTTTATGATGATAGGCTTGATTCTCACATATGTTGATTGTCATGGTTGATATATTGAGGGATGTTATGGAAAGATCATAGAGTTCTTGGCACGATGATGATGGTATAGTCATGGATGATGACTATGGTGTTTTCACATACATATGATATGATGTGAATGATTTTGTGTTAATGCTTGGAGATATGACATATGCTTAGTTGATTCATGGAAGGTTATGGTAAGGCTTTTTCTACTAAGAAAATGGAACAAGTTGATCTTGATGAGATCAAGAGGATGAGTTGATATCTATATGCGAAATATTTTGTCACAGGTTGATCATATTAAAGGTACATTTTCTTATATTGCAAACTGATGATGAACATATATAGGTTGTTTTTCTAGATGCTGTTGACATATGATTATGGTGCAGATCATATATGTATGATAGTTTTTTATGACTATCATGGTCTTGTTTAGATCTTTGGTCCTTGTTATAAATTTCATGTATGTCATTTGATGTAAAGGTCATGTAAAGACCTACGATGTAATAATTGTCATATTCAGTCATGTATGGACTTTTGAGATCATTTCAAATATGTAATCCCACTAGGTTGAGTGGTTCAGTCATTTGGTGTATCCCCACTTGGGTGCGTGATTGATGTATGTATGAGTCCTTGGTGATAGGAAGGTCATTATAGAGTCATTTCTGTAGACTTTGCATGTGCTCAGGGGGAGCATGGACAATATAGTGCATCTTAGCATGTACAAAGGGGGAGTTTGATCAGAGAATTCAACATGTGCATAGGGGAGAATGATCAATGTTCATATTCAACAGATCAGATTTGGAAGCCTTCATTTTACATTGGTCAGCCCTTTGCCCTTGATGTCAGAGGGGGAGAGTAGCTTGATGTTATTTACAAGTTGTGGTGATCAAACACCAAAGTAGTTGCCATCAAGTCCAAATGGGGAGATTGTTGGCATTATGATGCATGTGTTGTCCTTGATGGAAACTCACTTGTAGAAGAACAAGTATATGGTAACTAGATGAATCTACAGGACAGAGCAGAGGTGAACAAATGATGGAACAACATAATCGTCAAAGGTTTGATACAGGGAGATTGTTAGTGTGTGTTGTCCTTGATACGAGATGTCCTTAATGACAATATATTTTGATGAATGGACTAATTGATAAAGGTATAAAAAGGATGAGACAGAATGCATGGCATTTGTGTTTACAAATGTGACAAAATGCAGGGCAGTTCAGAGGAATTAGTTCAGAACTGATGTACGATGGAAAATCACATAATAACAGGTCTATTGAGAGGTAACAGAGTAATGGTACAGAAGAATAGGACAATAGAACAAAGGACTACAGATAAGAATCATGTAATTGAGGAAAACAAATGTTTTCAGGTATGTTAATTTGTATATGTGGGTTCACTTACAAAAAGAGCGTATACAAGCAGGTTCACCATAAAAAAATAGTGTATACATATGCACACACTTTCAAAAGAGGAAAAGCGTGTATGGGATGGAAAATTGATGAAATTAAGGTGAAAGAATACCAAGGGTCCATACCATGGTATTAACCCATAATATTGAGCAGAATAACGGTTACTTAATCCCGTCCACAAATACCATAGGTTCTAAGTTTTGTTTTGGTCCGAGGTATTGAGAAAGGATAAAACTATATAAGGAGGAGAAGATCAAAGGGCTAAGTGTACAAGTAATGAATATCTGATGAAGTCTTAGATCAAAAGAAAATATGCATGTTATGGGTTTTTGATGCTTTGCTTTATCTGAACTAAGTATGCACTTGAGTGTTTGATGATGGATGAGATCTAATGATGGATCAGGATCATAATGAATTATCATTATGTGATCTAATAATGGATAGGCTAGATCTGAGTGCTAACAAATGTTTTTTCCTTTAAATGCTATGATCTGGGTATGTCTGATGTCTGGAATATCTATGAAGTTATATGTATCTATTTTCATATATATATGGTGGTTCGCTTTGGTGAAGGTGCGTATACACACTTGTTCATCTCTTCCAAGTAGTGTATGCAAAAGAAAATCTTGATGTTTAGAGATGACTGATCTATCTGATCATTGTTGCTATTTTATTATTATTTGTCAATGATGTCTTCTTAAATCTGAAAGTAGAACTGAATGCATAAGGATATTGAGTTAGATTGATTGATTGATTAAGTGAGAAAGGTGATCATTGCTGCTATTTGTTTAGAACTCTATATTTTGACAGTAGATCTTCATAATGTCACTAGTTGGTACAATTTTTGGTTCAAATATTTTACGATTCATTATCCTTAGAGGTATACATAGGTTGGATTAAAGGAAGTAGTGTATACACACAGGTTGGCTTCATTGAAGTAGCATATACATTCTAACATATGATTTTTTGAGGTCACAGTTGGTTCTGGTTATTGATGCAGTGTTCTGGGTTCAGATCTTTGTACTGGTTGCAGTGATTTGTCTGTTCTAGTTGATTCGTTTAATTGATGTTTAGTGGTGATTTATTTTGAGCTATAATGTTACTGATGGGTCTAGTGTGAAAATTTGATGAAACGAGGCCTTCATATTGTGTTATTGTGTACCAAGAGTATCCAGTATGAAAATTTATGAAACGTTGTCCCTGGAGGATATTGAGGGTTGGAGCCTTCAGTGTGGAAGTCAAAGCTTCCTACTAGTAGTGGTTGGCGATTAGATCAGGGGGTTGGAGCTCCCTTCTAGTAGCAGTTGGAGAACTAGAGAAGGTTGGAGCCTTCTGTAGGCCGACGCCTATGTACTGGTAGACATATGAACTAGTACAAGAGCTAGGGGGTTGTAGCTCCCTTCCAGTTGAAGCTTGAGAATGAGAGAAGGTTGTAGCCTTCTGCAGGTGGGTGCTTGCGTACTGGTATAAGTCTGCACTAGTAGAAGATTGTAAACAGATTATTCTTGATATTAAAAAGAAGACAGAGACAACATCAGCAAGTGGTTTTTCTCCTGCATTGGGTTTCCACCTTAAATCTTGGTGTTCATGTATGTTGCTTATGTGTGAAGGTTTCCTTAAGAACAATTGTGTGCACATGCGAGTTCCCTTCACTGAAGTAGCATATATAAATTTGATTATGAAATGGAAAAATTTATTGATTTGTAAACACTGATTCACCCCCCCTCTCTCAGTATTCTTCCCAACACACCTCACGATCAGACTTCAAAAAGCCAACATTAGATTGGTCTCCATCCAAGCCTTCTAGGGCTTCTAGAGTGTTTGTTCCAACTAGGCTCCTAGGACTAGTAACTCAACCCACAGCTACCATTGGGCTCCAAAGTGTTTGTCCAACCAAGGCTTCCAAGACTAGTAACTCAATCCATAACTGTTGCTGGGTTTCCAAAGCATTTTTCCAACCAAGGCTTCCAGGACTAGTAACTCAACCCTAGTTGTTATGGGGCTTCCAGAGTGTTTGTCCAACAAAGGCTTCTAGGACTAATAACTCAACCCAAGCCGTTACATGGATTCCAGAGCGTTTTCCAACCAAGGCTTCCAGGAACTAATAACTCAACCCAAGCTAATAAAACATGAGAACCAACCAAAACAAACAATGAAAGTAAAACCACAATCACCATGGTTATCCAAGAAAAGGCAAGGCTAGGAAATCCACTGTCAATCCAGATGATCCTTCATGCCAATGACATATCACAACCAAGAAACCACATGCATGTGCCATGCATGCCAAAACTAGTTGAAGGAAACATACATGCAACTCAGTACCTGCAAGCAAATATGATGCAGTTGTTGATCTCGATGTTGTCTTACGCTTTCCTACTCTTCGTTTACCCTCTTGCTTCAAGAATCCAAGTATGCCACACCCTCCAAGAGTGCTCCAAGAATCCAAGTATGCCACACCCGCCAAGAGTGCTCCAAGAAAAGTTTAATTGTCCAAGAGTATGAGAGAGAGATTAAACACTGAACTAACCATGTCCTACCCACTAACCCTCAGAAGAATTTTTATTAATGATGCCTCTATTTTCTTCATTTTCCATTATTTTCCTTCAATTTCCTCCTCACATGCAACCTGTGACCTTTCACCTCCCTTTTCTCCTAATTTCCATTATTTTCATAAATAAATGTGCCAAAAATTCCATTTTCCTTTCCAAATCCTTAGCCACTACCTTTTCCAATTTTCTTAGCCATAATAAACCGAATAAACACCCATTAGGATGTTTCTCCCACCTTTCATCTTGGAATACGTGCCCCATCGTTGTGGCCACATATATATTTTTACATGGAATTTTCACGAGGGCTGTTTCAAAGCAATACATGCCCATAGAGGAAAATTTGAATCAATACTTGTACAAAGTGATGCGGAAGGATTCTCCTTCAAAGTAGGCAACTTTCCCCTCCAAAATTCCTCAAAAGACAGATCTGGTTCTCAACACCAGGAATCTTCATTAAATGACAAGGAACACATTTCTATATTTTCTTAATCAATGGAGCTCCAAAATTTATCAATAGTTTCATGATATTTTATTAATTTATTATCCAATTTTGGTCCATCCTATACTAGGGAGAAAGTCCCTATATTATCTCGTTCATAATTTACTCAATATTCTACAAAAAATAATAATATTAGGCACATAATATGTGATTATCTCTAAACCTTCCTAAGAGCATATTAAAGCTAAAAATACATTATTAAGTGTAGAAGGAGAGATTTAATATATCCTTTATGTGCCTAAGAAATGTTAGATGGGCCTTAATTTGTGTCTAATTTGGAGACCCATCACTTACCATGTTTAACTATGGTTCATGATTGAGTGCTTTAATATGGTTGGGAATTGTTTGCCACCAATGCTTTATTAATGTTAACTATAGTAGAGGATGTAGATATGGTATGCTTATAATTCATTATTGTTAAATAAAATTGACTAAATTTAACCACGTTGGCTGGCCATGTTACACTATGATTAACAACGATTGAAAAGGTTAGGATTATGACATTAAATAGTTGCATATATGGCAATGTTCATATTATAGTTAAATTTTTCTTATCATGATGTTCATCAAATATTTTTTATATTTAACATAAAAATAATAAATTATTATTTAATATTGAAAAAATAATAATGATAATAATCCAATACTAAATTAAATATAATAATAATTATTAAAATTTTAAATATTATTTTTAAAAAAATTATAAAACATTTCGATTTAGATTTAAATTTAATATTTTAAATTATTTAATATGTTTTCATATATATATATAACTTTAATATTTATGATTATCCCTTTTTTCTTTGCTATGTCTTTTAAATGGGCATTTTAAGTAGATTTTATACATATAATAGTATGCTAATATGTGATGATTTTAATTTTAAGTGGTTGCACGTAGATGCAACCCAATTTTGGTTTAATATGAGTGTGATAACAAACTTCTTAGGAACATGCATGCATGTATTGTAACAAACATGAACATGTTCATTTTTTTCTTAAGGTTTATCCCTTATCAAATATCTAATTTGTGCTTCTAATGTGGTTAATAAATGCACATTTATTATTCTTATGAAAGCATGAACACATTATTTTAATGTGTACACGTATTAAAAAATATTACGTGCATTTCTCTTCTAATATTATATAAATAAAAACAAACCTAGAGGATATCATTGATTCCTCCACTAAGATTATACCATCCAATGAGTGCTTCTAACTCATATTGAATGCACAAACTCGGGGTAAAGGTTCAGGCTTCCTAGATTCATTGGGTATAGGTAATTCATCTTTCTTTCTTTTTCCGAATGAAATAAAAATCTAAAATTTTAAAGGAATTTTCATTTTAATGATAAATTTATTAAACACAATTACCATGGTGAAAAACGAGAAAAAAAATTTAAAAAAGCCAACAAAGAAACCTTATAGCAAAGTCACAGGAAAACATTAAACGAGAGGAAAATCTCAACCTACAAACATAGATTATAGAAAATTTAAATTAATTAAAAATATTGATTGTAGAGCTTAGGAACATAGGGGAACTATTATGAGTCTCGTTAGCCACATCCCTTGACAACATTATTGCCTCCATTAACCATGCCCATGGTCAAATGACAAATATCACTAAGTATAGGGCTAAAATGAGAGAGATATACTCTAGTGGTATTAGTAAAGAGCAAGTTAATGGGTTATGGGCCCACTAAACTCTCTAGCTGCACCTCCAATCCATGTATGCATGCAACTTAAAGCCATCAAAAAATTGAAATGCATCAATCCATCAAAGCATCAACCCATAATTCACACACATAGAATTACATAAAGTAGAAATAAAATTTCATTAACTTAATCACTATACTATTACATAGAATCTATTGGTGCCTTGGTTGACCAAATATTCATTCTAATGCTTCATCTTTTCAATGCCCAAAGGCTACAATTTATAGAGGAAATTACAATATTGTGGATCATTTCAAGATCTGTGATCTTCTCCATAAAGATCTTAACATGATCCTCTCCACAAAAATTTCAACATGATCTTTTCGATAAATGTCTCAGCAAAATCCCTAAGATCCCTCATAGATCTATTTTTTTAGGACTTTTAACAAATCCCTTGCCTTTTGATGCATTTTTCTCATTTTCATTTCCCAGAAGTCATTCTTGCTAATTTTTTTGAGAGGATGGATCGATGCTCCAACATCAAGATTGGAGGGCTAAAAATAGGTGCCAAGAGAAGCCCTAAGTGCAGAATTGAGGACTTCAAGCATGCTAGGAGTGGCAGAATTATTCAGCTCGATGACTAATCTTTCAAGGGAAAAAGCAGGCAACTAAGTGAACTTGTGCATGAGCCCTATTTCACTATGCAAGAGAAGTACATCTTCAGAGAGAGAGGGCAACCTCCATGCCCTATACTTTTCATATAGGAGCAAAAATGGTGGTAGAAGTGAGGAAACGAAAGAACTATTCACATAAGGAGTTGTGAATAGCTAATTGAAGACCCTATGTGTTGATGACCTTGAAGGATAAAGGAGAAGCTAGAGGGAAGATTGACTTGGCCCAGTTCAATGATCTAAAGGATCAGAGTTCATTGATAGAGGCAAATTGATGAGTTGCAGGATGGAAAGGCAAGAGGATCCGTCAGATGTGTTCAGGACACGTGGACTGAAAGGGTTGTGGAGCACTACATCAACAAGTAGGTTAAGTGTTGTCTGTTGGCATTATGGTTCAAGTGTTGTCCTTGATGGCAACTCACTCAGTGGATGGTACAGGTGCTCAGAAGTTGGTACAGGTGATGGCAACCTAATCAGAAGACAGATCTCAGTACAGCATGCCAAGGAAGCTCATACACGCTGTTTCGTTAAACCCAAGTCGCGTGTACACGCAAGTTCGATTCAGAAAAAGCGCGTGTATGTGGAAAGGTTCCTTTGGTTCATGGTGGTTAGACCTTGGAAGTTGTGCCTATGATTTCGGACCATTATGTCTCGACGGGCGTGTCGATCCCTAGTTTTAAAGTTGATGGTATTGTGTTACTATGGTTTTGGCTCTTGGTATTGAGAAAGGCCTAAGGCTATATAAGGAGAAGAAGATCATTAGGCAAAGATCATCTTTCGACAAGGCATGAATATCTAAGAGAGAAAGAGATCTGATATGCAGGTTCTGAGTTGGTTGATCTAAGCCAAGGAGAGATCACATCGGTTAATGGAAGACTAGATCTAAGGATAGATCGGGATCTAATGGTTTGAAATGCACTATCATGATATGGTTGATTATGCGTATTTCTAGATCTGCATATTGTCGCAATGTTACGTTCTGAGTCTAACTAATATCTGGTACAGCTGCAAGTTGAGAAAGTTTATTTTTAGATCTGTACGCAGGTTGGCTTCGGTAAAAGGGCGTGTATACGCGGTTTCTGCTCATTAAAGTAGCGTATATCTTTTGAAGCTTGATTTTGGTTTACAGTGGGGTCTGACTGTTATTACAGAGTTCTGTAGTCTGCCCTGTGTTCTGGTAACTGGTGATTGACAGGGTTCAGTGGTTCAGTGATTCAAAGTTGGGTTGTTTTATGCTTCAATGATCTGTTGTGAAAATTGAATGAATTGTGGTCTTCAGATTGTAATGTTGTGCTTCAGGAATATCCAAGTCTGAAAATGTATGAAAAGTGATACCTGGAAGAAGGAAGATTGTAGGTCAGCACCTACGTACTAGTATCTTGGCTAGTACAAAAGCAAAGGGGGTTGGAGCTCCCTTCCAAGGAAGTTTGGAGAACGAGAGAAGGTTGAAGCCTTCTGCAGGTTGTAGCCTGCGTACTGGTATAAGGCTGCACCAGTACAAAAGATTGTAAACTGAAGTTTCATATTAAGAAAGATAGAGACAACTTGCAGCAGGTGGTTTTCACCCACATTGGGTTTCCACCTTATATCTTGGTGTTCATGTGTGTGGCTTTTTATCTGTTCTGTTATACTGCACATGTTTACTGTTAATATGATGAATAATGTCCTGATGCACTTAATTGAAGAATAAGCCAACTAAATTGTGAGTTTTCTGCTTATACGCTGTTTTACTTCGTCACAGTAGCGTGTACACGCTGGTTCACTTAACTGAAGTAGCGTATATGTTTTTGGGCATTTAAAAAGTTTGATTAATCTGATAATACTGATTCACCCCCCCTCTCAGTATTATTTCCAACAATTGGTATCGGAGCCAGGTCCTTCAGAGAAGCTTGATCGCTTGAAGGAAGATCATTCATCATGAGCAACTACGAGAAAGAAGCATCAATCAGGCCACCGGTTTTTGATGGAACAAATTTCAATTATTGGAAGGTAAGAGTTACTGCATATCTTCAATCTCTTGGTACAGAAGTTTGGGACATTGTAGAAAAAGGCTATGCTTTTCCTTCAGCTACTCCTACAGATCCAGATGAGAAAAGGGCATATGAAACAAATGCAAAAGCAGTCGCTACCCTATTAGGAAATATCTCAAACAGAAAGATGTGGGATAGCATTTTATGCAGAAGGACAGGAAAATCTATGGTACATTGACAGTGGATGTTCGAAACATATGACAGGTGATAAAGAAAAACTTGAATCTTATTCTACTTTAGAAAAGGGAAAGAAAGTCTCTTTTGGAAATGATACTCCTGCAACTATAAAAGGAAAAGGTATTGCTCCTTTAAAAGAAAAGGTCAAGGCTGGAAATGTTTTGTATGTTGATGGATTGAAACATAATCTTCTAAGTGTCAGCCAGATGTGTGATCAAAAAACAGAGGTTATTTTCAGATCGAATGGATGTCTTGTTCGTGATCTTGATACAGGTAAAACAGTTCTCAAAGGCAAAAGAACTCCAAATAATCTGTACATATTTGAAGAAGAACAACAACAATGCTATCTTAGCAAGGATGAAGAGCACTGGTTATGGCATCGAAGGTTGGGACATCTAAGCTTCTCACAAATAAGGAAAGCATGCAAATATCAGGCAGTTCGCGATCTTCCAGATATCAAAATTCCAGACAACACCATATGCAAATCTTGTCAGTTTGGAAAGCAGACCAGAACTAACTTTCCAGAGAAGGAAGGATCAGCTAGCTTGCCTCTTGAGCTAGTCCATACAGATGTATGTGGTCCATTTAGGAAAAGGTCACCTCGAGGAGAAGAATATCTGATATTATTCATTGATGATTTCTCAAGGTTTGTTTGGTTAGGGCTTATGAAGCACAAAGATGAAGCATTCGAAAAATTCAAATCCTTCAAAGCATTGGCCGAAAATGAATCAGGACACAAAATCAAGTGCCTCAGATCTGACAGAGGTGGGGAGTTCACATCAAATGAATTTTTTGATTTCTGCGATGAACATGGGATAAGAAGAGAATTCTCTACAGCTAGAACTCCTCAGCAAAATGGGGTTGTGGAAAGAATGAACAGAACTATCCAACAAATGGCTCGTGCTATGCTCGATGAATCAGGTACTCCTGCAACCTTCTGGGGAGAAGCCGCACATGCTGCTTTTATCATTCTTAACAAAACAAATGTCCGAGTAAACAGCACTCAAACACCTCATGAGCTTTGGAGTGGTAAAACTCCTTCCGTGAAGCATTTCAAAATCTTTGGGAGCAAATGTTATATTAAGAACACTGATGAGCAACTTGGCAAACTTGAACCTAGAGCAGATGAGGGCATTCTTCTTGGTTATTCTCCACATAGCAAAGCATACAAGTGCTACAATAAAAGACTTGGCAGAATTGTTGACAGTATTGATATAGTGGTTGATGAGAAAGGATATATTCCTAGGCAAGTTCATCATGAAGAAGATGAAGGTTACTCTCAAAGGCGAAATGATGAAGAAGAAGAACCTCAAGAAGAAGAAGAATCTCAAGAAGAACCAGAGGAGCAGACAAGAATAGAAGAGAAGACTCCATCCAGATATGTCCAAAAGAATCATCCAGAAACTCAGATTGTGGGGCAGAAAGAAGCAGGAGTACAAACAAGAAGGACACTTGCAGAAGCTTCAAGCTACTTGGCTCTACTCTCCTCCATTGAACCACAAAATGTGAAAGAAGCATGCAAAGATGAATGTTGGGTCAAAGCAATGGATGAAGAACTTGAGCAAATCGAAAGGAACAACACTTGGGAATTAGTTCCTAGACCAAAAGATAAGAATGTAATAGGAACAAAATGGGTCTTCAAGAATAAGTTAAATGAAAATGGAGAAGTAATTAGAAACAAGGCCAGACTTGTTTGTAAAGGGTATGCACAGCAAGAAGGAATAGATTTTGAAGAGACCTTTGCTCCTGTGGCAAGACTAGAGGCCATCCGAATGTTCCTTGCTCTCTCAAGCTTTCAAAACTTCAAGGTATTTCAAATGGACGTGAAATCAGCCTTCCTGAATGGAGACTTAGAAGAAGAAGTATATATTGAGCAGCCAGATGGGTTCATTCTTGGGAATGATCCAAACCTTGTATGCAGATTGAAAAAGGCTCTCTATGGGCTCAAACAAGCCCCAAGGGCTTGGTACTATCGGTTGGACAAATATCTTCACCAACAAGGCTTTTCAAAAGGATCAGCAGATAGCAATCTCTATATAAAAGTTGAAAATAACAAATTGCTAATTCTTGTTGTTTATGTAGATGATATTATTTTTGGCAGCAATGAAGAAACTATGAGTCAAAACTTTGCCTTGGTTATGCAGAAAGAGTTCGAAATGTCACTTCTTGGAGAATTGACATATTTTCTTGGATTGCAAATCCAACAAAATGAAGGAGGTATCTTCTTGTCTCAAACCAAATACCTCAAGCAGATCTTGAAGAAGTATGGCATGGAAGAATCAAAACCAGTATGTACACCCATGGTTACAGGATGCAGCCTCAGTGCAAATGATGAATCAGCAGCAGTTCACCAACCCACTTATAGATCCATGATTGGGAGTTTGCTTTATTTGGCAGGTACTCGACCAGATATTACTCATGCAGTAGGGATGGTTGGAAGATTTCAAGCCAACCCAAAGGAAACCCATCTTCAGGCAGTCAAAAGAATCTTCAAATATCTTCAAGGGACCCAAAACTATGGCTTATGGTATCCTAGAAATACAGATCTCACTCTTCATGCTTACACAGATGCAGATTGGGCTGGAAGTGTGGATGATAGGAAAAGCACAAGTGGAGGTGCTTTCTTCATGGGTTCCAGATTAGTGTCTTGGTTTAGCAAAAAGCAAAGTTCGATTGCCTTATCTACAGCTGAAGCAGAATATGTGGCTGCAGCATCTTGTTGCACACAACTTCTTTGGATGATGCAGACCTTGCAGGACTTTCAAATCACTTGCACTCCACCTGTCTCTATCTTATGTGATAATACAAGTGCAATCAGCATTTCAAAGAATCCAGTCATGCACTCAAAGACCAAGCACATACCAATCAAGTACCATTTTCTTCGGGAACAAGTGCTTGAGCAGAAGGTCAAATTGGAGTATGTTCCTTCTAAGGAGCAAGTTGCTGATATTCTCACAAAACCACTGCCCAGGGAAACTTTTGAATATCTCAGACAAAAGCTGGGAGTAGTTGATGCTTCATCCTGTTGTTGAAATTTGTTTGGTATACGCAGGTTACGGAAGGGATATGAGCGTATACACGCGGATTTATGCTGAGTAAGTCGCGTGTATGCTGGACGCTTGTTGCAGAAAGAATATCCGCGTACATACGCTGTTTTATACAGGATAAAACGCGTATATGAAGTTCTGAACAGCAAAGGAAAACTCTGAAGTTCTGAACAGCAATAGGAATGTCAGAAGTATTCAGGCACAGTTTCAGGGAGTGCAACAGGCACAGGTTCAGGGGGAGCAGCTCAAAAGTCTCATAAAGCATTGTTGGCATTCAGATGTTTTGGTTGTTGGTTTAAGAAGAAGGAGCTCAGAAAGCAATTCTAGTTGCTGATCTAACAAGATGTTTATCCGATGCTGCTGGTGTCTTTTCTAAGTCTTGGTCTAGATCTGTTGTCTCTATGTCTTTCTTGTCTCTTTTATGGTGTCAAGGTCATGTAACGGCCTTTGTTGGTTTCCCCACTATGCCTGGGATGAATGATGAAATGTTCATGTATTATCATGTGTCTTCACATGGTTAGGTGGATGAGTCAATATTGGTATATCCCCACTAGATTGGGTGATGAATGTATGTTGAGTCTTTTGGTGATAGGAAGGTCTTCTTTAATGTATAAGTCTTTGTTCTTCTTGAAGAACATCTTTTGCAGATCTTGCCTACAGTCAAGGGGAGCATGAACAGCACTTGGTAAGCAGGACGGATAGATTGGTACACTTTGGCATACACAAAGGGGGAGCACACTTGGAGATTTCAGCATGTACTCAGGGGAGTATGGACAGCAGTATGGACAGCAGAAGGAATACCAAGGAAGAGAATATTTTGGTCCACCCTTTGCCCTTGATGTCAAAGGGGGAGAGTGACTTGGTGTGGTGGTTGCCATCAAGTCCAAAGGGGGAGATTGTTGGCATTATGGTTCAAGTGTTGTCCTTGATGGCAACTCACTCAGTGGATGGTACAGGTGCTCAGAAGTTGGTACAGGTGATGGCAACCTAATCAGAAGACAGATCTCAGTACAGCATGCCAAGGAAGCTCATACACGCTGTTTCGTTAAACCCAAGTCGCGTGTACACGCAAGTTCGATTCAGAAAAAGCGCGTGTATGTGGAAAGGTTCCTTTGGTTCATGGTGGTTAGACCTTGGAAGTTGTGCCTATGATTTCGAACCATTATGTCTCGACGGGCGTGTCGATCCCTAGTTTTAAAGTTGATGGTATTGTGTTACTATGGTTTTGGCTCTTGGTATTGAGAAAGGCCTAAGGCTATATAAGGAGAAGAAGATCATTAGGCAAAGATCATCTTTCGACAAGGCATGAATATCTAAGAGAGAAAGAGATCTGATATGCAGGTTCTGAGTTGGTTGATCTAAGCCAAGGAGAGATCACATCGGTTAATGGAAGACTAGATCTAAGGATAGATCGGGATCTAATGGTTTGAAATGCACTATCATGATATGGTTGATTATGCGTATTTCTAGATCTGCATATTGTCGCAATGTTACGTTCTGAGTCTAACTAATATCTGGTACAGCTGCAAGTTGAGAAAGTTTATTTTTAGATCTGTACGCAGGTTGGCTTCGGTAAAAGGGCGTGTATACGCGGTTTCTGCTCATTAAAGTAGCGTATATCTTTTGAAGCTTGATTTTGGTTTACAGTGGGGTCTGACTGTTATTACAGAGTTCTGTAGTCTGCCCTGTGTTCTGGTAACTGGTGATTGACAGGGTTCAGTGGTTCAGTGATTCAAAGTTGGGTTGTTTTATGCTTCAATGATCTGTTGTGAAAATTGAATGAATTGTGGTCTTCAGATTGTAATGTTGTGCTTCAGGAATATCCAAGTCTGAAAATGTATGAAAAGTGATACCTGGAAGAAGGAAGATTGTAGGTCAGCACCTACGTACTAGTATCTTGGCTAGTACAAAAGCAAAGGGGGTTGGAGCTCCCTTCCAAGGAAGTTTGGAGAACGAGAGAAGGTTGAAGCCTTCTGCAGGTTGTAGCCTGCGTACTGGTATAAGGCTGCACCAGTACAAAAGATTGTAAACTGAAGTTTCATATTAAGAAAGATAGAGACAACTTGCAGCAGGTGGTTTTCACCCACATTGGGTTTCCACCTTATATCTTGGTGTTCATGTGTGTGGCTTTTTATCTGTTCTGTTATACTGCACATGTTTACTGTTAATATGATGAATAATGTCCTGATGCACTTAATTGAAGAATAAGCCAACTAAATTGTGAGTTTTCTGCTTATACGCTGTTTTACTTCGTCACAGTAGCGTGTACACGCTGGTTCACTTAACTGAAGTAGCGTATATGTTTTTGGGCATTTAAAAAGTTTGATTAATCTGATAATACTGATTCACCCCCCCTCTCAGTATTATTTCCAACATTGTCTTGTTCATGGTAGATTGGTGGTCAAAGTGATTGATGCCAAGCCCTAGTTGTATTCCTTGTATTAGTATGATTGTAAAGGGCCACAATATTTGTTACGGGAGCCCTAGACTATTGTATTATAGATTGTTAATATAATAAAGAAGGGTTGAAAAGGTTAAAAATTTTCACGTGCACTAGTTGATTCACTGATGTGTGTAAATTTCACTATGCATAGTACAATGGTTGAGTTATTTGAGTTTGTTTGTGTCAAAGATTCTAAGACCAAATCCAGATTCTCATCTGCCATGGAAATTCAACAAGGGTGTAGTGACACGTGGCAATGATGTGGAGGAGACACTTCTAATTTTTTTTCCAAGTTAGTAATACCATGTCAGGGATGCCACATCAGTGTTCCACATAGGCTTCCATGTGTCATGCCACCTCATTAAACCAATGGAAAAATGAAAAACCTCAAATGGCCAAAACTTTTCATCCAAGAGTTGAAATAAGGAAAATTTTATATCGTCCAAAAGGCATTCATGAGAGGAAGATGATGAGGTTATCAAAAGGGAAAATCTATGAAATCCAAAAATCACTCAAAATAGGAAACCAAAAGCAACTCATGGTAATATTTTCAAAATTTATATAGGGATCCCTTTATTTTCAAGGAAAAATAAGAGGAGTTGTTGAGGCCTTAATAGAACCAAATACAAAGGTTTCTTTACTCTAACAAATTAGTATGATACACACAATATGTTCTCACAACTTAACCTCCTTAACATGTTGTGAGAACAAGTTCCTTTACTCCTAACAACATGCTACACACACAATATAGGAAACGATTAACGTCTACAAACAAAAAAAATATTGTAATATGTGAAAACGTCGAATTCCATTATTGGATTAGCTACAATAATGGTATAGCCATAACTCAAGCCAACATCAAAACCTAGAATCACATTACTCTTGAACTACAATAGAAAAAATGAAACTAGGATATATCTAAAATCAATTTATATAAGAATTCGAGATAATGAGTTTATGGATAAATCACATTAATACTCTTGAACTACAATAGAAACTTTAAACTTTATATATATATATATATATATATATATATATATATATATATATATATATCTATATATATATAATCAATTTAGCTAAGGATTAAGATAGTGAGTTTATGGATAGAATGTTATTACTTATTCAATGGAGATTTGAACAATACCAATATTTAATTCCAAAGATTTAAAGTGAAACCATATCATTAATAAATATAAAATTGGAAAAGATAAACATAAATTAATTATGTATAAGAAAAATATTATAGAAATTTAATTTTGAAAGCTAAATTTTAAATGACAATACGTAATGTATTATTATTAGTGGTTTTGGAGGAATATAATGTATTATGGGTCTCTCTAGGTTGTAGTAGTATGTTCTAAGGAAATTGCAATTTCTACCAAATTATGATAAAAGAACATTCTCTTTTCCTTTTTAGTATGTTTTGATTAGACAATTATGAGCAATATGTTTCCTCTTATTGAAAGCTAGAATATTAGGGATCCTTAATGATTTAACTTCTCCTTGCAACGTTCTCAATTACAATTTCTTTTTTTCTTTCTTTTCTAATAGTTAATAGGGTTTTGAATAATTATGGGTGCGTATCTTGTTGAGTGTGGGGTCAACTCATTAATAATCACCCTTAACTTTTCATTATTCCACTTTGTTTCTCACATCTTGATTAATTTTCATTTTCTTACTATCTCTTTATTGGATCATATGAAGGCACATTATTAAGCAGACATGCTTTCCCCTTGTATAAGCTAGAATTTTGTAATTCATATGCTCTCTTCCCTCCTTCTTGAAAATGTATTCATAACTTCCATATAGAAAAAAGGAATGATGTATAAAGGGTGCCTATTCTCTTAAGTCAATATCAAAGAGAGGTTACCTTCATTCAAATTTTCTAAACTAACATCATCATCCTTCTCCAGCTCTAAATCCTTTTGTTTATAAATCCTCCTTTGTTCAATCTACTTCATTAGACTTTTGTTTCTTAAGATATTACTAACTATTTTTCATTGTCTTCAATTCTTTCTTTATTGGAAGATGGGGCCATGTTTGTAGGGAAGTATCTAGTAAAAGTATATTGTTTGGTTATAAAATACTGTATTTCATAATTCAAAATTTTCAGTCCACTTATAATTATCCCATTTAAGAATCATTTTATTCTAAAAAAAACCTTTATTAAAATCTAGCTCAACGCAAATATTGAGATATATCACAAAACCCACCTTAGTTCAGTTGACAATTTATTTTAATATAACTACCTAGAATATTCCCAATATCCCTTCATATGGTTAATTTCAAAATTGCAATGGTAATATGAGAAAAATCACTCACACAAGCACTTTGATTACTCTCAAAATATTAAAATCATATTCTCAAAACTATAAATTTTGCTTAATTTATTATAAAACTACTAAAAATTTGTTTGCAAATGCAAAATGTAAAAACCAATTAAAGTATTTCAGTGCAAGTAACTTAAAGGGGTTTCTATTAAAATCAACATGTATCTTAGTGCATAAGTGCAATTTTCTATAGAAAAGGTACCTTTTAATGAGTGATATTTATAGTAATTATTATTATAATAGGTACTTTGTAAGTGATAGCTTATGAGTGTGTAAGCTTTATGTAGTATTTTATCACTTTTTTATATAAAAATATTTAAATTTGAAAATTGTTAATAATTCAATCAATTATTATGTTTAAAGAAATAAAGATATCATTTATTGCTTGCATCCCAAAGTATAAAGCCTCTCAGTCCTTTGATGACTTTAGGCCTATCTCATTATGCAATTGCATATACAAAGTAATCACAAAAATCATTGCAAATAGGTTGAAGCCAATTATATCTAATTATATCTCAAAGGAACAATTTTCCTTCAGCTCAGAGGGTAGGCATATCCTTAAATCCATTGAGGTTGCACAAAAAGAATCAATAGTCCAAAACCAAGGAAAATTAAAGCACACATACTCAAACTCGACCTCTCAAAAGAATATGATAGAGTTAGTTGGGTTTACCCCCATTTCCTCCTTACTGATTTGGGCTTTGAAGTACCTTTCATAAATTGGGTGATGAGATGTATTACATCGATGTCCTTAGTTATCCTGATAAATAGAGTGACCTTAACCTTCCTTCATGCATAATATGGCCTTCAACATGGATGCCCCCTGTCTCCCCTCTTGTTCCCATTGGTAGTGGAAGGTGTGAGTAGGCTTTTAGCAGATGCAAAAAGAAGGTGTGAATTAAGAGGTGCTTGGGTGGTTGAGGATTTGACTATTATGCACTTATTGTTTGTTAATGACATCTTAGTATTTTTTGATGGTTCAAGAAGTGATATTGTTTCTATTAAAGATGGATTGAAATCATTTCAAAAGGACAAAGGTATGCAAATAAATTCTCTTAAATCAATTATCTATTTGCTTGGCCTTTCTAGGGATGAACCAATCAATGTTCAAAATTTATTTCCTTTCCATTGAAATAAATTTAATGACGGATTAAAGGGTTTGGGTTTCTCTCAAAACCAAATGATTACAAAAAGGTTGACTAACACTTTCTCATTGCAAATATTGATAGAAGATTGAAGGTGTGGAGTTATAGGTGGCTCTCTAGATTTGGTAGATTGGTTATGATGAAATCAATTCTTGAGGAAATTCCTATTTTCTGGATGTCATTATCATGGATCTCCAAAGGAGTCTTGAATTCCATTCACAAAATATGTTTTCATTTATTATGGCTTGATTCCAAAGAAGGATGTATCTTCTCCTCAGTAAAATTGGATAAGATATTTTTTCCAAAGATCTGGGGTGTATGGGGCTTAAAAAACCTTCTATCCTTCTTTAAGGTGTTGAAAGTGAAGGTAGGTTGGAGGTCGAATTCAACTAAAAATTTGTGGAGGAATTGTTGTAAAGAAAATATATTTTCTCTTTATCTTTAGAGGAATGGATATGAAAGTCGGACAAAAAGAGGCCTAACATATCAATATTCTAGAAAGTTGTATTATGTTTTTTTTTTTTGTTGTAATTTAAGATGGCCTAGCTTGAAAGGTTGGTAATGGGTCTAAGATAAAGATAGGTATTGAACCCTAGGTGGGATTAGGGAGAACTATCATCTTCCTTAGGAGTTCATTCTGCTGCTAAATTGTAGGGGCATAAATTATTTAAATCAGGTGGTTGATGACAGTCGTGCCTCTATATGGGCTTAGCGATGGGTGTTTGCACATCAATTAAAACTATATGAAAACCTTTCAAACCTTTATTATAATTATATTTTAGCTCTAAACACATCTCATGTTCACCTATGAGATAGAGAATATGTTCTTCCATGGGTACATTCATTATCAGGTGAGTACACACCGAAAACATGGGATTTGCATATCATTGGAAATTGGAAATCTATGGTGTTGGAATGGTGGTGGAAGAAAACATGGAAGATCAATTGTCCAACAAAAGCACATCTAGTTCCAATTGTGTTTCATATATAACAAGATCCCTAGAGGGGACAATTTAAAAAACAAGAGTATTTTTGGTCCTATTTGGTGTGCGTTATGAAAGAATTATGAGTAATCAATGGATCATCTATTACTCTCATGTCCTTTTTCTATAGGGGTATGGAGTTTGATTAAAATTCATTTAGGGTTTGTGCAAAGTTGGAAGGGAGAGTCTTTTAACGATGCTTGGAAACTATGGTGGGAGGGGGTCTCCCCTAAGGAACTTAGAACGCTTCCTCCTCTAATTAAATGAGGTAGATGGTACTGTCGAAATAAGGAGATCTTTTAGTACAATCCATTTTCTCCTGAATGTGTGGCTTCCCAAGTTTTAGTAATTTCATCCCTTCTTTTAGAGACAATATCAATTCAAAATATGAGAAATATCATTTTTGAAGAGATAGACTGATCCATCCCCTATGCTTGCTTTGATGGAGCCTCTTTACATGGGGGTAAGTGTGGTTGGGGGGGGGGGGGGGGTCAGAGTTGACTAGGTAGAGAATAAAATAACTACATTGAAATTCTTAGCCTTAAGATCCTACTCCTTTTTTCAATTGAGAAAAATGTCCTGCATATTTAGATTTTTGGTTACTCTATGATGATGATAAATTAGTTCAACAATGTACAAAGATGTCATGAGCATACAATGAATCCTATCTTAGAAGAAATTTTATAACTTAAACATGCTTTTGACAGAATTTCATGTCATCATATCTACTAGGAAAGAAAATGAATGGTTGGCACCCTTTCTAAATAAGGCACTCAAAAAACTATGGGTACTTGGAAGATCACAAAAAGGATAACGGATACATCTTCTAAATATTGTCATAAGCCCTTCAATGAGGGTTTGAAATAGAAGAATCCAATGAACTGAATCCAAACTTTTATTTGTTTTGTTTCGGTCGATATATAGATATTTTGATGAACAATGTATATAGACATATTTATGTAAGTTTTATAACAAGTATACAACAAAATTGACAGGCTTGTAAAAACAAATCTAGTTTTTTTGGTTTCTAATACTATGAGAGGATCTTGAAAACCTCTTATGAATGCAAAGACTAGGTATACATATTGTTGATAGTTTTTTCTTTTTGGGGGTGACCTATATGGTTTTTTGAATGCATGGAGGTGCATTTGCAAAATGTAATTTCCATTATGATTAATGAAAAGTATGATTTTTCCTCGAAAATATAAATAATCAAAGAATCAATTAAATTAAATTAAATTACACTTTAATGTAATTTAATAATTAAATTTGGTTATTTTTTAGGGTTTTTTATCCACCTTTATAGTATAGTTATGATTGGTCTCATTTATAGGTATTAACAAGATTGATGGCTAAAAAATGCTCAGGTTCTATTTCAAGAAAGGAAATGCAATGTTTTCTCTAAGCACAACTAAAATGTTTGAAATTATGAACAAGATTTATCCCATTCCACCTCTCATTTTTATTCATTAAAAAAAAAAAATCAGGATAATATGCATTTTCCCATTTCAATACAAAACCATAAACTACCTCTTCTGAAGTTTCTTGCAACTCATCACTAGATAACATTGTCTCCATGCTTACTAGTGGTAGACGTTTAACTTCTAATTGAAGAATTGAAATATCTTTTAAATTGACAGGCATGATAACACTTAACTACACCAATTATAAACATACTAAAAGGGAGTTCTTGATATAGTAATATATTGATTTTGGTATCATTGTGGGATGAGTTTTGAGTGCTTTGTATAATTGCTAAATGATTTTGAGTGTCATGTATCATTGTTATAAAATTAAAAAAAAATTATAATTATGAAATTGAATTTATAGAATAGTCAACCAAGTTATCACAAAATTGTTATATAAAATTAAAGAATTCAAATTAGAGAATATATGGACATAAATGTGGAGTGGATTGTGTGTCTTGAGGTCTTATCTAGTGTAAGAGTATCAATTACTCATGGTATTAATCACAGCTATAAAATTTCATAGAAGACCTCCATTATATAAAAATGGAGGAGGCCTAGTATCAATTGAATATAAATATGACAATTGGGAAGATAAAAATCCCTACTTGAGCTTACAAGTCATTATAGGTAGCTCACTAGGAAAATAATTGTTGGAAAAAACTAGCTTTAACACCCCCCTTATGTGAAAATTAGAAGTAAGCATAAAGAAAAAATTAGGTCCTAGGAATGAAGCATGATAAGGTACCTAAATACAAACTCTCATAGAGGAGAAAAGAAAAAAAACCCATAGTAAAAAAACTCCTCTCCAAAAGAGAGAAAGATGTCAGTGCTTCGATAAATATGGAGGTGAAATTTTATATCCCACGATGATCCACTGAATAGAAAGTACCAAGGCCCCCTCTAATCAAGAAGTATGAAATGTTGAAGCACCAAAACTATGAATATGAGATCCATTGAACCTCAATGAGGTTGGTTGATCTCTGACTTAGAAAATGTTGGAGAGGAAAGTGAGTGGCAAACACTGTCAACTTCCCTATAAATTCTTTAGAGAAAATAGGTGTCGACAAATAACCGAGACAAAGGATTCAAACAAAAGTAGCAATATCAACCAAAAAATAAACAATGATGCCTATATGTATGGAAAACTTAGCTCAAACATGGTACACCAAAATTCTGTAGACATTTTTAATAATTAAACACTTATTCACAAAGATTATCCCGATTATACACTATTGCGAAATGCATGCATAATACATAACCTCCTCTACGTTGATCATCAATTTTGCGGAATTAAAAACAATGAAACATTAATCGCATGCACACATTAACACAGTGTGTAACCCGGGGAAAGCATACAGCTGAAAACCCCACACTGCCCGTATATTATAATGATTGAGAACATGTAACAATACATAGTACAATACTCCTCACAAGTACTCAGTACTATCTCCACCTGTTACACACAAACTAGCTCAGATCTGAAGCCTCAAATCTCCTCCACTGTTTGCATGCCTCCACTGCGCAATCCTGCATGAGAATAATCATGAATGGCTGAAGCAAACTCGTGTTTCCTTGGCTGAACCATGCAATCCTCATTGGCATTACTCAATCCCACCGATTTTGCAAGATCTCATGCACAACTATAGTCACAACTGATAGCAATCTCAACCTCTAACACCTGTCTCCATTGAACTGTCCATGCACTGAGTTAACTGATGTATTCTTTAGTTGCTTTATGAGTTAATAATTAGTGAATTAATTTAACAATTAATTCACATCACTCATCACTAGTGTATTCTGCAGTTAGACTAAATACAACTAGTTTAACCAAGTCAAACTGAACACAACTCCATCAACTTCACAACCAACTCCACCAAACTCAACCACAGGAGTTCTAACTGAAGTCCTGCATGCAATAGCTCAACTGACCCACAAGAAAAGTGAATTTCCTACTAACACCTACATGTGCCACATCCGTAGCTCGAACTGAAGTGCTCCAAGAGGATAAGATAATGTTTATAGTCCAAATATTATTAAGAGCTAATAATATTCAACTGTTCTATTTTTAGCCCGGCAGTCTAAAAATAGAATCCGCCTATATGTCTAAAAATAGAAGTCCATCTATTTTTACCAACATGACCAATCATCCACAAATAGCATCCTGCAACTCATAGACCATGATCCATATGTCTAAAAATAGACATAGTCTAAAAATAGACTTTGCGCCAAAAATAGCCTACAGGCCCATTTAGTGAAGGCAACTCCTTTCCACTAAGCTTCATCATCTTGTTGCATTTTCAACTCTCCCTCTCAACAAGATATGGATTATCTGCAACCCCTATCCTGCAACTCTGGAATGTTCTGCATGCAACAAATTTGCCCGGTCCACTTGTTGCAACAACACTTGGAACAAAAAACACTCCCAACTGACCACTCTGTTGGGCTAGGAACATACTCTGATGTTGAAGCTCTACCTGCTGCTAACAAGTGCTCCCTCTCTGACATCTATGCTACTGCAACATCTCCATGCATCTCGCACCATTGCACACCTCTTTGTGCCACCTAGCACTGTGCAAAACACTTGTGCCTCTCGCATTGTTGTAGCCTGCTAGCTATGCGCTGTCCTGGGATTCCCTACACTGTCGCTTTCTCTGCTGCTCCATCTGCATTTGTCTCTACCCAATCAGTCAGTTCCTGCTACTCCACATTGGGGCTCCCGTAGCAAGGTCTCATCCAAGAGGTTGAGTACCTCAAGGATCGTGCCCCTCCTCCTTGGGACGATCAATCCACATCACCCCACGTCCTACCTGGAGGTATGGCTGCATGCGATCCCTCAGCCCACCTGGCTTGAAGTTTCCCCCTATTGGAGGTCTCTGCATGAGTAGATGTCTCTACTCAATCTCCTCTCAGCTTCCCTTGTTGTGGCTGCTCCACAACCTCCTGAAGCTGCTGCACCAATCGTGGCTCCTCCACAATCGTCTGAGACTTCTTCTGGCTCTGCATGTTGAGAGGTAATATACGCTCCCTCTCAACCACCAAGTCTCCATCAGTTGCCTCACTGCTCAAGGCTTTGCATGCATCTTGAACCTCAAGAGCATATAGGTTCTTGACCCGTGAACCAATCTGCTTCACCTGTCCAGTGATGATGTGTCTAAGGAAAACCATTCCCTTACTGAAGACTACATCACAGCCTCTGTCTTCCAGCATCGCGATCGACACCAAGCTTCTCTTCAGTCTTGGTACATACTTGACATCGGTCAAGGTAAGGCGAGCTCCATGCTCCCTCTAAAAAATAACCGTGTCTACACTTGAGACATTATACTTCTCATCATTACCCATCGCTATGAGTATCTGGAGATATTTCTCCTCCAAAGTACTGAACAAACTCTTGTCACCGGTCATGTGGAAAGAAGCTCCACTATCAAGAAACCAACCACTTCCAACCATGGATGAAACCATGCATGCGAAGAGTGTGAAATCCAACTCAAACTGTGAAGAAACTGCCTCACCTTCAGATCCTTCCCCGGATCCCTTCTTGGATTTCCTCCGTGGACAATTTGCAGCATAATGGCCCACCTCATGACAACGAAAGCATCGCACTTTTAATTTGTCAACCTTCTTCCCATCATTGGAAGAACTGGATTCGGAAAGAGAAACCTTCTCCTTCCCCTTCTTTGCTTTGGCAGCCAAAGTGCAATTTTCTTCATCAGATGCCTTTGATGAAGATCCGTCCCTGGTATTCTGTCTAATCTCCTCTTGCACAAGATCCGACCAAAGTCTCTCCCATCCTGGCAATTTCTCCCGACCATTGACAAAGTCCTGATAGGAATGCCAACTCTTCGGAAGACCAAGGAGAGCCAAGCTCACCAAGTCCTCATCATCGACAGTCAACCCCACACTTCCCATCTCATCCCGGCATTGGGTGAACTTCATGAGATACTTGGGCATACTGTCTCCATTCTCACACTTAATGTTTCTGAGTTTATCCTTGCGCACCAACTTCCTCTAGTCGCTCTTGCTTTGGAATATATCTGTCAAATCTTTCCACATCAAGTATGGAGAAGCCTTTCCATGCAGGCTGGAAACAATGTGATCCTTCACGCCCTCCAACAGAATCCTTTGACACTTTGCTGTCTTCTTTTGCCAAACCACAGCTTCAATAGCATCAGTAGGTTTTGGGACTTCAGCATCTATGAAATCCTTCAAGCCATTGTCATCTAACACTGCCTCCATCCTGTCTTTCAATGCAATATAATTCAAGCTGCCCTCAAGAGCATACTCCAATCGCAATCCGTTGAAAGACATTTCAACTTTGACACCAAGACAACACTGCTACAAATTCGAATTCCACCAGCTCAAAACTCAACCGCTTCTGATCTAAAATTCGTGAGAACAAAGTATTTCTCGTATAGAGATTGACTGTATGGGCTTTTACCAGATATCTCACCTTCCAAAAGAAGGATGAATCCAGAGGCTACCTGGCCCGATTACAGACTCTGCTTGAAGAAATAAAATGTAAACACTTTCTGAATAATAGATCTGATGATCAACTCTGATCTGATACCATGTAGAAATTTTGAATAATTAAACACTTATTCAGAGAGATTATCCCGATTATACACTATTGTAGAATGCATGCATAATACATAACCTCCTCTACGTTGATCATCAATTTTGCAGAACTAAAAACAATGAAACATCAATCGCATGCACACATTAACACAGTATGTAACCCAGGGAAAGCATACAACTGAAAACCCCACACTATCTGTATATTATAATGATTGAGAACATGTAACAATACATAGTACAATACTCCTCACAAGTACTCAGTACTATCTCCACCTGTTACACACAAACTAGCTCAGATCTGAAGCCTCAAATCTCCTCCATTGTTTACCTGCCTCCACTATGAAATCCTGCATGAGAATAATCATGAATGGCTGAAGTAAACTCGTATTTCCTTGGCTGAACCATGCAATCCTCATTGTCATTACTCAATCCCACTGATTTTGCAAGATCTCATGCACAACAATAGTCACAACTGATGGCAATCTCAACCTCTAACACCTGTCTCCACTAAACTGTCCATGCACTGAGTTAACTGATGTATTCTTTAGTTGCTTTATGAGTTAATAATTAGTGAATTAATTTAACAATTAATTCACATCACTCATCACTAGTGTATTATGCAATTAGACTAAATACAACTAGTTTAACCAAGTCAAACTGAACACAACTCCATCAACTCCACCAAACTCAACCACATGAGTTCTAACTGAAGTCCTGCATGCAATAGCTCAACTGACCCACAAGAAAAGTGTATTTCCTTCTGACAGCTGCATGTGCCACATCTGTAGCTCAAACTGAAGTGCTCCAAGAGGATAAGATAATGTTTATAATCCAAATATTATTAAGAGCTAATAATATTCAACTGTTCTATTTTTAGCCTGGCAGTCTAAAAATAGAATCCGCCTATATGTCTAAAAATAGAAGTCCATCTATTTTTACCAACATGACCAATCATCCACAAATAGCATCTTGCAACTCATAGACCATGATCCATATGTCTAAAAATAGACATAGTTTAAAAATAGACTTTGCGCCAAAAATAGCCTGCGGGCCTACTTAGTGAAGGCGACTCCTTTCCACTAAGCTTCATCATCTTGTTGCATTTTCAACAAATTCATGAAGATGTTTAAACATTTTCACATCTCAAAGAAAAATTTACTAGCGATATAGTCAATGCAACTAAAAATATAATATTTATCATCATCAAACTTCTCCCTTGAAACAAAATTGTAGGAGAGGTAGGAATAAACTGTCTCTATCATCAACAAATCCCCCCTTGAAACACACCTCAAGGATCAATGTCAATTAATAGCTAATAAGAGGAACCTCATACGATTGAACAATCAATGAGACACAACTGTATGAAGTTCACAAGCATCTATTCAAATGATTCCATGACCACCCATCAATCTGACCACAATTGATCATGATGGTTAGGATTGGTCCACGTTTGAGCCTTTCATGTCATTTTTTCAATGACTTGAATGCGTAAGTACTAGGTTTCTAATTCATAGGTAAAATCCTCTAAGATATAATCCAGAAATTATATTTCGTATCCTCAAATATAGGGGTAGAAATAGGAGGACCACCCTATACATTATAAAATTTGTTAGTCATCTCATAAATTTGTGCAATATAATCAACAATAGACTGGTTTTCCAGTAAATTAGTCTAAAATCCACTTGCAATGAAACAAAACCTATGGGATTCAATAGGGATGAATGTAGGTAGTGAAGAAGAAGAAATGATATATCCAATACCTACTCTGGATGTTTTTACTTTGGGTGCAATAGGAACATAAATTCCCTGTCCATGTTTTCCAATAACTCTAGTATATGCCATTCTTCTCAAAAATCAAGAACCAATATCACGTGGTATATTTTGTGAAGGTAAGTGAAAGAAAAGAACCATTATCAACACCAATAGGTTTGCTTGAAAATTCAATAATATCATTCTCCTTTTGAGGATTCTAAAGGAAAATGACTTCGAAATCAAGGTGTTACTTGGATTCTTGCAAGTATCGAATGACCTCATCCTTCTTATTCATTGTTATAATGGATCATAATCTTGTTTCTGTAGGTTTTAATCCCATACAGAAATTACCTGCATACGAATTCTAAAACACAGAAAATAAACAATGCGAGAACATAACACATAAAACACATATACACAAAGATTTTCCCCTGGATCCCAAAATCGGGACTACCAGCATGATTTTTCACTATATTCCTTTCAATGTTACAATACATATTTATACATGCTGAAGCATCCAATACCATGGATCAAAAACCATCACGTCCAATACCATGGACCAAAAACCATCGCGTCCAAAAAACATGTGCGAAAATCATGCACAAAACCATAGGTGGGTCCACCCAACCTAACATAGGTTCCAAAACCAAAATTTTCCGAGGCGCTACCGTGGACCCCATAAAGTGGGGTTACGAGTGCCCCTTAAACCCCCCGTGACCTCCCCCCCTCTAACTCCCGGTTAACTACTTGGGCTAGTCGTAGAAAGAATATAACACAACCCAACGTTCTCCCACTTGTTGTTTTCTTTCCACAAGGGGCCTGTTACCGAGAAAACTAGTGTCTATTTAGAATTTCTAGTCCCACTAAGATGGGTAGCTATCTTAGAAACAAACAAACTAAAGTTACTTTTGTTTTCCTTTATGAGAGAGAGATGAGAAAGAAGCAGAGAGTCCAACCTCAGTCTTTCGCTTGGCTCCTTGCTTGTTTCCTTTCCCCTTCGACGGAATCTTGCCACTGCCTCCTTACTTGTCCCGCTTCAAAGAGTACCTGTAGAATCATAGCAACATAATACCATCAAAGCATAAAGATCTATCACTGTAAACAATATAGGATCAGATATATATTGACCATACACATGCATATATCAACACAATATTCAGAGATACATAAGAATATGGAGGAAAACTCAAATAGCTTTATTGATAAAAGTAGTAGAAGAGAGGATTACAACCACTTGGTCTGACCCAGCGCCATCCTCCCAGCTTGAAAGCCCTCTTCACCTCATACAAAACAAGATCACCCAACAATGTCTTCAAAGAGAAACCAACAACACCTCTTTGCAAATTACCAAATTCCAACCTTTGGATATCTGGGATGAGGGATCCATATATAGATATTTGCAGGGGGTGAGCCAGCTTCTGGGATTTTGATTAGTGTCATCTCTATGATAGTTCTTGGTTCCACTTGGAGATTTCATGATCTCTTACTCATCCTTGGGCGAATTCAGGGAGGCAACTGTCAAATGAGCAGCTTCTAGAAGATTCTCAGGGTCTCCACCTAGCAAACTGCTTGTGCTATTTGTGTGCTCTCACTCATTGCACCATACAGAAGGGCTTTCCAATATGCATTTCACTTTTTGCATGTGGCAGGTGAGATGCATCGCACCCTTAGCATTGGGCAGTTGTATGGTCCTGCTTTGACCAGTTCTTAGTAGTTTTTCATGGAGAACTTCTGGGAGATGATGTAATCAGCTGACCTTGCTCCTTTAGGGTATGAAACAACACTTTTAGGGACTCAGAAGCCCTTGGTTTATGGACATATGTGATTGGGGTTGCAGTGCCCAAATATGTCTATAACAGTTGCCCCCTAAAGCATGAGGTCGTAAATCTTTTGATGTCGGGTGAAATGCTTTATAGTGAGGATCCGAGGTTTTTTGAAACTGGAAGGTGACTTGTAATAAGATATAATACATTACATTATCTTCATAATATTTTCATGATCTAGTTGAGGTAGGCATTCCCATGCTCAGCTTGATAAATTCATTTTCATGTACATAGGATAGACAACCGTCTGTGTGCATACTGATGACTATGGTAGAGCCATCATCCCTTAGTTTGGATGATTATCTATGCATCAATGATGTACATTTTATGTCTTTGTTTTCTTGAATATATCGTAGCTCAGATGGATGAAACTAGATCCGGGGTCTTCAAAACTCGTTCAATCTTTGCCTGAAAGTACAAGTCGATCCATGTGAAAAGATGTTCTGATGTTGAACATGGAAGGACATCGCCTGATTACCAGCCAATGATGTAAGCTGTTAACAGGCGCGAGAGGAATCACCGATGATGATGATGACCCTCAAGGTACTGCAGTACAATTCACGTGGTGTGAATACATGAGTCGATGTCAAACACCACGCAAAATATCTCGGTCGAAGGCCATTAATGTAAACCTGTCGCTGGAAGTGAGAAACTTTCCATTGAGGTATGCAAGCTTCAAAGTACTAAAAGGGTTGTTCCTAGGTCAGCTGCTTGGATAATGAGTTGATGTCGACAAGAAGTGACCTGTCGCAGGAGGGCATTAATGGATCCCACATCTACGACACGAAACAGAGAAAATGATTTTGTAGAGGTGAAAACGATCTGATGATACAAGGTTCAGGGTGGCGGTCATGAAAGAATGAAGTGTGAAGGTATTGCAGCGGATGAGACACAAGCTGGGTAGGTGAATTCTCTGAGCGACTTCTCTTGAACATATCGGCGACACTGAAATGGATTGGTAGCGTTAACCCCAAAAGTGGATGGTACGGTGGACCAATGGTGATATGACCGGTGAATGGAATAACCCAACCTGACTTAATCATGGTGATGGAGTGAAAGTGTCATGTTCAAGAGCGACCTGCTACCAATAAAGCTTCTTCAAGTTTCCTTCCCAACTTTCCCCAGTCATTTCTGACTAGTACCTCTTTATTTTTGTCAAGCTTGAGGAGGATAAAATATGCTTGTTCTATAATTTTCCCTTCGGGAAAACTCATCGCTATGTTTTAATGAGCCTAGCGATAGGGAAACTCGCTCTTGTCTGAGTGGACAAGTTTGTCACTATTGTTTTAACAAGTTTAATGACAAGGATAACTCGGTCCTTTTCAATTTTAGAGAGTCTGAAAAGAGATGGAAAGGAAACTCCAATATTCCTTTTTCATAGTATAATCCCTTAAGTTCGAAAAAGTATAAAACAATGCGAAAGGGATGACGTTTTGATAGTTTTAACGAGCCAAACAAGAAAAACGCCTGATATTTTTGTGTAATAATCCCTCAGGTCCAAAAATATTAAAATATAGAGGAGGGATGGCACTCCCAATCACTTCAATGAGCTGGAGAGGCCAATTTCTCGGCAATCTTTTCATATTTTACGAGTTAGATGAAAAGAGCTTAAAGGAGACTCGTTTTTGAGGAACGAGTGATATTTCAGGTAGCAGCTGGTTCCAGGTGAGGATTGGAACTTTTCAACCATGGCAGTGTTAAGAAGATGGCTAACATAATCACTCGTCGCAGTTGTTAGTCAAAAGGGGTAAAAAATCAAATGGAGGTGAATGATTAGCTAAAACAGTGTGGAGGTGATAGTAAGAACATGACCAAGGCTCAAAAGCTGATGATAATGCATTCACAATGGTTATTTACTCGAGGTGGGTTCATTTTTTAATGAGCTTAAACTCTGGTGGAACATATGCTCATTGCTAGGTTTAATTTTTAACAAGCTTGAACTTCACGTAAAACTACTCATTGCTAGGTTTATTTTTTAACGAGCTTGAACTTCACGTAAAATTGCTCATTGCTAGGCTTATTTTTTAACAAGCTTGAACTTCACATAAAAATTCTCATGATAAGTTCGTATGCCCGCAACATAATGATGCAAATCGAGGTGCATGCCCCCCAAGCTTCATTGCATTCAACGGGTGGTTGGAATGAAGGTTTTATTTCGAGATCTTTGAAAGACTCGACTTGGATTTTACGAGATCATAATCAAAGACTCGATTTGGAAAGGGAGTTGGTTCATTTTTTAATGAGGTTGACACAAGATAAGAACTGTCCTTGAAATCCACCGTATTTACAGTATTTGATAGAAAATCAAAAACTGAAGGATGATTAAGGTTGCTGGAATAATCTTCGTGGTGATCCGGAAGATGGGAATGATGGTGGTAATCTTCCCATGGTGCCTCTCCTATCATCATTGACTAAATGATTCCTTCATCTATAGAATGTACATGTGACCAAGGATCTGAAGAGGTGCCATATTCCTTAGACATATCTATCCAAAAACTCGATGAGCGTTGATTTGGGTTTGCCCCCAGGCCAAGAAAATTGATTGCTACAATATTTTTAAAATGGCGATGATCCATGCTGACAAAATGTTCGAGAATCTTATGAATATTTTAGATATAGAATATATCATATTGCAGGTTTCCACCGTGGCCACTTCCGCCAGATTAATCTAAGGCAGTAGGGCAAAAGTACCCATCAATGTAGGGTCTTTTATTAGGCCTACTCCAATATTTTGAAACAACTGAGAGCTTCCGTGGATCATCGGGATGCTTCCCGTAACTTGTGAACTGTTGGGGAGAAAGGTTTGCTGGTCAACGATTGTAATTCCTCCTTGAAAAGGAAATGCAATCTTTCTGAAGTACGTTGACACAATAGCGGCCATAGCATAAATCCAAGGCCTTCCCAGTAGGATGTTATAATCAAGATTTCCATCGATAACTTCAACATCAATTTCTACTGTTTTTCCCCCCAATTCAACTTGTAAGTTACTCAAAATCCCGTATGGAGTGTATGTTCATCCATCAAATGCTTTTAACATCGTTGACAATCGTGACAAGGGTGGTGATCCTAAAGTTTTCCAGCAACTCATTAACATAATACATGTAGATGCCCCCTCATCAATAATTGTTCGGTGAATAGTTTTATTGAGGGCTTTCACTTGAATGAGGAAATCGAGTTGAGCTGGTAACTGAGGTTCATATCCTTTATGATTAAAGGCCACAAGATTGGAATCCGCTGGGTCAATCCCACCTATTGTTGATAATAGAGCTTGCTTTTGGGAGGGGCAATTTTGCAGTACTTCAAGTGTCGACATAACGGACGGCGATTGGGCTAGGCCTTCTACTATATTATATTTCTGTGCCACTCTGGCACAAGGATTAAATGTCGATTTGTGTACTACTCCCTTCGGCGGCTTTATCGTTAGCTTAGGAATGATGGGTGGCACAATTTTGGTCGAAGTTGTTATCAAACTACTAGGTTGATCAGTAGCCTTTTTGTTCTACAGCCGTGGATTCCCGTAATCTTTATTCTTGTCATTATCAAAGCATCATTTTGCTGTTTTGAAATGGACAACATAAGCACTTGGGATGGGGAAGCATTTTTGCTAGCAACCAGATTGGTTCCTGGGTTCAGAAATGGGTCAGTCAATACTGCTGAAGTTCTTGAATTCTTAAATATTTTCTTAACTTCAGCTTTATATGGACAATCTCTCGTCCAATGATCCTCATCGCATATGAGGCATGGCTGACTTGGTTTCCTCTGCCCAAAAGGGTTTGCAGAAGATTTTTCAGGAGACGAATCGTCCTGTTTCTTCTTTTTTCTCTTCGCTTTCTTCTTGCCCCCTGGTTGCTTCGGTTCTTTGCCTTTGTTGGTCGACACGACATTAACCTCCAACGCTAGAAGTTCTTCATTTTCATTTTGACTAGAAATATTACAGGATTTTTTAGATGTAGCCTCTGTCAATTTTGTGCTTGTCGTACCTATCACGCCATCACCGGCATGAGAGTCTTTGTTTGATTTAGGAGGAGGAGGAACGAAAATTCTGGCCTTGGAGCATCAGGGATTTTGTCATAGAGTGTGCCAGACTGAGTATAGATAAAGTCTATATATTGCACACGACCAATGACCTGCTCTTCAGTGACGACTCCTCCCTTTGCTACATCTTCTGTAATAGAAGGTAACAAGGACTTAATAAACCATTCAGCTAGTAGCTGATCAGGGACATATGCTTTTACCATTCTACGATGACATTTCCATTCATGAATATGATCAGATATGTGAGTGGTCGTCATCTGTTTGAAATTGGTAAGAAGATCTGTTGCTGTTTTGTACCTTATTGGTAACTGAAAATGGGTTAAAAAGGTGGTGGCAAGGGCGCTGAAGTTATCAAACGAAGCTCTAGGCAATTCGATGTACCATTTTGCTGCCAGACCAGTTAACATTTGTTGAAAAAGGCAAAGCCAAATTGAATCATCATTTAGAGTGTTGGAGGAACACCATAGATGAAAGGTCATTACATGATTTGATGGATCTTCACCCGGATTCCCATTGAATTTAGGAATATTTGACGGAAGTTTATGAGGAATCATTGGCCACGAAGGGGCATAAGCAATTGGATCGTTTGTTAGCCTATTTAGATCTGGTAACTCTAAAGTCGACACGAAGGGAAACTGTTGATTCAGGTTCGGCGAAGCATACCCAGGATAAGATGCGATCGCCTGAGCAGTGGGTATTTGCATACCAACATAATGTATTTGATGCAGATAACTTTGATAAGGTTGTTGGGCATAACCATTTTGAGATGATTGATGATAACTGTTTTGAATATACGGCTGCCCATTACCGGCAAAGTTTTGTTGCTCAGGTCCTTGGTAAGCTTGCTGGAATTACGGTTTTTGATGTTGCACTAGCCATGGTTGTGAAACCATTTGTTGTTGCCCAATACTGGATGTTTGACCAAGATTAGGGGTAATAGTACCCGTTTGAGCCTGAGTCGCTCCAGTTAAGGAGCCACCAATCGAAAATTGTGGTTGCGTCATGGAGACAAGAGGCTATTGTATTACAACCTTAGAAACATGAGGTTGGCATACAACAGGGAACGCTTGTACTTGTGACACTGTCACAATAGCTGGTGTAGTGGAGATATTCGACACAGGTAGACTTGGTTGCATTGAGTATACAACTCTTGGTTGTTGAGGCAGTATTTGCACCCAACCAATGGATGTGATTCTAATTTGACCCGAATTCGGTTGTGAACTCTCATACGGTTGTTCTCCCGGAGGGAACAATGAAAGGGCATACTGCTCCCCATACAACAGCAATCCAGTGCTCAAAGTAAAGATTGGCCTTTGGAGACCGGATTGCCCAAATTGATACTGTTGTGAAGGATCAATTTGCTGAGACTCAACATAAGAAATTCCAGATATTAGTCTGGACGAACAAACAGGAATAGACCATACTATCACAATAGTCCCTCGGTGGACTCCCTCTAGCGTTTGAGAGCTAGTTTGGACAGATGGTATACCAGCAAACATCATCGGAGTGGTGGCAGAAGGTTCTGCTACTGCTGTATCAGATGACACAGTCCTAGATGTCGATGGTTGTCCAGACATATCGAGTCTATCCAAAAGACTTCCTAGCGATTCTACAGGAACTTGCGATGAAGGGGTACTAACTTCTGAAGTAGAAGGATATAGGTGGATCCCAGTTCCAAAATGCGATGGAGTACTAGATGGAAGATCCTCCGTAATCTCTTCTATAGCAATCAATCCAGGTGGAAGAGGTAGACCGTCAGGTCCGTAAAATATTTCTGGTGTCGAAGAAGGTATAGATTCTGCAGCGACAGATGCTGGAGGGGTAACACCTTCCAAATCAACCCTAGATGGAGCTGGTTCAGGAATAGAAGTGTTTATTGTTACACTAGGATCAGTTCTAATGTCCTCTTGTAAATGCGGAACTTCTTCTGTAGAGGCAGGGATACCAGAAATGGTTGGAGTAACTGGAGTCTCAGAGGGTGTTGAAACACAAGTTTCAAACAAACCAGGAGACCTTGACCCAATTAAACGAGTCCGCTTGGCCCGGAATGGTTTCATTTCCTGAGTCAAAGATGGCTGACTCGTCAGTCTCCACGAACGACAGGGCTTTGATTGACTTTCTTCCACGATTGCGGATTATTTGATCAACTCAAAATAAGAGGGGAAAATGTTATTCCGAATTAAATGAATTTTAGATGCTTTAACACAACTTTCTTTTTCAATTTTTAAGAGTCGAGAAAAAGCTAAAGATGACTCTAGTCGCCTTCGATTTTTAATGAGCCTAAAGTGACAAGTGCTCAGATTGACCTTTTCCTTTAAGGAGTCTGAAAAGGAATGAAAGAGACTACTCTGGAAATCTAGATAGAGGGATTACCAAACCAATCACAAAACTGCAGAATACCTTTTACGGTACGGCAGTCAATCTTCCCGAATGCTGTGTTCAATGCATTGCGATCGGTAGGGCGGCAGACATGGCTTCCTAAGGATAAAGGATATAGCCTATTGTGGTCTCCCAATATATACTCGACAGTACATGGGAGCACAAGTCCGTACTGGCACTTGCTATCTCAAAGAGGAGGAATCACCCAACCTACGATGAAAGCAACAGTTACCATGCTTTACGATGCCGGAATACATCTCTAGCCTAGACTTCTAGATGTTGTGTGTTAGGTTCCAAAGCGTTTTTATGTTCATTGAATTTATTTTACAGTTGATCTTTCTTAAGAATTTTTCCTTTAAGGTTCACCACGTGATGTAGATATACAACTCCTAAATATGCAACCTAAGATGATAAACAGTCGTTTACTCTTCTTTTTGCAATGAAAATCCTAGCTACTAAGGAAAGACAAGCGAAATCCTTTCAACATAGAGCAGAGAGCACACACTAGATGCACTGTCCTAAATCAAAATCAACAAGCAGTCTAAATGCAAATGCACATGCATGTATTTTTTTTCCGCTTTCTTAATGTGTGAATGACAAAAAGAATGCTAAGTACAAATCTGAATTATATCTTCTTTCAAAGCGACAGTACTAACGATTTTATTTTCAAAAAATGAAAAGGAGACAAGACGACACTTTGCGATTTTGAATTGAAAACTGCTTTCAACACTTGAAATACTATTAATTTAGATCAAATACAAGAGTAACAGTGTAATCGACTATCGAAAAGAGAAGGATTATTTTCCTTGACTGAAAACAACACTTGCAACACTTTCAAATCAAAAGATGACAGTCCAATTAAGCTACCATTCTATAAATGAGAATTGTGAATGGCGAACAATACATAAAAAAATTAACAAATCTTTGTACAATGGAGGCTGGATGATGCAAAGGAAGGGGGTTTCAACAGTGGTATATTGATCATAGATAGCAAAACTCCTGAATAAAGCTGAAGACGATGAAGAAAAAACCAAAATCTGGAGGTAGAAACAATCTTATCTGATCATCGCACCTGTAACACAGGGAAATAGGGATGCATCTCACCTACTACACATGGGAGGTGCGATGCATCAAGATTTCCAAGAAGAGAAGGTGCGATGGTCCAGGGATGAGACTTTAACTTGGTTTTTGGTCACATTTTGCAGCTTAGTTTAGGGATTTAGGCCGAGCTAATGAAAGTTAATAAATACAAAGTATAGGGGCTGATCTAATTAGGTTACTTGAGCTACCTCTAGGGCACTTAGGATGTTTGCAAATCAATTGTTCAGTTCATAAACAAACCCTGAGATTGACTGAAGCAGCGTTGATCTACTTTGCACTTGCATAGCAAATGCAGTTCGAAGGCTAGCTAGCTTAACTTTATGCTCAATCTGTGGTTTATGAATCAAACAAATAGAGACAAGCAATCAAACTATTCGATCCCTAGTGGAGTCGCCATTTTGTTACCAGGAAAACTAGTGTCTATTCAGAACTGTTATTCCCACTAAGACGGGTAGCTATCTTTGAAACAAACAAACTAAAGTTACTTGTGTTTTCCTTTACGAGAGAGAGATGAGAAAGAAGCAAAGAGTACCAACCTTAGTCTTTCCCTTGGCTCCTTGCTTGTTTCCTTTCCCCTTCGACGGAATCTTGCCACTGCCTCCTTACTTGTCCCGCTTAAAAGAGTACATGTAGAATCATAGCAACATAATACCATCAAAGCATAGGATCTATCACTGTAAACAATATAGGATCAAATATATATTAACCATACACATGCATATATCAACACAATATTCAGAGATACACAAGAATATGGAGGAAAACTCAAATAGCTTTATTGATAAAAGTAGTAGAAGAGAGTATTACAACCACTTGTTCTGACCCAACGCCATCCTCCCAGCTTGAAAGCCCTCTTCACCTCATGCAAAGCAAGATCACCCAATAATGTCTTCAAAGAGAAACCAGCAACACCTCTTTACAAATTACCAAATTCCAACCTTTAGATCTCTGGGATGAGGGATCAATATATAGATATTTGCAGGGGGGTGAGTCAGCTTCTGGGATTTTGATTAGTGTCATCTCTCTGATAGTTCTTGGTTCCACTTGGAGATTTCATGATCTCTTACTCATCCTTGGGCGAATTCAGGGAGGTAAGTGTCAAATGAGCAACTTCTAGAAGATTGTCAGGGTCTCCACCTAGCAAACTGCTTGTGCCATTTGTCTGCTCTCGCTCATCGCACCCTATAGAAGGGCTTTCCAGTATGCATCGCACTTTTTGCATGTGGCAGGTGAGATGCATCGCACCCTTAGCACTGGGTAGTTTGTATGGTCCTGATTTGACCAATTCTGAGTAGTTTTTCATGGAGAACTTCTGGGAGATAATGTAATAAGATGACCTTGCTCCTTTAGGGTATGAAACAACATTTTTAGGGACTTAGAAGCCCTTGGTTTATGGACATATGTGATTGGGGTTGCAGTGCCCAAATATTTCTATAACAGGGCCACAAGAGAGCTTAGTCATTTATCCAGCCCTGCAATGCCCATTGTTTCTCTACACCAAGAGAACTTCTCAGAGCTCACAGATTTTGTCAATGCATCTACAGTATTCTTCAAAGTGTCCACGTTTACCAGCAACACCTTTTTGTCTTCTATCATATTCCTCACAAAGTGATACTGAACATCAATGTGCTTTGTCTTTGAATGATATGCAGGGTTCTTTGCCAAGAAAATTGCACTTTGGCTGTCACAGTCTATCCTGATAACTTCCTGTACTAACCCCATACTTGAACACAATCTCTGCAACCAAAATTATTCCTTGCTTGCATGAATGGCTGCCATGTATTTTGCCTCTGTAGTTGATAGTGCCACTACAGATTGTTTCTTACTCATCCAACTGACTACACGTCCAAATAGGTTAAACACATACCCACTTGTAGATCTTCTTTAATCCACATCTCGAGCCCAGTCTACATCAAAAAGCCACGAATATCCAACACTCTGTCTAATCTTGGTCTTCCTTGGTAGCACAAACCATAATCACTAGTGACACGCAAATACCTGAAAACCCGCTTCACTGTTGTCCAATGCTCCTTCCCTGGTTTTGACATAAACCTGCTCAATACTCCCACTGCATGTGCAATGTCTGGTCTAGTACAGACCATTGCATACATTAGGCTACCAACTACACTTGCATATGTAACATAGGACATGTCCTCTTCCTCTTCTTGTGTCTTGGGACACTGTTCAGTAGATAACCTCACACCTACAGGAATAGGAACCTTCACCGGTTTACTATCCTGCACATTAAACCTCTGCAGTATTGTATCAACATACTTCCTCTGGTTTAACCAGAGCTTCCTCTTTTCCTAATCTCTTTTAATTTCCATGCCCAAAATATAGTTTGCAGCACCAAGATCTTTCATGTCGAATTTGGAGGACAATTGGGTCTTCAAATCCTGGATAATTTTTTTGTCATTTCCAACCAGTAACATATCATCCACATACAAGACCAGATAAATAACACAGTCACCAATTAATTTAAAATACACATAGTGATCTGCTTTGCTTCTGGTGAAGCCAAGTCCTCGTATAAATGTATCAAATTTATGATACCACATCCTTGGTGACTGTTTTAACCCATACAGAGACTTCTTTAACTTGCATACTGGTTCTTTCCTACCCTTCACCATAAAGCCTTCAGGTTGGTTCATGTAGATCTCCTCTTCCAATTCCCTGTGAAGAAATATTGTCTTCATATCCATCTGTTCTACCTCAAAATCAAAAGCAGCAGCAACAGATAAAAGTAATATAATAGAAGTTACCTTGGCAGCAGGAGAAAAAATATCACCAAAATCAATTCCCAGCACTTGGGAATAACCTTTTTCTACCAACCGAGCTTTGTATTTCTCCACTTTTCCTTCTGCATTTGTCTTCTTTTTGAACACCCATTTGCTGCCAATGCGTTTCTTTCCAGCTAGCAACTCCACCAGATCCCAAGCCTTATTTTTGTGCAAATATGCCATTTCATCAACCATGGCCTCTTTTTAGAGTTTTCCATCCTCTGAATCCACTGCTTCCTTCACAGTTCAGGGATCATCATCAGTAACAAACAAAGCAAAATTTGAACAGAAAGCAGATGGACTATACCTTTAAGGCTGCCTTCTTTCTCGAACTGATCTTCTCACAGCCGAAGTTTGTTTCTCTTCATCTTCTGATTCCTCCTCTGTTGTAGAGTCTGATTCTTCCTCCTTTAGCTCAAACTCTATTTTCTCAGGTTCCTTTTGTTGGACTTCATGTTTAATAACATCTTTCACCTCTCTGAACACCACATCTCGGCTGTACACAACCTTCCGTGTGACTGGGTTCCAAAGCTTATAACCCTTTAATCCATCCTTATACCCAATAAAGATGCACTTTTCAGATTTACTATCCAACTTGGTTCGTTTCTCCTTTGGAACATGTACATATGCATGACATCCAAATACCCTCAGATGTGAAAGACATGGTTTCTTACCAGTCCATACCTCTTGTGGAGTCTTATCCTCCAACGCTGATGAAGGTGACCTGTTGACCAGGTAACATGCAGTATCCACTACCTCTACCTAGAATTCCTGTCCTAACCTGACACTACTGAGCATGCTTCTTGCCCTTTCCATCAACATCTTATTCATTCTTTTTGCAACTCCATTTTGCTGAGGTGTATATGGAGTAGTCTTCTGTAGTGCTATACCACACTTCTTACAGAATTCTTCAAATTCTTTGCTGCAAAACTCTCCACCATTATCTGTCTTTAGCACCTTTATCTTCTTCTCTGTCGGGCTTTCCACCAGAGCCTTAAATTCTTTAAACCTGTCAAAGACTTCAGATTTCTTCTTAAGGAAATATATCCATGTATTCCTTGAGAAGTCATCTATAAATGATACATAATACACAGACTTACCCAGTGATGGAACCTTCACAGGTCCAAACACGTCACTGTGCACAAGTTCTAATATTTGTTTCACCCTCTTACTACCATAGGGGAAACTCACCTGATTTTTCTTCCCATATACACGATTTTCACAGAAATCAAAATCCACAGAGCTATTACTCATACCTTCTACCATACCTTTAACATGAAGTATTCGAAGGCCTTTCTCTCCAATATGTCCAAGCCGTTGATGCCATAGCATGGTCTTCTCTCTAGAGACCACTAGATTTTCTTCTCCACTTTCAGGAACCACAGAACTATTGCACCCATCAACAACCGTGCTACCTTGCAACTTGTACAGAGTTCCAATCTGAACTCCCCGCATCAATACCAGTGCTCCCCGAACCATCTTGCAGGTATCCTTCTCGAACACTTTTTTTACACCTGCATGATCTAGATTGCTTACAGAAATTAGATTTCTAGCCAATGCAGGAATATGTAAAACACCCAGAAGTGTTCTAACTCTTCCACCTTGCAACTTCAACTTTACCTTTCCATGCCCAACAATTTTAGCCTTCCTGTCATCCCCCAAGAAGACATCACCACCATCATATTTCTCATACTCACAGAACCACTCTCTATGGGGAGTGAAATGAAAGGATGAACCTGAGTCAATCAACCATGCCTCGTGATCTACATGTGTACTTGAAGAAGCCAATTACACATCCCCACCTTCATCTGAGGTGGTTTTTGCCTCTGTAGAAGGAGCCTCATCAGATCCCTTTCCTTTGTCAGGAGCTTTAGATTTACAATCCCTTTTGAAGTGGCCTTCCTTTCTACATTTCCAGCACACCACCTTTACAGGTTTTCCTCGAGATTTAGATCTCCCTCTAGATTTAGATCTCCCACTCGATGACTTATTTTTGTTTCTGTTCTGGGACCGTCCTTGTATAGAAAAGGCATTACCATTCTGGCTCTCCATATTTTTCCGTCTCATCTCCTCCGTCAGCAAGGCAGAGACTATTTCATCAAACTGCAAGGCAGTTGCATTGCTATCTATTGCAATAACCAGACTATCCCACGAATCTGGTAGAGAACACAACAAACTGATGCACTTATCTTCATCTGAAATTTTAATATCAACAGATGCTAACTGACTTACCACAGTATTAAATGCATTCAGATGCTCTGTCACCAAGTCTTCATCTTTCATCCTCAGGTTATAAAACTTTTTCTGCAGGAACAATTTATTCACCATAGACTTAGATTGGTACAAAGTCCCTAACTTATCCCATAAATCCTTCGTTGTAGCTTCCCCTGATACATTCAACAATAATGAATCTAAGACACACAATCGTATTGTGCTCTTTTCCTTCTGATCCAACTTCTTCCATTCTTCATCGGACACTCTCGTTGGTTTAGTACCGTGATCCACTGATCTTTATCGACCAACAGATCCTCCATCTTGAGTTTCCACAACTAAAAACTTTGACCATTAAATTTCTTGATCTCTATCTTTCCACTGCTCGCCATCTTCTTTCACAACCAAAATTGATCTCACAGATCTCCCACTAAACAGGGTTTACCACAGGCCCGAGTGAAACCCCTCAGCAACAAAGGCATCCCCTTGAAGCCAAAACAGCTCCGATACCAAATGTAGCTTTTAACCCCATACATAAATTACCTGCATACGAATTCTAAAACACAGAAAATAAATAATGCGAGAGCATAACACATAAAACACATATACACAGAGATTTTCCCTTGGATCCCAAAATCGGGACTACCATCTTGATTTTTCATTATATTCATTTCAATGTTACAATACATATTTATACATGCCGAAGCATCCAATACCATCGACCGAAAACCATCGCGTCCAAAAAACATGTGCGAAAATCATGCACAAAACCATAGGTGGGTCTTCCCAACCTAACATAGGTTCCAAAACCAAAATTTTCTGGGGCACTATCCTGGACCCCATAAAGTGGGGTTATGGGTGCCCCTCAAAACCCCTGTGACCTCCCCCCCCCAACCCCTGGTTAACTACGTGGGCTAGTTAACTACGTGGGCTAGTCATGGAAAGAATATAACACAACCCAATAGTTTCAGGGTTTGATATTCATCCAACAATCTATTATTCTCTACTTGAAGAGGGCTTGCTTCTTCATGAAGCAATTACATTGAGGGTTTCAAATATAAAACCTTCATAACTCGTTGATTATTTCTCTCCTCCAACTTGCAAATTTGTTTCTTCAAAATTGAATTTTTTGGTCAGACAAGGACTCAACTTCCTCCAAACGATCAAGGAGGTCAATCTTTTCCAGAAAATCATCTACAAGATTTTGGAGATACTTTCCCATGGTTGAATCTTGACTGTCAACCTTCCTTATCTTCTTAGTTAGAATGCTACAGAAGTGATTATTAAGCGTGGAATTTTCTTTTTGAAAGAAAACACTGATGGACTACAAATGAATAACCTCATTGCGAAGTTTCTAGTCTTCCATTTTCTCATGAAGTTCCTATAATATTTTACCCATCCAAGTAAATTGGTCACAACATAAAGATAACTGTGTTCTACATGAACTCGAGAAGAAATTTGAACACCCCTTCCATCATTAACATATATAAATACTGCTACATTTTGTTTTAATGAAAATGATAATGCCATTATTGATAATTTCACATTTCAAAAAGACACTCAAACATTCCAAATTAATGTTTTTTTCCCAAGTAAATTCTTTTAAGAACACCACTCAATAATTTTTAGATATTCTTTAGAAACATACTACAGAAAGCACCTTCCATAAAAAATAAACTTTATGAGGAAGTGACAGTCTTTGTTCATGAAAGTCTCTGTCAACTATATGGATTTGGCAGTCTGGCCTCCCCTGGGCATCCACATAGTAGATAATCGAAACACACACCACATGTAATATAAGAACTTACTCCCACCAAAGATGGCATTCCCTTAGAAGAAAAAATGAAAGTGACAACAGTATAGTAAGACTTTGTTGTAGCATTGGATGAATTAACCAAAGGAAATGTTATAGTAGTAGAATATGTAGATGATTTTGATATTGCATCATTCAACATATCCCATCTTCGAAAAAATCAACACTTGTATATAATAAAGCACACATATATCACTGCAAGTACCAAATCATTGATTGTGTTTTATAGAGTGCTACATTTTGCCATCAAATTTCAACATTGATTCCAATATCGTGGTGTAATAAGTGAGTTGTGTGGAAAAGGCTATCTTCAAAAGACACAACCATACAAAAATTACAAATCTACATGTGACCACAACAACTTAAAGAAACACCAGCACAAGACGAGATCTATAGGTAGGAAATTGCATCGAGGATGACTCTCGCTGTTACAGACCAAAAACACCTCCAAGATCCGGGGCCATAATCTGATCATGTAAAAAAGAAAAAAACACTAAGGGTCGAGACACAAATTGGAGGAATTTGTAGCCAAGGGATTGTACAAATATATGATGATTTTTCATTGAATGATATTCCTAGAATATGCAATTGACATAAAGATGCTCACTTATTTTTATGCCTTTGAGTGAGCCTTGCGTGTTGATCATATAGATGATAATGCTAAAACAAAATCTAAAAACCATTTTTCTTTTTCAAATATCAAATGAAATGTGTGTAGGGTTTGGAAATCATTTTTTGCACCACTGTAATATGCAAATCTCATAGCAACAACTTCAACTATGTTGCAATATTCTCACTCTCTTTTGGATTAACACATATATATATTTTTTTTTCAAAGAAAAAAACAACAAAATTAAAACAAAAGATTGTTACATAGGCATCAATTTCTTTTCCATTTAGCCTCATACTAGAGGAGTAATATAACACCTAGAAAAGAAAAAAAAATAGAGCAGGATCAAAAAATGGGCCATAAGATGTAAACAAAGTAGAAACCAAAATAGGCCGTAGAAGAATGTCAAAAGTAGCCTAGCAGGTGCCCAAAATATATGAATGTCTCATTGTATGAATAAAAGAGTCCTAGATCTCGATGTAAATTACAAAAAAGAAAAATGATAAAAGCAAGGCTCAAGAAAAACAGAGTCGCTAGATAGAGGTAGATCCAACACTAAGGATGCTTTCGTTGACAAGAAACTCGTAGTGAATATATTGAATGAAGTTTACATCTATGTCAAACCTATGGAGAAAAATTGAAAAATATTCGATGGCTAAGATTTCCTATAGAAGAGAAGGTGGGCTTGTGGAAATATTACTACCTAAACTGCATCCAGACTCTTCCAGAGTCACTTCCATAACTCTCTCTCAATAGCAACTCAAGCCAAAGGTGAAAATATCACTTGCCAAAAAATTTGAATTGAGACATGTTCCAACTTTAATATAGTTCACATCCAGTGAATCCTTGAGGACCTTGAGATCCTCCATATACTTGGCCATCGTGCGTGCCTCTCTCAACTAGGGTGAATATAACATGTAAGAGTTTTGTAGAAGGTGTTCCATTTGTGAGAGAGATTGCATCAATAAGGTGAGAGACATTACAAACTCATAATTAAAATGAAAACCTCATTCATATTTGAAAGAAAAAAGAAATCAAAGATTCAGAATGGAAAAAAACTTAGCTCTAATACCATGTAAGGTATTAATTACTCATGGTATTAACCACAAATGTGATAGTACATTGAAGACCTCAATTATACAATAATGGAGGATGTATAATGTCATATAAATATAACTATGACAACTTTCAAGATACAAATCCTAAATGAGCTTACAAGTCACTATAGCTAGCTCATTTGAAAAAAAGCCTTGATAAAATATCAATTCTAATATCTAGTTTTAATATTTGGATTCAAATTGAAAATTTAACTTAGAGCTATTAGATTTAAACATAAAATAAATTTTTATCTTTAATTAAAATATAAAAAAACATTACATAAAAACCTTAAAAAAACCCCAAAGCATTCATCTATCTACTATCTAAAAACAAACTGATTAAAAAAAAACATAATTTCATTAATACATTGCAAGAAATTAATTAAATAACATGATGTTTCCTTTAAATATATGAAAATATTATCAAATGTGATCACGTTTCCTTTAAATCTATGAAAATATTATCATAGCATTACAATAGTAAGAAATCATGATTGAATGCACAAATATATTGTCCCATGTAGGGTTTGTCCATGAGAATAAATACTAGCTTATATCTTTTCACAAGTGGAAGGGTCGAGACCCTAGCTTTTGGTGTTGACAAATGTGCTTATTCCTATGTGAAGACCACATATATGAGTGCATTTATGCAGGATTTCCAGGGTGTTAATGGATCCAAATGACAACCGTGAATACCCTAGCCCAGGAACAAAAGGATGAGTGGATTGGATTGAAGTACAAGTAGTTATTGGAATGGAGGAAGGAAGGATGAGATGACAGTTTAAGGAGTTTTTTTCATGGTTGGAACAACAATATTGTTAGAAGCCCTAGAATTATCGTTTGAGGATCAAACTACTAGTGTAAGGGAATTGAATTTGACAGTGTTAAGAAGTCATAGAAGTGGATAGATAGGAATCCCTAAGTCTAATCAATATGAGGGGAAAATTGCAAGGAAGAGGGTAGCGGTTTTGTGGCACTAGATCAGCTAAGGAGTTGATTGTAAGTGGGCATATTAGAAGCAATGCAAGATTGGATTCTAGGTTGGAAAATTGTAAGTTTCATCTTAAGGAGTACATTGGAGGGTTGATAGTAGGTGCCAAGAGAAACCCTAAGTGTAAACTTGAGAAGGAATTCAAGCATGCTAGGAGTGGTAGAATTATTGAGCTCAGGGATTGATCTTTGAAGGACAAAAGTAGGCAGCCATGTGAGCTTGTGTATGAGCCCTAGTTCACTGTGCAAGAGAAAGACATTTTTTATGAGATTGGGAAGCCTCCATGCCATAGACTTGTAATATAGGAGAAAAAAGCATGGAGAAGTGGGCATACCAAAGAGTTGTTCACAAACAAAGTTGTGAACAACTAATTGAATACCCTACATGTTGATGACCTTGAAGGACAAAGGAGAAACTAGATAGAATATTGACTTGGCCAAGTTTAGTAACCTAAAGGAGTAGAGTTCATTGATAGAGGTAGATTGAGGAGCTACAGGATGGCAATGCAAGAGGACCCACCATATGTGTTCAGGACACATGGACTAAAAGGGACGTGGAGTGCTACATCAACATGTAGGTTAAGTGTTGTCTTGTTTAAGGTAGATTGGTGGTTAAAGTGATTCAAACAAATCCCTAGTTGTATTTGTTGTATCAGTGTGATTGTAAAGGGCAATGATCCCTGGTACGAGAACCATCGATTACTGTATTATAGATTGTTAATATAATGAAGGGTTGAAAAAGTAAAAAAATGTCATGTGCACTAGTTGATTCACTGATGTGTGTAAATTTCATTGTCAAAAATAGAATGGTTGAGTCATTTGAGTATGTTTGTGTCAGAGATTCTAAGACTAAACCTATATTCTCATGTGCCACCAAAATTCAACATGGAATCAAAGCTACTTTGAAGGACAAGTGGATATAGTATCCATAGTGGAAGCATGTGAGCCAGTTGAGATTGTGTATATTCAAAGGGAGTCTAGCTTCAGAGGGAGAATCCATATGGATGTTTGAGACCTTGAGGTTCCATTGAGATAAAGATATGATAAAAGAAGTGATCAATTCTACAAGGTATGGTGTAGTGATGAATGCCAAATGGGTTAGTGTTGTCGGAGACTTCTAAGTAGTGGAAGTACCTCCCTCAGTAAGAGGGAGTGTTGAAGTGTGTAGCTCAGGAGGTATTCAACAAAACCCTAGGAGGTGGGTTTGTGTGAGTTTGGATACAAGAGGGTTTGTGGGAAAACAAACCAAGAAAAGGAGTTTTAGACCCATGATGGGGTTTAAAATATATAAGAGAAGTTAAAAGGAAAAATTAGTTCCTAAATCTAAGTGGATAAAACCCCTAAGTTCTATAGGGTTTCTAAGAGGCTTATGGATGGTTATTTAAGGAGGCATAAGGCTAGGATAAACGAGATCAAGTGAAGAGGTTGAGTTAGGAGGCCATGTAGGGTTGCATAGAGGAGATCAAGCGAAGAGGAACTCGTTTAATTAGGGTGAGAGTCCGAGATGTAGTCCTAAATAATGTTGAGATAAGGGTTTGATTATGGTTGCATATTAAGGCTATATTTGATCCATAAGCGCAACATCCTCAAGAGGCATCAAAGAATATTGTCCTTCGTCAAGAAGCCACAACAATAAGGGAAGATATAATCCAATTTTTCTAAGGTCATGAAGGTGGATAATCAGATTTGTGGTAGTCGAGTATGAGTAGGGTTTCTGCATTTGAAACCAAGGAAAGGTAGATCTAATAAGGGAATAGGTTCCTGGTCTATGGAGGTGAAAGGCCACAAATTTAGGCTAAGCCTCTAACCAACCAGGAAAGGAAGTTGAAAGGCCTATGGTTTGTAGAAATAACGATTGATTCACTTCAAGATAACATAGACAAAGGAGGGCCTATTAGGTAAGTTTAAGGGTTTCTACATGATTAATTGATCTATCACTATCAAGCAAAAAATAAGAATGACGCCTATATGTATGGAAAAATTAGCTTAAACATGGTACAACAAAATTCATGAAGATGTCTAAACATTGCTACCATCTGAAAGAACAATTTACTAGAGATATAGTCAATGCAACCAAAAAAGCAATATCTATCATCATCAAACTTCCTCCTTGAAACACAACCATAGGAGTGGTAGGAATCAACAGTCTCTATCCTCAACAAATCCCCTGCTTGAAGCACAACCTAGGGAGAAATTCCAATTAATAGTTAATGAGAGGAACCTTGTATGATTACAAAATTAATGAGGTGCAATAGTATGAAACTCACAAGAATCTATTCAAATGATTCCATGACCATCCATCAATTTGACCATAATTTATCATGATGGTTAGGACTGGTCCACAATTGAGCCTTTCATGTAATTTTTGCAATGACTTGAATGCATAAGTACTAGGTTTTTAATTCATGGGTAAAATCCTCTAATATATAGGCTCAAAATTTTATTTCATAATCTAAAATATAGGGATAGAAATAGGATGAAAACCCTATACATTAGCAACTATGTTAGTCATCTCATTAATTTGTGCAACATAATAAACACTGAACTAGTTTTCCAGTAAATTACTCTAAACTCCACTTGCAGCAAAAGAAAACCTATGGGGTTCAACAAGGCTGAATGTAGGTAGTGAAGAAGTATAAATAATATATCCAATACCTACTCTAGATTTTTTCACTTTGGGTGTAACAGGAGCATAGGCCCCTATCCATGTTTTCCAAGTCCTATAGTATATGTCATTTATTTCAACAATCAAGACCCAACGTCGATGGTTTATTTTGTGAAATTAAGTGAAACAAAAGAACCATTATCAACATCAACAGGTGAGCTTGAAAATTCAACAATATTATTCTCCTTTTGAGTATTATGAAGGTGACTCACTTCAAATTCAAGGTGTTACTTTCATTATTGCAAGTCTTGAATGACCTCATCCTTCTTAGTCATTGTTACTATGGATCATAATCTTGTTTCAGAGTTTGATATTGATCCAATAATCTATTATTCTTTGCTTGAAGATGGCTTAGTTCTTCATGAAGCAATGACATTGAGGGTTTCAAATAGAAAACCTCCATAATGCAATGGTTATTTCTCTCATCCAGCTTGCAAATTTGTTTCTTCAAAATTGTATTTTTTGGTTAGACAAGATCTCAACTTCCTCCAAATCATCATGGAGGTCAATCGTTTCCAGAAACTCATCTACAAGATTTTGGAGATACTTGCCCATGGTTGAATCCTGATTGTCAACCTTCCTGATTTTGTTAGTGAGAATGCTATGGAAGTGATTATTAAGCATGGAATTTTATTTTTGCAAGACAACAACGATGGAATAAAAATGAATAACCTCATTCTGAAGTTTATCATATTTCATTTCTCATGAAGTTCCTATAGTATTTTACACATCCAAGTAAATTGATAACAACCTAAGGATAATTGTGTTCTACATGAACTCAAGAAAAAATTTGAGCACCCCTTCCATCATTAAGATATAGAAATACTGCTACATTTTGTTTTAATGAAAATAATAATGTCATTATTGATAATTTCAAACAATACAAATAATGCCATTATTGATAATTTCACATTTCAAAAAGACACTCAAAGATTCCAAAATAATGCATTGGTCCCAACTAAAGACTTTTAAGAACGAAACTCAATACTTTTTAAATATTCTTTAGAAACATACTACCCAAAAAACTTTCCATAAAAAAAAGAACTTTATGAAGAAGTGACAAACTTTGTTCATGAAGGTCTCCGTCAACTATATGGATTTGGAAGCTTGGCCTCACCTGGGCATCCACATAATAGATCATAAAAAAGCACACCAAATGTACTAGCAGAACTTACTCCCACCAAAGATGGCATTCCCTTAGAAGAAAAAATAAAAGCGACAATAGTATAGTAGGAATTTGTTGCAGCACTAGATGAAGTAACCAAAGGAAATGTTATACTAGTAGAAGACATAGACGATTTTGATATTGCATCATTAAACATATATTGTCTTCGAAAAAATCAACACTTGTATATAATAAACCGTACATCTATCACTGGGGTCATTACCAAATCATTTATCATATTAAACAGAATGGTGCATTTTTACATCAAATTTCAACATCAATTCCAATATTGTGGTGTAATAAGTGATTTTTGTGAAAAAATTTGTCTTCAAAAGAAACAACCATATAGAAATTACAAATCTACATGTGACCACAACAACTTAAAGAAACACCAGTAGAAGACAAGATCTATAGGTAGGAAATTGCAACCAGGATGATTGTCGCTGTTACAGACCAAAATCACCTCCAAGATCCATAGCCACAATTTGAGCACGTAAAAAAGAAAAACACCAAGGGTTGAGCCACAAATTGGAGGGATTTGTAGCCAAGGGATTTTACAAATATATGATGATTTTTTCACTAAATGATATTCTTGGAATTTGAAATCGACATAAAGATGCTCACTTTTTTTTATGCATTTGATTGAGCCTTCCATGCTGATCGTGTAGATTATAATACTAAAATGAAATCTGAAAATGATTTTCCTTTTTAAAATCTCTAGTGAAATGCATGCATAGTTTGTCAATCATTTGTTGCCACACTATAATATGAAAATCCAATAACAACAAATTCAACTATGTTTCAATATTCTCGCTCACTTTTGGACTGACACACATAATTTTTTTGTTTTTTTCAAAGAACAAAAAAAAAAAACAAAAGAGTGTTACATATGCATCAATTTTGTTTCCATTAATATTGATACTAGAGGAGTAATATAACACCTAGAAAAGAAAAAAATAGAGCAAGATCCAAAAATGGGCCATAGAATGTAAACATAGCAGAAACCAAAATGGGCCATAGCAGAATGTCAAAAGTAGACTAGTAGGTGTCCAGAATATATGACTGACTCACTATTTGAATAAAAGAGTCCTAGAGATCGTTGTAAATTACAAAAAATAAAAATGATAAAAGCAAGGCTCAACAAAAATAGAGTCACTAGAGAGAGAGATCCAAGACTGAGGATGGCTCCATTGACAAGAAACTCATAGTGAATATATTGAATTATGTTTAGATGTAGCTTAAAACTACGGAGCAAAATTGTAAAATTTTTGATGGATAATATTTCCTATAGAAATGAAGGCGGGCTTGTGGAAAGCTTACTATCTAAACTGCATCCAGACTCACTTCCATCACTCTCTCTCCATAACAACTCAAGCCACAAGTGAAAATATCACTTGCCAAAAAATTTGAGTTGAGACATGTTCCAACTTTAATATAGTTCACATCCAGTGAATCCTTGAGGACCTTGAGATCCTCCAAATCCTTGGCCACTATTAGTGCCTCTCCCAACTGGGTTGAATATAACATGTAAGGGTTTTTGTAGAAGGTGTTCCATTTGTGAGAGAGATTGCATAAATAATGTGAGAGACCTTACAGATTCACAACTAAAATCAGAACCTCATTCATATTTAAAAGAAAAACGAAATCGAAGATTCGGATGGAAAGAAACTTAGTTATTATACCATGTAAGGTATTAATTACTCATGGTATTAATCACAAATGTGATAGTACATTGAATACCTCCATTATACAACAATGGAGGAGGTATAGTGTCATACAAAGATAATTATGACAACTTTCAAGATAGAAATCTTAAGTGAGCTTACAACTCCCTATAGCTAGCTCAATTTAAAAAGAAAGACTTGGAAAAATATTAATTCTAATATCTAATTTTAACATTTGGATTCAAATTGAAAATTTGACTTAAAATTATTAGATTAAAAAATAAATAATAAATAAATAAATTATCTTTAAAAAAATTAAAAAACCATTACATAAAAATCCTATTCTAAAATAAAACCCCAAAGCATCCATCTATCTACTATTTAAAAACAAACAAATAAAAAAAATATAATTTCATTTATACATAGCAAGAAGTTAATTAAATACGATCATGTTGCCTTGAAACCTATCAAAATATTATTAAATAGGATCATGTTTCATTTAAATCTATGAAATATTATCATCGCATTACAATGGCAAGAAATCATGTACCTTGATTGAATGCACAAATATCGAGTTTTTTTGGCTTTAAGAATTTGCACATGAAAAAGAGTAGCTAAATCATAGTTTTTGAAAATGAAAATAAAAATTATGAAAAAAAATTAACAAACTAAACAAAAACTCCTTTTTAGTACATAGAAATAACAATTCAAATCTCTTTCCCAATAACATAATAAGGAAATCATTTTCAACAAAAATAAAATAAAAAATATATTAAATATATTTATTTAATATAAAACAAAATTTATAAACCACTCCTACATAATGGTAAATCTATTGTTCTATGGTCCTAGTCTTCCACACATATTTACTATAGTCCTAGTCTTCCACACATATTTACTATAGTATATTTTAATATATGTTCTATTTAAAATGTAAATAAAAATATGTATAATTATTTTTTTAAAATTTTTTTTAATATAGGAAAACAAAAATTTATTAAAAATTAAAATTTTAAACAATCCATAAAATTCACTTAATTAATTCTTTTAAGAATTTAATGTTCTTTTAACAATTTTTTAAATGAATGTATACTAGTTAGAATTTTTTTGCCATTCAATCAGAAATTGTTGACACCTAATCATCAGGATTGAGTGAATAACTGAAATTGATGTAAATAAATAATAGAGAATATGAAGAGTCATCCGGAGATGAAATCAACAGAATCTCCCCCATGTATATAATAAAGACCAACCTGAATGAATATCATGAACTGTTTTGAGGAGTTACCTCCTGGTCTAACATGGTATCAGAGCCAGCGCCATTTTTGGCTTCCCTATGCTTTGTAAATCCCTATTCTGTCTATGGTATTCTGAATCCTATGGAGACTGGCTAGCTTGGCAGCTCTGATGCTTCCACTGGCTTGAACGCATCATTATTCCCCTGCAACTCACTATTATTCTCTGCTACACTGCTCCTGTCAGTACTCCACCTGCATACAAAACGCTCAGCCTTTCTGCGCTCTCCCCACTAGTTGCCATACCCATACAAACCGAGCACCCTCACAGTTTGCTTCATCTGGACTACCACTTGCACCACTGTTAGGTGTGTTTTCTGGATTATAACTCACCCCATCATGAAATGGAGAACCCGGGGCTGCAATTGAAGCTGACGCTGAGCTTGAATGCACCATACCACTCCTAGAGCTATGTAGGGGTTCTATTTGTAATATTAGAAGATGGCCTTTAGAAATTTTAGCTTCGTCCACGGCCCTCCTCCATACACAATCCTGTGATACCTCGGCCCTTGGCATACAAATCCACTCTAATATAATGCTCTAGTGTTTGATGCACTTAAAGAACCAGCCTTTACGTGGTCGTGGTCCTAGTGAACGGTGTCTGAGCATGAAAATTTTGGTAAAGAATGTGGTGCAATGAGCATGAAGTGGTGGGTGACTGTGCTCAATTCTACGTTGCCTCAATGTGCTGATAAACTGAGAGCGATGGCTCACCATGTTCAATCTTGCATAATTGTGGTATGTTGCAACGTAACTGTGTTGACTAGTATGTTGCAGTGTAACGGTGCTCCCTTTTAACAGTGCTCCCTTTTGACGATGCTCCCTTTTGACGGTGCTCCCTTGCACGACTGCCCATACTAACTCCCGTTAGATTATTCAACTGGCGGTGATCGTCATCCCTCCCTGCCATTACAGGGATTAGAGAATCATATAGTAGTTGCGAACAGAAGCCATCCTCCCACGACATCACACCTATCCGCTCCACTGTCTCATTCCCCAAAATACTACACTATCCTCTATCCACATCCGTTTTAATACTCTTGTTTTAATATATCATAGTGAGGTTTTTTTTTTTACACATATTACCAGTAGAGGTGAAAATTATTATAGTCTATTGGCAGCAGAAGTACAATTTTTTTACAGTATATTGCCAGAAGTATTTTTTTACAGTACACATATTTTACAATGCATTCAATCATATCTATTGTGGGAGTAGTTCTCACTGGCAAGGAGAACTATCCTGAGTGGTCCCGAAAGATAAAACACACCCTTATTTTCAATGAGTTGTGGAAAGGAGTGTGTGTTGGAGATGGAGACAAAGAGCCAGAACAACCTACCTCAGACAAGGAGTTCGCCATTTGGTAAAATAAGAATAGCAAAGCCTATGCATTAATTGCAGCATTTGTAAGTGAAGAGGTGAGTCGCCATATTTTGCCATTTTCAAATGCTTTCGAAGCCTTACAAAAACTGAAGGAACTCTATGACTCACACTCTACACTTGAAGTTGTTCAACTCATGATTAAACTCTTCACTCTTGAATTACAAAACAATGATCCTCTTGCTCTTGCATCAGAAGTAAAATCTATAATGCATGATATCAAAGTCACTAATTTTGAACTGGATATTCCTCTGATAGCCTTTTTCAAGGCACTTTATCCTACTTACTCCAATTATCTTGAGTCATTACAAGCAAATGGAAATCTCAAAGATATTACCTTTGACTCTTTTATGAAAAAATTTGCTGAAAGAGAGAAAGCTTTTGGAAAGAAGACAGCCCCTGAATCTTCTGAAGAGGCTATGTGCCTTGCTCATAAAGAAAAAAATCTTGCCCAAGATTCTTCTAGAGGAAGAGGTGGTCGAAGAGGAAGAGGAAGATATTTCAGAGGCAGGGTGACAGACACTCTCAAGGAGAAAAGTCAGATTTGCACTACATACACTACAAAAGAAATGGATCACATGATGCCTCCACATGCAAGTTACCTTGGGACAAAATTGACCAGCAAAGAAACCAACCCAAAGGTAAAACTAATGACATGGACAAAGGTAAATCACTTGAATCGCTCATTATGTTGTGGCACAATGTAATATTGGGGTAAATGAAGACTTATTTAATGCTTCACTTGCTTCTTGGAAAAATGATTGGTTGCTTGATTCAGGAGCAACTTGCCACATGACTTATAGAAAAGATTTGTTTTGAAGAATTTACTGACAATGTTGATGGAGCAGTATACTTTGGAGACCAATCAAAACTCTAGCCATCAGGGCTTGGCACAATCAGGCTTAAATTGCCTGGTCTTCTAGACTTTCTTCTGCATCATGTTCCATATCTCCCATAGCTAAAGAGAAACTTGTTGTCCTTGGTCCACATCCGCCAGCAAGGTCACTCCATTCATATCTTTGATGGCAAGCTTGAGGTGAGAAAAGCATCTGACCACTCACTTTTCATGAGGGGGATAGAAGAAGAAAGGCTTCTCAAGCTGTAGGGTACCTTTGCTCGTGCACAACATTTCTCATACAATTCTCATTATGAAGAAGGTACACTTCCATCAAGTTTATTATGGCATGCTAGATTTAGACATTTGAACTATTACAGCCTTCGTTTGTTGAAGAAAAATGGTGTTACTGGTTTGCCCACAATTCCTAGGAAGCTTAAGCAATGTGATGCTTGTATTCTAGGAAAGCATAACAAACAGTGTTTTCATGATTCACATTCAAGAGCACATAGAAAACTTGAACTCATTCATTCAAATTTATGTGGTTCAATGCCTATTCCTTCTGCAAATGGAAATAAATATATGATGACATTTATTGATGACTACACCAGAATGTGTTAGGTTTATTTATTGAAGAACAAATCTGATGCTTTTCAAACATTCAAGAACTTTCATACATGGATTGAAAATGATGCACAATCTCATATTGGCTCTATTCGCACTAATAATGGAAAATAATACACTTCATATGAATTTGAAAACTATCTTCGCCAACATGGGATCAAACATCAAACAACTGTGCCTTATAATCCCCAACATAACGGTGTAGCTGAAAGAATGAATAGGACAATCTTAAATATGGTGCGCTCCATGATGTTTTTCAAAAATGTAAAATTGATGTTTTGGGTTGATGCAGTTCTATGTGCTGTATATATAAAGAATAGATGTCCATCTAATGATATCAGAAACAAGACTCCATATGCAATGTGGTATGGGCACATTCCTTCGGTAAAGCATCTCAGGGTATTTGGTTCCACATGTTATGCCTTGATACCAAAGGTACATAGAAACAAACTTGGTGCAAGAAGTCGTAAGTGTATCTTCCTGGGATATTCAAACACCTCTAAAGCATACCGTCTCTATGATGAAGTCAATAAAAAGTTTGTTGTATCTAGAGATGTAATCTTTCTTGAAACATCCAAAACTGACAATGTTGTTGAGCGGCAACTTGATCGCTTGGATAGATTCGCAAATGCAAAATCATTTCAAGAATTTGATAATCAGATTCCACATCTTGAAGGGGGGATTCCCATACTAGATCAACCTGTGGAATATTCTTTTGAAGCACTCTCTCCCCCGCATGAAACTCCAACAATGGATGATACTTTAAGTGATGTGATTGATAGAAACTCAATATTGATTCAATCCCAACTCAATCAATGGAGCGGCCTGGACCATCTGAGAAAGATCCCCCAAAGTGGTTGACAAGGACACTTGAAAATGTTCATCCTGATGAGGTTGGAAAGACAGGAACTATAAATTCAAACTGGCAAATGGAGGAGATGTAGAAGACTCTGATTCAACTGTTGATATTGATGTTTCTTATGATTGTGAATTGAATTTGTCTACAGATTTCGAACCAACTTCCTTCAAAGAAGATGCTTCTCATGATGAATGGAAAGAAGCAATGCAAAAGGAGTATGATGCCCTGATAAATAATGGCACTTGGAAGCTGGTTGATCCTCCATTAGGAACCAAACCAATTGGTTGCAAGTGGGTCTACAAGAACAAGTATAAAGCTGATGGCTCACTTGACAAGCACAAAGATAGGCTTGTGGTAAAAGGTTTTGCATAGAAGGAAGGGGTCGATTATGAGGACTCTTTTGCCCCCACAGCAAAATGGGCTACCATCCGGACACTCTTTGCCCTAGAGGCTCAGAACGGTTGGAAAGTCCATCAAATGGATGTAAAAACTGCTTTCTTGAATGGAGATCTAAAAGAGAATGTTTTTATGTCCCAGCTTGAAGGATTTGCTGTGAAAGGACATGAACATAATTTACGCAAACTTGTGAAATCCTTGTATGGCCTCAAACAAGCATCGTGAGCTTGGTATGAAAAAATAACTGAGCATCTTCTGAAACTCAATTTCAAACATTATGATCTTGATGATGCAAACTTATTTGTCAAGAAAGTTGGCAAAATAGTTGTATATCTTGTGGTATATGTAGATGATCTTTTGATGGCAGGGAACAATGAAAGCTACATTACATCCATAAAGAAGGAATTGAGGAAAGGTTTTGAAATGACTGATTTGGGTTATGTTCATTACTATCTTGGTATTGAAGTAACTCAACATTCAAAGTCCATATTCCTTTCTCAAAAGAAGTACATTGGAGATCTGTTGAACATGTTTGGCATGATAGAATGCAATCCTCTTACTACTCGAATGGAACAAAACTTAAAGCTCACATCCATTAAAGGAAAAGAATTTTAGGATGCAACAAAGTATAGACAACTTGTAAGAAGTCTCAACTACCTAACTACTACCAGACTAGACATTTCATTTGCTGTTGGAATCCTCTCCAGGTTTTTGCAAAAGCCTTATGAGGGACATTGGTTTGCTGCAAAAATAGTTCTAAGGTACTTGAAGAGAACGCAAGACTTTGGAATCGAGTACACACAGGGTGGATGACTTCAGCTTGATTGGATACTCTAATTCAGACTTCGATGGAGACAAATAAATTGGGGTATCTACTTCAGGTTATGCTATGAGTCTTGGATCAGGAGCTATCTCCTGGAGATCACGCAAACAATTAGTTCCAGCAAATTCCACAACAGGGGCAGAAAATGTGGCAGCGGCTGAGGCAACAAAATAAATTGTGTGGATCAGGAAAATTCTTGAAGATTTGCAGGTAAAACAAGTACAATCGACTCCACTCATGATTGACAATACCTCGGCAATAAAGTTGGCCAAGAACCCAAAGTTCCATGATCAAATGAAGCACATCAATACTAAATATCATCTGATTCAACATCATGTTGAGGCCAAAACAATCCATCTCCACCATTGTTCCACTAATGAGAAAATACAGACATCTTCACCAAAGAGCTTGGAAGAGAAAAGCTTGAAAGATTCAGAATGATGCTTGGACTCACCAACATCCCTTCAAATTAAGGGGGGGAATGTTGACACCTAATCATCAGGATTGGGTGAATAACTGAAATTGATGTAAATAAATAATAGAAAATATGAAGAGTCATTGGGAGATGAAATGAATAGCCTCTCCCTCATGTATATAATAAAGACCAACCTGAAAGAATATCATGAATTGTTTTGAGGAGTTACCTCCTAGTTTGAAAAAAATGTCACTTGAATTATTCTAAGTTTCTTTACATTTTTTGCCACTCAATCAGAAAAATCACCTGAAACTATTCCATGTTTCTTTGCTACCCAAGTCTATTATCAAAATGTCACCTGAACTATTCCATGTTTCTTTACTACCTAAGTCTACGATCATGACTCCTAGTGAAGGTCCAACCTGTAACAAATGCAAATGTTGATGCTTCCTCGCTACCTTCTGTAGATTTTATGTCTCTAGATGTTATGGACGAAGCTATTTCCTATGTCCATTAAAAAAGAATCATTCGAGCAATTTTATTGTCTTTAAACTTCAACAAGACCTCTTGATGAGACATTTTGATGTTTTAGGTATCATAATATGGTGAGCTAGCCTGAGGATTCCAACTTTATCTCTTCCTTAACATGCTTGTCCGATCTAACAATCTAAAAAGTATATGTTTCAATGATGCAGAGTTGATTAGAGTAACTGAACTAGCAAAACCACATTAAAAATATTAATATGGTTGATATAGCCCAAGACTTCATTTGTATCTACCATTGATAAATATGTAACAATAGAAATAATAATAATAATAAAAACTAATGCAATTAAAATATTATTATCATCATTATAATTAATAATAATTATTTCTATATAATAATAATTATTTATTATTTAATATTATTTATTATTATTTCATTTTAAATTATGTAATATAAATATGAACCCTTAGATTAATAAAACCTAGGGATTGGTATTATAAACCCAAGGGAATCATAAACCCAAAGAGGTAATACTAAAACCCTAAGGGATTATAAACACAAGGGAATAATATTAACAAAAAGGATAATAAACCCAATGGATTAATACTAAAACCCGTAGGGTTTATATTCCCTTGGGTTTTTAGTATTAATCCCTTGAGTTTATAATATCAATCCCTTGGATATATTAATCTAAGGATTCATATTCCTAGGGTATAATATTATTCATAGGTTTATAATATTAATCCTTTAGGTTTAATATAAATCATGGTCATCCAATGGTTTATATACATTGGATTTATAATATTAGTCCCTTAGGTTTATAATAACTTTGGATTTTAGTATTAACCTTTGGGTTTATAATATCAATCCCTTGGGTTTATTAATGTAAGGGTTCATATTCCTAGTGTTTAATACTAAAACCCCAAGGGATTATAAACCCAAGGCAATAATATTAAACCAAGGTATAATAAATCGAAGGGATTAATACTAACAACCCAAAAAATTATAAACCCAAGGGAATAATATTAAACCCTAGTGATTAATGCTATAAACCTAAGGTATATAAACCCTAAGATAAATAATATAAACCCTAAAATAAACATGGTTTACCATGGTTGCGAATGGTTGATTTTCATTTTGAGGCAATCGTTGTCACAATGCGACATTGGACCATGGTTGACCATGGTCAACCATCTTTATTCTAGGGTTTATAATATTTATCTTAGGGTTTATATACCTTAGGTTTATAATATTAATTCCTTGGGTTTAATATTATTCCTTTGGGTTTATAATCCCTTAGGTTTAATACTAAAAACCCAAGGAATTATAAACCTTAGGGAATAATATTAAACCTTAAGGATTAATATTAATTACAAACCCTATGAATAATATTATACCCTCAGAATATGAACCCTTAGATTAATTAACCCAAGGAACTGATATTATAAATCCAAGAGAACAATAAACCCAAGGGTTAATACTAAACCCCAAGGGATTACAAACCCAAGGGAATAATATTAATTCAAGGGAAAATAAACTCAACGGATTAATACTAAAAACCATAGGGTTTATATAAACCCTAAAACAAATATTGTTAACCATGAATGACCATGGTTGATTTTCATATTGAGAAAATATATGTCACAATTTAATGTTTGACAATGGTTGACCATGATCGATTCTCATACTGCGAGAAAAATTGTCACAAAGCGATCTTGGACTATGGTTGGCCAAGGTTGACCAAGGTTAATTTTCATATTGAGACATTCTAAGTCACAATGCAATGGCAGACCATGGTTAACCATGGTTGTCATAATGAAACGTTGGACCATGGTTGATTTTCATATTGTGACAATCCTTGTCACAATGTGACATTGGACAATGGTTGACTATGCTTAACCATGGTTGATTTTCATATTAAGACAATCTTTGTCAAAATGAAATACTCGACCATGGTTGAACATGGTTGACCAATGTTGACCTTGATTGACCATGGTTGGCCATGATTATCATATTGAGACAATATTTGTCATAATGTGACGTTGGAACATGGTAGAGACGATAATTGATTTTCATATTGAGACAATCTTTGTCACAATGCAACGCTCAACCATGATTGACTATGATAAACCATGGTTGACAATGATTGATTTTATAAAATATGGTTGATCATGGTTGACCATGGTTACCATGATTGATATTATAAGCCCAAGGGAATAATAAACCCTAGGGATTAATACTAAAGCCCAAGGGACTATAAAACATGGTCGGCCATGTTTGATCATGCTCGATATTATAAACCCATGTGAATAATAAACATTGAGGATTAAAACAAAGAAAGAAAGGCATTATAAACCTAATGGAATAATATTAAGCCTTAGGAATATGAACCCTTATATCAGTAAACCCAAGGGAATAATAAGCCCAAGGGATAAAAATTATAAACCCAAGGTATATATACCATAAGATAAATATTATAAACCCTAAAATAAACATGGTTGACCATGATTGATTTTCATATTGAGACAATTCTTTTCACAATGCAAAGTACGAACATCATTGAGCATGCTTGATTATGATGGATTTTCATATCAATACAATCTTTGTCACAATCAGACATTGGACCACGGTTGATTTTTGTATTGAGACAATCATTGTCACAATTCGACATTCGACCATGGTTGACCACGTATGACTATAAATGACCATGGTTGACCATGATTGATATTAGAAATGCAAGAGAGTAATAAACCCAAGGTATTGATACTATAAACCTAAGGGATTAATAAACCCAAGGGGTTAATAATGAATCCCCAAGGGATTATGAAACCAAGGGACTAATATTATAAATCCAAGGTATATAAACCCTAAGATAAATATTATAAACACAAAAATATACATGGTTGACCATGGTCGACCACTGTTGATTTTCATTTTAAGACAATCCTTGTCACAATGCGACGTTGGACCATGGTTAACGATGGTTATTTTCATGTCAAGACAATCTTTGTCACAATGCGACATTTGACAATGGTTGTCCATGATTGACCATGTATGACCATGTTTGATTTTCATATCAAGACAATATTTGTTACAATGCAACATTCGACAATGGTTGACTGTGATTGACCATGGATGACCATGTTTGATTTTATAAAACATGGCTGACAGAGGTTTGTTATCACAAAATCAGACCCCTGATAGGCTGCTGATCAGGAAGACTTTGAGTAACTATTTCAAACCAACTTTTGGCTGAGGCTTAGCCTCCTCAACCTGAGAGGGCTCTCTCACTAGGTTAAAGATTTTGATAATGAATTAGATGGCTAACTCTATGAAACAAGTGAAGAAATATGAATGGTTGAACACAATCAGTAAACATCCATTGGGCTTATGGAGTCAAGAAATGCTTCAGTATGACAATAATATTAGCTTTACATGGAAGTCAGGGCATCTAGAATTCAACATATGGAGAGTACATCAGTAGCATAAAGGAAAACACAGTCTACAAATGTATGAAGGAAGTTAGAGCATAACCAATGAATTCTAAGCAATCATGCATTCATACCACTGTAAGTAATGAGAAGAGAAGAACCATAAGACATTTTGAACATTGAATTCCTTCTGAATCCTGAGAAGCAAAGCCAAATACTGTATTACTTAAAACAGAGTCTTACACAAAAGCACCATATGAGAGTTCTTTACAAAAAATTCCAACCCTTTGTGCATTACATCTTCTCCAATATATAGAGTTCATTACATGACTTAGATTCCTCCTCTAGCATGAGGGGAATTCGAATTCATCCTACTATGACACCTATTGATACTCAAAACTAACTATTAAATGCAAATGACAGCTAACTAGCAGTCCTAGAGACCTAATACAACTAGGAGTGTAACTCCTTAATATGATTACAACAACCTTATCTAAATATTTAAAGCATTCTTTGACAACTGCAACCTCATGAAGTTGAATTTGATGAAGCATCCCACGTTGTCACCTGACTGCTAATGACAAACCCTAGAAATTAGGGAGCATGTTTCCTTGTTTTTAGGTTTAGGATCCTTGAAAACGGCACGTGGGACAAAGCCTTTATCTTCTCATCCATGACACATTTTTCGAAACTGAAGGAGGTTTTTTTATTCCATGATGTCTAGAACAAACAACTCTCTTGGTTTTTTAAAACACTTCTCCAGCTGTCCAGAATCTATCCTTGAAAAACACGTGTAAAACAGGAAAAATCCATTTTCTGAAATTAGGGTCTCAATGAAAGCTTAGTATCTCCCAATTGAAAACACTTATGAAGAAAGTGAGATAAGTTATTGTAGCTGGAGAGTTTATGAAGAGAAGACTCCCTCAGAATTCCAAAATACGTTTTCCTGTAACCAAAAATTGATCTTGAAAAAAGACTGCTAAAACCAGAAGACAAAGCTTGACTTTTGCAGTTTCATAGCGCAAGTTTAACCATAAATTCCTCTCACCTCAAAACGAATTTGAAGAAACTTAAAGAGGTTTTTGTAGTTCCGCATGTGAGGAAGAGAAGCCTCTTTCAGTTTTCAAAATTTAGATCTCAGCTGCTCAGGAAACCTTATGGAAGTTAACTAGTAAAAGCAGAAAACAATGTTTTTTTATGGTGAAACAGGTTTTTTAGGGGTTTCGTAGCGCGCTACGAAAACACTGATTTCATAGTGCAAAACAGGATTTTTACATTGTCTACGCTACGAAAACATGGATTCGTAGCTAATTTGAAAATTTTTCCAAAATGATGTGAGATATGACTTCTAAACACATGGTGAGGCTTCTAGGACATGGAATGAGGTTGTCAAACTTTATTTCAAAAAGAGATGTGACCTTAAAAGACTTCTAACCTTACGACCTAACCCTTAAAGCATGAAATGACCTAGAGACCCTTTAACACCATGACTAGAAGAAGGGTTTGTAAATGAGAATGACACTAATTTTGATGAGATGACTCAAAACTTATAAGACTATGACTAGAAACAAGGCAACTTTCCAAAGATTAGAGATAAAGATTTTAGGGTGATAAAAAGGTTGACCATAATTGACCATGGTTGACTATGATTATCATATTGAGGTAATATTTGTCATAATGCAACGTTGGACCATGTTTTAGCTTCATATTGAGACAATCATTGTCACAATGCAACATTGGACCATGATTTACCATGGTTGACCATGATTATTATATAAAATATGGGTTGACCGTGGTTTACCATGATCGAATTCATACTAGCCTAGATCCATCTAACTTTGGATCTATCATGCACCAAGAGGGATCAAATCCCTTGAGGTGTAAACGTTCTTTTTGGAGTGTAGAATTTGAGGAAAGGTTTTCACCTCAAGGGATTTGATCCCTCTCGGCGCATGATTTATTCGAAGTTCGATGGATCTAGGTTGGTTCTAGTTGAGGGCAAAAATGACACATTTTTAGATTATCATTATTATGTATATGTTTGAGATAAACTTCATACTTTGAAATTTACATTATGTTTTATTTGTTTGACATGATTATATCATTCTCTTCTTTAATTTTGTTTTTTGTTGCTTACCATGAATGGTTTGTACGTCTAGGCTTGGATGTTTTGAGTGGTTTGTGTGTTTATGTGTTTGAATTTGGATGGTAATGTTTGTTGTGTTATATTTCTATATCTATATGTAATTGTCTCTTAATAATTAGTTGGTGATGAAGGAGGGAGACAATCTTTTCAATAGTTTGTAAGAGGATTGATATTGCACATTTATTTCATTTAATTTTTGGTATCACAACTTTTGACAATTAATAATTCTTTAGTGTCCTTCCAGGTATTATTAAATATATCTTGAAGAGTAGTTTTAATAATTTACTACACGAAGGTTATTCTTGAAATCATTTGTTTCATTGCTAATGTTTGAAATAATTTATTTCCTTCAAAATATTTTGATGATTTTTTTATCTATAGTTTGTTTTCCAAAAATCAAGAATTAATGTAATTTTGAATTTTTTTTATGAGTAGTCATATTTACAAAATATTTACATCATATGTTACTTTTTCCATATTTCCATATTGATTATATGAAAAGGATAGTTGAAATCGTAAACTATTCAATTATTTAACTCGAACTATTGTAGTAAACATCATAAGTTCTCTCTCTTGCTCTCCAAAATTAATTGGTTGAATTACTATAACGAAAAAATCAATGCACATTGTCAATCATTTTTTATTGCTTACAGTGAAACTAATGCATCTACACTAAACTTGGTTGATCAATACAAGAACTACCACTCATATTGTGTGTGAAGTTTGTGTTAAATTTGTGTCTGCCCTCCTATATCTTTCCGACAAGCTACCAATATAAACTTAAAAATTAATCTTAATGTAGAGAGGGGCAAGCAAATTGAGTGATACTATATATTTGACAGTCTAAAACAACTTTATTTATTTATGAGATGATAAAAAGATACATATAGACACAGAGGCGTCTCCGGTCTATATTTTCTTATCTTACTATAATAATCAACCATCCTATCCTTTCATATCCATGCGGTAGCTACTATGCTATGCTTCATCTCGTACTCATGCCAGCCATGTTAATAATAACATAGTATAATACTAGATATATGTTAATAGTAACATAGTATAATACTTGATATATTACATACATGCAGCAATTAATAGCATGGAGAGAGCTTCCAGAGCTGGTTGTCCTGCTTGTTCCATTTCCACATCACAACTCGAGTGCCGTCTCTGATCCCTCCGCTCCTCCTGTCACCATGGAATGCATCCAAGTTGAGCCCAATGTTGTTGGCCATCCTTATTGTTCAATACCCATAACACATGTCCTCACTCTCACTCCACAGTATGTTCTCATCATAAGAAGAGGGGCCCTCATACTGAGTGAGCAGCACCTCCTGACATTTAGCACTCGCATGGCGGAGAGCTTGACCAGTGGCTTTGTTCACCAGAGCAAAAGCAGGATGGCCCACTTGGTCCCTCACTTGGTTACCCCAGCTTTCATCCTTCACCCATTGCATGCATGCAATCATTTAACCAATATGACCTATAACAAAAGAAGCATGAATAGTAAATGCAAAAATAAGAGATGCAAGTGAAAAAGACATTCAAAGAAAACAAAGAGATTGTACAAGAGGGCTATGAGGATCCTGGGATGCCCAAACGTAAGGATAATAAGATTCCTATGAAAGAAACCAAGCTTTAGAATCTAAGAATGGCACCAAACTTCATTATTTGAATCCATCCAAGTACATCCCTATTAGAAATGAAAGTGGAGCTGCTAAATAATAGGTTTTCTCCACAAGAAGACTAAGAATGTAACGCCCTCCTCCCACATCTACGCAAGCAACCAACTAGTCAAGGTAAACATGCGACGAGAGGCTACTATGATATGATTCAACCTCCTAGGTAAACCTAAGGAAATAGAATCAACATAAACACAACACACAGACCTCTATCAAGTTCTATAGGGCCCCCAGGAGCTAATCCACCACTCCTAGGTGCCCAACCCCTGAGTTAACCTAGCATTTACATGAATTAAACCCAAAGTTTCTCCCATGACAAGTCATGCATGCGATCGTAACCCTATAGTTTCTCTCACTGCCTTGCTTTCCAGTGATCAAAGACCCAAATTGTCAGTGCTATGTCAGCGACTCCGGGATTTGAGCCACTTTTTCAATCCCAGAGCCTAGGTCACTGCCCTGAATTGAACCATCTCTTCAAATTAGTAAAATAACATGGAAATGACATTACTAAAGCAAATTCTTGTTCAAGACCTTGCTTGGACCCCTACTAGCCATGACAAAAATTTTGTCAAACACTTAGTAAATAAGGAACCTACAGGTGTAAATAACTTATCTGAGCATAGGGGTCTCATACTTATCTGAGATTTGCTATGAAGCATAGTCTCCTTATCACATTAGGATCTATTTCATCCATTAGGTCATAGATACATTTATCATCCAATAACAAGTAAGAACATGATGAGAGCCATACACAGTTGTTGTCATAAAATACATTCATAACCAGCATAAGATGGACAATAATACCAATGAAATCACAACCATATAAACCCCATATAATCCACCATAATTCTCATAGATATATAAGGAGAAATAACCTTTTATTAATGATGCAAAATTCAAACCCGGGATGGGACTTCCATTTTCCATCGGACCATAGAATGGCTAAGCCAAATCTCTCTTCAGTCATTCACCCCCATGCCATATTCCAAGCATGAATGTGGGATCTCATAGAACACATCAATCAAAATTCATCCAGGGCTTCATGATTTCATCCACCTCAACCCATCAAAGAGTGATTCCACCTTGTTGGAATTATGATGCATGTGTTGTCCTTGATGGAAACTCACTTGTAGCAGAACAAGTATATGGTAACTAGATGAATCTACATGACAGATCAAAGGTGACAGAATGATGGAACAACAACCTAGTCAAAGGTTTGATACATGTAGATTGTCAGTGTGTGTTGTCTTCAGTAAGAGATGTCCTCAATGACAACCTATTTTGATGAATGGACTAATTGATAAAGGTATAAACAGGATGAGATAAAATGCATGGTAGTTGTGTTTACAAATGTGACAAAATGTAGGATCGTTCAGAGGAATCAATTCAAAAATGATGTGTGATGGTTCATATTCAAAGGATATAATATTGTTCGAATGGTTTGGTGTTTTTGCATGCCTTTGAGAAAAAGATGAATACTTCTATATAATTGTTCTTGTTTCTTGCAATTCTTTATATGCAGATTGATAATTTCTTTGCGCTTCTTTTTCATCATGTGAATAGATTTGTTGATTGATAAAGTCAGTAAATTGAGCATTTAGAAGATATTGCATGGGTCTTTCATTTGTTGGTGTTGTTGTTATTGTTTGATTGGTTAAATTAAACCTGTTTCTGCTATCTTTTTCTTTTCTTTTTTAATGCAATTACATTAATGACCATTAATTTTTTTTTAGTTTTAAAAAAAATATAAACCTTAGTTTTATAATTATATTTTCTTGAATTTGTAATACTTCTAAAACATTTATATTTAAACACAAAAATTGTATTATTAATAATAGTACTATTTACATGAATGTATATTTAAATACATTGTATATAATTAAATTCATATAGAATATATAGATAATATTATATATTAATATATAATTATAAATATAATATTTATCACCTACATTTATTAATATAATTGTTCTAATAAAAAATACAAATTTAATTTGGAATACATTAACGTAATCCATACTGTACCATAAACTTAAACATTACTCTTAATTCAGAGAGGGCAACTTAAACATTAATATTAATGCAGAGAGGGGCAAGCAAGTTGAGTGATAGTATATATTTGACAGTCTGAAACGGCTTTATTTATTTATTTATGAGATGATAAAAAGATACATACACACACAGAGGCGTCTTTGGTCTATATTTCTGATCTTACTATAATAATCAGCCATCCTATCCTTTCGTATCCATGCGGTAGCTGCTATGCTATGCTGCTATGCTTCATCTCCTACTCATGCCAGCCATGTTAATAGTAACATAGTATAATATTAGATATATTACATACATGCAGCAATCAATAGCATGGAGAGAGCTTCCAGAGCTGGTTGTCCTGCTTGTTCCATTTCCACATCACAGCGCGAGTGCCGTCTCTGATCCCTCCGCTCCTCCTGTCGCCGTGGAATGCGTCCAAGTTGAGCCCAATGTTGTTGGCCATCCTTATTGTTCGATACCCATAACCCATATCCTCACTCTCACTCCACAGTATGTTCTCATCATAAGTGGAGGGGCCCTCGTACTGAGTGACCAGAACCTCCTGACATTCAGCAATGGCATGGCGGAGAGCTTGACCAGTGGCTTTGTTCACCAGAGCGAATGCAGGATGACCCACTTGGTCCCTCACCTGGTTACTCCAGCTTTCATCCTTCACCCATTGCTGCATGCATACATATATACATTGTATATATCAACAAATATCCATCAAGAAAATTAACAGAGTCTATGCAGGCAACAAAGATTAATCAAGAAATTATATATTTAAACAGAATCTATTCAGGCAGTTAATGAATGTGAGATTGTTACCATTGTGGGATCATTGGGATTGTAGAAGAGCATGATGACACTGCCATCTCTGATAGCCAAAGCGTAGTCAGGGTTGGCCTTCGAGCCGACCCTCACGATGTGGCCCTGTGGAATTATTTTCTGGCGGTTCATCATGTAGCCTCCTCCTGCGTTATACTTATTAGAAGCAGCGGGGCCTCCATACTCGTTAAATCCATGGCCTCCTTCTGTTACATTTAGCCATGGGTCGCAAGGGGGACGTGATGGCTGCTGCTGATAGCCATAGCCTGAAATAGGCGGGGACTCGTAAATCCTCTGGTTCCTCTCTTGGCATGAATCGTACTCCCCATAGTATGCCATGGATGGATTGATTCACGGAACGCCAAACGCTAAGTACTCTTGAAATAAACACAAATTACTAACCTCAGATAGCACGAAACGAGGTGATGGTGGTGGTTCTATATTGTTATCGAATGGCCTTATATACACGACGGTTGATGGGAGAATATGTGCATGATGATGGAAAGGAATAACATCATATTTTTAAAAGTGACACCCATCGATTTAAGGAATCAATCCATTACAATTAAATGATGGACAACGGCTTCTTGTTTTTTATATTCTTGGGCCTTGCCAACTTCACTTTCGAAGTGTCCTTTGCAACACTAATAATTATCCTTCGACTCGACTCATTTAGAGGAATCACACAATTTAGGTTCACATTCGATTCGAGGAGGTGATAGAGGATAGCTATCTTGCGAGCAAAAGGTTGATAGCCGTAGGTGTAAACGATAAATAAAAGACGTAGAGTGTTTTGCACTTCATGGCAATAGTAGTTTATAAAGAATAACATGAAGTGAGTCACTTATCAACTCACACTCCAACTTTGCTCTTCATGATCGGAGGGGATTTTCCACATCACTAAAAAAAGTTATAGATCCCAATTATGCTATTCAATCTTCACACAGTACAGCGAGTAGTGTTTGGTGTGGATTTCATTGCATTGAAAAAATCATCCAATGCGATTTCACATAGTGGCATTCGTTAAGGATTTTATTGCATTGCACTACTCATCAATGGTTATGTTGGATTGTGACATTCCTCAATAGTTATGTGAAATTGTGACTTTATTCTTTGCCAATTATAGAATTTGTTTCTTGTATTATTTTAGAATATTGTTGTGGCATTAATGGTTGTGTCAGAATGCAACATTCAAGAAATGGTGTGTTAGCATTCGACATTACGATGCCCATGAAGGGTTTTGTCACATTGCAATGTTCACAAAGGATTATGTTAATTTTTTAATGATATCACTAATTTTTATACATCATATTGCAAAATTTATCAGAGGTGACATCATACTGTAATATTCATCAAGGATTTTGTCATAGTGCAACATTCATTAAGAGTTGTATCACATTATAACATTTTTCTCGGATTATGCTGGATTGTGATATTCCAACATGGTTATGTCACATTATCACATTCATATTTTGCTACTTAAATATTTCATTACATTGCAATATTCAATAACAGTAATGTCCCATTAAACATTTTTTTAACTTTTATTGGCCAGAAATTCCTTATTTGTTATTTCATATTGTGACATTCTTATTGTGTGATTCTTGATATGATCCATTATAATCTTCATGAAATGTCATGTCATAGTGTGACATTAAATAAGGGTTTATTTCCCTTTGTACATTCATCAAATTTCATGTCACATTACAACATTCATTAAGGGTTATGTTGCATTGTGGTGTTCCTTGATGTTTATGTAAAATTGCAACATCCATCTAAACCAACTTGTATATTAAGTTTAATGGTTATGATGCATTGTGACATTCACCAAGCATCATGTTGCACTTAGTTTGGTTGACTTTAGGAAATGGTTCTCTTGTTGGTTGACTTATGTTGATTATTAGGCTCCTCACTAGTTATGTCATATTGAAATGTTCATAGGATTCTGTCACAATATGATGTTCCTTTATGGTTATGTTCGAATGTAATGTTCATCTTGTGGTATTAATGGTTATGTTGCATTACAAAATTCATGATGACAATGATTAAAGGTTTTATCTTTGCTAACTTAAAGATTTCATTGCATTGTAATGTTCAATAATGGTATTGTCCCATTGAACCTTTTTAAATTTGGTTGGCCATGGATGAAATTATTTAGTTGTTATTTCATGTTGTGACATCTTCTTGTGGCATTATTGATTATGATACATTATAGTATTTATAAAATGTAATTTCAAAGTGTGACATAGGGTTTCTTTCCCTTTGTAAAATTCATCAAATGTCATGTTACATTATGACATTCATTAAGGGTTTTGTCAGATTACCACATTCATTTACCACATTCATTGAGGGTAATGTTTCATTGTGGCATTCCTTAGTGTTTATGTAAAATTGGAACATTCATTGAGACCAACTTGTATTTAAATTTAATGGGTATGTTGCATTGTGACGTTCATCAAAGGTCATGTTGTACTAAGTTTGGTTGACTTTAGGTAATGATTCTCTTGTTGGTTGACTTGAGTTGACTTCTTATGTTCCTCACTAGTTATTTCATATTGAAATGTTCATCACGGATTTTATTGCAATTTGATCTTCCTTTATGGATAGAATGTGCCATTAATGGGTATGTTGCATTACAACATTAATGATGACATTGATTAAAGGTTTTATCACATTGTAACATTCATCAAATGTAATGTCACATTACAACATTCATTAACGGTTTTGTCGCATTACGAAATTTAGAGAGGGTTATTGATGGGCCTCTAAATTAGACATAAATTAAGGTCCATGCCTTTAAGTTAAACATAAATTAAGGCCTATGACCATCCTTCAGCACATTAAACCTCTCTTCTTGCATTAGAAAAATGTATTTTTAACTTTAATATATTCATTAGGAAGGTTTATGAATAATTTCATATTTGTGCCTAATATTATTTATTTTTGTGGAATATTATGAGAATATTGGGCAGATAATGAAGATTTCGAGGAGGAGATAATTTAGGGACTTGCTCCCTACTATAGGAGGATAAATAATAAATAATAAATCAATAAGATATTATGGAATTACAGCACAGATTTTGGAACTCCAATGATTGAGAAAATCTAGGATGTGTTCCCTGACATTTAATGCAGATTTCTAGTGTTGGGAACCATATCCACTAATCAAGTGATTATGGTGGGGAAATCTTCCTCCATTCATGGGGAATGATTCCTAATCATTTTGTATAAGTACCAAGTCGAATTTGCCTCTAGGGGGGGGGATTTTCATTAATGTTCTTGTGGATATAACTCTTATTTCTGTAGCTCCATTGTATTTTCTTGTAGGGATGTAATTCGATTGATGAAAATAATAAATATTGGTGTCATGTTCAGCTTCTAAATCTTGTTCTCCTCCATAGGTCTTTCAGTTTCCTTGGGCTTGGCCATCTTAGGAGCCTCAAAGCCTTTTTGTATAATTTTCTTTCCTTCTTTTCACTTCTTAGGCACATGCATCTCTTGTTTTTATTTCTTTCTACTTCTGCATTTAGTATTAATGATTCCTTGTTGTAGGATTGAGTTAAATGGTTAATGTAAGTTCTTTTGCAGGATCACAAACATCATTTCATCCTTGGAAAATATTTGGAAGGTCATAGTAATCATTGAGCTACTTGGTTTAGATTTCTTATTCCCAAATCTAGATTTCTCCAACTCCTTTGTGGCAAAGAACAATGAATTTATGCTATTTTTTTAGATCATGCTAACGAGCTTCAATCGAGTTGGTTCCACTTGAATTAAATCACAAAAACATTCTAGTTCATAATAAAAATCACCCCACTACATTTTAACTTGATTATGTTAGGCATTTTTTAGATTTACTAGCTCACAAGTTCTCGAATTTTTAGATTTTCAACTAGTAATGTTTTCTATTTCTTAGCATGGGTTAATAGAGGTATTTTTGAGCGATTCCACTTGGAACGAGCACCTAAGACATCCCAGTTAATAAAAAAATTGTCCCATCCAATTTGGAGTTGATTTGTTTGGTCATTCAATGAATTATAAGTTCGTATAGTAAATCTGTAACATTCTGTAGTAAATTAGGGGATCCTGTAGGAAATCACTGTAACATCCTATAGGAAAGCCTTTTTTTGATCCCGAATTGAGAAAAATCATCATTGAAGTTGGGATTAGGCCTCTACTTGACCTCCATGCCATCAAGACTATTTTAACCCTCTTTCTCCACACTTGTCTCCCCTGCCAAAGATCAAGGAAAGATTAATATTTTCATTTATAAAGCAAAAAGATCTAAAAAAATGAGTTCTTTTATATTTACACATGCACATAGTAGTTAGTACTCTCTAGATTAGATTTCATGCTTAGTTAGTGATAAATAGGGTTAATCTAGGTTTCTTTCACATTTAGTTCATGATCTTTATGCAATTAGAATAGGTTTCTTTCCTTGTACTTTATTTATTGCAATAGATTAAGGTTCCCTTTCGAACATTTCATTTTTTGCAATTAGTTTAGGATTTGACTTCAATACATGCACTCCATTACATCACGATAGTAAAGGAAGGACACATCGTATGTTGAACATATAGTGTCGATACCTCTTAAGTTTGTATGAACCTCGGGTTGATAATTAAAGTCGGTAGCCTTGGGAGTTTCAACATTCTTGTTGTAATACTGAGGCTCATGACTTTTTGATGTTGTTGCTAAGGAGGTTTCAAGGTATGCATTGTTTTCTTCCCTAGTTTATTTATTTCTTTTCACTTTTTGCAAAAACAAAATATTTGCATTAGGCATATTTAATTCAAAAGTAGAAAACTGCATTGCATTATAGTTTTCATTCAATCATAAAAAAAGAAAAAAAAGAAAAACAAAATTTCTCCAACACCAACCCACCCCCTGATTTGATCACGTGGTGCAGTAAGAGCCACATCAACATCCACTTTTGCAGGTACAAGAAGAAGAGATGGCAAAGAATGTAGAAGAAATGGATAGAGATGACGACAATGAGGAAGATCCTCTCGGATTTCCCATTCAATATACTAATGGTAGTGTGCACATGAAGAACATCCCTCCATCTTTTCTTCCAAAATTTCATGGTCTAAGGTCAGAGGATACGGAAACCTTTCTCTTTGAATTTGAAATTGTTTGTAGATCTTATGGTTACTTATTAAAATCTTGAAAATTGAGATTGCTTCCAGCAACATTGGAGGATAGAGCTCTTAAATGGTTCATGAGTTTAGGGACTAATTCAACAAGATCATGGAATGATATGTGAAAGATATTTCTAGAAAAATATAAAGATGATGATTTTAAAGAAGAAATCTTTAGAATGAATCAAAGAGAAGATGAAAGTCTAGAGGATCTAATAGAGAGGTTCATGTATAATGTTAAGAGGGGAAAACTACATCATTTAGGATTCAACACACTAAAAACCCTCTTACTTAGAAAAATTAGAGATGAGTGGATTGATATTCTTGATCTCATGAGTAGAGGTTATGCATATCAATTATCATTTGAAGAAATTTTTGAAACGACAAACACATATCAATAGGAAAGGAAAGAGTAAGTCAATCAGCATCAAGATCCATAAGTTAAGCTAAACTTGAAAATTTGTTTGACGAATTTAAAACAAAAATTCTTAGCAATCTAACCAAACAAGTAGAAATGTTAAGTATAAAAAATGAGAAAAAAGAACATGTTTGTGTTGTTCGTGCATAATCAAATGATGTTAAATGTTGCTCGTCATTACCAAGGTTGAAGGAAGTTCACCAAGAGGACAACAGAGCAAGTCAATTGCCAATGCAACAATTTTATGTAGCTCCAAGTGGATCGTGGCAGCCTATTCAACCTGATATGATGTAAGAGCCTAATTCACAATTTCAAGGTTATGCAAATCCACCTTAGAGTAATTGGGACACACCTTTTCCTTGGCAACATTGGCCATCTCAACCCCAAAACCAATCTTGGCAACAAGGTTGGCAAGGAACTTATGGGAGCCATCCACAATATCCTCAACATTTTCCTCAATATCCTCCATACCCAACTCCATGTTATCCCTACCATTCATCTCCACCACAACCACAATCGCAACCACATCCATCTCAAATATACACTCCCACTCAACTACCTGTACCGCCATTTCCAAACCCACACATTGAAGTAGCTCAACCCACTTACAATGGTGAGGTACAACACTTCCAAACATCTCCTCTTGAGATCAATGGTATTCACCATAGCTCAGGAAGAGTATTGAAAAAAAGAGATTATCTTGACATCATTGAAGGACCACATCCAGAAGAAGAAGATTCAAATGAGAAGACCACAGTACCATGGGTTGAAATTGATGAAGAAAAAACATCAAAATCAGAGATTGAGAAATCTCCCTCATGGTTACCATCCAATCCTCCATGTATTCAAGAGAACAATATTCAAAAAGAAGAAGATTTGAAGGTCATGCTAGAATAAGACATGAAGAATGATCCAGATCAGCAAAAGGACTAGGGACATCACAACTATATTGAAATATGGTTCCAGATAGTCACTAAATTGCAACAATACTCTCTTCTTCAATTGTGCTTGTATACATCAAAGTCAAAGCATCTGATCACTCAAATTCAAGTACATGTCAAAGCTTACATTTAAAGCCTGCATATTAGCTTTTCTGTCATCTTGATGTGCGCATGGCTCCATTGGAAGTATTCTTATACTTGAAAGCGATTTTGTTTTTCAAGTAGGGTAGAGTAGAAAAAAAATAAAAATTGAAAAATAAGAGAGAAAAATAAAAAACATCCTTTGAGGCGCCTAAGATTGTCTTATTGATTGAAAACCTTGATGAGGTGTTCAATGGGTTGGGAAAAAAGAAAAAAGAGGAAAAAAGAAAAGATCCTAGGTGAAAACCTCCTTTGAGGCGCCTAGACAAAACTACTAGTAGAAAAGCTTGTTGAGGTGGCTAGTAGGCCTAGAAGAAAAAAAAAGGGAAAAAATAAGAAAATATTTGCTTCATGTATCTCTCTCATGAATTCATGTACTCTTCAACATCTACAAGGAACAAAAACAAGTTAAAGTATGGGGATTTGGTTCATCCGAGTGGATCTTCCACATCACTGAATAAAGTTAAAGTTAGATCCTTAACGTTGAAAAAAAAGTTAGATCCCAATTATGCTCTTCAATCTTCACATAATACCACGATAGTGTTTGGTGTTGAAGGCATGAGATAGTGCACTTTTCTTTTGCTTATATCCCTCTCAAAACTAGCGTGTATCCATCGTAATTCATGAAAGCCCATTGGATTCTTCCCACCTCAAAATATCAAAGGTGAAAGTCTATTAGGTTATCTATATATATATATATATATATATATATATATATATATATATATAGATCACTATACGAAGAATGTATAATTTTATATATTATTTAAATTTATAATTTTTTTTATTAGTTTGGATGAGTATGGGGATCTGGTTCATAAGCTAAACTATGTAATCAATGTTTTTGATATATATACATATTTGTCAATTATGTTTATTCTTAAAAAATAAACCTAATAATATAAATTTATTTAATAATATGAACTTTAGTAATATTTATTTAATGTTTTGAAAAAATTGTAAATTGATTGAAATAAAATAAGTTTTATTAACAATTAATTACAATATAACCTACGTTCAACAAATATAGTAATATAATACTAAATATTGTATAATATTATTAAATATAATATGATAATATATTTAGTGATATGCTATTATATATAATAAAAATATTATATTAGTGTGATGTCATATTGCAACATTCATTAAGATTTGTATCGTATTGTAATATTCAACGAGGATTATGTTTAACTTTCACAATTTTACAATGAGATTCTTTTTCATTAACCTTACTTTAAATTAGTACATTTCTTAATGAGCATGTTGCATTGTTGTTGGATTGTGACATTTATTAATAGTAATTTTAGATTCTAATAGTCATCTTGCTATGTTAACGGTTGTGTTGCATTGTAGCAAGCATAAATTGTGATGCTACATTTCCACATTCATTAAGGATTTCATTGCATTGAAAAATTCATCCAATGTGATTTCACATTATGGCATTCATTAAGGATTTTATTGCATTGCACTACTCATCAATAGTTATGTTGGATTATGACACTCCTCAATAGTTATGTGAAATTGTCTCTTTATTCTTTGTCAATTATATAATTTTTTTCTTGTATAATTTTGGAAGAATGTTGTGGCATTATTGGTTATGTCACAATGCAACATTCAAGAAATGGTATGTCACAATATGACATTATGATGCCCATCAATGGTTTTTTCACATTGCAATATTCACAAATGATTATGTTGGTTTGTAACTTTCTCCAAGGGTTATGTCAAATAGTGGTATTCTTCTTTACTAACTTTATGTTAAATTGTTATATTTCTCCATGTTTATGTTACAATGTAATGCTCATCAAGGGTTGGATGGAGTTTGAATGACTTTGGTTGGCCCTTTTTTCATTATGGTTTACTATGGTGCTTAATTATGGTTGACCATGGTTAATTTTTTAATGATATCACTAATGTTTATATGTCATATTGCAAAATTTATCAAAGGTGACAAGGGATATTGACTGCTACATATTAATTTACCAAATGGGAACAAGGGATATTGACTGCTACATATTACTTTACCAAATGGGTAGAAGCCATTCCAATAAAAATGCAACTAATACTATTGTTATCAAATTTATTGAATAATACATATTGTCTAGATTTGGATGCCCCAAGCAAATAGTGACAGATAATGAAGCATCATTTAGTAGTATTAAGATGATTGAGTTATGTCAGAAATATCAGATCTTGTTCCATCATTCTACACCATACTATCCACAGGGAAATGGAATGGCAGAGTCCTCAAATAAAAGTTTGGTTAAATTTATAAAGAAAATATTGGAGGATCGTAAAAGGAGTTGGGACAGCCATCTCATTTATGCACTTTGGGCCAACATGATTTCACCCAAAAGCTCAACAGGTAAATCCCATTTTCATCTTGTTTATGGTAAAGAAGCTATGTTTCCCACACATTTAGCTTTTCCTATTATGAAGGTTTTGCAAGAGTCAAATGAAGAGCCTGATGACTTCTCTGGAAGAATAAATAAGATCACAGAATTAAATGAGGATAGAGATGAAGTTCATTACAAGCTTAAGAAATATCAGAGTAAAATGAAAAGTGTGTTTGATAGGAAAGCTAGGGAAAGAGATTTCAGGGAAGGTGATTTGGTACTAAGATGGGATGCTAGAAGAGAAGACAAAGGGAAACATGGCAAGTTTGACAACCTCTTATTGGGTCCTTTTAGAATTGTTGAGGTTAAGGGTAGTAACCCTTTCATTCTACAGAATTTGGAGGGCGAGTATTCCTCATTGCGTGTTAATGGGAAATACTTGAAGCACTACATTCAGTATTGAGAGGTTTCCATTCATTCATCATTGTATTATATTGGAGAGTTTATTTTACATGCAGTGTGTATTTGTTTCAACAGAGACCCCATTAGCCCGAGGAGAAGGCACATGGATCTGCAAGTTCTCTGCAACTTGCAAGAGGAAGCAGTCCCCAGTTGGAGCCGATGTTGTAACATGCTTTATTTTTGATAAGTTAGTCTTTATTTTATAAAAGAGGGTATGAAAAAATAAAGAAAGAAATGGAAATATGAAAAAATAGAAAATAAAAAAAGAGATGAAATAAAACACCACCAAAAGAAAATCAAAAAATTGTATAAGTGTGCATGTTTAAATCCCACTTTATAGAAATACATTGCATTTGTAATAAATAAAGGTTTTGCATGCAACTTGTTTTTATGCCACAACCTTTTCTTCTGATTTGGATCAAATTGTTTAATCTTGATCAAACCATTTAAATTTATGTTATAGATTAGTGAATAAGTTCACCAAACTGTTTAAACTTGGTTAAACATTAGAAGATAGGATAGAATAGGATAAATTAATGGCCTAATATGCTCAAAATTTGGCCAAAGTTGTATTAGATTAGGATTAATTAGTGAATTAGGAAAATAATGGTTGCTAGTATAAATGCACCAAAATTAGATTAATTCTTAATTAACATTTAATTACCTTTTAAACGGTGATTAATTTGTTATAAATAAACATTTATATATTTTATAGTCAAAGTCATACACAACAAAGGTGATTTGTCATCAAGCACTAAAAGGCAAGCAATAATCAATGGTGATCGACCTCCCCAGCTAGATCAACAAAGGGGAAGCCACTTTGCACACCCTCACTATGATATTGGATAACGACAAGGGGGTGTGGGAAAATTTGTTTTTCCCACGGCGGCCCCCACTAATGTGTCACCACCTCCGCTCTTTGCACCCCCCTCAATCCTTACTGCTTACGACCACCCCCCCTTGAAATCCTCTTTTTGGTTTCCCACTCTTCCCAATACCGCATCAATGGCAGCATCTCCCACGCCTTCTACCTCCAACCATTGCTTGCCACATGCGCGTTGCCACCTAGCCATATCTGCTTATCAGTTGCTGCCAATTTATTGCTTCTCGTTGCTGATATCCCTACAATAAATGACCATTTTCTTGGTCAATAACGACTTTCCCGTAATGGTAAGCTAATTTTGATGATAAATATCGCTTCACCATATTACGACTACTTTCCTCAACTGCTCTTTCACCGTTTAATTTCACTTTTCCTATTTTATAGTGTCTGCCGAGCTGAGCCTACCAACAGTACACATCATCTAAAGGTATCATTGTTCCTTTTTCTCTTATCCTTCAATTCAGTTATGCTATCATGGCCCCTAAGAAGAAAGACAAACCATCTACCAGTTCTTCTGCATTACAAGAAACCCCAAAGGCCTTTGGTTCCTTAGACCTTGACCACATCCCATTAGCTTACCAATATTTTAAAATTACTGACATGGAATGTGAATTCGACATGTTCAAATTACATAATTGGCTAAAACAAACCTACATTGACTCTGATGACATAAGCCAATGTGAATCCCTTCTGCCTCTCTACATGTTCCCTCAAACCCATCCTTTTCTTGATCTAGTCATATGGTGCCAAGCTAAGTATAACCCTTTATAGAGAATTGTAGTAGCTTAGAATATAGATATTCTGATATCTATCACCCCATAAATCATCAACCAAATTTTTATGATCGTTGAAAACGATTCCCTTAGCTTTTTATCCACTGTAGTATTAATGGACCTATATCAAAAGCTCACCTTCCCTCAAAGAGCTCAAATATTTAAGATCTTTCTCCCTGAAGATGTTGAGCTCCCTAACAAGAATCCTCCTTATCCAACATCCATATTTGTTGATAGAGCTAAACACATCATTTCCCTAGTTTCTTGCTTGTTATACTATCAAACAAATCAATGGGCAGATGAATATATCCTAGGTTATCTATCCATTTTCTCTATAAAAAAAAAACCTTGCCTTTATGTATAATTATAGTCAATTCTTGGCTAAAGCTATGCATTAGAAATTGATGAATATAACTACTGAAGGAGTGTTTAAATACTCCTCTGTGCTAGCACATATGTTTATTTTGCAGCAGGGAGATAGGTTACCTATTGTTCTACACAAGCAGGATGTTCAACAAATGAATAAAGCAGTCACACAGTGGACCTCATTAATTCGGAAGAACTCAACTGATTTCAGATTTTCAGACTTCATTGATTGTTTCATTCACCCAGTTGCCCAATTTTTCAGTAGCCAAAGTGAACCCATGATCAGTATAGAAATCAAAAGGATCCTACATCTCAGTGATCAAGTTAGAACAGGAGGCCATGTTTTGCTAGAGGAGTGAGATAACCTGCCAAATGCCCAAGTAAATCAAATGAAAATGAGATGAGATTTATTATTATTATTATTAAGTGGGATATCCTAGGAATTAGTTCCAAGTGGAATCACTCAAAAATACCCTTGTTAACACATGTTAAAAAATAGCATAAAACTACTACTCTATAAACCAAAAATTCAAGAACTAGTGAATTAGTTAACCTACCAAATGCCTAACCAAATGAAGTGAAAATTGTATGGGGTATTTTTTTTTAACTTGAATGTTTTTACTTAGATCAATCTCATTAAAATGCCCTTAAAAATAACAGAAAATTACTACGATCTTGCTACAAGGGACTTCGAAAAATTCTTGATTTGTGAACTAGTAAACCAATCCAAGTAGCTCAATGATGAATATGAATTTTCAAAGGTATTCTAAGGATGCATAATTCCTATGACTCTGTAAATAAAACCTAAAAAACAAGTTACTTCAATCATTTAACCAATATGACCTATAACAAAAGAAGCATGAATAGTAAATGCAGAAATAAGAGATGCAAGTGAAAAAGACATTCAAAGAAAACAAAGAGATTGTACGAGAGGGCTATGAGGATCCTGGGATGCCTAAACATAAGGATAATAAGATTCCTATGAAATAAACTAAGCTTTATAATCTAAAAATGGCACCAAACTTCGTTATTTGAATCCATCCAAGTACATCCCTGTTAGAAATGAAAGTGGAGCCGCTAAATAATAGGTTTTCTCCACAAGAAGACTAAGAATGTAACGCCCTCCTCCCACATCTACCCAAGTAACCTAACCAGTAAAGGAAAACATGCAATGAGAGGCTACTATGATATGATTCAGCCTCCTAGGTAAACTTAAGGAAATGGAATCGATAGAAACACAACACACAAACCTCTCTCAAGTTCTACAGGGCCCTCAGGAGCTAATCCACCACTCTAGGTGCCCAACCCCTGAGTTAACCTAGCATTTAGATGAATTAAACCCAAAGTCGCCCCCATGACAAGTCATGCATGCAATCGTAACCCTATAGTTTCTCTCACTTCCTTGCTTTCTAGTGACTAGAGACCCAAATTGTCAGTGCTATGTCAGCCGCTCCGGGATTTGAGCCACTTTTTCAAGCCCAGAGCCTAGGTCACTGCCCTGAATTGAACCATCTCTTCAAATCAGTAAAATAACATGGAAATGACATTACTAAAGCAAATGCTTGTTCAAGACCTTGCCTGGACCCCTACTAGCCATGACAAACATTTTGTCAAACACTTAGTAAATATGGAAGCTACAGGTGTAAATAACTTATCTGAGCATAGGGGTCTCATACTTATATGAGATTTGCTATGAAGCATAGTCTCCTAATCACATTAGCATCTATTTCATCCATTAGGTCATAGATACATTTATCATCCAATAACAAGTAAGAACATGATGAGAGCCATACACAGTTGCTGTCATAAAATACATACATAACCAACATAATAGGGATAGTAATACCAATGAAATCACAACCATATAAACCACATATAATCCACCATAATTCTCATAGAGATATAAGGAGAAATAACATTTCATTAATGATGTAGAATCCAAACTCGAGATGGGACTTCCATTTTCCATCCGACCATAGAATGGCTAAGCCAAATCTCTCTTCAGTCATTCACCCCCGTGCCATATTCCAAGCATGAATGTGGGATCTCATAGAACACATCAATCAAAATTCATCCAGGGCTTCATGAGTTCATCCACCTCAACCCATCAAAGAGTGATTCCACCTTGTTGGAATTATGATGCATGTGTTGTCCTTGATGGAAACTCACTTGTAGCAGAACAAGTATATGGTAACTAGATGAATCTACATGACAGATCAAAGGTGACAGAATGATGGAACAACAACCTGGTCAAAGGTTTGATACATGGAGATTGTAAGTGTGTGTTGTCCTCGATAAGAGATGTCCTTAATGACAACCTAATTTGATGAATGGACTAATTGATAAAGGATGAGATATAATGCATGGCGGTTGTGTTTACAAATGTGACAAAATGTAGGGTAGTTCAGAGGAATCAATTCAAAAATGATGTGCGATGGTTCATATTCAAAGGATATAATATTGTTCGAATGGTTTGGTGTTTTTGCATGCCTTTGAGAAAAAGATGAATACTTCTATATAATTGTTACTGTTTCTTGCAATTTTTTATATGCAGATTGATAATTTCTTTGCGCTTCTTTTTCATCATGTGAATAGATTTGTTGATTGATAAAGTCAGTAAATTGAGCATTTAGAAGATATTGCATGAGCCTTTCATTTATTGGTGTTGTTGTTATTGTTTGTTTGGTTAAATTAAACCTGTTTCTACTATCTTTTTCTTTTTTTAATGCAATTACATTAATTACCATTATTTTTTTTAGTTTTAAAGAAAATATAAAAAAAGTTTATATACCTTAGTTTTATAATTTTATTTGATTGGATTTATAATACTTCTAAACCATTTATATTTAAACACAAAAATTGTATTATTAATAATATTACTATTTACATGAATGTATATTTCAATACATGGTAAACAATTAAATTCATATAGAATATATAGATAATATTATATATTAATGTATAATTATAAATATGATATTTATCGCCTACATTTATAAATATAATTGTGCTAATAAAAAATACAAATTTAATTTGGAATACATTAACGTAATCCATACTGTACCATAAACTTAAACATTACTCTTAATTCAGAGAGGGCAACTTAAACATTAATCTTAATGCAGAGAGGGGCAAGCAAGTTGAGTGATAGTATATATTTGACAGTCTGAAACGACTTTATTTATTTATTTATGAGATGATAAAAAGATACATACACACACAGAGGCGTCTCTGGTCTATATTTTCTGATCTTACTATAATAATCAGCCATCCTATCCTTTCGTATCCATGCGGTAGTGATAGTATATATTTGACAGTCTGAAACGGCTTTATTTATTTATTTATGAGATGATAAAAAGACACATACACACACAGAGGCGTCTCTGGTCTATATTTTCTGATCTTATAATAATCAGTCATTCTATCCTTTCGTATCCATGCGGTAGCTGCTATGCTATGCTGCTATGCTTCATCTCCTACTCATGCCAGCCATGTTAATAGTAACATAGTATAATACTAGATATATTATATACATGCAGCAATTAATAGCATGGAGAGAGCTTCCAGAGCTGGTTGTCCTGCTTGTTCCATTTCCACATCACAGCGCGAGTGCCGTCTCTGATCCCTCCGCTCCTCCTGTCGCCGTGGAATGCGTCCAAGTTGAGCCCAATGTTGTTGGCCATCCTTATTGTTCGATACCCATAACCCATGTCCTCACTCTCACTCCACAGAATGTTCTCATCATAAGTGGAGGGGCCCTCGTATTGAGTGACCAGAACCTCCTGACATTCAGCAATGGCATGGCGGAGAGCTTGACCAGTGGCTTTGTTCACCAGAGCGAATGCAGGATGACCCACTTGGTCCCTCACCTGGTTACTCCAGCTTTCATCCTTCACCCATTGCTGCATGCATACATATATACATTGTATATATCAACAAATATCAATCAAGAAAATTAACAGAGTCTATGCAGGCAACAAAAATTAATCAAGAAAATATATATTTAAACAGAATCTATTCATGCAGTTAATGAATATGAGATTGTTACCATTGTGGGATCATTGGGATTGTAGAAGAGCATGACGGCACTGCCATCTCTGATAGCCAAAGCGTAGTCAGGGTTGGCCTTCGAGCCGACCCTCACGATGTGGCCTTGTGGAATTATTTTCTGGCGGTTCATCATGTAGCCTCCTCCTGCGTTATACTTGTTAGAAGCAGCGGGGCCTCCATACTCGTTAAATCCATGGCCTCCTTCTGTTACATTTAGGCATGGGTCGCTAGGGGGACGTGACGGCTGCTGCTGATAGCCATAGCCTGAAATAGGCGGGGACTCGTAAATCCTCTGGTTCCTCTCTTGGCATGAATCGTACTCCCCATAGTATGCCATGGATTGATTGATTCACAGAATGCCAAACGCTAAGTACTCTTGAAATAAACACAAATTACTAACCTCAGATAGCACGAAACGAGATGATGGTGGTGGTTCTATATTGTTATTGAATGGCCTTATATACACGACGGTTGATTGGAGAATATGTGCATGACGATGGAAAGGAATAACATCATATTTTTAAAAGTGACACCCATCGATTTAAGGAATCAATACATTACAATTAAATGATGGACAACCGCTTCTTGTTTTTATATTCTTGGGCCTTGCCAACTTCACTTTCCAAGTCTCTTTTGCAACACTAATAATTATCCTTCGACTCGACTCATTTATAGGAATCACACAATTTAGGTTCGCATTCGATTCGAGGAGGTGATAGGGGATAGCTATCATGCGAGCAAAAGGTTGATAGCCGTGCCTTCATTCAGGGAATGCCATGCTTTATAAGATCTGGCGACGACACCTGTAATATGCTTTCGTAGGTGTAAACGATAAATAAAAGACGTAGAGTGTTTTGCACTTCATGGCAATAGTAGTTTATAAAGAATAACATGAAGTGAGTCACTTATCAACTCACACTCCAACTTTGCTCTTCATGATCGGAGAGGATTTTCCACATCACTAAATAAAGTTATAGATCCCAATTATGCTATTCAATCTTCACACAGTACAGCGAGTAGTGTTTGGTGTTGAAGCCATGAGACAGTGCACTTTGCTTTTGCTTATATCCCTCTCAAAACTAGCGTGTATCCATCGTAATTCATGAAAGTTTGTTGGATTCTTCCCACCTCAAAATGTCAAAGGTGAAAGTCTATTACGTTATATATATAGATCACTTTTACCAAGAAATGTTTAAATTTATAAATTTTTTGTATTAGTTTGGATGAGTATGGGGATCTGGTTCATAAGGTAAATTTTTTGATATGAAATATGTATATATATATATATATATATATTTCGTCAATTATGTTCATTTTTAAAAAATAAACATCATAATATAAACTTATTTAATAATATGAATTTTAATAATATTTATTAAATGTTTTGAAAAAATTGTAAACTAATTGAAATCAAATAAGTTTTACTAGTTTCAACAAGTATAATAATATAATACTAAATATTGTATAATATTATTAAATATAATATGATAATATATTTAGTGATATGATATTATATATAATAAAAATATTATATTAGTGTGATGTCATATTGCAATGTTCATTAAGATTTTTACAGTATTGTAATGTTCAATGAGGATTATGTTTAACTTTCATAGTTTTACAATGAGATTCTTTTTCATTTTCTTTACGTTAAATTAGTACATTCCTTAATGAGCATGTTGCATTGTTGTTGGATTGTTGCATTTATTAATAGTAATTTTATATTCTAATACTCATCTTGCAATGTTAGTGGTTGCGTTGCATTGTAGCAAGCATAAAGTGTGATGCCACATTGCCACATTCATTAAGGATTTCATTGCATTGAAAAAACCATCCAATGTGATTTCACATAGTGGCATTCGTTAAGGATTTTATTGCATTGCACTACTCATCAATGGTTATGTTGGATTGTGACATTCCTCAATAGTTATGCGAAATTGTGACTTTATTCTTTGCCAATTATAGAATTTGTTTCTTGTATTATTTTAGAATAATTTTGTGGCATTAATGGTTGTGTCACAATGCAACATTCAAGAAATGGTGTGTTAGAATTCGACATTACAATGCCCATGAAGGGTTTTGTCGCATTGCAATGTTCACAGAGGATTATGTTATTTTTTTAATGATATCACTAATTTTTATATGTCATATTGCAAAATTTATCAAAGGTGACATCATATTGTAATAGTCATCAAGGATTTTGTCACAGTGCAACATTCATTAAGAGTTTTATTAGATTATAACATTTTTCTCAGATTATGTTGGATTGTGATATTCCAACATGGTTATGTCACATTATCACATTCATATTTTCCAACTTAAATATTTCATTGCATTGCAATGTTCAATAACAATAATGTCCCATTGAACTTTTTTTTTTAAACTTTTATTGGCCTGAAATTCCTTATTTGTTATTTCATATTGTGGCATTCTTATTGTGTGATTATTGATATGATACATTATAATATTCATGAAATGTCATGTCATAGTGTTATGAAACCAGCTCACAAAAAGATAGAAAAGATAGATCAACGCCTTAGAATTCAGTCTCTTCGAGGGGGAAACCTCCTTTACATTACAAAAATGAATGATTCTTTGATGATTGAAATGACAAAACCTCCTTTATATATATAGGAGTCTAAGGAGTCACAATATAACCCAACCGACCTAACAATAATAATATAAAGCCACAAAAATAACAACAGAGGGATTCTATGGGGCACAGTAATAACAATATGGGGACAAATAGGGGCACAACAATATTAATAAGGGATACCACTACAATAGTAATGGGGTAATCACTAGTATTATAGGGACCTAACATGCCCCTCTCCTTTAAAAAAGTGTTGTCCTCAACACTTGAGTAGTTCCGGATACTTCTGTATAAAATTCTCATCCTCCCATGTGGAATCTTCAGTGGATAAGTTCTTCCACTTGATGAGATACTCCGAAATTGATCGATTTCGTAGCTGTCGAGTTCTTGTTTATGTGACTGCTTCCGGTTCCAATATAATTTTTCCTTCCTTGTCAAGTTCTGGCAATATTGTTTGAATTGGGAGCTTGTCACCTATAACCTTCTTTAAGCATGAAACACGGAAAACTGGGTGCACTCGAGAAGCTGCAGGAAGCTCCAATTTGTATGCCATAGTACCAATCTTTTGCAACACCTTGTACGGACCATAATACTTTGGTGATAATTTATTATCCTTCATAGCTTGCTTGAGGGACATTTGTTTATATGGTTGTAGTCGTAGGAATACCCAATCACCTACATCAAAACTTCTTTCACTGTGATGTTGATCTGCCTGTTGTTTCATTCTATTCTATGCCAACACAAGGTTATCCTTTAAGAGTTCGAGGAATTGTTGTTGATGTTCTATGTGATGTTCCACTACTTGAACCTTAGAATTTTCTCGTAAATATGATGTGATGGATGGTGGCTGATTCATAAAGTGCCATAAATGGGGTCATTTTTGTTGTTATATGGAAGGAAGTGTTATACCACCATTCGGCCAGAGGCAACCATTTGACCCATTGTGTCTATTTATCAGATACAAAGCAATGAAGATATCCTTCCAAACATTTGTTTACTATCTCAGTTTGCCCATCAGATTGAGGATGATAAGATGAGCTATGAGCTAACTGAGTACCAAGACAAGAAAATAATTATGTCCAAAAATTTCCAATGAAAATGGAATCTCTGTCACTTACAATAATCTTTGGGTTTCCATGTAGCTTTTGAATTGTTTCCATAAATGAAGTAGAAATTGTATTGGCTTTAAATGGATGTGATAATGCACAAAAGTGTGCATACTTGGTAAGTCTGTCAACTACCACCATGATGACACTCTTTCCCTCAGACTTGGGTAAACCTGTGATAAAATCCATTGAAACCTCCTCCCAACATTGGCTTGGAATGGATAAAGGTTGTAATAGACCGGGGGTCTTAATTGTTTCAACTTTATTTTGTTGGCAAACCAAACATTCTGCCACAAACTTTTGAATATCCGATTTAAGGCCATCCCAAAAAAATTCCTTCTTAACCCTGTGGTAATTTTTTAAAAATCCTGAGTGCCCTCCTAAGGGAGAAGTGTGCAATTCCATAAGAATATTTTGTTTGAGTTGGGAATTATTACAGAGGTATAAGCGATCTTTGTACCATAACGAATCATTTTGCCAGCTAAATGTATCAGATGTACTGGAATCTTGTTGTAAATTTCGAATAAGTGCCCACACTTCTTCATCATTCTTCCATTCCTCCCTTGCTTCGTTTATCCAATCTGGTTAGATAATAGAAATGGCGCACAACAATGCTTCCACATCCTCATCCTTTCTTGATAGTGCATCTGCCACCACATTTTGCTTCCCTTTTTTGTAGATGATTTCAAAGTCATAACCCAACATCTTTGTGACCCACTTTTGTTGCTCTTAAGAGGATAATAGTTGTTCTAAAAAGTATTTAAGGCTATCATGATCCATTTTTACCTTGAAGTGTCTTCCCATTAGGTAGGGTCGTCATTTCTTAAGCACATGTAGTATTGCCAACATTTCATTCTCATAAATAGATTTGTGTAAAAAAATTCCCTTGATTGGATGACATTCAAAAGCAATGGGTCTTTCATCTTGCATTAAAATAGCACCAATTCCATTTCCTAAAGCATCACATTCCACAATAAAGGTTTTTGTGAAGTCCGGTGTAGCTAAGACCGGTGCTTGGCACATTGCCTCTTTAAGATGTTTGAAGGCCTTTATTGCTTCTAGAGTCCATGAAAATGCATCTTTCTTCAATAATGTTGTTAGAGGTGCTGCTATTCTCCCATAATTCTTAACAAACTTGCGATAATACCCTATCAACCCAAGAAATCCTCGCAGATGCTTTATGGATGTGGGGATTTTCCATTCCTTAATGGCTTTAATTTTGCTAGGGTCTACCTTACCTCCTTCATGAGATAAAATATGACCCAGATATTCCACCTCTTGGACTCCAAAGAAACATTTGGATCTTTTTGCATATAATTGTTTCTCCTCCAATAGTTGTAGCACCCAGTCAACATGTTCAACATGATCCTTCCAAGACTTGCTGTAGATTAGTATATCATCAAAAAATACTAACACAAATTTTCTAAGGAAGGGTTTGAAAATGGAATTCATCAAACATTGAAATGTAGAAGGTGCATTGGTAAGGCCAAAAGGCATGACCAGAAATTCATAATGACCCTCATGAGTTCTAAATGCTGTTTTCGGAATGTCTTCATCTTCATTCTTATTTTATGATATCTTGAATGAAGATCCAACTTGGTGAAGTAAATTGATCCATGCAATTCATCCAGTAATTCATCAATGACAGGAATGGGAAACTTATCTTTAATAGTGAGCTTGTTGAGCTCCCAATAATCTGGACACATGCGCCATGATCCATCCTTCTTGTGCACCAATACTACTAGAGCAGAGAAAGAACTTTGACTAGGTTGAATTATACCAGCCTCTAGCATTTCTGCAACCATACATTCAATTTCACTCTTTTGGGCATAGGGATATCTGTACGGCTTGATGTTTAGAGGAACACTTCCTGGAATCAGATGAATAGCATGATCATGATCACGAATAGGTGGGAGACATTTGGGAGTCTCGAATACCTTGGAATGATTATCCAAGGCTTTTTGGAGATCTGGAGAAATAGATGATTCCAATGTGGAAACATCTAGCGAACATAATTGTGCAATTACACCTCTTTGTTCCTTTTTTAGAAGCTTGGTCATACTATTAGAGCTGATTATCTTTCCCAGTTTCCTTACAATATCCATTAATTCAACTTCCTTTCCTTCCACAGAAAATTTCATGAAAAGTTCTTGAAAATTAAAAGCTATTGTACCCAAGGATTGTAGCCATTAGACTCCTAGTACAACATCAGCACCTCCCATTGGAATGGAAAGCATTGGGCTAGTCAATACATATTCTCCCATGGATAGCTTGATATTATGGCACTTTCCAGAGCAATTTATTGTTCCTCCATTTGCAATCATCACTTGACACTCTGGTGCTAGACATAGGAAGAAATTCAATTCTTTTGCTACCTTACAATGAATAAAATTGTGGGTACTTCCTGAGTCAATCAACACTATTACCTTTTTATTCTTGATTTGTCCTTCTATCTTGATGGTTTGAGGAGTGGTAATTCCAGCCAATGCATTACAAGATATGGTCGGATTCATTTCTTCTTTCTCTAAGTTTTGTTCCTGGAGTATATCCTCTTCTTTTGACCTTTCTTGCTCCTTTTCTTCTTCCACTTCATAATCTATGTAGAATAGTTTCTTCTCAGCACATTTATGACCTTTAGTGTATTTGTTATCACAACTATAACAAAGCCCTTTTGCTCTTTTTTCTTCCAATTGTTGTGGTGTCAACCTTATAGGTTGTGGAAGACTAGGGGCAACAACACTTCCATCTTTATAGTTATGAGTGGTATGCTTCCTGGTTGCTATAATTTTGCTTTCCATTTTTCTTACTAACCTGAATGCCTTCTCTAATGAATCAGGTTCCCAAAGGCGAACATCATGTTGGATATTATCCTTTAAATTCCCTATGAACACATCAATCATATGCTCCTCTCGAATATTTTTTACCCTTATGTTCAATTTTTGGAACTCCTCAATGTGCTCCATTATTGAACCCTTTTGTTTGAGATTTATCAATTGGCTAAAAAAAGTGTTTCTTTTTGTATCCTCATAATGTGCTGTCAATTCTTCCGTAAAATTTTCCCAAGTGATAATTTGTTTACGAGAGAAAAGCCATTGATACCATACAAATTGATTTGGTTCCAAATATAAAGTTGCAATACATACCTTTTGTGTGTTTTGCACATTATTGAGATCGAAAAATTTCTTCATCTGTAATATCCATGTTGCGGTATCCTTGCCAACAAACTTCCTCATATATTGTGGGTATTTGATCCAACATTAGAGTCTATGAAATCATGATTAACATTTCTTTTGTTTGCATCATGAGTTTCCTTTACTACCCTTTCACCATTAGTAAGTATTTCTTATAGGAAATTTGTCAAATCTATCTTCAAATCTGCCATGCCTCTCATCAAATTTGTCTTCAAATCTATCTTCAAATCATGCATCTTAGCTTCCATGCCCTTTATCTTAGATTCCACGCCATTTATCTTAGCTTCTATTAGCTTTTGTGAGAGTGATATTTGTTGCACTTGGTCTTGTAATTTTGATATATCATGTAGCATTTTTTCCTCTTCTTCATGAGTCATGTTAGAGCTTTCAGGTTTCTTACTAGGTGTTTGCATTTTCTTTCCTCGGGCATCAGTTACCAATAATAGTTCTCTACTATGCCCTTTGAATTCCTTCAAAATAATTTTTCAAACCAAGCTTAAGCAAAAAATTTTAAAAAATCTACACACCTTTTTTCACTTTGTAGGAGCTTGATATTGCCTCTAATGTATCTCTGTAATTTCGAATCATCCAGTTCTGAAATTGTGATGTGCAGTAGCCCTTTGTGTCCTCTTTCCAATGCCACCAGTCTCATCCAAATTGGATTCTCCAAGGAAGAGTTATGCCAAATCTCCCACAGTGACCTGATTATAGACTAGTTCAGTAGAGCGAAATTGTATGACATGCCACGTGTCCCTGTTTCAACCTTTGGCTTTGGAAAATATATACACGAAACTACAGTCCGTCCTCTTTCTATACCTTCTTATGAAATTTCAATCTGATGCTCAGAGAAAAAGTTATGACAATTTTCCCCCGATCACCTGTTTGGAATGTAATTCAAGAGTCTGCAAAAAGACCAACTTCCTCAGATCATATCTCCACAAATATAGCTTGAAAAGATCTCAAATTTGGACCTGAGGTTCAGTGCGATTTCGTCCCAAATTGGTTTTTGTTTCTGCTTCTGAAATGTCATAGAAAACGTTTATAGCGAAAATGCCACGATGACCTATTTGGAGCAGTGAAACCCTAGAATCCAAAGCTCTGATACCAAATGTTATGAAACCAGCTCACAAAAAGATAGAAAAGATAGATCAACGGCTTAGAATTTAGCCTCTTCGAGGGGGAAACCTCCTTTACATTACACAAATGAATGATTCTTTGATGATTCAAATGACAAAACCTCCTTTCTATATATAGGAGTCTAAGGAGTCACAATATAACCCATCTGACCTAACAATAATAATATAAAGCCACAAAAATAACAACAGAGGGATTCTATGGGGAACAGTAATAACAATATGGGGACAAATAGGGGCACAACAATATTAATAAGGGATACAAATACAATAGTAATGGGGTAATCACTAGTATTATAGGGCCCTAACACATAGTGTGACATTAAATAAGGGTTTATTTCCCTTTGTACATTCATTAAATTTCATGTCACATTACAACATTCATTAAGGGTTATGTTGCATTGCAGCATTCCTTAATGTTTATGTAAAATTGCAACATCCATCTAAACCAACTTGTATGTTAAGTTTAATGGTTATGATGCATTGTGATGTTCATCAAGCGTCATGTTAGTTGAATTATGTTGATTATTAGTTTCCTCGCTAGTTATGTCATATTGAAATGTTCATCAAGGATTTTGTCACAATATGATGTTCCTTTATGGTTATGTTCGAATGTAACATTCATCTTGTGGTATTAATGGGTATGTTGCATTACAAAATTCATGATGACATTGATTAAAGGTTTTATCTTTGCTAACTTAAAGATTTCAATGCATTGCAATGTTCAATAATGGTAATGTCCCATTGAACCTTTTTAAATTTGGTTGGCCATGGTTGAAATTATTTAGTTGTTATTTCATGTTGTGACAATCTTCTTATGGTGTTATTGATTATGATACATTATAGTATTTATAAAATGTAATTTCAAAGTGTGACATACAGTTTCTCTCCCTTTGTAAAATTCATCAAATGTCATGTTACATTATGACATTCATTAAGGGTTTTGTCAGATTACACATTCATTGAGGGTTATGTTGCATTGTGGCATTCTTTAGTGTTTATGTAAAATTGCAACATTCATCGAGACCAACTTGTACGTTAAATTTAATGGTTATGTTGTATTGTGACGTTCATCAAAGGTCATGTTGTACTAAGTTTGGTTGACTTTAGGTAACGATTCTCTTGTTGGTTGACTTGTGTTGACTTCTTATGTTCCTCACTAGTTATTTCATATTGAAATGTTCATCAAGTATTTTGTCGCAATGTGATATTCCTTTATGGTTAGAAGGTGACATTCATATTGTGGCATTAATGGGTATGTTGCATTACAACATTCATGATGACATTGATTAAAGGTTTTATCACATTGCAACATTCATCAAATGTAATGTCACATTATAGCATTCAGTAACAGTTTTGTCACATTACAAAATTTAGAGAGGGTTATTGATGGGCCTCTAAATTAGACATAAATTAAGGCCCATGCCTCTAAATTAAACATAAATTAAGGCCTATGACCATCCTTCAGCACATTAAACCTTTCTTCTTGCATTAGATAATGTATTTTTAACTTTAATATATTCATTAGGAAGGTTTATGAATAATTGCATATTTGTGCCTAATATTATTTATTTTTGTGGAATATTATGAGAATATTGGGCAGATTATGAAGATTTGGAGGAGGAGATAATTTAGGGACTTGCTCCCTACTACAGGAGGATAAATAATAAATAATAAATCAACAAGATATTATGGAATTATGGCACAGATTGTGGAACTCCAATGATTGAGAAAATCTAGGAATGTGTTCCTTGCCATTTAATGCAGATTTCTAGTATTGGGGACCATATCCACTAATCAAGGGATTGTGGTGGGGAAATCTTCCTCCATTCATGGGGAATGATTCCTAATCATTTTGTATAAGTACCAAGTCGAATTTGCCTCTAGGGGGGATTTTCATTAATGTTCTTGTGGATAGAACTCTTATTTTTGTAGCTCCATTTTATTTTCTTTTAGGGATGTAATTGGATTGATTAAAATAATAAATATTGGTGTCATGTTCAGCTTCTAAATCTTATTCTCCTCCATAGGTCTATGAGTTTCCTTGGCTTGGCCATCCCAGGAGCCTCAAAGCCCTTTTGTATAATTTTCTTTCCTTCTTTTCACTTCTTATGCACATGCATCTCTTGTTTTTATTTCTTTCTACTTCTGCATTTAGTATTAATGATTCCTTGTTGTAGGATTGAGTTAAATGGTTAATTTAAGTTCTTTTGCAGGATCAAAAACATCATTTCATCCTTGGAAAATATTTGGAAGGTCATAGTAATCATTGAGATACTTGGATTATCTTTCTTATTCCGAAATATAGATTTCTCGAACTCATTTGTGACAAAGAACAATGAATTTCTGCTATTTTTTAGATCATGCTAACGAGATTAAATCGTGTTGGTTCCACTTGCATTAGATCACAAAAACATTGTAGTTCATAATAAAAATAATCCCACTACATTTTAACTTGATTAGGTTAGGCATTTTTTAGATTTACTAGCTCACTAGTTCTCGAATTTCTAGATTTTCCACTAGTAATGTTTTTCTATTTCTTAGCGTGGGTTAATAGAGGTCGTTTTGAGTGATTCCACTTGGAACGGGCACCTAAGACATCCCAGTTAATAAAAAAAATTGTCCCATCTAATTTGGAGTTAATTTGTTTGTTCATTCGATGAATTATAAGTTCGTATAATAAATATGTAACATCTTGTAGTAAATTAGGGGATCCTGTAGGAAATCACTGCAACATCCTGTAGGAAAGCCTTTTTTTGAGTCCAATTAGGAAAAATCATCATTGAAGTTGGGATTAGGCCTCTACTTGACCTCCATTCCATCAAGACTATTTTAACCTTGTTGCTCCACACTTGTCTCCCCTGCCATAGATGAAGCAAAGATTAACATTTGCATTTATAAAGCAAAAAGATATAAAAAAATGAGTTCTTTTATATTTACACATGCACACAGTAGCTAGTACTATCTAGATCAGATTTCATACTCAGTTAGTGATAAATAGGGTTAATCTAGGTTTCTTTCACATTTAGTTCATGATCTTTATACAACTAGAATAGGTTTCTTTCATTGTACTTTATTTCTTGCAATAGATTAAGGTTCCCTTTCGAACATTTCATTTTCTGCAGTTAGTTTAGGATTTGACTTCAGTGCATACACTCCATTACATCATGACAGTAAAGGAAGGACACATTTTATGCTGCATGTTAGTGCCTAAATCTACCTCATGCTGAGAAAGGCAGGTCTAGGGTAACATCAAACCATGCTTAACTTGGTAGCTAGCCCTACCAGGTCAGGAGAGGGCTCTATCCTTGTCAATCTCAAAGAAAATACGGAAAGTAAGGCTTGACATGGCTGAAATGAATACTAATTTTAGCCTACATATATGCTCAGAGGAATTTGATTGATTTTAATGGTTGTTTGTTGGATCAGTTGAGGAATGCAGCTTTCGGTCAAGGAAATTAACTTAGATTTGCAAAGGTTTTTGTGGGGCGAGGTAGGCAAGTGTTTTAGCACTTTGAAATGAATGTGATGGTGAGTCTAAAGACTGATGGGGAGTTGGAGAGGGCATGCAAGTTTCATGAGTCCTCTTCAAACAGCAAAAAACATTTAAAACTAAATAAAACCCCAAGGCAGAGCACTAAACACCAATGGATTCCACCCTTTAATCTTGATTCATTTAGTTATGCATAAAAAGATAGATGATGGAAAATACACACATAAGATAAAATAAATAACAAAGGAGAAAACATTGCTAATTCACATTACAACAAGAATCCCACAAAATGCTGCAAAACCCTGGTTCATTTCCTTGCCAAACTGCAGAAGTGATTTACAAAGTAGATTAATGCATCCATAAGAGTCCAACCTTTACAAATGACTAAGAAAGTACATAATATAGGCATCAAACCACCTATGCTAGCCATCAGGGGTCAATTCCATGAGTCAAGGAGTTGTTTCAACAAGATCTAAACTAGGAACTGAAAAATAGGCAGTGGAACAGCTTGACTCTAAAACTATGGAAACCGATTTATTCATCCTCAGACCAACTCTAACTGATGTATTTACCTCCTTAAGTCATTTTTCATCATTTTTACATCATGGTACATCATATTACATCATATTACATCATAAATTTACCAAAGAGATAATAAAAAGTCAAACTGACAACAAACTAGGATTCTTAGTTTTTAGGCAAAATTGGCAAAATTTTGCCTGATGTGTAGTGCCCTAAGCTTGATGCATAGCGCCACTTCAAGGCTGAATTTGAAGGCCTTCCACTTCACCAAATCAGGCACAAGATAGCTTGTTGGAAAGTTATGCCTATATAATTTCTGGAACAACTAGAACTTTTGGATTTGGAGTCCATTTGCCCCCTCAAAAATAATTTCTCCCAACATTGGTTCCTGTGGGTCCAAAAAGTGGTAGAGAGGGAATTTTTTAGGTGTTTTTTGCCCTTTAGGTGACCCAGATCTCCAAATTTCATGAAAATTTCTGGGTTTCATTATTTTTTCATTAGGAATCCAAAAATTCAAGCCATTTTGAAAAATATTGAGCCAACTCAATGCGCAGCGTTGGTGGCACTACGATCAGCTGAAAATTCATGTGTTTTACATTTAAAAATTGTGAAATGACAAAATTTTCTCAAAATTGCTTCAAATTTGGCAAGAGGCAAGCTTACTAATTTCTTTGCTGAGCCAAGGAAGCTTCAACCAAAATTCTAAGTTTGTCTTGTTCTTTTTTGGCTCTCAAGGCTCTCTTTAACTTAGCTTTTAGGCCATTTATCCTTGTCTTGCAAATTTTATTCCGAGCTAAGTAATGATAAGCCATGTGGCGCAACATTTTCTTCTCCTTATTAGCCTTATCAAGTAGCTTCTCAAGGTGGATATTCACTCTTTCCAACCATGATTCTTGGTCAGCCTCAATTTCTTGCTCTAGGGATGTCATCTTGGTTTTTCTTCTTTTTGCCACTTGCCTATTTTCTCTAATTGTTTGCAGCTCCATAATTGCTTGTTTGTCCTCCAGTTGCTTGTTCTCTTGCTCAAGGAAGTTAATGATCCATTTAGCCCTCTCAAGGTCAAGTGATAAGGCTTGGACTTCAGCCTCTTTCTCTTTGATGATCATATCCTTGAGTCTTGAGCCTTGAGAGCCCAAATCAGTGTCATTTTCCTCAACTAAAACAAAATCCCTTTCCCGCCCTTCAGTAGGGCCTTCATCATGCACTTGTTTCTTTCCTTTGTCTCTGTCCTGTACCTATTTAGCTGAAGAAGAAGGCAAAGCCCCTTTCACCCTAGGTGAAGATAGCATTTTCCTGTGATCCGGTGAAGAAAACGAGACCCCTTCCACCCCTGGTGGAGATAATACTCATTTGGCAGCTGCAAAAAGCCTCCTGGTGCCTTTCTCATAAGTTATAAACACAAGAATGTGAGCCTCTTCAGTTTTGATTTTAGGCTATTTTTGTTGCCCAGAAGGTTCACCTTCCTCTTAAGGATCTACAAAAATTTGAGGCCCCTTGAAGATTTCATGGGCAATGAAATTTTCCCATGACACTCCCAACTAAGTGAGCTGATGCACAACAACAATTTTGATGACAACAAAGTGATAAATACTGTTGAGCTGCTGTGGGTATGGTTTTCTTTTTGCAATCACAGTCATCCTCTCTATGTTTTTGCATATGAAATATGGAATACTCATCATTCTGACCCTAGTGAAGTGCATAAGTAATCTGATATGGTAGGCATAGAGTCTGGAGAACCTACCCTCACATGTGAAGTATTTGATGATAAGTTTCATAAGTGGAACATACCGGTCCTCCAAGAACTTGAAAGGAAACACCCTGCTCAATTTACCATGATATTTGGCCTTAATATATGGTTCATAATGTTGCTTGCTGATATTCTGCCTTCTGTTCCACTTTTCCCCTACATCTGGCATTCTAGTGGCTTCTGCAATAATAGCTGGTGAAAGAGTGAAATTGATCCTAGCAAGGTGTACCACATTATTCTCCATGTTTATGACAAACTGCCTTGCTAACTCATGATGGTACTTAACCCTCTCAACCATCTCACAAAACTCAAAGCAAGACTGGTATCTGAAACAAGTGGTAGCAAGGGGGCAAGCAAGGAGTTCAGTCATGCTAATAGGTTCTTCTCTGATAATTTTTCCACCCTTATGAGGTCTCCTAGGCTGTACATTTCTTTCTCTTGAGCTGTCACTTAGTGTTTCTTCTTCATAACTTGACTCACTGTTTCTTGTCATGGTGCTTGGTGCTTGTCTTAGGGAAGTGATGTGATGATAATATGGTGGAAAATGATAATGGGGGAGGACAAGGGAGATGAGTATGAAGAGATTTTACTAATGGGAAATGGAGTTGGGGAATGAAGGGATAGGTTTTAGGAAACTAGGGTTTTGTGAGGGATTTAGGGTTTGATGAAGGGAATGAGTTGTCTTAGGGGAGTGGGATATGGAAAATGGGATTAATGGATTGATTTAGGGCAATGTAAGATAGAAAAGGGGAAAATGATGTTGGTTTTGGTTATGGAGTGAAAGTTGTACAATGAAATGGAAAATGATGAAGACAAGCTAGGGTTTGATGTTTTAAAATGCAAAACTCATGAAGAAAACATGTAGAAGATCAAATTCAGCTCAAATGCAATGAAGACTTACTTGTAGAAGAGAAATGCAATGTTTTTGATGGTTATTAGGTGATTTAGAATGTTTTGGTAATTTTTTCACTGATGCGCAACGCCCTTGTAAATTAACACTGGTAGAAATCCATTGATGCACAACACCAATGTGATGCACAATGCACTGCCTCTAATGTGCATCGCGCTGCCTCTAATGTGCAGCACCAGGCAGATTTTCTTGGAAAACAGGTTTTTCAACTTCCTTTGTTCAATTTGCCTCCAAATCGCAATTTTAGCTCTCCAAGGGTATCTTGCACAATGAAATAGATGAATAGCACTCCTTTCACTTTATATATGGATGCCTTTTGATTTTTCCTTCTTTCAAACCCACTTTTATAATGTCATAGTCACTTTTGCTTTAAAACTCTATTTTTCATTTGAATTGACTTTTCTTGATCACTTGATGAACTGATGCATTGATGCTTTTGCTTTTGTTTGCAGTGGCTGGAGTTGGCAAGGTGAGAAAGGGCAGCAGTTGGAACTTATTACATATAAAAACACTTTAAATTACATAAAATTTGTACATAAAATAAAAAAAACCCTATTTTCACCTCAAAATAGAGTTTTGAGGTAAAAACCATTTATTGAGCATATCATCAGTGAATTTATGATTCCCTGAACTTGTAAAACCTCCTCATTTGCCTGCTGACCTTTTATTGCATTTTGGATGATCATGGTGGCAAGCCCTAGACCTAACGAGACTAAAACCCTAAAACTAACTTTTGTAAATGAAATGAAACAAAAATGATAGTAAATGACCTAAACATGTGAAAACAAGCTAGCAGGTAAATGCCATGAGGGAATTGACAATGAACCACTACCATTAGTTGATCCATGACCTAATGGAATGTAGCTGATCAAATGGGACACCTAATATGCATGCAAAAAGAGAAATTTGATCACTGATGGAGGGATGAAGATACCGACACTAACACTGCACATATAGTGTTGATACCTCTTAAGCTTGTATGAACCCTGGGTTGATAATTAAAATCGGTAGCCTTGGGAGTTGGAGCATTCTTGTTGCAATACCGAGGCTCATCACTTTTTGGCACCATTGCTGGGGAGGTGTCAAGGTATGCATTGTTTTCTTCCCTAGTTGATTCATTTCTTTTCACTTTTTGCAAAAACAAAATATTTTCATTAGGAATATTTAATTCAAAAGTAGAAAAATACATTGCATTATAGTTTTCATTCAATCATAAAAAAAAATTAAAAAAATAAAAAATAAAAAATAAAAAATAAAAAAAATTCTCCAACACCAACTCACCCCCCCATTTGATCACATGGTGCAGTAAGAGCCACATCAACATCCACTTTTGCAGGTACAAGAAGAAGAGATGGCAAAGAATGTAGAAGAAATAGATAGAGATGACGACAATGAGGAAGATCCTCTCAGATTTCCCATTCAAGATACTGATGGTAGTGTGCACATGAAGAACATCCCTCTATCTTTTCTTCCAACATTTCATGATCTAAGGTCAGAGGATCTAGAAACCTTTCTCTTTCAATTTGAAATTGTTTGTAGATCTTATGGTTACTTATTAAAAACTCAAAAATTGAGATTGTTTCCAGCAACATTGAAGGATAGAGCTCTTAAATGGTTCATGAGTTTAGGGACTAATTCAATAAGATCATGGAATGATATGCAAAAGATATTTCTAGAAAAATATAAAGATCATGATCTTAAAGAAGAAATCTTTAGAATGAATCAAAGAGAAGATGAGAGTCTAGAGGATCTAATAGAGAGGTTCATGTATAATGTTAAGAGGGGAAAACTACATCATTTAGGATCCAACACACTAAAAACCCTCTTACTTAGAACAATTAGAGATGAGTGGATTCATATTCTTGATCTCATGAGTAGAGGTTATTTATATCAATTATCATTTGAAGAAATTTTTGAAAAAACAAACACATATCAATACGAAAGGCAAGAGTAAGTCAATCAACATTAGGATCGGTGAGTCAAGCTAAACTTGAAAAGTTGTTTGATGACTTTAAAACAGAAATTGTTAGCAATCTAACCAAACAAGTAGAAATGTTAAGTATAAAAAATGAGAAAAAAGAACATGTTTGTGTTGTCCATGAATAATCAAATGATGTTAAATGTTGCTCGTCATTACCAAGGTTGAAGGAAGTTCACCAAGAGGACAATAGAGCAAGTCAATTACCAATGCAACAATTTTATGTAGCTCCAAGAGGACCGTGGTAGCCTATTCAACCTGATATGATGCAAGAGTCGAATTCACAATTTCAAGGTTATTCATATCCACCTTAAAGTAATTGGAAAACACCTTTTCCTTGGAAATATTGGCCGTCTCAACCCCAAAACCAATCTTGGCAACATGGTTGGCACAGAACTTATGGGAGCCATCCACAATATCCTCAACATTTTCCTCAATATCCTCCATACCCAACTCCATGTTATCCCTACCATTCATCTCCACCACAACCACAACCGCAACCACATCCATCTCAAATATCCACTCCCACTCAACTACCTGTATTGCCATTTCCAAACCCACATATTGAAGTAGCTCAGCCCACTTACAATGGTGAGATACAACACTTCCAAACATCTCCTCTTGAGATCAATGGTATTCTCCATAGCTCAGGAAGAGTATTCAAAAAAAAAGATTATCTTGATATCATTGAAGGACCACATCCAGAAGAAGAAGATTCAAATGAGAAGACCATAGTACCATGGGCTTAAATTGATGAAGAACAAACATTAAAATCAGAGATTGAGAAATCTCCCTCATGGCTACCATCAAATCCTCCATGTATTCAAGAGAACACTATTCAAAAAGAGGAAGATTTGAAGGTCATGGTAGTAGAAGACATGAAGAATGATCCAGATCAGCAAAAGGACTAGGGACATCACAACTATATTGAAATATGGTTCCAGACAATCACTAAATTGCAACAATACTCTCTTCTTCAATTGTGCTTGTATACATCAAAGTCAAAACATTTGATCACTCAAATTCAGGTACATGTCAAAGCATACATTTCAAGCCTGCATATCAGTTTTTCTATCATCTTGATGTGCACATGGCTCCATTGGAATTATCCTTATGCTTGAAAGCGATTTTGCTTTTCAAATAGGGTAGGGTAGAAAAAAATTAAAAATTGAAAAATAAGAAAAAAATAAAAATATCAGGCGAAAACCTCCTTTGAGGCACCTCAGATTGTCTCCTTGATTGAAAACCTCAGTGAGGCATTCAATGGGTTAGGAAAAATGAAGAAAGAAGAAAAAAGAAAAGATCCTAGGTGAAAACCTCCTTTGAGGCACCTAGGCAGACCTACTAGTAGAAAACCTCGTTGAGGTAGCTAGCAGGCCTAGAAGAAAAAAAAAGGAAAAAAAAAATATTTGCTTCATGTATCTCTCTGATTAATGCATGTACTCTCCAACATCTACAAGGAAAAAAAACAGGTTCGCACCAAAGAAAAGAAACAATAGGTCAAACCTAGTTAAAAAAAGTCAAATTTTGACTCTCTTCCTTTGCTCAAATGGTCCAACAAGGCCAAGGCCATGCCAATCCATCACCCTCATATATTTCCACCATCCACCCATCATTCTCAAGCTTCTACCATTCAGTTTGCTTGTTGACCTAAAAAACTACAGGATGCTCTGTTTTACTACAGGATACAAAAATACATAGAGCAAAAATTTGTTTTAGTCATAACTTGAAAACCATGCATCCATTTAAAAATATGTTTCATGGGGAGATGCATATGGTTGATGGAAACATTCTCAAGAAATTTTAGCAAATTCCGGTGCACAGTTTTCGAGAAATCAACCTCCATCACCTAAAACCATTTTTGCATTTTCTCGATATTCGTGCATCCATTTAAAAATTTGTTCCATGGGGAGATGCATATAGATGATCCTAACATGGCCAAGCAATTTCAGCAAATTCTAGTACATGGTTTCCAAGAAATTGGCCTCCATCACCTTCAACCATTTTTAGTTTTTCTCGAGATCCATGCATCCACTAACCGAATTTTTTTTTATGGGGAGGTGCATAATGATGATGGCAACATACTCAGAAAGTTTCATGTCAATTCATTCTACTGGTTGGGATATATGGATAAAGAAATTTGGCTACAAAAGGTTGTCTTGTAAACCTGTAGGATCCTACATGAGATCCTACAGGATACAAAACAACACCTACAAGATTGGCAGTGAGCAGTTTTAAAAGGAAAAAGCAGAGGTTTGCTTCATCAGAGAGTGATAAGGAGGTAGGAACTGAACGTTTCCACATTTTTCGATGTGAAAAGAATATAGAAAAGCCTTCTATTTTGTGTTGAAAAATATTACAGTCTAGGGGAATTGTATACACATAATTTTCATCTAAAATTCCTCATCCATTAAATTTGATAAGGAGACATATACAACCCTCCACATCCATCAAAGAAACATGACAAGGGGATTTAACAAGAGGGAACCCACGCGCACATTGAGGATTTATCAGCATTACCATCTAGTACTGCACATCAAGGAACAACGTCACAAAAAAAAAGAGAGAAAAGAGAAAAACACATGCAACAAATACAAGCAAGGATTTTGATCTCAAGAAAACAACATCTATAGGAAGGCCATCAGGTAGCTACAGGTATGCAATATTCTTGACCTCTTCTCTTGAACATATTATAGTTAGAAATTTGTTATCAATGCATGAGAGATGAGGTTTTATAAGCTAAGGATAGGTTAACAGTCTCAGCCACTTTCAACTAGTTAATTGCAACTCACTCCTTCACTCATGCAACATTGAAAAGTCAAATTATGAAGGGTGATGATTTCAAGGAATGAGGACAATAGTTAAAAGAATAAATTTTTGCAAAGGCCAAGTCACCACAACACTTCAAGCCCTCCATCCACTTCATATTCACTATATATTCATCATTCATCCACCCCATTTCATTCTTGAAAAAAAAAATAGAGCATCCTCTCCATTTTCACAAACCTACACTACTCCCTTTGAGCCCTAGCATCATCATCCAATCTCTCTTCATCATTTCTCATCACCCCCATACAGTTAGAAGACCGTGAAAGAGGAGGAATGACTACTATAGGAAGGAAACATGTTGCTACAAGAAGGAAGAAATGAAAAATTATGCTAAAAGATGGTAGAGATTTTTCAGAGAACTCCAAGGCCATTAGGCAGTCATCTAGGCCACAAGAGAGAAGAAGAAGGCAACAAAAAGAAATGAGGCATTCACCATCAAAACAAAAATCAAACTGCAGTGATGAAAATATTTTTTCCAAGAGGTCTCCAATCTCTTTCTAGCTTTTGTCCAAGGCCTAAAAATGGGAAAAAGACATGGGAGTCAATTTTAGGGCATGTCCTAGGCTCAGAATATCATTTATGCTCAAAAAGGGTTTCTTGTAGTTTTAAAAGGGTTTCCTGTAGTTTTGATAGGAATTACTACAAGATGTCCTAGTTCTCATCTAAATGCATTTTTAAGATGTTAGAGGTGTCCAAATGGCGGATCAAGGTATCAGAAGGTTGATAAGGGTGTGGAACACCTTGCCAAACTGAAAAATATTCAAGAACCCATCTTGAATAAAGGGGAAGAAGGCAAGCTAATGGTCTCAAGAAACAATGATTTTTCGTTGCACAAATATGTTTTTGGGATTGTCCTTGAAGAAATTACAACCAAGATTCTTAATGCACAAGAGAGAGGCCACCAAGGCCATGGCTGGGGCACAATTAGGTCACTAAGTTGCTCAGAGGATGAGCAACACTTTCAGTAGGAGGGTATGATGGGCCTATAAATTAGACATAAATTGAGGCACATGCCTCTAAATTAAACATAAATTAAGGCATATGACCATCCTTCAGCACATTAAACCTCTTTTATTGCATTAGATAATGTATTTTTAACTTTAATATATTCATTATGAAGGTTTATGAATAACTACATATTTGTGCCTAATATTATTTATTTTTGTGGAATATTTTGGGAATATTGGGCAGATTATGAAGATTTGGAGGAGGAGATAATTTAGGGACTTACTCCCTACCACAAGAGGATAAACAATAAATAATAAATCAACAAGATATTATGGAATTATGGAATAGATTGTGGAACACCAATGATTGAAAAAATCTAGGAATGCGTTTCGTGCCATTTAATGCAAATTCCTAGTATTGGGGACTAGATCCACTAACCAAGGGATTTTGATGGGGAAAGCTTCCTCCATTCATGGGGAATGATTACTAATCATTTTGTATAAGTAACAAGTCAGATTTGCCTCTAGGGGGAGATTTTCATTAGTGTTCTTGTGGGGAGACCTCTTATTTCTGCAGCTCCATTGTATTTTCTTGCAGGGATGTAATTGTATTGATGAAAATAATGAAGATTGGTGTCATGTTCAACTTCTAAATCTTGTTCTACTCTATAGGTCTCTGAGTTTCCTTGGGCTTGGCCATCCTAGGAGCCTCAAAGTCCTTTTGTATATTTTTTTTCCTTCTTTTCACTTCTTATTCACATGCATCTCTTGTCTTTATTTCTTTCTACTTTTGAATTTAGTATTAATGATTTCTTGTTGTAGGATTGAGTTAATGGTTAATGTAAGTTCTTTTTCAAGATCATAAACATCATTTCATCCTTGGAAAATATTTGGAAGGTCATAGTAATCATTGAGCTACTTGGATTAGCTTTCATATTCCCAAATCTAGATTTCTAGAACTCCTTTGTGAGAAATAACAGTGAATTTCTTCTATTTTTTAGAGCATTCTAACGAGCTTCAATCGAGCTGGTTCCACTTGCATTATATCAAAAAAACATTCTAGTTCATAGTAAAAATTACCCCATTACATTTTCACTTGATTAGGTTAGGCAGTTTTTAGATTTACTAGCTCACTAGTTCTCGAATTTCTAGATTTTCAACTAGAAATGTTTTTCTATTTTTTAGCATGGGTTAACAGAGGTATTTTTGAGTGATTTCACTTAGAATGGGGACCTAAGAAATCCTAGTTAATAAAAAAAAATTTCCCATCCAATTTGGATTTGATTTCCTTGGTAATTCGATGAATTATAAGTTTGTATAGTAAATTTGTAACATCTTGTACTAAATCAGGGGATCTTGTAGGAAATCATTGTAGCATCCTGTAGGAAATCTGCATCCTGTAGGAAAGCCTGTTTTGAGCCCGAATTGAGAAAAATCATCATTGAATTTTAGATAAGGCCTCTACTTGACCTCCATGCCATCAATACCATTTTAACCCTCTTTCTCCACACTTGTCTCCTCTGCCAAAGATCAAGGAAAGATTAGTATTTTCATTTATGAAGCAAAAAGATCTAAAAAATGAGTTCTTTTATATTTACACATGCACACAGTAGTTAGTACTCTCTAGATCAAATTTCATGCTCAGTTAGTGATAAATAGGGTTAAGCTAGGTTTCTTTCACATTTAGTTCATGATCTTTATGCAATTAGAATAGGTTTCTTTCTTTGTACTTTCTTTCTTGCAATAGGTTAAGGTTCCCTTTCAAACATTTCATTTGCTACAATTAGTTTAGGATTTGACTTTAGTACATGCACTCCATTACATCACGAAAGAAAAAGAAGGACATATCTTATGATCTACATATAGTGCCAATACCTCTTAAGTTTGTACGAACCCTAGGTTTGTAATTAAAGTTAGTAGCCCTGGGAGTTGCAGCATTCTTGTTGAAATACTGAGGCTCATTAGTTATGTTGGTTGATATTAATACATTTATGTTCATCAGCTTTGTGGAATTTTTATGTTCCTAAATGTTTCTATGCCATCACAATAATCATAAAATTTTATCTCACATTGAATTTGGTTTAATTTAGTGGGTCATGATTGATTATGGCTAATCATAATTGATTATGAATAATGTTTAATTATGGTTGATGATGATTAGTTATGGCTTAGCATGTTTAACCATGGTTGATAATGTTTGACCATGGATGACTATGATTGACTATGTTTGACCATGGTTAACTATAGTTAAACATGGTTGAAGATGGTTGACCATGCTTGATTATGATTGTGAATGTTTGATCATCATAACTATTGTTGGCCATGTTTCACTATGACTGATAATGGTTGAAGAGGTTATCTTCAATTTTCAATTAGATTGGCCTATCCATTAAGGGACGTATTTCATTGTGACATTAAGAAGTTATATTTGTTGCAAATCACTTTAGTTAATTTTTCTTGACTTCATATGTTTCTCATTGGTGTTTATGAAAGAATTTTTTATAGGCTTAATTATAGTTAAGCAGGGTTAACTATGCCTAGTTATCGTTAGCTATGTTCTACTATGGTTACTAATGAGCCCCAATATTGCAACAAGAGTGTTGAAAATCCCAAGGCTACCAACTTAAATTATCAACCTGTGGTTTGTACAAACTTAAGAGGTGTTGGCACTATATGTGCAACATGCAATGTGTCCTTTCATTGATCTGATGCAATGAAGTGAATTCCATGAAATCCAAGCCTAAACTAATTGCATAAATGGAAAGGAAACCAAATTAATTTTGCAAAGAGGAAATCCTAGTTACTTTTGCAAAAAGGAAAGGCTATTTTACTTTGCATGAATGTAAATGTTAATCCTATTTGTAAAAATGTAAACATTAACCAATTTTTTAGAGTGTGAATGGTACATCAAAAGGAAGCTTAGTCTATGCAATAGAAATAACAATGTTGGAAATGGAAGCCATAGCTTAATAAGTATGAAACAAAATGAAATCATTCTTAAATAAATTAATTCAAGATATATTTTTTCAACCAAGTTCATAAGGTTCTTCATAAAGTAATCATGAAAATCATCATTATGCTCTTCAAGTCATGAATCTGTCCACTAACCATAAATGCGGAGGTGAATTGCAATGAATAAGAGGCAAGGCTTAAGAGGTTTTTGGTCTTAATCAATCATGGTTTTGGAGCCTAGAGGTCATTATTCAAGACTAAGGGACAAAACAATAGTTTAGAGCAAATCTAGTCAAGTTTATACGTGCTACCGGACTGCTATAGAAGGTGCTACAGGAGGCCATGTTTTGCTACAAGAGTGAGATAACTTGTCGAATGCCCAAGTAAATCATATGAAAATGAGATGGGAATTTTTATTATTATTAAGTATCATGTCCTAGGACTCTGTTTCAAGCGGAATTACTCCAAAATTCCCCTATTCACACATGCTAAAAAATAGCAAAAAATTACTACTCTAAAAACCAAAAATTTAAGAACTAGTGAGCTAGTTAACCTACCAAATACGTAACCAAATCAAGTGAAAATTATATGGGGTAAATTTTTTTATTAACTTGAATGTATGTATGACCCAATACAAGTGGAATCAAATCAAATGGATCTCATTAACACGTTCTAAAAAATAGCAGAAAAATACTACTATTTTGCAACAAGGGACTGCCAAAAATTCTAGATTTGCGAATTAGTAAACCAATCCAAGTAGCTCAATGATGAATATGAATTTTCAAGGTCATTATAATGATGCATAATGCTTGTGAATATTTAAATAACCTACAAAAAAAACTCACTTCAATCATTTGATTAACCAATATGACCTACAACAAAAGAATCATGAATAATAAATGCAAAAATAAGAGATGCAAGTGAAAAAGACATTCAAAGAAAGAAAAGAGATTGTACAAGAGGGCCATGAGGATCATGAGATGGTGAAGCCTAAGGATAATTAGATTACTATGAAAGAAACCAAACTTTAGAAATACATTCCCATAGAGGAAAATTTGAGTTGGTACTTATACAAACTGATGAGGAAGGACTCTCCTTGAAAGTAGGCAACTTTCCCCTTCAAAACCCTCAAAAGGTCGATATAGTTCCCAACACTAGGAATCTTCATTAAACGACAGGGAACACGATCCTATATTTTCTCAATCAATGGAAATCCAGAATTTGTCAATAATTCCATGATATTTTATTCATTTATTATTCAATCTTGGTCCATCCTATAGTAGGGAGCAAGTCCCTATATTATCTCATTCAAAATTTAGTCAATATTCTCTCAATATTCTACAAAAATAAATAATAATAGGCACATAATATAGTTATCTATAAACCTTCCTAAGAACATATTAAAGCCAAAAAAACATTATTAAGTGTAGAATGAGAGATTTAATATAGCCTTTATGTGCCTAAGAAAGATTAGATGGGCCTTAATTTGTGTCTAATTTGTAGGCTCATCAGTTACCATGTTTAATTATGGTTAATAATGGGTGACTATGAAAAATAATGTTGATTGTGATTCATGATTGAGACTGGTTTAATATGGGCTAGAATGGTTTGCCACCAATGATTCATTAATGTTAACTATAGTAGAGGATGTAGATATGGTATTACTATAATTCATTATGCTTGAATAAAATTAACTAAGTTTAACCATGTTGGTTGGCCATGTTTCACTATGATTAACAATGATTGAAGGGGTTAGGATTATGACATCAATTAGTTGCATATATTACAATGTTCATATTATAGCTAAATTATGTTTATCATGGTGTTAATCAAATATTTCTATATTTAATGTAAAAATTGTAGGTTTTAACCCTGTACAGAAATTACCTGGACACGAATTCTAAAACACAGAAAATAAACAATGGGAGAGCATAACACATGAACACATATACATAGAGATTTTCCCCTAGATCCCAAAACCTGGACTACCAGATTGATTGTTTATTATGTTCCTTTCAATGTTATAATACATATTTATACATGATGAAGTATCCAATACCATGGACCAAAAACCATCGTGTCCAAAACCATGGACCAAAAACCATCGCGTCCAAAACCATGTGCGAAAACCATGCACAAAACCATAGGTAGGTCTACCCAACCTAATATAGGGTCCAAAAAAGTTTTCCCTGGGGCATTGCCCCTGACCCCATAAAGGGGGGCTACCCGCCCCCCTCAAACCCCCTGTGACCCCCCCGCTGCACAATCGACGCAATGAAGGGGGCGCTTCGCCCCCCCTCTACTCCCCCGGTTAACTATGTGGGCTAGTCGTGGAAAGAATATAACACAACCCAACATTCTCCCACTTGTTGTTTTCTTTCCACAGGGGGCCAAAGGAGAGCTTAGTCATTTATCCAACCCTGCAACACCCATTGTTTCTCTACACCAAGAGAACTTCTCAGAGCTCACAGATTTTTTTCAATGCATCTGCAGTATTCTTCAAAGTGTCCACCTTTACCAGCAACATCTTTTTTTATTCTATCATATCCCTCACAAAGTGATATTGAACATCAACGTGCTTTGTCTTTGAATGATAAGCAGGGTTCTTTGCCAAGAAAATTGCACTTTGGCTATCACAGTCTATCCTTATAGCTCCCTATACTAACCCCATACTTGAACACAATCTCTGCAACCAAACTACTTCCTTGCTTGCATGAGTGGCTGCCTCTGTAGTTGATAATGCCACTACAGATTGTTTCTTACTCATCCAACTGACTACACCTTCAAATAGGTTAAACACATACCCACTTGTAGATCTCCTCTGATCCAGATCTCTAGCCCAGTCTACATCAACAAAGCCATGGATATCCAAAACTCTATCCAATCCTGGTCTTCCTTCCTAGCACAAACCATAATCACTAGCGCTAAGCAAATACCTAAAAACCTGCTTCACTGCTCTCCAATGCTCCTTCCCTGGATTTGACATAAACCTACTCAATACTCCCACTGCATGTGCAATGTCTGGTCTAGTACAGACCATCGCATACATTAGTCTACCGATTGCACTTGCATATGGAACACGTGACATGTCATCTTCCTCTTCTTGTGCCTTGGGACACTGTTCAACAGATAACTTTACACCTATAGGTATAGGAACCTTCACTGGTTTACTATCTTGCATATTAAACCTCTATAGTATTGTCTCGACATACTTCCTCTAATTTAACTAGAGCTTCCTCTTTGCCCGATCTCTTTTAATTTCAGTGCCCAAAATATAGTTTGTAGCACCAAGATCTTTCATGTCGAATGGAGGACGATTGGGTCTTAAAATCCTAGATAATTTCTTTGTCATTTCCAACCAGCAACTCTCATCCACATACAAGACCAGATAAATAACATGGTCACCAATTAATTTAAAATACACACAGTGATCTGCTTTGCTTTTGGTGAAGCCAAGTCCCCATATAAATGTATCAAATTTTTGATACCACATCCTTGGTGACTGTTTTAACCCATACAGTGACTTCTTTAACTTGCATACCAATTATTTCTTACCCTTCACTTCAAAGCCTTCAGGTTGCTTCTGTAGATCTCCTCTTCCATATCCCCATGAAGAAATTATGTCTTCACATCCATCTCTTCTACCTCAAAATCAAAAGCAACAACAACAGATAAAAATAATCTAATAGAAGCTACATTGGCAACATGATAAAAGATATCACCAAAATCAATTCCCGGCACTTGGGAATAACCTTTTGCTACAAAACAAGCTTCGTATTTCTCCACCTTTCCTTCTGCATTTGTCTTCTTCTTGAGCACCCATTTGTTTCCAATGGGTTTCCTTCGAGCTGACAACTCCACTGGATCCCAAGCCTCATTTTTGTGGAAAGATGTCATTTCATCAACCATGGCCTCTTTCCAGAGTTTTCCACCCTCTGAATCTACTACTTCCTTCACAGTTCTGGGATCATCATTAGCAATAGATAAAGCAAAATTTGAATAGAAAGCAAATGGACTATACCTTTCCGGTTTCCTTCTTTCTTGAACTAATCTTCTCACACCCGGATTTTGTAGCTCTTCATCTTCTGATTCCTCCTCTGCTGTAAAGTCTGATTCTTTCTCCTTAAGCTCAAACTCTATATTCTCAGGTTCCTTTTGTTGGATTTTATTTTAATAACATCTTTCATCTCTCTGAACACCACATCTCGATTGTACACAACCTTCCTTGTTACTGGGTTCCAAATATTATAACCCTTTAAACCATCCTTATACCCAATAAAGATGCACTTTCAGATTTACTATCTAACTTGGTTATTTTCTCCTTTGGAACATGTACATATGCATCACATCCAAATACTCTCAGATGTGAAAGAGAGGGTCTCTTACCAATCCATACCTCTTGTGGAGTCTTATCCTCCAACGCTGATGAAGGTGATCAGTTGACCAGGTAACATGTTGTCTCTACTACCTCTGCCCAGAATTCCTATCCTAACCTGGGACTACTAAGCATGCTTCCTGCCCTTTCCATCAATGTCTTGTTCATTCTTTTTGCAACTCCATTTTTCTCAGGTGTGTATGGAGTAGCATTCTGCCATGCTATACCACACTTCTTACAGAATTCTTCAAATTCCTTACTGCAAAACTCTCCATTGTTATCTATCCTCAACACCTTTATCTTCTTCTTTGTCTGGTTTTCCACTAGAGCCTTAAATTCTTTAAACCTGTCAAAGACTTCAAATTTCTTCTTAAGGAAATATATCCATGTATTCCTTGAGAATTCATCTGTAAATGATACATAGTACATAGACTTACCTAGTGATGGAACCTTCACAGGTCCAAACACATCACTGTGCACAAGCTCTAATATTTGTTTTGCTCTCTTACCACCAGAGGGGAAACTCACTTGATTCTGCTTACCATATACACAATTTTCACATAAATCAAAATCCTTCTACCATACCTTTACCATGATGTATTCGAAGGCCCTTCTCTCCAATATGTCCAAGCCTTTGATGCCACAACATGGTCTTCTCTCCAGAGACCACTAGATTTTCTGCTCCACTTTCAGGAACCACGGAACTGTTGCACCCATCAACAACAGTGCTACCTTGCAGCTTGTACAGAATTCCAATCTGAACTACCCATATCAATACCAGTGCTCCCCGAACCATCTTACAAGTGTCCTTTTTGAACAATATTTTTACACCTCAATCATCTAGCTTGCTTACAGAAATCAAATTTTTGGCCAATGCAGGAATATGCAGAACACCCGAAAGTGTTCTAACCCTTCCACCTTGCAACTTCAACTTTACTTTTCTGTGACCAACTATTCTAGCCTTCCTATCATCCCCTAAGAAGACATCACTACCATCGTATTTCTCATACTTGCAGAACCACTCTCTATGGGTAGTGAAGTGAAAGGATACACCTGAGTCAATCAACCATGCCTCATGATCTACATGTGTACTTGAAGAAGCCAAGTACACATCCCCACCTTCATCTGAGGTGATTTTCGCCTCTGCGAAAGAAGCATCATCAGATCCCTTTCCTTTGTCAGGAGATTTAGATTTACAATCCCTTTTGTAGTGCCCTTCTTTTCCGCATTTATACCGCACCACCTTTACAGGTTTTCCTGGAGATTTAGATCTCCCTCTAGATTTATATCTCCCACTCGATGACTTATTTTTGTTTATGTTCTAGGACCGTCTTCGTACAGATAAGGCATCACCATTTTGGCTCTCCATATTTTTCTGTCTCATCTCCTCTGTCAGCAAGGATGAGACTATTTCATCAAACTACAAGGCAGTTGCATCGCTGCCTATTGCAATAACTAGACTATCCCACGACTTTGGTAGAGAACACTGTTGGCATTATGTTTCTGGTATGGCTATATGTTACAGATGTTGTACTTGATGGCAACTCCCGTGGCAAGGCTCTCAATTTATTGAAAATTAAGTACGCAGGAAATCAGTTCAGAAGGTGCGTACCCGCAGGTACACCATGCAGGGACCGCGTCCGGATACGCAGGCTAGCCGTTCAGGAGGTGCGTACCCCCAGTGCATACATTTCAAGGCAGAGAAAAGTACACGAGGGCGTTTCTTATGTTTTACTCATGGTATCTAGCCGACGGTATTGTGTTATTATGGTGTCGGCTCGTGGTATTGTTCCATGATTTGAGGAGGAGCTTGCCTATATAAAGCAAAGGAGATCACTTGGCTAAGCATCTTTTGCAATTGAATATCTTTAGATCTGAGATCTTGGGTTATGGTCTTAAAAGCTTGATCTATATGAAAGGGAAGTTGAAGGCGAATCTGTGAAGGGTGATCTCTCGAGCGCATGACCAGATCTGAGCAACTGTGCCACTCTGGTGGACTGCCTATTCGGCCCTAATCAGAAGGACGCAGGTGTTTAACAGAAGAGCTGCGTGGGTACGCAGTGCAGAAACAGGAGATCTGCGTCGGGACGCAGTGCAGAAACAGGAGATCTGCGTCGGGACGCAGAGAAGATACAGGAGACCTGCGTCGGTACGCAGAGCAGAAGAAGGAGAACTGCGTGGGTACGCAGAGCGACTAAGGTTCAGGTGCGTCCGTGCAGTAAAAGTACGCGGCGCGATAGTATTTTCAGGTGCGTCCGAGCAGTAATAGTACGCGGCGCGATAATGTCTCTGGGTGCGTCCCTGCAGTAATAATACGCAGCTCGGTTCAAGGAACAGTGCATGGGCACGCAGTTCGGCAGAAGGATCCCTGCGGGTATACGCAGGAAAGCAGAAGGTGAACTGTGTAGCGACGCAGGCCACAGAAGGTAAAACTGCATATCTGTCTTAAAATATTCTGTTGACTGAATTTTTCTGTTGATAAGGTGTTCTGGGTTAGTTCTGTTATTGTTGATCTGATAATTGTAGTGGACTGTAACTTTTATGTACTTGATGATCATTTGATGCTTTATGAAAAGAAGTAGGGGGTTGTAGCTCCCTTCCAGGAGAGACTGGAAAACGAGAGAGAGAGAGTTGTAGCTCTCTGCAGGTTGTAGCCTGCGTACTGGTAAAGGACTGCACCAGTACAAAACCATTGTAAAAGAAGTTTCTAATTTGAAAGAAGATAGAGACATATTGCAGCAGGTGGTTTTCACCCACATTGGGTTTCCACCTTACATCTTGTGTTCTTTGGTGTGACTATCTGTTTTTCCTTGCTCATGCTCATTATTTTATGGTACTGACATGCAAAAATAATTCAAAGAACAAATAAGGAAGATTGATTAAAAGAATTAGATAATACTGATTCACCCCCCCCCCCTCTCAGTATTATTTTCAACAATTGGTATCAGAGCAGGTCCTTCAGAAAAGCTTGATCGCTTGAAGGTAGATCATTCATCATGAGCAACTACGAGAGAGAAGCATCAATCAGGCCACCGGTTTTTGATGGGACAAACTTCAATTATTGGAAGGTAAGAGTTACTGCCTATCTTCAATCTCTTGGTACAGAAGTTTGGGCCATCGTAGAGACAGGCTATGCTTTTCCTTCAGCTACTCCTACAGATGCAGCCGAGAAAAAGAAGTATGAAACAAATGCGAAAGCAGTCAGTACTCTATTAGGATGTATATCTCAATCAGAATTCATGAAGGTAATGCACTATAAATCCGCAAAAGAGATATGGGACAAAATTGTCACAAGCTATGAAGGAGACGAACAGGTAAAGCGTGCTAAACTTCAAACTCTCAGAATTCAGTATGAGACTCTCAAAATGTATAATGATGAAAGTGTGGCTAACTATTTTCTTCGGGTAGATGAGGTTGTTAATTGTATGAAAAATTTGGGTGAAGAAACAAAAGATGCTTAGCCAAGTGATCTCCTTTGCTTTATATAGGCAAGCTCCTCCTCAAATCATGGAACAATACCACGAGCCGACACCATAATAAAACAATACCGTCGGCTAGATACCAAGAGTAAAACATAAGAAACGCCCTCGTGTACTTTTCTCTGCCTTGAAATGTGTGCATTGGGGGTACGCACCTCCTGAACGGCTGGCCTGCGTATCCGAACGCGGTCCCTGCATGGTGTACCTGCGGGTACGCACCTTCTGAACTGATTTCCTGCGTACTTCTTAATTTTCAATAAATTGAGAGCCTTGCCACGGGAGTTGCCATCAAGTACAACATCTGTAACATATAGCTATACCAGAAACATAATGCCAACAATCTCCCCCTTTGGACTTGATGGCAACCTCACAAACTTCAGCTTCATTCTCCCCCTTTGACATCAAGGGCAAAGGGGTATGCTCCCCCTAAGGACATGCTCCCTCTGAATATGAACCAGATCTGCAACAAAGAACCATAATGCACAATGAAAGAGATAGAGACATATTGCAGCTATTTCCAAGATCTCCTTCTGACCATCCTCCATAATGCCAACAATGCATTATATGCTCCCCCTGAACCTGTACCATCAATCAGAAGAGGTTCAGCAATAAGATGATGCATCAACAACCCCCAGCTTTTGCCTGAGGTATTCAAAAGTGTCCCTGGGCAATGGTTTGGTGAGAATATCAGCAACTTGTTCCTTAGAAGGAACATACTCCAACTTGACCTTCTGTGCAAGCACTTGTTCCCGGAGAAAATGGTACTTGATTGGTATGTGCTTGGTTTTTGAATGCATAACAGGATTCTTTGAGATGCTGATAGCACTTGTGTTATCACATAAGATGGGGATTGGTGGTGTACAAGTGATTTGAAAATCCTGCAAAGTTTGCATCATCCAAAGGAGTTGGGTGCAACAAGATGCAGCAGCAACATATTCCGCTTCAGCTGTAGACAAGGCAATTGAACTCTGTTTCTTGCTGAACCAAGATACCAGTCTGGAGCCCATAAAGAACGCACCACCACTTGTGCTTTTCTTGTCATCCACGCTTCCGGCCCAATCTGCATCTGTATAAGCATGAAGTGTAAGATCTGTATCTCTAGGATACCATAAGCCATAATTTTGAGTCCCTTGAAGATATTTGAAAATTCTCTTCACTGCCTGAAGATGAGTCTCCTTCGGATTTGCCTGAAATCTTCCAACTATTCCAACTGCATGCATGATGTCCGGTCGGGTACCTGTCAAATAAAGTAAACTTCCAATCATAGATCTGTAGGTTGGTTGATGTACTGCTGCAGATTCATCATTTGCACTAAGGCTACATCCTGTGACCATGGGTGTACATACTGGTTTTGCATCTTCCATACCGTATTTCTTCAAAATCTGTTTGAGATACTTGGTTTGAGATAGAAAGATTCCTCCTTCTTTTTGTTGGATTTGCAAACCAAGGAAATATGTCAGTTCTCCTAGCAAGGACATTTCAAATTCTTTCTGCATGATCGAGGCAAAACTTTGACTCATAGCTTCTTCATTGCTCCCAAAAATAATGTCATCTACATACACAACAAGTATTAGCAATTTGTCATTTTCAACTTTTATATAAAGATTGCTATCTGCTGATCCTTTTGAAAAACCTTGTTGATGAAGATATTTGTCCAAACGATAGCACCAAGCCCTTGGAGCTTGTTTGAGACCATAGAGAGCCTTTTTCAATCTGCATACAAGATTTGGATCATTTCCAAGAATGAACCCATCTGGCTGTTCAATGTATACTTCTTCTTCCAAGTCTCCATTTAGAAAAGCTGATTTCACGTCCATTTGAAATACTTTAAAGTTTTGAAAACTTGAGAGAGCAAGGAACATTCGGATGGCCTCAAGTCTTGCAACAGGAGCAAAGGTTTCTTCAAAGTCTATTCCTTCTTGCTGCGCATACCCTTTACAAACAAGTCTGGCTTTGTTTCTAATTACTTCTCCATTTTCATTCAATTTATTTTTGAAGACCCATTTTGTTCCGATAACATTCTTATCCTTTGGTCTAGGAACCAGCTCCCAAGTGTTGTTCTTTTCGATCTGCTCAAGTTCTTCATCCATTGCTTTCACCCAACATTCATCTTTGCATGCCTCTTTCACATTTTGTGGTTCAGTGGAGGAGAGTAATGCCAAATAGCTTGAGGCTTCTGCAACTGTTCTTCTTGTTTGTACACCTGCTTCTTTCTGCCCCACAATCTGAGATTCTGGATGATTCTTCTGAACATATCTGGATGGGGTTTTCTCTTCTATTCTTGTCTGCTCCTCTGGTTCTTCTTGAGGTTCTTCTTGAGGTTCTTCTTGTTCATCATTTTGTCTTTGAGTGTAGCCTTCATCTTCTTCGATGTCTTCATGATGTACTTGCCTAGGAATGTATCCCTTCTCATCAACCACTACATCGATGCTGTCAACAATTCTGCCAAGTCTTTTATTGTAGCATTTGTATGCTTTGCTTGTGGAAGAGTAGGTCATTATGCTACAAAATGTCCTTATAAGGATAAAGGAAAGGAACCTGCTAGATGGAACAAGAAACAGAACGCGAATAAGAAAAGCTACTACACTCATGAAGATAGTGATGGTCTATCAAACAGTGATGAAGATGAACAAGGTAATGAATATAAGTTGTTAATGGCATTTGAAGATGATGATTATATGGATGCTGTAGATGTGGATAACCTGTATGATGAAATTACTAGACTCAAGAGATGTATAGAAGAAAAGAACATGATCATTGATACTCTACAATTTCAAATTGATGAAAAGGAAAAACATCTTGAAAAACTAGAAGGTGAAATTGTTGGTCTTAGAAAAGAGATTGAGAAAACAAAAGCTATTAATCTCAAGTTTGTCAAAGGATCTGAAACTTTGGATGAGATTATCAATGTGCAGCGGTCTCCCCTAAACAAGACAGGTCTGGGCTATAATGGAGAAACTTCTCAAGCATCCACCTCAAAAAGTTATCTTGATGCAGCAAGAAGAAATGAGCAAAAGAACAATGAAGATCAACAGGTAAAGCAGGGACGGATTACAAACAGAAACTATCAAGGGCAATCCATCTTAAGGGTGAACAAAAGCTACAACCAGCCACAGGTAAAATCTTCTCAATTTGGTTCAAGAATAGATGAAAATAAAAATTACAATCAGTTGGCTGGTAGATTCAATAACCGCAGAAGTTTTTTCAATGGACAATGCTTTTCTTGCCATAACTTTGGTCACAAAGCAGCTCAATGTGTTGCATATAAAACGATCATGACTAGGGAAGCTCAAAAACAAAGAAGTATGACAGGGATTACAAAAAGGACCTATAACAACTTTTCGGTTCTTGAAAATGAAGTTGAATGTTCTATTTGCAATAACTTTGGTCATGAAGACTCTGAATGCAGGAGCAGATTTCAGCAGAAAAAGGAACAAGCCTCAAGCACCAAGACATGGAGAATAAAGGAACCTCAAACAGAAAGATGTGGGATAGCATTCTATGCAGAGGGACAGGAAAATCTATGGTACATTGACAGTGGATGTTCGAAGCATATGACAGGTGATAAAGAAAAACTTGAGTCTTATTCTGCTCTAGAAAAGGGAAAGAAAGTCTCTTTTGGAAATGATACTCCTGCGACTATAAAAGGAAAAGGCATTGCTCAGTTAAAAGAAAAGGTCAAGGCTGGAAATGTTTTGTATGTTGATGGATTGAAGCATAATCTTCTAAGTGTCAGCCAGATGTGTGATCAAAGAACCGAGGTTATATTCAGATCAAATGGATGTCTTGTTCGTGATCTTGATACAGGTAAAACAGTGATCAAAGGCAAAAGAAATCCAAATAATCTGTACATATTTGAAGAAGGACAACAACAATGCTATCTGAGCAAGGATGATGAGCACTGGTTATGGCATCGGAGGTTGGGGCATCTAAGCTTTTCACAAATAAGGAAAGCATGCAAATATCAGGCAGTTCGCGATCTTCCAAATATCAAAATTCCTTACAACACCATATGCAAATCATGTCAGTTTGAAAAAAAAACCAGAACTAACTTTCCAGAGAAGGAAGGATCAGCTAGCATGCCTCTTGAGCTAGTACATACAGATACATGCGGTCCATTCAGGAAAAGAACACCTAGAGGAGAAGAATACTTGATATTATTCATTGACGATTTCTCTAGGTTTGTCTGGCTAGGACTTATGAAGCACAAAGATGAAGCTTTCGAAAAATTCAAATCCTTCAAAGCCTTGGTTGAAAATGAATCAGGTCACAAAATTAAGTGCCTCAGATCCGACAGAGGTGGGGAGTTTACCTCAAATGAATTTTTCGATTTCTGTGAAGAACATGGGATAAGAAGAGAATTCTCTATAGCTAGAACTCCTCAGCAATCAAATCACTTGTACACCAGCAATCCCCATCTTATGTGATAACACAAGTGCTATCAGCATCTCAAAGAATCCTGTTATGCATTCAAAAACCAAGCACATACCAATCAAGTACCATTTTCTCCGGGAACAAGTGCTTGAACAGAAGGTCAAGTTGGAGTATGTTCCTTCTAAGGAACAAGTTGCTGATATTCTCACCAAACCATTGCCCAGGGACACTTTTGAATACCTCAGGCAAAAGCTGGGGGTTGTTGATGCATCATCTTATTGCTGAACCTCTTCTGATTGATGGTACAGGTTCAGGGGGAGCATATAATGCATTGTTGGCATTATGGAGGATGGTCAGAAGGAGATCTTGGAAATAGCTGCAATATGTCTCTATCTCTTTCATGGTGGATTATGGTTCTTTGTTGCAGATTTGGTTCATATTCAGAGGGAGCATGTCCTTAGGGGGAGCATACCCCTTTGCCCTTGATGTCAAAGGGGGAGAATGAAGCTGAAGTTTGTGAGGTTGCCATCAAGTCCAAAGGGGGAGATTGTTGGCATTATGTTTCTGGTATGGCTATATGTTACAGATGTTGTACTTGATGGCAACTCCCGTGGCAAGGCTCTCAATTTATTGAAAATTAAGAAGTACGCAGGAAATCAGTTCAGAAGGTGCATACCCGCAGGTACACCATGCAGGGACCGCGTCCAGATACGCAGGCCAGCCGTTCAGGAGGTGCGTACCCCCAGTGCACACATTTCAAGGCAGAGAAAAGTACACGAGGGCGTTTCTTATGTTTTACTCTTGGTATCTAGCCGACGGTATTGTGTTATTATGGTGTCGGCTCGTGGTATTGTTCCATGATTTGAGGAGGAGCTTGCCTATATAAAGCAAAGGAGATCACTTGGCTAAGCATCTTTTGCAATTGAATATCTTTAGATCTGAGATCTTGGGTTATGGTCTTAAAAGCTTGATCTATATGAAAGGGAAGTTGAAGGCGAATCTGTGAAGGGTGATCTCTCGAGCGCATGATCAGATCTGAGCAACTGTGCCACTCTGGTGGACTGCCTATTCGGCCCTAATCAGAAGGACGCAGGTGTTTAACAGAAGAGCTGCGTGGGTACGCAGTGCAGAAACAGGAGATCTGCGTCGGGACGCAGTGCAGAAACAGGAGATCTGCGTCGGGACGCAGAGAAGATACAGGAGACCTGCGTCGGTACGCAGAGCAGAAGAAGGAGAACTGCGTGGGTACGCAGAGCGACTAAGGTTCAGGTGCGTCCGTGCAGTAAAAGTACGCGGCGCGATAGTATTTTCAGGTGCGTCCGAGCAGTAACAGTACGCGGCGCGATAATGTCTCTGGGTGCGTCCCTGCAGTAATAATACGCAGCTCGGTTCAAGGAACAGTGCGTGGGCACGCAGTTCGGCAGAAGGATCCCTGCGGGTATACGCAGGAAAGCAGAAGGTGAACTGCGTAGCGACGCAGGCCACAGAAGGGAAAACTGCGTATCTGTCTTAAAATATTCTGTTGACTGAATTTTTCTGTTGATAAGGTGTTCTGGGTTAGTTCTGTTATTGCTGATCTGATAACTGTAGTGGACTGTAACTTTTATGTACTTGATGATCATTTGATGCTTTATGAAAAGAAGTAGGGGGTTGTAGCTCCCTTCCAGGAGAGACTGGAAAATGAGAGAGAGAGAGTTGTAGCTCTCTGCAGGTTGCAGCCTGCGTACTGGTAAAGGACTGCACCAGTACAAAACCATTGTAAAAGAAGTTTCTAATTTGAAAGAAGATAGAGACATATTGCAGCAGGTGGTTTTCACCCACATTGGGTTTCCACCTTACATCTTGTGTTCTTTGGTGTGACTATCTGTTTTTCCTTGCTCATGCCCATTATTTTATGGTACTGACATGCAAAAATAATTCAAAGAACAAATAAGGAAGATTGATTAAAAGAATTAGATAATACTGATTCACCCCCCCCCCCTCTCAGTATTATTTTCAACAAACACAACAAACTAATGCACTTATATTCATCTGAAATTTTAATATCAATAGATAATAACTAACTTACCACAGTATTAAATGCATTCAGATGCTCTGTCACCGAGTCTCCATCTTTCATCCTCAGTTTATACATATTTTTCCGTAGGAACAGTTTATTCACCAGAGAATTAGATTGGTACAAAGTCCATAACTTGCCGCAGAAATCCTTCACAGTAGCTTCCCTTGATACATTCAGCAATACTGAATCTGAGACACACAATCGTATTGTGCTCTTTGCCTTCCGATCCAACTTCTTCCATTCTTCATCAGACACTCCCATTGGTTTAGTACCTGAATCTACCGCAATCCATTAATCTTTATCCACTAACACATTCTCCATCTTGAGTTTCCATAACTCAAAATTTTGGCCATTAAATTTCTTGATCTTTATTTTTCCACTGCTCGCCATCTTCTTTCACCACTAGAATCGATCCTGCATATCTCCTACTAAATAGGGTCTACCATAGGCCCGAGCGAAACCCCTCAGCAACAAAGGCGTCCCCTTGAAGCCAAAACAACTCTGATACCAAATGTAGGTTTTAACCCCGTACATAAATTACCTGCATACAAATTCTAAAACACAGAAAAATAAACAAAAACACAGAAAAATAAACAATGTAAGAGCATAACACATAAAACACATATACACAGAGATCTTCCCCTGGATCCCAAAGCCGGGACTACCAGATTGATTTTTCATTATGTTCCTTTCAATGTTACAATACATATTTATACATGCCGAAGCATCCAATACCATGGACCGAAAACCATCACGTCCAAAACCATGGACAGAAAACCATCATGTCCAAAACCATGTGCAAAAACCATGCACAAAACCATAGGTAGGTTCACCCAACCTAATATAGGGTCTAAAAGAAATTTCCCCAAGGTGCTACCCCAGACCCTGTAGAGAGAGGCTAGCCACCCCCCTAAAACCCCATGGATAGGGGGCGCTACCACCACCCAACTGTGTAATCAGTGCAACGAAGGGGGGCTCTGCCCCACCTCTAACACCGCCCCCCCCCCCCCCCCCCCCCCCCCCCCACCCTAAACTATGTGGGCTCCCCTCCCCGCCCCCCACCCTAAACTATGTGGACTAGTCGTGGAAAGAATATAACACAACCCAACAAAAATAATAAATTATTATTTAATATTGAGAAAAGAATAATTATGATAATCTAATCCTAAATTAAATATAATACTTAATATTAAAATTTTAAATATTATTTTTAAAAAGTTATAAAACATTTTGATTTATGATGAATATTTTAAATTATTTAATATGTTTTTTCACACACATATCTACATCTCAAACTTTAATATTTACGATTATCACCTTTTTCTTTGCCATGTCTTTTAAATGGCCATTTTAAGAATATGTTATGCATATAATAGTATGTTAATATGGGATACTTAAAATTTTAAGTGGTTCCATGTAAATGCAACCCAATTTTGGTGCAATAGGAGTGCGATAACATACTTCTTAGGAAGCATGCATGTATTCTTACAAACATGACCATGTTCATTTTTTTAAAGGTTTATTCCTTATCAAATATCCTAGTTTGGCTTCTAATGTGGCCAAGAAATGCACATTTATTATTCTTATGAAAGTATGAACACATTAAAAAATAATACGTGCATTTATCTTCCAATATTTAAATAAATAAAAGCAAACGAAGTGGATATCATTAATTCCTCCAATAAGATTATACCATCCAATGAGTACTTCCAACTCATATTGAATGCACAAACTCTAGGTAAAGGTTCAAGGATTCCTAGATTCACTAGGTATATGTAATTCATCCTTCCCTTTTCTGAATGAAACAAAAATCTAAAATTTTAAAGGAATTATTTTTTAATGGCGGATTTATTAAACACAATTACCATAGCTAAGATCCATAAAAAAATAAAAAATAAAAAAAAGAAAGCAACCCTTTAGCAAAGCCATAATAAAACATTAACCTAGAGGAAAATCTCAACCCACAAACATAGATTACATAAAATTTAAATCAATTAAAAATATTGATTGCAGAGATTAGGCACATAGGGAAACTATTATGAGTCTCATTAGACATATCCCTTGACAAGATTATTGCCTCCATTAACCATGTCCATGGTCAAATGACAAATATCACTAAATATATGGCTAAGATGAGAGAGATATAATCCAGTGGTATTAGTAAAGAGCAAGTTAGATATTTGAATATCTCCAAAAAGGTGGTTGTGCGACTATTTGTTAACCCAAGAACAAACCAACCCCCTAATCTAATAAAGAGGTATTTTCATGGATTGGTGCACATATGATCCATAGAAAGGGGTTTGGATGAGGTGTTGGTTTATTGTTTTTGATAAACCTCCTTGTCATAACAGGAAGGCACCATTATATTTCCTTCCAAAATTGTGGGTCGATTTCATAATTCGTCTCCATGTTAAATATCTTGACATTAGTGGGCTCTACGGGGTTGGCCTTAGATATACCTAAGATTCACCAGATGTTAGGAGTAATGAATTAAGAGGGACACCTACTCCTAGTAATAATTCCAACCCATCCCACCCCTGCCCCCAGAAGCACCTTGCTAACAACAATGTGATAGAATGTCTCACGCATAGTCTCATGCATCCTAATTAATATGTTGTGGCATCAAAACAATATCCATTGTATAAGTATCTTATACCTCCATGCATAGGGCATTCGATCCATACTAATTATAGACCATCAATTCCTTGTAGGTATACCAATGTTTCTAATTCAAGTCAAATAACACTAGATGCTCTAATTGTAGCCATACTAGACATGTCTCAATAGAGGATTCTATCCATGAGAGATTGATGTATCGGGTTGGTATGATTTTAATTGATTTTAAATCACTAGTTATATATTTAATTACACAATTGATAAGTATTCAATAAAAATAACTTTAGAGTACTTCTTTTTTTCTTTTGTTTTTTGGCAATGTACAAATGATATGAAAGGATATACCACCATTAGGTGGGGAGATATTCTCCCAACTTGATACAGGCATGGATGTAGCATTTGAAATTGCAAAACCCCACACAAAGGTATATAAATTACTTTATGCTTGTCTACTTCAATGACAACTTAGAAGCATTTAAAATTTTGGTGTTTTGCAAATTTCCAAGTCATTTGGGAGAAATCAATCTAAATTTTGTTCTGTTTCCACATGTTTCCACTAAATATTTTGAATGACCATTGTTGGTCCTTAGATATGAATCATGCAATTCACCCAATTCCACACTAATTGTCAACCTGGGGCATGACTAGATATTTCAAGGTTATCATGCAAGGTATATGCAGGGCACAGTTTCCCTACCCAACATTGAACATTCAATCATAAACATAACAATGTGTAATAACAAGTAATAACTGTAACAACAATCAGAGTAAGAGTAAGTTAAGACTCACAGAAACACACTAATAAGTAATTTCACAACAAGAAAATAACGCAATAGAAATAAACCTATGCACCCAACTAATCCAAAAGTGCTTGGTCAAGATAGTGGGCCCAAATCCCTGATCAGGGTTGCGGTAAGATCAAGAACTATGAAATGCTCAGAAGATTAGAAATTGCATTAATCAAAATAAAACTACAGAGGTATTATGTTACAACTCATAATTCTCATGTATCTCTTAGCGGTTGCTTTCCCAACCCCATAATACTACTTATGCATTTCATTTAACAATTGACACTTCCTAAGATTATGGTAGTTGTCTGCCTATAAATACATTGTGATTCTCAAGATACAATAGAATATAAAGATAGAACTTCTGCTGGTAGATATGTTGAACCATCATTTCAGCTTATATCCAAAGGTAGTGTTGCCATTTCAATAGTCATCATACGCTGAATCATGGTCTTGATCATCATTCCTTCGAATTTGCAAGGAAACTTAAGTTAGAAAGTTGCTTTAGGCAATAATCCCCTACAACTATGCTTCATCGATTAGTAATTCACAAAGACATGACAATAGTTATACCTTTGTTGTTCAGAGTAAAAATTGACTATGAAATGAGTACAAGAAAGGGATAAAAAGGCAGGTAAAAAGTAGGAAAATTTAGAAACCAACATCTCCCCCCAACTAGCCTTTCTACATGTCCTCATGCAACTCGTCTTCTACGCAGATCTACGTTAGAGATACTGTGGTCAGCATAAAGTTGTGCAAGGTCATATTTCATGGCCATTTCTATTCCGGGAACCTTATATCCAACTGTGTGAAGGACTTCCTTCCACCAATCCTTGTCTACCACATAAGCTGGTGTGTACTTCTTACCTCGCAGCCAAACAATGGGAAACCGAAATCTCAGACCCATCCATCAGGTCCCACAATGTTGAATACATGTGATATATCGTGGTATTCTTTCCAAATCCCAAACAAAATTAGGGGCCCCAAAAGGTTCGCGTGTCCTTACTATTGATGATGACAACATCCATCATTTTTGACAGCTATCACGGGCCTCCTCCTAACATGTAAAAATATGCTTTGTACACATGTCAGCACACCACTTCTGTGTTGCCAGAATATGACCCTTCCGTCCTTCTATTTCCAAGAAGGTACGATGTTTGTTAAAAATATTCACAACCTGAAAATGCTCCCTTCGAATTACAAGTGGCCTATTCACTGGGTTCTCTTTGAACGTGTCGAAGACTTTCTTCCATTTAACCTGGTTAATTGTGAAGGAGGTGAAAGTTCTAAGCTAAATGTCCTCCACATATGGCACTGGATTGAACGATTTATCATTCCCTAGAAAATAATCGTGCATGTAGAGTTCGCACATTAAGTGTTGGTTCAGGATATTGTGACCCCTCAGGATCCGTAGAAATTGTATCGGATCTTGGATTTCATGGCTTATCTCCTTATGGATTCTCTCCAAATAGAAGAACAAGTATTGTTCATGGAGGATAAGAGCATAACTTTGAGCAGTAGGTCAGCACGCCATCGCTCGCTGTGCCAAAGAAAACATTTCAATTTTTGTCAACCATCAGTAGATGCACTTTCTCTTCTAATTCCTCAACCATTTTCTATTGCTTCTCTTGTTTCTTTCTTGATTTTCTATCTGGGTCATACAATTGGTTACCACTTTTTCAACTTGTTCCCAAACTCCTCTCACTTCTTCCTAGTAGGCTTGTTGGCTTGTTGGGCCTGACCTAGGTTCGGGGGTGATTTAGCCAAACAAATCCTGGCACTACTAGCCCATTCGACAATAGTCCACAAAGCGTAGACTGAGGTCTCACCTGAAGTAGTAGGGGAGGGTGCTAGAACCAGGTTTCTGCACCCTAGAGATGTCTGATGGGTTTAAGTGGTCCGTGGTTTGACCCTATGCGCACATTGCTACGTGCATTTACCCGTTCCTCGCAGCCAGAGGTGCTACCTTCACGTAGCCCTACTCGGGGGCCAAACAGTGTTATTATCCAAGTCCTTATTAGTAATCTAATATTAGTTGATTAACTTAGCTTACTTGCATGTGTAAAGTATACTTATCAATTTAAATCATTCATACAAGGGCGCATAGTAATAAAATAGTACATTAGCAATTGATATCACACATGTAATAACTCAAGAACAGATACACAGAATTTGGAATGAACTTATTTTATTATTCTCTTCTCCAGTTACAGACTTGACTATGCCCTGTGCACTTAGCTACAGGGGTCCACACACTCAGCTGTGAACTCTACTAGGCCTCTATGCTCTCAACTGCAGAGCCTTTTCCTACTCTATGACCCAAGACACATTTCACACTTTTTCTTAATCTCTAAGACCCTTCATGCCTATTTTTCTATTCCATTAGCTATCTTTACAACTTAGAGCCTCACTCTATTTATACAATCCCATGGTCTGCAGACCATGGGTAGGCTGACATTACATTCAAAACTAGGGTGGATAGCCCTATGACTCTAACATACATTTCACGCCCACAATTCGTGGAGCTTTACAACAATATCAACTCAAAACTTGGGCTTTGAGCCCCAAAACATGCCATGGGGGGATTCCATGCCCAACAGGCCCCCAACACAAACATCGTGACTCGCCCTCGAGTCACTCTGTCGGTACGACGATCTTGGTGCGAAGTCCCTCCAACTGTCCTTGAACTGTGCTGATGTCGGTAGTGCACTGCGTCACTACTTGCTGAGTCTGTTGCATCCTCTGTTCTGAGACCTCCGTGGTTGAATTGTTTCCTTACATCTATACTAGCATCTGTTACGTATGTTTATAGTCTCGTGCCTTTGTCTGTCTCCTCGAATCGCGAAGAATGTGCTTCAGTCAGCTAGTCAGATAGTCGGCTCACCCATGTAGGGCTTCAAGTGGTTGCCATTTACTTTGCCTGGGAAGGGTTCTCCATTTAGTTTGACTAGCTAGACTACGCCTCTATCTATGAATTCCTTAACCACGTATGGTTCCAGTCAAGGAATTCTAAATTTTCCCAGAAATTTTTCAAACTTACTGTCATATAGTAGCACTAAGTCATTTATCTTGAAGGTGTGCAGCTTGATATGGTAGTCATGCCGGGCTTTTTCACTCTGCTTTTGTACCTGCTGATGAAACCCACCCAAAAACCATTCTTCCTCAAGTTCTTCCAATTGTGAAAGCCTTTTCTCCAGATCTTTGCGGTCCGTCATCCTTGTGAGTGCTGCTATTCATAGACTAGGTACGATATATTCCATCGGCATCACAACTTCCATGCCATAAGCTAACCAGAAAGGTGTCGGTCCCATCAGTTTCTTGCATGTTGTCCTGTAAGCCCATAGCACAGTAGGTACTTGCAGGTCCCAATCATTTTGCTGCGCGTTGTACACTTTGGTCAGTGTAGTCTCCAGTATTTTGTTGAAAGCTTCTACAGTCCCATTGGCTTGTGGGTGGTATAGTGTACTTTACTGATGATACACCTAGAACTCTTCTGTGAGCGCGCTGATGGTTTTGCTCAGGAAATGTGTTTCATGATCACTCATTAAGATTTTCGGATAGCCAAATATAGCCAACACATTTTCAAACAAAAATTTTGCAGTTGTAGCGGCCGTGCAGTCTTTGACCGACTGCGCCTCCACCCATCGTGTCAGGTACTCCGTTACGGTGATGATGTAGCGCGCACCCGTATTTCCCTAAGGTTTGATTGGTCCCACAAAGTGAAATTCCCATTTCTCGAATGGTTGCAATGTCATATTTGGATTTAATGGCATCTAATCCCTCTGTGATGGTTTTCCAATCATTTTACATATATCGCAGGCCTTACAGTGTGCTTTCGAATCCTGGTGCAGGGTTGGCCACCACAACCCTGCATGGAGAATTTTTTGTACAATTACTCGTCCTGCATAGTGTCCTCCTACAGTGCCCCCATGTGCTTCTGTGAGGATCTGACTTCATTCAAATTTAGGTACGTATCTTCGCAATATCTCATCATTTCCCATTTTATATAGGTGCCCCGCGATGACAGAAAAATCCACAGTGCACACCACCAATTCCTTCTTTTGTTGGACAGAGTATTCCTTCAGCGTGGTCCCTATGGTCAGAAAGTGGATTATACCTTCGAAGTGTCCGTCCACGATGCGCACAGCAAAAAGCTGAGCGTCAGGTAGTCCCTCCTCCAAATTTGTGGGTTCCTTGTGATGAGCCCCAAAAATGTACAATTATTTGGGCTCATTCAACCTCCTAAGTTGGCTTAGTCCACCATTCTCATTTGTTTATTGCATGTTTTTGATTATTTTTATGTTAATAGAGTGAATTTGGTTAGTCATTATGCCAACAAGTCTAATGGGTGCTTTGTGTAGCCTTGTTGGTCAACTTGGAGACAAAATTGAAGGTCTTAATGAGCACTTGGCAGCCAAATTCGTGGGAGAACAAGCTAGAGGATTTGTAGGAAGGTGTCCCCCTCATTTATGGACCCTTACCTCGAATTCTCCACCATCAGCTCAGAGTTCAAGGGCCACCGAATTAATGAGCACAAGGGCAGCCAAGCAAGTCAAGTTGGACTGCTGTTAACTCCAAGTCTTGGGCAGCCAAGTCCCTAACTTTTAGGAGGACTGTTGGGTCCTCAAATTGTATAAATAAGAAGGCTTGGGGCCTCATTTTGGTTAGCTAGTGGGTAGTCATTCTGTAGCTAGTTGGTAGTCATTTTTGGTAGCTAGTAGTTAGTCATTTCGTAGCAGCTAGTTAGTCAATTTGGTTTTCGCTCTTTGTAAGCCAGTTTTGGCATGACATTAGACTTTTGATTATGAATAAAAGCAAGCAGTTTTGGATCAGATTTTGAGTTTTTAAAGGAGCCTAAAGCTCTCGGGGTTGGGCCCAACCTGAGAGCTCAGGCCTCCCTCCTTTGTATCAATATTGTTCCTTTAGCATTTCGTTTCCATTTTCCTTTACATGCATTTGAGTATAGCTGCTGATTTAGATTTCCTGTAGAAGTCAAATAGATTGGTTTTATTAGTTAGAACTGCTGTAGTTGTTTGGAAGTAGGCTGAGGCATTACTTAGATCCATTCATGCACTTTCATATTTAGCATTGCTTCTTCATTCCACTGCCATGCATGAGTTTCCTTCACAATTTATATTGCTGTTCATTGATTTTATGTCACAGGTAGCTCAGGTTGAAGCATTCTCGTTTTGGTGACACTCACAAGCATTTGTTTCATCTACACTACTTTCTCTTGTTCCATCACTTCGTCCTCCACCTTGATCACACCTGCAAACACATCTTTGATCCCTGCTCCGCTCTGTTATCTCACAAAGCCTTTCACTCCTCACGTACTTCCATTCTCTAGCCCTTTCGTTGACATAGCCCTTTACCTTCCACCCTACTCCCTACACTCACTTCCCATCCCATTCTTTCACTTCTAAAGCCATCACCAGCCTCATTCCTACCTTACACATCTCCCTCTACCATTTCATCATCCCTCCATCACTCCAAACACTCACGGTAGGTCATCCTGTAGCCATTTTTAGACATCCTGTAGAAAACAGAGTATCCTGTAGGATCCTCCACAGCCATCCTGTAGGAGGCCACTCTCTCGGTTGCTGAGCATATGAATGTGAGGAACCTCTGTGGATGGATGCTAAGGATCCCTAGGGACCTCTCTTAGCCTCCCCAACCTATCCCACGCTTTCTTTCCTTCTCCATCCCATCTGCACAACCAAACCCTAGTTAGCACAAGATCACCATCATTCCACACACTTAAAGGAAAAATACAAAAACATAACTTTCATGATGCAAGTAGTTTAGATCCATGCATTTTCATTTATGAGAGGTAGTGACAGCATTGGTAGAAGTTGCATTTACATTCCTTGCATTGTAGAGGTCAGACTAGTTAAATTAGGGTTTCCTAGGTTTACATGCTTTGATTTGCCTTCAGTTCATTTTTGTCAAGTAAAGTAGCTTTCCTTTGAGATTAGCTTTCGTCCATCAATTAGCAAGCTTCTTCTGAGAGCCTATAGAAGTTGGCTTGAGCCCTAGCGGACTTGTGCCAGCTGACCAAGTGACAGCTGCGACAAGAGCTAGTACTTGTGCATATAGCACCGCCGCTTCCAAGTTTGTACGAACTACCGGGTTGATAAAATTAAGAGACAGGAAGCCCCAGGAGTTGTAGCATTATTGCTACAATACTGGAGCTCACCATCTTTTTGGCGTCGTTGCCGGGGAAGCGGCAGAGTATTGGTGATTGTTGCTATTCTTCTATTTTCTACTACAACCTTCTTCTAAGTAGTTTACTTCATTTCCATTATGCAATTTCATTTATGCAAAAGTAGATTAGCCTTTCTTGCTTTCCTAGATTAGCATTTCCTGCTTTCATAGATTAGCATTTCCTGCTTTCATAGATTAGCATTTCCTGCTTTCCTAGAATAGCCTTTCAATTCCGCATTTCAATTCTGCAAGCGTAGATTAGCATTTCAATTCCGCAAGCGTAGACTAGCATTTCATTCTTGCAATTTCATTTGAGCAAAATAGAGTAGTCCTTTCCTGCTTTCATTTCAATTCCGCATTTTCCTTTTAGCAAGATAGTTAGTTGCAGTTCAATCTATTTCATGCTTTGTAGGAGTAGAGATAAGTTAGAAAAATGATTGCACAACACCCCCACTGCTTCACACGGCCAACGTTCTTCTTCGATGGCTGTGATGAAAGGACCCCTGGGTGGACATTAAGACATATCTGAAGAACCTCTAGGGGAGAAGAAGAAGAAACATTCCTCTGAAGCAAATGGCTACAAGCAGAGATGTTGGGAGCAATATCTTGTCCAAAGATGAATTTGAAAATCAAATCGAAGATTTCAAGAGTGATATGAGGCAGTTTCTTGCCATGCAACTGGATACCTTGCGGATCCAGAAGAAGCAAGAGGAAGCCAAGAGGGCTTTGGTCATTTTTTGTCCTAGGTGCCTTAAAAAGCATCCTAGGAACGAATGTCCAATGCACTCCCTAGAAGTGTGTTTCATCTGTGAGGAATACCATCCTACAGATCAGTGCCCTTCCTTGCCCAGAATCAAAGCTACATATCAAAGAGCCAAGAGAGCCACTGAATCACTCTGTTATATGAACCAAAGGAGGCCACATGGACCTAGATCTTACCAGCAGGAGATGCAAGGGATACCCGAGACCTATTATGACCCTTATCAAGCCACTTTCATGCCTTCTTGGGATCCCCCTGCTCATCCTTCCTGGTCTACACCTCCTCCTTGGTCATATTCTCCTTGTTCCTTCACAGATCCATACTATGCCCAACCAGTTGCTCATTCATTTCACTCTTATGCTCAGCCACAACCTCAGTGGAATGCACCTTATCAGGAGTGGAGGCCCCAGTATAACTCTTATCCCGCTCATTTTCCTCCACCACCTGCTCATCCACAACCATCGCCTCCTCCTCCACCAAGGCAACCCCAAATGCCTACCCAACCGCAATGCCATCCATCTCCATCTCAATTTCACACCTCCACTCAGCTACCCGTACCTCCATTTCCAAAACCATGCAATGGAGCAGCTCAACCCAATTGCAAATCTGAGGCACAACATATCCAAACAACTCCTCTTGAGCCCAATGATCTTCACCAAAGCTCAGGAAGAGTGTTGCAAAAAAGAGATCATCTTGAAAGCATTGAAGGACCAAAGGCAAAAGAAGAATCAAAAGAGGAGATCAAAGAACCATGGGCTGCACTTGATGAAGAAAAGAGATCTAAATCAGAGATCGAGAGAGATCCCTCATGGTTACCATCAAATCTTCCATGTATTCAAGAGAAAGATCAACAAAAAGAGGAAGGTCAGAAGGTCATGATAGAAGGTGACATGAAGAATGATCCAAATCAGCAAGATGACCAAGGATATCAAAGCTATATTGAGATATGGTTTCAGAAGGTCACTAAGTTGCAGCAGTACTCTCCTCCTCAGCTATGTTTTGTACTTTCAAACTCACATCATTTTGTCTCTGAAAGTTGGATAGTTGTCAAAGCATGCATTGCGAGCCTTCACATCATTTTTTCTCTAATCTCGATGTGCACATGGCTCCATTGGAAGTATTCTTATACTTGAGAATGAGTTTGCTTTTCAAGTAGGGTAGGGTAGAAAAAGAAAAAAAAAACAAAAAACAAAAACAAAAACAAAAAAAAGGAAAAAAGGAAAATAGAAATCTAAGGTGAAAACCTCCTCGGAGGCGCCTTAGATTAGCTCATTGATTGAAAACCTCCATGAGGCGGTCAATGGGTTGAAAAAAAAAAGAGAAAAGAGAATAAGATCTTTGGGTGAAAACCTCCCTTGGAGGCGCCCAAGGCAGGCAATTAGGGTGAAAACCTCCATGAGGCGCCCTAGTTGTTTTTCAAAAAAAAAAAGAGAAAAAAGAAAAAAGAAAAAGCTAATCTCCATTTCATGTTGCAGCAATGACATTGCAGGTTAAAGGAGGACGTTTCATGATAGGAGGAGCACTCAAATCAAAGACAAAGGAGTTTTTGTGCCTTCTACAGGAAGTTTCGTATCTTCTACAGGAAGCTTACAAAAAAGCCAAATTGATCTCCAAAGAGGACCTGAAGGCTTGGAATATGTCCATGAGGCCTACACTCATCTATGTTTCCACTCCTCACCCCTTTTCCATCATTCTTTTCATGTCATTATGCTTCTTTCCTCAAAACTGTGTTTTCTACAGGATGCTCTATATTTCTACAGGAAACATCCTGTAGAACCTTTGGACGAGCCAAATTCAATCTCAAAAGTGAATCTAATGGTGGGAATCTATTGGTTAGGCCTGCAAGCACTTGTGTGTCCATCCCTTGCCTTCATCCATCATTTTTTTACCTCCTTGTGCTTCTACAGGATCTTCCTGTAGAAATTGTGGGAAACTAGGCATGCATTTCAAAAAGTGGTTTGGCAAGCATGGTAGCTTCCTCAAGTGTTCAGAAGCCCTCATGCCATCTTCCAACTCCTCCTCCATCATCTCCATACCTGCATCACAAACAAAATTCATTTTGTCATCCCATGCAAGCACATGCAAAAAGCCTTGAGGCAAAAATCCATAGAACCAAATTTGTTTTTGCCATAACTTGAAAACCATGCATCTTTTTGACAAACCGTTTTATGGGGGATTGTACAAGGTCGATGAAAACATGCCTGAGCAGTTTCATGCAATTCCGGTGCACGGTTTCCAAGAAATCAGCCTCCATCACCATCAGCCATTTTTGCATTTTCTCCATAACCATGCATCCGTTTCAAAACCTGTTTCATGGGGAGATGCACATGGGTGATAGTAGCCTACCCAAGCAGTTTCAGCCAATTCCGATGCATGGTTTCCGAGAAATCGAGCTCTGAAATCTTCAGCCATTTTCGAATTTTCTCGAAATCCGTGCATCCATTGATCACGAATTTGCTATGGGAGATGCACCATGATGGTAGGAACATGCCCACCGAGTTTCAGCTCAATCCGGGTTGCCGTTTGGGAGAAATGGCAAAAAGAAGTTCTGGTCCTGTGAAAATTCAATGGCAGCAGTTTCAGGATGCAGGTCTGAACGTGGAAATGAACTTTTGTTGCATGCATCTGGCCAGAGGACACCTGCACAAGGAAACCAGCCATGAATCAGCAACCAAGCCATCATGCAACCATAAAATCAAATTCATGCAGCAACGATAGCCCACAACAGCTCACGGCAGCCATTCGACTTCGAGGTACGTGACTGATCTCATTCTTCTATTGCATAGATTTAATTTGAAGACTGCACGAATTGATGGGATGGTGGAATTAAGCCACGAATTTAGGAAGGTTCACTTGATGTCCAGTTCTCTAGCGCTCAAGGAAAAATCACGTAGCCCACGTGTATGGTTGTTCATGGAAAATTTGAAAAACACAGTTAGTGGTATATTTGTTGAACTTCGCACAGGGCATCAATTAATTAACAAATAGAAGGGTTCATGATAGCACAGCAGTTCATATGCGCCAGCACACGTTTTGCCACCTCACCACAAGTCACGCAGTAATTCAAGGGACGCTCGGCTGAAACTCTCACCACTCTTTGTTCAACTGCGGTCAACTGAAGCGCATGTCCTCCATCCAGATCAGTTAAACAATGGTGCTCTACCGATTTCTGCCTTTCATTCTCAAGATCTCTTCAGTTCCTTAAACAAATTCCCGCCTGTCGCACTGTTGATCGAATTTCCTTCAAGTCAAGAGGACTGAGTTGAATTTCTCCAATGCCATTCGCTCAGATCCATTTCAGATTTCTTATGCATTAAGAGGAGACTGATTTCATATATACCTATCATCGTTTGTAGCTGAGTTTCATGCTCAGAAAAAGGATCAAGCTTCACTCATATAGAAGCCTGAAATTTCCTTTCAGAAATCAAATATGTCCTCCAGCACTTAAACCCAAGACCGAAGATTGTTCCCTTGGGTAATTTTAAGAGGATTAAATGTCCACATTCCACAGAGGCCGGATTGATCTCTGCACTCTCATTCACTCAGCCCAAACTTCCAGGGTTCATCTCAGTTTTTGTGCATCAAAGAACATACTGATTACATGTATTGGTGGCTGTCTTTCTGATTAGAAAAAGGGTTGTTCTGTTCTGCATCTCAGACTTATTTATGTGCCAAGGACATGCTGGTTATTTGGAATGATGGCAAATTATTATTTAAATGGTCGTGACACCCGTGGTGACACCCGTGTCTACAGGAAGACAGAAAAAGCCACTACAGGACTTTCCTGTAGAAGCCAGCGAACAGGTTCTACAGGAAAGTTTGAAAAAAGGGCAGCAAAAGGAGAGATCGGCCGAGATTTTAGCTAAGGAGGCAGCACCTGTGTTGGCCACCCTCAGCACATCCATCCCCTCCATGAACACTCATTTCTTTCAAGGTTCGGGCACAATTTAGTCACGGTTCAACCTTCTACAGGAAGCTACAGGACTTTCCTGTAGAAGCCTTTTGGCAGGCCAGAATCAATTTTGGAGAGGGATTCGAAGCTTGAAGTCTGTTGAGGAGGCATGCAACCACTCTTTTCTTCCATCCTCCACTGGTTTCATCTCCTTTCGCCACCATTGCTACCATCAGATTGAATATGCTTGCACACTCATACCAAGGCTGAGAATTCACTAGGAAAAGGAGCAAGTAGTGGGAAGAAGCAAAGAAGCATGGTTTCATGACAGAGAAGAGGACATCACTTCAGAAGCTTGGCATGGCAAGGAGTCCATCAGGGCCATCAGATGAGGAGAGAGATTGGTTGCTCAGAGGATAAGCAACACTTTCAGTAGGGGGGTGATGATGAGCCCCAAAAATGTACAATTATTTGGGCTCATTCAACCTCCTAAGTTGGCTTAGTCCACCATTCTCATTTGTTTATTGCATGTTTTTGATTATTTTTATGTTAATAGAGTGAATTTGGTTAGTCATTATGCCAACAAGTCTAATGGGTGCTTTGTGTAGCCTTGTTGGTCAACTTGGAGACAAAATTGAAGGTCTTAATGAGCACTTGGCAGCCAAATTCGTGGGAGAACAAGCTAGAGGATTTGTAGGAAGGTGTCCCCCTCATTTATGGACCCTTACCTCGAATTCTCCACCATCAGCTCAGAGTTCAAGGGCCACCGAATTAATGAGCACAAGGGCAGCCAAGCAAGTCAAGTTGGACTGCTGTTAACTCCAAGTCTTGGGCAGCCAAGTCCCTAACTTTTAGGAGGACTGTTGGGTCCTCAAATTGTATAAATAAGAAGGCTTGGGACCTCATTTTGGTTAGCTAGTGGGTAGTCATTCTGTAGCTAGCTGGTAGTCATTTTTGGTAGCTAGTAGTTAGTCATTTCGTAGCAGCTAGTTAGTCAATTTGGTTTTCGCTCTTTGTAAGCCAGTTTTGGCATGACATTAGACTTTTGATTATGAATAAAAGCAAGCAGTTTTGGATCAGATTTTGAGTTTTTAAAGGAGCCTAAAGCTCTCGGGGTTGGGCCCAACCCGAGAGCTCAGGCCTCCCTCCTTTGTATCAATATTGTTCCTTTAGCATTTCGTTTCCATTTTCCTTTACATGCATTTGAGTATAGCTGCTGATTTAGATTTCCTGTAGAAGTCAAACAGATTGGTTTTATTAGTTAGAACTGCTGTAGTTGTTTGGAAGTAGGCTGAGGCATTACTTAGATCCATTCATGCACTTTCATATTTAGCATTGCTTGTTCATTCCACTGCCATGCATGAGTTTCCTTCACAATTTATATTGTTGTTCATTGATTTTATGTCACACGTAGCTCAGGTTGAAGCATTCTCGTTTTGGTGACACTCACAAGCATTTGTTTCATCTACACTTCGTCCTCCACCTTGATCACACCTGCAAACACATCTTTGATCCCTGCTCCGCTCTGTTATCTCACAAAGCCTTTCACTCCTCACGTACTTCCATTCTCTAGCCCTTTCGTTGACATAGCCCTTTACCTTCCACCCTACTCCCTACACTCACTTCCCATCGCATTCTTTCACTTCTAAAGCCATCACCAGCCTCATTCCTACCTTACACATCTCCCTCTACCATTTCATCATCCCTCCATCACTCGAAACACTCACGGTAGGTCATCCTGTAACCATTTTTAGACATCCTGTAGAAAACAGAGTATCCTGTAGGATCCTCCACAGCCATCCTGTAGGAGGCCACTCTCTCGGTTGCTGAGCATCTGAATGCGAGGAACCTCTGTGGATGGATGCTAAGGATCCCTAGGGACCTCTCTTAGCCTCCCCAACCTATCCCACGCTTTCTTTCCTTCTCCATCCCATCTGCACAACCAAACCCTAGTTAGCACAAGATCACCATCATTCCACATACTTAAAGGAAAAATACAAAAACATAACTTTCATGATGCAAGTAGTTTAGATCCATGAATTTTCATTTATGAGAGGTAGTGACAGCATTGGTAGAAGTTGCATTTACATTCCTTGCATTGTAGAGGTCAGACTAGTTAAATTAGGGTTTCCTAGGTTTACATGCTTTGATTTGCCTTCAGTTCATTTTTGTCAAGTAAAGTAGCTTTCCTTTGAGATTAGCTTTCGTCCATCAATTAGCAAGCTTCTTCTGAGAGCCTATAGAAGTTGGCTTGAGCCCTAGCGGACTTGTGCCAGCTGACCAAGTGACAGCTGCGACAAGAGGTAGTACTTGTGCATATAGCACCGCCGCTTCCAAGTTTGTACGAACTACCGGGTTGATAAAATTAAGAGATAGGAAGCCCCAGGAGTTGTAGCATTATTGCTACAATACTGGAGCTCACCACCTTGACCGTATTCATGTGCAACAAGTGATCCGGTCCTGCGTTCAGGCATCTTGGCTTTACTACATCCTCAAAATCATATTCTTGGAACAATAAGAGCCACCTGCATATGTGCCCCCCCAACATAGGCTTATTGACCAGATATTTGAGCATGGAATGGTCGGTATACATCTTGAAATGTCCTCCGAGCAAATAGTGTCGCTATTTTTGGAGCACGTACACCATCGCCAACCCCTCATGCTCGGTGGTGGAATATTTATTCTCTGCTTTGGACAACCTCCGACTTGCAAACGCGATAGGGTGATCCAAGCCCTCCCCACCCTCCTGTGTGATCACTACTCCCAGCGTGATACACGACACATCAACATGGACACAAAAATCCACATCCCATTTTGGGAAGACCAGGATTGGAGCGGAGGCCAAATTCCCCTTTAGGACATCCAAACTTTTCATGCAATCGTCATTCCAGCAAAATGTAACATCCTTCTTCAATTGTTTTTCCATTGGCGCAGTGATTTGGGCATAACTTTTGATAAACTTTCTGTAGTACCCGATGTGTCCCAAGGTAGAGCGCAACTGTTTAACACTTCGTGGTGCTTCCAAATTTAGAATAAAAACAATCTTTGCAAGGTCCACCATCAGTCCCTATTTGTAGACCACATGTCCCAATAGGTTTCCAAAGGGAACGAGGAATGTGCACTTCTTAAGGTTTAGTACAATCTGTTGTCTTCGGCAAGTATTCAACATCAAGTGTAAACTTGCTACATGGTGCTTAACTAATCCGAAGATAGTCCAATCATCCAGATAGACCTCCAAGAACTTGTGGATGTATTCTTTGAACGTGGCAACAACGATGCGCAAAAAGATGGTTGGTGCATTCTTCAACCCAAACTACATAACAGTGTGTTGAAAGCAGCCCCATTCTGTTGTGAAGGTTGTTTTTCTCCTGTGCTCTGGAATGATCTTGATTTGGTGGTACCTCGATAACCCATCCGTGAATGATTATGCTTCTTGTCTGCCAACATTTTCCAATACTTCATTTGTGAACAGTGTTGGGAATGGATCGTGTACACAGGCATCGTTCAGCTTCCTGAGGTCCATGCATATTCTTATTTCGCCCTTCTGCTTTTTCTCCTGTACTACCATAGGACTCACCTAGTCGGATTCTTCCACTGGCTCAATAATTCCAGCTGCGAGCATTTTGTCTAATTCTACGTGGACCTTTTCCTTGTACTTCGGATTCAAGCGGTAAGGCCTCTGCTTGACCGGCTTCGCATCGGGTTTTAGGGTGATCTTCATCATACGTAAGTCACCAACAATCCCTTTTAAATTTGTAATTTTAGTTGGTAATAAGTCTTGGTATTCGCAGAGTAACTCAGCGACCTTATCCACCGTGGCAAAATCCCAATAGTCTCCAAGCATTGCATACTTTGGTTTCGCATCTATCCCAATGTTTACCTGCATCATTTTTAGTGGCACGGTGATGTCGGGATCCTCAATCAATGGTCCTTGAACCTCACGACATCCTTCCATTTTTGGAATGTTAATATTCCATGGATCCTGATCATCCTCCTCAACATTTACATTGTAACATTCCAGTGCATATCTCAGTTGTGTCACCCATTCCGGTTAAAGAACTTCCATTGGCTCCTGGGGTATTTTGAAGATAGCTATTTTTACTGCTTGTAGCGCATCATCAACTGTATCCCACCAATGATCTTCAAACGTGAAAGTTAACATAAATCCCTCGTGCAAGATATCCCATTCACTCATACCATGGTGGAGCTCTGTCTTAGTATACCAATTCATGGGTATGACATCTAGGGTATGGTAGAAAAAATGCACCCATTTAGGCTATGGCTCTTCCTTGTAGACCTTGGTCCATTTCGTGAGGTGTGCACGTGAATCATCACGGCCATCATATTTTTCTATTAACCACATCTGCATTCACACCAGTCCCCAAAACTCTGTTGGTGCATACCCCACCACCTTGTAGGCATAGCGTGCAATGCCCTTTTCAGAGCATCGAACCGCTGCTGTTTTGGCACTTCGCTTTCAAATTTCTTAAGGAATTAATCCACCACGATCAACCCATCATACATAGGTAGATCCCTTACCTCTATTGTCACGTAGCGCAGTGATCTTACCATCATGTTGCAATTGCGTGTGGTTACCTCGTGTAATTGGTTTTGCCATCATTCTATTTCCTCATTTGAATCTGATGTGCAGGAGCTTTTGCGCTCCCATGAAATCCTGCCATCCACTGTAGGATTTACCTAATCCTGTTCCCGAGTGGTTATCCTGTAGATACAGTCTAGCTCATCATTGCTCTCGTTGTCACGTACTGGCTCTGTGTAGCACAATACTTTCGCTAGGTCTAAAGGTACCACTATACGCAGTGACTTTTTCTCAAAGATCATTTTATGCTTTTTAAGGTTTATCACTCCATTCATGTTAGTGGCCCAATCGATTCCCCGTATCATGGGATAGGGATTGTTGTCATCGACAATCTCAATCACTTTGAAATCTACAAGAGCACTCGCACCTTCGATGTCTTCCGTTATTCCCTGCAATATTCCCATTGGTAGGATCTTCTGCTGGTCCGCCATTCGTAATTGAATAGGGGACCATTGCAACGTGGGTCTGCCCATGTGCTCCCATGTCTGTTGTGGTAGGACATCCGCGTTCGATCCTAGATCCAGAATCACTTGATCCATTTCATACTCTCCCATTTTCGCAGTCAATCTCATTTCCCTTCCTGTTCGCGATGTGTGCTTCTCAAGCTTCCACACTATGAGCGGTTCTCCTGACCCAGTGCACCTAGTGATAAGTTCCTGCAGTCCCTTCATAGCCCTGCTGTCACGTGGCAACTTCATGTATGTCTCCAGAAAGGTAGTGAGCATTTAAAGATCCATCTCCGGTTCTAGTTGATCCTTACTATTTGAAGTGGAGGCCTCCATGAATCTCTTCTTAGCTTCCATGAATGTCTCCTTCACGTGCTCCAAATCAAATTCAGGTTCCTTTGTAGGAGCCTTACAAACCCACACACTTTCTTTAGGCTTCTTACCTTTGTCATCTCCTGTCGTGATACCACTTCGAAGCACGATGTTTACATACGAGTCCTCTTGCGCGGCTCAGACCTCATCATTTACAAATTCTGAGTCGAGGGAGACTTGAGTACCCCTTTATCGCATAACCTCGCTATCAGTGTAGGGTAGTCCTCCATCTCATGATCGAACTAAGTATAATATAAACATGATGCTCTCGTCAAATTTGTACAATCATGGGCATAATGCCCTGGCCCTCCACAATTGTAACAAATCGGTTGTCTGCGACCCCTTCCTGGTCCCATTCCACCTTGACCTTGTCCACGCCCTTGAAATCCAGTGCATGCCATCCTTTTATTTTGATTGAGGGCTCACGTTTCGGTCTGCACTCTATAGGTAGGAGTCCGATCCATCATCAGTTCATAACTTCTGCAGGGGCACTCATCATGGCCTACCGACCTACAGAAATTACAGAACAATTGCTGGGACATCTGGGTATACTTCTACAATAGATGAAAATTACCTACAACATGTTTTCCTCCTTTAAATCGTGCACCATAATGTAGGCATCGCGCTCAGTCCGGCATGTGCCTCTGGTCTTAATGGCATCAGCCCTCCTACCACCAAGTAGTTCATGAACACTGGACAATGGTCCTTGTCGTGTCCCTGTCCCTTACACTTTATGCACCATACCTCCTCGTGCGCCTCTCGACGAGCTATCCTATCCTGTTTCAAACTTTGCATTTCCAGACACAAATATTTCAGTTGCGTGTGGATTTGTTGGACTCCCAAGCCAACATCTTGTATTGGGATCTTGTGCAGTCTTATTGCAATCTCCAAAGCTTCGGCATGGCTAGATAACTTCTGCTGTGACATCACCGTCATTAAATGCGGCATTAGTGATGCTACAAACCATGCATGATTTTTTCCATCCATCAAGGCCATGTCGTCTTCGCGAATCACACTCTTCAATCTCTAATCTAGATCCCATCGGGTCTCGCCTGGAAGCATCGCGATTTCCTTAAACCCGATAATCAATTATGTCTCTGATTTTGGCCTGCTAAATTCCTTGTTCAGCGCAGCCTAGATATCTATGATCCCCGCATTTGGATGGTCATTAGAATTCTTAATGTACCATGTTAGTGTGCGATCATGCAACGCGCTTGCCAGTATTCCCTTCTTTATATTGTCATCCACAACTCCGAAATTTGCCTGGATCTTCATTCCCCACTCCTCTGAATACCGGTAATTTTATCGCACTCGCAATTGAACTGTGGTGGTGGCGGAGGTGGTGTGGGCAGAGATGGAGGTGAAGATGGTGAGACTAGTGGTCGTGTAGGTGGAGGTGGTATGCGTGGAATTCATTGCCCTATTAAATTGATCGCACTTCTTGGTGAAACTTTCGTGAGCTCTTCGTCGCTTTCTCTTCAAGGCAAAATCAAGGAGCTTGTTTCTATTTCTGTGCTACCCTAGTTTATATAGATCCTCCCACTTCACATAGCCGTAAACATCAATTTATTCACATAACCCACTTTTCACACAATAGCATTTTAATCCAAGTGTTCAAAGATTTAATGTACTTACCTCACGATCCTTTGAGGAAGCGTCGTTCTGCCTCGCTGTAGCTGATTGAAGTATCTACTGTGAACTCGGTGATAAACCCTCCTATAATTCGATCAAGCCAATGGTCCGCAGAACGCGCGATCTTGTCTTCCGATGCTTCTAGTCTGCGCACCAATTCTGGAGTCCACATTATCGGTTTGTTGAGCCTACACATTCCCTGACTATCTGCTAGCTTCGCGATCCACTCCTACAACTCAGAGGGGAAGGATGCAAAGAAAATTTCATGGATTTCTGTATATAAGTAGTGCTCTAACCCCTATTCCTTTGATACTCGCGGATTCCTATTTTCCTGCACCGCAAACTCATGAATCTTTTTGTCCAACCACCCTTCAATTTCTTTCTTTGTCGGATTCCAGTGACATGACATCAGACATCCCTTATGCAGATCCCGGTCCTGACAACAGAACCATTTGTTGGCTTGTTCGGGCCTGACCCAAGTTCGGAGGTGATTTAACCAAAAAAATCTCGATACTACTGGCCCTTTTAGCAACATTTCGTAGAGCATGGACTGAGGTCTCACCCAAAGTAGTAGGGGAGGGTTCTAGAACTAGGTTTCCACACCCTAGAGATGTCTGATGGGTTCAAGTGGTCCGCAGTTTGAACCCGTGTGCACATCGCTATGTGCACTTACCTGTTCCTCATAGCCGTAGGTGTTGCCTTCGCGCAGCCCTACTCGGGGGCCGAATAGTGTTATTACCCAAGTCCTTATTAGTAATCTGATATTAGTTGATTAACTTAGCTTACTTGCATGTGTAAAGTACACTTAGCAATATAAATAATTCATACAAGGGCGCACAGTAATAAAACAATATATTAGCAATTGATATCACACATGTAATAACTCAAGAATAGATACACAGAATTTGGAATGAACTTCTTTCATTATTCTCTTCTCCAGTTACAGACTCGACTCTGCCCTACGCACTCAGCTGCAGGGGTCCGTGCACTCAGTTGCGGACTCTACTAAGCCTCTATGCACTCAACTGCAGAGCCTTTTCCTACTCTACTACCCAAAACACACTTCGCACTCTTTCTTAATATCTAAGACCCTTCATTCCTATTCTCTATTCCATCCCATTAGCTATCCTTACAACTTAGAGCCTCGCTCTATTTATACAATCCCATGGTCTGCAGACCATGGGTAGGCCGACATTACATTCAAAACTAGGGTGGACAGCCCTATGACTCTAACATACATTTCGCACCGGCAATTCGCGAAGCTTTACAACAATATCAACTCAAGACTTGGGCTATGAGCCCCAAGATATGTCGTGGGGGGATTCCATGCCCAACAAGGCTTCCAAAGGGGTAGAACCCCATTGAAGGTGAGACATAGTAGCTTGCCATTTCTGAATTATGTGGTTAACAAGAATTCCCGCAACTCAAACAGATGCAAAAATGAGTTAGTATGTGCAGTTGTTGAAGTTGTAGGCCTGTATTCAGTCTGCATTGTTGCTGTAGTGGTTTTGGCTCTAGGATTTATGACTGACTGACTGACATTCCTCTTATTCTTCCTTACCCATCTCCGTAAGTGTAACACTTGCTTCCTTAGCTTAATAATTTCCATTTTTAATTGCATATTCTCCTTAAACTAGAACCGACACCTTTCCTGGATGGTGGCCCTTATCATTGCACATTTTTCAATGAATTCATGTTTGATAATGACCTCCTCAATTAGTCTCATGGCTAGGGTCGGATTTGGTTTATTGACGTTAGTGAACTCATCAATTGGCTCCAATTTCACCCTTATTTCTTCTTCCTTCTACACAACGCGGGGGACCGCCCC